>JARQZJ010000093.1:205000-2605000 GCA_030704895.1 Henosepilachna vigintioctopunctata
ATGAAATTGTTCCAAAAAACTAGACTTGTTAAATGTATTATCTTGATTGATAAGGATGTGTGCAACTTTCAAAGTAAATATATTCATGTGCTTTTCATTGATTCTAAGATTTTAGATGTACGTTAATCTATGCATTATATATGCATAAGTCTTACTCTAAATTTCAATCTTACAATCAATAAGAGAGTTTGTGGGATTTGAAATCTTTTCCTATAATTTGCTGAACGTGGCGTGACTGATGAGTACCTTGTAGTACAAAACAGTGACTGTCCCACGGTTTCAATAAAAGTAGGCATCGATATAAAGATTCTTCAACATTTATCGCTAGAAGGATAATGAAGAATTCAATATTCTCTAACATTGGTCCCTCGAATGGAGACATCGCAAAAGCATTCTGTAGTTCTCGTGCTATATTATCGCACATGTAAAGTTTACAATTGATAACGACGCGACGGGTGAAACTTTCTATCGTAAATGAACTGATGTGCTCTTCATTGGTTAGTAAAATTTGAGATTGACATTCGTCTGTGCATTTTGTACATTACATATGCATACGACTTAGTGTATATTTCTGTCTTATGATCTATCGGGGGGTAGATGAGGATTGAAGTAGTGTTCTTTCATTTGTTAGACGTGGAGTAACTGATGAGTACCTTGTAGCACGAAATGGTGTCTTGAATTTATAATAATAAATTCAATATAATTGATATAAGGTTTCAATATAAGGGTTGTTTAGACCTTATGAGCTATAAGTACAAACTCTTTCTTATTAAGCCAAGCTTTCGAATTTATTCAATTCATGATCAGAGAAATCTACAAATAAGAGCATCTTACAACCACAACCTGAATTCCTGAATTGAGTTGTAGTAATTATGAACTGTTATGAAGTAAAATTGGAATATTATGAATTATGATGCAGTAATTCATGTGATATATCATATTGACAACAATATTCGAAAGCCTAGATATTCATCCTTTTCCTTTGTGAACTTTTTCCGGAGGAAACTCTTCAATTCATGTCAAATCAATGTGCACAGCCAAATTTTTTGTACCCTCCAAAGTGTCTTGGAGCAATGCCCTGCTTGCTGTGCGTGCTGTCTCTGAAGACAATAAATTGTTTGTGAATGTTTTGGGCCATCGAAAATATTTTCGGAGCAAGAAACTCTGCTCCGACTCGAATCCCGGGCCCTGAAGCAGGTAAGTGGGATTCGTGCTGTGATGAATTGCTTCTGCAAGGATTATTGGATCTAGCAAACGACTTGGGACCGTTGCCGCCACGTCTGCTAGAAATCGAATTTCTTTGTCTGCGGAAGCAGGCGTGATGTTGAAACTTTCACCTCGTTTGATTTATACGGAGGAAAACAAGGAATCGATGTTATACCTTTACATTAGGGGTATCTTTGGACAATATTGCCTCACGTAAATGGAACTATTCATCAATCTCTTTCTTTACGTTAGCTGCCGCATCGAGACAAGAAGTCTAAAAGTGTTAGGATTCAAGAATTATCGGTAAAATTTGCATACCACGGATTCCCGGAAGTGTGACGAATGAGAAAATAATGTTATCGAAACCAGACCCGACATTAGCACATTCCATTGCATCTCACTTTTCTTGCTTCTGTGGAAATGTGCGAAATGGTTTTTCTGCAACATTAGTGAAGATATTTCACGCATTTGATTTCTTCTTGCTGCTTTTGAGGAGAAAAGAAAACTATCGAGAAAATTATGAATTAGATTGATCCGTAGATTGATGGCGTAGTTTGATTGATAAGTATTTGCTTGAAGATAATAGAATTGATAACTCTCGAGAGTTGGAGTCATGTCACGATCTGAGACTAAAACTCAATTATCAATTCAACTTCTGCATACTTGTTTAGCAAAAACCTGCTCATTTTCCTTATTACGTATATGGGACATATTGCTAAAAACTTTCTTTATGTTTTCGTTGATTCCCAGAAACCTCAAAAAATAAAGATGTAGCGAATAATACCTACCAACAACCATAGATCCATTAATTTATATGTAACGCAAGCAGTTTGATGCACCAGGATTTTGAGGTGAAATTCAAGTACTTTGAAAGATTTTCACGCTTTGTATGCCTTCTGCCATCTAGAAGTATCCGAAAATGTCGAATTTTGAGGAGTACAAATTGTGTTAAATCTATGCTAGGGTTTGTCGGTTTTTAAAAAACGGTTTTGAAAACCGATTCTTCAGAGAAAATTATGAAATTCCAAAACCGGTTTTTCAGTAGAAAATATCGGTTTTCAATCAATAAAAATAAATGAAAAATAAAATGAATAACACTTAAATAACACGAAAAGTGGAGTCATTAATTTATCCGGACAAATATTATCAAGATTATACAAAGATTACTCTACAGTGAAAAAATATGATAATCGAAAACGTGATGAAAGCGATATTCAAGAGCCAGACAATGTTTGATTGAAAAATGCTATGGAAGTGGCAATCAATAAATATATAAAGAAACCGGGAGAAGTGACTTCCTCTTAAAATTGCCTGGAATGGAAAATACTCGGTACTTTGCTTACTTTACTTTGTCTTCAAATCTAAAATAGATTTTAATAAGTATGTATGCATAAAGTTTATTTACTCTTGTCTTTCACTTTATAATTTACATTATATTATACAAAGTTATATATTTCCTAAGTGTTTTTAATAAATATTTATCTGTACCTAGTAAAATTGTTCTTCAGAAAAGAAATATGGTTATTATAAAAATATGAAAATATATTGCTCTTATTTATTCGAACCCTTTGCTGAATAATTTGTTTCACTATGATAAAAATATTAACATCCTTATGTGTAAATATAATGCATAAACAACGAATAATTGTTTTTGAAGTTATTCAATCCTGGTCAGCTATTATTTTTTTGTTCTATTGAATTACATAGAAATTTCAATATCAATAAAATTGACCAGTAAATAATTTCGGTCAGAACTCCAAATTTTTTTTTGGAACTTTTTTTTCGAAATTCGAAACCGGTTAAAACCGGTTTTCTACAAAAATTACTATTCAAAAACTGGTTCTCTAAAATGTCGGTTTTTGTATGAAACATAACGTTCTTTCTTCAAAAATCGAACAATATCATTTCCTACTGCACTAGATTTGAATGAATTCTCAAAAGAACGTTTATCGTTATCACAAAAATACAATAATGATAATATATAATACATAATATAATAATAATATACAATACATATATAATAATATATAGAAAGAAATAACAAAGGCACAGAACCTTGAGGAATTTCCAAATTAGTTTATATCACACATATCATGAAGCTGATCAAAATAATTTTTATGATTCATGCAAAAATTTCAACAATCTAGTCGCCTTTGACGAAGAAGTGAAAAGTTATTCCACGTATATATCATTGAATACATTTTTGAGATGATAAATTTCTGCTCGTGTTCCAATATATGTAAATGCACTCAAATTCTATCACTTTATTGAAGAGAAGTATGAGGGTTCGAAGACCTTACGCAAAATTTTGATTAATTTATTTTCCGAATGGGTAAATATCTGGGTTTTTTCAGAAAAATCAAACTCTATTCAGTGATTTAAACGTGTTATCTTCCACCTTTCTCAAAGTAGATCTATAGTTTATAGGATGATGATCGGTACAAATCTCAGATAAGCAAAATGAATAACTTCAATTCCGAATTTCAATTATTCATACTCATTTTGCAATTACTTTGAGAAGCAGTGGCACATGAATTGATTAATCATCTCCATGAAATATACTTCAAAGATTTTTTCGTTAACTAATCATTGAGTTAATATTGCAATATTCATGCACTCTGAAATCCATAATAATATGAGTAGACAATCACCTATTTTTGCAATCACAGTGAAAGTGGATATTCCTCCAACATAAAATCGAGTCGTGCCTGCACTGTATGTATAGATAAAGTGACCAAAACCAGCTCATAATAATATGGTTTATATAGCTATATAGACTTTCGAATAGTGAGTTGCGTCATGAGAACCATTTTGAGGTATTCGAATTATCTAGAGATGAGTTTGACTCTAAAAAATGTCATTTCATTTCACATTTTCATTTTCACTTTATTCGGAGGTTGTATCTCTTATACCCAAAATGATATATATTTTGAAAAAAAGTGCAACTCGAAATTTTTGCAAGCTTTGCTTACTTGGGCTCATGCAAACAAATATTTATAAAACAAAAAATAAGCCCTTAGCTACACTAAGAATATATATATATATATATATATATATATATATATATATATATATATATATATATATATATATATATATATATATATATATATATATATATATAAGGAATGTAGAATTTTTCTCATTTATATATATATATATATATATATATATATATATATATATATATATATATATATATATATATATATATATATATATATATATATATATATATATATATATATATATATATATATATATATATATATATATATATATATATATATATATATATATATATATATATATATATATATATATATATATTATATATATTTATATATATATATATATATATATATATATATATATATAAATATATATATATATATATATATATATATATATATATATATATATATATATATATATATATATATATATATATATATATATATATATATATATATATATATATATATATATTATATATATTTATATATATATATATATATATATATATATATATATATATATAAATTTTGTAGAAATACAAAGGGGTGTAGAGACGTTAATCAAACGGCCGATCTAAATAATTAGAACACAAGCGGTTCAAATGTTATCACAAAAGTGAATTAAAATTAACTTACAGGATTACAATTTATGAAATATGTTAGGTACCTTTCTATTTTCAAGAGCTGTCCTTTTGAGGAGCTCGATTTTGAACTTGTCCAAGAACACTACATCAAAATGAAGAAAGATCTGCTGGGATTAATTTTCTATTCTGTCAGCGGGTATTCGTAGCACTTCAAGGCAAAGTTCTATATATTGTTATTTTAAAATTATTGTGAATGAATTATTTAAGTTTGTACGGTATATTTTTATTAGATTTCAATCATAGATTTCACCTTGACTTGATATTATCTTTATTTACTACTTCATATTATTTATAAAATTCAATGGACGATGAATCTACTCTGTGATAGTTCATATTTAAATGAGAGGTAATAATAAAAACTTGTCTAAAAATCACTGACTGAACAATTCTTTATTCGACTAGTTTCGCCTTTTACAGCATTATCAGATTCTTGATATTGCTGTAAAAGGCGAAACTAGTCGAATGAAAAATTGTTCAGTCAGTAATTTTTAGACAAGTTTTTATTATTACCTCTCATTTCTTATTATTTGCTATTCCATTTCAAAAACACAAATGTTGTCAACGATTACAAACCTATCACAATGGAGAGTGAATCGAAAAATCATCGAACTTGTTGAATGATGATTAGATACAATTGTTTCATCATTATTATGAATCATCAGTCTTTCTAATCTATCAATCAAGAATCGATGACTTTCAAAATGCTCTATCCGAACGAGGAGAATACTAGTTCGTGTAACTGTTCACGTAAGCTCTCTCTATAGAAGAAAAGTCGTATAAACTCCCTCCAGCTTTTTAGATTCCGACTCTTAACTTGATATTCTTAATGCAGTGTATTAATATGCACTTAATATTCACTCTAGAAAGTGATATGTTCGTTCTCGTTGACAACATTCAACAACAGCTCCCTTAGAAATTTATTTGAAATATTTCGATTAAGAGTCTCAGTATTGACTAGTATGAAAGATTTGAGAATATCAAAAAAAATATATATATATATATATATATATATATATATATATATATATAACGGGTGTTTTTTTAGAGGTATAGAACTTTAAGTTGGCCATACTGTTGAAGATGGCGACCGATGTAACAGCTGAGAAGTGATTTATTTTCAGTTTGGTTTGGCAATTCATCATGAATAGACTCACGCCTGAACAACGCTTGCAAATAGTGCAATTTTATTTCGAAAATAATGGTTTTGTGCTGAATACGTATCGCGCACTAAGTCCATTTTATCGTCGACAAAATCGTAAATTAGAGCAATTATTTCGATTAAACATGGAACGTTTTCGCACCACGTTTACTCTTTTTGATAACTTGCATCCCCAGAGACGCCGTACGGTGCGTAGAGAAGAAGTTAATGCTAATGTAGAGCGTAGCACTGAGGAAGACCGGAATGAGACCATCGGCCATCGATGAATTGGATCTGTATCCATCCTTTTTATGAAAGATTTTGCGGAAGGATGAAGCGCACTTCATCCACTGTTTGGTGCGCTTTATGGGCTGGTGGAATCACTGGTCCGTACTCCTCCAAAAACGATGATGTCCAGAACGTAACAATCAATGGTGAGTGGTAGAGAGCCATGATTACTACCTTTTTCATTCCTGAATTGAGCAACCATGATTTACAAGAGCTCTGGTTTCAACAAGACCGCGCAACATGTCACACAGCTCGTGTCACAATCGAATTATCGAAAGCACGGTTTGGCTTAATTTCACATTTTGGACCTGTAAATTGGCAACATTTGTAAATCCAACATCTTGTGGCAATTTGGCAACAATGTAAATCCAACATCTTGTGATTTAACACCGCTAGACTACTTTCTGTGCTATATATGAAGTTATTGGTCTATGCGGATAAGCCACAAACGCTTGACCATTTGGAAGACAATATTCGCCGTGTTATTGCCGATATACGGCCACAAATGTTGAAAATAGTCATCGAAAATTGGACGTCCAGATTGGACTACATCCGAGCCAGCCGTGGCGGTGATATGCCAGAAATCATATTCGAAATGTAATGCCACAAGATTATCTTTTGATGAAAAAATTCGTGTCAATCGAATGATCCATCGTTGTTTTATTGCAATTTAAAGTTCCATACCTCTGAAAAAACACCCGTCAGATTGTGCTTTATATATATATATATATATATATATATATATATATATATATATATATATATATATATATATATATATATATATATATATATGTATCAGCTTATTCTTAGTTCAATAAAAACGCAATACTCTCGGTGATCCAAAATATTCCTTTTCAAAGTAAAGTAGATAATAATTGTCAGGAGTAGACTTTTCGGGGATTAACATAACACACACACATACCTTGAATCCTTTAAGATTGTCAACTACGCATGCTAGCAGGGCGTCTCTGCCGACGGTGACAGTTACGTTAGGAATTGGCTCCGCAAATCTCGGAAAAGCATCTGTAACAACCACACTTTAGTCAGACAGGTTTCATTGTAGGATATATCCAATGCATAGATGATATTTATCGAAAAACATTTGCGTAAGGGTAAAAAGCGGAGTTTATTCGAAGGAATAAATGTCGATTTGTGAACTAAGGTCTTTTTTTGCCTCGTATTTAGTGATGCTGTTTAGCAGAAATCAATTGATGATTTTAATCTAGGTAATGAAATCGATACATTCTTAATAATACTAATAATGATGATAATATTTTGATACTAGCTGACCCGGCGAACTTTGAACGCCCATTTATTTTCCTCTGAATATTTTGCAAAAACTCGGGAAGACATGTTCTACTATTTGTGCTACACTAACTTCATTTTAATATTTATCCCGAGGAGACAAGGACTTACTCACCTACGAAGGGACTGCAATACTTCCTGTCATTTCAAATCATCAAAATTATCAAAAAATTTATAAAAATGTCGTTCTATAGTTGAACGACATGTTCCAGATTTCGTATCAAGTACTTGTCTCATATATCTCATCATTAATTATACCTATGAGATATTTGCTCAATATAAGTCGAAAAATCAGAATTTGGTCCATTCCCGGAAACCAATGAAAAGAGTGGCTCTGGTGGCTGTACTAATAGTGTCTATTTGAATTGACTTTTCGCGCAATATTTTGTCGCATCATTGGTAGTATTTTCTTATCAATAACAATTGAACCTTGCCCTACAATAATGCCACACAACTTTTACTGGTCCAATAGCAACGATTTGCTGTGAACTGTAATCTATTTCAACAATATAATTGAATGCAGGTCGATAGGAGTTGAATGCAACCTTTTCATATTGTTAATTTCGATTCCATCGATTCTGTTCAACTTCATTCGAGCTTCACGTTGCTCGCCAGTTCGACTTGCTCTTTTATACCTATCTTTGATTGGCTGCATTGTGAGTTCTGCGACAAGAGTTTGAACATCTTACAGCTATCACCTTTGAAAACAAAATTTCAACTGTAAATTAAAGAAAACTATGTTTTCTTCTTTTCAATCAAATATACCTCGTGCTATGTTAGTAACGTGTTTCTTATTCTATTCAAACTCACTTAAATTTTATATTTAATTGAAGTTTCAATATTAGTCGTGATAGCTTCATTGCGAGTTCTGCGACTTAAGTTTGTACATCTGATAGCTATCATTCTTAAAAGGGAAATTTCAACTGTAAATTAAAGAAAATGTATTCTTCTTTATAATCAAATATTCCACGTGCTTTGTTAGTAACGTTATATTATTTGATTCAAACTTACCAAAATTGTATATAAAATTGAAGTTTCAATATTAGTCGTGATAGCTCTGAACTAACCGAAATATGTGATAAGATATTCAGTTCTTTACATTCCCTTTTTGAGAATTAATAATTATATATATATATATATATATATATATATATATATATATATATATATATATATATATATATATAATAATATAATGAATATAATTATAATTATATATATATATATATATATATATATATATATATATATTTATAATAATATTTATACATTTTCTAGTTTCATACGCAATTTCCAAAATTTTTTCCCTGAAAATAGCAAACACAACAAAAAAAAAAGATTGAAATCGGTCCAGCCGTTGACTCTACATTCTAGTTAGAGAACGTTTGTATGTGAAGAAGAAAGGGGCTGTTTTTAGGGTTTTCCCGGCAATTACTCGAACTTTTCTTGCCGTAAAAACCATCCTTTGACTTCAACTAACATTTTAAAAAATAATTGGCAAAATTGGTACAGGCGTTGTAGAGTTATGCGCTCACCAAGACATTTTGCGATTCATTTTTATATTATACATATGGAAATAAACGTCATGAGCGTCGCGGTCGTGAAGATCGCCCTATTGGGGACCGCAGCCACGGGCCTTTTCTGCCTGATTTCAATTCTTCTGACATACATATAATAACTGGGATGAGTGAAAGTTTTCCTGTAACGAAGTGCGAAGCCGTAAGGCAAAATCTGGAAAATAATAATATTAGGAGTTCTTAATCATATGACAAATTAATAAAAAAAATTGACTTATATCCTTCAGTCTTTTCAATATATAGTGTTATTTCACTTTCAATTAATCAGCTTATAACATGCTCATGCCTTCAAGTAGCGTCCCAGTTCGGAATTTTCTTCGTACAGAGTACCTACATGTAATTTTTTATGTGACTTATTTCAATATAATATATATGATGATATAATATAATATCTAATTTTATGTTACAATCTTTTTATTCTGAAACTGTTGTAAAGAAACGTCTGTTTTCGTACGCTTCAATTAGGAGGAGCAAATATTACCGCGCTCAACTTGTCACTGATGTCTGTCACTTATCACTGGGTGTGATGAGTCATCATTCTCTTTTCATTTCCAGTCGAAACAGTATCTCATCAATCTGGGCGGTGAAATAAGCAGATACATATTTTATTCTTATTTCATCCATCTGTCAGAGTTTCGTTT
Organism: Henosepilachna vigintioctopunctata; assembly: GCA_030704895.1. Taxonomy (NCBI): domain Eukaryota; kingdom Metazoa; phylum Arthropoda; class Insecta; order Coleoptera; family Coccinellidae; genus Henosepilachna; species Henosepilachna vigintioctopunctata. The sequence continues at coordinate 214,820 of JARQZJ010000093.1, forward strand.
AGTCCCTTCGAATGTTTTTTTTATATTTTCAAGTTTTCATTGACGAATGAAACACCCCAACACTCGATACCTTATTCCGGACGACGACAAATCCTAAAACAAGAAGCAAAAAGATCTGCAGTGATCTTTATGCTTTTAATTCGTAATATGAATTTGAAGTTCGTTTCACATTTCTGTAATCTACAGAATATATATATAATTTGAATGATATTGGCGAATGCTTTAGATATACCGATAAAGATCTTTATGCGGATGATCTCAAAATATCGAAGCAGATGAAATCCTTCAACAATTATTCTCTCTTACAGTCCGATCTTGAGCATTCTCTGGCTACTGCAACCTCAATAAGTTGCAGCTAAACTTGAACAAATGCCATCATATTTTTTTCTCCAGAAATAAAAATCCTATTTCTTCCAATTTGACATCGTCATGTCAATATTTGACTGAAGTCAGTTCAGTGATTGATTTGGGTGTCAAACTTGATAAGAAACTAACTCTTGAATCGCATATTGAAGGAATCGTCCAGCAGGCTCGCAGAAATCTGGGTTTCGTACTACATATTACCGGTTCTTGGGCAGAAGAAAACAAATTATATGTTGGATTAACCCATCCATAGATCTTTCAGTAGGCTAAACTTGATAAGTATGGAGACCAGCTTGGATTTTTTTTCTCTCCGAATTTCACAACTTTCAAGAGACATTTGAAAAAGATATTATTTAAAGATCGATAATAAAATAATTATCAGTTTTTATAGAGTTAATCTTCATGATGTATTTATCAAATCTCTTTCAGTAGATTTAGGTATTTTCTTTCTAAATAATAAGATTCAATTCAGTGCATCGAAAATTTTATTAATTTGTCCATTGAAAATGACAGAAGTACGAGAATTAAGGTTTCTATGTATTTCTTGTTGAATTGAGAGAATTTAATGAGAATTAGAAACTTGTTTAATTGAGAGTAGAATTTAATGGGAATTAGAAACTCAAAATTTTGCTGAAAAACTGGAATAAATTCTGAAACTCACATTGATATGATTTTATATGAAAAATTTCAACCTCTTCTCGGAAAAAACACACAGAAACAGACACACAAGAAAATGAATAAATAAACATTCCAATATTAATTGAACTGGTTTCTTTGAAAGAGATATATAAAGCATATATGATATTTATAGCAAAATATTGACTTCGTTGTAGAACATGAGTCGAATGCTAGGAGTGAGAAACATATTGGAATAATTTGTGGTTGCATAAATTTCCAATTCACTTATTTTCAAATTAATTTTCCCGAACTAAACAGGAGTCTTTTTCAATAACTTTTTATGACTGTGAAATGAAGTATGTTGCATTTCATCTGTTTGTGTTGTGTGTGTGTTCAATATAAACATTGATTTCGAGTAAATGTGTCACTATCAGATCAACTAAATATAAATATTCTTTTAATTTCACCAATACTATAGAAATTGTGAAAATAAGTGAATGTATATACATTGTAACTTGAATTCGAATGATGTAACTTCTATAATGATATATGAAAAAAACGAATACTGTTGAATGAGATGGGTGATTAATATTGCGCATGAAATTATTGATATACTCACAACAATTTGAAATAATGTCAAGCTATAGTATTCAATAAACAAGCGGAGAATTTCTCAAGTATTAAGCATATGTTTCATACAGTCAAATAATTGTTCGAATCTATGGATTCCATATGTCTTAAGAACAACTGCTCTGATGTATTATGTAAATATATTACGATTATATGTACATAATTATAAAAGTATTGATGATGATGAGCTTATTTATTATACTAATACAGAAAAAACTCAATGAAAACCAACAATCAATTATTTCACAAACATATTTTATGTCCGTAGTTTACTAATGGAAGTGAAGTGTAATTGATTTCACTAAAAATTTTATCAGACAAAGCTATCAAAATCAAATTAAATCCTATTGAACAATTAAACATTTACAAAGCTTTTGCATATGAAACATATTTTCTGTTTGTCTTCAGAATTGAAATTTAACATCGCATTTCATGAGCAAGAGCTATAAAACTGAGATTAAATTTCAATAAACATCCAATTTTCGGAGAATATGAAACTAAGATGATATGTCAATGAATACTTCATCTATAAAGGCACTAGTCACAGGTGAGGTTGTCAAATTTGAGTAAATTTAATAATATACACTTTTGGTAAAGCGGTATAGTTTCTCTCGCATATTATTCACATTTTCAATTAATGAGATTGAATTCTCGCTTAACTCTTGGTGAAACATAATTGAATATTAAAATAAATTAAACTCTTGGCTTAATGTTTCACGATTTATTTAACAATATGTATAGTCAACATGTTTCGAGCGTTAGCTCATTTTCAAGACTAAACTACTATAAGAGATGTACAACAAATTTATATCTACAAAATGGATTTGAGTAGGGAGGATAGTTGAAAATCTAATTGTTCATTCACAATTTCTTCTTTTCTCTTCCAAGAACTGCTAATTTCAATTGCTTCCAGAAGGTCTAAACGTTTACCTTTATTACCTGAGTGTAGGCATTTAGTTTTATCATAATCTATGAAGTGATTAAAAATGTTCTGAGAATCCAGTTTTATTAACATTGTACAAAATCGACCTTTTATGTTCATCAACCCGAGTTTTTATTCTTCTACCTGTTTGGCCGATATAAAATGCTGGACATTCATTACAAAAAATCTTATAAATACCGCTTTTGTCTTCAACATTTGTCTTTTCTTTATTATTCACTAAAAGTGACTTAATATTCCTTTTGTTTGTACAAATGGTTTTAATTTCTCTCTTCTTTAATCTTTCGCAATTTTTTTTTTTTTTCACTCAGATGAGGTATGAAATTAATAAAATGATATTTATGTTCGTTTTTAATAATTTTAGATGGATAAATTGAATCTATTCACATTTTCAATGGAACTGTACTTATTCAGATACTATCCAATCTTTCATCTTTTTCTGAAATTTTTATAATTTCTCGAAAGTGAACCTGATTGACACGTGATTGACAAGTGAATTCCTAACAATTTACATCAAGCATCGATCCTATCAATTGTATGAATTCCAGGCATTCATATTCATAATATTAATAGCAATTTATGCTCATTTATTCAATACTAAGCGGAAAACTAATATTCAATCGATATCTATAATTTCCTTATTCCTATTCTTATGGGTTGAAAGCTCCAAATAATGAGTGAACTTGTTCTTTCAACAAAATACTCGTAGTATATTCTTATAATCCTTTCTAAATTTACAACTCGAAATTGGAAGCTTAAGCTGCAGTTCTTACTTCATGACTGACTTCTGTTCCTAAACTCGAGTCACTTCAGTCAGTATTTTAAACGTTAAATGAAACTATTCTGAAGACACGAAGTGTTGTCTAAAAGAAGTAAACATTCATTTCCCCAGGGAAGTTAGTAAAAAAACCCTGAAAAGAGGATTGATTATCTGTCAAGACTCCTGCAATTTCGTGCTCATGCTTTATCTTCATAAATTACAGGAGTAAGTTTTGGTTTGACTAATTCAGTTAAACAACCCAGATCTTCCAGGTATTGGAAAGGCCAACTTGACATTGGTCATTGTTATTTCGAATGACCAATCTATTGATATCTATAAAACTAAAAATTAACACACTTGACTCAAGTTTCTCTGAATATATTAAAAACCCTACAAATGTTTCGGTTGTTTCAGCCATTATCAAGAGTATACAATATCACTCAATATTGTATACTTTTGTAGCCATCCGAAACATTTGTTCAGTTTTTAGTATATTCAGTGAAACTTGAATCGAGTGTGTTAATTTTTTATTCTATGGTTTTAACATAATGTTTTATCAAGAGATATGCGACATCTTCGTGTCATTTATCATTGATATATGTTGCAAAAATTTGATTTATCATTTGTATGTTCTCTTTATGACTTACAACAATTGAAAGAACTGGATTTGTTCGTTATTTATGAGTTAATTGCTAGCTACCTATTTGTTTGTTGTAGACATCGATATCAACTTGAATTTTCAATTCAATTCTTTGATATCGAAATGTTGACCATTTTTTCTTTTCATTGTTTTTTAGAACAAATGAACGAATCTCATGAAAAATTAATGATTAATCGGAACAGTTTGCTCTTTAGAATTTCTCTTGTTGGTTTTTTTTTGATGAATGTCAATTGGGTATTCGAAGTTGAACACCAATAATTGAGCACAACAAGTGAATTTACTTTGTGAGGGATAAAGAATTGTGTTTCTCCCAAACATATTACTTTCCTGAAGCAATAATTTCTTGGTTTCTGCTAATACACTCTGAATCTCCAGACGTATTACATATGTGGAGGAACACCTAGCGGTACCTTGAACAACTGTATTGCATGAATAATTGAGACAACTGCAGAATAAATAGAGCAGTTCACTAGACACCAGCCAGAACTCACATATTAATTGGTAAATATTTCACCCGGAATAATTCTCCACCCAACTCTCGAGCTAAGAAATCGTAAATGAATTCATATAATACCCAATTACAGAAAATAATAACATAATTTTGAATACTAATTAATTTAGAATGAAAAATATATAACAAAGGGCTCAATCGAATCTAAAAAAATAGTAACTTATAACTACATTATAGCATTCAATGAAATATTGTGTCATCTAAATTAACTCATTTTAGTCAATTTTCATTCTTCACCTAACACCTGATAATAACTTCTATGAAGTCGAAGTGATTGTCACAATTATTGGGAACTCTATTGAATGTAGACTCCATAAACCAAATGAAGGATTGTATTAGGGAGTTGGTCCTCGGTGTCTCTAGATGTCATAGTACTGTATTACAAGAATTTTGCCTAGGAACACGAAATTTCAAAGCAGACCAGAGAGGAGGACAATCAATATTATTGTGCAGTAACTTGTTGAAAAATTTGGGTGGAAAAATTCCTTCCTTGCTCTTCAATGAGATTAAACAGAATCGACTCAATAATTCGTTATGATTTACTCCTCTCTATGGATAAACTTTATCCTCCCTCCAAACTAAGAATTTCAAGAACCTTCTCTGAATAGCCTCGAGATGGCGTTGATCGCTGGTGTAAATGTGATGCCAGATCATGCGGCCATACTCCAACTTGATACGGATTAGGGTATTAAATAGTCCTATGAATGAGGAGAAATTATCAAAATATTTGATATTGCGTATAATGAACCCATATATTTTCGAGGCAGATGAAATAAGTTGGGTGATGTGTGGGACAAAAGAAAGCTTGGAAGGGACGAAGACTACACCAATATCTCTCTTATCAGAACGAAGCAGAACCTCACCACCGACGATGTAATCACAGTCAATTCGGTCTCTTTTCCTTGTGGAAGATGCAACATTACACTTGGGTACGTTCAAACTCAAATGATTGTCCTGACACCAACTAGCAACATGGTTCAGCGCGAGCTGAAGTTTAACACAATTGTCCTGTGATAATTGTTTAATATTACTCAAATTCAAACACTTGAACTTATGATTTACACTTTATTGACTACATAGCATGACGCGTTTCGTCGTTACAAACTACTTCTTCAGATGCTTACAGAATAATGTAATAATAATGTATTATAATGTATTATATTAAGTTAAATTCAATTATAATGGATTTACATCAAGTAAACGCCAACACTATTGAATATAAAAAATAATTGTTTAAATCTAGATCTAGGTGTTATACAACAGAAGGATCGCCTTTTTTCATGACAGGTACTATCTTGGCGGATTTGCATATTTTAGGAAAAGTAGCTTTGCTTATTATGAGATTAAATATATGTATTAGTGCCACTACGTTCCGTCTGGTCATCAGGACCAGACGTAAGTTTATTAGAGAGACTCTTGGCGGCAATAATGATTTGATTTCGAGTTATTGAACTGATACATATCGCGGCATGACCATCTGAAGGGTTCATATTACATGAATTGTTGTTCAAAAATAGTATCATATACCTAACTGAAAGATTCAGCAAAGACGTTAGCTATGGATGTTGGTTTATGATCTTCTCACCATCTCTCACTAGGAATTCTAGAGATACCTTTTTTTTCTCTTTAATGAAAGACCAGAAAGAAGAGGGGTCTTGGATGATATTATTTTCTGCTCTTTGAATATAATTTCTATACGCCAAGTCAATATCATTCTTAATGATTTTTCTAAAACGTTTGTACCTTGCCAGGTAAAGGTTATTACCATACCTCTTGAACGTAATGCGTAGAGGTTATGAAGAATTCATAGCACCAATTTCATGTTGGCAACTTGCTTAGTGAAAGTAGGAGTGGGACATTTTTGGAAGGAATTATACTTTTTAACAAGCCAATTTAGTGGTTTTTTGTTTCGGTTGCATAATTCGAACTCGGGAGCAAAAACAACTTCAATTTATGCAATTTCGTCGGAGAAAACATCCATTTCCATTATAATCAATGGACTATATGCAGTTCAACTGTCAAATAGTCAATAGTGTCCTCCACTTGAGAGATGTCACAGAGAATTATTTCCTGTATTGAAATAATTGATGCTGATGAACGTCGTCGATCCTACGTAGGTAATAACTTGATATAATGAATGCGAAAATATTAAACGTTTACTATGTTGATTATTACAAAATTTAATTTGCGAGAAGTTTGAGTTATCCTCTTCAACCTACCAAGGTGAACACCTCTTCTGTATTCCAAGTGAAGGAATTCCGAACATAGAAATGAGCAACTTCTCACGGTCGCGAAATGGACCGATATTCGTGTTTTTTGACGCTTATATCCTGGCTAAAACACACTCACCCTTATGTAGAACATTCTCGGTTACCTGGTAGTTCGATAATTCCACTCAAAACAGCTGGCTTTTATTAACCATAACTTTTTTTCAGGATGGAGAATTTTATGAATGAATCTTGAAATGCTTCGAACATATTTCTTGGACTTTTTGACAAAAATATCGAAAATAATATCGAAAATGCCTGGTTGAATATCAAACTCACTAAAATGGGTTTTAGATGTTCCATATTATGATGTATTCAATTTGGGCATATCAAAATAACAGAATGTCTCAAAATATGTTTTTATATTTTCAAATAACAATTTCAAAAATATTACGAAATAGGTACAACTTCTTAGACAGTCGTCTGCTGTTTTTCAAGATGAAACAAAAAATACATTCGATGAATTACTCAAGTGCCACAAATACATTTTCAAAATGTTACTGATTTCCTGAACAAACATTTCTGTTTATATTGAAAGTGATTACGAAAATTTATAAGGAGTTCCTATACTGAAACTTTCTTCTCATTTGTAATTTATAACGAATTTTGGTATAATGTATTGGTAGAACTTTATAGATGGTGCTCTATAGAGCAAAGATCTAGAAACCTGAATTTATTTAATTTATTTCAATTTGATCTTTTCAACATTTTGAAGAATAATACTAGTACGTCTTGAGTATAATTTAAAACGATTAACAGTCTAACAGACAAAGTGATTTTATCATTTTTTTATTTTCAAAAACGAAAATTTTTTGAAACTGTAAACGATTCTTTCGAAAAGACTGAGTTGTACGAAATTACTAATAGTTCATTCGTTATTGGTTTCACTATTTATAGTGGGACGAGGGTATTTCTTTGAATTCTCATTTTCATTATGAACTTCAAAATTAGCTATACTCAAATAAACATACTAACAAGTTTATCGAAATGAACAAGTACTAAATACGAAATCGAAAAAAACTAAAAATCGAAGTGAATAAAACACGGGAATGCTTCAACAACTTCGATCAATCATATATCCAATTTATAGAACAAAATAAAACTAACTTATCTGAACAAGAAAGCTCATCTTCGAAATTGTTTCCTTAGCCTAACGACCTGTACCGGAAACATAACTTATGGGAATGGATAAACCGAGGACTTGTAGTGGTCGACCGGAAACTTCATATATGTCACATATTGGTTTGTGTGAGAACGACAAGTTAATTCATTGGCGTCGATTCGAAAACGACGCTGCCACTAGACCCGCCAACTTTTTCCATGTTTGTTCAATGGCCCGAGTTCAAATTGATAGATTGTTTTATGTGGTGACCGTGGCCTTTATGGGTCCACATATGTTCCTTGTAATAGCATTGTCGAGAACACATAGTGGTGAAAAACGTACGGCCTGCAAGGGTGTCACAAGAAAAACTTTGTAACGCAGTGTTTATATAGCAAAAACGTAGATGGAAATGGTTTCACAAAAATGTGCACTTAGCAAATTAAATTATGATAGGAAAAATTTGAAACTTAACTTTAGGATGAAATGAACACCGAGTAGGTTCATGAAACTTCATATACCTATACATATCGATATATATTTCTCATAATATTTTCAGCAATGAAAGGCTCATTTGTTAATAACTCAGTTTCAACAATTGCAACCCTATCGAAACTTTGAAAAAGTTGCAATCCGATCGATTTCACATCAAGGTTTTACAGCGTCAGTGGTCAGAATCTTTCTTGGTCTGATAAGGTGAGAGACCTTGTTGTAGCCTTCGATAAGAAGCTCTTCTTTGTCCCACACTTCACGCAACTTATTTCATCTGCCTCGAAAATATATGGTTTTGTTATACGAAATGGCAAATATTCTAAAAATTCCTCAACATTCATAGGAATACCCTAATACGTAGCAAGTTGGAGTATGGCAGCACGATCTGGCATCCTATTTACACTTGCCATAAACGCCATCTTGGGGCTATTCAGAGGAGGTTCTTAACATTCTCAGTTTGGAGGGAGCATAAAGTTTATCCACAGAGAGGAGTCAATCATAACGAATTATTGAGTCGATGTACTTTAATCTCAATGCAGAGCAGTAGATATACGTGTTGACTCAAATTTCTGTACAAATTACCGCAAAATAGTATTGATTGTCCTCCTCTCTTGTACTCTTTGAAATTTTGTGTTCCAAGGCAAACTTCTCGTAATGCAGAATTATTGCACCTAGAGACTCCATCGAGGACTAACTCCCTAACACTACAATCCCCCATTTGGTTTATGGAGTGTACATTCAATAAAGTTGCCAATAATTGTGACATATAATTTGACTCCAAAGAAGTTATTATTAGAAGTTATGTGACCAAAGGGAACGGATTTAGATAGATTTAGTTGTAATATTTCATTGAATGCTATTATTAGTTACTATTCTAGTTTTTCTAGATCAGATTGAGCTCTTTGTTATATATCTTTTAAATTTTGATCAGTTAGATTGTACTCAACATAATGTTATTATTTTCAGTAATTGGGTTTTATACCTGTTGAGAATAAAAAACCTATTATTATTATTATTAACAACAGCTATTCGAAATCGATGCTTGAATGTTCATAGATCAACAACTTGAGCGCAATATACTCCTACATACTCGGTCAAGATTATACCTAGAAACCACGAAATAATAACCTGAGAAGATAACCCAATCTGTTGTCAACTGTAAACGTCACTTCGTACCTACTCATCACTCTAATTGTTCATATTTTGTATACAATCCTGAAAGTCGTGAATTAATATTGAATTTCCTCGCCAAATTTGAAGCGTTATATTGAAAATTTAATTTCAGTAACCCTGAATAAGAAGTGATTGACTTCTGAAGCTTAATGCAAAACGAGAAAGTACATCAAATTTGGCTTTCAAATCCTGTTTTCAGCATATCCCAATAACCAAAATCTATCTCTCTCTCCCTCTCTCTCTCTATATATATATATATATATATATATATATATATATATATATATATATATATATATATATATATGTATAAAACTTATAATGAGCCGCTATAAAACTAAAACTATAATGAGCCGCGTTCTCACGCGGCTCATTCCGAGAACCAAGTTTTATACATACTTCTGACCGCGGAAACCTTTCTGAACATATATATATATATATATATATATATATATAATATATATATATATATATACATATATATATATATATATATATATATATATATATATATATATATATATATATATATATATATATATATATATATATATATATATATTAAGCAAAAAAAAACTTACGTTGAAAACCTACACATTTTTCTATATAACAGCCGTTTACATATGTTTCAAGGTTATTGCCTATCGTCAGAACGGCGTAGTTCAAGTTAAAGATGATAATACTTGAAGAGATATATAAAAAATTAATATATAAAACACGAAACACTGTTTCGTACATGTTTTATACACCCAAAACATATTGGGAAGAGTCAACACAACGTTGCAGACGACAATGAAATACCGTCCGTCTATTGTGGGACTTTTATAGCTTCTGGAAATCCCAGACAATCTTAACGATAAAAGAATTATTCTAAGAATTATATTTAATGCAGGTAAACTAAAATTAAGCAAAAAAATCTTACGTTGAAAACCTACACATTTTTCTGTATAACAGCCGTTTACATATGTTTCAAGGTTATTGCCTATCGTCAGAACGGCGTAGTTCAAGTTAAAGATGATAATACTTGAAGAGATATATAAAAAATTAATATATAAAACACGAAACACTGTTTCGTACATATATATATATATATATATATATATATATATATATATATATATATATATATATATATATATATATATATATATATATATATATATATATATATATATATAACCAATTATAGAAAGAAAACATTTATGGAAATGGTGAGAATATCTCAGTGTGAAAATCCTATGAACTCAAGGCGTGATATCGACTCTCTGAGCACAATGTTTTCATATATAATATCTTTTGAAACAAAAAGAAGATCTTATAACACCTCACTCATAAATGGTATGGTGTGAGGCTTTGTCTGGCTGCACTCAAGGTGGATTGTACTTTTATCTGAACAATAATTGCCATAACTAGTCAATTATTCTGTAACTTGCTATTTCAATTGTTCTTCTTTTCAATATAAAATTTAAATAAAATCAGGTACACAGAAAAGTCGTTATGGATTAATAATGCTTTGTATCGTTAGCTACCAGTTCATTCATTACCAAAGTTTTGTACATGTGTCGTTTAATTTTAAGACATTAGATCATTTTCAAATTCTGCCCTGGTTAAATTGGAGTCATAGATTGTATTGTAAGGTTGAAATTTAAGTAATTTCCATACTTTCAGATAAGATTTAGACCTGTTTCTTTTTATTTTTTACATAAATTGGTGATTGTGCTTTTTAGTTATTAACGTAGATTTTTGATTAACTCATAAAATTTCGAGAGCTTTGTATTTTACCAAGGATTTGTGTGCTTAGCTGGAGTTTACGGAATGTTCTGAGGATTGAAATTGTACCCAAATTAAAAATTGTAACCAACACCTATTCAATACCGTAGCTCCGATGTGTTAGTTCTTTCGTATTTTGCTGTCGTTCTCTCGAACCTGACTTTCAATAATGTCATTGTCAATGTTTTGTAAAAATTAAACATATCCTGCTCGGTGGGTTATCAATTGAAACTAAACCATGCGGTCTGGTAAAAATTTCTTTTATTTTATTGTAAATTTTATCGTAAGTTAACTTTTTTTGTGGTTCACCATTTTGATTGTAATATTACGTTGAAGCACTCCTGATGAAGGAACAGTATAATTTTCAAAGCTCAAGTTGAGGAAAAAGGAGTCCTCTTATTTGACACCACCTGATTGCTATACCACGAATATCTATATATATATATATAATATATATATATATATATATATATATATATATATATATATATATATATATATATATATATATATGTAAAGAAAATGTATTTCTTTAATGTATTTCTATGGACCTCTATGGTCAATAAATAGTTACTGGCTATCTAAGTGGATGGCGCTGTCTGTAATGGCGGCATACACTGTTAAAGCATATGACATCCGTCAAGAAATCATTATAAAAAGGAATTGAGAGTATTAGACTTTAATTGTCGTTTTTTTGTTTTCAGGTGATATACCTATTTTAAGTTTACAATTGTACAATTACTTGTGTGTACGTTTATGTTAATAATATAATAAACTTTGTTTTCAGAGCAACGTGATTGGTTATTTAAACTTTCAATTTCTGAATAAAAATAGTAATAATGAAAGTTTTAGCATTAAATAATATATATATATATATATGAAATAAATATATATATATATATATATATATATATATATATATATATAGACTTTCGGGTCAAATTTTCAATCATCTGCCCGATAGACTAAAGGTTTTGGAATACAGTAAATTTAAGAGGGAAATTAAAATGCTGCTCAACGAGAAGTGTTTTTACAATGAGGATGAATATTTCAATTTCATAATGAATTAGCATTTAACTAGTTATTCGATGTTCTTCTGCTTCTCTTTTCCTTTTATTTGGTATATTTATTTTATGTTTCATATATTTACCATTGTCATTGCTATTACTTGGATTACTTGTTTTTGTGTATTTTAGAAACGTGTCCTATACAAGTGTTTTTTGTCTGAAAGGATGAATAAAGGTTATTATATATATATATATATATATATATATATATATATATATATATATATATATATATATATATATATATATATATATATATATATATATATATATATATATATATATATATATATATAGTTTTATATATTCTTCAAAAGAGACAATTGATTTAAGGGCAAAATTCTCTAATCAAGAACGAAACACCCTCAATTATTCACGAGCTTTTGACAGCAGTTCATAATTACTTGAATGTCATCTACCTGGCATGCCGTTCGTCACCTCATTAAAACACCGTCAGAGCAAGGCGTTTCGGTGTCACGCGGCAATGCGGACCGGAAGGACAACTGCACCAGGAGCTAGCGGCACTTATCTCTTCCACTTCTCCGGAGTGGCAGCAGCCCGCGCTCGTTACTGGTCCTTATTTAATTTTCATTTTACGTCTTTTGCCCAATTTGCATTGTAGGCAAGAGGTCTGCCCTTCCACCCTAGCTTGTCAGTTCGTTGCCAATTTATTTTTATGCTTATGCGAAAAATACAATCATACTTCGAAAACTTGCATTATTCAAATTAGCATGTCTGCGTTTTCATTCAGGTGGAAAGTCAATTGATTAGCGATAAGTAATACGTAAAGTAAAAAGTCATCCGAAATTTGGGGTATTGGAAAGTAAAAATGAAGAAGTAACTACCTATTCCATTTGAGAAAAATTATATGGAAAGGAAATTGTCTGAAAATTAACTGAGAATTAGATTCCTTCCGAAGTTCTTAGACATTAATTCATTTCCTTATTCCTCAGTATAAGAAGCAGGAAACATGAGAAGTTATTTCGTATCCAACATACTGAAAGATATTTGCACTCCTTTTTTGACACTTTTTTACAATAATCTTTAGTGACTTTGAACCAATTATTTGCAAAGAAAATGAATATTGAGAAATAATGATTTTCATAGACATATGAGATGAAATTCATAAGATCAGGAACATCATATCCACCCTCTTATTCAGGTTCTTCTGGAAGTGAAATATTTGTATTTATCCATATGAGGTGGACTCAAAGTGAAAAACGGTTATGAATATGATGTGATATTCATTCTCAATGAAATAATTCTTCTCTTCGAAAAATAAAGATGACTCTTTAGGAGGTCGAAATATTGATCGTACAATTTCGTATAGAATACTATACCGTCAAATTTTCTTCACTTTTAATTTCTATTTATTCGCTTATTGGTGGTTCACTTTTCCTTGCTTACTCTTTACGTTTACTTTTTCGAGTCCGATTATCAACTATAATGTCATCAGACAATGTCTTCTCAATATTTTGCTACATCTACTCCCGCTTGGCTTGCAGAGATGAGATCTGCTAAGGTGCATAAGACATATGCGTGAGGGCAAGCTAGAAGGTGTTTCATGGTTTGGACAGATCCACATCAACACTCTGGGTTGCTCCCAGATTCCATATGAACATATTTGAGGCACAGCGGCCGACGCCCGTTCTCAGTCGGTTTAAAGATCTCCATGCTTCGTATTGTAAGTTGGAGCCACTGGCCATTTCTTCCTTCTTCTCAATTATTGGATCCGGCACCTCCCCTTTCCAGAGTTCTATTCTTCTTTCTGCTGGGTTCAGCTGAAGCTCATTTGATGTAGTAATGAAACTCTTTCTTGACTTTAACCTTCGTGGGTATTGAGGCTGATATTCTGCCATGGGGTGTCTCAAGTCATCAATTTATTTCTCCTTTATATTTCAGCTGCTGTCTGGCGACGGACAGAAGGAGGTGCAATCTCCACAATCGGGTGAAATTTGGCCATCGGAGTAGGTTTCAGACATCCCGTGACAATGGGTACAGACTGATTTATGGCCACATCAACTTGTTTGGAGTGGGTGGAATTCTTCCAAATGGGTGCTGAATATTCAGCAGCAGAGAAACATGAACCCAAATCGCAAGTTCTAGGTACGATTGGATCTGCACCCCAGTTTGAACCAGTTAGTTTGCGGAAGATTTTATTTCTGGCAATTACTTTTTTCTTTGTATTCAGGCAATGTTGTTCATAATATAGAGTTGGGTCGAGTTTTATACCTGGATATTTTGGTGAAGTACAGTGTTCAAATTGTCCGCCCTCCCATATAACATTAAGTTTTCAACTTGCCTGATAATACTTTAGGTGAAAAGCACACACCTGTGTCTTCTGGGGATTTGGCCGCCGAAAAATGGGATGAAAAAAACAGAAAAGGTGCTTAGGATCACTGTGAGAGAGTGTTCCACCTCCTCAAAGGAGTTCGCTTTTACTGCCACTGCTGTGTCGTCAGTATAACGAAACTGCCTAATTCCTGGGATCATAGGTTGGTCGTTACTATAGATATTGCATAGCAAGGGGGCAAGTATGACCTTTATTCAATTCAATATTTTATTGTTATTTCATATTTTAATAGTTTTTTCACAATTACAGTTGAAATCATGTTAAGCCTAATTAGTTTCATACACATTTGTATATTGAATTACATCGATACCAGCGCTATCTGCATTGCTTAGAAGTAACAAATTAACTATGTAAAGTAATTATTATGTATAAAGAAATAAAATTAATTGAAAAAAAACCTATTGGTTTCAATAAGAAATTTAATTTGTTTCAACTCACACATTATATCCTGGTGGAATAAGGTATATGAAGTGTGAGTTTCATGTTAATCAAATATTCGCATTTCTCTTGTGATAATGCATGTACTCATTATTTTCATGATGATTTCATATAATGGAATTTTTTGCTGAAAATCCGCATAGCATATCAATTCCTATTCACATTATTGTTTATCACTCCATGACACTATTGTGGCTGCTATACCAATCTATATCGAAATCTTTTTGACAAATTAGCACATTTTGAGATAGGTACTGTACCAGTCAAATTCGTGAGCAATGAGCTGTCTCCTTCTGGAGATCTCTCTCGTCCATTTATCGACCTCTAGTCGTGTTAGATAGAAATTATCAGCCATTTCAATGAATTATGGTCACCACTCCGTTTTGCTTCTAGACTTCATTACTATTTGAAGGAATATGGATTGATCTTCCGATACAACTTCCATTATCTTTCTGAAATGAATCACCCCCCATAGAATTCAACTTGAGGGGATACTTCTAGTGTTCCTCAACATATGTAAGGACTAAATTCCACCTTCAAAAACACTTTCGGAATCAAATACTCATTATTCCATTATATGATAAATATATTGCAAAAATGTTCACGAGTTATTTTTTGCTTTGAAATTCATTCAAAATGAATTTTGTCAGATGTCACACTGATGCCTACTTTCGACACAATGTCAAGTAAAAATACTACAAATTGGGTTCCTGAACGAATGATTCAACCAATATTACAACAGCATATTCATATCCACCAACACCAGTGATTGGTGGATATGAATATGCACTTATATCTACCACCAAGGATATTTAACTGATTTATTGAATTTATTTAATGAACATAACGTGTTTATCTGAATCCTTATGTTCTAAACGAATACCATCAATTTGTCTAATTAAATTCAGTTTCACATTTAACTTAGTCTTTTCAAACTTGGTTAATTTCCTCTCAATTATTTTAATGAAACATTTTTTCAGACCAAACGCTCTCTAAATTGCTGGAAACACACTGTGAGGATATAACTAAGTGAACTGTGAAATGTTTGCTGAAAAGCTCTTACCCAAGGAAGCAGATTGACATGTGTAATATGAATTCCGCATTATTTTATGAGGCACTCTAATTTGGGAAACTGGGAATCTGCTGCAAGTTAACGGAAATAATTGAATTTCAAATAACCACCGCTGGCTGAAAATGCTTGTGATGTTATTCCAAAAATGAAAAAGCATTCAGTAAGCATTGTTGGTTTCTCTGAAGTGCTTGAACAGTCAACAGAACAGGTTGTTCAGATTCTGTTTAGGTTGATTCATAAAAAATAAGACAAAGATAATATGGGAATTCAGAAATTCGATTAAACTTCGAAACCCAAAACTCATGTGTTATATTATTGTCTCATCCAACTGCAGAAAAAGATTGAACTATGAACATTTTAATTGATTCAAGATCAATATTCATTAGTTAGGAGCAACTTAATCATACCTGCTTAGATTTTTGATAGCTCAGAAATGAATATTTCATTTATTTGCATGCCTATTGGTACCAATCAAATTTAATTTTTTCTGATGAAACTTAGATTTCTCATTCAAAGGTCCAAGTTGATATATATAAATTTTTTTCAATTGATTTATTGCCTGTTAAGGATAGTATATTTTCAATGTTTTCAGCAATAACAGGCTTTTATCAATGTGAAAAATTTTAATGTGTTTTTACATTTTTTTAATCCTCTGATAATAAAAATCAATATGTGGAAATACAAAAAAACTGATTTGATTCTTTCGGAAATGAGTTTGCTATTTTTATATCTGTAGTAACTCATAAAATTAAATTATTCCTTAGATTTGACAAAGTTGTAATATACAACGAAAATGAAGTTTTTACATTAAAATAAGCCTATTATTTAAAACATTGGAATATATATATATATATATATATATATATATATATATATATATATATATATATATATATATATATATATATATATATATATATATATATATATATATATATATATATATATATATATATATATATATATATATATATATATATATATATATATATATATAAGAAGCTTAACAAATTTTCGTTCTACAAAAGTATGCAGTGAAGCAGTGAAGGAAATTATAGAGATGAGGTTTAAGGAGTCTTGTCGTCAAGTTTTGAGAAGAAATGATCTTTAACTTCTACTGGACTCTAAATTAATAAAGTTTTGGTTTTCGTCTTGCAAAATTGTCACATTGTTGAGGAATATACAAATGTAAAAAATACTCGAAAAGTCTTGCCATACAACTACCCGAGGAATAATCTAGCTCAAACAGAAAGGGGTGTTTTATATATGGTACCCATATTGAAAAATATTTAATATTTTCAGCATTTACAGGCTATTTTCAATGTTAAAAGCTTCATTTTGTCGAAGTTTTGATACACAACAAAATTTCAACAGAAATAAAGCTTCTAACATTGAAAATAGCCCGTTAAATAAAAATATTGAATAAAAATATATATATATATATATATATATATATATATATATATATATATATATATATATATATATATATATATATATATTTATAAAATATATAAATAATATTTGATGCGGAAAGAAATTTGAATGAAATTGAAGATTGTCGGCATATCCCGCAGATTGGTAGCAGCCATTGACACGTGTTTCGAGCTTATTGGCTCTCCTCAGAACGGCGCATCCTTTAGGAAGTCGCAACATTTTAGGCTATGCGTTTGTTATTTCCGGAATGAAAAATTTGGAAACTGCTTTGCCCGTGAGGTGATGATTTATCCTTGAGAGGATGCTCTAAGCCGAGACGTTGAAAAATATATAAATAATATTTAATGCGGAAGAAAATTAAAATGAAATTGAACGTGTCAACGGCTGCTACCAATCTGCGGGATATGCCGATAACCTTCAATTTCATTATATATATATATATATATATATATATATATATATATATATATATATATATATATATATATATATATATATATATATATATATATATATATATGTATATATAGATATATATATATATATATATATATATATATATATATATATATATATATATATATATATATATATAAGCATACATTGTTTAATACCTCAGATAATTTCAATTTGAATACGTCGTGTATTCCGAGTTCATAGAAATTCACCAACTTCCACTGTTATATAACAAGAAATTGTAAGAGAACACAGAATCTAATTTGTATATGAAAGGGGAAATATCAAATTAAAGTTCCAAGGTTGGCTGCCGTGAACGCCACTGTCAACACGGTGGCACCATTGTGAATTCAATGTGCTTTCGACTGCATTAGGCCATTCCCATATAAAACGCACGCCCTAATCTCGTTTTCCTTTTTTATTACATATATAAAAGCCTTGCATAAAAGAAAATTACCTTTTCTCATAACTAGATAACTTCGTCTATATGTTACTTTCCGAAAACGTGTTGAAGGTTGATATTCAGCATTTACTCTTGAAATCAACAGAATTTTGCTGTACGAAGAACTCCTTCACTTTATATATATATATGTATATTTATATATATATATATATATATATATATATATATATATATATATATATATATATATATATATATATATATATATATATTATATATATATATATATATATATATATATATATATATATATATATATATATATATATATATATAAATAATGTTTGATGCGGAAGAAAATTTATACGAAAGTGAACATTGTCGGCATTTCCCGCAATTAATAGTAGCCGTTGACACGTGTTTCGAGATTATTGGCTGTCCTCAGACCAGCGTAGCCACGTTCAAGTTGTACGAACCTGGAGATGGAAACACAAGAACACTAAAAGATACAGACAACCTCTGAAAGAAGTCCAATTTTATACACCTTGAACTTGGCTAAGACATGAGCTTTTGAGCTTATTGGCTCTAAGGAGAGCCAATAAGCTCGAAACACGTGTCAACGGCTGCTAATAAAAATAATGCGTAATAAAATTGAATGAAATGATCACAATTGAGAAGTTCTTTTCGGTCAAAGTAAAATAAAATTAATAACAGTTAACTACAATATTGCTAATTTCGAAAAACAAATTTTCTGCAAATTGAAAGAAAAGAATTTATAAAATATAAAAAACTAGAACTGATCGGTTTTTTAATGGTCGTTTTCGCATTCTGTAAACGAGAAGATATAGGATAGGACCAATTTTGAGACCGAAACAATTTTGTTGTTGCACAGTGTTATGCAAGGAATTATATATTTTCAGTATAAATATAATCTGATTAATGAATTTTAGAAAAACATTCAAAGCAAAATGGATGAAAATAATGCGAAATAAAATTAAATGAAATAATCACAATTGAAAATTTCTTTTCGGTTAAAGTAAAATTAAATTAATAAAGTTAACTACAATATTGCCAATTTCGAAAAACAAATTTTCTGCAAATTGAAAAAGAAGAATTTATGAAATATAAAAAACTAGAACTGATCGGTTTTTTAATGGTCGTTTTCGCATTCTGTAAACGAGAAGATATAGGATAGGACTAATTTTGAGACCGAAACAATTTTTTTGTTGCACAATGTTATGATAGGAATTATATATTTTGAGTATAAAATATATTCCGATCAATGAATTTCAGGAAAACATTCAATGCAAAACGAATAAAAATAATGCGTAATAAAATTGAATGAAATGATCACAATTGAAAATTTCTTTTCGGTTAAAGTAAAATTAAATTACGGGAAACATATATATTTTTATTTTTGAACAGTAAAGAATGACAATGACTGAGACCGAAACCGAAATGCGATCGAAAATCTGTCGAATATTCAATAAATACGCGAACTTCATTTAAATTTTTCCATCATTCGCATAAGTTACATCTTCAATGTTATTCAATTTTTGTTTATTTAAATATTCAGTCCCATCAACCCGTTCGGTTACTAAAGACTATTCAATGTAATTGTATTATTGTTACTTGAAAACCGTGAGGAGTATTGAATAACATGAAAATTTCAGCAATGAAAACATAATTGACTAATTTCTCAGGAAGAATTTAGAGCGAAAGTATTTTTCAAGTTTCTCTTGTACAAAGTTGGAAACGTAATAAGGTATCAGGGTGAGTGTTACTAATATGCTATATATATGTATATTTATATATATACATATATATATATATATATATATATATATATATATATATATATATATATGTATATTATATATATATATATATATATATATATATATATATATATATATATATATATATATGTATATTTATATATATATATATATATATATATATATATATATATATATATAAATAATGTTTGATGCGGAAGAAAATTTATACGAAAGTGAACATTGTCGGCATTTCCCGCAATTAATAGTAGCCGTTGACACGTGTTTCGAGATTATTGGCTGTCCTCAGACCAGCGTAGCCACGTTCAAGTTGTACGAACCTGGAGATGGAAACACAAGAACACTAAAAGATACAGACAACCTCTGAAAGAAGTCCAATTTTATACACCTTGAACTTGGCTAAGACATGAGCTTTTCGAGCTTATTGGCTCTGAGGAGAGCCAATAAGCTCGAAACACGTGTCAACGGCTGCTAATAAAAATAATGCGTAATAAAATTGAATGAAATGATCACAATTGAGAAGTTCTTTTCGGTCAAAGTAAAATAAAATTAATAACAGTTAACTACAATATTGCTAATTTCGAAAAACAAATTTTCTGCAAATTGAAAGAAAAGAATTTATAAAATATAAAAAACTAGAACTGATCGGTTTTTTAATGGTCGTTTTCGCATTCTGTAAACGAGAAGATATAGGATAGGACCAATTTTGAGACCGAAACAATTTTGTTGTTGCACAGTGTTATGCAAGGAATTATATATTTTCAGTATAAATATAATCTGATTAATGAATTTTAGAAAAACATTCAAAGCAAAATGGATGAAAATAATGCGAAATAAAATTAAATGAAATAATCACAATTGAAAATTTCTTTTCGGTTAAAGTAAAATTAAATTAATAACAGTTAACTACAATATTGCCAATTTCGAAAAACAAATTTTCTGCAAATTGAAAAAGAAGAATTTATGAAATATAAAAAACTAGAACTGATCGGTTTTTTAATGGTCGTTTTCGCATTCTGTAAACGAGAAGATATAGGATAGGACTAATTTTGAGACCGAAACAATTTTTTTGTTGCACAATGTTATGATAGGAATTATATATTTTGAGTATAAAATATATTCCGATCAATGAATTTCAGGAAAACATTCAATGCAAAACGAATAAAAATAATGCGTAATAAAATTGAATGAAATGATCACAATTGAAAATTTCTTTTCGGTTAAAGTAAAATTAAATTACGGGAAACATATATATTTTTATTTTTGAACAGTAAAGAATGACAATGACTGAGACCGAAACCGAAATGCGATCGAAAATCTGTCGAATATTCAATAAATACGCGAACTTCATTTAAATTTTTCCATCATTCGCATAAGTTACATCTTCAATGTTATTCAATTTTTGTTTATTTAAATATTCAGTCCCATCAACCCGTTCGGTTACTAAAGACTATTCAATGTAATTGTATTATTGTTACTTGAAAACCGTGAGGAGTATTGAATAACATGAAAATTTCAGCAATGAAAACATAATTGACTAATTTCTCAGGAAGAATTTAGAGCGAAAGTATTTTTCAAGTTTCTCTTGTACAAAGTTGGAAACGTAATAAGGTATCAGGGTGAGTGTTACTAATATGCTATTTATAGATGAACTCAATACATATGCTGCAGCAGAAGGTACTTTCACGGTTTAAGAACTAATTAATTAACTAAATTCCCTCGATCTAATCTGGCAATTATGGAGACGTGGTCAAAACAGAAATTAGGGACAGTGTTACGGGTCACAGAGGAGATATAACGATATATATTCTGTTCGAACAATTTGAGGGTATGATTTTATCTCACAAATTTGACGTGAATTACACCCCCTAAAGTTTCTACTGCGGAGTATTGTGAAGTAGGTGTAACTAGCCAGAAATCCGCAATCAAACTCTTGAGATAATATAAATTTAGGATTTGCTCAGAATAAGTGAGATCTAACAGACAGTTCAACTAATAATGACTCTTCTCAAATATTAAACAGAGCAACACTATATTCCATTTATATGTGACTGGAAGTTTTGAGGAAACTGTTTTCAATTTTTTACTCTGGTTTTATCGCCGAATTTTCACTTATCGGACAAAGTATTTCTTGCCATTTCAAAAAATAAGCTTATTATCTTGTATTAAATTGAGATATTACCATGCCCATAGATGAATTTATACAATAATAGTTGATACAAGCTGAAGTCAAACAAACAACTGTTGTTGGTGATTGATAGCAGTTGATGATAGACGGTGTTTAATGTGTAAGAGTTGATACACAAAACGATTATTGATTTAGAATTCCAAAAAACTTTAGTAATCAAAAACTGGAATATAACTCACCATGATTGAAGTCACCCATTATGGAGATACCGTTGGATTCTGTGTTCCTTGTGTGACGACCTGAAATGAAAAATGCTATGTATTTATATCAATTCAAACTTTATCGAATATGTCTTCAGAAATATATACTGTTGAGGAACAATACTACAAAAAGGAAGTGATTCAATTGAATTCATATGAATTAGTGACGAAAGGATTGGTTGGATGTATGCTACAGAAAATTTCCATAATAGAATGAAGGAGCTATTCGATACTGAAATGTTCGATGTTTTTCGAAACGTACTTGATATTCGCGCTCGAGAGTGATAGGTTATATTTTCGATCATAATATTTGAGTAGACAGCTCTGTGACAACAATATTTGAACTATTCGGATTGGGAATATAAATAGAAAGAGTGAATTTTGAATTTTAGTGGGATGTGCACATTCTATTATCGAAATTTTTTTTTGCCATGTTGGTACGATTGAGTACATATACGTTTCTAATATGTTGACATTATTAGCCATTTCGGATTTGAAGCTTGTTGTTGACAACTGAAAATGTTGGCTTTTTTTTTGTGTGTTCTTCGATTTTCTACTTTTCGAAAAAATGGATCAAACAATGTGTATCAAACTTTGCATTGAAAGTGGAATAAAGTGCTCCAAAGCACTTGAAATGTTGACTGAGGCATTCGGCGGGTTCCTAACAAGTGTTTAAAGATGGCACAAGCGCGTTACATAAGGCCGAGAAAAAGTTGATGACGATGAGCGTTCTGGAGTAGCAAACATCATCGAAGCGGAGAAGAAAATGGTTCTGGAAACTCGTCGAATCACTATCAGGGAAAAAGCAGAAGATGTAGCATATCAATCGGTTCATGCCATGCAATTTTCGCTGAAGTATTTTGGTATGAAACGTGTTGCAGCCAAGTTTGTTTCGAAATTGTTCAATTTTGAGAAGAAGCCTTACATTGTAAAGTAACATACATTCAATTGATGAAATAATTACAACTAAGAAGAGTGGTCACAAAAGGACAGTATTTGAGTCTGATCTTCCAATCATCTCTCGAACAAAAATATTTGTTCAACTTTACGTTTATATTCACAATAATATACTACTTCAATTAAAAAAGAAATTACCACAGAATTATTAAACCTTTTTGTCCCTCACAAGTTCACAAAGTGAGGGACGTTCGTGGTGAAGAAATAAACAGAAAAAAACAAAACAAATAAAAAAGTGTCGCTCAGAGATTGTTGAATGACGTCAACGTCGCTCCAGATTTGCTCAAAAAGGTCATAACTAGTGACGAAACGTGAATATATTGTTATGATGTGACACCAAGGACCAATTATTCCAATGGAAGCGGCCAGAAAAGCCAAGTTGGATCAAATGTGGAGTTTTTTTCTTCGGCAACAACGACGAGGTGCACATGAATTCCTGCGAACAGGTCTTACGGTTTATACGGAATAGTACCAGGAAGCTATGCAACGTTTGCGTGAAGCAAAACGGCTCAAACAATCAGAATTGTGGTGAAATAAATCACAGATTCTGCATAACGATAATGCTCCAGCTCACACATCAATGCTTGTTCCTGAGTTTATGGCCAAAAACAATAGCGTAATCTTGCCTCAACCACCTTATTCACCAGATTTGACTACCTGCGACTTTTTCTTATTCCCAAGCGATTCCACAAAATTGATGAGATAGAGTCTAATTCGAAAATCGAGCTGAAGGCCATAACGAAGATAGCAATTCAGAAATGCTCCGAGGATTGGAAGAATTGCTGGCATGTGTGCTTCAGATATGAAAGGGACAAAATTGATATTGAACAATAAATAGATACTTTTCGCAGAAATTCAAAATTCAACATTTCTTCTGAACAAACTTTTTACTTATGTATATATATATATATATATATATATATATATATATATATATATATATATATATATATATATATATATATATATATATATATATATATCAACTGAGGAGTGTTGCCGTGGTAGTGACAATAGTGAGAAATTGTTGGGTTATCGGCGATTTAGGCAATCAAATTAATCCAAGACTAATCGTCAGTGATTCTATATTTCGAAATAAGTTTCAGTTCTTCATCTGGAATGCTGACAATTTTCACAAGATGTGAAATAAATATAAGTGATAGTGAAAAATACCTACATCTGTCATAAGTTGTTAGACTAACAAAAACAATACAGAAGTGATCCAATGATAGATTAAATGAATTTACTGCATTTGTATTTAAGTTTTGTCTTTTACTGATGAGTAGTCAAACAGGAGATCGTGGACGTGACAACGAAGGTATTCTCCCCCTGCAGGTTGCTGCGGCCCCATCCAGCCATCCAGATCTCTGACCGGTTTTGCGTCGTAGCCCTTGATTTCGAAAGTAACAGGTCCGCTGGTGAGACTTTTTCGTGATGAGAGACTGAGAATTGCTGTTAGAAATGAGTTTCTTGGTGCTATGTTTGCATCAGTAAAAGACGAAACACCTACTCTGAACTGCACTTTGTTGTTTATAAAGTTCCTTGCTCTTCTTGTGAGATGAGCTATGTAGGAAAAACATCTCAACAATTAAAAAAAAGGTTGTCACAACACAAAAGTGATGTTAAAAATCCAAAGAAAGTTTGTGCTTTGGCAGAACATGTTAGAAATACAAATCATGACATGGACTATGAAAATACGTCAATTCTGGAGTATGAGAAGAATTATAAAAAAAGATCTCCTTGGGAAATACTCCACATTAAGAAAAATCCGTCTTTAATGAATTCTCGTTCCGACATCAATAATATTAGCAAAATCTATTCTTATTTGATAAGTCATAATAGCAATGAAATAAATCATGCATTGTAGCCATGAATAGCATGAGAAATCTTTTTAAGAAAGAAGAAGCATTGACATTTTGGTTCTTTGACACTCACAGGAAGCAAACAATTTCAGAACTAACCTTGCTTATTCCGCCTTTGACAGACATAATTGTTTTCGACAATACGAATTTTTAGAGTTAAGATTTTGATATAAAGTTCAATTGTTGATGCTTTGTTGCTGTATGTAATTGAGAGTTTTTTTTCAGAAGTATATTCAGTAATGGTTGTATCCATTTTTAGTTATTGAAAACATAGAAATAATTCAGTTCTTTTGTTTCTTGTTTAAAGGTACTACACTAAGTGGCCTCTTCTTCCATCCGTTTACAATCCCTCACACTATATATATATATATATATATATATATATATATATATATATATATATATATATATATATATATATATATATATATATAGAAGAAATATTTATATGTAAATTTGGAATCGAAATTACACCGCAAAAGTTTTAAGCCTCGACTAGGATACGAACCCAGGTCTCTCAGGTTTACTCCCTGTTGCTCTACCAACTAAGCTACCGAGGTCTTCTACTTCGCGATGCACTTCCGACTATATCTAATTACTCTTTTGTTCGCATATATATATATATATATATATATATATATATATATATATATATATATATTTTTACTCACTACAGGCTACGGTCTTTGTGAGAAAATGTATTATCTTTGTTTAGGCAACATAATTGACAAGTAAGATCTTAAAATTAGAATAGTTACTATTGTTTAATCTATATAATTGTATTACGAGAATTTTAAATAAATATTATATATATATATATATATATATATATATATATATATATATATATATATATATATATATATATATATATATTTCACTGTATAAACGAGTTTCAATGATAGTTTCTGGTC
The DNA here is from genome assembly GCA_030704895.1 of Henosepilachna vigintioctopunctata. NCBI lineage: Eukaryota > Metazoa > Arthropoda > Insecta > Coleoptera > Coccinellidae > Henosepilachna > Henosepilachna vigintioctopunctata. Next base: position 241,250 of record JARQZJ010000093.1, read on the forward strand.
AGGTATTTGAGGAAAGCATCAACCGCCAGTTCCATATCAAAATCATGTTCTAAATGTGAAATAACACTAAAATTTCAACGAAACATTCAGTTCGAAACAGCGACATACCTGAATTGAGAACTTCATATTGTAACAAGCATATTTTCATGAATTGTGTGCTAACTAAACACAGAAAATCATATTTTATTTCAGTTGAAAAACGAGATTACAACGAGAGCCCGAAAGCCAAGCAAATCCAAACAATTCAGTGCGACATTAAATTGCTAAAGCTCCATAACTCAAAAATTCAGAAATTGCAGCCGGACACAACAGAGAAATCCCCTTATATTCACTTTTTCTCATTAGTAAAAGTTTGCGGTCAGTACATGTTATACGAGAGAACTTTTTGTATTTTAAAACATTCATATTATGGGAAAAATTACTTCTCATTAAAGGCGAATCCATGAAGTCTGGTCTTTTGAATACACAACAAAAACCCTCGTATGTTTGAGCATGTGTTTGTTCTACTTTTGGAAATGTAACGTACGTAGAGTTGATTATTCGATCAATGAAAGACTCGTAAGAGAGGCCATCAGACTAGCTTTTGAAGCAAATTAGATGAGATAAAGCTTTCAAGCTTATGATTTATGAATGATGATTCGTTTTTTACTTCAGTTGAAACACACGCTTCCAATATGAGATGATAACCTTGACGTGCCTCGTAAGTCACGACTCGGGGCTAGATGATTCTCTCAATATTTTTTGAACTTGTTGGGATTGAAACCATTATATTAAATGGAGGTGATTTGGTGGGATTTAAGAGAAATTAGGTGATTTTGTCGAAAAAGTAATCGATTGAAACTGTCATAGTGATTTCAGAACTTTTAAAACTTCTGGACAAAAGAAGTTCTTCAACTGGTGAATCGGTCATTCAATTTGTAGCAGTTTGGCAACTGTATTTGGAACTTCATCGATATGCGGAAGTCGATGTTGAGTATGTTTTGAGTTTCATTACAGCATTTCGTAAAACATTACAGTCTCTTCTCTTCCAAATCTACAATGTCTTCAACGAATCAATTTTGAATAATTGAACTTATTGAATGATGATTTGTACAGTTCTTTTTATATGGAACTTGATCATTGAAATGTGAATGACAAGAAAAACGCAAAAAAAAGTTGTGGAAAATATTGAGCACATTTCACTTTCGTATATTCAGAAACTTGAATTGAAAGTACACAAACTTGATGAAAATATTTTTCATATTACAATTGGAATTCAATATTTTTTACAATATACTATTTGTTTCAATTAGATTATAAAAATATAATCAACGAATGATATATTATCCTTATATCAATTGAATGAGTGCGAACAGCAGGAAAAATACAGACAACATGCGAATCTAGAAATTGAAGTTTTAGAAAACTCGGGAAAAAAAGATATTTAATTGTTATTCTTAATTTCATCGTATAATATATATATATATATATATATATATATATATATATATATATATATATATATATATATATATATATATATATATATATATATATATATACTTTCAATATATATATATATTGAAAATTTTTAGCAAACAGGCTCTTTTAATATGAAAAAATTTATTTTTGTTGACGTTTCGTTGTTATATTACAACTTTGTCAAAACTAATGAATAATTTATGAGTTACTATGGATATCAAATGTCAAACTTATTTTTAGAAAAATCAAATTAGTTTCTTTGTATCTTCACTCATTGATTTTCATTATTATTCCTAAAAACTTTCAAAATGAATATCTTAAACAGGCAATAAATCAATTTCAAGAAATATATATATATATATATATATATATATATATATATATATATATATATATATATATATGAGATTGAATTCTCGCTTAACTCTTGGTGAAACATAATTTTAAATAAAAAATTAATTTAAATAGAAAATATTAAAATAAATTAAACTCTTGGCTTAATATTTCACGATTTATTCAACAATATGTATAGTCAACCTGTTTCGAGCGTTAGCTCATTTTCAAGACTGAAGTCTTTGATTTATGTTCATTGAAAATCCTAACTCGCCTCATTCATTCAATCATAATAATTTCAAATAGAAATTTGTATATATTCTAATAATATCGTGACACATTTTGATCTAGTTACGTCCTCACAAATTAAAAATTCTAATATGGAGCCTACATATGAATAATGCACTAAATCTTTCCTGATAGTCCGTTAAACTCCAGTCCCAATAAATATAGAACTTTTCCCATGTTACGATTTATTCTAATGAGTCATTTATTATTCCAATAAAATTTTCTATATTCATAGCACGAGTGATGCAAATAGAAAACCGAGCATGGTGTTAATTTCATAGAAGTATCACACAGTTTGTGAATTGATGTATCCAACAAACTATTGAAAATTTTGCGTGGCGCATGAAGTAAAATTATGCTTTTAAATTTTTCAATATCAATGCAAATATAAATATTTTGTTCGAGTATGGAGCTACAGGCACAATTGCATTGATGGAAATGAAACGTACACATGAGATTTGGAATAATTTGGATATAATTAATATAATGAATTTATTGGAGCCTGTATTGATAGAAATATGAATTCGTTTACGGTTTTCAGGATTATCGTGAATGTGAATAAAATTGGATTTATTTTCGAAATTTACTATTATTTTTTCGATTATTGTTGTAAAATCAATTAGTCATTTCAAAACAATGCAATATAAAGTAGCTGACCAATTCGAAGTCATTTAAATTTCCCCACAGCACTTGGTGAAAACTAATTGCAGTATAATACGAAATAATTTAAAACACTAAAACCTACTGATTGCTCAGCAAAAAGCTCATACTATTTGGTCTCAAACAAGTTTTCAAACATGTTTTGAATGCGGCAGCACGCATTGATGAACTAGAATCGTTTTTGATACGCTGCTTGAATTAGAAGATAATAATTGGAATCGAAAGACTCAAGAGTTTCATCTATCAGAGGATATTTACTGCAAAATTTTATTGATTTTTCATCATATCTTATGACGGATAAACTAAACCACATTTCATTCATATAGTCATCTTCAAACTCTGAACATAATGTTTTTGAATGCGTTGATGAAAAAAACCCGAATTGTGAGAAAATATCTCGGAAATTTCACCGAAATTTCTTTCCACAAATTTTTTCTTTCAACGATCGAGAACGACTACTTCCTAATAAAATTCTCATACAGAAATGCAGAAATATTCTGCACCACTGTCAGACTGAGTTGTGCCAACTCAGTAAATAATTCGATTGTTTAATACGATCTTTTTCAAGTTACTATAAATTCGAAATAAATCTTCATAAAGAACACAGATAAAAACATCGACAACAACACCAACTCAAATATATAATTGAATATACACTGAAATTCAAACACTTTTGATTTACACTTTTATTGATAACATAGCATGACGGGTTTCGTCGTTACAAACGACTTGTTCAGATGCTTATAGAATACTGAGTAGAGTCAGTATTATTATGCAGTATTGTATTCAGATATAATAGTAATAATAATCTTTATTCATATTCATATACTTTATAGTACAAATTCTAAATTTCAACAGAAGTTTGCATATAATTGAGAAGAATAAGTTAACATGCTTCTCTTAGTTAAATCAACTAGATATGAACAAAGAAAAATTTTTGTCAAACCTCACAAAGGTATAATACCTGAGGTGAAAGATTTTTTTTTCAATATAGTAAATATTGTTCTGTGTATTATTATTTATACAGTAAATATTATTTCGTACATTTCCATCCTAATCTCTACAATTATCTGATACATTCAACTACATACCTAATCTTCCATTTATCAAAGTATTACAGTAGACCATCCTCACCTGAGATATCCATTTCTTCAAGGCTTTTTTAATTTTCATGTTATTCACCATCTCTTTCAAGTACATAGGCAATTTGTTGAAAATTCAAGGCGCTAAATAGATTGACAAACGTTGACCAATTTATTTTTAAACTTAGGAACCTCCTGAGAAAGGTGACTATATCTGGTATTCAAACAATGCTCAATTCGTTTCGAATCACATATGTTGTTGAACGTATATTTCACTAACGTGTAACAATACAACTGATTTAGGTCTCACACTTCAGCTAACTCAAACAATTGATTCGATTGGTGAAGCATGTTCTTTTTGTACATTACTTTAAGAAACCCCTTCTGTTGTATTATTAGTTTGTTCAAAGTAGTTGAATATGCACATCACCAAGCAATTATTCCATATCGCATTTGTGACTCACCAAGGGCCTGATATATCATTCTCAAGTGAGTACTCCCAATTATACAGGCCAGATATTTGAATCTTAAAATCAATCCTCCGAGCTTCAGTATCAACTTATTAATATGTGTATCTCATTTCAATCGGGAATCAAGAATGACACCCAAATATTTGGACTCGTAAGAACAATTAATTTCAAAATGTTTGCCATCGGTGTCTGTAATTCTTAGGATATACGCAGCAGGTAAAGTTCTACTGTCTATTGCAAATGGCATATATTTTGTTTTTTCGTAATTAATAGTGAGAAGATGTTGATCTAACCAGTGCTTGACCAACTCTTTGTGTTGTTCCTAGTTTTTCCTGAATAAAAAACCACAGATGTTGGTCTATAACGTTCTGGCCATCATCGTTTTTGAAGAAGTACGGACCAATGATTCCACCAGCCCATAAAGCGCACCGAACAGTCAGTTTTTCTGGATGAAATGGGGTTTTGACATACACAATGACAGTTTTGTTTATTGACGTAGCCATTCAACCTTCATCGCTAAACAAAATTCGCTTATGAAAATCGGGAACAACGGCAATCTCGTTTTGGGCCCATTCGACGAATCTACGCCTTGCTTGATGATCGTTTGGCTTCAATTCTTGCACGAGTTGGAATTTGTAAGCACGCAAACCAAGATCCTACCGCAAAATCTTCCATAAAGTGGATGAACACAGATCCAATTCCTGCGCTCGATGGCGGTTGGACTCATTCGGGTCTTCCTCAATGCTACGCTCTACAGTAGCAATAGCTTCTTCTGTACGAGATGATGTACGGGGATGCGAGTTATCAATAAGAGTGAACGTGGTGCGAAAACGTTCCATGGTTATTCGAATTAACTGCTCTGGTGGACGATTATGTCAACGATAAAATGGACGTAGTGCGCGATGCGTATTCCGCAGAGAACCATTATTTTCGAAACAAAAATGCACTATTTGCAAGCGTATTTTAGGCGTGAGTCTATTCATGATGAATTGCAAAACCAAACTGAAAATAAATCACTTCTCAGCTGTTTAATCGGTCGCCATCTTCAACAGTAATGCCAACTTAAAGTTCTATGCCTCTAAAAAAACACCCTTCATCAGCTGAGTGGAATTCTATCTCCATTCAGAATCAAAGGAAGTGAGTCCATCATATTTAGGATATAACAAACGTTATACTTGAATATATTTTGAAACCTAATTAATCTTTACAAGAGGAAAAATTTCAGGATATCTGTCAAATGCATGATATAAAATCCACAAGGATACAAGGTTTTTCATTATAATGGTTCAGTATTTTCATTTATGCGATATATTCACAAACTCGTCCGAAATCCAAACCACAATAAAACTGATAATTCTTATCGATGATTATAACGATTTCAACGTATAATAGATAGGAAGCGTATCAAATATTTTATTCTGCCTCTGTTAATTCAGTCTGCTGTAACATACACGTAAAGGCCAGCAATAATTCACTCCAACAAATCATCAGTATCCCGATACTCGGACCGATATTCGTAACAAATTCCACATAACAATACGGCCGGCACCCAGAAAAGCATATTTTCGATTCCGTTTCAATAAATCACAAAACTGATTGAATCCGATACCATAAAATATCGTTTATATATCAGTGGAGGGGTTTATTCGGTCCAGATTGCATCGTCGGAGGGACACTGAGCTGATACATCCGTACGGTCGGACAAATGCCTCAAAAATGCCTCGGTCGGCTGTATTGTCGGGTAATGAGAGGCTGCTCAACGATGTGGAAAATGAACTTTCCGAGTTTTCCGGATTTGATACATGGTACAATAGATACGTTGCACATATCTACGGATGGCATTACGCTGTTCCCGTTTTGTATTTGTGGAATTGTAATACCGGTGCAACTGTGGAGTCGTATTATTATAACGAATTTTCCGAAGTGGAACGCGGACAATGAAATTATTTTTGAGTCACAATTTTAAAAGTACTATGCAGTTTTGTGTATTCATCATATTCATCTCCAATTGCTTATTGAAGAATGAATTTTCTAGGCCGTTTATAACGTTATAATTTTGTTTAGTGTCATATCTTTTCGTCAGTGTTTCGTTTTGTTAGGTTAGGTTGGAACTCTTTCGTCCTACTGTTGAGTAGCTGTAATTGTCATGTGGTGTGTGTTGTTTGTAAGATAATTGGAAAGTTAACCTGACTGGAGAAAAAGTTGGTTGGTATAGTTTTTTGGAAAAATTATCAGATATTGATATCATTAAAGATAAGAGACGTGTTGAGACGTTCATCAATTATTTACTTTTTCTTTTGTGGAATTTAGCTTTGTTTGAAAAGAATAAGTATTCAGTATTTGAGATAATTTGATGATCGTTGAATTCTTCTGGCATTGTTAGTTATTTGGAATTTGTGGACACAAGAAGTACCCTTCAGGGGATCAAAGCATGTTCTTGATACACAGTAAACCGCACAATATATCTTTGCGGTTGTCGTTTTTAGTTTTCATTTGTACGTTTCCTTTTGGATTTGTCCGTCTTGTTGTTGAGTACTCGAGTTATTGGGAATCACCATTTGGAGAAAGTTTGGTAGGAGATCTTTGAGCCTAAAGCTGGAAGTTTGAGTACGCTTGGAGTGGTGAGAGTATTTCAGTACATTGTTTTTAGAGTCAATTGATATTTGATTTTATTTTATTATTTTATGAACCTTGAGTTTCTTTTAATTTAATAACTGTTCAATTTACTTGCTGAAGATTCCTTCAAATTTAAACATTCATTATATTTATTTATTCATTGTGAGGATCAAGTCCTCTCAGCTAGAAGAGAATAAATTATCTCTTATTTGTTTCAATTGCTCCTTTCAGTATTTCAAATTATTGATTTTTTTATATTTAATATATATATATATATATGTATGTATATATATATATATATATATATATATATATATATATATATATATATATATATATATATATATATATATATATATATATATATATTCAATCATATTATCATTTATTTATCCAAGTGTATAATACTGTTAGGGAGAACTAGAATTAAGAACTGTTATCTGGTGGAGTTGTTGTTTGATTAATTAACCCACCCCATCTTCACTGTAGCTAATAGTGTTGTGGTAAAATTCATTAAGTTTCAGTTCTCGCTTAGCAGTCACTCAGGTTTTGAACCAGAGGTAATCGTAGGTATCTTGTGTTTGTGAGATCGAAAGTATGAGATAATTTGAGCTCTCGAATTTAATATACATTTTTTTGATAATAATAATAATTATAATAATAAGCATATATTTCCAACAGGTAACTCCCTAACTACAGGAAAATACATGAAGAATAAATATGATTACAAAAATATCAATAACAACTTAGATAAACAATATTAAGAAATTATTATAATGATGAAAAACATTATCAAATATAATAATCTTAATCTATAATGTCAGTATCTAAATGTTCAATCATAATAATAATCAAGAATATGAATCAGTCAGAAAAAATCGGAAAAAATCAAGGTACCCCACTGTTAAGATTTAAATACACATTTATGATAGAAACAAGTGAGTCCTTCACTGCGAATCACAGCAGCCGGATACCTGGTTTGCAGTAGAATATGCAAAGCTCAGCGGCGATTGCGAAAGTAGATTGGTTCTGTGGATTTTTCAGTAAAATGTCTGGCATATTCTAGTACATCCCGGAGGAACGAAGAGATTAAGTTTACCCAGAAGCTCAGGACAGTCGAGATTATCATTGAGCAAAGTGAATAAAAATTTCAATGCATTCAAACTTCTCCTGGTATGGAGGCTCCAAAGTGTCTAACCTCGATAACAAAAAATCGTGATCATAATAAGCCTTAGGTTTATATACACCATTCTCTCTGAATGAGAGTCATCATATATTTCGAGAATACCTACATGTTCTACAAACATGTAATCGAAAACCATAAGTTCTGTGTGTTCACCTTGTTCTGTGTACCTTCAATTAAAAACGTGAAGTACTTGAATTAGTGCCAAACACCACGAATAGCGAGAAACTGATATCGGCTTCTTTGAAATATTGAATATGATTGTTATTTACTTGGTCAAAATCGATTATAACTATTTGACAATTCAAAACTTTCAGTTTGGTATACACTTTTAATGACATGCTTAGAAAGCTCTACACAAACTTCCTGTCGAAGTTGAAATCAAATTCGAGTGTTCAAATTATGCTATACTCATTATTGATTTGTACTGAAATATTTGTACTATTAATATTGTATAATTGTTAGGTTCTTTCCTTTTGCGATTTCATGTAGTTTTGTGGATAAACTTTCATTTTATTTAGCTGACGATGAGTTACATAATTCATAGATGTTTTTTGTTATTTTTAATTCTGCTTTGAGCTCACCTTCAGAAAAGTTTCAGGTTTCATTTCATCTTTCCACTTTGTAATTAGATCCAACTGTTCAGTGGTGTGTTCAAAAAAATAATAATCCCATATTCAAGATGAAACAGTAATTTTACGGAGTATTCAATTAAAGTTGACTTCTCTGACTTTCCGAAACTATGAGACGCATCATTTAATGAAAAAAAATAAATTAAGTTTTTGGAAAATCGATAGCACCCAAATAAGACAACAACTGAATTACACAGTCCACGACTGTCTGTGGCCTACTCAAGAAAACTGGAGAAATATTTATTTATTTGTTTACTTACGGAAAAGCCAATTTAAAAAAATGAGAAAAAACATGTAATACCTAAATTTAGTTGGGTAAGTTCTCAATTATACAGCGAAACTGCCTAAGGGATGTACAAAAACATAGGACAGCATTAACATAGCGAATACCATAGTATAACATTCTATTGGTCGTATAATTAGTATGACATCTGGAGTACACAAATACATTGTCAGTACTAGTTCTTTCGAAAGAAACGTGAAAGCCACTTTGCAATTTGCCAATGAGCAATTCAATAGAGTCTATAAAATTATTCAAACATTTGAACAGAAAGATCAAATCAAATATAATTCTTCTTGAAGTCAAGGTTTGTATACCTAATTGAATGCGAATAAAAGTTGCCGAGAAATTTATACAAGGTATTGACCTCCTTAAAGATATATATAAAAAATATCATCATGCACTCGTTCAATATACTTCAAGTCCACCTCATATGGGTCAAATATTTGACCCATATTCAACAATAAGTCTACAAAAAGCAAATTAGAGCAATTTTATAGTTGATTCGTCAGAAAATTCAGCAGAGTTCAAACGAATGAAACCAATCACTCTCAATGCACGGTTTGTAATTATTCTAATATGTTCCTTGAACTCGAGTTCATAGTCCAAGTTTATTCGAAGATTATTAATGAGATAAGTACGCTCAAGGCTTGCACCACCAATTGAATACGGATAAAATATTGGATCATTGACGACTAGAGAACCATCCCACTACAGCTAGCAAGACTTATAGATTTTCGAGTCATCGGCAAACAACAAAACTTTAGAATGCTCAAAAACCAAAGTCATATCATTAATAATGACAGAAAATGAAAAAGGACCGAGATGACTACCTTGTGGAATACCTGATGTAACCAGAACCGTCCTGCACCTGAGGTTTTCAATTTTTACAATAAAATATACGAGTACAAACGCCATGAAATCAACAATTCAAGTTAGTAGTATAGAGAGAAATAAAACTCAAAGTCTACATCAAATTACCTAAGGTAACCTCTCACTATCAAATTCCATCAGAAATTTTCTGGCAGCTTCAACCGGAATTTCAACATTCTCGATTTTTCTGATCTCCTGCGGTTATATACTATAAAGTGGAAGGCCAAGGCATCCTATGCTTTTTTGGCCAAATGACTTCGAGGAAAATGAGGTTTAATACTGAACACTTGCGCGACGAGTTACAATGAGATATGAATATAAAAAGAGGGAATAAACTATAACATAGGTTTCATCATACGGGGATTCTGCAGGTTGCTGGAATATGTATATTGAAAATATACCTATATTAAAGAGGGAATTACAATTTGAACTATAACCTTATACCTTAATAGATAGGAAATGGTCAGGTGTTTCGAAGAGAATTACTCAAGAATGGGTTCAGTATGCATAGCTTTCACAATAAATTGGTCATTCAATAAATTCCTGGTATTTTTATATTCATTTGTGTGCGTCAATTCCCACAATTTCATTCATCCAATGAATTGAGCCATTTAATTAAAATTTCGAAAAACAGCCGCAATTAACAGGTACCGGTATTTGGGAAATTTAACTAACGGCCAATTATAAGTGAACGTCTCCCTACTACTGAATTTATTTTCCAGTTGACCTAATTGAGAATGCAGAGAATTACCTACTTATTACGTGACCGTATCACTCGTATATTATAAAACCTTATTATGCATTAGGTCATAGAGTTCAAATCTACAGTTAACTCTCAATATAAGTTTGTTTGCTAGATTCATATTTTGCAGATATATTATGAAGATATTGTAATTAAATATAAAATGAAATACAAACTCTTGAGAACATAACATGACGCGTTTCGTCGTTATAAACGACTTGTTCATATTCTAATAGAATACCGACTGACAGTCAAGAACTAAGTAGCATATGAAGAAGTCGTTTATTTCGACTGAACGCGTCATCCTATGTTTTCAATAACAAAGTAAATCAAAGGTTCAAGAATTTGCATTTCATCTTATATTTAATTATAATGGATTAACATCAAGTAAACGCCAATACCATTCAATATATTGAGATTACAAAGAGCATGTAATAATTGAAATGGTCTCTCATCAAGTAACTTCAACATTTTACCATCACTTATATGCGTCATTTAGTATATAACTAATATTACTGATAATGTCAATTAAAGTCTAAAGAAACATTGTAAGGATCTTTGCCAAAAGTTGAACTAGGATCATTCAAAGATAATTCTACTAGAATATTTGGGAAAGGATACTATAAGTTGACGGTCAGATGTGATACAACAAGTTTCATCAACTGTTGAGAATGAGTTGAGTTTTTTTTTTGTAAATAGGTTAGCAGGCCGAAACATATTCCCTAGCAATTTTTCTCACAAATTTTGTTGCATTTTGCTACTTTTCTTCAAAAGAACAACTCAATAAAACTATGCTCAATAGTTCAGTAACTAACCTCAATATATACAACAACTACACAATAACGATGAAAGTTTTATTGAAATTGGAGATTTTGAGAAGTGGAAATCTTTCGTCGATAAGGCAAGATTTTCATTATGATATTTCTTACATTATTTACTGCCAAAAACATATCTCTTTGGGAAGAAAAGCAATACCAGGTCGAGTCTTCCAACCGAGAACTACTACTATTCATTGTCTCATTCATTGAAAACGAATATTTTGGAGAAATCGTACTGAAGAAAAGTGGATCTACTGATGAATATATATTCTCGTTTCATTGTGTACCATATAGTTTAGCAATGAGGCCTTACAGGTTCATAACAAAAAATTGATTCATTAATTTTGCAATATCAGTTTAAGTTTTTCCATTCCCCTTTAATTCCTGCCCTCCATTTTCAGCTCCATGCTGCCACCCTTTCCATATCCTCTGATACTTCATTCAACGTTCTTGTTTGTGGCATCTCAACTGTATTCTCTTCTCTTATTGCTAAGCAAGGAACTTTCTTTGGTACTATGATTGAACCTATTCTACACACATGACCTTGTCATTCAATCTTACTTCTTTGACAATATGTGTGAAAAAAACAACATTTTTTCTCTATAAGCTGACCTCAGTATCTTTCGCTTCTATACTTCTGAAAAAGATAGTTTTGTAGCATTCATTGTCAGCGTCTCACATCCAAATTGGTCTTACCAGTGCATCATAAAGCTTAAGTTCCATATAACGAGACACTTCTCTGTATCTCAGTAAACCTGACAATTCGAACGTTGCTCTGCTATCTGCAGAAGTTCTTGTCTGCATTTTGTTTCTTATACGAGGAGATCTTGTTAATGTGCAACCCAAGTACGAGTATAAAACTCTCTACTTTCTCTAGTGAAAAACAACTTGTATTCACTCCGGATCGTTACGAATTGTTACTCTTCCTGAAACTCGTCTCACTCTATATCATAAATTCCGTTTTTCTTTCATTTTTAACTATGCCTACTGTTCTTGTTCTTCTCAGAATTTGACAAACACTTTCTTCAGCAACTCTATTGTTCTGGAAAGCAGCACTACATAATCCGCGGCAGAATTGTTGTGTCTCATTATATAAGGAACCTTCTATATGCATTTCAGCATATCGTATCACTGTTTCTAGTAGAAAATTGAACAAGATTAGTGACAGAGGATCTCCCTGTTTTGCACCTTGATCCACCTAAAAATCTCTTAGATCTTCTTTTTCTGAAGAGTACTCCGATTAACTGTGTTCTTTTGAAAAAAATATGTGAATTTATAAAATTAAGGTCTCTGAAGAAATGAACTCTCTACTACTTCAGAGAATGGAAATTCTCTACAGTATTCCTGAAATGCAAGTTGTCTTCAATTCTGCGTTGCAAAATACATTTTTCTCTGTAAGATTTAGAAAGATCAACAACTTATTTGTTGTTGAAATCGGAAAAATGAATGATTGAATATATACGTAGACATTAACGTAAACATTAACATAAGACATATAGACAACGTAGTTAACGGAAATGAACTGCCAAGGCTTTTCGTGCCCACTTTTTGCAGTCGATTGTAGCATAGACTATTCTACACACGAACTCCCAAGCACCGAAGCCAAATCAGTAATTCTAAATATGTTACAAAAAATATAAATATAACTATTTCATAAGATGCTCAGAAATCATTCCACAAAAAAATTTATGTGAACATCCAAAAACTTTCAATAAAATCACACAGAAATTTCTATAGTATTTCTGTGCTTATTTAGTAAAGGCTGTTAAATGAACATGAATACAGATTACTGAAAGTTATAGTCAATTCCACCTGGGATTAACATGAAAAGTTTTCCAAAAAGGACAAATTATTGGTGATGATTATGGAAATTATTTATTTGACAAAATTTTCACAACCAAGAGGCGTTCACGGGTGGCAATTTGTTTTGATTAAATTCTCTACAGTATTCTGAAATGCAAGTTGTCTTCAATTCTGCGTTGCAAAATACATTTTTCTCTGTAAGATTCAGAAAGATCAACAACTTATTTGTTGTTGAAATCGGAAAAATGAATGATTGAATATATACGTAGACATTAACGTAAACATTAACATAAGACGTATAGACAACGTAGTTAACGGAAATGAACTTTGCCAAGGCTTTTCGTGCCCACTTTTTGCAGTCGATTGTAGCATAGACTATTCTACACACGAACTCCCAAGCACCGAAGCCAAATCAGTAATTCTAAATATGTTACAAAAAATATAAATATAACTATTTCATAAGATGCTCAGAAATCATTCCACAAAAAAATTTATGTGAACATCCAAAAACTTTCAATAAAATCACACAGAAATTTCTATAGTATTTCTGTGCTTATTTAGTAAAGGCTGTTAAATGAACATGAATACAGATTACTGAAAGTTATAGTCAATTCCACCTGGGATTAACATGAAAAGTTTTCCAAAAAGGGACAAATTATTGGTGATGATTATGGAAATTATTTATTTGACAAAATTTTCACAACCAAGAGGCGTTCACGGGTGGCAATTTGTTTTGATTAGAAGCGGGTATGCAAAGTCACAGAATATAAAAGCTTTCATTTTTATCGTTCATTAATATTCACACAGAGCGCGTTCCATCATGATGAATCCACCTTGGCCTTTTCCTGGGATGATTGATGTTCCTTACAGTCGGTAAGCCGGTTATCTTGGTGCAAAATGTTAACGAACACAAATCGACGTGAGGACCTCATCACATTTCGGGAAGGAAAGCGTTGTTCTGGGAGTTAATTTGAAGATATGATCGAAGACAACCTAAATTATGGATTTCTAAGATGGCGCGCTGGCTTGAAACTGGGTGCATTTTTATCCATTTACTTCAATTTATTATACTGATGAGGTTTTGAAGGCGCGCGAAATCTGCAGCATCATTACTCATATATCGTCACTAGATTTTATAGCATGTATTTCGCTGAGGATATTATTAATGAAGTTTCATTTAACATATTCATACGAATCGAAATTATATCAGAGATTTGGTAAGTTGAGATCGTAAAGAAGATGCATGGAGTTGCATTTCAGGTACACTTCTCAACATTTGACCGAAGAAAAGGTATCTTATTCTATAAGTTCAGTGAAAATTGATAGAAGTTGGGTACACATTTGTTGAGAATAAAATTGGCAATTGTATTCATTATGGAAAGATATCTCACAAATATATTTTGATTTAGATATTTCTGGTGGCATTGGGGTAAAAATTGACAGTAACAATGAATATTTCGAAATTCCGTTTTTGGGAGAGTATAGTTTGTTTATTATTCATCATGTTTCAGTTTTTGAAACACTCAATTCATGTCCTCACACAAACGTCCATGTGCCATCTAGGATTCGAAAGCAGATTCTTGCTCGGCAGGCGTACACCCTAACCTATAAGCTATGGATACCATAACGGTCTAATATATATATATATATATATATATATATATATATATATATATATATATATATATATATATATATATATATATATATATATATATATATATATATATATATATATATATATATATATATATATATATATATATGTATATTTATATATATATATATATATATATATATATATATATATATATATATATATATATATAGTAGTTGAATGTTTCATAACTGTAGATATGTGTTTTCTGTTTCAATTGGGATTGCAGTCCAGGTCAGGAAAAGAAGTTACCTTCTGAGGATTCTCCAAGCTTTCGAAAATGTTTATTTTCTTCTTCAGGGATAAAATTGTACAATATTAACTGTTTATATAACAAGGTACTATCGCAAATTTTTCTTACATTTACTGTGAAGTTAGTCCCAAAGTACAATGTAGAAACAAATGTACTTTCCGACTAACTTTACAGTTATTATAAGAAAAATTTTCAATAGTGCCTTGTTATATGAACTGACAATATTGTACAATTTTAGGGTCGATAAAATGAGCATTTTCGGAAAATACTAGAGAAGTAACTTGTTTTCCTGATCTGGACTGCAAACCCAATTAAGCATTGAAAAAAAAATATATATATATATATATATATATATATATATATATATATATATATATATAGTTTAAAGATTTACAAGACATTCAATACTAGTAAATACTGAGACTCTTAATCTTGGGAGATTTGAACGATTACTTTGGCCTTGAAGCAACTATTCATCCATCAATGAACCTTCAAACTAGAAATCGGTTGATATATGGAAAAGGTTAGAAACCTTCTGGACTCCCAATCGAATCTTTCAATCCTGAGAGTTCTGTTTTGAAGCAGATGCCCGAAATGTGTTAGATTTCTCTACAGGAGATTTCGCTTTTTTATTCCATTTCAGGTTCGTACGCCCCAAATACGCTGTTCTGATGAGTGCCAATAAGCTCGAAACTCTTTTGAACGAATGCTTCCAGAGGAACATTGAAGTGTGACAGTACAATAAATAATATAACACCATAAATCTCTAAACTGACAATTGATTGATAGTTATTGCAATATTATGAATTTGATTTGAACATTCAGTACATAAAATGTTTACAAAGCCTCTAAGTACTCTCAATTATGTTGTCAGAACTAGGAATCTAGAATGCTGGCGAGGATTTGTACGTCTTTTCTTCGATAGAGGGAACTCGGGTAAATGTTCACGAACTAATGTTCTCCTCATTCGGATATAGGACCTGTGGGCGTTTAGAAATACATCGATTCTTGATTTTTTGATTAAATAAGGACTGATTCCTAGTAGTGATAAAACAATTCTATTCCATTGTCATTCAACAAGTTCGATGATTTTTCGGAGCTCACTCAATATTCACTCTCGAAAGTGATAGGTTTGTTCTCGTTGACAATATTTGTGCAAACAGCTGCCTGAGAGTTTTATTTGAAATATCAAGATATCTCAAATAAATTAAATTAATAGTCTCAGTATTTACTACTGTATATATATATATATATATATATATATATATATATATATATATATTCTTGAAATTGATAAATGTTATTGCTAAAAACTTTCAAAATAAATTATATATATATATATATATATATATATATATATATATATATATATATATATATATATATATATATATATATATATATATATATATATATATATATATATATGTATATATATATATATATATATATATATATATATATATATACTCCATGTTGTTGATAAACGGTTAGTCGTTGTCGAGATATAAAACATCTTATGAAATTCTGAGTTCCCATTCAGCCGCTTCAACGTAGGGTATGTCGAATGTTGCGAATTAGTCTGTAAAGAAGCCTGAGGTTCATATACCAGAACGAATTTGTCACAAAGATATGTGCTAGCTGATGCATGAACTTGATTATGCAAGGCAGAAAATATGCTTCGAAAAATACAAAGCGAGAACTAAATAACTTGCAAAAATACTCATACGAAATTTGATGTAGATGAATATAAGGAGAAGACAATCTGCGTAAAATCGAAGAAAACTTTCAAGAATAATGTCTGCAGTCCATATTTCAAGTTGTATATTCCCTGAGAGTAATTTTTTGAGTTTATACGCATTTTTGGTATGCTGTTAGTCGACTAAAATATTGGCGCAGCAAATTGATATATAAATACAGTTTTGACTGGTCTGGAAATCTTCTTTTCGTCTTTTATTCAATCTTATATTTTTTCCCTTGTTTTTCAATATAAAGCTATCAATTCCAGCCTAATATAGTTTCGTCAATGTCTGAAACATTCACTTGGGTTGAATACTGTTTTAATTTCAATTTAACTGTACCCCAAACATCTGTTCCAGACTTGTTTGGATCTGTGTTACTTTTCCTTAAGGGTGTTCAATGATAACTTTTTTCATTCCCAAATTAGAAGCGAAAAGTTTGAATTCTACAATAGGATCAGTCGTATATGAAAAAGATATAACCTATATTTTCATTTCGAAATATGAGCTCGATGTCTATTGTGAATTTCAGATCTTTGTGATAATGGTTGGAATTGAACAACTTGATATATTCATCTCTAGCTAAGACAAAATCTCAAGCAGAATTGGAAACTTTGTTGGTACATGCATTATTTCAATTTCAAAAAGTTTTTCATTCATTCAAAAGTCAAATATAACTACTTCTGTTATAGTTCATAGGTAAGTTATGGGAAACTGATATATCATCTTTTTCCGTTGATGATATCTTTCTTATCTTTCTAAAAATACCAATTTTTAATTAATTTTCAATTAACTAATGTTATAAAGCAACCTCGACAAGCGACATAAAAATACCATGGCTACAACCAAAATTTCCGGAAACGTCAAATTACCAAAGCTTGGTTGACGACGTCAAATAACCATGATTGGTCCAGAATGCTACCATGACTAGAGTCATGAAATTACTATGATTGAAAAAAATTGAGTTACCTTGGTAAGAGACGTGAAATTATTATGGATGAAATCGAAAAAACTATCTTGGCGGTTGGTCTAAATAAACCATGGTTATAGTCATAAAGCTACCTTGACAGTAGTCATAAACTTATCTGGAGTAGTCATAAAAAAGCCGGAGCCATGAAATGAAATGAACTCAGTTTCAAAATTATTTGAGATCATAGTATTTAATAATTTTTATCCCGAAGTAAGAAAGCAAGTGGAGATTGAGCAACACGGATTCAGGTCCAATAGATCTTGCATGACTATAGCCTTGTAATATTCTCACAATTTATGCAAATGAATATTGATAAAAGAAGTCAGATATATGTTGTATATACCGATTTAATGAAAGCATGTGATCAAATGAACCAAGGACATGTTGTACAAACCGAAAGTCAAGTCAGGTTTTTCCAAAGATCTAGTTTCCCTAATTCAGTGTTATTCAAATATTCGAACCCAGTTTGTACAATTTGGGGGTCATAAGTCATAATTATGTCAATCACTTTCGGTTATACCGAAGGCTCTAATTTAGGCCCACTGTTGTTTCTTCTTTCTCTAAATGATATAATAGACTGTCTAGTAGTTCATAGTCTCATGTATGCTAATGATTTAAAAATATATCGAAATTCTAAACATTTGAGGATTGCAAAGCTTACAGGATGGCCTCACCGCCGTTTCTGATTGGTGTTACCACAATGAACTATATTAATGTTACTAAATGTAGGTTGTGATATTCACTAAAAAGAAACGGCTTATACAATTTGACTACTTGATTAACGACACCATTCTGACCAAGCTCTCCGAAATTCGAGATCTCAGTATAATATTTGATCAGAAATTCAATTTTGTACCTTATATAAATAAAACAATTTCAACAACATTCAAATCTTATGGATATATTGTGAGTAATTCTTTTGAATTTTCGAATACAAAAGTACTTATACAATAATTCGATTTGCTTGAATAGTATATTAGATTTTGGATGTATGAATTGGCGTCCCATTTACAATTCTCATAAAAATCTATTAGAATCGATACAACGAGAATTTCTCAAATATCTAACTTGAAGGGAAGATCACGTTTATCCGGCCAGAGGATATAGCTGATAAAATGATCTGTTAACCAGGTTTGGAGCTAAATCACTCGAAATTAGCAGAGACTTGTTGTCTCTGATGTTTCTGTATAACCTCTTAAATGGTTATATAGACTGTCCTACCCTTATTGGCTCTATTGATTTTCATGTTCCTAGACAGTGTTCACGTTCAAATCAATTTTTTTCTTTAGGTATTACGAAAACTAATTCCCTCGTACAATCACCCATATGTCTGAAATATGCGATATAAACGGTGACTTATTTGCTTACATTAGTCGGGTTTACTTGAACGCTTTTCATGTAAAGTCAGTTTTTTACTGGTAATCGTTTTTTAAACGTTTGTTTCATATCATTAGACGTTGATACTGTATATATATTTCTGAATATTTCCTGTAACTGGGCGTTTTTACCTGTAGGAAAGTAGAAACTTATTATTATTGTTAATTTTTCTCCAGTTATTCTCAGCTTCAGCACAGGTTTCGAAGTTGAATTGCAGGGCTAAACCTGAGCAACTCAGCAATCTGTCGGTTACTTTATCCTTGCAGGAATTTCCTGAGTATGTGACATGTGTTCAGCACGACAAGATCTCAGATCTGATTATAGTTTCATAAGGTGTTCGTGTTACACTTTCGGAACTACCCATGATTTTTTCTTGAATATTGTTCAGCAAGTTGTGAGTGTTAGGTACCGCTATGTGTATCACGTGGGCTTTCTTGTTGATTTTGTCGAAAATAACTATGTCTGGGCTATTATTATGTATCGTGCGGTCCGTAATGATAGTTCGATCATAATTATTTTGTAATTGCTGATCTCTAACACCGTCTGTGGTTTTTGTTCATAGATATTATTATTATCATTATTCTCATTATTATTAGTATCATTATTGTTATTATTATTGTTATTATCAGCCAAAATCACTGAATCACCCTAATTGTAGCCACAATATTAATTGCAGTCGTATTCCTTGCACAGAGAGATTCACCTCTTATAAAAATGAAAATATATCATAAAATACATATATCATAATTATAATGCACTTCATCTAACCGAAGCATAATAATTTAATTAATGGCATTCGCATTCATTCGTCCTTCAATGACAAATAAAAGGCCAAATTCCAAAAATGCAATGATTAATCGATACGTTACAGCATCAAAGACAGTGGATTGTATTACACAGTGAAATTATCAGTTCAGGTTTCATTATGTTCGTTCATTCAATGATGTTTCTATCTAACAGCAATGCAGAGATAAAATTGTAACCCTTTCACGTAGAACCCATCTAATGAGGTTGATAAATGATGTAAACGTAACAGTCAGGAGTCAGCTGGGTTATGTTTTTCATCAAACGCTCTAATGTCAACCTTGTCAAAAATGGTGACCGAAAATTGAAATTGATTTTTGGTCCAATACTGCTAAAATTATTTTGCAATAACATGTCCTCTATTCGGGGACAGGTTGCCAATAATACATGAGTATTTCAAAGTAACGGCAACAGACATGATTGCGTTTTCATACAGACTAACCCAATTACCTATCATTTGTGCAGCTGAAATCAGACAGATTCATTCGAATCCGAATAAATTTGGCATTGTTGCAACACTCGTTCCCTTCAATATTCCATGTGAATCTGTTAGATCCTAACAACCACTGAATGTACTTCGGTAATTACTTTTATATTGGTTATGTTACGAATATCAAACAACTTTCGTATCGAGTTTAATCAAACAATAACAATAATAATAATATATATTTATGCCATCAGACATTCCATAACGTAAGGGATATGTCAATGTATCATTACAAGATTAACAGAACTCAGTAGAAGAATATCCACTTAAGCTATAAGAAAAATAATGTAATAACAAATTTTCTACTTCATTTTTGAATTTCCATAGATTCAATATCTTTAACCTGTTTGGTAGGCGGTTAAATAATTTAATTCCCATATAGGTTGGCGAAAATTCAAGCTTTGCTGTGTTGTTAGTCGGTACGCAGATCCTAATTTATGATGAATAAATAAAAGACAATTCAGAATGTAGATACAACAGAACGGAAGAATCTTGTATTCTCTGAATGTCGGTCTACATGACTCCTGAGGCTTTAAAAAAAAATCACACGTATACACCTCGTTTGAGATAAAATTCTACCACTGTCTGAGCCCCACAGAACTATATTATAATACGTGTGAGAGAACACAAGATCGTAGTAAACTGTAAGAAGGCTCTCTCGTGGTAAAATTATCTTCAGGCGAGCAATAGCGTACAGAGATTTATTCAACTTTTTGCTAAGTTCCTCTACTTGGCAGAGCCATCTCAAGTACCTATTGATATAAATACCTAAGAATCTCACACTATCATCAGATTTTATTTGGTGAACCTGTAATTCAATAATCGAGGTAAGAAAAACGTATTTGGAAATGAATAAATTCAGTTTTCTGCATATTAAAATGTGAGAGAATTTTTGAACACCATTCCGAGAAATCTTGAATCAATTTCTCACACTTGATGTTTAGCTGGACCAGGTCTTCAGCTGATACAGCGAATGATGTGTAGTCAGTAAATAGAGTGATGACTGAGCTGAAACATGCTTAGGAATGTCGTCGATTAACGTCAAGAAAAGTAAAGGTTTCAATACTGAGCTCTGAGGTACGCCAAGACTAACAGTCATAATGATTCTAATAAATTAATGACGAAAGAAGTACAGAATGAGTATTAATAAGATATAGTGTTTACTAGATAATACTAACGCAATCGATTTTAATTTCATTTTTATTTATCAAACATATTTCGTTAATAAATGGTCAACTTCTGCTGACCATACGTAACTTTGCAATAGACAATATTTCATTTTTGTTTTCAGTTATCTGGTTATTGTTCAATACTATTTCGATTTATTTTGAATTAATTTTTTCGTTATACAGTGTTAACTCTTTATAACGAAACTCAAGGGACTGGGCATTTTTTGTCGTTATAGAGAGTTATCGTTATATGGAGTGAACGAAAAAAAAACTAAATTAACAAGAATTATTAATACAAGAATTTTTAATTGTATGTATGTCTTAGATAATAAATGCTTATACATATAAATTATTGTTTACACATATAGTCTGATTATTTCGTCTGACGTTTTTTGCTATGCCAGTACTTGTTTTGTATTATTTTATGTATTCTATTCATATCTAGATATGTGGTGGAATCATCATGATTAAACAACAAAAATTTTTCTACCAACTTAGCGGCATCGTACAATAATATCGATAATAAATATTTACTGTCTGAAAATATGAACACATTTCTTCGTAATAGAGAATGGCGTATCACTATAAAGAGTGTTTCAATATGTGAGTTTTAACGCAAACCAACCAACTTGGGCTCACTCCAACGTTATAGGGAGTTTATCGTTATAAAGGATAACGTTATAAAGAGTTTACACTGTATATATTAGCTTATACTCCATATTTTTGATTTTTTTTCTTGTTAATTTCTTCTCTTATTTATTATTATTTGTGTGCAATTTTGCAATTTTTTGTAAATTGTAATTTTTTGTTTTTAATTTTTCTCTCTGTAATTGGATGTATATCTGTTGCGAATAAATGTCTTATTATTATTATTATTATTTTATAGACATATAAAATCCATAAATTTACCGAGCAAACAAACCGATTATCATTAAGCCAACCACTTGATAGAGGAGAGTCACACACTCAGTACAGAGTTTGAAATATTGAAAGGAGAAGATAAACGTTTGAATTGAAATTTTCTAGATAGTTAAAAATCAATAAATTCAAAAATTCAGGACTTTCACTGAATAGATATTGAGGAAGGAACTCAATTTAGAGAAAATTATTTCGTAGAATAAGTTTCATTGTTAAAGAAGAAGATTTATAAGATTTCTATGATATACCACGATAAGATAGGTTATAAGAATCTGTTCATTGTAAGTCTTTGAGTTTTCAGCTGGAATTGCCTGAAAATGGTCTCGTGTCCGAAATTATTATTATTATTATAATTGTTCTAAGAGTGGAGGCCAAAGACCCATGTAGCTCCATTGGACCTACTAGTCAAAGAGCTGGCACCAGTTATTGGCTAGATAATTGAGGGAAGCTGGAAACTTGTCAAGTACATCTCCTGATATGCCCCAATACGGAATTGCACACCTTGGTCGTGAGTATCGGGGCTAAGTTAACTCCTAAATTTTTGAAAATATAATTTTTTTCCACAAAAATATATTTGAGGCAAAACTCACGAACGAAAAAAAATAAAGATTTGATAGGGGGTTGAATAGTGCCAGACGCGTGCAAAAATATTCTGCAAAAAATTGTAAAAAATGTATTTGAGGCAGCTTGAAATTTCAATGGACTACTATTCATAACTAGAAGAAAATTCTCAAAAAGACAGATCATTTTGGTGGGAGTTTCCAGCTACAAACCCCTAAAATTTAAGGGTTGATTTAGACCCGCTACTCACCTGCCAATTCTGCAATTCCGTATTGGGGTTTATCAAGAGAGGTATGTGACAATTTGTCAAATTGCCTCAAATATCTACCGAAAGATTGGTGCCAGCTCTCCCACTTTACAATCTAAAGTCGATTCCGAACGGCTCGAGATTACCGGAGAATCGAACCCACTAGCTCCAGTAAACGCCTGGCCACTGAGCCTCTAGTAATTGCAATAGCAATAAAACCTTTGTTCATTGTGATAATGGAAACTTTTTAAATATAATCGTTTTGTTTTCAACCTTTACTCTCCACCTTCAACCTCCCTTATTTCGTATATCTTTTATCAACTTATGTTCTATGATTTTATGTATTCTCAATAAGCAGTTGTAATTACCTACTGTTTATCATAATGTTTCATTGTTCAATTTAAATTTTTTTCAAATTCTCTTTCTTTTCGTTGTTATTCTATGTTCTGGCATTTTGGAATTTGCATGGACACCTGTAATAGTTGAATTGTAGCATTGGTAATTTAGCATCTGAAGAGGAAGTTATAGCTAGAAACGAGCGATATGCGTATTATTTGATACATATTCAATGTAAAAGAAAATGAAAATTTTTGTTTCATTATGGATTTTAATTTTCTCCAATAATCGGCCTTACCAAGCATTCAATATTAATATGTTTTTATATATTGTTTTTAGAATATTTTTCAAATTTCTTGATGAAAGAATTCTTCATGTTTGAAAACACTCAATGCTTACAACGAATTTATCAAAAATTTTATGCTACAAAACCCACGCATTACCCCCTGAGATATAGTGCTGTTGTTATATACAGACCTATGTTATGTTATCCTGGCGAATAAACTATTCGTGAAGCATCAGCATAATAAAAATTTCGCTCGTGTTTCTAAACAATGTAATGTGCGTGAATAACTTCAATTTCAGTAGCTGTGAATCAAAAGAAAAAAGATTTACACGTTCCATACTTCCTAATGAATTAAACTGCTCAGGTTTGTTGAAACAGAGGTTGTGATGAAAATTATTCAAGATTCTCGGCAGGATGCTTGATGAAATTTAGCAAACGACTGATGTAAAAAAACGCATTACTGTGCAAAGTTTAATATTCACCTCCATGAGGGAAATGAAACGAGGAAAAATTTCACATTATTCAAAACTCTCGAATGAAGTCCACCACCAATTTTCTAAACTTTGTAATTACATTAATATGTATACATATATATATATATATATATATATATATATATATATATATATATATATATATTTTTTCTATACGATGTTTTTTCCTTTTGATAATCTATAGTTTTTCAACCTCTATAATATGAAGAAACATTAATTCCGTTGACGTTTCGTCTTTGATTATGATTTTGCCGAAACTCATTGCAACAATTAAAATGAAAATCAAGAAGTTTCGTTGTTGATATATCAGAACTACTTAATCAACAACGAAACGTCATCGAAAGTTTTGCCATATTATAATATTTCCATATTATATTATTGCTGAAAAATATATATATAAAATTATAAAAAATAAAGTATACGTATATATATATATATATATATATATATATATATATATATATATATATATATATATATATATATATATATATATATATAATAATGATAGGAATGATAATAATAGAACTTTATTAGTACTCCTACTACAAAATTCATACATACTTGATGTTGCTAACATTTTTCAACGTACTTTATTCAAACTGCATTGGTATAACTCCACAAACTATAGAGTACTAAGAGGCGGGATGCAGCAGGAGCTGATTAATCCAACCGAAATTAAACAAAAAAAAAACTATTTCTCAACAATTTTCTGCATAATTAAGAAAAGAAAAAAATGAATTAAAAAAAATGAGACAGGTATGGTGGTTCAGTGTAGAATACATATTAACTACATGCTCAACATAACGAAAAATTAAAAAACACACAAAAAAAAACTCAATTATTTTCCTTCAGAAGATATTGCTTATATTTTTCTTCGACAGCTTTCGCTTTGTAACTGAAGAAAACATTTGGGATACTATTCATTAAATTTACAATTGTATAGGAGAAAGAACGTTTAAATAAAGTTCTATAAAAGCGAGGAATAGCCAACTTATGACTGAACCTTACAGTGAGACAATGGATGTCTTAACGAAACCTGATTTCACGATTTTTCGTCTAACATAATGCCGTAATATTCTACTGCTTCTACTCTTCTAATTTTTTGTTCCATAATCTTTATAGTTATATCCTAATTTTTTGGTTTAAACGGTTCTACTTGTACCCAAAGCTAAGAAGTTAGGTTTCTGCACATTCAGAGATAAGCTATTGTCGCATAACCATTCATTAATTGCAGAATGTTCTGTATTGATCCCCTCAATCATATTCATATTATTGGCACATTAGTTTCAATTCTATATATCCTGTGACTGTGCTCTTATTATTCGATTGGAATTGTAGTATTGAAATGTGGTGTGAGTTTTGTTCTTTCCTTTCGTAAACTTTCTGTACCAATGTGTAAGTTGGTACAGAAAAACACCCATCTGGTCTAATCAGTGTTAAATCCAGGAAGTTTAAGCAGTTGTTTTCTTCTTCTTCACCGTATCAGTTTCCCTGATAAACGTAACAAAGTTTTCGAATGAATATATGACAGACGTTCGAATTTGAATATATTAATATTTCCATAACTCAAATTCTTCGCCAATACCCTGCTGTTTCAAGTAACACGCTTTTCACAAACACAAATCCATCTTATTTAAGTTCATTAGAAAGTGAAGGGAAACATCTAACATTCCAACATAGCATAAACTGTGTCGGATCGAGTACAACGATAATTTACTAGGATGGCTGGAAACCGTGCTGCCACCCGTGTAACGGACTCCCGGAGCCACAGGAGCACGACACGGTTCGGCGCAGACACCGGGTTTCGCCCAGTGACTCGCTGAAATACGTTTCATGCTTGCCCCGCCATGTGAGCGACGATGAAACGGTCCAAGAGGTCGCACCTGCTCCACAAGGTGTTCGGAATGAATTATGCTATATTTTGTCCAATATTTCTTTGATTAATTGCATATTGCATGTTGAAGGGTGTACCTAGAATTAGGTATCAATTGAATAATATGAGTTACTCATAATAATAATAATATTAATATTTATTGTGAAATATTACTCAAATTGTACATATAACATTTCAATTAATTACAACTGAGAATAATGCCCACAAAAGGACTTAATTCACTTTTGAATCTGATCTCTCTTCAGTCCTCGAACAAAAATATTGGTAAACTGATTTACACATATATAAAAAATAATACTGCATGACGTACGTTTCGATGAGATTCACCTTCTTCAAATGCTACGTGCAGACTTATGACAATTTCTCGAATACATACAATATATAAACTTAAATACAGAGAAAACAGGTAGATAACAGGTGGAAGGGATGAATTCATACTGAACTACTATATAGTAAACTAAGTAATTTTGAAAAGATTGAGAGGGGGGCTTGAGGTATGATCGATTTGGCTATTCAGAAGGTTGCCAGAATATTTGTATTTATTAATTTGAAGTGATTCTAACAAATTAAGCTTCATCCCCTTGTTTGCGGTATTCAAAATTCCAAAATCGGAATTGAATATATGATTTTCATTGATCAAATGATTTGCAAAATAAGAATCTGTTTTCTGATTATCAAAGCTACGTTTATGTTCCGAAATTCTTATTTGAAAACTTCTAAACGTTCTACCAATATAAAACTTATCACAGCTACCACAGTTAATTTTATATAGGTACACCTGATTTTTTATTTTTGTTGACTTTAGATTTGTTATTTTTGATATGTTTCCCTAAGTTATTTTCATTACGGTAAGCAATGTGGATGTTGTACTCAAAAAGAAGAGATTTGAATTTTTCACTGGACTTACCGATGTATGTAAGACTGTTATAGTTGATATTGTTTTTGACTAGGGGATAAACCAAACCAATCGCCTTTTTGAAGTTTTTCTTTAATATCATATTATCTATTATTTCAGGATTATAATTATTATTCACGGCTATTTGCTTGATTGAATTTTTCTCGGTGTTGAAATTGGTTCTAGAAAGAGGAATATTTACTAATCGAATTCAATTCCGATTTTTAAATTTTGAATACCGCACACAAGGGAATGAAGCTTAATTTGTTAGAATCACTTCAAATTAATAAATACAAATATTCTGGCAATTTTTTGAACAGCCAAATCGATCATACCTCAAGGTTCCTTCTCAATCTTTTCAAAATTACTCAGTTTACTATATAATAGTTCAGTATGAATTCATCCCTTCCACCTGTTATCTACCTGTTTTCTCTGTATTTAAGTTTATATTGTATGTATTCGAGAAATTGTCATTAATCTGCACGTTGCATTTGAAAAAGGTAAATCTCATCGAAACGTACGTCATGCAGTATTATTTTTGATATATGTGTAAATCAGTTTAACAATTGTTTTATTTATTTATTTTTATGTAAATGTTTATCGATTTACATCAAGTATCGGCCTCATCAATTATTAATTTGAAAAATATTGGTTATAGAATTGGTTAATATAGAATTCACAATGGTATAGTATAGTCCTACTGAAGAAATTAACAAACCTATGGTACAGAAAACTGATTCATACATTACTGTAAACATTCGAATCATCGAAGTACTCTGCCACATTATAGTATGCCTATGTTGAGAGCAGAGATTTAACTCTCCTCTTAAACAGATGAGCATTCAAAACTTTCGAATTAGTAAATACTTGAAGATTTCGATACTCTGATAATAGAGTGAGTACTCAAATTTAGCTGTTTCATGCTTGGGAATTAGTTGCACATCACTGTTCCTTGTTGAATAGGATCAAGACTATTAAAATAAATTAAACTCTTGGCTTAATGTTTCACGATTTATTCAACAATATGTATAGTCAACATGTTTCGAGCGTTAGCTCATTTTCAAGACTATTTCAAGACATTTTCAGTCTTGAAAATGAGCTAACGCTCGAAACATGTTGACTATACATATTGTTGAATAAATCGTGAAACATTAAGCCAAGAGTTTAATTTATTTTAATATTCAATTATGTTTCACCAAGAGTTAAGCGAGAATTCAATCTTATTAAGGATCAAGACTTTTATAATAAGAGTAATTTGAAAATGGCATTACACTATCGATTCGATGGGAAATCGAGTTAATGAAAAATACAGAAATTAACTCAGGCAGCATATATAGATGCACATTTTAAACTGAAAATATTAATAGGATCTAAAGTGAAGGGATTCCACTGATATTGGTAGATACCCCAGATTCATAATATTAGTATTCGTTTTTGCTCTCATAATATTATTGGTATATCGGTATCTACATTGATTTTTTACCGTGGAATGTTGTGAGATCCAAGTGTTACCAAGTTGGTCAAATCATTCTTTCCAAACTTGAGGTCTTCTGTCTTAAGTTATTACGTAAAATAGTTGAACCCACAATATCTTATAGTGCCATATGAATAGTGCCATTAAATGCTTTTTTTATTAGAAAGAATAGAGGGACTTGACAACCGCACTTATCAATCTTATTAAAAAAGAAATGAATTACTTGTGAGAAACATTGTGTTTTCATTCTTTCACCGAGTAAATTCATTTCATTTAGAACATAAAATATTTTCGAATAGTATTGGCGTTCACTTGATGTGAATCCATTATAATTGAATACAAACTTAAATTACTGTACTCATTAAAAGTAAACTTACAACATATTCCGTAAGAACTGAAACGAAATTTTCTAACCATAAGTTTTTTGATGGCTATTTTAATTGTACAGATACACAATTTACGGAAGATGAACAAAGTTTATTATCGAAAGGATTCAAACATAATATAAGAACCATCGTGTCGCAAAAGTGTCTAGAACAAATAAGCATCGAGAGAGAAATAACGCTTAAAACAAAACATACCGATCAGAATATTAAATATCAAACATCACAGTCAAACAAGAATCAGTCGAACAAGAATGAGAAGTTATCAAAAGTTGAGACTAAGTTAATAAAATCAATCAGAAAGAAATCTCAGGATATGAAATTATTTTTACGGAAGCGGATAAAAAAAAACAGTTATTTCTATGAATAAATCTGATTATATTTCGAAAGCAAACACCTTTATAGAGTCCCAAAACTATTCCGTATTGAAAAAAGATTCAAGG
Organism: Henosepilachna vigintioctopunctata; assembly: GCA_030704895.1. NCBI lineage: Eukaryota > Metazoa > Arthropoda > Insecta > Coleoptera > Coccinellidae > Henosepilachna > Henosepilachna vigintioctopunctata. Next base: position 270,881 of record JARQZJ010000093.1, read on the forward strand.
AAAAAATACCAGTTAGAATTAACCTTTCGGAAGTGGCGCCAAGTCTGGTAGACCCGGACGCGTCATAAATCGTTCGGCATGTCTCGGCAATTTGTCGTAATTTCTCGTACGCTCATGTACCTTCATATTGTGGCCGGTAGTACTGCCGTAACAAGAGAAAGTACTGCAGGTGTTAGTTTCACGAAGTTACAGCAATAAAGGTCTGTGAGACTTGGCGCCATGTTTCTTGTGATATATATATTTTCCGATTAATAATAGTTTTGCTTTTACCTAGGTAAGTAATAATTTTATTATCAATTACTATTATTGGACTTTGATACTGGTAATTTGATTTTAAATCAACTAATTACTTTTCGTTTCATTTTAAGAAATCTGTGTAGCTGGGAAAAAGAACAAGAAAAACTACGTCTACTGTGGGAACAAGTGGATGCAGATGATGTTCCAAAAAAATATAAAGACGTACTTTTAGTTTCATCTTTACACCATGACGACGCAATTGACGAGAAAACTGCTGAAAAATTCAAGCCTGAAATAATTACCTATTACAATGGAACTAAAGGCGGCGTTGATAATTTGGATAAGTTATCTGCCACTTTTGACGTAGCAAGAAACACCAGACGATGGCTGATGGTAATTTTTTATGCCTTATTAAACATGGCTGGAGTAAATTCGCAGATAATGAACGCTGTTAATAGTAAACAGTATTCAGTAACAAGATGATTATATTTGAAGAATTTGGCATTAGAGCTCAGTGCGCAGCATTTAGAACGGCGTTCTTTGGAGCAAAATGTACCACGAGCAGTACGGGACCGAAGACAAGATTATGCTTTTTGGTACTTCTGCTAACAATGCTAACATTCAACCACAAGAAGAAGTTGTTCCAGGAACTCGCAAAGATGCTTCTTTTGCGTAAAAGATTCAAAAAGTAGATTTTTTTGTCAAAAATGTAAAAATTTGTATGTCTTTCGCACCTCAAAGCTTGGTGCCCCCTTTGTTATGATTCTTTGGAGAACCCTTAAAATATGAAGTTTAGTTATTATTTTACTAACTTACAATCAAAATTTTGGGTTTAGTTTTTATTTTTAGTTTTTTTTTTTTAATGAAATTCCATTTAATGTTTAATTTCTTAGTTCCTATGATTTTAAGAATTTTTTATCCCAGTTCAACCAATTCGTAAGGGGTCTAAAACTGTCTGAATTTCTTCGCGAAAAAATGGTACATCTGTGTCGCATTTTCATTGGATTTAGCTGGGACACTACCGTGCATCCAGATAAAAAGGTGCACATATTGAAATTGATAGGAAGTCTATGAATCTGATTGTAGTAGCTACCATGAATTCAATATAAAATCGAAAAATTTTCGAATTTGAATGGCCATATCTTTTCGCACTTTCGTAAACTTGAAGCTCAGTCAGTTTCAAAACCAAAATCTTAGCTTTAAAGACGTGATTCTAACAAAACTCAAATTTCCAAACCGAAATGAAATTTTTCTTTTATTTCAAGAGATTCCTGTGTGCTTCATTTGGACAGCACGAAGGCCACTCTTCTCTAGGATTAACACTCTATAATTGTCCGAGATTTTAGAGTGTTGGGAAATAAGCGTGAAATATAAGAGATTCTTGTGTGTCTCATCAAAATGCAAAAGCAGAAATATCTGTATTGGAAAATTTCAAATTCAATTAATCATCCTCGAGAATCAACCTTCGTGTTGTTTTCAGATGAAGGTTAAAAGTAGTTCAATTAAAAATTATTGTTTTTGCAAAAGAATTCCTTACTTCGCATAGAATTTATTCTCACCGACTTCATATTTTTGTGATGAATTTGATTTTCGTTTCATTATGAGCAATCATTTGGTATAGCATAATTTGTTCGTAATATATAATAATTTATATTATATACTCATAATTTATAATGCATATATGAAGGATAAGGATTGGATATTTCATGTTCATAGGCAAAATTATCATACAACAGAATCATTTCACCTAGAGACTCCAAGGACCCACTCGCTAATTCATCCCCCCATTTGGTTTGAAGTGTGAATTCACCTTCAGTTCACAGCAGTTTTCATCAGAAGTTATGTGAACAACGGCTTTCGACTAAAATCAATTGAATAAGATCGAGTTCTTTGTAATATTTTATTTCATTTCATTATTTAGTTATTAGTGACTTTTTAGTTTTTTCAGACCAGGTTGAGCTATTTGTTATATTTCTTTCCATGTTATTTATTCAATTATTCAGTTATTATTCAACATTATATCACTATTTTCTGTAATTGGGTAATATAACATTTGAGAATGAATAACTTATGATTACTATTTTCATATAAAAACTGAATCATCATATTTCAATAACATTTCATAATTCGAGTTGGAGTTATTCACGAAATATAATGGAGCATTCACGAAAGATGCAGTTTTCAATGTGGTCAAATTTGTGACTCAATAGCAAAATATGCTGTGATATTCAAAGTGATAAACTTCGAAATATTCATATTGATAATATATCGAATCATAAATATTATAATGAAAAATTTCCAAAAATGAAGAATTTTCATGGAGTTACATCATTTCTTTGTGTGACTATTCCAAGCAAATCTCAATTATTCAATCAAATTTTCCACAGAAAAGTTATTCCACAATAGAGAGAAAAATCCGAAAAGTCAAAAAATACTGAAGAAAATACTCACATCATAACAGCGAAGTAAATACTGGTATATCTTGTGCAAGGTGAAGTAGAATATTGAGTCTTGCCAGAATTTCAGTTCAGCAGCACGAAAAGTTTTATTCGAATAAATTCAAAAATAACTACGAAGAAAACAGTATAACAGTTTCTCCGGAAAAAATCGTTAGTGAGCTATAGCCTAATTATTTTTCGAGAAATATCAGATTCCGATGAAAAATATGAATCTCAGAGAATGAAATGAACACTAACCATCATCCAATGCTTCGTATAGTTGAATGAACAATATAATAATAATAATATAATAATAATAATAATAATATAATTTTATTGAGAAACATTCCTTACATAGTAAAATTACATTCATTTCAATTGATAAATAATTACAACTAAGATAAATGCTCTCAAAAGGACCGAATTCAGTTTGGAGTCTGATCTTCCATTCAGCCCTCGAGCAAAAATATTGGTTCATACAAAAATCTTGGTTGAATTCATATTTACAGTAATATACAATTTTGATTGAAAAGAAAAGAAAATAAAAATTTCCTCAGAGATATTAAACATTTGAGACAATTTCACATGGTGAAGAACATTAGTGTTAAAAAATTATACAAATATATGATACAAAAAATTGATTCAAACATTATTGCCTACATCCGAATCATCGAAGTACTCTGACACACTATAGTACGCCTTTGTTAAGAGCAGAGATTTAACTCTCCTCTTAAACAAATGAGCTTTCAGTACTTTCAAATTCGATGGTAAATGGTTGAAAATTTTAATGCTCTGACAATAGAGAGAGTGCTCAAATTTGGCTGTTCTATGCATAGGAATAAGTAGCACATCCCTGTTTCTTGTTGAATACTCATGATTACTATTCAATTTAATAAACCTATCTTCATTTTCTTTAACATATAACAAACATCTATAAATATATAAACACGGTAAGGTGAGTATGTTATTATTAATGAAGATAGGTTTACAAGATGTTCGCTGATGAATATTGAATATTAATCGAAGTATTCGCTTCTGTGTAATAAACACCCTATTTATTTCTGTAGAGCAACCCCACAGCAGAATATTATAATTTAGATGACTATATACAAGACTGTAATACACATTCATAACACAGTTTCTAGGTACGATGTTCTTGATTCTAGAGATTGCAAAAAATGAGTTACTCAATTTTTTACATAAGACCTCAATGTGTGTTGTCCATCTCAAATTTCTGTCTACATATATTCCAAGAAACTTCGTTGATTGGGATGATGATATAGTGTTGTCCCCATATCTAACATCCAAGGTACTAATTCCATTGCCCTTCAGACAAGATATGTATATGTACAATATATATGTACAGACTTATAAAGTATATGTAAAGACTTATATGTACAATAACGATAATTAGTTGGAAATTTGAACGAAGCGACGAATAAAAAATTGTGAGAAATTCTGCATACTTCCATTTGAATATGGAAATTATCTACTTTTAAAGAAATTCAGTTCCAGTATTCAAGCCTTTAGTGAAAATACATAATGTGTCGCAAGCTTTCGAATACTTTTCATTATCAGAATTGGAAAGTTTGAAGAAAGTCTTGCCCTAAGTGGTAATAAAAAATGAAGCAATAGACTTGGAGTAAAACTTCTCAACTTTCCTTCTTCAAGAGTTGTTGAGTATAAGACTAATAAAAATGCAATAAAATGGTGAATACAGATAGCTCCGTGGGGACTTTTGAAACCAGAAAATGGGATCATTATGCTAATCATAAACTTCCTCTTGCATATTATGAATATGTTGTTTCGGAATATATTTAATGGTTAATTGTGAGTGAACAAACGGCTGAGGAGCTAATTTTGAATAATTACTTTCTTGTTTTTGTTTTCATAGTCATATATATATATTGAAAATTGATTCATTGCCTATTTACGATATTTTATTCTGAATTTCTTTAGCTAAAAAAGGCTTCTTTTGATAAAAATAAGTATTTTAAGTATACAACGGAACGCGAACAAAAATTAAGTTTTTCATATTAAAAGAAGCCTGTTATTGCTGAAAACATTCAATATATATATATATATATATATATATATATATATATATATATATATATATATATATATATATATATATATATATATATATATATATATATATATATATATATATATATATATATATATAAATATATATTTAAATTGATTTATTGCCTGTTTAAGATAGCTTATTTTCCATGTTTTTAGCAATAACAGACATATTTTAATGTGAAAAACTTCATTTTCGTTGACGTTTTGTTGTATATCAAAAAATAAGTATTTTTAGTATACAACGGAACGCGAACAAAAATTAAGTTTTTCATATTAAAAGAAGCCTGTTATTGCTGAAAACATTCAATATATATATATATATATATATATATATATATATATATATATATATATATATATATATATATATATATATATATATATATATATATATATGTATATATATATATATATATATATATATATATATATATATATATATATATATATATATATATATATATATATATATATAAATATATATTTAAATTGATTTATTGCCTGTTTAAGATAGCTTATTTTCCATGTTTTTAGCAATAACAGACATATTTTAATGTGAAAAACTTCATTTTCGTTGACGTTTTGTTGTATATCACAACTTTGTCAAAACTAATGAATAATTGTTTTCATTCATTAGATCTAACCAAGTTAAGATATACAACGAAACGTCAACGGAAAGTGGTAATAACATTGAAACATTTACAACGAAACGTTAACAAAAATGAAGTTTCTCATATCAAGAGAAGCCTGTTATTGCTCAAAGCATTCAAAATAATATATATATATATATATATATATATATATATATATATATATATATATATATATATATATATATATATATATATGTATATATATATATATATATATATATATATATATATATATATATATATATATATATATATATATATATATATATATATATATATATATATATATATATATATATATATATATATATATATATATATATATATATATATATATATATATATATATATTTATATGCCATTTTGAATACCTCGGGGAAGTTATACACTCCTCAGGTTTGAACCGAATCGCTAATAAACGGAGAATTAACAAGCTCCAAAGGACCTACAAACTAACATGGGCTCACTATAACAAAAAGTGCATTTCGAGAGGAGCCAAATTGATGTATTATAACACAACGATTCTTTCAGAAGCAATCTACGCAGCTGAAACAATGGTTATTGGCGGCCATTCAAGAATTAGAGAAATAGAAAAACAAGAACGAAAAATTCTCAGAAAGATTTACGGCCAATCAATAGAAACGGCATTTGGATGAAAACACCTCAGAATGAACTGTATCAAAAGACAAATGCGATAACAGAAGAAATCATATTACTTCACAATTCTATATAAAAGCTTCGTCTGGTATAGTACTATAAAAGTATATTTTATCATAAAGTCTTTATACTGTATATATAGACTGCTTCCATAAAAGTCTGAATAATTTGATATTTCCTCTGTTGAGGAGTTGGTAATGTTTCAGTCAATACTACTGAACAGAGAAAAAATTAAGATATCGTGATAGTTCAACAAATGTGATGAGTGATTTTATAAATTGACATAACGTTTTTATATATGAACCGATCGACATGAAACGTATACTTGATGTTGAGTGAAATTTTCAACAATATATTCGTGGAAACCATATTTGAATCGGGTGAGCTGCTTCTTAGATTAGTGTGCACAAAAGCACAGTCAAATGCACTGCATTCCAACAATCATTGTTTCGTTTGGTATTATAATGATTATGGGGTCAATATTATTCTGCTTATCTTTTTCTATCATTTTCATTATATCAATAGATTATGAGAATAATAATGAATCAATTACCCCTGACTGCTACTGTGAGAGGTGTTCGCTAGAAAATTCAGAAATTTTGTTAGAACCTAGTCTGGAACATTTAGAAACTTCCAATATTATGTAAGCTGTAATCCTCTGAAATAAAATTGCCCATTCAATGAAATATATAGTTTCATGTATAGGTTATATGCAGATACGATTCTCAGTTTCAATTATATTTATGATAGTTAACAAAATCATTAAAAATAACTGCAATTCCATTCAGCATGTTGTGGAAATTGTGAAACGTGAAACAACCTTCATTTCGTTTTATAAATTCAGGATAATGAATATTCAAAGAAAATAGAATAGTTGAGAACAGTAAGAATATAAATATATATTTGACGAGCCAAAAGATTTTATAAATTTCAATTGACATATTTGTAGAAACAGTTCAAGCGATATCAAAAATAGTAGATTTACACGCAATTGAATTTCTTTCATCAGCTACAGTGATTATACGATTGCTTCGAATACAACGTCAAAATACAAAGAGTAGTCTTTTTTCCACTTAAAATATATAGATTAAATAGTTAGAATAGTTCTAAGTGAAGGCATCTACTCATTTCTCACTTATATTCGAGTTAGTTTTCCCGTCAAAAGTTGAGGCGGAAAAACAATTCATTGGTTGAAATGCGACTTGGAAACTTCTCCATTTATTGTTTTTTTTAACGACACCTCAGAGGAAAACTGACGGAAAGTGTTTTTACTGCTACCACTGAAACACCACAGTCACTCGTTCGTTGATGAAATTTCTATCTTAGATGAAATAATAATTTTGCTCAAGAATGTAAGACCATCAATTTCTATATGACGACAAAATTACTGATATGTGTATATGTAAACACGTAAGTTCACAAATATGAATCAAACGAGGAATTTCATTCAACATTTTTTCCTAAGCCCACAAATTTTATCAACGTACTAATTTCATTGCCCATCAGACAAAAATGAACACATACAAAGCAGTAAAAATATTTTGACTGCTACCACTGAAACACTACAGTCACTCGTTCGATGATGAAATTCCTATCTGAGATGAAAGAATAATTTTGGTCAAAAATTTAAGACCATCAATTTCTATATGACGACAAAATTACTGATATGTCTATATGTAAACACGTAATCTCAAAAATATGAATCAAACGAGAAATTTCATTCAAAATTCTTTCCTAAGCCGACAAATTTTATTCAATCAAGTCTAGATATATTTCGGGCCACTGACCCTTTATCAAGAGTTCAATACAACCATATCGAGGACATTAAGATGATATAAGAACTGTTCTACTTCTCGAAACATAAGACGAGATCGAAGTAATATTTCTAAATTATTTTCAGGTTTGAACTTTAATTCGAAAAGTGCCATTGCTTATAGTTTTTTTCTCAGCAATAGCTACATATTAGAAGATACTATTCATAATCTTCAATTTCTTTACATTGAGTAGTATGATTCCGATTTTTAACGACAATTCTGCAATAATTCTGAATGAATTATTGAATCCAAGTTATTGATTATGAGAGACCATTACATAGAACTACAATTGAAACAATTGCCATGAATAATTACTTCAAAATGTCAGTTATAGGTAAGTCATCAATATGAAATATTCTGCTTTGCTTTCAACAGTATATATTCATTTAATTCAATGAATATTCGAATTACTTTGTAATTTATTCATAACGGTAAATCGAATGAGAATGAATGAAATTATTTTTGCGAGAGGATAATGAAAATACAGTGCAATAGATATGCAATAATGAATGGAAATTGATGCCACAAAGTGTTCTCTAGCAAAAAAAAAGATATAGTATAATATTACGTCCAAGACTGCCGACCTAGAAAAAACATGGAGATTTATTATATTTGGCAGATGGATCTATGGCATTCAAAAAACAGTCGATGTTATGTGCCCAAATCATATTAATAGAAACTTACATGGATTGATATGGGCGTCCAGGTTTCCACACATTTTACACGATATGTAAATGTGACTGTACTCTGGAAAAAACTCGTCACGTTTGGGCTTCGAAGATATCCCATGACGACGAAACTGTTGATCAAAGTCCAAATGTACAGTTCAATAACAATCTCATGGCAAAAATTGCACAAACGAGGTGATCAGACAAACGATATTATTTCGAAAATTAATGAAATCCTATAATTCTGGTATTTGGCTCTGGCCTGCTCATTTCATATGTCTGCAATATCAATACTCCCAATCGACTTAATTTAGAAAGAATGAATCTTTCAGTAATATCTCTATATCAACAGCAGTTGAAATTAACGTGATTTTCATCATCATTTGGGAGATAATTGTACACACGTTTTTTTTCTGGGGATAAAAACTTTTTCATAACAATTTTTGTGTCACCATGACACTCAATTCGATAATTCTTTTATCGACATAAACATTTGTGGAAAAGTCAGCAATACAATTTCCTAATTAAATTGTGAGAAAATAATAATGTGCTCCTCAGCGCAATATACAAATCGGTGCTTCAAGATATTATTCTGTGGCTGTCAGTTCTTGTGAAGTTCCAATTTAGAAGAAACATTGTAGTTCACAATGTACACGTGAAATTTTTCACTCGAGCAATAGACAGGTACTACGCTGTGGAAAATAACTACGTTTCTACAAGTTAGCATCATCATCAGTATCGCCCATCACAACACCATCTTCTTGTTGTGTGTACATCAACAAACAGATGCGATCCTTAAGACGCAAAAAATTTCTAACATTATCGACTTCTCCATTTTTTCATGAATGATTAGAATATTCAGAAAACAAGTATTTGGTTTATTATGTCAGCATCTAATATATAACATATAATATAATATACAAATAATAATAATAAAATTAATTTATCCAGAAACATTCTTCACATTGTAAAATTACAATCATTTCAATTGATACAAATAATAACAACTAAGAAGAATGCTCTCAATGGGACTGAATGCATTTTTGAGTCTGATCTTCCATTTAACTCCCGAGCCAAAACATTGTTTCAAACAAAAATATTGGTTGAATTTATATTTACAATAATATTCAACTTTATTTGAAAAAACAATTACCTCAGAAATATTGATAATTTGAGACAATTTCACATGGTAAAGAACATTTGTGTCAAAAAAAAATATACAAACATATGATACAAAAACTTGATTCATACTTTATTGCCTACATTCGTAGGTCTAACTCTCCTCTTAAACAAATGAGCTTCAAGTACTCTCAAATTCGTTGGTAAATGGTTGAAAATTTCAGTACTCTGATAATAGAGAGAGTGCTCAAATTTAGGTGTTTGGTGCATAGAAATAAGTAGTACATCCCTGTTTCCTATTGAATACTCATGACTACTATTCAATTTATTGAACCTACCTTCATTTCCTTTAACATATAACAAACATCTATAAATATATAAACACGGTAAGGTGAGCATGTAATTATTATTGAAGATAGGTTTACAAGAAGTTCATTGATGAATATTGAATATTAATCGAAGTATTCGCTTCTGTGTAATAAACACCCTATTTTTTCTGTAGAGCAGCCCCACAGCAGAATATTATAATTAAGATGACTTTACACAATACTGTAACACACATTCATAACACAGTATCTAGATACAATTTTCTTAATTCTAGAGATTGCAAAAAATGAGTAACTCAATTTTTTACATAAGACTTCAATGTGTGATGTTCATCTCAAATTTCTGTCTACATATATTCCAAGGAACTTTGTTGATTGGGATGATGATATAGTGTTGTCCCCATATTTAACATCCAAGGTACTAATTCCATTGCCCTTCAGACAAAACTGAACACATACAGTTTTGTCAACGTTCGCCATCAGATTCTTTATTCGACACCAATTTACAGAACAACTTAATTCATAATAACAACTTTTGTGAATATGAATTCCTCTCAAAATATTCGTGTGTTTGTATAATGTACTGAAATCTGGACGTTTTCAACTGACAATCAAATATGATGACAATCAGTCATCATATTTGACAAAAAAAAACATAAAATTTTAATTTTCCTTGATCTTTTGTGTTTTCATCATTCAAATTCTTTTAAATGCTAACAAAATCGTAAGATATTCATGCCTGCCTGAAAATTCTCGAGAGCAATATATGAAGATTACCGAAAGTTCAAAAAATATGCAGAATATATTATGAACCATCAAGTAGTAAGAGCGAGTATAAAAAATATAATAACTGAAAACTATTTCAGTTTTCTATTCATTTGGAACGACTCGTTTCGATCCTCAATTCTGCGAAAATAAAGAATAAAGTGTATACTGGAACTAAATGCTGAAGCATAAGCTTTCCACGTAAAGCTGATGCTGTTCAAATGTGATTACCGATGAAAATTTCAGGAAAATGCATGCAAAAATAGGCTTTGCTTTTCATCGAAGTATTCTCAGATCTGGATATACTATCCAGGTGTATTATAATACTTTACCTATCAACATATACCCAATATAAACCGGAAATTTGATATCGAGTCTTCGTGGAAAATTTCAGTGGAAATCTTGGATATTCTCATCGATATTCCAGAAAAGCGTTCATTCAATGACTATTGTTGTGCGTGTATTTGATTTCAAGGAATTCATTCGCAATTAAAGTCTATGACAGTCGATATTTTTTCACTCTGATTGAAGATTTCATCATGGATGTCAATATATATCGAAATCGGAAGATAAAACCCAGAAGTTCTTGCCTTTCAATTTCGAGTATTCTTTCGAATTCTAGAGTAAATTCAGTCCGTCATCTTCTGAAGAATCAATTTATTGCATAAAATTGATTCATTTCTCATTAATCCTCCATCAAAATAATTATAATAATAGAAATAATAATAAGTGTTTATTTAATATTAAAATAAATTAAACTCTTGGCTTAATGTTTCACGATTTATTTAACAATATGTAGAGTCAACATTTTTCGAGCGCTAGCTCATTTTCAAGACTCCTCTCCTCAAGTCTTGAGAATGAGCTAGCGCTCGAAACATGTTGACTATACATATTGTTAAATAAATCGTGAAACATTAAGCCAAGAGTTTAATTTATTTTAATATTCAATTATGTTTCACCAAGAGTTAAGCAAGAATTCAATCTCATTCAAGTGTTTATTTTCCTACTGGAAATATTCAAAGAAAAAATATATATATATATATATATATATATATATATATATATATATATATATATATATATATATATATACAGTATTGACACCTAATGATATGATACCAACCTTCAAAAAATGATTAACAATACAAAAAAAGTAATTATAATGAAAAATAGATAATGAGATTATACATGAAATTAGTTGAAGTAAGCCCGACTATTGAAAGCAATTGAGTCACTGTTGATATCGCATTTGTCAGAAACATCCTCGAATAGCGAGCACATATATCTTATGGGTAATTGTACGAGGGAATTACTTTTCAGTGTACCCAATTGAAAAAATTGATTTGAACGTGAACATTCTCAAGGAACATAAAAATCAATCAAGCAATAAGAGAAGGACATTCTATATAACCATGTATAAGGGCATACGAAAACAGAGACAACAAGTCCCTTCAAACTTGGAGTGATTCAGCTCCAAACCTGTTTAACAGATCAGTTTGGCTATATCCTCTGATCCGATAAACGTGATCTTCCCTCCAAATTAGATATTTGGGTAATTTTCCTTGTATCCACTCCAAATGATTTTAATGGGAATTGTAAATGAGACATCATACATCCGAAATCTAATTTAGTCTTTACAAGCGCATTAAATGATTGTTCAAGTGTTATGGTTTTCGAAAAGTGTCCAACATTACGCACAATGAATCCAAAAGACTTGAACACTGTTGAAATTGTTTGATTTATTTGAGGTACAAAGGTGAAATTTTGTTTCTTAATGTTTCTTATTACGATTCCTCTTGAAATCTTTATTTCTCTGAATATCGTACTACCTAAATAATATCACAGTCGATGTTGCTTCGGGTTGAATATCTTGCCACGCATAGCAATAAATGTACAGAAGTCAGAATCAAAAACAATCAAATTCTCACACATGTATAGTAGGGAGGTTCCTTTCGAATTTTAAGGGATTCAAACTCGGTACTGAATTGCCTAACAAGTGCCTTTGGTGCTTTCACTAATATTGTTCTGCCTTTCGAGCTACTTTTCGTGATTGTTTCTAAAAATTTTGCTGCTTCTGAAAATTTTGTAAGACATGCAACAAAGTCATGACACGGAGGTTTCGCTTATCTCTTTGTAAAATATTATGTTAAAAATGATAATTTAAAATTAAAACACTTGGCTTAGTATCACTTAATATGGTAAAAACTCTACATTATGAAGATTGAGTACATATTACATAGACATCCCTTACAATATTTATAGAAAAGTCAAGGGATGTCTTTGTTATATGTATTTAGTCCTTATAATTCGAAACTATTCGAATTAAGAATTATTCAGTGAGTGATTTTTAGAAAAGTATTCATTATTACCTCTCATTTGAATAAAGAGTTGTTAAATTTGTGATTTTCAGACAAGTATTCCTCATTACCTCTCATTTGAATATGAGCTATCACAGAGTTGATTCATCGTCCATTGAATATACATTTAGTGAAACTTAAGCCAAATGTGTTAATTTTAGTTTATTGTTTTCATGACAATAAATGTACAGAAGTCAGACTCCACTTTCGATTTCTTAGAGATTTATTCGGTCATTTCATAGAACACAAATTCATTACATAGAATGAATTTATTCCTTATTCAGTTTTTATTGAACACTTTCATTATTGCTTTTCTTGTTTTTTCAGATCGTTTCGTCTACGCACCATCACAGCGTATTTGCCGTAATGATTTCGAACGAAAATTCTGTGAAAAATGAAGACAGAAAATTCAGAAAACGGAAACAATACCAACAAGTGTATATTCGAATTCTTGTTTCGAAAACTGAGGGCAACAGAAAGTCATAGAGCTGATTTGTTCATTGTTTGAATTCAAACATAATTATTTCTTCACAAAATGGATTAATGAGATTCTTTTCTGTTATAATTGCCTCTGACTATAACAGCTGATTATCTCTGTTGATAATAGTCAAAAAAGTATACCACGAAATAATGAAATTGAATCAGGAAACAAAAAGGACACATAATAAATTATACTATACTGAATTGAATGAGAAACATTTCCTTGGTTCCACAGTTTCATATTGTAGCTTGATATTATTGAAGAGCTACCACATTTTTGAAGGTTTTGAAGAATTGATTAGCTACTTATTCTCTGAAGAATGAAAAATAGTGTTTGAAGAATCAAATCCTTGAAAATAGTTGTTCAGTTCAACTTCAGTTCAAATTTTAGTTCAACCCAGACATCACCTAATTTTCTTTGAACAAATTCATGATAAAAGAGTCAATCCCTTCTAGTTGAAGCTGAGAATGATTCAACTGATAAGATATTGGAACGTTTGGTCTGTCAAGATTTCGATATTCATTTATTAACTGAGTACGGATAAATCACTCGTGAAATTAACCCGATTACCACAGATGCAGAATTAATTGACGGTCTGTCGGAATCACCTGGCATTTCCGCTTGAGCGACCTCCAACTACAACACCCTTTCGTCCTAGGACGCCGCAAGGACTACAAATTGTCCGTCGAGACTTCGAACGCATGAACTCCAGGCCAATTACAGCAATTACCGTTCACTAAATCACTAAATCTTGAAACAGATTAGTCGTTAACGAAACCGCCAAGCCTGGTTTATGTCGCTTGGGGAAGAACCTGGCCGTTCCTTATCCTTCTGTTAGACTCGGAGGACGTACGCCCCAAGTTCGCAGAGCACCGCAGTAACATATTTCAGTATATCGTTCCGATTTACTGCCTTTGCAGGGATCGGCTGCCTGTTGGTGGTTTGAACTATCAGAAAATAATAGCGAGTTATCAATTATTTGGTAAGAGGTCTACTGATTTACGACTGAAAACGGTTCGAATAATCTGTTATTTCTGGTGTTTATGCAATTTGACAGTTGTAATGAAATAACCCTCTCAAGAATTTAGTAAAAAACGGGGTGTTTTATTCTGAGTTAGGTTTATGTGGTTACAATTATTTGATAACAGTTTTCTGAGGTTACTTCGATATATTGTTCTGGAAGGTGAAACCGTCCGACACAGAAACATTTCAGACTTAGAAGACAGGTTACAAATTACAAAATCCATATGAAGGGACAGAAATTACTTTTGCTGATAAATTGAATACGTTAATATAAATTAATTGCAATGCAGAAAAAATTTCAATAAAAATATTTCGATTCAACTGTATATTACAATTACATAACATTTTAATCAGATTGTGTTCAAATTTGTAGTTTAAGAACGAAGTAATCAAATATATATATATATATATATATATATATATATATATATATATATATATATATATATATATATATATATATATATATATATATATATATATATATATATATATATATATATATATATATATATATATATATATATATATATATATATATATATATATATATATATATATATATATATATATATATATATATATATATATATATATATATTTATATGATAATTGATCGTTATATATATATATATATATATATATATATATATGTATATATATATATATATATATATATATATATATATATATATATATATATATATACCTGTTATATATATAGAAAAGACGATATTTATTGCCTGTTTATTTCGTTAGATATTTTAATTTCATATTGAATGATTCATCAGTTTTGACAAAGTTGTAATATAACAACGAAACGTCAACAAAAATAAACTTTTTCATATCAAAAAAAGCCTGTTATTGCTGAAAACTTTCAAAATAAAATATCTTAAACAGGCAATAAATCAATTTCAAGAAATATATATATATATATATATATATATATATATATATATATATATATATATATATAGATATATATATATATATATCTATTATTATATATATATATATATATATATATATATATATATATATATTTATATATATATATATATATATATATATAAGAAAATGAACACTAGAACATTCATTCGAAAAATTCAAATTAGTCAAGAGAATGTTATAGTAGAGCTAGATATGTGAACGTGTACGATGTGATGTCTCCACTATCCTTCAAGGGATAAATGTTAGGGAAATATTGAAATGCTACACCTATATTGCCACACCTAAAAATATTTTTCTAACATTTATCCCTTGAAGGATAGTGGAGACATCTATATTTCTTGAAATTGATTTATTGCCTGTTTAAGATATTTTATTTCATATTGAATGATTCATCAGTTTTGACAAAGTTGTAATATTACAACGAAACGTCAACAAAAATAAACTTTTTCATATCAAAAAAGCCTGTTATTGCTGAAAACTTTCAAAATAAAATATCTTAAACAGGCAATAAATCAATTTCAAGAAATATATATATATATATATATATATATATATATATATATATATATATATATATATATATATACATATATATATATATATATATATATATATATATATATATATATATATATATATATATAGTGGAGACATCACATCGTACACGTTCACATATTTAGCTCTACTATAACATTCTCTTGATTGATTTGAATTTTTCGAAAGAATATTCTAGTGTTCATTTTCTCGAATATTTCATTCAGTGCCATAAGCACAAAAAATTTCATTTCCTATATATATATATATATATATATATATATATATATATATGTATATATATATATTTATATATGTATATATTTATTTATATATATATATATATATATATATATATATATATATATATATATATATATATATATGTATGTATGTATTTATAGTAATAAATACTGAGACTCTTGATCGAAATATTCTAAATCAAACTGTCAAGGACCTGTCTATAAAAATGTTGTCAACGAAAGCGAACCCGTTCTTTTCGAGAGTGAATATTGAGTGCGCTTCGAAAAATTCATCGATCTTGTTGAATCGATCAAGAATCGATGATTTTTAAAACGCACACAGGTCCTATACCGGAATGAGGAGAACACTCTAAGTGAAAATTTACCTGAGCTCTCTTTATCGGAGAAGAAACGTATAAACTCTCCCTAGTGTTCTAGATTTCTACTCATGACAACATTAGTGCGAGTGCGTAAGGCTTCGTAGACATTTCATTCGAAAACTACAGAGAACTGTCTGCAATGTGTG
The DNA here is from genome assembly GCA_030704895.1 of Henosepilachna vigintioctopunctata. NCBI lineage: Eukaryota > Metazoa > Arthropoda > Insecta > Coleoptera > Coccinellidae > Henosepilachna > Henosepilachna vigintioctopunctata. The sequence continues at coordinate 287,763 of JARQZJ010000093.1, forward strand.
AGAGTTGCCTAGTAGCTCCAGATGACGCCCCGGCGGTCAAACGTATAGCTAGTTTCTGGAAGAAGAATTTTTCGAAGGTACTTAATATTCACCCTCGAAAGTGATGGGTTCGTTCTCGTTGACAACATTTGTGTAGACTGTTGCCTGCGAGTTTTATTTGAAATATTTTGATATTTCGATTAAGAGTTTCGTATGGATGATTTGGAAATAATTCAACAGTAAAATCCTGATTATATGTAGTCAAGATGCAACCCTCAACAACTCGATAATTTTCGTTTTGTTCTGAGCTTCAGAGTGTTCCACTCCAAAATTTCAAAGTGGTTTTTACTTAGTGATTTTTAGACGTTTAGATTTTTCTCAGTGACTTTTTGACTCACACTGTTTCTTTTTATATCCCCCTAACTGACATGATAACATGATAAATAAGCTTTTTTAGTAAAACCAGAGGCCTTCAGTACGACGACAAGGGTGCTTCCAAAGGTCACAGAAGTTTCAAGAAAAAGTGCCAATTTCATGATTGCAATTTCATCAGCATTTTCCATTATTCTTTACTTTTTACACGAATCATCTACCCGTACTTTTTCTGTTCCTCAGAGTCAGTTCAATTCCAATCAAAGAAATCTTTTCAATCACATTAAATAATTTTTTTTCAATGGTGTTGGCGTTCACTTGATGTAAATCCATTATAATTGAATAGAAGCTTGAACTCAAACACTTGAATCTATGATTACTACTTTATTGACTATATAGCATTAAGTGTTTGGTCGTTACGAACGACTTCTTCAGATGAAATCGTGTAGGCTTTCACAGCGGGTGTCCATTGGGAAACAAGGTGTTATATTCTTCAGGGCTGATTGACAGTGGTCAACTGGAACTCCTCCTCTTCCAGACGTTTCGTCTCTAACTGCGAGAGACATCTTCCGTGGCGGCGAGTGTTTCGACGTAGTTGTGTTGTGTGCTGGGCGACGACTCTGGAGCAGCTGATGAGTTGCACACTCGCCGCCACTGAAGATGTTTCTCGCAGTTAGAGATGAAACGTCTGGAAGAGGAAGAGTTCCAGTTGACCACGTCCAATCAGCCCAGAAGAATATATTACCATATTTTACAAATGTCTTCTTCAAATGCTAGCAAAATAATTCTGTTAGCATCTGAAGAAGTCATTTGTGAGGACGAAACGCGTCATGCTATGTAGTCAATAAAGTGGTAATCGTAAGTTCAATTGTTTGACTTCAAGTTTATATCCTCATTTAATGAGAGAATTTTCATATCTTAGGAAATATATATCTGAAAGATGATTAACCACATGTTCTGGATTTCCATTTCAACCTTCAAAGTTTCATATTCCTCATAAGAAATAATTCTGTGATCACTTTTTCTCATCAGTTTCAATAGATTCTTCATAATGAATGAGTTACTCTAAATTTGTCTCAAGTGTATTTGAGGGTTGAGTTGAAATAGGTTGGGACATCGAATGATCAACCAATTGTGGATTGCAGACTGTTTTATATTGAAGAAAATGAATATAAACTTGTTGAAAATTTCACGAAGTTTTTTCAATTTTTATTATTCTATTATCAGAGCATCAAAATTTTTGACTCTGACTTCAAAATCAATGAATATTGAAAAGTCGAATTATAGTGTTGCAAAATACTTTCATGATTTGAATGAAGTAAGAAATGAGTGAATCAATTTTGTTCATAATATTACCATTCTGTTTGCTCATTATCATTTAAATTCAATAATGATATATTGTCTCAGAGGATTGAAGAAAAATAATTTTTATATACTCACATTAATCATAAATAAATATGGAGGAGGGTATCTGAATTCCTCCACTTCAAGATTCAAAAAACTGAGCTCTGCTCTGTGAGTACCGATATTAATTGTAACTCAATCCGATAATTTAATTGAGACAAATTGCTTCTTCAAATATCCTTTTCACTCGCTCGAAAACCAAGGTATAAAACTGACTCAGATCTGAAATGGCAATAGAGTAATATCGACGTTTATCTTAATTATAATTTTTTCGATATCTGGTTCTAGCGGTTTCTCAGAGCCGAGGCGTTCAATTATGCTAAAAAATGATTTTCGTTGCAAATTTCATTGAGAGCTATGAGCTGAAAAGATAATAATTAACAAGAATTATTTTCACTCAATAGTTATTCTGCTTCAACAATTTTATACTGATGAGGTATATTGAGACACAGTCGGCGGTTTCTCGATTTTTTGTGCGATAGAGCTGTATCAAATTACAACAACCCTGAAATTCGGACACCTTTCTTAAAGAACCGTCAAGAGTAAGTATTTGAAAACACTCACATACATATAATTACAAATTGTTGAAGATCGGTTTATGTGGTAAATGGTAGATTATGTAAGAATGGTTTTGATATATGATGTTTGGTGATTGTTGTCTATTCATTATAAGTGTTATCTAAGATTTATAACGAAGATGAAGATTTACTGTGTTTTCAAAATTTTCACGAAGCAACATTTCTAAAAAATATAAATGTTTGTATTGTTGTAATCAAAATTTTGTTTTTCAGTTAATTTATGTTTATTTAAGGTTGTTATTTGAATTATGTCAATTCTTTCTTCAAGATTTTGCCCTAAGCATGCAATTTTCACATGGTAATTAGAAACAGTAAAACTGAGTTCTGACAGAGTTGTGATATTCATCGAAACGTCAACGAAAATGAAGTTTTTAATTTTGGAAATAGCCTATTATTGCCGAAAACATTGAAATATATATATATATCATTTAATATTTATTATTTATTTATATATATATATATATATATATATATATATATATATATATATATATATATATATATATATATATATATATATATATATATATATATATATATATATATATATATATATATAATATATATATATATCAAAAAAATATATGCTAAAAACTTTCAAAATAAAATATCTTAAACAGGCAATATATATGTAATTACATATCAATATATATCACAATTTTTGATTCTGAGCTAACACACTGAATCCATCTATATATAGTCATTAGTAAAATACTACCCCTTTTTCGATTATTTCGAGAAATTTTCAGAATGAGTTGGAACGAGTGTTCCAAATTCAAAATTTGTCGAAGTGTGTCGCTCGAAAACACACTGCACGATAAAAGTACTCACTGTTATATTTAAAAACTTATATAATTCCTTTCAGGAAATATTCAAGTAGACAATTATTTTTTTAAAAGCTGTTATAAACTTCCAATCATAACAAATTCAGATTCTCCATGGTAAATTGAATCGCGAAGTTAATTTTCTAATTATATGGCAGATAAGAACTTAAGTCATTCAATTTCTCGTCAATCACGTAAAAATAGGAACTTTGTAAGTCTTCGGACCTTTGCACGGTATCGTTTTTCCAAATTTGCATCATTTACTCAAATGAACTGTTTGAAGGTGACAGTTTGTTTCATTATTACTTAAATTGATATTGAGAATATCTTCAGCAATTATTAACAATGAATTTTGAGGCAAATAGTTCTTTCGAAACGTTTGATCTCAACACATATTATATTTGAAATAACTTCAATAAATTGCGTGAAATAATTTGATCTATCGGACGTTTGACTAGGACTATCGGACTGTTAGAAGAAGTTTAATTTTGCTTAATAAAACAATTGTTAAACTGATTTACACATATATGTGTATATCAGTTTAATTATTATTTAATATCATTTAATAATTATTATATCACTTATATAATATATGTGTAAATCAGTTTAACAATTGTTTTATTATGTTTATCGATTTACATCAAGTATCGGCCTCATCAATTATTAATTTAATTTAGCTGTTTCATTGAACTTTTGATGGCATGTTTAACACAACACTCAATAAATATTCAAAAGCATTAAAAAGAAAAATTTCAAGCCGCAAGCGTAGATTTCGGAACGTTGAAAACACGGGAATTCTATTCAACGATGATTTTCAACGATTCATTTAATAATATGGAATTTCGTGAAGAGGAGTGAATGAATGTGAACGGTGATGAAAAATAGAAATGTGATGATCGTTTTTCGAGTAAAATAGGAAGTAGACAAGAATCCAACCCAATTAATTGTACCGAACAATTAACAATCTCAATTCAACAAAGTTTTAACTGAAGCTCAAATCAACTCATAAACGATAACTTATTCAAACATTCCCTTGAAACCACAGGTGAGTTATTGTGTATTAATACCTTCACAAATTTCACCAACTGAGAACACATTGTGTCGAAAACAAGAATCGGAATCATTAGTATAAATGATTCAGATAATATCAGAATATTTTCGCGAATTTCAAGTCTACTCATTTAAAATCATTCCTTTCATATAATTATGAATTGTGCGATTTTCTGCATAGTTCCCAGTATCTTGCAAATGCACTCTGAACTTCAATACGCTATCACTTCTATTTGTGAATAGATATAATATAATTTTTGTCCCAGTGTATAAGTATCAATGCTGTGCTGTCATGAGTTGAAAATTTTCTTCATAATTTATAACCGTGAGTCTCAGTATTCCAATTAGGCATTCGAATGTACTCACCGTTCACAATGTTGGCACAGAAAAAGAGAAATACCACTATTGAAATTGGCGCGAACGTCATAATTGGCGCAGAAGAGCAACCCGGAGCATAACTCGCGAACAAACAGCTCGGTTTGTGGACGCGCGTCTTCTGGAAACAGTCTCGGCTGCCTGAAAATCTACGGATGATGGAACTTGATGCGCCTGGTCCGAAACTGCGAATCACCGGATATTCGAAAACGCGCGTGGTGGTGTAAGCTCGATCTCGAAACCGACCCGGACTTGATTTGAGTTCGATTCTACCAATAGGAACAATTGGAGCTGCTTGTTGTTCGAATTAGGATGCTCGCTTTATTCATTTTAAAGAATTCGATAATGTAACATCAATATAATAATATAATAATAGAAAAATTTATTTGGAAACAGTCCTTATATTTCAAAATTACATTCATTCATTTGATAATTAAAACCAAGAAGAATGCTCACAAAAGGACTGAATTTAGTTTTGAGACCGATCTTCCGTTCAGCCCTCGAACAAAAATATTCGTTCAAAGAAAAATATATGTTCAGTTTATATTCACAATAATAAAAAATATAACTATATTTGAATAGAAGAGAAAAAATATTACCTCAAAAATATTGAACATTTCACAATTTCACATGGTGAAGGACATTCGTGGTAAACAAATAAACAGACATATGATACAAAAAATTGATTCATACATTATTGCCTACATTCGAATCAGCAAAGTACGTAATTACAAAGTGTCACATTATAGTATGCTTTGTTAACATCAACGACTTAACTCTCTTATTATACAATTGAGCTTTCAGTTATTTCAAATTTGAAGGCAAATGGTTGAAGATTTTTGAATCGATGATAGAGAAAATGCTCAAATTTAGCTGTTTTATGCATAGGAATAAGTAGCACATCACTGTTCCTTGTTGAATACTCATGATTACTGTTCAATTCAATGAACCTATCTTCATTTTCTTCAACATATATTAAACATCTATAAATTTATGAACAAGGTAGGCTAAATATGTAACTATTAATTAAGATAGGTAATTAAGATAGCAATACTTTGATGAATCGAAGTATTCCTTCTGTATAATAAATACCCTCTTTATTCTGTAGAGCAGCCTCGCAGCAGAATATCATAATTTAGATGACTATATACAAGACTGTGATAAACGATTATAACACAGTTCCTAGGTACAATGTTCTTAATTCTAGAGATTTTGAAAACTGAGTTACTGATGTTTTACTGATGTTTTACTGATGTTACTGATGATTACTGATGTTTTACTTCAAACATCAATCTGTGTTGTCCTTCTAAAATTTCTGTCTACATATATTCCAAGAAATTTAGTTGATTGGGATGATGATGTAGTGTTGTCTCCATATTTAACATTCAGGGTACTCGGATACGATGAATCATTACTACACTTTCTAAGGTGATTTGTTCATATTCAGACACATTATTTTCAATGTTTTTTTTCACGCGAATATTTTTTCATCGGTATTTTTGTTTCATTCTCTCATCAGGTTATCTGGATTAACATTCTTCAAACAACGAACCTCATATCAAAAGCCTGAAAAGAGGTTAGAGCAGCTAAAGCGTTTATTTCGTCACCTGTGACTATGTTATGATCGAAGAGAAGAAAAGGAAGCGTTTGAAATTTGAAAAAATCTAGCACTGAAGACATGAATGAAACCGTTCAGCATATCAGAACAATTCAGAGAAGATAAACAGAAAAACTGAAATATAGACGAAAATGGATACAGAGGATATACTACTACTTCACTTACTGATGAAATTTTTGTTTTTGTGTCGAAAAGTAAGGAAAAACTAGAATGAAGATGAAGAGAATCATATAATGTTAAAGTAGTAGAATAGCAGATAATTTAAATAAAACTGAGTGAGTTTCTAGTTTCACTATAATTCAGTTAAACATAACAATAATGTTCAGCAACCACAGTGGCTTCAACAGATGTAGAAGATAAACTGAACAGTTTTCAATCCACTCTGTTGGCGAAACAATATTGTTATGTTTCAACTTCATATTAGTGAAAATCAGAAAACTACTTAGTTTATTTGAATTATGTATTCAGATTTTTATTTAGTATCGGCCCTCTCGATTAATGGGTAATAAAGTAAGTTCAGTAGTGTTATTGCTTATTATTTTCGGCGAAGAAATATTTCTGGTTCATAGACATGACAACAATAGTTTTTGTTCAACAGAAAGGAGAAGACACTCATATATTCTGAAAATATAGGAATTTTATAGATCTAAAAAAAATGGACGGAATTATTAACTTGAAGATTTCCTATGTAACTGACCATAAGATGACTGTTTTGGAACAGTTTTATCAATATGGAAATTGAAATATATCGAGTCAGTTTCCTAGAGGTTCAAATCCGATTGTAACATTAACATTTCTTCTGAGTGCTCCTGAAGATGTAATTACATAATTTAGTTCAGATAGAATTCGTTCATTTCGAATTGATTTCAGGTATGTTGCTTTCGTATAAAGAAGTAACATTTATCGCTATTGCACTTGGTCGAATTATCATGAAATGGCGGATGCGCCAGTTGAAGTCGCTAGTTTGAATTTCTCAACTACTTGAATAAATCTGTCAATAAACTCTAACAAACTGACGTGAATACCGCAGTCCCAAACCATATTCAGATATTTTGATCTGTCAGCTGTGTGTTTAATCTACATGACTGTATATACACTTCAATTCCTCTGTAGAATAGGAAGGCCATCATTCCGTGTAACACAATTCCATGAACAAAATCATACAGAAAAGTCTTGATTTCCTCAACTTTTATTTGGAAAAGCTGCTACGCATTCTATACAAATGCCAAATTGCAACTGCAATGGTGAGACTCCGGTTGAATACATTTATTTTCGAAAAAAAGATGAGTGAATCAAATAAACTAGTCAAGTTTCTTTGACTACGTTGTTGTAGAATTTGTGTAAAATATCATCATATATATTTTCATTCTTCATTATAAAACACAAAAGTTTACACTATAAACCAAAATAACAGTACTTATTGCGGAATATTTTTCCGAATGAAGTTTCCATTATTCCCTGTTTTTCTAATGGCGAATACACAATGAATAAATAACCAAATTTTTCTAAAATCGAGAATTGTTTTTCAATACTTCCACAATAATAGCAAGTAGAGATACTTTTTCTCTCCTATAACTGTCATCTACCTTCTCACCTCTGAATTCGCAAAACACTATGGATAAAAAAATTTTCGTTCATCGATGTGTTGAATGAATTATTTATCATATTACAAAACTTATTGTTTGTTATAGGAATTATTCTTAATAAATGACCCTTGTAACATATTCATCGAGATTTAAGGAACACTCTATTCTTCATTTTACCAAAACCTTACATACATTTCTAATGAAATTTCAGCCAAAACCTACACTTTGACTCATTCGAAAATATATTTCACTTGGTGCTACAGCGGCTGATTTTTCAATGATTGGAGGAACATGATTAGAAACTATTAAAATATTATACGAACTGTTTTTTGACTTCCACAAGATGTGGTGAATTCAAAACAGATACCTCGACCTCTTTCACCATTGTAGAATGTAAGATTCTTCAAATCGTATTGAAATTATTGAGTTTTGTGAGGATGGCATTCTCTTGGTGGAAATTCTCTTCACGATCTGAAGAATACAATGGACAGTGGTTTATTGTTCAATCAGCTTATTTTCTGCCTGAACATGAAGTAGCAGTTCCGTGCATATGTTTGGAAAATATATTATAATTTAGCTGTTTAAATAATGTTTTTTGCTTCAATTTTTCTGCTCATTAGGTATACATTCTTCGATAGAGGTACAGTGTAAGCGAGACGCTTGGGAATCTGTACTTTTGTCTTTTATTATAACTCTTATTCTAATTGATATGTACGTAAATTCCATAAATATGTTTCCATAATTATTTGGTGTTGTTGTACTTTACATATTGAATACCAATATGAAAAACCGTATTTGGAAAGTTAACTTCAGAGAGAAGAAAATTTGTCCAAGTTTACCAACAGCAGATTTTCTAGGTGTGACGACAAAAAGTTTGAAATTCTCAAATGAAAATGAAACGAAATTCAACGTTCATAAAGTGAAAATATCTATTAGGGGGCAATACTCCATCGTCATGTCTACGCAGTTTGTCATTGCTGGAATAGTTATATGATTTCTTATGTGATTTAGATGTAAGGAACCCGCTGTGGCCCGGTGCGTGACTTGAACTTCTGACATCGTGGCAGAGAGATATATAATTCAGATAGTGAGAAAATAAGGAATGGATAATATTATGGAAAACTTCATCAGGTACTGATGTACTGTACCCTATCTAGTAATTTGTGATGATGTCATTTGAATTTCAGAATAAACCAGTGTTGAACATTTCAAAATATACTGTGAAATTCTGTCGAGTGAACTCTACAAACATTCTTAAATATTCTCAACTTCAATATATCTCCTTTATGTCGTCATCTAATTCATCCCACTAAAAGAAATAGTATATTTCTCGATCTCCGTTGAATTCATACATTTGACTTCATTCACATTCATTCAACATATTGGTGGTTCTTATATTGTACTAGCTGACCCGGCCAACGTTGTTTTGCCATGTTCATTTAAATTATATGCTGTAGAGGGCCATATAGATCCATATTGAATCAACAATGTATTTAAGGTATTTAATTATATAAGGATTAATGCTGTATTGGTTGAAATCGCTTCGAAAATTTGCCATTATTTGTCGCAAAAAGTAAATGACAAAAAAAAGTTATTGTGGGTTATCCATAAGAGATAGACATATACCATCATGGACTTTTCTGTAGACCTTTTCAATGTGTACAATACTTAGTACATTATTTTGATAAAACTCGTAGGGTTCAGCCTGCGTTTGCAATGTAAGCGGAAAAAATGTAATTATTTACGACATCACATTAGAAACCTCAAAAATAACAGTACTTCTCCACTATTTAGTAGATGTTATTATACATATAAACCTTCCTCTTGAATCACTCTATCTATTAAAAAAACAGCATCAAAATCCGTTGCGCAGTTTCGAAGATTAAAGCGTACAAAGGGACAAAGGGACAGAAAAAGCGACTTTGCTTTATACTATGTAGTGATTTTCCAATGAATCAGGAGTTTCCTCAATTGATATTTAAAAAATGGAATACATTTGTATTTTCCTTGGAGAAAATTTTCTTCTGAAATGCTTTTTTATCTTCTGTTGAAGTACATTTGGAGTTCACCCAGATTCTTGAATTGATATTCACTTCATTTGAATTTTTTGTTGAACATTTTGTGGTTTTTTTCATAGACTTGTGTTTTTCGACACTATCCTAGAAATCGAGAGCAAAAGCTACAAATTGTGTAATGATTTTTTAACAGATTCTGCACTTAAATTTCAACTACTTTTTTTGTGTTCGATTTTCTACTGTTTTCTATAGTTTCAACTGTTTAGCGATATAGTCCTCAATATTCTTCTTGAAAGCTGTGCTAGAAATGTAACAATTTGTATGACTTTTAATATTTTTCTAATTATATAATTCTAATTTTTCAAGAGTCTACTGTTACTATCAACTCGTGAGATCGCTTCCTGTTTGTACTGAAAATTCCTCTATTTTGTTGTCGAATAAAACTAGAAAGTTTTCCTCAGCTCCAATTCGCATATTACGGTGAGCATTCTGAAAGCATAGTTTCAGATAATTCAGTTTTATGATATGAGTTTTTCAACTTCCAACATTTGATATCATTCTGTTTCATAAGTAGTTTCCTTGTTCTCAAATTTTCTGTAAACAACTGTGAAAATAACAGCCTGTGAATAAACGATCAAAGACGTTCAATATTTTCGTCATAAAGTAAAATTATTCTTTCGAATTTTCGGTAGCCTATGAAGCATTTCCTTTGGGAAGTTGCGAAGAACTGCGGGTAGCGTAGGAGACTTGTTGAACATGTTAGTTAGGTCTGAATAGTTACGAATATTACGGTATACCTGATAAGTAATGTACAAAGTATACAATTCTGAATGAATGAATAAACATTTTTTGTATAACGATGACTCGCACACCTCTATTACACTAAAAAAATATTTCATATGAGCAACACTGATTAGATTCCAATAGAAACATGAGTTTCAACCATATGATTTGCCGCAATTATCATAATATTTGTAACAGCTGAATAACTTTATCCAAAAATTGGTTGTTTGCCTTCCACTAACTTTAAATTAACAGTGAAAGTGAAAGTTGACATATTGATGATCATGAAGTTTGTCATTAATAAATTTTGATCGGAACAAGTACATATGGAACTTTCATCATGTGAAATGGCAACATTGATGAATCATCGATATTTTCATTAAATTTTCAAGTAGCCAAAATTTTCGGACGTACCCTGTATGCGTAATTTGTTATAGACTCGATTAGCAAGAAATAAAATTTCACATAGCGCATCGATTCGGTTCCAATAAATATGTAAATTGCTACAATACAGTAATAGTTTTATTGCGGATGCTATAAATTTCCACTAAATTCACGGTATGGATGAAAATGCACGAAATAAATTGCGCTGGCAGAGAACCAATTTCTGAGAATTCCGTATGTTTTATCTTCCACAGTAAATGCGTGAATCCTACTCGAGCTCGCCGTATACTTTACGTAAAAAAGCAATTCTATTTTCATATATTTGCCCTTTATTCGATGTATTCTTACTGGTTGAACTATTTGTCATGCGGCGATACTTTAGGACTAACCTTTTCATTGCAGTTCAACCACTTATGCCACCCGAGGGAGTCGGATGGCTTTTTTCCATAATATTGCCGTCTGAGAGATGCGCACAAAATATATCACTCAGTTTCTGAATGTTTCATTCGATTCTTCAACATCTTTCATTTTCACCCTCTTTCCTCCCAGATCTATGCTTTTTGTTTTGTTTATTGACAAAGTGTTAGAAGATACTAGCAAATTGTCAGTAGATTTTCGTGAATTTTGTATGAACTGAATTTATGCTCATGAAGTTGAAGCAATTTCTGATTCATTTTCTTGAAGTTGAGTTTTTCATTTGATAATACCTATAGGTTGGTATCATATATTTCGAATCAATTGTCTGTAAGAATATTGTCCTAATACATTCCTGTAAAATGAAATGATTCATTCAACAACTCAACAAATGCAATGAACTCAATCTTCCTTCGGCTCAAAGGAACAATCTACTTCATTTATTTATTTATTCAACATACACTGTTTAACAGGACAAATACTAATTACAAAACAGGAAACACAACATATACAAAAAATAAAATTGGAAGTACATAAGCCTAAATTTTGTACATTCAAAGTTTGAAGTTCCATTTTGAATGAAAGAGTTTGTGATATGAATCACAACTGATAAAATATAATGATTAATAGAAATAAGAAACTTAAAACCTGACCAAACTTGTACATACATACAAATTTAAACACACAAATACATATACATTCACATATTATTACTTATACACACATAATTATATGAGTGAATATGAATTATGTTCGTGAATAGGTACATATAAATAATTGTTCTAGCAGAGATTACCAATGGATATCAAGGAATCTTGCTTTAATATCAGTAACAGAACAGTTGAAAATAAACACCTTAGCCACCAGAATATTTCATTGTGCAATGAAGAAAATTTTGAAACATTCGTTCTTGCTGCTGGAAGGCAGAATGTGAAAGCGCTTCTGGAAGAACCTCTTAGAACACAATAAAGTTGAGCTTTTGCAATAATTCCTGACATTTCACTTTATTGTTAATCATTTTATGTAAGAAGATTATTGCATGGCATTACCTTCGTGCAGCTTTGGATTCATGCTCTGAATAGTTTCCATTTTAGACACTGGAAATCGAAATAACCAAAAAAATCTTCAGGCAGTGTATTCCTGGATACGTAACCAAAAAAAAGCCCTGTAATCGAATTGCTCGATTTTTGGTCTTTACCAATTGATCTACAGGTCACTAGATTCTTCGTCATCTTGGACATTTATGGATTCATACACAGGTTACTTCACTGAATTATCGAATTATGAGATTATCTTCCAACTGAATTTTGAATATCTTTTGCCATCGTTACATTCTAGCTAGACCCACTCTGGCCGATTTAAAAATAAACTTTCTATCTGACATGAGGAGTTTTTTAAATAGAGTATCATATCAGCAGAGTCATAAAGTATGATTTCACCGCTTAGTAGCGTAAAGAGAAAACATGAACAATTATTCACTTTTTTCTGCGATTAAAATCACAGCAGATCCACATATAGTTCAGGATACTAACCTATTATTGAAAGTTCAATAAAGCATCCATGGTTTTGTCTTTAGCTCCATCATAATTACTGCATATAATTGAGATACTTTAAGGGCAAAAGTCCTGATGAAGAAGAGCCTTCAATAGGTGTGTTTATTTAGCAAAGAAGCACTTGAATCCATTCGACGTTATTGCATCCTTTTTTTGTATTTTATTCATATTCAGTAGGAAACATTCCATATAGATTCACCTATAGCCATTGGAAAATGAAGAATCCTCAGTTGGTAAGGAACCCAACTGTCATTGGAATCGATATGTCAATTAATATTGAAAAACATTCAGAAAGAACATGAGGTATTGAAATCATTTTACCTACATCGAAACCGAAATGAAATATTTAACATCAATTAGTGCATAAAATATAGATTGCAAGGGCTGTTAAACTACCACAGTTGCCTATTGAATGTTAATTAATTTTACAGTAGTCATAAAAAAATTATCTTTCATGAATCTGCCATGAAAAATCGATAGTATTTCAGGTGAGTCTATTTGATGAAACAGTTTCGAATAGGTAAGAGGGATTGGGATTCCAAGAGTTGGGAATATCTGAAAGTTGTTCTGGATTAATCTAAGTGAAGAAAAATGACTCTTCATGAAGATTCCAGACCAATCGAAAGTGGAGAAAGGGGTGCTCCAAGTCCTTTATAATGAAATTGTTGTTTTCATCTAACCCAAGGAAGTCAAAAACTACCTGTTTCCTTTGAATACTCAATCCTTCTTCAGAATTTTTTTCATAATAGGTTGTTTGTTTATTCAATAACAATACGATCGAATTTAACGATATGGCATGTGAGTCAATGCAATAAATATAATTCGTTATATTTCTGTCAAAGGCAATTTCAACTTGTGGGTCCCCAGAACATACCTCATTATGAAAATGAGTGATCCGAATTTTGATGACCTTCCTTCAATAAAGGTCAGAAAGACTGCACATTTGGTACCAGATGAGAAACCGCATTTCTGAATAAAATTCAAATATTGTTCCTTGGTAGGTATATATTGGATAAAGACTTAAGAGAGTGTCACTTCGTAAAAGTGATACTAGACTCTAAACACTAGAGACTATAATAAAAAATGTATGCTTGATCAACACACAAGGTCAACAAGGCATTTGGTTGACTTTGACAATGTGAGAAAAAAAGAAATATTGGGTAGAACTATTCGAAATAATGACGTGAATTCCGGAAATCATGTACCCAATAACATCTGAAACTTATTACATATCACAGAAGATTTTTTTGAGACTTTGAAGCTTGACATCTGGTTTCATAAGAAGTTATGTTGCTTGTTTCAGAATGATTATATCCGATAAGGTTATGCTCTTTATGGGGCATTTGGTGTTCCTTCTCGAATTCAATTTATATGTCCTGAGAAAATTTCCCTGAGAGTTTCCCTGATTCAGTGTTCAGTATGCAGTGTATATAACGAGGACGTTGAATGTATATAGACGTATATACATTCTATAGTGTATATAGCTTAATTTCATTAAACGTTCAAATTTCGTATATACTTAATTTGACTTGGAATATTTTTCTTGATAAGTTGATGATGGATGCTATTGCAATTGATTTTCGAAATTTTTTCCTGATACTTGCCGGACTGAAATTTGCGTAGAACTATGACTTCGAGTGGAACATACTAAGTGGTTTTATACTCTTTTTCAGTTACTCCTATTGAATTCCGGAAACATAGGACATACACAATGAGAATTTCTGTAAAATTTACAATGTGAGAATTCATCTTGTTAAGATATCTTGAAAGAAAATATACAAAGTATCTTGCAAAATGGCTAAGAAAATTATGTTTCCTAATTCGAAGGTTTTGTTGATTCAACAATTGCCCAACAATTTCTGTTGTGGAAGTGCAATTTTGAATTAATAAATTGTTGATTGATGAGGCCGATTCTTGGAAAAAATTAATATTCAAACAATATTTACAATTTTCAGTATTAATTCAGCATTTGATAAAGAAGCAGTACTTCGAAACGTCGTCATGCGTATTTCTATCAAATTATGAGAGATTCTAAATATTGTTTCACTAATGAATTGTGATCAATTCAATGAACAGACAGACAACTTCAAAGAAAATTGGAAATTCGAGGAATTTGTATTCTGAGAAAATAATCACAATGAAATCCCTTATTTGGAAGTGAACTGAACGAATTCTGAATATAATTTTTTTTCAACTGATATAATCTGGGTAAAGAATATTTGTTCTATATTTTGAAATTTAACGTCATATTCTCATCGAAAAAAATCGCTGTCATAGATCAAGGTCGGAAACGGCATCAACACGAGTTCAATTGATACCTTATGGCAAATGCTAGTAGAAAAGCGGAAACGACTGTTATAGTATTAAGGTTATGAAGTGCGACTTCCAACATCTGGCAGTGACATCGGCTCCGCTTCGCGGATAGCGATATTAAATATTGAAAAAATTTATAGATAGGAAGCTCGCGGAGGGTTGGAACACCCAGGATTTCATTCAAATTCTGGATGACGTGCCACAGATGCAATTTATTATATATTTATATGGGTAAATGTTAATATAGAAATGTTAACACATCATATATTCGGATTTTCAAGAAAAGAATGGAGCTGACTATTGGAAGTGCTTTATGGTGATTTTGGCCGAATCCTGAAGTAACATGATAATTGCTTTGTTCGGTTCATTCATTGAAATAGGGTATTTGACTGTTTTCACAAAAATCTCTCAAATTATACGTTATAGCTGATGCAAATTTTCCATTTGATTAATAATTCTCTTTAAATTTTTCTAATTTTTATGAAATTGACAGAAAAGGTTTTTAATGAATAAGTGAATGAATGCATGAACCTGCCAAAACACTTCTATACAGGTTACTTAATGTAGTGACGTCACGATGCAATAAACACAGTAACCTTCACATTGTAATATGACTGTCGACTACTAAATTCAGTGATTGTTGACGATTTCATAACTTTGCTGCGATAAAACTTTTTTTAAATGTTACGTTGTGCCACAATATACTAACACATCTATTGAAATCCTAGAGAAAACGTTTGTGAACCTTTCGAAAATTCGGAAAAATTGGTTAATTCTCGTAGGAACCCGAAAGATATCATTTTATTATTTTCGTCCGGTATAATACTCACTCAAAAAAAATAATAACATAATGCTGAATAATAACTTAATAATTAGAATGAAAGAGATGTAACGAGATGAAAGAGCTCAATCTAATCTGAAAAAAATAAAATAGTAACTAATAACTGAATAATAGATTAAATGAAATGTTACAAAGAACTCAACCTAAGTCAATTAATTTTAGTCAATTTTTTTTTCACATAACTTCTAATAATAAATTCTATGGAATCAAAGTGAATGTCAACAATTATTGGTAACTGTATTGAATGTAGACTCCATACACTAAATGGGAGATTGTTTTAGAGTGTTGGTCCCTTGAGACTCTATGTGGAATAATCCTATAGTACGAAAATTTTGCCAAGGAACACGGAATTTCGTAGTGAACAAGAGAGGAGGACAGTCAAAAGTGTTGTGTAGTAGTTTGTACAGAAATTTGAGTGATAGAGTTTCTCTCCTGCCTTGCAATGAGATTAAATTAAATCGACTCAATAATTCGTTATGATAGAATCCTTTCTGTGGATAGACTTTGTCCTCCCTCCTAACTGAAAATTTCAAGAACCTTCTCTGATTGGTCGTAAGATGGCGTTGATGGCAAGTGTGAATAGGATGCCTGATCATGCTGCCGTATTTCAACTGGCTACGGATTATGGTATTAAATTTTCCTATGAATGTTGAGGAATTATTGAAATATTTGCCATTTCGTATAACAAATTCATATGAATTCGAGGCAGATGAAATAAGTTGGGTGATGTTAGAAATAAAGAAAAGCTTTAGCTGAAGACCAAAATTTTGGAGAATAAGCTCTTAAATCGAAGACTACGCCAAGATCTCTCACCTTTTCAGAACGAGCAAGAACCTGGCCACCAACGCCATAATCACACTGAATTCGATCTCATTTCGTCGTGAAAGAGTCAACATTACACTTTGATACATTAAAATTCAAATAGTTGTCCTCACACCAACTAGCAACATGGTCCAGCACGAGCTGAAATTGAACACAGTTGTCCTGTGATCTAATTTCATGATATAGTTTTATCATCCGCGAACTTCAAATGTGGAGAATGAATAGTATCCATCAGATCATTCACGAACAGAATAAATAACAGTGGTTCAAGTTTAGAACCTTGAGGTATTCCAGAGGTAGGTATGAACTCAGACGACTGTATACCCTCCAGCTGTACTATCAACCAGGTGAGAATGAATATTGTGAGGCTGATTGGTGAGGCTATCAGAGAATCCAATTTTTTGCGCAATTTCTGTATATGGACTGCATGAGCGATTTCATCAAAGCTTTCTGAAAATCTGTTTAAATCGCATCAACTTGACTGGTAGAGTCGAGTACTTCAGAAACGTACTGAGGAAACATCATGAGATTACTTGAACAAGATCTCATTGACATAAATCCATGATGCTCAATCTTGATGCTGAATATATAGCATTATAGAATACAATTTCAAAAAGTTTGGAAAAGTTTGATAAGGTGGATATTGACCTGTAGTTATTCACAACAGAAGGATCACCTGTTTTCAAAACAGGTAATATCAGAATGGTTCAGATTATATGAATTGTTGTTCAAAGATGCATCATTTACCGAACAAAATTATTCAGATAATCAAAACCTGTACAAAAAAATATCTGTGAGCTTCTGAAAACATCAATACACACAATTCAAATATTTTTTCACGCAATTATGTATCGTAGTCTGGAGAAATATTGAAAGTGTAACAGGCTGATACCTGTTCTCGAGAGATTGTGAAAGATAACATTGGAGTCGTTATTAGAGAAAAGGAACCGCAAGATATAATTAGAACTTCAGTTTCTCAAAATGTTTGTACGGAAATCATTCAAAATCTGCTGCATGTGATTGAATGTAGTTCCTGTTTGTGATTTTTTCAGGATTCAGCTTGAGATATTGGCTGTATTTAACTGTAGTCTGTAATTCAATGTTGCCTAGATCTGATGTCCTGTTAAAACAACTAATAGGAAAAAGTCGCCGACGGAAGTTAGTATTGATAAATATTTCATAACATTAAACGTATGGAATTTTGGTGACATACTTCTGGAATATATTCAATCCAGGAATGAGTATCAATCAGGTTTGGTGTTTTTTGGATGTATATTTTTATATCTTTTTTCTTTCTTGTTATTATGGTGTCATTTTCATATTATTCATAAATTGTATATCTTGCAGCTTGTTGAGTTGTGTGGTTCTTTACCTCGTTATAAATATGGTCATAGGGTTGAATAGGAGTAGCCTCAGCTAGACTTGGTTTTTTCTAGATGTATAGTTATATATTTTTTTTTCTCTTTTCTATCCTGTTTTTATGATTATATTCCCATATTATTCATATATTGTATATCTTTCATTTCGCTAAATTGTGTTGTTCATTACCTCATTACAGATCTATTCATAGGGTTAAGTAGGATAAGCCTAAGCTAGACTTCGCCCTGGAAAATTATTTTACAAATTGTACGTTCAATAATGGCATTTATAATAATTATCATTTTTATTCTTTCCGACCAGTCGATTCCCAAAGAATTCATCAAAAATTCTAACTACTGGTATAAACTCACATTAATAGCGAAAAATTAGTGACAACTAGTTCAATAGTAATCAAGTCGACACTGAGGGAGTCCTTAACGATTAGCGATGATTCCCAAACAAGCAGGATCAGTTGATTTAGACACGATGGAGGTATGCCATATCCCGGAAAGCTGGTAATTAATAAACGTTTTGGTCAACAATTAATTTCAATTACACTAAGAGAAGATAATACGAAATTCGTCCCAGTAGAGTATATTAATAAACACATCCCCTATTAAGGCTGATTGCATTGTTTATCAGACATGCAACAGGGCTTTATTGCCTCATTTGTTCTGATTCAAATTCGGTGCTCACAGCAGGATTTCACTATATTTTAAGAACGGCATTTCCGATCGGTAAAGGTCGTTGATATCGATTCAAATTGGTATGTATATAAACCTACGGAATTATTTATTCATCTTGCGCTTCTTGAAATAGCGAGAATGATCCCCTTGATGTTGAATGTAATTTACATTTTGAGGAACTTTCGTAATTTTCATATCATAAACACATGGATCGGGCACCGATTCGGTAAAGGGAAATGCAATTACCTTTTTATTTAATTAGAGTCAAAAACTCTCAGACTTCTTTGACGCAACTTCAGTTTATATAGAAAAAAAGGAGCTCGACATATAATTTGATTCTTTCTTTTCGCTGCTTCGTTATATCCTTTTCATGAAATGTAATTTTCAAAAAAGTCAACCAATTTGATTATTTGCAAATCTTCAGCATGTGATTTACTCATGAATATTGTTTGTTAGAAGAAAATATTATCAAGAGAATCTGTATAGGAATTCTTGGTAGTTTTCATGATATTTATAATTACAAACAACTCTCTACTAACCTCTAAAGTCGATACTGAAAATTTTTTTTTATTTGTCATATTTGAAACAGTAACGTAGTCGAGTTCGATTTCACTGCAGAGATGAATTTTTACTTCCCTTTCGAATGACAGCCTTCACTTGAAGCAGCCAAGCAAATATTTCTGATATTGATACCCATATGTAAGTCTGGTTAACAAACTGAAAATTTCTGACATTTGACTGATGAACATAAGAAGTAATTGGTCTGTTGTAAACAACTACAGGCCAATATCCATCTTATCAAACTTTTCCAGACACTTTGAAATTGTGGTCTATAATGCTATATATCCAGCCGTCAGAAATAGCATCAAAATTGAGCAACATGGATTCATGTCAATGAGATCTTGTTCGAGCAATCTAATGCTGTTTTCACAGTACGTTTCTGAAGTACTAGACTTTACCGGTCAAGTTGATGTGATCCACAAAGATACTCAGAAAGCATTTGATGAAGTTGCTCATGCACCTCTGGTACAGAAATAACGCAACAAATTCTATGATTGCCTCGCCGACCTGTTTCATTCTTACCTGGTTGACCGACGTCAATTCGTACAGCTAGAGGATATACAGTTGTCTGAGTTCATACCTACCTCTGGAATACCTCAAGCGTCTAATCTTGAAACACTGTTATTTATTCTGTTCGTAAATGGATAATATTCACTCTCTACATTTGATGTTCGCAGATGATTTGAAACTATATCATGAAATTAGATCACAGAACAACTGTGTTCAACTACAGCTCTCGCTGGATCTTGTTGCTGAATGGTGTGAGGACAACTATTTGAGTTTGAATGTGTCAAAGTGTAATGTTGTTGCTTTCAAAAGGAAGAAGAGACAGAATTGACTGTGATTATAGCGTAGGTGGTCAGGTTCTCTCTCGTTCTGATAAGGCGGGAGATCTTGGCGTAGTCTTCGACCAGAAGCTTTCTTTTGTCTCACACATCACCCAACTTATTTCATCTGCTGTGGAAATATTTTCATTATACGTAATAGCAAATATTTAAATACTTCCTTAACATTAATAGGAGTATTCAATACAATAATCCGTAGCAAATTGGAGTATGGCAGCACGATTTGGCATCGCATTTACACTCGCCATCAACTCCATCTTGAGGCTATTCAGAGAGGGTTCTTGAAATTCTCTGTTTGGAGGGAGGATAAAGTTTATCGGGAGAGAGGAGTCAATCATAACGAATTATTGAGTCGATTTAGTTTAATCTCATTGCTGAGCAGCAGAGATACTTTATCACTCAAATTTTTGTACAAATTACTGCAAAATAGTATTGATTGTCCTCCTCTCTTGTCAGCTCTGAAATTTCGTGTTCATCGGCAAAATTCTCGTGAACCAGAATTATTCCACCTAGAGACTACGAGGACCAACTCCCTAATACAATCCCACATTTGGTTACAATCCATACATTCAATAGAGTTGCCAATAATTGTGACATTCACTTTGACTTCATAAAATTTATTATCGTGAGTTATTTGAACAACAAGAATTGACTAAAAAAATGGATTTAAACTGAGTTATTTGCAATATTTCATTGAATGCTATAATGTAGTTATAAATTACTATTTTTTTTAGATGAGATTTAGCTCTTTGTTAAATCTTTCTTATTGAACTTAGTATTATTATTATTATTATTATTATCATTATTATTATTATTATTATTGTTATTATTACTATTATTATTATTATTATTATAATTATTATCATTATTATTATTATTATTATTATAATCATTATTATTATTACTATTATAAGATGTATTGAAGTGCATGAAGTAGTTCTCAAGAGTTACAATTGAATTAATGAAGCACTCTAAGCTTTACAGATATATTTTACGAAATGCAAATGAGAAAAGTATCAAGACTTCGCCCATGTCAATGAGATGTTGCTCTTCATAACGAAAGAATGTAATGAGTTATTCAGAAAATAAAAATATACTCAATTACACAGAATTATATCAATTGCTTGACAATACGGTTGTTGACACTAATCACAAATTAAAGTTACGTGTTGATTTTACCAAACTTTGTGTTATTATAATCTTGAAAACCATATTACAAAAACCATTTAAGATATTGAATTTAATGTATGATTCAATAGAATTAATTTAAAAGCTGCATCCTTCGCCTATAGTTACGTGACTGAAAACGCAAATCACAGCACATGCTGTCATTAACCTGAAGAGAAGCGGCAAAGGCTGTTTGCTTTTCCATTTCTTGGTTTGTGTTCATACCGGAAAAATAACTGTGAATTACTCAACATCAATACGACCATGATTCGATTCCAAACTCGATTAATCAAAGCAAATCATTCGAGTTTTCAAAGATCGATTCTCTGATGGTAGTAATCTTTTTTGCAACGAATAACGACTTTTGTGCTTCAAATTCGGAACGTTTTTACGAGTTTCAACCACTTTCTCCTGATTTTTTAATTACTGGGACATGAATTAACAATTTTTCCGGTGTTGTAGTTGTTGTACTCTTACACATGGGAAGCGCACAGCTTTTGAAAACATTTGCGTTCATTATTATTGCTTGTATTCACTTTTGTATGAGGAAAACTCATGACCTCAATACACTCCTAATGAATAGTGTACAATGTTCAGGGGTTTATGACGTCACTCGTCACCTTTGACATTTGTGGAGTGTTTTGGCGGTAATATTTTTATTTTTTTATTTCATTGATTTTTTTCAACTAATTCAGTCACATTTTCGAATAGAAGGTAGTTTTTCATAATCAACCAGAATCGGTCTTCGAAATGAAAGGAGTTCCGAAAAATTGACAAGGTCCCCATTGTTTCGGGGCGTTAACCCCTAATTCAATATTCTGATCACTCAGTAGTTTCATTTAATAGATCAATCAGTTTTTTCAACTGGTATTTTCATCTTACCTAAAGAAAACAGCAAGTTTTTCCTTGCTTTCATTTTCAATGAAGACGTTTGAATGTTCGCTGATCTCTTGGTGAATCATTTCTATTGTGCAGCATTCAGAAATGTGAGTCGGAAAAACAAGTGTTCAGTTCAGCTCTTAAAAATGAGCTCACATTCCGAAACAATCGTCAGCCATTCAATACAATTTTGTGAAACTGACCCGAGTGCTTTTTATACATTATATTGAACAATGTGTGACCAATAAATCAGCGAATCAACTTCATGAAGAACGCAATACCGAAAAACGTTCTGTTTTCTATAAAGCTTATGAAAATTTTGGTGGAGAAAACAAGTCTTCAGTTCAGTTTTTGTGAATGAAAAAACGCCTCCATACAATTAGCAAGTACTAAATCTAATCTTGTGAAACTCAACCCCTGAGTGTTTCTTTCTCAATATATTAAAGGAAGTTTCACTGGGAGATCAATAAAGATTCATAAACTTCAATGACATGAAGCATGCTTTTCAGTCAAATTTTCAAATATTTCAATCTCGTGTAATATACGAGACCTCACACAACAAACAATTGCGTCTGATATATTTCTTCAATTGGAGACGTACTCACTTGCTCTCTTCTTTGCTCATGGTTTCAATAATTGTTCAAATAACCGTTTGTAGACATAAAAACTAGGCCCTATCAATTTCCAGAGTAAATGAAGAACACAAGTATTTAAATTAGATTGCCATACAATAAATGACGAAAAATTATTGAAAAATTCAGAATTTTCCTGCGTAACCACTTATTGTTTCAATTATATTATCATTATATATTAATTTATTGTTGAAACTAGAATTCAGCTCATTACTTATTAAGAGCTGATCATGTAGGAGCATTTTGTTGCCACGGACCGTTTACTATATTTTTTAATAGCTGGTCAGACCGACAGGCATTAGTGAACCAAAAAATCAACTCAATATGCAATGAACGAGATAACACTGAATTATTCGGTCTAGATAGTACAGTGCAAAATCATATTTCATATTCCTGCAAGGTTGCTGTTCGTACGCAACAAGTGGTTTCCTCCCAACACAGAGCAAACTGTGTAAATTAATATTCCAGAGGAAGTATTAACATTATGCTTTATTAGGGTAAAGAGAGGGTCGAAAATAAAATGAATTTGATTATGCTCACTCCATTATAAAACTGTTTTTCACACGGAAAATAGAGAGTTTGGAGGAGGTTTTCATGTTCTTACAATTTGATTGGATTTCTACTTTTACCTTCTTTTTCGATATTTAAAATTTTCGAAATTTCATAGAAATAATTGAGCCGTTGATTCGCTCCAATGCACAAATTAATTTCTATCCACTTCACATGAACTCATTCAGTGAAAAATGAGTATAAAACAAGAAAATTAATTATATATTTATAATTCAACGTCGCAGACAATTGTCTCAATTCTGATATCTAAAGCAACCTCACGTTTACTGACAGACGCATGAGTTCTGGGAGATATATAATATAATAATAATATAATAATATAATTTTATTGAGAAACATTCCTTACATAGTAAAATTACATTCATTTCAATTGATAAATAATTACAACTAAGAGAAATGCTCTCAAAAGGACCGAATTCAGTTTGGAGTCTGATCTTCCACTCAGCCCTCGAGCAAAAATATTGGTTCATACAAAAGTCTTGGTTAAATTCATATTTACAGTAATATACAATTTTGATTGAAAAGAAAAGAAAATAAAAATTTCCTCAGAGATATTAAACATTTGAGACAATTTCACATGGTGAAGAACATTAGTGTTAAAAAATTATACAAATATATGATACAAAAAATTGATTCAAACATTTTTGCCTACATCCGAATCATCGAAGTACTCTGACACACTATAGTACGCCTTTGTTAAGAGCAGAGATTTAACTCTCCTCTTAAACAAATGAGCTTTCAGTACTTTCAAATTCGATGGTAAATGGTTGAAAATTTTAATGCTCTGATAATAGAGAGAGTGCTCAAATTTAGCTGTTCTATGCATAGGAATAAGTAGCACATCCCTGTTTCTTGTTGAATACTCATGATTACTATTCAATTTAATAAACCTATCTTCATTTTCTTTAACATATAACAAACATCTATAAATATATAAACACGGTAAGGTGAGTATGTAATTATTAATGAAGATAGGTTTACAAGATGTTCGCTGATGAATATTGAATATTAATCGAAGTATTCGCTTCTGTGTAATAAACACCCTATTTATTTCTGTAGAGCAACCCCACAGCAGAATATTATAATTTAGATGACTATATACAAGACTGCAATACACATTCATAACACAGTTTCTAGGTACGATGTTCTTGATCCTAGAGATTGCAAAAAATGAGTTACTCAATTTTTTACATAAGACCTCAATGTGTGAGACAGAACAGAATAATTGATCGAATTATGCATGGTGCCTTTTTTATTAGAACTCAGATGACCACTGATGATCCATTGAAAATATATAGGGAGGATCTATACTAGGGTGGAAACGTTTATACTAAAATCTATATAGTGATGATGAAACACTGTAAGATATGAATTACAGATAGCGAATGGAAATTGTTATTCAGACTGCATGAAAATTAAATCTGAGAAATATCAAAAAAATTCAAGATTGAGAATGAATAAAATAGCTTATTATATTCAGTTAATTTGTCTGCAAAATTAAGTGAAACCTTTGTATTAACTTGAAAACACAAAAATATGTTTGTCCGAATGAAGACAATTTCAATTCATTGCTGAATTGAACAAACTATCTTTTCAGAATTGCATTGCAATGTTCGGATTTCTATGTGATTATCGGAGGAACAAAGGGAACCTTCGTTTTTAATCACAAAAGCAACAAGTAACACACAATCAACATAACAAAAAGATTGCGGCATAGAGACTGTATGAAATAAACATTTGAACGATATCAAAATTACGAGAAAGTATATGTTTGGAACTAGAAAAGAGATGAATCAGAGACGAAAATTTCAATTATTTATACCTTATTAATGTTCATGAGGATATTGAAATTTCTCTACACGTAATTTGAATTTATAAGAATATCAAGAACCTTGAAAAATCCGTTACAAGATCTCAAAATATAAAGATAATATAATCACCATCTGTTATTGAAACGATGAAGAATTGATGGTTTCTTTCGTTGCATGGTGTTAATTAATTATAACGAGAAATGAACTATTTC
The DNA here is from genome assembly GCA_030704895.1 of Henosepilachna vigintioctopunctata. NCBI lineage: Eukaryota > Metazoa > Arthropoda > Insecta > Coleoptera > Coccinellidae > Henosepilachna > Henosepilachna vigintioctopunctata. The sequence continues at coordinate 313,396 of JARQZJ010000093.1, forward strand.
ATTTCGATTACTTCTATAACAAAAATAAGTAGAGTAATTTCAATATTCAACTGTTATTTCGGTAACACGTGGATCTAATGTCACTTCAGAATTAAATATCAATCAACAAGAACAACAATCTAAATTCTTGAAACTAGTATTCTAATACGACCAAGTACTGAATTATATTCATCTTCTTAGTTTTATCAAACAACAATTATCGAGGATATTAGCTTGTCTGTTTCGACACATTGAATTTTCGTACAACAAACAGATAATGAACTTTAATTCAGCAACTTTACCCAATTAGTATTCGCGAAAAATAACAAAAATCTTTCAGTAAACATATTCTCAGATATTATCCTGGATTTTCTTGAAGACAGAACACATGTTCAATAAGTTTGTTCTAAGTGATTCGTGAAAAAATTCAATTTTGTTTGATATCTCAAAAGAGAACGAGTTCCAGGCTTTTATAGAAGTAACTATTAAATTATAGAAATATTTCGTAGTGTGTTTTTATTCGTTTTGTCTGGAAATAGAAATGTGATCGTAATTTCAATTGCAGTTAGAACTCTTATAGTTTCCGTGAAAATTTCTTGCTTGTCATCAGACATATACATTTTAATCAGTTCAATTTGTAGAAACATAGGTACTCTTCTTGAAAAACCTCAAATAACTTTGGTCAAAATTAAGAGGTTCATCGAAATAACAGTTAACATTCTAAAAGAGAAGTTCTGTATTGTCGATTTCAGTTTCACAATATTTTACATATTTCAATCAAGTCAATAAAAATGGAGTCCAGGAGAATCTGAAAATGTTATTGCTCCTAACAGGGAACCTGCATATACCTCATTATTCTAGAGTTAATTTCAGCAAATATCGAAGTTGAATTCATTTTTTTTTGAGTCCGACAATGCGGTGGTGAAATTATTAGCCAGTAATAAAATAGTGTTACCAGAGGACGCCCGATTTATAAATAAATCTTCGTGGAGGATATTTCTTTGTCCTTCCGTTCAATTAATAAAATGAAGCCAATAGAAACATTCTTGAGAGGACAAAGTAAATGATAGTTACGTGAAATCTATAGTTTTCTTGTATTCCAATATCAAATAGTTCGAAAAAAATTTATATATTCGTTCTACGTTCTTAGAATAGAATTCATTTGAAACTTTCAAGCTTATCATACATTAAAATTTAAAATCAAAGAGTAATCGATCGCTCTCTGTGGAACTCATAGCAAAAACTCAAGAGTTGGAAAGAGATCGTTACAGAAATGAGCAGTTCCGAATGAAACAACGCCAAAAACGAATGGAAAACGGCGTGGCGTCAAACTAAACTGGTCTTCGGGGTGCCATTACGTCCACTTCCGTTCGCAAGTGGCGACCCCTACGAGCGTGACCAAGTTAACGCCACTTCCAGATTAACTAAGAGGGAAAATTAAGCCAGCGCTGTCCTAACTAGCATGAAATGAAATGCCAGAAAAGTCTATCTAGAAGAAGATCTTCGATTCATCCTTTTATAATTTATTCGAATGGAAGCTTGCTGGTAGCATGAAGATTCGAGATTTTATCAACGGATAATTATTTCTTAATGTCCTTGAAATGAAAGTCATTCAATTCAAAATTTCCTAATGAATGGAGCGCTTGCTTAGTCAAGTCAGATACGTTATGATTTATCAGGAGAAAAAACTTGAAAAAGAGATTAATCAAATTGTTCACTTAAAAAAGTGAACAATTTCAATGAAATTTTTTGAGGTGATGAATACTGATAATCAATCGACTGAAATGAATTTTTATATAGTACACAAAACAAGGAACATCTTCTATCAGAAGGGGATTTTTTTTGAGTTCACTACAAATTTATTGTGAACTAGCTGACCCAGTCAACGTTGTTTTGTCATATAAATTATTTTTAGGGAATTTCTAGTGAAAAAAAACTACTACCTCATTGTGCACGATGAGGGAACACGAAGTTAACATAACACTAAAAATTAATTTTTATAAATTTTTATAATTTATTCTATATATATGAAATATATATATATATATATATATATATATATATATATATATATATATATATATATATATATATATATATATATATATATATATATATATATATATATATATATTTAATGCTGTATTGGTTAAAATCGCTTCGAAAATTAACCATCATTTGTCGTAAAAAGTAAATGAAAAAGAAATGTTATTGTGCGATATCCATAAGAGATAGACATATACCATAGCAGAGTTTTCTGTAGACCTTTTCTATGTGTACAATACTTAGTAAATTATTTTGATAAATCTCGTAGGGTTCAGCATGCGTTTGCAATCTTAGCGGAAAAAAAGTAATTATTTACGACATCACATTAGTAACCTCAAAAATAATAGTATTTTTCTGCTATTTAATGGATGTTTTCATACATATAAACTTTCCTCTTCAATCACTTTATCTATTAGAAAAAACCGCATCAAAATCCGTTGCGTAGTTTTAAAGATTTAAGCATACATAGGGATATAGGAACAGAGAAAGCGATTTTGTTTTATACTATGTAGTCATCACTTTACACAATGACACCACATAGTTTTTTCTGTATAATAACACAAATAAATAATGTCACATAAGGATATTTTTTCTTCATTTTTCATTTTGAACTCTGTTGAAATTTAATTTTCGACATATACCATAAAACTTACTACACATTCCAAATAAGGTATAAAACTGAATTATATCTGAATAATGATATAAGTATTCAGATGTTCATAAACTGAATATTGTCATTTCCTGAAACTGTTGTGAAAGAAAGCTTATGGAAAAAATTCTAATAGAATTATTCACATTCACAGTATCGGTCGAAAGAGATATAATGAGACAAAATATAATAGATAATTATTATATAGTGATAAAATATAAACTCATGTTATCACTATATAATTATTGATAATTACTCGACAATTCTATCTGTATAATTATGACATGTTATTAATGATAAGAATCATCATTATGTTTTTAGAAATGACAACATATTCAAATAACACAAATACTCATATCATAGACCTAACATGAAAATACACATAATCTGAATTTCAATTTGAATGACCTTAATTTAACACCCAGGTAAATATTTCTTGGAATTTTCAATAAGGATCACCTATTTTCACCTATTTCACTAAAGAATGAAACAGGTGAAGGAAACGTTATTCTATTTTGTTCTCTAGTGGCTTTCCAGAGTTAATTATACTTGTTCATTTTCGCTGATTGCAAAAATTCATTCTAATAATGAAAATAAATTGTCTTTATTTCCAAATAGTGAAAAAAAAAGCGAAGTCTAGCTTAAAGCTGCTCCACTTAACCTCTATAAATAAAAATAATACATAAAAATTCCAATAAGTTAACAGCAAAAGGAAGCGAGAATTAATAACAGAAACAAGATATTCAATAGAAAGAAAACCTAACATTATAAAAATAATAATTGAAAAAATTAAATAACAACGTAAATTAATTTCAAACATGAAATAATGATAAGAATAGATAACGCAAGAAAAAAAGATTCAGTTCTGATTACCAATATATCGTTTACTTCAATACTATACAGAAAATCTCATATTGTGAATTGAAGAAATGAGTTTACTGAAGAATTTTTTTGTTGATTCGTGTAAGTTTGATTTGATTAATTATTATTGATTGAGTTCAAATGAAGATATGTTTTTTAAATATTAACTTTAAAGCTATAGCTACAATTCAATTTATAGGATCCTGATTTATATGTTTTTGTTTTATAAATTTCGATTTATTTGGAGAAAAATGTTTCTTTCGAAAATATATATCACTATCTCCTTTTGATAGAAATGCTTAGCAATTTCGCTCAGACGTTTCATGAAATTGAGAATATAGGACTCATAGGAAATTTTCGTTGAAAATATGCCATTCACATAAAATTTTAATAGTTTCATTCCGTTAAATATGCATTGAAATACAACTCCACATTGGTATTTCAACAGTATTTTCCCGCCCGAAAAAGTAGAAGTAATGGTGCAATAACGTCACTTATTTGAAGGAAGTGTATCAATATACAACACTATGTTTTCCGTTATCATTTCGATATCTTATTTTTTTTTGTTAACTATTACTTATTAAACTACTAGTCCATTACTTTCATCTATCCTCACACAATCTGTAGCTCTCAAAAAATATTCTTCGTGATATTGGTATTCTTCAATTAGCAGTAAGATGAAGTTGCTTCATATTTTTCTTTATAACGATTATCATTGGTATCAACAGCTCTCACTGATTTTATTGGTAACTATAATTCACATGAAATCACAAGAAAATAATTCAGTTTAAACTGTGCTTGAAATGTGCGAAGTGAAAAACGACATTTAAACTGAAAATCTAAAACTGAAAGGTTTCATCCTAAATAGGGAAGTATATAAGGATTCAACTTATTCTGTAGTTAAAAAGGAACCCCACATTCACTGAACTCCTAAGTAATGGTGGAGTAGAAGACAACAGATGCACGAAACTGTAAAACATACAAGTTTTGGAACGGATTGCTCCGGGTTCAAGTTTAGTTGTACGCCCAAAATTCCGAAACTTGTGAAAAGTTGCGAACATGAGCTTCAATCGAATACTCTACCTCTTTTTCGAGTTTATTCTGCCAAAGTTTGCCCTTGATACAATTTTTTCCTTGAAATCTCGAATGTTTTGTACTCGGATGAAGCCAGATTTTTTGCTGAAAATATAATGTCATCGGTCCTGGATGAGTTGAAAGAACTAATCGATTACTGAAAGAAGAATTCTTCAATTGCTAGTTGTTACAACTCTGAATATCAGAGAATTTTCATTTAAAACATTGAGAATATCTCCACAGACATATTCGCTTTTACTCACTGATCTACTTTATCTATCATTAATCGATTGGGCCGTACTTGATGAAAATCTGAATACATAATTTAAATAAAACTAAGTACGTTTTTGATTTTCACTATAATTAATTCAAAACATGGCATTGCTTCGCCAACATAGTGGCTTCATCAGATGTAGATGATAATTAGTAATGTAGACTATTACATTGTGAACTGCTCATATTTATCCTGAAATGCGTGGAATGGGAATGACCATAGAACACTTTTCTTCTTTCACAGGGGGATGACTATAGAACATATTTCTTCTGAATTGCGGGGGATGACCATAGAATACTTCTCTTGGATTGCATTTTTACTGGAATAAATTTAATGAAGGAGAATTATTGATTAATACCTGATCATTTAAAAAACTGCTCGATTTTTTCCTCTTATTGATTTCCATGGCTTCTAACAGGGTTAGGTTATAACCTTTTCGCTGTGTATGCAATATATTAAAGTTGTTGTCGAAGACATGGTTCTCTTCTGAAAGATGTGTTGCATTCGTAAAAAAAACCGATTATATGTATGCAACACATCTTTTAGAAGAGAACCAAGTCTTCGACAACAACTTTAAAATATCACATACGGAGCGAAGAGGTTATAAACTAACCCTGTTAGAAGCCATGGAAATTAATAAGAGGAAGAAATCGAACAGTTTATTAAATGATCAAGTTTTTATCAATAACTCTCCTTTATTAAATTAATTCCAGTGAAAATTAAATCGAAGAGAAGTAAGTATTCTATGGTCATGTCCCGCAATTCAGAATAAATATGGTCTATATTCATCCCCCTGTGAAAGAAGAAAAGTGTTCTATGGTCATTTCCACCCCACGCAATTCAGGATAAATATAAGCAGTCCACAATGTGATAGTTCAGTTTATCATCAACATCTGATGCAGCCACTGTGTTGGCGAAACGATATTAACATGTTTTGAATCAATTATGGTGAACATCGAAAAACTACTTAGTTTTATTTAAATTATCTATACTTATATGGAGTATTATTATCGACCGAACTAAGTATTTAATTTCATGATCTCTTCGGAAAGCTGTCTGTGGGAAAACGAAAACATTAACGTTTTCGTTAAACCAATATTTCGTCACGGTAAATTTGTGATTTCATCAACAGTACTAGATATAGAGTCTCAGGACGATGAAGGACAAATCAAAATACACTGTGAAATACACGAAATATTGAATTAATGAGAACATCACAGTTTTAATTTTTCCACAGACAGGTTTCCAAAAAAATCACAATATTTGATATATATATATATATATATATATATATATATATATATATATATATATATATATATATATATATATATATATATATATATATATATATATATATATATATATATATATATATATATATATATATATATATATATATATAGATATATATATATATATATATATATATATATATATATATATATATATATATATATATATATATATATATATATATATATATATATATATATATATATATATATATATATATATAAATATATATATATATATATATATATATATATATATATATATATATATATATATATATATATATATATATATATATATATATATATATATATATATATATATATATATATATATATATATATATATATATATATATATATATATATATATATATATTGTAAATAAATCGAACAGCAATCGATCGAATTATTCGAATTCGCCTAAATTATTATTTCCGTTGTATATTCTAGCAATAGAAGAACGATGGATAATTTAAAACTAACTGAATCTGAAGACAATTCCATCGTAGCAAAGCGAGCAAATCTTCGTTTCCGTTTGCACAAGTGGTAATTCTGACTTCGAAAGAGTGCGATAAGCTTCGAAGTAGGTGTATACCTTACGTATGAACGCTGCCTGGCACGCCAACCGCGTTTACCATGAAATTGATTTCTGACAACTATTAACCCGATCAAAATGCTTCCGTCTTCAAGCTCTACAAACACGCTATTAACCGAAAGGAAAACGATTCCGATTTATTTCTCATGCTTGATAGATCTCCATTTCCATTCTTTAAGTCCATACTCAACATGACATTCTGACCTGATATATATATATATATATATATATATATATATATATATATATATATATATATATATATATATATATATATATATATATATATATATATATATATATATATATATATATATATATATATATATATATATATATATATATATATATATATATATATATATATATATATATATATATATATATATATATATATATATATATATATATTATTATTTTATCGAAAAGTTGTGTTCATTTCTGACTTAACGAATATATAAATAAACAAAACTGTCGCATCAGAAGTGAGGAACAGCGACATGCCATACAAGAATTACCGATGCATCACGAAAAAATCACAGTTTTCTGTGGTTTATGGGTTGGTGGCATCATTTTTCCATTCATTTTTTGGTTCATTTTTCTTCAAAGACAACTGTTACCGGTACCTCAACGGTGAACGATATCTAGCCATGATACGCAACTTTTTTGTCCCAGTTGGCCGAGTTGAACTTGGTTGACATGTGGTCTCATCAAGACGGTGCCACATGCCACACAGCTCGTGAAACAATGGACATGTTGAAGGATGAATTTGGTGAGCAGCTTATCTCTCGAAATGGCCGTGTGAATTGGCCGCCACGATAATGCGATTCGACGCCGCTGGATTACTTCTTGTTGGGTAATGTAAAGTCGTTAGGATATGTGGACAAGTCGAACACTATTGAAAATATTTCCAAACATTCTGAAGTCCCATATATTCCAAAGGCGGAATCAACAGAGTTTCAATATCCACATGCCTCCCTCTGTAGAAACGTGACCATATTAAGTGATTCCATACATAGATGACAGACATTGTCTATGATTCATTCAAACACCTCAGAATTTTCGGTAGAATGACCGATAAGTCACTTCGACTTGTTCACCTCTTCTTCATTCAGCTCCTTGGAGGTTTTATTCGAATTGTTTCGTTCTTTTGAAAAACTATCTTCTATATAATATACTTCAATAGAATAACTCAGATTATACATAGGATGTTTGAACTCCGAGAGTAGTCACATCACCACTAGGGTGTGAAACGAAGTGAAAATGTAATTACATATCTGTAGCTCACACAAAACTGCATAATGAAAGTAACATTCATTAGAATTGTTTTGAAGCAACTGGTTCTTTTTTAATATGTTCTCACTGAAATTGATGGTAGACAAATTTTGATTCACAGAAAGCTTTCCAGAGTAGACAATTGAACACATCGAATAACCTTATAACACATCGAAATAATGTTAGAAGACATTCCTCGAATCGAAATGGCCTAATAAAACAATGCAACCATATTCTGAATTTTATTCCTCATTAGATTATCTATTCTGCAAATTTAAATACTCGAAATAGAAGTTACAAAAAATGTTGTATATAAGTTATTACGCTTGTAATTGTAAGGCATGGACATTGGCCAAACAAATCGTTGTCTAGAACAGAGAAAAAGTCTGGCACCTGATGAAGAACTAATGCTCATTATGAACATGGCCCTTGGGTACTGGGTGCTTTTGGACAACCATTGAGACTTGATTGTTTGGATATATATCACTGGGTATTTACAGTCAACAAGATCGATGATTTTTTTGGAACGTACTCAATATTCACTCTCGAAAGTTTTATTTGAAATATTTCGATAAAAAATCCCAGCACAGAGTATTTCATTTAGTGCCATTAGTACAAAACGTATATGCATGTTGTGTGCACATATATGTATTCATACATATACATACCCGTACATAATTTCAATATTATTATCTCATAATAATCCCCTCAAAAATATCAACGAATAGACCTCTGAAATACGGAAATAATCTCGAGCGTACTACTAATGCAACCTATTGACATAAGAAAACATCATATAATGACATTTGTCATATAGTTGTAGGCCTCACTTCAATGAACGGAGTACGACTGACGAGTGCCTTGCAGAACGAAACAGCTGTCTCGCACCCCATCAGGTGTGTCAGCGATTTCAACATTTCGATTTGAAGGATGATGAAAGGGAAACATATCAGATATCCTTGAGATTAATTCGAATTTTTCGAGTGAATATTCTGGTACCAATTTTCTTATAAACATATATATATAAATAAATATATATATATATATATATATATATATATATATATATATATATATATATATTGCTTGCGAACAAAAGAGTAATTAGATATAGTCGGAATTGCATCGCGAAGTGTAGACCTTGGTAGCTTAGTTGGTAGAGCATCAGGGCGTTAACCTGAGAGAGCTGGGTTCGTATCTCAGTCGAGGTTGATAGCTTTTGTGGTGAGTTTCGGTATATATATATATATATATATATATATATATATATATATATATATATATATATATATATATATATATATAATAAATTCAATGGACGATGAATCTACTCTGTGATAGTTCATATTTAAATGAGAGGTAATAATAAAAACTTTTCTAAAAATCACTGACTGAACAATTCTTTATTCGACTAGTTTCGCCTTTTAGATCATAATCAAGAATGATAATGCTGTAATGCTTCTTGATAATGCTGTAAAAGGCGAACTAGTCGAATAAAGAATTGTTCAGTCAGTGATTTTCAGACAAGTTTTTATTATTACCTCTCTTTTTCATATATATAAAAATATAAACGTCAAAAATGTAATTCTTGGTACAGCACGAAACTTAATTGGAAGCAGCCGTTGACACGTGTTTCGAGTATACGTATTATATATATATATATATATATATATATATATATATATATATATATATATATATATATATATATATATATATATATATATATATATATATATATATATATATATATATATATAATATGTGAATTTTATGATATTAATTGATAAATGTGAACTGTAATCAACAACAAACTGAAATATAGATTCTCAAATTGGTTTGTGAAAATAAAGGCCTGGCACTGTTTTTCCGTATCATCTGGGAAATTGCTTCGAAAAACAGTATATTAAATTAGTTCTTTCTCTCCGTGAGTGGACAATTTGATAATATCGTCAATGTTTTTCTTAGGTTCAGGATATAACGAAACACAGAGAATGAGAAGCCGGAAACACAGAGTCCCCGGTGTAACGGTTGTTTCTGTCATTATCAAGTTATAAAACTAGGGGAGCTGGCAAAGCTGCAGAATGTATTATGTATGAGAGAGATTTCAAAATACTCAAACGAGTCAGTGAATCTGAAATAATATTTGTCTTTCATATATTTCATACCTAGGTCCTTCTCCTCTACGTTAACTCCCCAGCTCAACTTAAAATATCTTTGAAATCTCCAGGTCATATAGAAAATAGGGCATCAGTAGACGTTTGATTTGAATAGCATACCCTGTTAGCCTACGCGCGATCTCAGAAATGAAGTTTATTCAACCATTATTGAAGGATGATATGTTGATTATCATACCGTATCAAATGGAGAGATTAAAAGTCAACAATTATTATATTTGACCGTTGTTTCTGAAAACCGAATGAAATTATGCTAACATAACCAAAATCAATAAACGAAGGCAGTGATTATAAATCCTTGAAATCACAAAATTATATAAATGCCGAAAAAAACAAAAAATGTAGGCTACTCAACATTTTATCATCCAGGCAAAACGCACGAAACAAATATTTATGGCAGGCCACTGATGATATTTCTATTTCAATCATTCTGAATATTTGGGTATGCTTAAAAAAATTGCAATGATGTCTTATATTCGAAATAAATCAATGAAAATCAATCAAAACTGTATGTTTAAGTCTAGACATTTTCCAAACAGATTTCGAAAGACGTACTTTATGTTTCAAAATGACTTCTGAAATTGCTCATGTAACATTTTTTGTGATGTTCGTCAAATCGAGGTTCATAGTGATAATTGTGAAATGTACACTGGTCTTCGTGACTTAGTCGGGGGAACACCCGACTATACTGAGATCGGACCCGGGTTCTAGACCCGCTGAAGGCATGACTGTATGTGTTTGTCTATGATTCAATAATAATAATAATATTTCATTCATTCCCAACAGATATACATCCAATTACACAAAAAAATAACAAATTGTACACAAATATATAAATAATAAAGAAGAAAAAATTAACGAGAAAAAAAACAAAAAAAGAATATAAACGAATATATACAACGAAAAAATTGAATTCAAATGAATTGGAATAGTATTGAACAATGTTGTATGTAAATGTAAATGCAATGTAAACCAGATGGAACAAACTTAAAATAAAGTATTGTCTATTACAAATTACAGATAGTCAGCAGAAGTTGACCATATAGTAACGAAATATATTTGATGATTATAAATGAAATCAAAATCAATTGCAATAGTACTATAAAGTGAACAAATGAAACAACTAAAATTGAAATATTATTTAAAACTAAGCCATATGTAGAAAACAGAAGTTCATGAAAATATCACTACCTCCCATTGCTCTGTTCTGAATGGCATGCGAAGATAACTGATAGCCGATCAAAACAGATATCACATCGACCGCAACACCCATCATAAAGATTACATATACAGTTGATAGGAGAACGTGACATGACATTTGATCTGCTGTAAGTGACATAAAAGATATTATTCTGCCTCAGAGCAGGTCTTGGTACGCGAATATTAATTTTGCTGACAAAAAATGGTGAGACAATCGAACTGTGCAAAATTTTGAAGAGAAACGTTTTGCCAAACCGTTCACGCCTCAACTTCAATAAATCAATTCCCAGACTATCGATGGAATGGTCGAAGCCTCTAGAAATATATTGCCATAGCATATGGATAAAGGAGTAGTACAGCGTTTTCATTGTGCCTAGATTAACAAAACTGCCCCCTTCTTTTATTTGAGTAGATTAGTCATGTTAATGTTTGGGTAATGTACATTACTTATAAGTGCATTGGCCGTTCGAAACCAGCGTTCAACTGTACAAAAAACACAAAATCTATCAGAATTAAACCTCGTGGAAAACACCAAATTTTGCAACTCAGTTGATTTTCCGCAAAAAAGTTGTGAGTGTTATGTTATACCAAGTCTGTGGATTTCTTCAGTCCTTACTTAAGGGACCTTTCATCCCAGCTGATTACGTGATTAGCCAACCTCATAATATCTTATAGTGCCTATATCAATATTGAAAGTCTTCTATTTTTTTGAATAAACAAGATTGACTTTCAATCTCACTCAACAATCTTATTCGTTATGATATGTATTATTTCTGAGACACATTGTGTTCTCAAACGATGTCCGAATCGATCTATTCTATTTGAAACAAGGATCTCACATTGTTCAAAATAGCAGAACTGAGTTTCGAGACTTGGTTTTTTCACAAGTATTTTTCAGCTTGTTGGCAACCCATTTGTTTTTACCGACAGTCTTGTTATACGTATACAAGTTCATTGATTTAGTAACAGTTAATGTAACTTTGTAATTCCGCTTATATGGGATGACTAAGTTATTTATGCAGTTGGTGTATCTAGAAAATTCAACCAAAATACATGATATTTCTGTAATATTCGTGACGTCACAGGAATATGACATCAGGAAGTTAAGGACAGTCTGAAAAACACTATGCTAGGAATGCTATCGGAAAATCACAGTAAAAACAAGTGAAGGTGGAAGAGGATTAAGGGCTATCAGCAATTTCTGGTGCTAAGAAGGCATTAACACTGGCACATAGAATATGTATATACAAACTGAATGTATCATTGTTTCATTCGATTGTGAGGACAAAACTGTATTGGTAAGCTTATACTGATAGCTTCAACAAAATATCGTGAACGTCTCAAAATATCTACTTAATTTTGTTTTAATTCCACGAATTTTCTCAAAACATTATTGTCTCTAGCTGATAACTGATCATCAATAATAATAATAATAATAATAATATGCATGTATTTTCAACAAGTAACTACCCAATTTCAGGAAAATACATGATGCAACATAGATATGGAATATCAAGAAATTATAATAATAATAAAAAACATCATCAAATAAAATAATCTAAATCTATATGATCAAAATCTAAATGTACAACTATAATAATAATCAAGAAAACAAATCGAACTCTATTCGGAAGAAATCAAGATACCTCACTGTGAAGATTTAAATACTCATTTCTGATAGAAACAGGTGAGTCACAGTGCAAATCAGAACAGCTTGATAACTGGTTTGCAGTAGAAAATGCAAAGCTAAGCGGCGATTGGACTATCAGAAGACAGAAGCTCAGGACTGTCGAGATTATCACTGAGCAAATTGAATACTGAATACAAATTTCAATGCATTCAAACTTCTCCTGGTGTGGAGGCTCCTATTTATTATTGGTCGCCAAACAAGACACCCATAATCAAGTTTGGTTCTCACGAGGGCAATAAATAAATGAACAAGTGTTGAGGATCTCGAAAACAATCTAACATTGCGGACGATGAAACCATAAACCGATGAGACTGAGAATTTCAGATCGAATACTAGGCCGAAATCCTCCTGAGGGTCAAGTTTGAACAATTTTTATTTAGAGATATCATTCAGGTCAGTTTGTATTTTCAAACAATCATGCATAGATGATAAGCTTTTATAAATTTTGATATCGTCCGCATAAGCCACCTTCATGCAGTCTGCCATCTCTAAGAGTTCGTTAACAAACATGACGAATAGAAGGGGTCCGAAATTGGATCCCTGAGGCACTCCCAAAGTTACCAGAAATTCTGTCGATTTGCAATTCTATATTTGAACGAATTGACTGCGATTATTCAAGTAGGACTCCACGAGACGTGATAAATTATTCGCAAATCCAAAAAGCTTCCTAGTTTCAATTGTAAGTAGTCTAGTATTTATCTTATCAAAAGCCTTCTGGAAATCTGTACTCTGAATTGATAACTCGAAAACAATCTAACATTGCGGACGATGAAATCATAAACCGATGTGAATGAGAATTTTTGATCGAATACTAGTTCGAGATTCTTAACCTCCTGAGGTCGAGTCAGATCAACACCTTCAATGTTGTAATAAATAGATGACACATTTCTTTTTCTAGTAAAATTTACCACATTACATTTCATGAGGTTCGAGTGTGAACAATTTTCATTACACCATCTGGTGATATCATTCAGGACACTTCGTAGCCTCAAACAATCATGCATAGATGATACGCTCTTATAAATTTCGATATCGTTCTCATAAACCACCTTCGTGCAGTGCAGCATCTGAAAGAGATCGTTAACAAACAGGACGAATAGTAGGGGTCCGAAATTGGATCCCTGAGGCAGTCCCGAAGTTTCTAGAAATTCTCTCGATTTTTAATTCTCTATTTAAACGAATTGAGTGCGATACTCAAGTAGGACTCCACAAGACGTGATAAATTATTCGCATATCGAAAAAGCTTCCTAGTTCCAATTTTAAGTAGTCTATGATTTATCTTATCAAAAGCCTTCTGTAAATCTGTACATATAACGTCGGCCTGCCCTACTCTGTCCAAGTTCTCACATATGAACTGAGAAAACTGAACCTAATTTGTAGAGCAAGATCTCTTAGTCATAAACCCCTGCTGCTCAATCAAGACATAAGTTTCTCCAATTAGAACTAGATTTCCAACCGATTTTCTCACTTTTGATAACGTGATAATATGAACATTGTACTGCACCTTTGATTATTGATTTTTAACCTTAATCAATGATAATCCTATGATATGTATACAAGGACATTGATTCTGTAACTAACTTATAATGCATTACTAACTCAATTGACTTAAGCACTAACTTATTTATGCAGTTGGTGTATCTAGGAAATTCGACCAGAAATACAGAATATTTCAATTTTTCCTTGATTTATACACTGAACAGTGGTTGTTTTCCGATTGTAGAGATCTTTATTTGAATTTTTTATTTTTTGGAGCATCCACTTATATAAATTTTAAAGTTTTCCACTAAACATATTCATTTCATCAAATATCAAATCATGGGTGATGCCAAAGAATATCCCTATTCACAAATATAAATTGCTGTCATGTAATAGTTAGGCATTTACTGTGGATGCTTTCATCTGACCGCTAATTACATCCCGATCGACTGTTGATTTTTCGTATTTTACGCAGTCAATCCCAGCTAGCTATTTAATGAAAAAGTGGAAATGAAAACTAATTTTGGTGCGCATCCATGATGGGTAGGAGTAACGGACAATGATTAATGTTGGTTTTTGAATAATGTATCAGCATTGGCGTATGAGTATCTAGCTATAAAAGTTGCAGTTACTTCAGAGAAAATCGTATATATTCATGATGAATAGATATAATTCAGTGCGAAAAAAAAGTTATTTCAGTTTGAGATTAGTCACTGATGAGAAAATATTCGAAATGTACTTCAATTTTAAGTTTGGAGCAGTATATTCGCATAGTTGGAGACCATCCATAAATTACGTCGAATGAATGTCATAATTTTTTGACCCCTCCCAAGTTCTTGTCACAGCTAGTAATTGTTTTTAGGAAACCAACACCAAGTCAAACATTTTGAGAAATTGAAGAAATGAAGAACTGTCTTTTCCACGACCTTTCATCATGAAAAACTGGCATTTTGTTTCCATTTCACTCGTTGTATCAACATCGCCATCATCCAAACATAGAATTTCTAGCACGCCTAGCCGACATTCTTTGTTGACGATTCTTCAAGATGGGAAAAATTTCTTGTTGACTCTTATGTGATTGCTTGTGTTGATTAATGGTCTTGATGCGTTAAACAACTACAATTATTAAAACTACATGATATCGCTTAAACAAGTATGCCGTCACACTGAGTCAAAGATAGCTGAAGTAAGAGTAGAGAGAATTTTCCTTCAGGATTCAGAGAGAGTTGCAAAACTCTCTCCCAAGACGTGGAGGTGGAAGAAAATTAGGGGATACCAGCACTGCATGGTACTAAGAATGCATATACCTGGATATATACGGAATGTACAGAGATGAGATTTATTTGAAATACTTCCATTTAAAATGGAATTACAAAATAAAAAATACCTATTTCGTATTCTGCATTTAAATGCTTTTTAGTGGAAAACATTTTGTATTTTATTTGAAATACCTTTCGTAGTGTATTTTAATATTCATTTCAAGGTGCAAAATACTTTGTGATTAAGTCTAGCCAACATCACCAATTAAACAAAATTAAATGGACGAATGAAGCTTGTATTGTCGGATTTTACCGATAGAGGCGCCTGGCTAGACGCTTAACCTAAAATAAAAAAGTATAATAACAATACAACACATCCTTAACAAGTTCAGCACCTGTAGAAAGAATTTTTCGTACCGTAGGATGATTATGAGACCTCACATAAGAAAAATGAGTGATAAAAATTGATGTTTGCTTTTTTCACTTTTTAATAATGCCAGTCCAGTTGTTATAAACAAAAGAGAAGTGAAATAATAATAATAAAATAAGAACTAGATAGGTACACAATCAACCGAAAAAAATAGCCACTTAATTCACACAATGGAGCCATGCCTCTCTTTTCTTTATTCTAGTTTTTCATATTATTTTAAGTGAGTTTTATTATTAATATTAATAACATAACAGAATTTATTGATACGCGTGCTGATAAATATGACGAAAATGTCATGCGTAAGGTGCCATGTTGTTTGACGTTTTTGTACGACTCGTCAATGTGTCTCTATTTAAAATTTAAAATGAATAAAAATATCTGAGGTATGGTAAAAAGGTATTTTCTTCTGAAAAAGTAATTTAAAAATACCTAATTTGCATTTAGAATTTGAAATACAAAACGCAAAAGTATTTCGTAAGATCCATTTGAAATAGTAAATATGAAAAGTATTCTGCATTTTGTATTTACATGCTTTTTCAAAACCATTTTGTAAATCCTCGTAAATGAGTATACAATGTTAATATACCACTGAATATATATTTTTTTATTTTCTTATATTTAATAGTGTTGGCGTTTACTAGATGTAAATCCTCACCTGTCTCCGTAGCTTAATCGGTAGAAGTCCCGACTATGGTGCTGTAGAACTCGGGTTCGAGCCCTGCTGAAGGCATGGGTGTTTGTGTTTGTCTATTATTTCGTTAGTTTAAATATTGAAATATGCTGGGTAATGTACATCGATTACAAGCCCAATGGCCGTTCGGAACCGGCGTTAAACTGTAGGTCCACTGAATTAAAAAAAATTATAATTGAATATAAACTTAAATTCGAACACTTTTGAACTTATGATTTACACTTTATTGACTACATAGCATAACGCGTTTCGTCGTTACAAACGACTTCTTCAGATGATAACGTTCGTAACGACGAAACGCGTTATGCTATGTAGTCAATAAAGTGTAAATCATAAGTTCAAGTGTTTGATTTTGAGTTTATATTCAATTATCAGTGAATCATTGATGTAAGGAAGATAATTGTTTTGGTGACCTAATATTGATTTCTTCAAGAAAACATCGTGAACATCACAAAATACTGACTCAACTTCATATTAACCTTCATAAGACCGAGTGGGGTACAGGTGTACCCCAGGGTGATAATTTTGTGTGTAACTTCATGGAAAAAATTTGTATCAATTTCTCCAATATTCTATCTTCAAATCATTGTTGTAGCTTCAATTATCAACATTGTTCATATCTTTCCTGTCTGTAGTTTTTGAATCACGACATAATTTTGAGATGGGGTTTTTCTGTACCCCAGTTGGTCTTCTATGTATGCAAAAAAAAGGCCGCCGAAGGAGATCGAGTGGGGTATTCGTGTACCCCACCTAGTAACAATCAGTTATTTATCGTCATTCGCATCGGCGCAGCGTCCTTGACACCTGCAACTGACTTGTCGTATCGACAGGAAAATCAGTTGTTTGTTATTCTTCGGAGCGAGTAGTGTTTTTATAGTAAACAGTATTTATTTTACGTAAAATATGGCTGCAAGAAAAGGACTCACTGATGCACAACTCTTAGAAATATTAGAATCGGACGAGTTTTATATAGACAGTGTATCAGATGAGAGTGCAAGTGATATTGAAGAAAATGATTTTGTGACGGAAGTGGAGGAAGTGGATGATATGATAACAGAAAACGAATGTCCTGAAAGCAATGATTTGGAGGAGTCGGCTGAAACTAACAATGTGGTATGTGATGAACCTTTATATAAAGCGAAAGATGGAACTTTGTGGTCTAAAATTCCGTATAATTTACGGGTCAAACGGGCAAAACATAATATTCAAAAGACAGCAGCAGGACTAACGCCCTACAGTTCATTTTTTACTAGCAAACGAGAGACCTTCTGTTTGTTTTTTGACGGGGAAATTAAAAATACAATTATCACCGAAACAAACAGAAAAGCCCAAGCATGGTATGGAAATAAGAATGTACAATTTGAGCCTATTGTAGAAGAGGAACTTGAAGCTTTTATCGGTCTCTTGTTTATTTTGAGGGCTCTTCATAGCTCAAAGGAGCCACTTACAATGCTTTGGAGTCAGGACCCTGTATTTTGTCGACCAGTAATATCCGTTGTAATGTCTCGAAATAGATTCAAGCAGATTTTATGCTTCCTACGTTTTGATAACTACGAGACTAGAGCAGAAAGGAGAGCAACAGACAAATTGGCCCCAATCCGAGAGATTTACGATAACTTCGTTAATAACTGCAAACGTGCATACAATCCAGGAGATCACTTATGTGTCGATGAACAGTTGGTCCCTTTTCGTGGAAGAGCTCCATTTAGAGTATATATGAAGAGTAAACCTGACAAATATGGCCTAAAAATTTGGGCACTGGCAGATTGCGGTACAGCGTATACCCATAATATGCAAGTATATTTAGGTAAGTTTATTTTACGTTGCACCCTAAATTCACGTTTTCACGGTCATCACTTTTTCTAGGTAAGGTAGGCAACATAGCTGAAAAGGGTCAGGGTCAAAAGTTGTTCTGGACATGGTGGAACATTTACCTCAAGGCCACGGAATAACTACAGACAATTTCTTTACAAGTTTAGAATTAGCTGATAAACTTCTAGAGAAGAATCTTTCATTATGTGGTACTTTGAGAAAAAACAAGACATTTATACCCAAGAAGTTACTTCCTGCTACATATGAAAAAAAAATTTTCAAGTATGTTTGCATTTTTGAAAGATAAAACCATGGTTTCGTATGTACCGAAAAAGAAAACTGCAGTCATTTTATTATCTACTGAGCACAAAGACGACCAAACTGGGGGAGAAACTGTTAACGACAAACCCCACATTATTTTACATTATAATAAGACTAAAGGTGCTGTGGATACAAGCGATAAATTGGCGAAAGAGTAGACGACTCAACGAAAATCAAACCGTTGGCCAATGGTAATGTTTTACCATCTTCTTGATATAGGTGGAATTAACTCCTACAAACTCTGGATAAACAAGTACCCCGATTGGGAAAAAGGGAATCTGGATAATAGAAGAATCTTTTCATTAGAGTTGAGAAAGAAATTGGGGAAGAGGAACATAATACGAAGGTACACCACCAATACAAATTTGCAATTGAACATTAGGAGAAACATGGAGCTTGTCTTTCCGGAACAAGTTACGCAAGAACCCGTTAATCCTGATCCTGCTATGCCTCAAATTGGCAGATGTCATCTTTGTGACAGAAAAAAAGATAGAAAGAGTCGGAATCGATGCATCAAGTGCAATAAAAACGTCTGCAAGGATCATTCAAAAGCTCACCACATTTGTAATAAATGTTAGTAATTACATTTTTTATAATATTATAATCAATAAATCTCAATAAAACTCCAGATTTAAATTTAGTTTACATTTTAAATACATTTAATTGTCTATTCAATCGAAACTGACAAAAAACTTTGTGGGGTACAGGAGTACCCCACTTGGTCATGAACGTAAGTTATTAGAGTCGGTCTTATGAAGGTTAATTCCATGAAGTTTTCAACATATGTTTGTTTCGGACTGATAACTGATCATCAAGACATCAGGTCCTCCAGTAAGAATTAGATCTTCAATTGATAATGGAAGTCATGACAGCTTGATAATATAAAAGAAATTGTAGTAATTTTTTGATTGTAGAATATTAACCGGAAACATATGTCCGGCGTATTGAGAATTTCCTTTGTTAAGATATGCCTTCAAAAATACTGAAATAATAACTACTTTCGTCCGCTCGTGTCTTCAAATAGTAGATTGTAGCGTGGCGCCAGTGGTTGGCTGTGATTATTTTTTTTCTCATTTCTCTCTATTCTGCCACAACTCAACTGTGTTCAAAAGTTTCATAAGGAAATACAGGAATTGAGCTAGCGACAGTAAACCATCACACCCCTTCCTTGTTGATGCAAGAGTGCAGAATTATACGCCACGTATAGTCTTCGAACCGAATCAGCAATATTAGAAGAATGTATTTGAATCAGGAAAAACTGTGTCATTTGCACTCCCTCAAAATTGAAATTGTTGGGAAAACAACGAGTACAACTATTTCTCATCTAAGTCTGTCATCAAATTAATTTCAAACTTAGTCTAGAAATTTAATTTCATATTTAAATAATCAGTTGTTAGTGATTCGAAGAAAATTCTTAGAATAAAAATCGAACTCAATGTATAATTAAAAGTGAACAAACAGTAAGTCAACAATAAATGCGCCTGAAAACGCGAGCGGTTTCTAGAAAAGTATCGATATGCATATTTGAGTTATCACCTACCTACATTCAAGTCACCCGAACTCTATAAATTGAAAGGCATCAAGAATGCCTATTCAATGAACTAACTCAGAAATCGGTTCACCGAAAACGAATGAGAAACATTTGGTGTGTGACGTCCAAGATCGAATCAGTTTCAGCGAACAAAAAGGAGATTTTAACACCTAGTGAAAAAGATTTATTTGGCGCTACTTTGCATGCAACAAAAATACCGTTCTCTTTATATGTAAAACATATCTATTATTGGCGTCGTTTGAACGGTGCGCTGGCACTATTTGTAGACGAAAGATTCCTTTTCAAGATATTTCTAAGCGAAACGTGCCATTATCCTGCAAATGTGAGAGGGAGACGAACGCTTCTACCCCGCCAAAGTCATCCATTTCACTGGGGTAAGTTTGATCGATAAATCTTCAGAGACGCTCAGACGATTTCAGTAATTCGAAATTGTCCAAATTTTTTATTTCCAGTTAGAGATTAATGAATATAAAGCGACGATTTGGAACCACTGGTGGAGTAACTACAAGAAATAATTATATATGCATTCCTATGATATTTTTTTCATATTTATTTTTGATTATTCAATAAAATGTATATTTGAGTCGATTAAATACTTGAAATCCAGCTTTTCAATCCTTTAATAGACGTTTCTTAAGGTTGCTCCATTTCTGCATAAATTTTTTCGATATTTATTCTTCAACTGTTTATTTTTCAGGATCAAAAAATAAGGAGGGCTCCTTCTACCAAAGTACCAATTCACAATCACTGCTATCACTCATGGATTGTTGAAAATGTAAAACATTTATGTACATGATCGTAACCCATTCGAAATTCATGTATTGATCTTTGCTCAACTGATTGCTTCCTCGATGTTATTTTCTCAATTTTCCTAGAAAAAAGTTTGTACTCAAACATTTGTGATGTTCTTTCTACCTGTAATTGATACCAAAAATATCAAATCAAATAGTGCCATAAAAAATTAATTTTTATCGACTTAATTTCATTTTTCAATCTCTGTAGGGTACATTCCTATATTTTTAGCTCACAAAATAATTTCTAAATCACTCCTAAACAGAGTAGAACACCAATCGGATCCACTTATTGGGGAATACCAAGCTGAATTCAGAAAAAGTCGATCATGTGCTGAACAGATCTGGACTTTAAAGATTATATTACAGAAGAGGAAATGTATAAATACACTGATTCACATTCATTGACATCAAGAAAGCATATCATTTAAACCCTTTTCAAAATCATAACAAAATTTGAAATCAATTGAAAGACCCGAAAAACTATAGAACAGACACTTACAGGTACAACTTCCAAGGTAAAATCTATGGAAGAAGTATCAGATCCCTTTGAAATCAAAACCGGGGTGCGGGAGGAGGACGGATTTTCGCCAATCCGTTTCAATGTTGTTTTAGGAAAAATCATTAGGGAATGGGAACTTCATGTGAATGACATACAAGTGGGTATCAAAAAAAGAACACAAAATAAATGTCAAATGTCTCGCCTTTGCAGACGATATTGCTATCATCACAAACAACAGAACTGAAGCCATTCTAGCCGTAGAAAACCTGAAAATCGCGCAGAAAACCGGGTTACAAATTTCTTATGAAAGACCAACTACATGGAAAGTACTCCAAAAAATAAATCATCACAAAACATGGTGACATTCGGCAAGTCGGCCCTCTCAAATACCTCGGAGAAGTTATACAGTCCTCAGGTTCAAACCGAATCACTAATAAACAGAAAATTACCAATCACCAAAGGGCCTACAAACTAACATGGGAGTGCTATAACAAAAAGTGCATTTCTAGAGGCGCCAAATTGAAGCATTATAACACAACGATTCTTCCAGAAGCAATCTACTCGAAAAATGGCAATCGACGGTCATCCAAGAATTAGAGAAATAGAAAAACAAGAACGGAAAGTTCTCAGATTGAATTTTATGAAATGTCAAATGCCATAACGGAAGAAATCAGAGAACGTCGATCCAAGTTCTATGCATATGTATACGGAATGAAACAGTCCAGGATACCGAAGAAACTACTCGACATAATTATAAAGAGTGAATGCACACCAGAGTGGCTAAAAGAGGTCCAAAAAGATCCACAACAGATCTTTTCAGATACAAAAAATCTGGAAGATCGCACTGATAGTCGCTATAAAATCGCCCATGTGACGTTTCATCCAAATTCAAATCGCCAACATGGAATAAAATGGACAGATGAACGTAAGAAAAAGCGTTCGGCGAGGATGGATCGTTTTTGGGATGACAAAAGATGAAACAAAAGTCCTAAGCATTGCGAATTCAAGTTCATACGCATTCCTCATGGAAAACAATCGTATTAAAATAATAATACATTTTATTATTATTATTCTAAGTACTCCATTACTTCTTCCGTTCATTTGTTCATTTTATTCCATGTTACGAGACTTTTCATATTGATCTGTTTCAGATCCTTTTCAACCTCTTTTAGTCAATCTACTTTTTGTTATTATATCGAGTAGTTTCTTCGATTTTCTTGACTGTTTCGTCGTGTAGAGATGTGCATAAATATTTGCCCCTCGTTTTCTGACTTATCCCGTTATTGTATCTGAGCATTGATAAAGTTCGTTTTGCGGTCTAGAGAGGGATTTTCGGAAAATATGAAAACACTTATCGGTAAACATCCATATTTAGGTCCTATATTGGTTTTTTCATTGGGACGATATCAACTAGTTTTACATAATGCGTTATACAGAAGAATCAGCATGGAACAAACTGATAGAATTTCCACGAATAATAATGAATGAGTAGAATACAGCCATATATTGCTGTTATATGTCTATTTTCTACTGTGTAAGCACCATAGTGCTGTATCTTCAATATCAGGAAAATATCTAAAAGTGAGCTGCTAACGTGAGCTCCCTCTGTGGAAACAACAAGATAATCTCTTTAGAGAATGTACTGCGCATTCTCCTGACTAGATCATTTGCTACTTTCATACGGAGATTGTAGACACAGAAAGGCTACCTAGACAACATTTCTGCATTATTTTGAAGAAGTTGCAATTCGCAACGGAACGTCAACAAAATTTGAGGTAATTTTTGCAATCGAAAAGCCTGTTATGGCTGAAAATATAATAAAAAATCATTGCGGGTGTCACAAAAAAGGAGTTTGTTTTTCGTGTTCAAACTGGGGCCATAAGAAAATTTTAAAAAAGTGCTCATTAACAGAAAAATTTCGACTGCCACTACTTTGTATATTTTAGAATATGTACGTTATGTTGCTGGTGATGGAGATGTTCTATAACATTTTGTGTTAAATCACAATCATTTTACTAGAAGAAGGATGAATTTAGTATCAGAAAGATATAATTTCGGATATCCGCAGAGAAATGCCGAATGTTCAATAAGATAGGTCTCAAATCCCGCACAATTACAGAAAAGACAATCACCTAGAAATAAAAGCTCAGTTGCTAGTGAGTGCTCCAGGCATTCAATGCAAGAGTTTTTTACATGTGATAAAGCCTCAATCGTTATTTCGGTGAAAATGAATTTTGGAAATAATTTCAAATACTCTACATATTATAACATGGCAAAATTTATTGAATATTCGCTGATCTCTTGGAGAAACATTGTTTAATATTTTGAATAAAACTTTCGGTTTGGTTTCACAAAATTTATAATAATAACTTGACAAATGTTTCGGGGTGTAATCCCATCTCAAAAGTTAAGCTCTTTCACCCCCCGAAATCCCCGGAACTATAGTCTATTTATTATTATAAATTTTGTGAAACCAAGCCAAGTGAATTTAATATATTATATCATAGTAGTAATTATGGAAGTTGGAATATATGACAGAAATTTGAGATGGACAACACATTGATGTTTCATACAAAAATGTCATACGCATGTATGTAACAGTCTTGTATATAATCATCTAAATCGTAATATTCTGCTGTGGGGCTGCTCTACAGAAATAAATAGGGTGTTTATTCCACAGAAGCGAATACTTCGATTAATATTCAATATTGATCAACGAACATCTTGTAAACCTATTATCATTAATAACTACATACTCACCTTACTGTGTTTATATATTTATGAATGTTTGTTATATGTTAAAGACAATGAAGATGAGTTTATTAACTTGAATAGTAATGATGAGTATTCAACAAGGGACAGTGATGTGCTACTTATTCCTATGCATAAAACAGCTAAATTTGATCACTATTTCTATTATCAGAGTTTCAAAACCTTCAACCATTTACCATCGAATTTGAAGGTACTAAAAGTACCTTCATTTGTTTAAGAGGAGAGTTAAATCTCTGCTCTTAGCAAAGGCACACTATAGTGTGGCAGAATACTTATGACTGCAATAATTTATAAATCAATTTTTTGTATCATATGTTTGTATTTTTTTTTTACAACAAATGTCGTTCACCGTGTGGATTTGTCTCTGAAGTAATTTTTTTCTTTTCGAATAAAGTTGTATATTATTGTGAATATAAATTTAACCGATATTTTTGTTTGCACCAATATTTTTGTTCGAGTAATGGAAGATCAGACTCAAAACTGAATTGAGTCCTTTTGAGAATATTCTTCTCAGTTGTAATTATTGTATCATTGAATCAATGTAGTTTTACTATGTAAGGAATGTTTCTCAATAAATTTCATTTTATTTTATTATATAGGATTCAAACTTTGCTCGTTTATAGGTCATAGTGGGATATTTTTATCTCGAAATGTTTTTTTAGTTCATTACTGTTTTATAAATATTGTATTGTAAAAACAATATTAAATAAATGAATTATGTTTCTATGCCTACTTGGGCTTCGGTGTAACTGTTGAATCACTGGAGTCAACAAAAATATCTATCCGTCTATACTAAATGAAAGTTTTGTCACATACGACAACACTTTAAAGAATATAGTAATAATGCGTGGACAATATTATGGTTACCGAAGGAACTGCGAACTCTCCTTACGAGGTCACAAGTCTCTCTCAGTCGCAACCGGTTGATCAACATCCCTGTCCGCGTGGTTCTACCTCAGGTTCGCGACGAATCCAAGACAGAGCTGGCCGGCCGATCACCGATCGGCACCACTCGCTGTGGTACTACTGGACGTTCGCGCCTCAGGCCTCCAACGAAACCAGAAGCTGCAAACGCCCGCGAACTCGCACTCAATACACCGGTCGAAGGAGTTTAAATAATATTTACTTTGTGTGTTTCGTTATCGGTAATATTATGGTTTTTGTGTCTACTTGTGCAAATTTCTTGAGGGATGTGCAAGATTGATGGTAACGAACAATACTTTCCGATGAAATAACTAACTGAATGCTTTGCTTTACGATATAACAACTGCATTTTGATCCAGATGAGATTTTGAATAGTTACTATGAAAGTTCCGTGATGACAATTGTTAAATAATTCTTTTATATCTTGAAACTGTATGAATTTTTAGCGATAGTTTCTAGCAATGGAGCAGAAAAAGCCTTCATTTCATATCCTCTGCCCTTCGTTTCGACTATCGAAGCCTTTTTCTAGGGACTTGTCTTGAAATTTCTTTGAAATTTCATCGTTTATCGTCTATTCGATCCATCAACAAAGCAATTTACTATTGCATAAAGCCTCTTATAAGACATGAAGTCATATTTTTCTGGAATCCAATACTAATAAACACTTGGAGCTACAAAGATCAATAATCGAATATTCATTTTCTACATGTCAAATATGAATATTCGATCACTGATATTTATTGCTTTTGATGTTTTCTGGTGTCCTTTCAGTATTGGATATCGGAAACAAAATTGTCAAGTCTCACAAATTTTTTAATGAATATCGAAATTTTGAAGAATTTTGATTACGAGTTGAATTGATGTGAAATCAGTATTTTTAAAGAAAGAAGAAAAGAGTTTAACGAAACGAAGTCTCAAAAATAAGTACCTCGAAAAGAGCTTGAAGCCCAAACGTTAGGAAATAGAGAACATCAAATGAAATTTTTCTTATCATTATTATTATAACGATTGTTCCTATGAGGAGAGCATTTGAACTCGAATTCGGAATGCTTAGATCTTTTGCTCTATCTTTTCCGCCTCCCAAAAACGATTCATCCTCTCTGAATACTCTTTCTTCCGTTCATCTGTCCATTTTATTGCAAGTTGGCGATTTGATTTTTGCCCAAACTCCACATGAGCGACACTCGGTGCAATTATCGAGATTATTTATATTTATCTGTTGTAGACCTTTTTGACCTCTTTTAACCTCTCTATTCCGCATATACTCTTTGAAATAATAACGAGTAATTTCTTCGGTATTCTGGACTGTTTCATTCTGTAGAGTTGTTCATAGAATTTGCTCGTCGTTTTCTGACTTCTTCCATTCATTATTGTATTTGTCTTTTGATGAATATCATTCTGAGGTCCTTTCATTCAAAAGGCACTTCTATTGATTGGCCCTTAAATCTTTCTGAGAATTTTCCGTTCTTGTTTCTGTATTTCTCAAATTCTTTATTGACCCTCAATAACCATTGCTTCAGCTACGTAGATTGATTCTCCAAGAATCCTTGTGTTATAATGCCTCAATTTGGCGACTCTAGAAATGCACTTTTTGTTATAGTACGCTTATGTTAGCTTGTAGGCCCTTTGGAGCTTGGTAATTTTCTGTTCATTGGCGATTCGGTTCAAACCTGAGGACTGTATAACTTCTCCTAGGTATATATATATATATATATATATATATATATATATATATATATATATATATATATATATATATATATATATTTAGTTAGTTTTTTCTTTTATATTAATAGTCAATGACTCTCGATTAATGTTTTAAAACTGAATTTATTGAATTAATTCAATAAGAATTTATTCAATAAATACAATATCAATTTAATTTTGAAACACGACAAACCTGAAACAAGAATCGAGAACTAAATCTCCATTGAATGTTAATCTCGAGCTCTGAGAGGAAGAAAGGTTAAAATAATTTGTCACTTCTTAAGTACTCTAATACGGTTCACAGAATTTTTGATATGGTCTCTATCGTAACATAATAAACTAAAATACCATAATATTTGTTCATAATCCACTGAAAGGAAGTACATATGTATATAATTATTTATATTATATGAATATAAATAATATAATTATCAACAAAAATAAACTTTTTCCTATCAAAAAAAGCCTGTTATTGCTAAAAACTTTCAAAATAAAATATCTTAAACAGGCAATAAATCAATTTCAAGAAATTATTCATAAATATATTCCTGAAACTGAGAGGGTATATTTCCAAGTTCTTGTGTTTTTCAACAATTTCATAGGTATATGCGACTCACGTAACTAAACATTTCCTCGCTATATCCAATATCTCGACATGGTGTCATATTTTATTTTCTTCTGTATTCGTCGCTTCATTTTCATAATTGTAAAATGTGTCCAACTTTCAGAAAGGCACACTGGATTTTTCCTTCGATTTATACAAAAATACCCATTTCACAATTTGAGTAATTGTTACTTTTCATTCTATTTCTTAACAAACGTTTTTAGGGTACATCGCATTGAACCCATATATTTTCGACTCTAATTTGATAACTTGTGAGTAACAGGAAAACGTTAAATCATTGTTTCGTTTATGTTGGGTGAAATATTGACTGAAATAATCAAATTTTGAAAATATTTGTCTGTATACTGAAACATACCGAAATCCTGAAAAAGCGAGAACCTGTCTCTTTCTTTTCAAACGTTTTCCATCAAATCGAAAAGTGGGTACTGAAAAACCTAATCAACATTCATTTGGTCAGTGAATTTTTTTACGAATTAATATTCCATGTGCTTAAGAATTTCTTCATATTGATACTTCTCGACTATTACCCCATTGTGATGAACATTGGCTCTTGAGTTTATTTGTGTTCATGAGATCGTCCACAGAATTTTTGTTAAGTACTGTTTTCAGCGAGGTTATCATAAAGTTCTTTGGGCTTTTTTTTTGGCCACTTGGTTTTTGGGCTACTATATTCTGTACATCACTCATTATTTAACTTTTATTAACACACCCAAACGTCCATATCTTAGCTAGGATTTGAACCCAGATCTCCTGATGGGCAGGCGTTCAATCTAACCTATAAGCTACAGATATAAAAATAAATAAATATTGTATCATGTCTACATATCAGATTTTGAAAATTTTTGTCATGGAAAAATTTATATAACTTCGTGAAATGACGATGATAATTCCATTCTTAGTTGCATTTACTGTGAGTCACTTCGACGAACTAACTTCAAAATTAAAATATGAATAAAGTCTGGAAATATTTAGACTAAAGGTTCATAATCTCTAACATAATCGAATATATTTCTACTTATTTGTTGATTACACGTCCTTGGTGTTATTTTCAACATAGTTCAAACTACGATAACATGTGCATTTCAATTCCAATTATTATAAATGTACCCCTGTATATGTCATTCACCTCTTACTTTCGAGTGCGTAATCGAAGTGATGTGAAATTCATTCATTATTATTTCCAATATTTCCATGAACACCTACACACAATTTTCTAGAGGGGTGTATTGAAGCATGAATTGAGCGTGAATTCGCGGATCGTTCCAACCGAAATTGAACTTTCATTTCGAATATATATGTAACTTAATTTGTGAGAATAACAATGAAAATTTCAAGACTGAAGGTAAAAACAATGAACTCAAACTCATTTTTTTCTCAAACGTAATTTCAATTCGAGTTTACTGAAGGAATTTTTATATATATTTCGAATACAACTTTTGGTGACAAGAAAGTGTTATTGAAAATTTCAAGGTCTTTATTAATTTTCGAGTCATTTTCTTAATAACAAAGATCGAATCACACCAACCTTTAAATTTCGTATTTTCCTGTATGCTGTAATGAAGAGTAATAACTTTGTATGTGCGACCATCAATATTGTATCAAAATGGACAATTAAATTTCTCTTCAACAAACAACTACCTCATGTCTGATCGATACAATGTTAACATTTATATCCTCAAGAACAATATACCTTACCCTATACGTTTCTTTTGTAGGCCTCCTTTTTTTTCTCACGAATAATTCAGAAGAAAAATTCAAATTCCTCAGGTATAAATATGGGTATATAAATTGGTTCAGATCTCCAGTCATTGTAAATTAAATCGTACATTCAAATCCAGTTCCTGCGTTTCTTTAACCAGTGCACTATCTCCTTGGTCAATATATTCAACTGTCGTTCCTCCCTTTGGGTACAATTACATGATAATCTGGTTTCTTTCTTTCTTCTATTTTTCATAGGATTTTAGTGAAACACTCATTTTGGATATATTGCGTCTGCCAATCGAGGAAGAAGGCCTTTTTCGGCTTCTTGTACAATAAAAAACGATCTTCAGAAGAAACGGATTGTTTGTTCACTGTTCACATTCATGTGGTTTTACGCTTTGCTCTGTGCTCTAGTGCGAAGATTTCTTTAGATTTCTTCGCAGATTGTCCATTTGACAGCACTGTATGTAAGCAATCTACACTAAAAAACGAAAATCTTGATCCTATTAACCATTTACCACTATTTGATCCAATTTTAATGTCTGCTAGTTCAAACAATTTCTTTGATTTTTTGAATTTTCTATTCACCCAAAACATTCCAGTTGATTTAGGAAGATCAAATTGCACAACAACTCTCAATTGAAAACAACTCAATCACTTTTAATGGAGAATGGAACTATACGAAGACCCCTATACTTTGCATGTTTATAGGTGAATAAAATCTAGTTCTAAATCTGTAAAAATACTTGTCCACAAAAATTAGTCACTCATTGTTCAAAGTCCACCTAATCGAGAGTGCCATTTCCAGATTCTCAAAGGTACAGTGGAACAGATTTCATCGTTATTATATGACAGAATCTCGACTCAAGTAACACCTCCTTCCAACTGTCGTAATTCAATTCCAAGTTTTTCGAGTTAATAAACCTGCAATTAAGTCAACGTGATTGCGGAGCTCGATGTAGTCCGATCTGCAACAAGTTGTGGCAGGCACGTGCGGCAATTTCTTGCTCCTTATTAGCTGACTTCGATTATCGAAACATTACAGATAATGAATTTCCCCCGATTTGGATCCGAAATATTGAAGAGTGAGTGAGTGTGGCATCACTGCATCATCTCCATTGATCTCCTCGTAAATTGATTTCACTACTATAGTCAATTCTGCGAAAAAAAGAGCAGTTCAGGATCAAAACTGATCACAAACAGTTCACATTTTCACTCAAAAATTTTCATAAAATATTTATGAACACTAAATCGTCCAAAAACATTCATATTTATTATTTGTCACGCCATTGAATTTCATTTTGGATTTTTTTTTCATTTCTGTAGCACCAAGATCCGTTTCACTGAGAAAGAGACTACTTCCCCAAGAATGTATATTAGAGATTTCGTAGTGTTTCTTTAAACACTGTGATTTAAATATTCCAATTCGAATTTCACATGTAAAAATATATAGTATGCAACAATGTTTCTGTTTTCTGTCAGGGTATTGTAAACAAACGAGGTATACCCCACTAAGGCAATGCCAATGCGTGGAATTTCAAGTCCTTTGAATTGTCTTTCATTTAGGTCTCTGCACTTTTCACTAAAATATCGATGTTTACGTTTAGAGAAAATTAAATTCATACTAACAAAAGTTCAGATTAACACAAAGTTCACTCAATTCATATCAAATAAAATTATATCTACACTAACTTAACATTGTTCATATTTATTGAATCGGCTATGGTTTCGCGATTTTGTCCCCTTATAAAACTTTTTGTTCTTGACTTGAAAACATTGACTGTATTTTAATCTTTCATTTTCACTGGGAGGAAGTTGTACAGTTATCACTCTCTCGCAGTGTCCCTCGCCTGCTGACTAAGTATGAACTGTGTATGTGTTTTCATTATTTTCAAACTTCTAATCTTATACTCCTGAAGAAGTGACGAACAAGTGACGAAATATTGAGTGTATAGGAAAATTAAGCAATCCTGATATTCAAATATTTAATTTGATTTGTTATTCAATTTTCCGCATATATATATATATATATTCAATATATTATATATATATATCATCAGTTTTGACAAAGTTGCGTCAACAAAAATAAACTTTTTCATATTAAAAAAGCCTTTAATGAAAACGATTTATTAATATATATATATATATATATATATATATATATATATATATATATATATATATATATATATATATATATATATACATATAGTTTCAAGATTAACGAATCATTCATACTAGTAAATACTGAGACTCATAATCGAAATATCGAAATATTTTGAATAAAACTCTCAGGGAGCTTTCTACACAAATTCCTGGGAGTTTTAGTTGAAACATTTCGATATTTTGCTTAAGAGTCATCACAAATGAAAAATGACGGAGTAACCCTAAAGAGTTAGTTAAGTTAGTAACCCTAAAGAGTTAAAGAGTTAGACTATCGAAACACAGACAAATGTCACTGAAAATACATAAAGTAAAAATGCAAACACACAGGAAATAAATGTCAACACTATTTAGTAACACTAAACCTTCATTAAAAACTCAATAGTTTTTGAGCCCTTCTACTGCAATTGATTTGTCTGTTGAATACAGCAATACTCGTAATATTATCTCAAACACACACACTCACACACACACACACACAACGTCTTTTCTCCAAAAGAGGGAGCTCACGTGAATATTTCACTGAGACAAAGTTCCCCTCAATTTGGTATAGAATCTATGGGCGTTTTGGAAGTCATCGATTCTTGATTGATTATATATGGACTGATGATTCATAATAATGATGAAACAATTTTATCCTATTATTATTCAACAATATCCATGAATTTTTCGAAACGCTCTCAATATTCACTCTCGAAGGTGATGGGTTCGTTCTCGTTGACAACATTTGTCAGATAGCTTCCTGATAGTTTAATTTGAAATACTTCCATTTAGAGTGTCAGTATTTACTAGTGTTAAATGATTTGTTGATCTTGATAATATATATATATATATATATATATATATATATATATATATATATATATATTATATTTATATATATATATATATATATATATATATATATATATATATATATATATATATATATTTATATATATATATATATATATATATATATATATATATATATATATATATATATATATATATATATATATATATATATATATATATATATATATATATATATATATATATAATTAATTATACATTAGGTATTACATAAGTTTGTGAACCTGGCGTTCTAATGAAGCATATTTGTTTGATTTCAGGTAATCACATTGAAGCACCCCCTTCATCCATTAAGTCCCTTGTTCTATTCCAGACTGTTGGCAATTTCGGCACGGATTCCTTCTATTCATCTTCAGACCTGTGTTGCTCTATCAATGAAAATTCGGAGTTCCTTTGAAGAACAGTGATAATTAATCGAATACAACTCTGTGTAGCTTGAAGATATGTCGTATACGTGTGTATGTATATGTGGATATTTTCCAGCACAGTATCTCTGGGAATATTCTCATTAGAAAATCAATCCAACATATCCGTTCGTATCTATATACGTATCAAAGTTATTTCGGTTACTGTTTGTTGCCTCGTTTCGTCTGTACGTGCTCTGTAGTTTCCATTTCTGTGTTTGTGTATTGTGTTTGTGCTTTGTGCTACTAGCTGACATATTATGCCGAAAAGGGTTTATACCTACGCAATCGTAGCTTTGCTGGATATACTTTTTGATCATCAGGGGCAAGAACATGCCAGAGGAATCTCTTAAAACTTTCGACAGTATACAGGTGAGTCCTTTGATTAAACAAGCTCTATTCATTCGAAAATTCAACTGAGTAACCTAATAATGAGACATTTCTCTGTCTGATGCTACATTAACAATATCTTTAATTTGGCTTACCAAGAATGGGTGCGAAAGGTGCAGGGTTTTTCGAAAACCGCGTCATGTGTATTTGTCCCATATGTGAGTGAAATATTCCAACTTGTACCTTGGATATATATTTTCTTCAAATATCGACCTCATCACTTTAAATTATTGTTCATGAAGAAAGAACTGTATTGGAGCATTTCGTAGGTAACAATGAAACAGTCGTATTCTTAGAGTCTATGCAGCAGACATTCGCAGAAAGGGAAAATGAAATAGTCAGCAAAGCACAAGTTTTCGTGACTTCAGTGCTCTTGCAGTATACTTATTAATTCTACTGATGATATTTCATCATAACATACTGAGTCTGGAATGTAGCAGCACATGACTTTGGTTTTCACTTTCTGCAAAGGTTTTCTGTTACTTATCAGTTTTCAATAACAAATGAGTGGGTACTATTTTTGACTTTCAGGTATTTATACAAGTTCATTACTGCTACACCATTCGACACAGATCTCAGGTGATTGAACATCATCATTTCCGCAAGAGCTATAAAGTTGTAAGTCCTCTGCATGAATATAATATCTGCAACTTCGGATCACGCATGCAATATCAATAGTATGAATTGGAAAGAGGCGTGACTATAATACCAACCTGTGGAACTCTACCAGTGAGCTGATGTTTTTGTGAGAATTTAATTCACGACTTGGTATCGATAAGTGAAAATTGTCAAACTGTCCACAAGTTTTTTTAGATAGACCTATGCATCCCAGCTTGGTCATGAGAAGCGATGGTGCTAAATCAAACGCTTCACTTTGTTCAACAAATACCCCAAAATGACTCTGTTTCTGTGAGTACCAAAAAGTTTGTTAAGCTGTAACATTCACCACAGCCTATCGAATACTATAACTAGCTACTATGGTATACTAAGATGCTCTATCTCATTACACTATGGTAGAGTGCGCTGAGGCTACAGCAGCCATTTTCCAAGCACCTGGAATGTTATCATCATAAAATTTATGAAAAGATGCACGATAAACCTAATAATAATAATTAGTTCTTTATTCTCAATAGGTATAACGTCCAATTACAGAAAATAATAACAATTTTAAATACATAACTAAATAATTAAAATGAAAAAGATATAAAAAAGAGCTCAGTCTAATCTGAAAAAATAGTAACTTATAACTACATTATACCATTCAATGAAATATTATGAAGAACTGAATCCAACTCTATTCATTTTAGTCAATTTTCTTAGTTCACATAACTCCTGATAATAAATTCTATAGAGTCAAAGTGAATGTCATAATTATTTCCAAACCTTTTGAATGTAGACTCCATAAACCAAATGGGGGATTGTATTTGGGAGTTGGTCCTCAGAGTCTCTAGGTGGAATAATTGTGTATTACGAGAATTTTGCCTAGGAACACGAAATTTCAAAGCAGACAAGAGAGGACGGCGATCAATACTATTGTGCAGTAATTTGTACAGAAATTTCAGTGATAAATTTTTTTTCTTGCTCTGCAATGAGATAAAAATTAATCGACTCAATGTTTCGTTATGACTGATTCAAATGTGTAGATAAACTTTATCCTCCCTCCAAACTAAGAATTTCAAGAACCTTCCTGAATAGTCTGAAGATGGCGTTGATGGCAAGTGTAAATGAGATGCCAGATCATGCTGACATACCCAAACTTGCTACGGATTAGGTTATTAAATAGTCCTATGAATGTTGAGGAATTATTAAAATATTTTCCATTACATATAAGGAATCCATATATTTTCGCCACAGATGAAATAAGTTGGGTGATGTGTGGGACAAAGGAAAGCTACAACAAAATCTTTCACCTTATCAGAACGAAAAAGAAACTGACCAGTTCGCTCTAATCACAGTCAATTCGGTCTCTTTTTCTTGTGAAAAAAACAACATTAGACTTTGACACATTCAAACTCAAATAAATGGCCTCACACCAATTAGCAACATAGTCCAGCGCGAGCTGAAGTTGAACACAGTTGTCCTGTGATCTAATTTCATGATATAGTTTCAAATCATCTGCGAACATCAAATGTAGAAAGTGAATATTATCCATCAGGTCATTTATGAACAGAATAAATAACAGTAGTCCAAGATTAGACCCTTGAGGTATTCCAGAAAAGGTATGAACTCAGACGGCTGTATACCCTCCAGCTATACGAATTGACATTGGTCAACCAAGTAAGAATGAGAAAGGTTGGTGAGGCTATCAGAAAATCAAAATTTGTTGAGTAATTTTTGTACCAGGAGCGCATGAGCAACTTTTTCAAATGCTTTCTGAAAATCTGTGTAAATCACATGATCGGTAGAGTCTAGTACTTCAGAAACGTACTATGAAAACAGCTTTATGATTGCTTGAACAAGATTTAATTGACATGAATACATGTTGCTCAATCTTGATGCTATTTCTGACAGCTGGATATACATCATCATAGACCACAATTTCAAAAAGTCTGATAAGATATTGGAGATATCACGTAAAGTAACCACCTTGAATTCAAAGTGATAACCATAATCAGTCTTATTCTGAATAGAGAATAATCTTCAGTAAATACCCAATTTTTGCAATGCTTAATTTTTTTAGAATTTTTTCATAATATAGGCAATATTGGGACAATTTGCGATAATAACTCTCAGGTCACTAATCGATTGGGCCGATACTTGATGAAAATCTGAATAAATAATTCAAATGAAGCAGAGTACATTCTTGATTTTCACTATCATTCAGTCAAACATGACAATATTGTTTCGCCAACATAGTGGCTTCATCAGATGTAGATGATAAACTTTATATACATGTGATGAAGCTTGGCCGAACTAAATTGTCATGTTTGACTAAATTATGGTGAAAATCAAAAAACTGTTTAGTTTTATTTGAATTAATAACTTTCAAGGTATAATAATGCACTAGCTCATGATAATTAATACCATTTGAAGACTCAATTGGTTTCCTATCAATGCAAGAATATTCTAGTGCTTAGTGCATTCAGTTCTCGTATATACATTCAGAGTAGGCCAACTTCGACGTCTTATACACTCGAACAAATGAGCCAATTCAATCGATCTTACTGGAAGACAGTGAGTGGCTTCTTCGATGCGTCTAATGGATTTTCTATGTACGCTACTTCGATCACAATAAGAGATGACGAAATCGGTCTCTTGTTCGCCACGATCTGCTTTTGTCTATTTCGCATACAAGTCCAAAAATGCGCCGAGAACTAACTTGTTCCTGATACAAGCTCGATAATAACTCGAATTCCCTGCTACGTAGAGGGAATGCATTCGAATTTCTGCTTATCCGCTAATTCGAAAGTTTTTTCATCTCGGCGGAATTTTTCTGAATACTTTCCATAAATTGCAATTTCGCATCGACCGCTACGCTTTCGGTTGCGGATTGAGAAGAGTTGCTGAGTTCCCAACTAGTTAATTGTTTCCAGAGTTGCAAATAATTGGGATGAGAATGGATTAAAATATCCATTACGATATCTTCTTCGGAAAATTATTGGATGAAAAGGGGAACGGTATGCATTTAACGAGTATAATTAGTGTGGCATTCACAACATTTTAGTCTGTCGTGCACATTCACACTTCTGCGTAGGTGAAATTACTAAGAAAAGTCTTAGAATTAAGTCGGAATGAATACTTCATTTATAGATTGAAATTATTTGAACAAAATTCGAAATCTTCTCAAAATATTCGAATCAACAGTTTTTCGTCATATACTATCGATCATGGACTGAATAATCTATAATATAAAAATGAATTGCTGTTCGTTAGTCTCTCTCAAACTCGAAAACGTTTGGACCGATTTGGCTAATTTTGGTCTTTAATTATTTGTGAAAGTTCAGAGAATGTTTAAAAGGTGAATACATATAAAAAGTCCGGTATTAAATAAAAACACCAATTCTTTTTCTTCTTCGATGTGTCCCCTGTCGTTCAGAAATCAAATTGAAAGAATAGTTTGAAATGAATAACCAATTAGAATTTTCATATCATTCTGTCTACATATTTTTATAATATAATCAACATAATGATATTGAGCTATTCCGCAGACGCAGTACTCCTGTGATTATCGAATGATCTATTTCACGCAATGAACTTTCTCTCACTCTCCTTCGATACTCCCTCGAAACTGCTCAAATGATTTTGATGAAATTTTATATGAATACTCGGTTGATCTG
Organism: Henosepilachna vigintioctopunctata; assembly: GCA_030704895.1. NCBI lineage: Eukaryota > Metazoa > Arthropoda > Insecta > Coleoptera > Coccinellidae > Henosepilachna > Henosepilachna vigintioctopunctata. Next base: position 351,169 of record JARQZJ010000093.1, read on the forward strand.
ACTATCAGTTGTTATTGATTTGTCATGCATCTAATTGATGAGGAGTTTTGACTGGAGATGAAAGTGGAGTGATGACTCATCACTGACACGCGTGACAGTGTGAGAACGATAATCTTTTCTCTTTCGAATTAATTCTCAATATATAAAACAAAGACTATTTACTTCCACCAATTCTATGACTATAAGGTTGTATTCATTTAATTACGTTGATTAAAATCATCAATTGAATTCTATTAGAACGTATAACTTAATTCATTGTCAGCAAGTCGATTATAAAAATTTTTTCGGGAATATTTGAAGATTAGAGTGAAAAGGATCAGACTGTTTCTCGAATGAGACACTCAGTAGCTGAAGAATTTAGTGATTCTGTAAATATTTCGTCGTATTGGTTCTGGTAGATTCAACTTGGACCGTGCTCTTGGGACGTCCGGGATAGGCGTTGAACTGTTAGTCCAAATTTCGCATGAATACTTCTTGAGGAGCATGAGTGCTTCTGAAAGAATAATTGGCATTCCAAAGAATATCGTTATCAATGCCATCGTTACCATACCAATTTCGAAATGGATCTACATCAAGTAACCCCAGTGAATATTCAAAATTTAGCTCCTTCGTGCTGCTTTTTCATCAAAACGTTTTGTCTTCATGTACGGAAGACATCCTCTATGGTGTCATTGTACTTACTAAAATAGCATTTACCTGCGAAGCAATTTAAGTCATGCTTATCTCCGAACACCAGTTGAAAAATATATCTTCTAGGAGTATTGAATCTAACAACATATATCAAGGATGACCTGACGGTTCTCCATATGGAATTCATAAGAAGGTATATAGAGATTTAAATTGTTGCCTCACTGGTAAACGTGACACAACTGAGGAGATCCTTGCACAACGAAACAACTGTCTTGTGCTTCTATCAGGTGTGCATCGATTTCAATATTACAATAACGTTTATCCCTTGAAGGATAACGAGGGCATCACTTGTGAGATTCACATATACTTCACTATAACATTCTTTTGATTCATTTATATTTCTCGAATGAATCCTCTAGCATTTTCTCAAATATATACATGTCTATTTGAAAAAGAAATCGACAATTGTTATCTGAATGTTGAATTGCATATAAACTAAAATTCAAACACTTGAACTTTTGATTTACACTTTATTGACAACATAGCATGACGCGTTTCGTCGTTACAAACGACTTCTTCAGATGCTAACAAAATACTCTAGTACTCTACAGTACTAGAGTATTCACTCTACAGTAGAGAGTGTGTACTACACAGTACAGATCCTCCTTACAGAATACTCTTCACTTTTCATGTTTAAATTTTAGTTTATATTCAATTATAAAGGATTCAATAAATGACACGGAGGTTTCGCTTATCTCTTGGTGACACATTATGTTGAAAACTATAAAATTCAAAATTAACACACTTGACTTAAGTTTCACTGAATATATTAAAATTGTACATATGTTTCGGATGGTTAACCCATGATCAAAAGTATACAATATTACTGACTTTCAAAATGTACAACTTTCACTTATATAGCCTACACCACAGAATTTGAAACTGGTTTCACGGAAAAATCTACCTGGTTATTACAAATAGGTGAATCCTTCTTTTTCGCTATCGAAATTTCCAAGACTTCAAGGGTATCTAATCTTTTGCCCTTACTACCTGAGTGTACTTAGTACACTCAGTAGTAGATTTATCGAGACATCCACGTTAGTATATATGATCTATGAACACAACATGACAATTAGACCTAAAATAACAGTAAGCCAACCTTACCTATCACAACTAAGCTCACTCCTCTCACCCTTTTTGAAGAAAATATATGAAACTTTACAAATTTATAATGTTACTAGCTGACCCGGCGAACTTTGTAAGCCAATTCTTTTTTATTTGAATATTTTTCAAAAAGCCGGAAAGACATGTTCTACTATTTGTGCTACACTATCTTTCTCTTAATATCATTTATCTCGTGGGAGCCAGGAACTTACTCACTTACGAAGGGACTGCAATACTTCCTGTTATTTAAAATCAGTCGAATTATCAAAAAGTTCCTATTTTAAAAGGTTTCATGTATTGAAAGTTTTTAACCTATACGTTCTATAGTTGAACGGCATGTTCTTGATTTCGTATCATGTACTTATTCCATATATCTCAGCATTAATTTTATCAGATATTTGCTGGATACAACTAAAAAAATTTTCAGAATTTAGTCTATTCCCGGAAATCAATGAATATAGTGGCTCTGGCGGCCGTACAAATAGCGTCTATTTGAATTGACGTATTGTAGTATTTTCTTATCAATAACAATATTAATCTTTGCCTTGCAATATTGACACACAACGTTCATTGGTTCAATAGCAAAGATTTGCTGTGAACTGTAATATATTTCAACGTTATAATTGAATGCAGGTCGAAATGACTTAAACGCAACCTTTTTATATTGTTAATTTTGATTACATCGATTCCGTTCAACTTTATTCCGAGGTTCGCGTTGCTCGTCAGCTTGACTTGCTCTTTTATATCATTTGTCTTGCTGCATTGCGAGTTCTGCATTTTGAGTTTGTACATCTAATACCTATCAATTTGAAAACGAAATTTTTAACTGTAAAGTGAAGAAACTATGTATTCTTCTTTATAATCAAATGTACCACGTACTATGTTAGTAACGTGTATGCTAGTCAATTTAAACCTACCAAAATTTCATATTAAATTGAAGTTGTAATATTAGTCGTGATAGCTCTAAACTAACGGAAATGTGTGATAGGATATTCAGTTTTTTTACATCCTCTTTTTGAGAATTATCAATTAAGTAGTCTTGAATTTAATTAATTATTAGTAATTTTGCACGCAATTTTTCAAATTTTTTTCCTAACAATAAGAAACACAACAAAAAAAATAGCGAAACAAACCCGTTGACTCTATATTTAAGTTGGAAAACGCTTGTATGGGAAGAAAAATGGCCTGTTTTTAGGGTTTTCCCGGCAGTTATTGAATTATTGTTGCTGTAAAAACCATTCAGGACTTCAACGAACATTTTCAAGAAATAATAGGCAAAATTGGCCCAGGCGTTGTAGAATGAATGTAGAATGTAGAAGCAAACAGATGATGTAGAAGGTTTCAAAGGAGAAGTCATTTGATTATCTAAATTAGTTTTTGTTTGAGTGGCTTTACTTCGAAACTTATTTGTCGTATATACTTGGATTTATTTATCCACCATCTTATTTGCATTTTCTTGTGAGGTATTGCTTATGTGTGCTTGTGAAGCTGAAAAACACAAAAAAATATTATTTATAAAATATTACCTTCAAATACACATTTAAAAAGAATTTACAAAGATTTACAAAGAAGTTGAATAAATTTGTATTACAAATAAGTACCTACATGAACTTCCACATGACACCGCTTCAAGTTCCACATGCTTTGTACCTATTTCCTCTAAATCTTTCAGACATTCTCCTATCAATGTCTTTCTTTGTTTTTTGAGAATATATGGTCTTTCTGTTGCATCTGATGTTCGTTTCCTTCTATCTGGTTGACATTGAAATTTAGTGGGCATACACCCCGGTTTCATGCGGATAATTATAACTTACCAACACATTTTGTGATTCATTTTTATATTATAGATAATCTCAATGGACAATTTTTGCTTTTGTTTTCTTGCATCGTGTTCTCGGCGGATTGGTTCAAAATTGAACCTATCTTACTATCATGCTTTATGGTTCCAAGAATTCAGAGTGACTCATCACACGTGTTCGTAACTAGTTACTATATTAGATATAACGAACTTTCTCGACTCCATTAGATGTCTACATAAGCCATCGAAGTCTGAAACAGGTGAACATATCGACACGTCTGACAAAATTCCACTAATGATTCATCAACATCAATTTTCTGGCGACATAATTTTCCAATTTATCTCCGTGATATTGATCCAACTATGTTTGGATTTATATTCCTCGTAATATGACCCATGAAGATGAATAGGGATCACTTTCAACTCACATAAATCATTTTCACATAATGAATAATAATACGTCGAATGAAATAGGTTTCCAGCCAGAGAGACAATTTATTATGATTGCCAGATGCAGGTTTCTGTGCAATTTTCTATTTAACCAACTGTGTAATTTATGTAATTCAACCAAACGGATTATAAATTAACGGCTTTTATCGTATGTAGTTATTATATTTAGTTAACTTAAATTCGAATTATCGTTGTTTAAATTGCATGAAACATTCAAGATTGATAACCATTCCTAGTAATAATGATCAGTAATCTGGGGTAGAGCATTAGATCATGAGAGCTGTAATAATTCATATATAAATGGTATTCTGAAACCACTAACAAGGATGAATTGATAATGTATTCTCCATAACGCTAAATTTATAGGTTGGTCCCTATCAATTTAATTCAGGACAAATCACTTAAATGCAATTTGTTATGAATGTTTCAGCTCAAATAGTTTTGAACCAATCACATAAAATTGGATGCCTCGTATGCTCAAATGTGAATCTGAATTTTCTCATTTAATTTTATCGTTGCTTTTGTGAATCCAGTGTAGTTAATAGAAAAACGGTAGAATGCTATATACAGTTTGTATATCTGATGAAATATATGTTTTTAATGGTGATATGACATATATTCTAGAAATATATAATCAAAAAACTGGAGTTATTGATTCTGTTAATGTTCAATTAAACAAGAATATTAATTTTTCGTAATTTCATGATTCTTAATCACGTTTCTAGTATTCCAATATGAGAATATCCAGCCAATATTCGAATTAGATACCAAATCAAAATCGCAGGTGCCAGAATATGAACAAGAAAATCAACACTTTGCGATTTTTCTTTCACCCGTTAAAATTTTCGAAGAGGTATCATGGATGGATAACAATCAAAGAGTTTGCTTGATGAAAACATTGCTTTTTTCATCACAAAAAACCTTACAATTATTTTGCTCCACAAAACTCAAATGAATTATTTCGGATTGAATAATTTTTATAATAGCGATTAGATATTCTCCAAGAGAACAGTTAATGAAATTGTAACCATAATTTCACACAAATACAATATAAAATATATGTATATATAATAAACACAAAAATAAATTATAAAAAGAGAACATTTATGAAAATGGTGAGAATATCTCAATGTGAAAATCCTATGAACTCAAGGCGAGATATTGACTCTCTGAGCACAATGTTCTCATATCTAATATCTTCAGAAAAGAGAAGAGGGTCTAATAACACCTCACTCATAAATGGTATGGTGTAAGGCGTTGGCTGGCTGCTCTCGAGGTTGACTGTCCTTTTATCTGAACAATAATTGCCCTAACTAGTCACTTTATTGTGTAACTGGCTATTTCAATTCTGCTTTTCAATATAAAAATCTAAATAAAATCAGGTACAAAGAAAGGTGGTTATGGATTAATAATGCTCTGTATCGTTAGTTACCAGTTTTGTTACTATCATTGTTGTACATGTGTTTGATTTTAAGACTGATCATTTAGTTATTAACGTAGATTTTTGAGGAACTTATAGAATTTTGGAGCTTTATTCGATACCGTAGCTCGGATGTGTTTAGTTCCTTTGTAGTTTGCTGTCGTTCTGTCGAACTTGACTTTTAATAATGTCATTGTTTTGTAACAATCAGACATAACCTGCACGATGGGTTATCAATTGGAGCTAAACCATGCGGTCTGGTACAAATTTTGTTTATTTTATGGAACAACCTTTTAGAATAAACCTCCTTTTCGTAAGTTAACCTTTTTATTGTTTGATTCACCATGTTGATTGTAATATTACGTTGTAGCACTCCTGATGAAGGAACAATATAGTTTTGAAAGCTCGAGTTGAGGAAAAAAGAGTCTTCTCATTTGACACCACCTGACTGCTATCCCACGAATATCTGATTTATATATATATATATATATATATATATATATATATATATATATATATATATATATATATATATAGGATTTCGTATGACCATCAATCAGAAACTGTCATGATATGGTTTAACCTAACCTAACTTGTACTTTATGAACAGAAATTGTAGTCGCAAATTTTGTTCGCTCTAAATTTTCGAAACGAAAAAAGGCTTCGAAGAAAATTGTAATAGTCTGAGGAATAATCCATTGAAATTCTGCCAAGTATTCACCTAACATCCTGTATATCACTAAGGAAATTCATTAAGCAAACTGATCTAAGCTCACAAACCATGTTCTCATTTATGTTCATGAAGATGAAAGCGTTCCACAAGAATCAGTTAATCAAAATAATTCAACGAAGAAATATATTTTATTTGAGTGATTATCAACGGAACTCCTAAATTTTGGCTAAGAACATGTAACTTGAAGCGAAGAAATCTTCAATCTATCACCAATAGTATTGCGTTGAGTGAAGGAATCCACTCCATCCCATCATTTCAGGTAGCTCTTTTGTGTTCGATACACTCTGTACAGTGTAAGTGCCTGAAGTTAGTCGTTAATCGTCGCGTCCCTATCTTTACACGTGTTATCTATTGTCAAATACAAGCAGAAGATGTGTAGTTTACCTTTACTATTATACAGTGTGATCTTCGTACATAAAACGTAATTGTTTCATATTTCAAAATAATGATGGTGAAAACTGCAACAATAACAAAGATTTGAAAACGAAATATCTCATTCAAAGTTGACTATGTAGTGGGCTTAGGACTTTTTTGATGGATTATTCACTTCAATTGCTTCACGTTAGAAAAGGAGTGAATAGATAGAGTACCTGCGTATTTTGGGTAAGAAATTGAATCATATTAAAATGAATCAGAAACATAAATACAAATTATTAGAGTCTTTTACACAGGTTTCATTTGAATTTTCATGCCTTTCATTGAATACTTTGTTCATAATCTTTTAAACAATCGGCATTGAAGGAAATTGGGATGAAAAAGCTGTGCATTTATCAATTGATCGAAATAAGGTTGATATTATTGATATTATTGATCATTACACAACTGGAAATGAAGAAGGGAAAAAACTGTGACAAAGTCTGATTCCTTAGGTCGTGCAAAGTAAATTTCAAAAATACAATGTATATAATAAAAAAAGAGATTAAAGCGTGTCACTCTGCAGAAAGGCTCCGGGTTGAATAATTATTACACTATAAGTTTAAAAAATCACCATGAAAATGAAAACATTATACTATCACTGAGCCACAGCTGTAAATTCTCAAAATTTGCTTTTTGTATCGAACAAAATGAAGACGTTTTTACCAGTAATATATAATATATAATATAGGACAATTCCAAATACATATTTTCATTTGATTTTAGACGAGTATGGTAGAAAAACTGTGATAGAAATTCGAAAATAGATGTAACTGAACACAAGTAAAAATAAACTTTTCACAGGTAAAAATATACATGGATCTGTAAAAAGCTGTGAGAAGGTCTGATTCGTTAGGTCGTGCAAAGTAAAGTGCAAAAATACAAGGTTTTATATATATACAAGGTGTTGGAAGAATTATTTCCCCATAAGTTTGAAAAATTGCCATGAAAATGAAAAATTTATACTATCAGTGAGCCATTGCTGTATATGCTCATAATTCGGTTTTTATATCGAACAAAATGAAGAGTTTTTGCCGGTTGTATATAAACGATTCAAACACATATTTTCATGAGGTTTTAGACGAGATATGGTTAGAAAACTGTGAACGATCTCTGAAAATATATGTCACTGATCAACATTACAGAAGCAAACATGTATATGAATCTGGAAAAAGCTGTGAGCAGGTACCATTCATTAGGTCGTCTAAAGAAAAGTGCAAAAATACAGGGTGTATAATAGAAAATAGTAATAAAAGCGAGTCGTTCTGGAGAAAAGCTCGTGGTGGAAGAATTATCACGCCATAAGTTTGAAAAATCCCCAACATTCAGTAAGAAAAATTGCCATTATCTGGGGGTCGTTCAGTTAAGGATTAATTTTGATTGGATAGTTCAAAAACATCTGAATTCGCCGAAGTAATCAGATTAGAAAGACGATGGCGTAGCCGGGAGAGAGCTGTGAAAGCATTTGTTATTGAACTCGGTGTTATCAGATCCATTTTAGACATAAGTTACGGCTCAGGATTTGTGGACAGTTGAAATACCCTAAGGCGACAAGGCTCTTCTCGTTGGCCCAATCTTATCTGACAAGTTACTGAAGGATTTCGTACTTCAGATATTGCTATTTACCTCACGGCTATTTTGTAATCAACGAGATACATGTAATTTTGTTGTTCATGCAAGACAGGGATTTTTTAATCTTCGTAAATACCCTTTTCAACTGTCATCAAGACAGTTAAGTGTTTTCATTATACAAATTTATTATATAATTAGTGCTAAGTATCGTGTAATTAAGCCCCGATTCCAAGAAATTTTTCAAAACAGTCGTCATATCTTGTGGTCTACTTACTCTTAATCCAGACTTTTCTATGATTTCAACCCTGTTTTCTGGTTATCCCTTAGTTGTATCAATCCACTGGAAAAATAATCAGAATTGAATACAATTCGAAACTAGCTTTTTGAATAGTTGACAAGAAGATTTTGCTTATCTATTCGTGGAACATTATGCTAAAAACAATAAATTAAAACAAACACACTTGGCTTAAGTTTCAGTAACATGTAATATTGTATAATCTTGATAATGGGTTAACCACCCGAAACATATGTGGAGGTTTCAATATATCCAGTTTTTTATATCATAATGTAGAACTATTAAAAATACATTTGAAAAGGTTTCGGAAGAATTCATAACAATGATTTGGACACCCAAATAATTTGTCAATGTATGAAAATTCCATGAAATATAAACGAGAGTTTTTAATTATTCCATATATCTCGAAATGTCTTACTAAATGTCATTTGAAATATTTTTAATATTTTCAACAGATATTAGTTATCCTTGAACTTAATAATATTCACATAATTTACAGAGACGAAACAATATAATGGAAAAATTATATTATTACTGAACCACTGTTGTATAATAAGAAAGTAATGATATTACAATATAAATAGTATTGTTGAGAATTTGTTATATATATTCAAGTTTTCTATTATTTCATTGTTAATTTTTTCTCAAGCTCTATGTATTATTATGTGTTTATACTGATGTTCTTTCTAAAATATTTGATGATATTGAGTTTTTTCTACCTGTACAAAAATTACCCAAAATTAGTCAAAACAATGTTTTCATTATCTTCATTATAATTCATATTGTTCAAAGTGAGGAGCAAGTATGTAAATTAGCTGTTATTGCATCAGTTTTTTATGATATAAGTACGATTTCTATTGTGTTTCATCTTTGATAGCAGATAAAATGCTACGTTGTCCCATATAAAAGGCGTTACATTTTAAATGCAATAAATGACACGTTGCTTTCGCTTCTCACTCGATGAAACACTTGGGTTTAGTTTCACTCAATATTACCCTCAGTTAAACGGGCCATTCATTAGCTAACACATATAATGAACATTTGAAATTATATCTATGCCAAAACGTATAGTTTCAAACATAGCTGATCATTATTCAGATAATTACCACAGATTCTCGGAAATTCTGAATATGGAATATCTAAAACGGTGGACCACATCTTGTTTAACTATGATTTCAGGTAGGTATACTTCATACTCGCGTCATGCTTCCTGAACAAGTCGCTACTGAACATTGTAAATTGTGCACCTCATCAGCATTTTCATCAACGTTTTCATGGGAAGTGGTATTTTAGCTTCTGCCTGTAGGACATCTATTCTGATGTATCTGTACAAGTTTGTGTAGATCTAGGTATTTTATTTTGAAATACATCATAGATTTTGATGGCAGTCTCACTTACGCTGCACCACAAAAAGCATCGTAGGCTCAGGTTAGTCTTTTGAATATCAGGTATAATTTTAGAAGGTCATATTTAGAAAGCTTCCTTTCCTCACTCAAAATGGGAAATGAGTTTTCCATTAGTTCGTTTTTGCTTTTTGCAAGTTTTTTTTGAAGTGAAAACATCTTTAGCGGCGCTGTGTATTTTTTTTGAAATGGGTAAAATTGTCTAAACTCGCGTCAGTGTGTTTAGCGCTTGTGCGAAAGTTCGTGTGTATTTTTCATTCAATTGTCAAAGTTTACGTGCGCATGTAAATGATCTAGCACTTGACGCTCTTGTTGAAAAGATCAATGTGTTAATTTTATCAGAAACTCATATGGGTAACGATGAAATAACATTGACATTCCGAATTTCAACTTTGTTGCGAGTTTCAGAAGAAATAATCGTCCAGCGGGAGGAGTAGCTATTTATCAAAATATGAATATAGTTCATTATTGTACAAATTATATGGATGTGCATGTGAAATACAACAGCATGTTTAATGCTACTGTTTCTGATATCGGTGATATTTGTATAAGTCGTTGCCACTCTGGTGATAATCAGTTTATTATTATGGTTGCCGTTCACATCTCTCCAGATAAGTCATTGCATGCTATACGAGACTTCTTGTACGAAAATTAATTCATTTATTCTCATGACGCATCTGCATTGCTTCAAAAAAAAAATTGGAAAAAGCTTTGATGAATTGCCAATGATTTTGAGTGGAGATTTCAGCATAAACTTTGCAGAGGATAAAAATCAACTATTAATTGAATTTTTGAATAATGAATTTGGTTTAACTATGTCAAATGATCGCAATCTTAGCACAACGGAATACAAAACTACTATTGATGCGGTCTTTATTAGACACTTAAATAGGTTCGAATCAAAACCGTTCGTTTCCTTCAGCTATCATAAACCTATCGTATCAGTTTTAGAGATAAGCGATGATGGTTCTGGAAAAGATGATGATGAAAAAGTCGTTGAAATTATGGCTAGGAGTTGATATTCCTAAGGGATAAACGTTTTAATGTAAAATAATTGTAATAGTTCTGAAGTGTTAAATTTTTAATGTAATATACATAAATTGTCATGTTTGTGTACGAGAGCGCAATAAATGAATATTGTATTCCACCACATAAATAATAATACTTTTATACTGATAATGAAAGCAATTCGTACAAAATTATTCTCTTACCATTCCAAATTATCGAAAATGCACAACATTCATATTGAAATTTTCACTTCTGCCGGCACTCCCGGAGTGCAACCCGTCGTTTTTTTTGTGTTTCTTGTAACTGAGTCTACTATCCAGTTCATTTTCTAGATATTTCACAGATCGTGATGGTAGAAGTTTGAAATCGTCTACGTTTTTGTTAGTTTTATAGTTATATTGAAGCTTAGATATGAAAATTACAGTTAAGATTACAATTAATCAATTTGTTAACGAGAACAACACATCTTCAGAGAAACGAATTTCAACTGTCAAGCTGAATGGCATAACAACTACATTGAGATGTACTGATATACTGAATAAGGAAATTGAAATAATGTATATTTTGTATTTAGAACACTTCATTACAGTGAAGACATCATTTATTTCAATAATAAAGTCACTGATACTTTTTGTTTTCAGAAAATATATGTGAAACAATTCTCACTTTGTCAGAACAGTGAAGAGAACAATTCAGCTCTTCAAATTATTTCTATAATGGAAATAACCACTTTATAATTTACTTGGGCTCAATATCTATAGAAATATGTATCCATATAAGGACATTTGCTTAACATTATCCTCCACCTTGTGACCTACTTGATCCTATGGCAAAAGGTAGAGATGGGTTTGTAGGTGAGTGTTGTGGTTCTATCTTGATTCCATTGGCCTCATTATTGATGACGAATACACCTTTCTGAATTTTTTCACCAATGTCTTTGGCTGTATTGATGAAGGCCTCCTCATTATTTGCTGTAGTTTTTGCAGATGTCTCCATGAACACTAGGCCATGTTCCCTAGCAAAAACTTCTCCTTTTTCTTTCTTAACTTCACGTCTATTTTCTAGATCACTTTTGTTGCCAATCAACATTAAGGACATTTGCTTAATATCACCCTCCACCTTGTGACCCACTTGATCCTATGGCAAAAGGTAAAGATGGGTTTGTAGGTGAGTGTTGTGGTCCTATCTTAATTCCACTGGACTCATTATTGATGTCGAATACACCTTTCTGAATTTTTTCACGAATGTCTTTGGCTGTATTGATGAAGGCCTCCTCATTATTTGCTGTAGTTTTTGCAGATGTCTCCATGAACACTAGGCCATGTTCCCTAGCAAAAACTTCTCCTTTTTCTTTCTTAACTTCACGTCTATTTTCTAGATCACTTTTGTTGCCAATCAACATTATCACCATGTTTGAATTAGAATGTTGTCTAGCATCATCTAACCAACTTGTGCGATGATTGAAAGTTTCTCTTCTTGTGATATCATAAACAAGAAAAGCACCTGCTGCTCCTTGATAATAAGACCTAGTTATTGATCTAAAGGCGTTCTGTCCTGCAGTATCTCAAATTTGTGATTTAATTCGTTTGCTATCAATTGTTATCATTCGAGCTCCAAATTCAACAACAATTGTTAAATCATGCACAGGTTGAAACCTTTTGTCTGTGAACTGTAGTAGAAGACATGATTTACCCACACCTGTATCTTCTGTAATGATATACTTGGATAAATATGCGTATGACATATTGTAATGATAAAAAATTCGAATATATTGTATCGCAATAACAATAAATAGAATTTCTTAAAAATTGACTAGTGACAGCTGTTTGTCGAAAAGTGGAGACAACGTCAAGGAAAAAGGAGAGGTGTTAATATTTTGTTATTAGTGACTTTGCGTGTGAAAATTGTCTGTTCGGTTTTTTGTTTTTTCATCCATATTTGGATTCATTGTAATACTCCGAGATCTTTTATCAGGCAGTTTGCCGCTTCAGAGTTATTTCTCTAACATGTATACTCGTACCTTGAAGGATAATTACATCATATCGCACACGTACACAGAGTTTAATATACTATAGAATTCTTCCCAATCAATTGGAATTTTTCGGATGAATGTTTCTGTGTAGACAGCTCCCTGAGTCTTTCATTCGAAATATTTCGATATTTCGATTAAGAATCGAAGTATTTACTAGAATGAATGATTCGTGAATCTTGAAACTAGCTATCCTTTTGCCCACCAGGGCGTGATATGGAGCAATCAGCCATTCTTACACATTACAGACAGATCTCTATGGTGTTCGAATGAAATGTCACCAAGTACAAAGCCTCTACGTACTCGCACGGATGTTGTCATGAGTAGGAATCTAGAACGCTAGGAAGAGTTTATACGTCTTTTCTCCGATATAGTGTAAGTGTTGTTGTCCTCTTTCGGATATTGGACCTGTGGGCGTTTTGAAAGTCATCAATTATTGATTGATTCATTAAATACGAACTGATGATTCATAATAATGATGACATAATTGTATCCTATTATCATTCAACAAGATCTATGATTTTTTCGAAGCGTATTATTCACCCTTATATATATATATATATATATATATATATATATATATATATATATTGTTTTGAATGGTTTCAGCAATAAGGGAAATATAATAAAAATAAAAGAAATAACTTGAAGAAGTTCGTACTCTTCTCATGAAAAATGATTACCCATCAAATTTGATCAACAAAATCATGAAAAAAAGAAATCATAAATTATATAATACTCACATTCAAAAAAAAGGGAATCTAACGAAAATAATTTTGTTCCCCTACCATATATTCCAAAATTGATTACGAACAGTGCTAAAATATTAAAACCTTATAATTTAATAATAACACATACTGCCAGAAATCAAATCAGAGAAATATATACAAAATTGAGGAGTGAAACAGTAACTCAGAAAAAAACTCATACTGTTTGTAATATACCATGTAATAATTGCAGTAATAGGACAAACATCACAAAATCTCGAAGAAAGAATTAAAGCGCATAAATACGCAAAAACTCAAATAACAGCCTTACATAAACACAAAATAACAGAGAAACACGATTTTGATTATAACAATACAAATATTTTAGCAACTGAAAAAGACGAAAAATGTTGAGGAATTTTAGAAATGTTACGCATTCGTAAAAATTTGGAAAACACAGTAAATGAAAGAAAAGACATTAAACATCTCAATTCTATTCACAACGATTTGAGAAACTTCATAAAAAACATTCATAAAATGAATACACAACAATCACCAAACATCACATCTCAAAACTCATTCTTTCCAGATCTACCTTCAGTTTCATACACATAAACCAATTGATATACAAATTCTGGATAAGTAAAAAACTCAACTATGTTATTATATATAATATAAATCACACTTATTAGAATCACCTGGCTTAACATGAGTTGTTTTTCAGAGGTTTCCTCATGGTGAAGAAGATTAAAACTTCCGAAGTGAATGCTAAGCCAGAAATATTTCTCTGATACTGAAAATGAATATGTGAAAATACAAAAAAAACTAATTTGATTTTTCTAAAAAATGAATTTGACATTTTTATATCTATAGTTATTCATAAAATTGAATTATTCGTTAGTTTTTACGAAGTTGTGATATACAACGAAACGTCAACGAAAATGAAAGTTTTCATATCAAAGAAGCCTATTATTGTTAAAAACATTCAAAATAAACTATCCTAAACAGGCAATAAATCAATTTTATAAATAAATATTATATATATATATATATATATATATATATATATATATATATATATATATATATATATATATATATATATATATCATCGCAGGTAGACATTGATTTAGTCTGAAAATATAGCTGTAACAGCTTGGTCAAGATACTCAATTTTAAACCAAAAATGATGTAGATTCCTCACGTGGAATTTTGTGTTGTTTTGTTCTGTGTTTTTCCTTTTTAATCAACTTTCAAGTGTGAACATTTAATAACTTGAACTACGCCGTTCTGATGAGAGCCAATTAACTTGAAACATATGTAAACGGCTGTTACAAATAAACAAGCAACGCACCTCTCAGGTAAATACCGAAAACTATTAACTCCTTTTTCAGCCTGACAAACCTTGTTCTTAATTTATCATATTGTCGGTACAAAATTCTAGAAGGTATAAATATCTCATCGCAGGTAGACATTGATTTAGTCTGAAAATATAGCTGTAACAGCTTGGTCAAGATACTCAATTTTAAACCAAAAATGATGTAGATTCCTCTACATCAGATGTTGTGTGAACATCTAATAACTTGAACTACGCCGTTCTGATGAGAGCCAATTAGCTTGAAACATATGTAAACGGCTGTATATATATATATATATATATATATATATATATACATGTAGAAGTTTGTGTGTGTATGAAATTGTATTTGAGAAATATAATAATAGGCGTATGTTGTAGTCTTAATCGTTTCCTAAAGTTGAACGTTCATCTGAACGTGCAGAGCAGGAGATAAGCGATTCATTTCGTTTTGCAGTAAACCCGTTTTTGTGTTGTAGATTCCATTAAACTTCTCAATGCTCGGGGTGACCGTACTTTACTGGATGCGAGTGACGATTCCGAAAGGATTGTTTGAAGATTACATCGTCGGCATAATATCTGTTTTGCGCTACATCTATAAAACTTTAACTAAGCCTTAAACGGATCTAACAACCATTTGTTTCGTGAAAATAAAATGGAAGATGGCTTTTTGCGAAGATTTTTTCATGAAACATCGTTTTAACTTCAATTTTGCCAGCTATGTGCAGTTATTATATCGACTTTGAAACCGATACGAGTTATGAACTAGGCACTTCTTTTCTAAATAAGAGAATGAATCGTATAAAACCCATTTTCATTATATGAAATTAGAATATAAGAATCAAAAAAAAAGTATGACTGAATTCATAGATAACACTGATATAGTTCAGGTTTCCCATTTAGTTTTCGGCAGCGAGTAAACAACCCAAAACCTCATTTGTATTGGAAATATAACACTATTCACTGGGAAAATAGGGCTATTGATGATTAAACATATGCGGAAAGAATTTTACAGTTCGAAAATGTGTTCAACACAACCCTGATTATTTCATTAATCAGATTGCTGTTTTCATGATAAAATAACTTATTGTTCCATAATTCTATATAACTGATTTCCGCTCATTTTCCTAGTTCGTGTCTCATTTGGATATCATTTTTTCGTGGGAGCTGACAATTATTATTATTATTATTGAAAACATGATTCAAGTGGTGAATAAACAACCTATAACCCAATTAGAATATTTCCGAGGGAAGTGTATATCATACATTGAACATATGAAATCAAATAATATCAAGTCTAAAATTACAACCAAACGAAACACATATAATAAATCTACTGAATGAAAAATTTTTTTAGCTACTTCAGGTGACGTTGCAAATAGATGCATCTATGCCATTTTCGAAGGAGTTTATTGATGAAGCACCAACAACCGAAGAGTCTAGAGAGTTTCACACGACAAAAACTCTGTAAAAAGACTGTATAATGGTTGTTTTGAATCTTTCGCTTTTCAATTTCAGCGAATGACAGACGAATGTCCTCACTTAAAGTGAATATATAACTCAAATCAACAGAAAAGAGCCCATTCAATACTCTAAAGCTCCTGCCTATCTATTTCGATGGTTAGGCCAAAGAGTACTGAACAGTGCTCGTAATAAGGGCTATTGATACCATAAGACATTCTGGTAGCTCTTTTCTGAAATTAACTTTCGATAAGATTTTGGTCACACCAAATAGAATGACCCAATTTCAGCAACGTCGAATATATTTCTTATTAATTGAAGATGCAGTCTGAACTGAAGGCCGTTCAAAAACTTTTCCGAATATCTGAAGAGATGTGTTTGCTTCTTTGCACATCGCACTTATATGAGGAGACCACGACATATCGTTCGAAATCACAACACGGATATCTTTCTGTGTAACGACCGGAGTTACTTCTGACCCGTTGATGGAGTATGGCAGAATCTAGTTACTATTGCCGATATAAGGCACACTACACTCAGATGTTCAGAGGAATACACCATGTATCGCTCTACTGGGAAATATTAAATATAGCAGCCTGTATCATATGGTGTTATTTTGTATCGCATATATCTTAGATCATCAGGGTATTGTGTTTGACATTCCAGTTTTGGAATGTCAGATGTATAAACAAAAAGGAGCAAAGGGCCCATGACAGGCCCGTGCGGACCCCACTCAATAGCGGAAACACGTAAGGATAACTATCGCGACTTGAACTCGAAATTATCTATCAGAGTTGGCAGACAACCATAAAAGCGTCCGCCCAAGAGTACCTGCATGTCTAGTTTCCTCATTAATCATCGCTTTGGGATTTTGTCAATTTTCACTTCAAATTTTATATTTTTACTTCAGGTTCTCATATATATTTCATGTTCATTTCAATACTTTTTGAGCAGTCCCTAAATGATTGGCCTTCCGATATTGCCTTGGAATCTTCGAGGTTGACATTCGCAAGTGCTACTAGTACTATAAAATGTGAAACTTTTAGCTCTTGCATCAACAGAGACGATATCTATAACAGATAACACTGTATTTGTATGAAAAATGTGATGCGATAGCAGATTACGTTCCCGCGAAGTCTGAAATTATTATTGCTGTCGACCAATTTCAGTTATTATACAGTCAAGTTTTCTTTAAAAATTTAGAAGTTTTCATTCTGGCTTCTCTTCCATATAGGACTGCGATCATTAATCGTTTAATTATTGATGAATATCAAAAAAATCTAAAATGTTTCCTGGTTTTCACTATAAATAATTTAAAACATGACAAAATTGTTTCGTCGACACAGTGGCTTCATCGATGTTGATGATCAACTGAGTTGATACATTGTGTTGAGTTGAGTTGCGGTACTTTGTCCCAAGGTATCGTCAAGTCCTGCCAGGAATTTCAAACTTAGAATATTTGAATACCAAAGATGCTTTGCAAAAAATTAAACCGATTCTACGTATGCAACACATCTTTCAGAAGACAACCAGTCTTCGACAACAATTTTAAAATATTGCATACTGAACGTAAAGGTTATATTAATGAGATTGAATTCTCGCTCAACTCTTGGTGGAACATAATTGAATATTAAAATAAATTAAACTCTTGGCTTAATCTTTCACGATTTATTTAACAATATGTATAGTCAACATGTTTCGAGCGTTAGCTCATTTTCAAGACTAAACTACTATAAAAACGTACAACAAATTTATATCTACAAAATGGATGTGAGTAGGGAGGATAGTTGAAAATCTACTTGTTCATTTACAATTTCTTCTTTTCTCTTCCAAGAACTGCTAATTTCAATTGCCTCCAGAAGGTCTAAACGTTTACCTTTATTACCTGAGTGTAGGCATTTAGTTTTATCAAAATCTATGAAGTGATTAGAGCTAATACAATGTTCTGAGAATCCAGTTTTATTAACATTGAACAAAATCGACCTTTTATGTTCATCAACCCGAGTTTTTATTTCTCTACCTGTTTGGCCGATATAAAATGCTGGACATTCATTACAAAAATCTTATAAATACCGTTTTTGTCTTTTCTTTATTATTTACTAAAAGTGACTTAATTTGTACAAACGAAAGGAATATTAAGTCACTTTTAGTAAATAATAAAGAAAAGACAAATGTTGAAGACAAAAGCGGTATTTATAAGATTTTTTGTAATGAATGTCCAGCATTTTATATCGGCCAAACAGGTAGAAAAATGAAAAATCGGGTTGATGAACATAAAAGGTCGATTTTGTACAATGTTAATAAAACTGGATTCTCAGAACATTGTATTAGCTCTAATCACTTCATAGATTTTGATAAAACTAAATGCCTACACTCAGGTAATAAAGGTAAACGTTTTGACCTTCTGGAGGCAATTGAAATTAGCAGTTATTGGAAGAGAAAAGAAGAAATTGTAAATGAACAAGTAGATTTTCAACTATCCTTCCTACTCACATCCATTTTGTAGATATAAATTTGTTGTACGTTTCTTATAGTAGTTTAGTCTTGAAAATGAGCTAACGCTCGAAACATGTTGACTATACATATTGTTAAATAAATCGTGAAACATTAAGCCAAGAGTTCAATTTATTTTGATAATAAGTAAAGGTTATAAACTAACCCTGTAAGAAGCGATGGAAATCAATAAGAGGAAGAAATAAAATAGTTTATTAAATGATCAAGTTTTAATCAATGGATCTCCTTTATTAAATTCATTCAAGTAAAGGCAATCGAAGAAAACTATTCCATGGTCATCCCCCACAATTCAGAACAAATATGTCCTATATTTATTCTCCTACAAAAAAAGAAAAGTGTTCTATAGTAATTTCCACAAACTTCAGGATAAATACAAGCAGCCCACGATGTAATAGCTCAGTTTATCATCAACTTCTGATGAAGCCATTGTGTTGGCGAAACAATATTGTAATTTTTTTGATTAATTATAGTGAAAATTAGAAAACTACTTAGTTTTATTTGAATTATCAAACTCTCTGCTTGATTGTGGTTTTTTTCCAATATCATCTGCGACTGATTTTTCAAATTTAATTTCAATTGCGGCTGAAATTTCATTTTAAATAATCTGATTCGTTTATGATTCATCCATACATATATCCATACTCAGCATACTCTTTCTCCAACAGTCTTGTTTTTTTGCGCCAGCAAAATCAAACTTGCTGAAATTAATTTCGATATAATGTATCTACGTACATCTTGATATTCCGATGCGGTGGCTCAAAGGTGGATCTTTCTATAGAATTCCTATCATTCACAGCCTCATAGTTTCGAGCAACAAAGGGATTCCAAACACGAAACCCTTGTACAGCTTTCCAGCTAAACATTACGAAAATAATTGAATTAGGAGTATCCCACAATTCTTCTTAATACATTATTGTGACACGCTAAGAAGAATGTGAAACATGTAGCATACTTTCTAGTGAGTTATTAGAAACTGATTCTGTTTTGGTTGTCTATTTTTATGACACACTTTATTCCTATTAGAGAATTAAATTGTATTTTTAGTGGCATTATGTCCTTCATCAAGTACTTAGTTGTATAATTCCGTTGAAAAAGAGTTGCATAATTCACTAAATTTATTCATATGTCAGGTGGCATATATTTCAGTTTGTTCAATTCATTTTCAAAATTTGATACAGTTGATTCTTATTTGGGAAATTTATAGAACATGTTATTTGACTTCTCAATAGAATACCGTGCGTTAATGTACGTTCCATTCGATCCGATTTTGAATCCCTTTTCCAGCACACTTTCTGTTTGATTTAAGTATGCAATTGAACTCATTTGGACATGATGAAATGATAATTTCGAAAATTGATGTTTTTTTGAACTGTCAAGTGCATTGATATGTTATGTGTAGATGAGAAAACAATGATCACAGTTTTAGGTGATTTCAACATAGACTTTCTGAGAACTGACAATGAATATACACAATTGTTAAGAACACTATTTGAATCTTAATAATCTTAATTCAAAAATTAATAAAGCTACTAGAATTACACACCTTTCGGCCAAGTGGCTGGACAATGTCTGTACTGATATACATGGTAACACAAATGAAATTTTTTTTTTTTTTTTTTTTTATTTTTTTTTTATTTATTTAATAGTGTTGGCGTTTACTTGATGTAAATCCATTATAATTGAATATAACTTAAATTCAAACACTTCAACTTATGATTTACACTTTATTGACTACATAGCATGACGCGTTTCGTCGTTACAAACGACTTCTTCAGATGCTTACAGAATAATCTATTATTTAATTATTTAATCTATAATAATTATCTTATAATTAATTAAATAATAATCTATTATTTAATCTATAATAATTATTCTGTAAGCATCTGAAGAAGTCGTTTGTAACGACGAAACGCGTCATGCTATGTAGTCAATAAAGTGTAAATCATAAGTTCAAGTGTTTGAATTTAAGTTATATACAATTCAAATTGTTCAACCCCACCTGTCGGATCATACAGCACAAATCTTCAAATATAATATACATAGACAAATTTCAACCCCTATTCATAAGAATATTCCAAGGTTAAATAAGGATAATTTAACCCACTTCACTCAAAAACTAACTGTATTTGATTGAACTGAATTATACGAATTTGATAACAATATTGATGGAATGTGGAATTATTTCTTCAAAAATTTTTTAGCAATGTATCAAAACTCGTGACCACTTGTGAATTTTAGAGTGAACGATACCAAGCAATCTCTGTACAGAAGATCTTGCATTCAGAGATAATTTGCATAAAAAATCAACTTGCTGCCCTTTATCTTGTTTCTAGACATAGACCTGAAATCCTTCCATATTACAAAAGGGCTAAAACGATATATGATATGACCTTAACTAATTTACGTTTAAGATAGTATAAAGATAGAACAATTATCATAAAGATCCTATTTTTAAGCGTTTAATGTATTGAAAGTTATTAACCTGTCCGTTCTATAGTTGGACGGCATGTTCCTAATTTCATATCAAGTATTTGTACCATATATCTCATCATTAATCATATGAGAATATATATTCTTTGCTGGATATAAGTCATAAGATGTTCAGAATTTAGTCCATCCCTGGAAATCAATGAATATAGTGGATCTAGTGGCTGTACCAATAGCGTCTATTTGAATTGACTCCTCGCACAATATTTTGTCGCATCATTGGTAGTATCTCCTTATCAATAACGATTAAACTTTGCCTTGCAATATTGACACACAACGTTCATTGGTCCAATAGCAACGATTTGCTGTGAAATGTTATCTATTTCAACGTTATAATTTGATGTAGGTCCATAGGAGTTAAACGCAATTTTTTCTTATTGTTAATGTCGATTCTATCGATTCCGTTCAACTTCATTTCGAGCTGGCGTTGCTGGTCATTTTGACTTGCTCTTTTATATCTTCG
Organism: Henosepilachna vigintioctopunctata; assembly: GCA_030704895.1. Classification (NCBI taxonomy): domain Eukaryota; kingdom Metazoa; phylum Arthropoda; class Insecta; order Coleoptera; family Coccinellidae; genus Henosepilachna; species Henosepilachna vigintioctopunctata. Next base: position 373,074 of record JARQZJ010000093.1, read on the forward strand.
AATTATCGTTTTTACATCTGATAGCTATCATTTTTAAAAACTAAATTTCAAAGGTAAATTGAAGAAACTATGTATTCTTCTTTATGATCAGAAATACCACGTGGTATGTTACTTTATTTGAACTTACTGAGTAATATATAATAATTTTATATTCAATAGAAGTTTTAATATAAGTCGTCATAGTTCTAAACTAATCGGAATGTGTGATAAGATATTCACCTTTTTTACATCCTCTTTTTGAGAATTAATAAATATTTTCTAATTAAATTATCAATTAAGTATTCTTGAATTTTCTAATTTCACCTACAATAACAAATGCAACAAAAAAAATAATGAAATCGGACCAGCTGTTGAAAAGTTTGTTTGGAAAAGAGTAATGGGCTGTTTTTAGGGTTTTCCCGGCCGTTATTTGAATTTGTTTTGCCTTTGAAACCATTCTGGGACTTCAACGAACATTTTAAAAAAGAATTGGTAAAATTGGACCAGGCGTTGTTGAGTTATGCGCTTACTAACACATTTTGCGATCATTTTTATATTATAGATAGAGCATTTGTGGTTGGTATCTTTTCTGAAGCTCTGAAATTATCGGTTGTTTCGCCTATATATAAAGGGATCTTCAGGAGATATGGAAAATTATAGACGCATAAGTTTATTAAGCTTATGGGTTCAGCATTTTCAAAAATTTTCGAGAAAGTTATGGCAAATCGACTTTTTCTGCAATCTGCAATTCTTCGAAAAGTATGAGGTATTTAGTGATCCTCAGATTCAACACTAGCAGTAATTGAACTTACTCAAAATATAATAAAAACACTTGAAAAGCGTGAAGTAGCTATTGGTCTATTCTTGGACCTTTCGAAGTCTTTCGATTGTGTTCAGCATAGCAAGCTTTTGAATAAGCTGAAAGCTTGTGGTGAGTGATAACCAGCTCCACCTTTTTGAAAGTTACCTAGAAGATCGTAGACAAAGAGTGCAACTGAAGGCAGAATCGAAATCATATATATCTGATGACAAATACTTGAAAAAAGGTGTGCCGCAGGTTAGCATACTGGGTCCATTGTTTTTCATTATCTACATCCATGACTTACTTGCTACTATAAACCAACAGCTACTATAACCAAAGCAATTGACACTATATGCAGACGATACCAATATAATTATACCATCAAATGATAGCAATAATGTGATGACGTACAAGACTTGGATACTGCAAAAAATGGTGTGTTAAGATCAATTTGACACTGAATATAGAAAAAACCGAATGTGAGTTCTTCTACACAAATAGAACATGGCTACTACCACATCAAGTCACCATACATCAAAGTGATATAATGGCTTCGGAGGCTACTAAATTCCATGGTGTATTTATTGATTCCAACCTGAAATAGAAGAGTCATATTAATTTTATTGATCGAAAACTAAATACAGCAATATACACAATTAGAGTGCTCAAAAGTCTGTGAATTTGGATACACAGAAAGTAATATACTTCTCAAGTTTTCAGTAGGTTTTCTCATATGCTATAACATTCTGGGGTAATAGCTCACATGTTACACGCATATTTATAAAGCAGAAAATGATAAACAGATCCATGTTTCGAATGAATTCGAGACAATCGTGCAGAGAGTTTTTCGCTCAAACAATTTTCTAACTTTTACTGGTCTGTGTATATATTATAGTCTGAAGTTTATGAAACATCACAAAGATCTCTTTGAAAGTCATCGAAATCTTAATAGAACAAGAAGGGTCAATCAATACCTTAACCCCTTATATGGACTTGCATTATCACTGAATATCAGAATACAGAACACAGAATATCAAAATTGTCAATGCTTTACCCGGGAATTTCCAGCGGGCTCTCGATGACGACTGACAATTCCAAAAGAGAATATACTCCTTTCTAGTGAAAGTTAAACCGTATAACTTGGAGAAGTATCTGAACCATTATAAAAGAGAGAAGAACTTTCGGTTCGATTTATGATTCGTTACAGATAATCTAAATGTATCTTATTAAGGTAACTATTTTGCAGACGTTTTCCCTATTTTTGTTACATGTGTGATAAAAAAGGAGAAAATAAATCTTATTCTTAGTCTTATTATTCTTAATCAGATAAAATCGTTTTCTAAACGTTGATCTTATCCGATTTCGATGTCAATATAACCACTGAGGAATAAATATTTCAGTTTTGTGCAGAAAACTGCTATATGATCTACAAAAGCAATTCTGTTTTTCTTGTTTACTTTCATCCGTACAAACAGTTTCTACAATTGAAGAAGTATATATAATTGGAGTGAATGAATTATAGGTAGGCAGAATACTTTTTCTCATTCTTTGGCCAATTCATCTTGCCAAAAAGACGATCGAGAACTACCAAATTAAGTCAGCAAGCGAACTCGTCTCACAAATTATATATTCGGTTTTCTCTCCATTTCGCAATGATGAACGACTCAATTCTAATAACCAATTCAGTCGAGACGAGCTCTTCACCCATTAACTTGCTTATTTATACAAGACATTGATTAAAAAACGACGCCGAGGAAAAAACCCTTAGAATAAATTGGTCGGAACTAAGTCGTTTTTAGTGAAGTCGTCTTTAAAATTAGATGCCACAAGAGCTCAGTTTCATGGCTCACATCACAGACGGCTGATGGGATCTTTGAGCAACCTGCATGCCCATTATTCGACACAGACTCGAAAATATAATCTTATTATCGTGATCGGATATAACCGACTTGATATTTTTGATTGGAAATGCAAATCGTGCCCTTCTTCCATTACCATCGCTCGGAGGATGTGTAAAGTATCTATAAATTAGTGTTTCGTTCTCGTTCAATGTTCTTTGATTTCGTTTAATATGCTCTGATTTCATTTCCTTGAATTGTTTTTGAATATATACGCCGCCGTGTTCGAAGGCAGGTTTGATGGTTAGCACTTTATGATTTAATTGTGATAACTTAATTTGATAACTTCATTGAAATTTCTTTCAGTTGCTCACCGAAGTTTTCCAATAATATTACTTATCGTATCTTGTGGGAAATATCAGTGCGAAATCGGCAAGGGGTTCAACGGTTCATAGTGAAACAATTTATTCCGAGATCGTTGAAATTACAATTATTACATATATATTATATATATATATATATCTTGAAATTGATTTATCGCCTGTTTGAGGTATTTATTTTGAAAGTTTAAAGGACAAAGTTGTAATATATATATATATATATATATATATATATATATATATATATATATATATATATATATATATATATATATTAGGGTGATTTTTTTATATATATATTTAGGTCCTGAAATTCAGTTGAAAATTCCCCCCAAAAAATTTCCCTGATAGTTTGAGCCCTCAATATCAATATTAAGTGCCCGGCCAAGGGGTGTAAGGATTTCCCGTTTAAAATACACGAAAACTCTGATTTTTTATCTTTGAATTTCTATAGCTCAGCGGCATTGCATGGCATAGCTCTGACCATAGACAGGTATTTCTCAGAATTCAACGCTCTACAAAAATGCAAAATTGTAATTTATACATATTATACGACGAAAAAACAGACACAAAACAGAATAGTTCAAAAATAGAGAGAAAAAGAGGAAGAGACGCTAAGAAGTCGATATTTCACCTGAAATGGAATACGCGAAAGTTATGTCGAGAATGACAGAATGACAGATCTTGAATTGAGTGGCTAGCGGAGTACAGAACAAGACATGAGACTTTGACTTGTTGATACTACCTCCAAGTCGATCAATAAACGACATATAGAGACTGACAAGAAATAGAAGACATCTATCTCAAAATGGAAAGACATGGTAATGGAGATGAAGAAGCAAAACGCAAATTAGTATATAGTTCCGAAAATTCATGCATATAATGTGATATTCATAGTTCAAGACATACGATAATTAGAACTCAGTGGATTCCTTTTGTAGATATAAAGATTGGGTGCGTTTGGAAAGAGCATCGAAGCGATATTGTTTGGATACATTCCTCTGATGATTTACACAATAGAAAGAAACCGCGCTGTATGATAGGTTCGAGGTTCTTCGGAACTTGTAATTTGTGTTTTCAGTGACAATACAAAGAGTAATAGTTTCATGAGAGAGAGTAAATAATTTTGAAATGAAGGCATGACATCCCTTTGAAACTCATCCAATCAATTGGTTATTGGAAATTTGCTTTTCTATAATATCCCTGATTCTCAATTCATCTAACGATCAAAATACGTGTTAGTATTTGATGAATCAGAGAAGAATGTTGCGTCAACTCGGCCTTTATCTCGTCTCCGTAAATTCTCAGAAGTGAAAAAGTAAAAATCTTTTCTAGGTGCTATCTAATTTTGATCACGTATTTCACGTATCATTGGTAAATCTGCGAAGGGGAAAAACATGGAATTACATTTGACAACTCCAAACACACAAGCCATTTCGCAATAGATAAATTACTTGACGATAAAATCGGAAAAGAAGCCACTTGTAGGCCTGGCGCGTACACGCCAGTCCTCTGCGGTCCTCTGGACGTCTCTAGTTATTTCTCGGCAAAGAATTTCCAAGAATTATCCCTGAAGCTGAATTCTGAGGGAGCGGTGTGGAGTGGTAATCGATTCTTGCAGTGGAGGGTGATGCTTGCACAGCTTACAGATGGGAAACAATGTCAGTGCATCTGCATGATGTGAAAATTAGTTACTTTGATGTGAAAGTTACTTTGTGAATTCAGGAATAGAAATCAATTTGCATTATTATTCAAGATGAAAATTCTCAATTCGTTTTTATTATGGTTGATTCAAAGAAATCTTCGAATAATAAATCGTGTTATTACATTTCCTATTCATTCATATATCATTTTTTTTAGTTAAATACTTAGTCTTACTTACAGAGTTACTAAATACACAGTTTCATTCAAATAAACTTTCTGAACAATACAGAACTTCCGAAATAAGTAACGAAAACAATGACATATTAGGGTTCAAATATATGACAATTATGAATTTTGAGGCATTCTCTATAACGTTATCGTATAAACAGCAGAAATATGAAAGAGGGTTAAAAAATTTGTGAATATAATATAAAAGGCAGATGAAATATTCCCATAATGAAACATCCCGAAATTTCGAGAAACATTTCATTAATGAAAATATTTCGAGTAAAAAAATCAGCATTTTCAACGAAAACACTCTAGGAATAATTTGAAAAATACATGTTAGTCGTTGACGTAAATCTACTAATTGCATCATTGTCGAACTCGAAAGACTACAAAAATTGGAAAAATTTGCTTCATGAAAATTTTTCATTGAAAAAGCTTTTACGAAGCTACAATTTGTAACAAAACGTGATTAGACATTGATTCTTCTCGTTTTTAAGGCCAGCTTACTCCAAAAAACGTGATTTTTTTCGATATATTTCATTTATAGCACAAAACATGTTGAGTAATCAATTTATTTACATATGAAAGCACATATATGAAATTACTTGAAAAAATTTTTTTTCTTTTTTCAAAATGGCAGTCCTGAAAATGGCTGCTGAAACTCATCTCAATCGGAGATGAATGACATTTCCTGGAAAAAAATTCTCTGAAAGCAAAAACAAAACGGTTTCATGTTCTGTATCGAATTGGCTATGACCTCAAGCAGAACGAAACATTTTCAGAGAAAAAAACAGAATGGCGGACTTTTTAATTTTTTTCACCCTTTTTTCACTTTCAATTGTTTTTTACTCTTTTAATAATTCTGGTTCTGCTTAAGGCTATAGCCAGACATCTAAGGAGTGAAATGCCGTTTGGTTCATATCGATAAGTGCAATAGTTTTGAAATGAGAGTGTAATTCATGCGAAAAACGTGGTTCGGAGAAAAATCAGTTCAGAGTTTTCATTCTTGAAAAATCGTGAAAAAAGTGAATTTTACTCACATATCCATTCCAGCTTCATCACAATTCCTTCCTGGTCTTTGTAAGCATCAATCTGAAGAAATCTTGCATTTCTCAAAACAGTTCAACAAAATAACAAAACAATAACAATAAAACAAAGAACAAAACAATAAGGCGACCCGAAGACACGCAGCAGCTGCCGCCACCGAAGGCGTTCGAGCGGCCGGATTTACTGCAGCGCTACCTAATCTTTCATACCTGCTTCTCGGTCTTCTGACCTTCGGGACTAATACTATACTATTTCTAAGAGTATATAGAAGCAATTTATGAAAAAAAAGTTTCGATTTTTTGAAATTGTTCAGAGTAAGCTGGCCTTAAAGTCTGTTATTGCTGGACGATACTGATATTTCACTGAAATATCAGTACCGTCAGTTGAAATATTGACAGACAACAAAACTGTCAAGCATATACATACACATATTTCACATGTATATGTGAAGCGTCAAAGTATGAAAAATTCATTAATTGAGCAGTGTTGAATTATGAATACCTAAATTAAACCTGCTCAACTCAATCTGATTATTGCTTTTATGAATCTCATATGATTATAGTAACAAAAGCAATTGTGAATAGTGATATTTGAAGATGCTTCATTTTCGATTTTCGCTCCTATATTCTATTTTTTCTGCTCTATGTGTTTCCTCTGCTAGAAGTTATTGTAATAGTTTTGGAAAGGAATTCATAAAATAATGAGTAACAATCGGAGGACCACAATTTTTTTCCAATTGATATAGATATATCAAAAACACTGAGAACAATAATATCTCTGTTGTAGTGAATCTTAAAGAAGTCTTCGAAGGGAAGTTCGAAACATGGGCCTTGTGTTCATTTGTATTAGAACGTGTATTGGTTTTTGTCTTTGTTTGTTGTAGAGTTTGTAAGGTCGATGTCCAACCTTGAATTTAATGTGAATGTGACGAGATAAACTCTACATCTAACAAATTGGCTGAATCGTGCTATAATTCATTACATTCAGGACCCTTCAGTTTGAATAAATGCAGTCCTGCACTAAAATATTCCGAAGATATACTTTCAATGGTTTACACCGAAGTCATTGAGACCTGAACCGTCAACGTCTTCATCTCTATGTCCTCTTCCTTCAGTTCTCTACAGCAGGTGTATAGATGTCGAAGTATATAAAAACCTAAATATATTATTCGAAAAAAAGAACCGATTGTTCAGTTTCGCTTTCGAAATTAGGGTAAAACCCTAAACAACCGTCCAGCAATTTTTATAATTTTTATGAAACCAATCCGTTTTTTTTATCCTTCAATATTTGAAGCAATGTTCGACACGCTGGGATCATCAATCAACCTCATATAACTATTTATCTGAAATGATCTTATGCAATGAAGTTGTCTGCGGAATACTAATATTCGGATCAATCAAAAATTATTGCACGAAAACTAGGGATTCTACATTTTTATTGTCGAATTTTGCATTTTTGAGATCCTGCATTGTTAATATAATGATGACTTTCTTCAAACACAAAATCTTTTTCAGGCCTACTGAAGCGTCTTCAGTACCTCTGTCTATGCATTCACTATCATCGCGTAAATCACAAAATTCTAGTAACCAATGAAGCACCGTGCTATATCCAATTGAGAAATATATAGTTCTACCCTTCTCTTTTTGCATCTATATATATATATATATATATATATATATATATATATATATATATATATATATATATATATATATATATATATATATATATATATATATATATATATAGTTACTAGTTTACTAGTATTGAATTACCTGTGAATATTTGAACTAGCTACACTTTTGCCCGCCTGGGCGTGATCTGGAGCGATTAGGCATGGGATCATTCGTACACATTTCAGACAATTTTCTGTTGTGTTCGAATGAAATATCTACAAAGCCTTCCACTCGCACTCTTGTTGTCATGAGTAGGAATCTTGAACGCTAGGGAGTGTTTATACGTCCTTTCGCCGATAGAGGGAGCCTTCGTGAGTATTTCACTCTCTAGAACTTCTCTTAATTTGGTATAGGACCTATGTTCGTTTTGAAAGTCATCGATTCTTGATTGATAGATTAAATATGGACTGATGATTCATAATAATGATGAAACAATTGTATCCTATTATCATTCAACAAGATCGATGAATTTTTCGAAACGCTCTTAATATTCACTCTCGAAAGTGATGGGTTCGTTCTCGTTGACAACAATTGTTTAGACAGCTCCCTGAGAGTTTTATTTGAAATATTTCGATATTTCGATATTTCGATTAAGAGTCTCAGTATTTACTAGTATTGAATTACCTGTGAATCTTTGAACTATATATATATATATATATATATATATATATATATATATATATATATATATATATATATATATACTAGCTGATCCGGCGAACTTTGTACGCCCATTTATTTTTCTCTGAATATTCTTCAAAAAGCCGGAAATACATGTTCTACTATTTGTGCTACACTATCTTGTTTTTAATATTTATACCGTGTGGTGCCAGGAAATTACTCACGAAGGGACTGCAATACTTTATGTTATTTTAAATAAATAGGCCCCTAGAATAGTAGTGATATAGGCCCCTGAAATATGGGAACAAACGCGTGCGTACTACTAACGCAACCTATTGACATGTAAAAACATCGTTCGATGATATTTGTCAAAAGACATTGCAATTTAGTAGATACCTACGGGTATAGAAGATATGCGAAATTTCGTTGCTTGGTATGTCCATAATCTGAGAGGTGTTTTCTACTGATTCCCATAGATGGAATTGTGGAGTTTTCATAACTCTACGGTCTTCCACTTGGAGTCACAAGAAGATGCTTGGGGGTTGAAATCGTTGCCTCACTTCGATGAACGTGGTGCGACTGACAAGTTCCTTGCAGAACGAAACATATATGTCTCGCACTTCCATCAGGTGTGGCATCGATTTCAATATTTCTCTAACATTTATCCCTTGAAGGATGGTGGAGACATCACATCGTACACGTTCACATATCTAGCTCTACTATAACATTCTCTTGATTAATTTGAATTTTTCGAATGAATGTTCTAGTGTTCACTTTCATAAATTTATATATATATATATATATATATATATATATATATATATATATATATATATATATATATATATATATATATATATATATATATATATATATATATATATATATATATATATATATATATATATATATATATATATATATATATATATATATATATATATATATATATATATATATTGAATTGTATTGTTATTATAAACGCTTATTATAATTGTATGTACCTTACCAAGAATTCAAATAATCTGATATATCGGGATATAATCTGATTCTTTTCATACACCTACGGTTCCTCCTATCCAAAACACGATCGATATCAAGGTAACGACACCCTATATTATCGAAATTTTTTCCATTTCGAAGTTTCAATTCTACAAAGCCTGCTTGCTATTAACTTGTCTCATTATTTGTTTCAAAATTAGCTTACGCTCCACGTGATGTGTGACGATAAATAACATTTCTCCTCTTGATTTGGGGTACTGGATACCGCTGTAGTCCTGTGACAACTTTTGCCGTATCAATATTTTAATGGTATATAACTCAGAAGTCTCGATATATCACTTCAATCAGCCAATTCGAACGGATAAAAACCGATCGATAGGAACGAAATTATTTATTCCACCCTGGCATAATAATGAAATTGTTGGTTTGAGTACTCAACTTCAAAATCTTCATTTGAGTTGACCATATCCTTCCGAAATGGATTATTTTAAATAGATTTATTTCAGTAGAAAAACTTGAAAGGTCCCTTTTAGGGAAATATCTTTAACTTCAGATTGATACAGATGCATTCTGAAATTTTCCTACTTTGTTCAGGCCGAAATCAGCATTTTTAATCACGATAATGCATAATGTATATGTTTTTATCGTGAAGTATATTATTTTCAATTAATTTACATCTTTTTATTACGGATTATTAAATTTAAAAATTCCGAAGCCTTGTATCGAAATTTATCATATTCTCATATTTAAACACAGCCAATGTTATATGATTCGCCTTCTTTTAATCAAATATTCGTGTTAACTGATGTTCTATACGGAACTATGACTTCTTTTGGAAATTTTGAATTCAATACCACAAACGACGCAGGAATTTCGCCAAATTACTGGAAATTAACAAGAATTTCAATTCGAATAGTATAAAATTGTCATAATATGAAAATTCACCAACGTCATATCCTGGCACATCAAGTTTCAAGGTATTATTTTCAATAGTTGCTGTTTTAGAGCTCATGAAAACCACTCTGGAATAAATATCTGCGTCGACGTTTTCGGTTATTTCACCAAAAAAAAAAGAGTTTTACTGCGGGTGTTCAAAACTTTTGTCACTATTTATTTACTTCTTGGGATCATGTAAGCAATACATGTCGGCAGTAACGAAATTGCTAAATTTCATTGTGATAATATATGGATACCATTTTAGTCGGTAACTTCGCGAGAGTAATATTAATACGATTTTTCTTCGTTTCTGAAACACCTCGTTGCCGCCTACGTTACAATTGCCGATATATAATGGCTGACGTGCTCGATACCAGAAACTTATTCTGAAAATATCCTCTGGTTTCATTTTTTTTTACATCAGTTTTACGCCCAACATTCAAATCGAATAAACATATCAAAAAAACACATCAAATCAATTTAAGCGATTAGAGAAAACTCAGTTGTTTTTTGAAGTTGGAGCCTTAAAGCTTGCAGGTAATACAACGAATGAAAAAACAGACACATGGAGTGAATGAATTCACTCTAGAATTTCTCGTCATAACATTCGCTAAATTTCAGTCTGAATTTCTTGTTATACCACATCAACATGTCCTATCAACAATTATCTAATTAGTAACCACCATAAAATGCTACACAGAGGAAGTAGAAATGACTGTTAGCAGTAAGCGCTAGAACTAAATTTATATTTGTAATATAGGACGCAAACACGTTCAACAAATTCTAGAGTGTGTCACATCTTTAATCGAATATTTTATGTTTTCATTGTGAACGTCTTTAAATGAATCGAAATAAAATTAATGTATTCTACAAACAATAAAAATTGAACATGCTAAAACTGTACCACAGTTTTAGCATGGTTATAAATAGGGTAGATTATGGTAGTAATAAATTTTGAATATTCTATAACCTCATTTAACGTAAGTTAAAAAAGGTTAAATCGATTCGTGATTCATTGATTAAATATGGATTGCTGATTCAATTCAAAGCTTTAATTTTGTTGACGTTTCGTTGTAATATCAAAACTAGTCAAAACTAATGAATAATTAATTAATTAATTATTCATTTATAGTTTTTAATTCAATTATTTGTTGTATCAAAATTGTGATATATAACGAAACGTCCACAAAAATAAAACTTTTAATATTAAAAATAGCCTGTTGTTGCTAAAATATTGAAAATTTAACTATCTCAATCAGGCACAAAATTAATTTTTAAGTGAATATACAGGTATATATATATATATATATATATATATATATATAATATATATATATATATATATATATATATATATATATATATATATATATATATATATATATATATATATACGATTATTCAATGAAATAAATTAAAAAATTGATAGTTTCTAATTAATATCTTTATTAATATAAATTAGTTTCTCATCAAGCTTAACAGCCAAATCAATCACTGAACTGATTTCAGTCAAACATTGACCTGACAATGTCAAATTGTAAGATATTCAAATATATATATATATATATATATATATATATATATATATATATATATATATATATTTATATCTTATATAAATCTATAATATATAAATCTTATTTATATATTATAGATAATCGTATATAAAGATCTTTCAATGTTATGACTGAGCTAGTATTCGAAAAACGTAAACAATAACCAATCTATTTCATTTTCACAGTGTGTGTCAACTTCAATTTGTATTCATACAGACAACAAGCTATGACGGAATATATACTTTCTTGAGAGTTTTCTTGTCTGTCATTATTTCGAATAGAAAAACATTTTACTCAAGTTCCTGAATTTCATCGAAGCTACAATTTGTAGCGAAACGCCGATATGAAATACATATTGCCATTTCCACTTCTGTCTTTCCATATCTATTCATTTAATTCGTCTTTTTGATTGACATTCGAATATCCTGGAAATTTTCATGAAAACACAGGATCTGTAGAGGCCTATGCAATATTTACTTGTTTCTCATCCTTAATCTTATAAAACTAATATTGAGAAGTAAATATTTTGTTTATTATTTTGTTAATATTTTGTTGATGAATACTTTTTTATACATTCTTTGGGGGAGACTTCTTCATCAGAAACATGTATTTGTAGTGTATTTAATGTATTCCACTGATGGAATTTTTGGCTTAACTATTGACATACACAACAATATCCAATTTATTTATTTCCAAACCTGAAAACCTCAATTCAAAAAACCTTTTGTGTGAATGTGTTTGTTTGGTACTGTTCTCGATACCTGGCAAACGTCCCAGTCATCTATGATGAATAAAATAGCTTGTATCTTCATATAACTACAATAGCTTTATCCCGTTTGATGCGCTTATTTCTCTCATCGGATTTCTTTATTGTGGGACCTTTAGAAATATATTTATATATATGTGACACATATTTGTGCATTACGCTATGCGCACAATCTTGTGTCCGCATCAACAACGACCAACTAGAGAGATTGGGTTTCCGTTTCCAATAGCAAGATATATTATAAAAGGGCATTTCAGTTTATGCCGATTTCAGCACATTGTAGAAGCGGATTACTTGAATGGGCAAAAAAAAGAATCTTTGCAATCCGGAGATTTTCGCTTTGCTGATTTTCCATTACTAGTTTTGCAGATACGAAATAAAATATTTACGTATTTTCTGGAGCGTTGAAAGTACGGATACGAGAATATACGAGTATATACGAATTTATTCTAAAATGTACCCTGTTAGGTGTTTAAATTATTCAAATATTTGACGATTCTTTTCCAAGTATGTAGAATAATTCGTAACGTAAATAACTACATGAGGTTTCTGAAGAATGTGAACAATTTTCATCGTATGCGTAAAACCACATTGTTTTCGGTTTCTCTGAAAAATATGCTTTCATTATCGCTAAAACAAAAAAAGTTTTTTTCCGAGCGTAAGAACAAGTTTCGTTATATTATGCGATAACAATTGACGGAACCTGTTGACTAAATTGTATCTGAAGTTCGATTATTTCTCTGAAATTACATCGATAGAAAATATTTTGAATAACAGAATATATATATATATATATATATATATATATATATATATATATATATATATATATATATATATATATATATATATATATATATATATATATATATATATATATATATATATATATATATATATATATATATATATATATATATATATATATATATATATATATATATATATATATATATATATATATATATATATATATATATATATATATATATATGTATATTAATATATATATAAATATGTATATATATATATATAAGGAATGGAGAAGTTTCTTGCAGTGAAAAGTATGAATGACAAAAAACACAATTATCAGTATAGCCCGCAACTTAATTGTAAGCAGCCGTTGACACGTGTTTCGAACTTATTGAACGGCGTAGCTAAGTTCAAGGTAATTTACAGGTTCGTACACCTTGAACTTGGCTACGCCGTTCTGAGGAGAGCCAATAAGCTCGAAAACACGTGTCAACGGCTGCTTCCAATTGAGTTGCGGGCTATACCGATAATTGTGTTTTTTGTCATTTATATATATATATATATATATATATATATATATATATATATATATATATATATATATATATATATATATATATATATATATATATATATATATATATATATATATATATATATATATATATATATATATATATATATATATATATATATATATATATATATATATATATTTAAATATTCGGTTTTTACCTGTCTTATTCATTCATTGTATCAAACATTACTTGACGAAAAATGTTAGTGGACGTTTCGATGAAGTTTCCATCTTCATCAGCAGAACGTTCGATGGCCGCCGTTACATGAGTTTCTAACTCAGTTAGAAAACACTGACTATAATCACTGTATATGAAAATTTACTATGCATTCTTGTGGACCTTTGAATAAAATTACAAAAAGAAATATACAAATTACTGATGAAGTTCAATAGTACAGTTTAGTGAATTTCAACACATAATTCGTAATTTTCCAAGCTGACTTCAAGTGAACTGAGTAGTAAAGTAACATTCCTGCATAGTAAATTTACCAAGTACCCTTATAATAATTCTTTCAATGAAATTACAAAAGCATATAGTGAGATTACTAATCAAGTTTAGTACTACAGTTCAGTAAATTTCAAAACATATTTTGTAGTTTTTTCAAACTGATTTCAAGTTAATTGAATAGTAAAGTTCCAATACTGCATGGTAAATTTAATAAGCATCCTTATAATAAATCTTTGAATAAAATTAGATAAGTATATAGAAAATTTGCGAAGCCAATTTGTTTATTATTATCATTTTTTGAATTTCATCAGATGTTTTGTAATTTTATCGAACTGAATTGACAAACTAGAATTATTTTGTTGAGTAAATTCACTAAATTGTTTTACGTTGAAACTTCTTAAACATTTTTTGTAAATTTTCTAAAGTAAATTTTAACAGTGTATGCATTCATTCAACATATGTTATAAAAATTGTTCAATTGTTTCAAGTACCTAATTTTTTGAATGAGTTCAATTATTTTTCAGGAATGATTCTTTTTTCAGAAGTGAATTTTTTCTGTTCAGAAAAAATTGAAAATACAGCACACAATGAGAAATTAAGGGTTTTGAATGAATTAAATTTAGTTGAAGGAACACCATCTGATATTCCTCAACCCTCAATGTATATTCTGCTGCCAGAATGTGTTGAATAGAAAGTACGATATTTCGGAATTGAAGCTTACGAAAGACTTAAGAAACAACATCAGTATGGGAAAGCTTACATCAGAATGGATGATTAAAACCTTTAGGTATTTTCACACTCTACCCGATATTCCGCAGCATAATATATATCCTCAAAGCCGTCTTAATGGTATTAGTCAGAAATCATCGTTGCTCACAGAGAAATCTTAAAAACAATTACAAATAGCGGTGCTTCTGAATTCGGAAAAGCTATCTCTAACGAGCATCCGCTTTTGACATTATTCAAATCAGTGTAATTATCCTAGTGCTTTGGATGTTGTTCGCCCTTTCAGTCTAAAAATTAATTACTTTTGACATTTCATTCGTTTGCCTGTTTTGCTCAATTTGAGAAGTATTTTGAATACATATATGTGTATATATATATTTCTTAAAATTGATTTATTGCCTGTTCAAGATATTTTATTTTGAAATTTTTTAGTAATAACAGGCTTTTTTTGATACGAAAAAGTTTATTTTTGTTGACGTTTCGTAGTTATATTACAACTTTGTCAAAACTAATTATCATTATCATTATCAATAGTTTTGACAAAGTTGTAATATAACAACGAAACGTCAACAAAAATAAACTTTTTCGTATCAAAAAAGACTGTTATTGCTAAAAACTTTCAGAATAATATATATATATATATATATATATATATATATATATATATATATATATATATATATATATATATATATGAAGCTCTATTTCTCTAGCGTGGAGTTCAACAGGGCTCTATATTTGGGCCCCGTTAATTCATATTGTTTATTGATTATTTGTCAGCGAAAATGCTTTACTATAGAGAGAGAATAAATAGACATTATATAGAAACAGTTTTGATATGAAAAGATCTACAATGGTTCACAATGTCGGACGTTCCATTTACCTCTAAAGAATTTTCAGGTATGAAGGAATTATATCCATGGTAAGCTACCATGAAAGCAATGTGCGCCAATTGAGGCTTCCATTGAGCGACTCATCGATATAGTGCCATCATTCGACATATTGTCGATACAGGAATTATTTTCAAACAAAAGTTTGTCACCAGGAAAATAGAAAGAGTAAGCTCCTGGCGTAATCAGAAATCAATGTTTGTCTTTAATAAGATGTCAACTCGAGCAGATGTATTCACTGTAAGATCTATCATAAAAATAAGATCATCTACTTTACAAACTTTTCAACCAAAACTGCTATCTGAGTAGAATATGAATATTAAGACAACAACCCTGCAAAGTTAAGAGAGGAAGGTCTCTGATGACTTTCAAAGAAATTGGACTTGACAATGAACCTCTTGAAAGGTTCCAGAGCTGATTATGTGATTTTTCAAATTTCGAAAAATTACTTAAAAATCCTCTTAATTGATGATTTCGTTATTATAAAGAATTATAAATTTTTTTTTATGAATGTGTTATAAAGATGTGAATTATTCATAATAGTCTTAAATAATCTTTTAATATATACATTAATATATAAATAAATTATAATTATATATTTATTTTACATCAATAGTATTTGATGTAGTTATACCAATAGTCCAAAAAAATAGTAAAATACAATAGAAAAATTAGCCCAAATCTCACATCAATAGTATTTGATAAAACCAAATGCGATCCAGCCTGTACATTCTGGAAGAATGTATCGATAATTCATTGAAAATGCTATTTCGATAAAGATTAGACACTGTCCGTATGCTCTAAATTATAAGTGAAAATGATATAAATGAGCGGTGCGAAGTTTCATTCGGAATTGGCTTTTATTCTCGCTGTAAATATTCCGGAATGTCTCCTGCCTAGTGTTATAGCTGTCTAATGAGAACGAATGGTTGAAGTAAATTCCCTCACACTGCTATATTCATGTTCCGTTGGGGAATAAAGCGGCCAGATATTCTCCTGGAGAAATATACGCAATGCGTAGTGGAGAAAACAGCTGACGAAATTATGACTGTAGATTTAGCGACACCTGATATTTTGGTTACGTCTTGAGACAACTTTTTCATCATATCGTTCAGTCAATATAATTTGGATGATAAAATGGGTGATTTTTTAAGCGTAGTTTTTTTTAAATCGAATAGAACACTCAATTTCCATCATATATTCAAATTTTTCATTGAAATTGATAACTTGGCCTTTGCCATTCACATTTTAAAGATAACTTCATGTATTGCGATACATGATTCCTCCAATTTTGCGTCACTTTTTCGAACCAGGAAAAATATTTTGCAGTCAAAATAAAATTGAAAAATGTTTTATTTTTCATTACAAATTATGATGAATGGAAAGATGCAATGAATCTACTTGCAAATCATGAATTATATGAAAGACACAAGTCGTAAATAGAAGAACTACAATAAACTAGGAAATGACAAGTATTGAAATATTCAAAGATCAAAGGAATCTGTAATGATCATATTGTCTATAATATTGAAATAATATGAGGAATTTTCCGAAAAATATGATCATTTTGGATAGGTTTCAATTATGAGTTATCTTGAAAAGTTTGAACAGTAAGACATAATACTGAATTATCGATGACCATGAATTTAGTCACTACGACCACCAAAACAGTATAAGAATTAATAATACTTTCAGAATATCCAGAAGACTTCCTTCAGATTTCAAAGGATTTCTCAGGAAAAATTCGGACACAATTGATTTATAGTTGAAAATATAAGCATTCAATAATAATATAATTATTTCATAATAAGTTAATATGAACATTTCATTCAGTATCGAAAAAACATAATCCAATGAAATATTTGAGTTTATTTTACATATTTCCTGAGTTATCAAAATTAATCGTACACATCAAACTACCAGATTTTCGAATCAATTTGAGAAACAACCTTGAGTCCTCTTATAAATCCATATTTTTCGTAATATTTTTGTATTATACTAAATCATTTGTTTTAACTACTTCTAATGGAAAAATTCTCCTTCGTCCTGATTTTTTGTTTATTTGTGAATTTGATAAGACTCCTCGAATTATCTATAAAGAAGCAGTTGGTTTTAACCTGTTCCTCAGTTCAATATTTCCTCATCATTCAGGCAATTCATCATTATTCGAGCAATTTTTTGATATTCTGACACTTCCTCATTTTGTACTTTGCATAGGATTCAGTACCGTTTTTCATTTAATAAGTTTTCAATTCTCAACAGGAATACTACCCGATTACAAAAAATAATAACATAGTGTTGATTAATAACTACATAATCAAAATGAAAGAGATATAACGAAGAACTCATCCAAACTAAGAATACTAATATAGTAACTAGTAACTAAATAATAGCATTTAATGAAATATCACAGATAACTCAATCTACATTAATTCATTTTAGTCAATTTCCTTTGTTCATATAACTTTTAATAATAACTTTTATGGAGTCGAAGTGAATATCACAATTATTTGCTAACCTATTGAATGTAGACTCAATAAACCAAATGGAAAGTTGTATTAGAGAGTTGATCCTTGGTGCCTCTAGGTGGAATAATTCTGTAGTATTTTGTAGTATATTTTCTGTAGAATTTTGCCTACGAATAAGAAATTTCAAAGCGGGAAAGAGGGCAGGACAATCAATACTGTTGTTCAGTAATTTGTACAAAAATTCGAGTGATAAAAGGAATGAGATTGAACTAAACCCACTCAATAATTTGTTATTATTGAGTTATTAATTATATTATTATCAATTAATTATTTTATTATTATTACGTTATTAATTCGTTATTATTGAGCTTGTATTTTATACTCCCTCCGAACTTAGAATTCCAAGAACCTTCTCTGGATGCCCTCAAGATGGCGTTGATGGCAAGTGTAAATAGGATGCCAGATCATGCTGCCATACTCCAACTTTCTACGGATTTGGGTATTAAATAGTCCTATAAATGTTGAGGAATTATTTTAATATTTGCCATTGCGTATAATAAATCCATATATTTTCTAGGTAGATGAGATAAGTTGGGTGATGTGTGGAATGAAGGATTATCACATCAAATTATATCACATGTAATATCTCAAGACCTGGTGGTATGTTGTTTTACAGAATGTAATGTACATAATTTAATTTTTCCAATTTAAGTGGATTCCTTCAAACGCATCATATTGGTGAAAACAAAATACTAAGTCGATATATACTCGAATACTTTTCAATCATTCGAAATAAAATCAACCTGTAGGAGTAATGGTAATCGGGTCACCGATTCGAGAAATTTTCACAGGATAACTTATCAGAGATAATATAATTCCTTTATGTACTTACAAATTAATTTTATGAATTACACCTATTATAATAAATTGATAAATTATGATCATGATGTTGAAGGATATTAAATTGAAAAATTGGTTTCCAAAATAATTGATTAGTTGAGAGTCCAAGACTTATTATATCAAAGTATTTGAAATGATAAAACTACCAATTGTTCCAGTATAACCCAGTTCCAGTATAATTCAGAATTTCATTCTACTTAATTACCATTAAAAAAATGTATATTTAATGAATTCGCAGAAGTTAAAATGAGGCAATAATTTCCTGACATAAAATCAACTTTTTTGCGAAAATAATTGAAATTGTGAAAGAGGTAAAAATAAATAAACAAGCCGTACAATATCCACGCAATACAAATCAAGCCAAGTGGACGGATCACAAATCAAAGCTAAAGAAATAATTGGCATAGAGTGCTCACTTCTGCTTGGTAAATAAATGGCACGATCCTCCGGCTAATTCATAGCGTTCCTTTCGACCGTTAACTCTCGAGCGGGAACAAGAGTGGATAGAGCAAGAAGTGCAGAAAGAACAGACAACACAGACGAGAGACGGCAGACAAGCGAAGCGTACTACGCAGAATGCCTTCTTTCAAGAGATTTGTAAGGATAGAATGATAGGGCTTACGTTAACGGTGTGGAGCACCATCCTGGAGATCCTCCACATTAATTCCTGCTTAGCAGGGGAAGGAACAAGTCAGTCGCGATACGTGAACTAAGGGCTGAATCCGTTTTCAGGTACGTCAATTAAGTTAACATGTGTTGTTGGGGTCTCCGCCTGTTTCTCTCTTCTACTCATAATAAATCACTTCATTACATGGGAGGCATATTTCATTGATACATCGGTTTTTTTGAGTTAATGATGTGTATATAAGATATTTCACACAAAAAATACCTTCATTTCATTATTGATTATACATACATACAGAAATATACATATTAAAAAAGAGACAATATGAATGTAGTAGAATGAATTGAAATATTTATCCCACTCGTAAATACTAGATACGTGCTAAAATTATACTAGTGGGTGATTTTTTGAAAGATACGTTTTTCAGGTTGGCGGCACTGGTTGGTAATGGTATCCAAACGTCATCTGACAAAGTGAAAAATGTTTAGGATACGATAGCAAATTGTTGAAATTTACTATAAAAATTTGTGCTGTTATCACCAAATTTCGCAACAAGTTCTCTTTGTTTGACATTAAACATTTATCTCGCATGCGTACAGTGCGTACTGAAGAGAATATTGCAGCCGTAACATACAGTGTTAATGAGGATCGTGAAATGTCAATTCATCGCCGTTCTCAGCAATTGGGCTTGTGTTACTCAACCACATGGAAAATTTTACATGTTGATTTGTTGAAAGCCTGGAAAATTAAACTTTTGCAAGAATTGAAGCCGAATGAACTAACACAACGTCTAATTTTTCGTGAATGGGCCTTAGAACAGCTCAATGAAAATCCGCTGTTTAATCGAAAAATTGTGTTTAGCGATGAGATTCATTTCTGGTTTAACGGATATGTAAATAAACAAAACTGTCGCATCTAGAGTGATGAAGAGCCAAATACCATACCAGAATTACCGGTGCATCCCGAAAAAACGACATCTTGGTGTGATTCATGGGCTGGTGGCATCATCGGTCCATTTTTCTTCAAAGACGACCGTGGAAGAAACGTTATCGTCAACGGCGAACGACATCGAGTCATGATACGCAACTTTTTTTTGTCCCAGTTGCCCGAGTTGAACTTGGTTGACATTTGGTTTCATCAAGATGGTGCCACATGCCACACAGCTCGTGAAACAATGGACATGTTGAAGGATGAATTTGTTGAGCGGCTTATCTCTCAAAATGGCCCTGTGAATTGGCCGCCAAGATCATGCGATTTAACGCCACTGGATTATTTTTTGTGAAGTTAAATAAAGTCGGTAGCGTATTTGGACAAGCCGAACACGATTGATACCTTACAGTATAACAAAACGTGCGTAATGCTCGAAAAAGTGACGCAAAATTGGACCTTCCGAATAGAACATTTGAGACGGAGTCGCAGACAACATTTTCATGAAGTTATCTTCAAAATGTAACTGGCAAAGACCAAGTTATCAATTTCAATAGAAATTTTGAATATATGATGCAAATTGAGTGTTTTATTCGATAAAAAAAATTATTAAAATAAATTAAACTCTTGGCTTAATGTTTCACGATTTATTTAACAATATGTATAGTCAACATGTTTCGAGCGTTAGCTCATTTTCAAGACTGAGTTTTAGTTATTTCGCCTTTTATGGCATTATCAAGAATGAGTACATATTACAAAGACAACCTTTAAATATTTGCAGATCAGTTTCGTCCACAGAATACACCGTAATTTGGTATGTTCTGAGGTTAGGTTCCTGGAGGTGGTAGAATATAGATAGAGAACATTAATATCAACTCCGTTCTTTTCCACAGAGCGGAGTTCTATGAAATCGAATATTATCCATAGAATATAGAATGAACATAAAAGTGGGGATTTCCACACTATCAGAGATTTAACAGTGTGGATTGGTTTAGGTCTAACTGGTCATTGAGAAGATTGTAATTATCGGATTTTTGGAGTTTATTTTCATGCCCTCCAGTTAGTTTATTCTCATACCTCTTTCACAGTAATGGAGAATATTTGGTTTGAAACGGGGTGAGATCTTATGTTCTGTCGAATCTAGATGTTCCCGAAAAGCAGATTGTCCGTTTTTAAGTGTACAAAAGTACACTTGAAAAAGCCCAGTTTCAAAGCCTAGTTTAGCCTAGTTTCAAAACATCTTCGGGTCTGGCCTACATATGATGACTTACATTCTTTACAGTCCAATCCATAAATCTATGAAGGTTGTATTTGTAATTTTTATACAGTCATGATAATGCCGCAAAAGGCGAAAATAATCGAATAAAGAATTGTTCAGTTTGTGACTTTTAGACAAGTATTTCTCATCACCTCTCATTTAATTCGGTTAAAAATAGGGGCCAAGCTCTCATTTCTTCTTGTGTGAACTATAAGGTTCGGAAATTCGGTGTTTGCTCCGCCTCAGGGACACTTTCCCTGACTATTTACCCTGTTTTAAATTCATTATATTTATAATATCATGGATAAATTGAATAGGTACAGGTTTCCATTAATTCAAGAATTAAAATTAATAAGTTTATTCAAATATTATTCACTCTTGAAAACGGGTTTTCATCCCGATATTTGTATTTTGAATTATAATTTCGAGATTTTCCAAAACCTGGGTTGTCCAAAGGTAGGAGATTCATAATTGCAATAACTCTCACCAACTGTTAATCAAGATGAGTTAACGTGAAGTAATATTTTTTTATTCCGATTCTCCGTTTTACAACGAGTTTCATGGCAGTTTAGAGCGAAGTACGCCATAAACCTAATTGAAAGAATCTTACAGAATGCAAGCATAGAAAGTTTCCTATTATTTTCCAATATGTAATCACAAATAGCTGATATTCCATAGAATGGAAATTATTAGCATGCAATAAAAACCATTCTATCGTTCAGATATTGCTTTTAGTTGATCCATTATTATTGAAAAATAAATCCTAATTATCTTATTTTGAGAAAATCTTTCAGGCTTTCATTCATCCAACGACAAAAGGAACTAATAAAGAAAATTCAAATTAGTGGAGTCTCATAGAAAACCGAAATGATTTTTTTATTGCAGTGACGGTATTGTGTTTCTTTTACACAATAGGGTAACGCTAATGCATTTCCATTGTCTGTGATGAACTCCTTTTTTTATTCGAAAGAATGATAAACCTCTTCGAAATGTTTCAACGAGGACGACGGAAATGAATTTCTTTCTCGGCATTGCAATTTATCAAGGATTGAAATTTTGGAAGTGGTTCAATTATTGAAGAATTATATCTGGCGATTGTTCTCTCGTTTCAATTACAACCGGAAATTTTTTAGTTTTTTATCATTTTTAGTTAGCCCAGATATGAGGGAGACTACGTTTATCTAAGTCTCCAAGTTTCAGGTTCTACGTGAACTATACGTTTGGTTTTTATTCCCAACTGAGTTTTTGAGTAATGATAATTAGACATTTATATCCACAGTTCATCTCTCACTTTTTCCATCCCATTTTTTATGCTGCCGTCAGTTCTGCGATCTATTCAATCTGTAATTCGTCGATATAATGGTCAAGGATCCAAATGACGGTTGCTCATTTGAAATTTCAGATGCTTTTTAGTTTTTCGAAAAATTCTTGATTTTACAACAGTAGCTAAAGAATAATTTGTATAACCTCCTCGAATATCTGATATTTTATATTGTTTGTTTCGATTGAATATAAACTAAAAATCAAGAACTTTTGGCTCACACTTTATTGAAAATAACTGTTAATTAATCATCATGTTAATTAAGTAGGTTTTCCTTTCTTCTAATGAAACACTTCATCACCGAATACAAAATATTAATTAATTGATGAATGAAAATGAACAAAAGCTTCTATAACGACTTATCTTACTAACACGCCATATCATTCATCTTAGAGTCTCTACATAAAGTCACACTTCATTTTGGCAACTACCAACTATTCAAAATAAAGAAAATAAATGTACAATCTTAACAATAACATAGCATGACTTCTTCAGGTGCTAACAGTATACGGACTCCACTCGGTATTCTGACTAGAAGTCGTTTATAACAACGAAACGCGTCGTGTTATGTCATGTCAATGAAGAGTGAAAAAAGTCGTTTGTAACGACGAAACGCGTCATGTTATGTTATTTTCAATGAATTGTAAATTACAAGTTCAAATGTTTAAATTTTAGTTTTTATTCTATTATAATTGATTTACATCAAGTAAACACCAACGCTATTAAATATTGTTGGAATGGGAGGTAATTATAAATACTTGTCTAAAAGTATTTATTATTACGTCTCATTTAAATATGAAATATCACAGAGTTGATTCATCGTCCACTGAATTTAAAATATGAAAGATAATTATAATAATATCATTCATAGTTATATATGAATATAATAGTGATGCTGCAAAATATTGTTATTTTCTAATTCCCATTAATGATGCTAAATATTTCCGTTTACCTATATGATACGAAGTTCGTATTTCCACCAATTAGACACAGAGTATCTTCTCTCAGATAGAATTCTCTCCAGTGATTCCCTTATGAAAATATCAAATCCGATACTAATCAGCATATCAAAAATAAATATGTGTGGGAATTACGCTTTTATTCATTGAATTTTCCATTATTGTCACATATTTACGGAGGTTGTTTCTTCGAAAAATAGAAACCAAACGAGAACACTCTGTTGATTTTATTATATTGTGGTACGGCTATTATGGTTTTTCGAAGTAGGATTTATATTTCACTGCCAGCCAATTGCGACCAAAAAAAAACATGCTATTATACATATTTCTGATTTATTCACAAGATTTAAAATTCTATTTGAAATGTTATTCTGCATGTAGGTTAAATCCTTTCAGATTCGGCTTTTTGCATCAGGTGGAAAAATTGAATTTCAATGTGCACCAGACTATGAAGTCCTAAACTTCCTGTGTTACACTAAACTGTGCCAAAAACAAATTGCGGATAATATATCCACACAATTTGTGTCATAATCTGTGAACTTCAGCTACTCTTATATATCTGTGGAAGCCAGCTCATTAAGAGAAGCCATGTCATTATTTCAATTTACTTCCGTAGATAACCGAAATTAAATCAATCAGTTTCGAATTTTCACATATAGGTCGCATAATTCATTTCAATATCTCCTAATTAGTTTTTTTAGGTATATGTATATTGAAAATTATGTTATTTGAGGTTTGTACGTATGAGCTTGAATATAGTTCATTTGAATAAATATTTCATGAATTGCTTCCTAAGATACGAATATATCGTGCTTTTTACAAATTGGAAAAAACATTGAAACACACGTTTCAACTGAAAATAGATTGTGGACGTTTGAGTATTTTGTGCTTCATGTTATATGCATGTTTATATTCATGTATATATATTTTTTATTTTCATAAGTGGCTCTGTGATATATGTGTTTTGTGACAATTTATGATATAATGAGTGATTTTTCAAGAGTTAAGTTTTTCAGGTTGGCGGCACTGGTTGGTAATGGCATCTAAACGTCATCTGTCAAAGTGAACAGTTTTCAGTATGCTCCGCCATTTCATCGTGTTAGCAAACGAGCAACGATTGCAAATTTTTTAAATTTACTATCAAAATTCGTGCTCTGCGAGAAATGTGTATCGTTTGTTACGACCATATTATGGTCGTCATAATCGACCTGGTGAATCAACAATTCGTGCTGTTATCACCTAATTTCGCACCAAGTTTACTTAGTTGGACATTAAACCATTGTCTCGCATGCGTACAGTTCCTACTGAGGAGAATATTGCAGACATAGCGTACAGTGTTAATGAGGATCGTGAAATGTCAATGTGTCAAATTGAACCTTCCGAATGGACCATTTGAAACGGAGCCGCGGACAACATTTACATGAAGTTATCTTCAAAATCTAAATGACACAGGCCAAGTTATTGATTTCAATACAAATTTTGAATATCTGACGAAAATTGAGTGTTTTATTCGATTCAAAAAAAATATGCTTAAAAATCACCTTACATATAAAAGCCATGAAATGGTTATTGCAGGTAGAATTCACTGCCTCATTTGGTGGTGGACGTTAAGTAACTGATTAGTTCTATGTGCATGAGCATCAAGTGCTGCATATATATCAATGTGGTTCAATATTATCCCTTCAAGGATAGTGGAGGGTGTACATCATATATTCTTATATAAACAGTTTCATTAGCTATGACATTCTTCTGATTTATTCCGATTTTTGAAATAAATATTTTAGAGTTTCCTTCACTAAATAATAATATATATATATATATATATATATATATATATATATATATATATATATATATATATATATATATATATACAGGCTGGTTAACAATAACTTGCGCATATTTGAGAGGCTGATTCAATACATCCTTTATATTTATGAACATGGAAAAAATAAAAGAAATTAATTTTGTAATGTGAAAACGGTGGGTTGTAAGAAGAGAAGTCACGAAATCAAATGTGTTCTGAATTTATCGGGACTCCGAAAATAATTTTCATCAGAAAGCATTCCGGAATATTTTCATCAGAAAATATTCCGTCCTTGTCCATCAAAAACCATTATTGAAATTGGAAGTTGTAGATATTTATATCATAAATGCTCCTCATTTCATAAACGCTATACAGAATTTTTTATAGAAATATCCATTTCGAAACTAAAACGACAATGAAAAATTTGTTGTTCACTTGAAATTTCAACACCCTGTATTTCAAAAATCAACACTTGGACACATAAATTCACATGAACTCTCCATAAAGTCAGTCCAGAAATAACGTTCCAATATATTTCAGAAATAATTTATTGCCTGTTTGAGAGATATATTCAATATTTTCCTCAATAACTGGCTTTTTTCAATGTTAAAAGCTATATTTTGTTGACATTATAACGAAGCGTCTTTCCAACTTTGTAAAAACTAATGAATGATTGAATTTTATGAATTACTATAGATTGTTGTGTGTTAATTTTATGAGTGTTATTTGTTAGGTTTATTGAATCGTTGTAAATAGAATTGAGATATTTCATATATTTTCTTTTCATTCACTTTGTTTTCCAAATGTTGAACGAATGTGTAACATTTCTAAAATTTCTCTACATTTTTCGTATTTCATTTTATTGAAATCTTTGTGTTATTGTAATCAAAATCCGTTTTTCAGTTATTTGATGTTCAATTTGAATTTTTTCGCATTGCAGCCTTACATAAACATAAAATAACTGAAAAACGCTATTTTGATTACAACAACAGAAAAGAGATAAGAGAAAAGAGCCAGTGAAGAGATATTTTAGAAATGTTTCACATTCGTAAAAATTTGAAAAACACAGTAAATGAAAGAACAGGTATAACACATCTTAATTCTATTCACAACGATTCGAAAAACAATAAAAATATTTCAATATTCATATTCTGGATGAGTGTAAAAAACTCATCTTTGTGAAATTATATGTATGTAGATACATTACCTGTGTTAACCATGAGTTTTTCAAAGGTTTCCTCATGGCGAAAAAGACTAAAACTTCCGAAGCGAATGCTAAACCAGAATTTTTCCTCTGAATACTAAAGAGACAAAAAAGCCAATTTGATTTTTCTCAAAAAAATAAGTTTGAAGTTAAGATATCTATGGTCATTCATAAAATTCAATTAATCAATAGTTTTGACAAAGTTGTGATATACAACAAAACGTCAACAATAATAAAGCTTTTATCATTGAAATTATCCTGTTATTGCTAAAAATATAAAATGAGAAAATATGTATATATATATATATATATATATATATATATATATATATATATATATATATATATATAGATATATATCAATATAAATGACAAATGTAAATTATTTTTAACATTAACATTATTATTGATTCAGTCATGGCTATCAGCTATAACATTATTCTGATTGATTTCAATTTTTGTGATGAATGAGTGTCCTAATAATAAGATCTAAGAGTGTACTCTAATATATCTCAGATCAGTTACTTTCAGCACTTACCTGTGATTAACCTCAATTTTTTGTGTTCTTCATTGTTCTTTCAAGGTTTTTGGCACAACACGTAAGATGATGAATACCACGGAATGAAAGGTTGAAATAATCAATCAAAATCCTGAGGAATTAATACATTCAACGCAACTTGCAACGAGGAACAGTGAACTTAATTAACAAATTGGTACACCCATCATTATTAATCTCATAAACTACGTTTTCATGAAGTAGATGCGAAAATGTTCCCTTTATTTCATCTCAATACTGCTGGGGAACCGGAAAACAGACAGTAAACAGATCTTCTTCTGAAAGTTCATTAATTTTCCAATGAGCATCTGCGAATATTTTGGAACAGGACTGGGTCAGGTAATAACAAGGTGAAGAAAATGCGGTTATAATGGAGAATAAATTTTGATGATTTCAATTTCCAGATGTTACTCAATTATAAAATGGGAGGACCTTATTGCTCTCGTTTCAAGTGTTCGCAAATTTGCAGGACAAAAAATTTTTTATATATTTTATCATTTTTACCTTGTCACTGTTTAGGGCTATCACTCCAGTGTACCTTCTTGACAGCACGTCGAGTTAGACATAGGTACACATGGAACTATGTTATATGAACACTTAATTTCAGAACGTAGGTACACAAACATTTATGACCAACTCTGGATTCGAGAATAAATTTGGTGCATTTCCAGTATCTGTTTATCTTCCTCAAGTAGTACTCTATTGAAACTACTGCTGAAGAAGAACTATAGCATTTTCATGTTCAGAATCATTTTCATTCACTTGTTCTGATTCGTATTCTCACAATTTTCACTTGCATGGTCCTCATTTATTTCATACAGCGAAAGAAAAAAAGAAAGAAAATTAACACAGTATTCATAAAAGTAGACAATTAGATTGATGGGAAATAGTGGAAATCAATAGTCACAAGATTTCTGACAATTCTATTCATGAGAATTTGAATATTTAATAGTGTTGGAGTTTACTTGACGTAAATCTATTATAATTGAATATAAACATAAATTCAAACAGTTGAATTTATGATTTACACTTTATTCACTACATAGCATGACGCGTTTCGTCGTTACAAACGACTTCTTCTCTCTAAAAAGTCGTGTAAATCATAAGTTCAAGTGTTTGAATTCAAGTTTATATTCAATTGAATTTGAATCATCCACTTATGTATGTTGACCTTTTTGAGGAAGAAAACCTATAGTTCAATACGAAAGACATTTGAAAATATCTCGTTTATAAATACTTGTATAGTCGAATTTGTTGTTTAATTATATTCTCTTAACGTCTGAAGAAGTAGGTTCTACAACGAAATGCGTCACGTCATAACAAGAAAACTGTAAATCAGATTCAAGTGTTTGAATAATGATATATTAATTATAGTGGATTTACAATGAGTTAATGCCAGTACTACTCAATACGATTTGATGCTATATAAAAAATAAACTTAGAGACGAATTAGCAATAGAAAGGATTAATTCAAATTGAGAAAAAATGGAATATTCATTGATGAAAAATAGTGTAAATCAGTGTTTGATCAATAAATAAAACATAAAACTATATAAATGAGAGGTAATAATAAAAACTTGTCTAAAAATCACTGACTGGACAATTCTTTATTCGACTAGTTTCGCCTTTTACAGCATTATCAAGAATGAAGAATAAAGAATTGTTCAGTCAGTGATTTTTAGACAAGTTCTTATTATTACCTCTCATTTAAATATGAACTATCACAGAGTAGATTCATCGTCCATTGAATTTATAAAACTATATATAAAAAACTCATTACTCATCGAGAAGAGGTTCGGTCAGTTGGGTATCCCTAACAATTTTCAATTGAATACTTAATTAATGGAATATAAATGAACGGACGAATACTACGGGGTTGGTTCAAAAGAAAATGTAAATTTCGAATTTTTTCGGAAGTACTTATTCATTCACCAATAAGCATTTTGTTGCTTTCAAAGTATTCCCCCTCAGATAAAATGCACTCATACCAGAGCTTCATTCAATCCTCTACTTCTGAAATGCGCTTTTTGGTGTAGCCGTCAGCTCGTTCTTCGATTCCAACTTTAACTCATCATTTGTGGCAAATCGCTTTCCTTTTATTGATCTCTTCATATCTGGAAATAGGAAATAGTCGCAGGGAGCCAAATCAGTTAAATCGGTGGTTGATGTATGATAACTGTGTTGTTTCTAACTAAATCATCACCAACAAGTACTGATGTGTGAGCTTGTGCATTATTGTGATTCATTGCTTCTCGAAAACGTTGCATAACTTCCATGTAGTGTTCCTTATTAACCGTACGACCTGTTGGCAGGAACATATGGTGCACCACGTCATTGTGATAGAACGGTGGTTCATGTATCATTACTGTGCTGTTTTTGGCGAAAACATCACGACCAAGTATTGATGTGTGGGCTGTTGCATTATCGTTATGCAGAATCCATGATCGGTTTTTCCACAATTCCGATCGGTTGAGCCGTATTGCTTCCCGCAAAAGTTGCATAACTTCTTTGTAGTATTCCTTATTCACCGTAGGACCTGTTGGCGAAAACTCATGGTGCAACCCGCCGTTGTAATCGAACAGTTCGGAATTTACGTTTTCTTTTGAACGGACCTCGTATATTCATGTAATATTTGTTGGTTATACATTTTAACAACAGTTGATAGAACAATAAGGTTGGATGTTGTGAGGATTGGAGTTATAACATCTTTTGATGCCTTCCTTCATCACAAAGAAAGAAAACGAATATTTCCTATCGGGGACATAAATTGTAACTGACTTTTCTATTACTTCTCAATTTCACCAATATATTTTCCTAGATACATGAATATAATGGCAGGAGAAGTCCTAAAATGAATCGAATAATGACTCATTCTCAACTTTCAAACGACATTTCTTTACAAGTTGGATTTTTATTTGGAAGTATGGCTTTATACTTGATGAGTGCTCCCATTGTCATCTCTATACGTCTTTCAATTTTGTACGTATATATGTTCCTGTGAATTACTATAATATATTATGTTACTATTATAGTCTCTCTTCCATAATATTAAAAATTATCCATCGCTTCTGTTGATTACTTACTTATCTATCAACACATTGGAACAAAATTTTCAGGTTTGGAAGATCATCAGTAAAGCTGGACACAGATTCAGATACTAATAGTGGTGCAGATTTTGTTTATGATAATATTCCTTCGAAATTTTGGTGGATCTTCAACAAATAGAATTTGTATTTTCATATATGGTTTCTCGTTGTATATCTGAATGTTTAATGTTTTTGACTGTGTAAATTCAGGCGCTCAAACCTACCTTATCTACTGAAAAAGTGGAAAACCCGTTTCGAACACATCGTAGTATAAATCAACTATGTTCGACGCACATGAGAACATTAATAAATCATTGAAAAGAGCGATAAATACTTTGTTACGAAATAAATTATCAATCAACTTGCTATTTGGTTGGTGAAAATTCATATTCACAAGGTTTGTTCGAATGAAAAGGTGAATTTTGAATTGTTCGAAATGTAAAGGGTGTTTTTTTTAGAGGTATAGAACTTTAAATTTCAATAGAACAACGATGGATCATTCGATTGACAATAATTTTTTTTTATTCGAAAGATGATCTTGTGGCATTACATTTTGAATATGATTGCTGTTTTTCTGAATATGATTTCAATTTTCGATGACTTTTTCCAACATTTGTGGCCGTATATCGGCGAATATTGTCTTCCAAATGGTCAAGCGTTTGTGGCTTATCCGCATAGACCAATGACTTTACATAGCCCCACAAGAAAGTAGTCTACCGGTGCTAAATTACAAGATCTTGCCAATTGGAGGAATTTGGAAGCCAACTCACAGGTCCAAAACGTGAAATTAGGCGGTCACCAAACGTGTCTTTCAATAAATCGATTGTGGCACGAGCTGTGTGACATGTTGCGCCGTCTTGTTGAAACCACAGCTTCTGTACATCATAGTTGTTCAATTCAGGAATGAAAAAGTTAGTAATCATGGCTCTATACCGATCACCATTGACTGAAACGTTCTAGCCATCTTCGTTTTTGAAGAAGTACGGACCAATGATTCCACCAGCCCCCAAAGCGCACCAAACAGTCAGTTTTTCTGGATGTAACGGTGTTTTAACATACACTTGAGCATTATCTTCACTCCAAATGCGGCAGTTTTGTTTGTTGATTTGTTTTTGCCATTCAACTAGAAGGGCGCTTCATCGCTAAACGATAAAATGGACCTAGTGCGCGATACGTATTCCGCACAGAACCATTATTTTGGAAATAAAAATGCACTTTTTGCAAGCGTTGTTCAGGCGTGAGTCTATTCATGATGAATTGCCAAACCAAACTGAGAATAAGTCACTTTTCAGCTGTTAAATCGGTCGCCATCTTCAACAGAAATGCCAACTTAAAGTTCTATACCTCTTAAAAAACACCTGTTATTAGAAGCACTTATGTCACCGCT
The DNA here is from genome assembly GCA_030704895.1 of Henosepilachna vigintioctopunctata. Taxonomy (NCBI): domain Eukaryota; kingdom Metazoa; phylum Arthropoda; class Insecta; order Coleoptera; family Coccinellidae; genus Henosepilachna; species Henosepilachna vigintioctopunctata. Next base: position 405,441 of record JARQZJ010000093.1, read on the forward strand.
TATATACTCACTTATGTCAACCATATACTCACTAGTTATGACGTTTTCAAGCAAAACTGAAAGATACTAATGCAACGTTGCTCTTGCTCAAAATCAAGACATTTCGGAACAAATTTCGCTGCCACACGTTTCATGGCCCAAACATTCAAGAAAAATGCTTGGCATGACCCGATTATTATATTATTATGCGCAACTTTTCTCATATAAACTCGATAATTTTCCAAAACCATTTTCTTTACTGTTTCGATGTTTTCTTCGTTTGTTGACGTGGTTGCAACTCCAGGACACTCGTTGTCATCATCATCTTCTCGGCCATATGTAAAGCGCTTGTACCACTTGTAAACACATTTTTGAGACAAAGTAGGCCTCCGAATAACACAGTCAACATTTATGTGCGTTCCAGCACTTTATTCCATTTTTCATAATTCCATAATTCAATACACCTTTTTACCTCTCACTTTTTCAGTTGTCAAAAATACAGTACTCTTTCAAAATGATTGATAATGTCAGCATAAGAGAAACGTATGCGTATCAACGTTACAAAAAATGGCGATAATCGAATGTGCAAAGCACGCGAAAGATCAAAATTCATCTTTTTTTCTGAATGGACCTCGTACAATGAGTTCAATGACCTCATGGCTGTAACTTATACCAGTATCATTCAATTTGATTCAGTATTATTTAACTATCTAGTGATTTTGTTTTGTACTTGGACAAAATCATTAATTGCGCCATTTCGTCAATATCTGGTAGAGCGGTGGAGTATTTTATATGACTTAAGCTCTTCTTCGAGTGTAATTCAGAAATGACGAATGCGTTTCATACATACAATAAAGTGTTTCATATTTCTCATAAAAATAAAACTTCAAACTAAAGATCGTCCATTGAACTAAATTTCAATAGCAATTTCATTTCATCAGTTATAATATAAGTTGTATTGAAAGTTTTAATGTATCGTTCATCTCTTTTTTCAGTCCATTATATTTTGAAGCTCAATAAACATTAGTGGATGAATTTTATAATTCAACGCTTTTCAATTTCTCTGAAAAAATTACGCAAATCTCGTGTTATTTCCATCTGTTTGTATATGCCTCTGAATGGAATCCATTTTTTATAGAATATAAACTTAAATTCAAACACTTGAACTTATGATTTACACTTTATTGACTACATAGCATGACGCTTCATGTCGTTACAAACGACTTCTTCAGATGCTTACAGAATCCAAATCCTTCAGATTCTGTAAGCATCTGAAAAGACGACGAAAGCGTCATGCTATGTAGTCAATAAAGTGTAAATCATAAGTTCGAATGTTTGAATTTAAGTTTATATTCAATTATAATGGATTTACATCAAGTAATACTATTAAATGATAAAAAAACATTTTTTATTATTCCGCAATAGTATCTAGATATTCAGACTGTATCAACAAAATTAATACAGAATTCGTTAATATAAAATCCACAAAAGTAAAACCCAAGTAGCTTATCTCCATAAAGTTTTCAAATCTTGTTGTTAAAGTCTCAGATTAAAACCAAGAATTATTTGGCAATGAGAAATTTCGCCATTAAATTAGCACCCAGAGTTGTGATAGTGAATTTGAGATAAGTATTGGAAGATGATATATTGGGCATATCTTTCTGCGTTGCACAAAATCGAATTTCTGTTGGATCTCTTGATATTTTAAAGACTTTTATTCAACAAAATTCATATTTCTTTTTTTTTTTTCTATAGACATTTATCAACATTCATCTTGTGTTTGTTAGACCATCATGTTTTCTGTTAACATTTCTTCATCAAACATTCGAACGAAAGCAATCCATTCGGTTTGCATTTACCTTCAAAACTGGTATAACTAAATTGAAAAACCGTTATGAGAAATATATCAATATTGATGAAGATTATGTAAACAAATAAAGCAAAACCAATTTTAAAACATCGTTTATTGGTCAGTCCGAGCACTTGTCACCCTACCCTCGTTCAAGTAAAAAATTATGAATGAGAGGTAATAATAAACTTGTCTAAAAATCACTGACTGAACAATTCTTTATTCGACTAGTTTCGCCTTTTACAGCATTATCATTCATTCTTGATAATGCTGTGAAAGGCGAAACTAGTCGAATAAAGAATTGTTCAGTCAGTGATTTTTAGACAAGTTTATTATTACCTCTCATTTAATTATGAACTATCACAGAGTAGATTCATCGTCCATTGAATTTATTAAAAAATTATGATTAGCAACTATAAAAACTCGATGCCACACTCGATCAATACGAAAAATTTGAATTGCAACAAGTAATTAGAAACGATAAATCTCTTTTTTTCATCGAATATTCTTACAATATTTAATAAACTCATTGGTTGAAGAGAAACTATTCTGCAACAATGTGGATCTCTATTCATTTCTAAAGACGTTTAGCTTTGCAGCTTACCTATATAAATCACAGGAAAATATTTTAAATTTTAAATATTTATCACAACCTGGCTAGGTAATCGTTCAATATTTTCAAGTTTAGATTCCATCTGCTCCAAGGTATTTTCATTGATTTAAGGAGAAAAATTGTCATAGCTAATTCAATATTGCGAGTGAGAGCAGAGTTGAAGTTATTAACGATTGAATGTTGCACAGGAGGTCATATTCTTTAGATTATAAAATGTGCAAATATCAACTGGCCAAAAAATGCAAAATAGTCTGGAATATTCATATTTTCTGCTGCAGCTTGATTTTACAGATATAGCGTAAAGGCAGTTTTCGTACTTTCAGTTTGCACATATTTTAAAGACATTTCCCAGCTACACAAGCTTATCATATGAAAATTAACGAATGTCTTCTTCAACATCCTCTTTCATTTCATGAATATTATCATCAACTAATCATAAACTCATCAAGCTCTATTCAGAATGCTGTATATAAGCATATGTTCATAAGTTTCTCAGTTACAATTAACCAACGAAAAATTACATAAACTGATTTTCATCATCTCATTCAGTTATGATGACTTTCGTTATGAAAACTAACTACTGTTCATTAATTAGTAACATTAATAATTATTTATTACATTATAATAGACTTTTTGAAACTTCTAATATTATTAATTTTCTGATATTGCAGTGAATAATTTCGATTCGATTTTATTGTCTCACTATGGTTAACTTGGAAAATTTAAATTAGAATCAAACTCTTGGATTAGGGTTTCACGAATTTGTGGAATAATAAAATAATATTACAACGTTGAATCGACATGTTTCGAGCGGTCAGCTCATTATCAATACTTGTCTCAGATTCATCAAGAGTGAGTCTTGATAATGTGCTTAACGCTCGAAATATGTCGACTCAACGCTGTAATTTTATTTTATTATTCAATATATTTGTGAAATGAAATATTAAGCTAAGAGTTCGATTTCAATTTTTATCTAATGATGTTTCTCTAAAAGGTAAGCGAGAATTCAATCTCAGTTATGGTTAACACGATTCAAATGCAAACATTTTTTCTCAGTATCTATTTTCTGAGATTATTTACTGTGACTTGAAGCTTCTTGTAGAATGATTATAAGAAGATCAAGTTGTTTTGTAAGACTAATTCTTCCAGTATTGGAATTTCTGAAGTCACTCTCGTCACTCTGTTAAACCTTTCACAACATATTTGAAGTCCTGCTCGACTGAAACATCAAAAAAACATTACCATTCGTGTTTTTCAACAATTTCGGTCTATGTTTTTTGCTATTGTAACTATCATAGCACCGGAAAGTACTTCCTCTTGTGATAAATTGTTGAGAAATAAGCCACACTCTGCAGTCCTCAAATAAACAGAGGAACAATTCACTACAAGCAATTTCTTTGTTGCTATTTTTCACTAGTATTTCCACCAATATCTAAGCGTTAATTTTCATTACAAGGTTAACGGTTCCCAGAATTTCAATGTTAGAAAATTTCTAATTCATTTCTAGTGAGTCTATTGAGGATTTTAAATTTGTCTTATATAATCACGCAATGAAAAAATACAAACCTTGACTAATATTACGGATACGTCATTCCTCTGCAGAAAAACAGTGTTTTATATAGCTTCATGGTATCATATTCCTCATGAATATTTGACGATTACTTTTAAGACACGAGTATGGAGATTATTATGTAACGAATACGAGTGACTCAATATCAATCATATAAGAATTTCATACATTAGTTCTGCTACGACCTCACAGTGATAAGAATGAAAATTTCCACGAACAAGCGATTTGAAATCGTCTCATTACAACGTTGATCTTCAGCACTATTCCCAGGTATCAAGCTGACGTAAGATGACGTCTTATTATAGTCAGTTTTCGGTCAATTTGGATCAACGACGTCACTCGACCGTTGACGTCTTTTCAACGTCATTCGACCGTTGACGTCTTTTCAACGTCATTCGACCGTTGACGTCTTTTCAACGTCAGATAACTGACGTTCATATGATGACAGCATAATTTTCGTCAACGACGTCACTCGACCGTTGACGTCTTTTTAACGTCACTCTTACTATGAACGTCAGGTAACTGACGTTCATATGATGACAGCAGCTGACGTCAGCGCAAAGTATTTTTTCGTCAATTTATGACTGTTAATTTTTTAATAAATGACAAATGTTCCAATTCTAAATGCCATAAAACGTAATTTGATGACGTCTTTCTGACAGTTCAAATTGACGTCTTGAGGCTGTGACATTTCGACGTCACTTCTCACATATTGGAACCAATATATGACGTCATATTACCGTCACCTTGCTATCTGGGTTACAGTGATATCGAACTTATATTATTCGTTAATTTAACTCCTAATCAAGAATCTCCATTGTAACACTCATTACAATAGACCGTACAACTACATGTTGTTTGTGTTCTATGACTCAATGTTATATGAATACATCAGAGGAATGAAGTTGAAAAAAAATAACGTATTTTACTGTTATAATATACCTCTTTAAATAATGTGATGCCGTTTTCACCTTCTTACTCCGATCCTGTGAATATCCCTGGACTTCTTTCCGGTGCATTTGCTCCGGTAAATTTCAGACGTTAGATTTATGTTCACTTTCGAAACTTAAACAATCGAAATTTATCCTAGGGAAGAAGTAATTTCTTAAAATGATGACTCATGATATCGTCATAATGACGATAGTATTATTTCTCAGGATATTTGAATTAAAATGAATGATGGGTCTTTTGCGGTTATTTGCAACATGTACCTTAAATAATAACAAATCGCGTTCTGGGGAAATTCTATGAATTACACCATCTTAGGAGGCGCGTGATTCTTTAGAATTAATTGATGAGTTTTAACTGTTCGCTAAGATTTGGAGGAATATTTCCATATAAATTATTTGAGTTACATCTTTGAGTGTCTATTTCAGTATTCCCTGAGATCCGGAGTGTTATTAACAGTTTTTTCACATGGTACATCACATATTTGTCATTTAAATAACTGCTTCAAATAAAAATGGATGATTAATTGCAAAACATAATGTATAAACGTACATAAATTATTCAATTTAGTCGATATATGTCTGCTTGTTTCCGTGTTCAGAAAAGTATGCGACATAATGGTGAAGCAATATTGATTCTCATTCTTGACTTTCAAAGAGCTTTCGAATCTCTCATTTGGAGAATTGCTCCATTTAGAGAAATTAAGTGAAAAGAGACTGCCGGGATATGTTCTACAATGCTTTACTCGATGTTTCTGAATAACATTACTCAATAAGTTAAAATCAACATTTCTGTCTCATTTGCAAAGCAGAATGTGCACGGCATTCCGCAAGCGGCGGTCCTGGGTTCTCTTCTAATCATTTGGTATATCAATGATATTGTTTAGTATACCAGAAACTGTGAGATACTTACCTCTATTTGAGGTAACATGATGATATTTATATCAGGTAATGACATCGAGCTAATTGGAAATAAATGTTGAGAAATCTGAATTTATGGAGCTGTACAGTGAGTACGAACTACGAAATGTAGAATGGAATGCTTTCAGAATAAAAATTGATGAGACTTGATTTTAAGAGTGGATGAGATGATACTTTTTTATCATCTATCAATCTAAAGAAATTTCATTTTACCGCTGGAGTAAGACGTAGCATAATACGGAAACAACGTTGTTTTTTTTTAACAACAACTCTACGTCAGGTTGAATACTGTTTCTTACTCTTATTCAATCAGCAAAAAATATGTATTTCAATCTTGATGGTTTTCATCAGAGAGTTATGTTCAGGACATATATGCAAGATGAGAGAAAATATCAGTAATCGATTGGGCCGACACTTGATGAGAATCTAGATACATAATTTAATTAAAACTATGTAACTTTTTGATTTAAACTATAATTAAGTTAAAACACAACAATATTGTTTCGCCAACCCAGTGGATTCACCAGATGTAGATAAAAAACATTCTACATCTGATGATCAGTTTATCATCTACACCTGATGAAGCCACTGTGTTGGCGAAACAATATTGTTATGTTTCGACTCAATTATGCTGAAAATGAAACAACTCTTAGTTTTATTCAAATCATGATAGAAAGTATGTCACCTACTTGAGGAGAAAATCTACTCTTTGTTAACGATATTCGAGTGAATAGGTGTTTCAATACTCATTTTATGTATAAATTTACAATGAATAGCGATTTGATTGTATTTAATAATTTTCCGATGCCTTTAAACTACTGTGCGAATTAAGAGTTTCCACAAAATCTCTGATACATTATATTTTGGGGAATTTTTCTTGAAATACTGTTCTGTGGATGTGGATAAGGTTTCTTCCATTATAGTTATTTTTGTTGAAGCTCATTGATAAATGAAGTCATTAATTTATATATTATCTAACATGTTGTCATGCCATTGTCAGGACTCCAGGTTTTCAATCCGTAACAGAAATTCGTAGGTCTAAAAAAATTGGAGAAAAAGTGGAGCTGCCTTTTATTGAACTGAAGTATTATTCTTCTGTTTATTTATACTGAACCAGTCAAGGATTTTTATGACTGACCTTACAAAAAATTTGAAGTGTTTAACTGATGTTGAAAGCTGAAATGCTAATATCATATTGACTCAAATCATTATCATAATATTCTGTGATGTTAGCGCTGAACTTCTGAACACAAACAGTTTTGGGATCCAGATATGACAGTCATATTGAAGATAATATAATGAGAAAAGGAAACTCATAGGATTAAACTCGCCGAAGTAACTTTGGAGAAGGTTAAGGAATATTTGTTTCTTGCCGCCCCAAACAAAGTCCAACTTTTGGAAAGAGATAATTCGCACCCCGTTCTGCCATAAGCCCCGTTAGAAAAGTTCCATTTTCGGATTATTCGGAGAAGATATGAATTTGCATCGCAATTTGCGATTCTATCTCTGCTGGTTGTAATATATTTAAAAATATTTAAAACCTGGCCGTTCAAATTATAAAAACATTTTGCTTTCGCAGGGAAATGGGAGGGTAAATGGCATTTCTGCTATCTTTCATTTAACGGAAATTCCTGTAGAGCTTTTGCTTGCTTTTCAGTTGGCCCCCAATGTTTTCATGAATTGAATGTCGTTTTGGTATTCAGACTAAACATACACTCACTACACTTTCAACAGCCACACTAAAAGCTGTGTAAGTAGACTTGCAGAAGCACAGGATAAAAATTTCAAGACTAAGGGAATTATATTTCATAATTTGAATAAAGCTAATTAGTTTTTCGATTTTCACTATAATTAATTCAAAACATGACAATATCGTTTCGCCAACACAATGGCTTAATCAGATGTTGATGATAAACTGAGCTATTACATTGTGGACTGTTTGTATTTATCCTGAAGTGCGTGGGAATGACCATAGAACACTGTTCTTTTTTTGTAGGGGAATGACTATAGAACATATTTCTCCTGAATTGTGGGGGATGACCATAGAATACTTTTCTTCGATTGCATTTTTACTGGAATAAATTTAACGAGAGGAGATTATTGATTAAAACTTGATAATTCAATAAACAGTTCGATTTTTTCCTCTTATTGATTTCCATGGTTTCTAACAGGGTTAGTTTATGACCTTTACGCTCCGTATCCAATTTTTTGAAATTGTTGTCGAAGACATGGTTCTCTACTAAAATGTGTTGCATACATAGAATCGGTTTCATTTTTTGCAAAGCATCTTTGGTGTTATCAGATATTCTGAGACTGAAATTCCTGCCAGTTTAGCCAACATATACTTTGCGACAAGTACCGCAACTCAACTCATTTATACCCGATTTATCATCAGGCGAAATTTAATCTTTCGCATTTCAATGCGAAAACATAAAATTCAAGACATTAAAAAGACATGGTTCTCTTTCAGAAGAGAACCATGTCTTCAACAACAACTTTAAAATATTGCATACGGAGCGTAAAAGTTATAAACTAACCCTGTTAAAAGCCATGGCAATTTATAAGAGGAAAAAATCGAACAGTTTATTAAATGTTCAAGTTTGATCAATAATTCTCCTTTATTAAATTTATTTCAGTAGAAATGCAATCGAAGAAAAGTATTGTATGGTCATTCCCCCCAATTCAGAAGAAATATGTTCTATAGTCATTCCCTTACAAATGAAGAACAGTGTTATATGGTCATTTCCACACACTTCAGGATAAATACAAGCAGTCCACAATGTAATAGCAATGATATAAGCGTCTCAAACTGTTAATTTTATGAAAGTGAAACTTTCTATACTATCTCTGATGTCTTGGCTTCAGAGCAAAATGATTAAATCGAATCGACAGGATCAATTTTCATTTCGTTGATCTTATGATAGGACTACAAAATCAAAATTACGATATATTTTTCAAAAATATACAAGTAGATCCGAAAAACTTTATTTTCAACATCAGAACCGAAAACAGTGATTTTGAGATATTAAAGTATGATAAAATAAGTCCAATCCAATATATTTATATTTTCGGATTATTGAGAATTCTGATATCTACATTCACGCAACCCAACCGTTCCTTATCTTGATAGAAATAGGATTTAAGTTTCCACAGACCAGTTGGCAACGGCACGAATTTGAAAGCTTCATCATCAATTGAAAAATGTGATTGATATACACCCTGTAAATTCAGAAAAGATCGTATGTTCATTAGTGTTCATTTGAAACTTACAGGTTTTATAGGACATCTCATTCTTGGTTGAATGCCATCGACAAAATTACTCCAAAGCTGTCCTTTACGTCCAATACTATCGCAAATATTCATCACTTTGAAATCCTTCATATAGTATTCGCAAGTATCCGGTAATCCATTCAAATTGCACTTATATAAGTCGAACTGGCTCTAACGACAAATATTAGTTAAGATAAGAGAAGAAGAAAATAACGGCCCAAATATTCACAACATGAAATTCTAACTAGTGGGTAAGGGGACTATGATATTCGAATTGTTCATGGATGTTTCAAGTCGACGTTTTGATTCCTTCATTTTTTATTGTACATAACAACAAACACATGAAAATAATTTCGTAAAGCTAACAATACATAAGCCCAGAAAACTTAATATCACAATCCAAATCAACTACGAAAACTATGTGCTCGAAATAATTTTCACTAAATGACACCGCTTATCTCTTGGTGAAACATTATGTTAAAAACAATGAATTGAAATTAACAGACTGGAATTTCCAAATGTACAGCTTTCACCTCCGTATCCTAAACCACAGAATTCGTTACTGGTTTCACGGCAAAATCCACCTGGTCATTGCAAATAGCCACATTTTTTTTTGGCTGTTTTGCCCTCACTACCTGAGTGTACCATTTCGGTCTTCCTGGGATCCCAGAAATGATTATCTTTAACGCAGTGTTCCGGAAAACCAGCATTACGTTTATTCAATAATATTCTACGTTCATCGATCCTTTTTTGTATAAAACTTCCAGTTTGACCTATGTAAAAACTACCACATCCACTGTAAAATATTTTATAAACGCCCCTTCTCGCAAAAAATTCAAGTTTGTCCTTGTTATTTACCAACAAGGAATCCTTATTATTTTTGTTGGTGTATATTGTATTTACGTTATTCTTATGTGATCTTCTACAAATGTCTATATTCTATAATATAATAATATATACATCTATAAATTTTATCACAGGAAAAATACAGTTTTGGAATTAAAAATTTGCGAGTACGTTTCAAAATTTTTGACCTTACAGTTATCGTAATTAATGTGGGCGGTGATGATTGTTTTACCAATAACCAATACCTATAACCAATGGGCTCATAAGCAATGAGCCTATTGGTTATACCCTATGACAAGGCAATTAGGTTTATGGAAAAAATCAAAACTTCAACTGAAACAGCCATCGAATTTTCTACACAACCATTTTACGAAAATATTCAAAAAAACTATTTCCATGCTTGTTTTTTCTCCTGAAGAAGACACCAAAAAGTGTCGAAATATCGAGAATCGTAATGAATGAGAGTCTCCAAAGACCGATTTATTCCTGTTACCTGAATTCTACATAAGTATCTCACGGTCAATAAATTTCCCTCTTCTATATATATATATATATATATATATATATATATATATATATATATATATATATATATATATATATATATATATATATATATATATATATATATATATATATATATATATATATATAATATATTATAAATATATCTATATATATATATATATATATATATTCATATTTATTTCCTTCTCCTTACCCATAAATTTTTAGTTTCTTTTTCAACTTTAACCACGATGTCAAGAGTTCGATTATGTCTTGAATAATCATGTTTCTTGAACGTGTCAATTTTCCATGGAAGATTTTCTGTCCCTTTGCAATTTTGGAATCGCACAATCTCGAACCATTTTCTTCCCTGCATCATACAATACATATTACTGCCATATATATATATATATATATATATATATATATATATATATATATATATATATATATATATATATATATATATATATTTAACACTCACCAACACTATACGCGTCAGGAGCTGAAACAAAAAAAAACTCAAATGAAATTTGTGAAACTTATTCATTGTCTGTCACTGCGATCACTTTTGCCTGAATGAAACAATTTATAATCTAAAGTGTGAATATTTTCAATTCGCATCACTCAAATGATGATGAAATGATAATATGCTTTCAGATATTAAATAGTCATTATTACAGTGTAATTATTTGATTTCTATCAGTGTCGGCATTTATTAATTTTATATACCTAATATATAAATAATCACGGAAATCTATTTCAATGTTCAAATTGTTTACTCTTCCTTCTAAGTCGGTTTTTTTCATAAAATCTATTTCAGATAAATAAACTAGACTTCTTGGTTACTGCTTTAGGCTCCGTTTTGAGTGGTAAGTCTTCTTTTTTTCAATAAAATGAAATTTATTGATAAACATTCCTTACTTTGTGAAATTGCATTTATTCAATTGATACAATGATTACAACTAAGAAGAATTTTCTCAAGAGAACTGAATTCAGTTGTGAGGCTGATCTTGGATTCAGCCCTTGAACAAAAATATTGGTTAAGTTTTTATTCACAATGATATACATTTTTATATGAAAAAAAAAAATAATAACCTCTGAAATATTGAACATTCGAGACAATTTCACATGTTGAAGGACATGTGTGGTGAAAAATTATACAAATATATGATACAAAAAATTTTTTCATACATTATTGTCTACATTAGAAACATCGAAGTACTCTGCCACACTATAGTATGCCTTTGTTAATAGGAAGATAGGTTTACAAGTTGTTCGTTGATGAATATTGAATATTAATCGAAGTATTCGCTTCTGTGTAATGAATACCCTATTTATTTCTGTAGAGCAGCCCCATAGCAGAATATCATAGTTGATATGGCTATATACAAGACTGTATTACACATTCATAACACAGTTTCTAGATACGAGGTTTTCAATTCTGGAGGTTGCAAAAAATGGGTTACTCAATTTTTTACATGAAACATCAATGTGTGATGTTCATTTCGAATTTCTGTCTACATATATTCCAAGAAACTGTGTTGATTGGGATGATGATATAGTCTTGTCCCCATATTTAAGATCCAATATGGTACTGATAGGTACTAATTCCATTGCCTTTCAGACAAAAATTAACAAATATTGTTTTCTCGATGTTCACCATCAGATTGTTGATCCGTTACCAATTTACAAACCAATTTCAAAAGTCTATCGAAACTTTCAAAAATGTAATAAAATATGAATTTATAGAACTGTATATCAACATGAATTTCACTGATTGTCTTCATTTCATTAATTTGATTCATCGGAAAATATTTCTCCGTGGTGACCTCTTTTTTATTTGTCACCATAAACCAGCAATTTTATCTATTTAAATAACATATTCTTCTATGAACTTGCAGAATAGAATAACATCGTTGATTCGATTCCTTTCAGTTTCAACCCGTTGAAAATTATTCATTATTATTGTCAATTTCCTTTCGAATTTAATTCAAACGGCTTTGAGTTCGTCTGTATGTAAATATCGGAAACTGATAATTATTTAAATTCCAGATTCAACACCCTGCAAACTGAGCTTAGTGGTCGTGGTTAAAGGTACAAAAAGGAGACTCTATTTACATATAGCATTTCCAACTCCAAATTACTCACTAACAGCTTTCAAGGGTTCAATATGTGTTTATTGGTTCAATCCCTATGTATTAGTCAAGTGGAGTTTACAATACAACCATAGATTTCATTTGCTGAACAGTTTTATCACGGAATGTATCTGTATGGTTTCCAGGAAATCTGAATCAGACTATTTTGATTTAAATAATAGTATTCAATACGATGTCGACTAATCAGTCACTAGTTGAACAGAAACGTCCGAAATAACCTGAAAATGAGGTAATGGAATGTACGTGAGCATAAATTATGAAAATGGTTAATTACCTAAATTATATTTAGGTGAGGTTATTCAATGAGGTTTCTGGTTGATAACACACTATTAAAATTTCGAATTTTTGACATTTAATAAAGTCTTTTTAATAATTAAATTACACAGAAATTGTTTATTGTAATGTATTGTTCAATGGGTATATCTTTTGAATTCACTCAACGATTAATTTGAACTCTTTTATATAACGGGTGATTTTTTAAGATCTAAGTTTTACAGGTTGGCGGCACAGGTTGGTAATGGCATTCAAACGTCATCTGTCAAAGTGAATAGTTTTCAATATACTCTGCCATTGCATCATGAGAATACTTACAAACAAGCAATGATTGCAAATTGTTGAAATTTACTATCAAAATTCGTGCTCTGTGAAAAATGTGTATCGTTTGTTACGACCATATAATGGTCGTCATAATCGACCTGGTGAATCAACAATTCGTGCTGTCATCACCACATTGCGCACCAAGTTTACTTTGATGGACATTAAACCATTGTCTCGCATGCGTACAGTGCGTACTGAAGAGAATATTGCAGCCGTGGCGTACAGTGTTATTGAGGATCCTGAAATGTCAAATCGTCGCCGTTTCAGCAAATGGGCATGTGTTACTCAACCACACGGAAAATTTCACGTGTTCATTTGGGTTTGAAAGCCTATAAAATTCAACTTCTGCAAGAATTGAAGCCGAATGACCTACCACAACCTCTAAATTTTGGTAAATGGGTTTTAGAACAGCTCAATGAAAATCCGCTGTTTTATCGAAAAATTTTGTTCAGCGATGAGGCTCATTTCTGGCTCAACCGAAATGTAAATGAGTAAAACTGTCGCATCTGGAGGAATCAACAGCCTCATGCCATACAAGAATTACACATGCATCCCGAAAAAACGACAGTTTACTGAGTTTTATGGGCTGGTGTATCATCGGTCCATTTTTCTTCAAAGACGACCGTGGAAGAAACGTTACTGTCAACGGCGAACGATATCAAGCCATGATACACAACTTTTTTTTGCCCCAGTTGACCGACTTGAACTTGGTTGACATGTAGTTTCATCAAGACGGTGTCACATGCCACACAGCTCGTGAAACAATGGACATGTTGAAGGATGAATTTGGTGAGCAGCTTATCTCTCGAAATGACCCTGTGAATTGGCCGCCAAGATCGTGTGATTTGACGCCTCTGGATTATTTATTGTGGGGTTATGACAAGTCGTTAGTGTATGTGGACAAGCCGAACACGATTGAAGCCTTACAGGATAACAAAACACGCGTAATTCGTGAGATACAGGCCGGAATGCTCGAAAAAGTGATGCAAAACTGGAAGTTTCGAATGGTCCATTTGATACGGAGCCGCGGACAACATTTACATGAAGTAATCTTTAAAATGTAAATGGCAAAGGCCAAGTTATCAACTTCACTGAAAATTTTGCATGTATGATGCAAATTGAGTGTTTTATTCGATTCTCGAAAAATCGCCCATTATTTCCCTCTTAGTTGCATTCAAACGATAATGTTTGAACGAACATTACCAGAGTGAAGGAAAGCGACAGACATTTCTACGTTTGTGGTTCTATACTGACAACTGTACAACTGAAAATATTTCGTACCGAATAGCCTTCATACACTTGTATATTCATCTATCCGAAAAAAATTAATTCATGAGAAGAATTGAATTCATGAATGAAGAACAAAATTTTGAGTTAGAATGTGTCAAAGTGTAATGATGTCTCTTCCACAAGAAAAAAGACCGAAATGACTGTGCTTATAGCGTCGATGGTCAGGTTTTTTCTCGTTCTGATAAGGTGAGAGATCTTGGTGTAGCCTTCGATCAGAAGCTTCTCTTTGTCCCACAGATCATTCAACTCATTTCATCTGCCTCGAAAATATATGGTTTCGTTACACGTAATGGTAAATATTTTAATAATTCCTCAATGTTCATAGGACTATGCAATACCCTAATACGTAGCAAGTTGGAATATGGCAGCATGATCTGGCATCCTATCCACACTCGCCAGAGATCTTGGTGTAGTCTTCGACCAGAAGCTTTCCTTTGTCCCACACATCACCCAACTTATTTCATTTGCCGCGAAAACATATGAATTCGTTATACGTAATGGCAAATATTTCAGTAGTTCCTCGACATTCATAGGAATATTTAATACCCGAATCCGTAGCAACTTGGAGTATGGCAATACGATCTGGCATCCCATTTACATTTACCATCAACGCCATCTTGAGGCTATGCAGAGAAGTTTCTTGAAATTCTTAGTTTGGAAGGAGGATAAATTTTATCCACAGAGAGGAGTCAATCATACCGAATTATTGAGTCAATTTAGTTTAATCTCATTGCAGAGCACGAGGAAATTTTTTCACTGAAATTTTGCACAAATTACTGCACAATAGTATTGATTGTCCTCCTCTCTTGACCGCTTTGAAATTTCGTGTTCCTAGGAAAAATTCCTGTAAAACAAAATTATTCCACCTGGAGAGTCCGAGAACCAATTCCCTAATACAATCCCCCATTTGGTTTATGGAGACTACATTCAATAGAGTTGCCAATAATTGAGACATTCACTTTGACTTCATAAAAGTTATCCTCAGCAGTTACGTGAACAATGAAAATTTACTAAAATGAATTGATTCAGATTGAGTTCTTCGTGATATTTCATTGAATGCTATAATGTAGTTATTCATTACTATTTTTTTAGATAAGATTGAGCTCTTTGTTATATCTTTTTCATTATAATTATTTAGTTAGAATTCAACATCGTAATTATTTTCTGTAATTAGGTATTGTACCTGTTGAGAATGAAGAATCATTATTATTATTATTACATGGAAATCAAATTTTTTAAAAAGTTATCAAATAAGCAGATCTGTTTCGCGTTGGCAATCCACATAAGAGACAGTAGGTTTAATCTTTCTATCGAAATAGAAATAATTGAATCGAAGATATGATTACACTTTTCTTTAAATGATTGATGTTACTGAAGTAGGAAACAATTATGGAAAACAACGACAGCTTTTGGCATATCTAGAATCTATCTTTTATGAACGTTCATCTTGCAGGCAGTTTCATTTCGTCATCTTGATTCACTATCACTCTCAAAACACAAAATATCTGGACTGATATACAGAAAATTGTAATATAACTTATATATACAATATATATATATATATATATATATATATATATATATATATATATATATATATATATATATATATATATATATATATATATATATATATATTATTGTAGTCCTAAAGAAAACATCAGAATTGCGATTTAGTTTGTCTTGAATTGTAGTTGACTTGTTACAACTTTGAAGCCGTAATGAACTTCAGAAAATGTCAAGTCATACGATAACATGCAAGTTAATAGGTTTCGTGGATGCTGAAGGCTTATGACCCATCGTTTCTCGCCTAAGAAAACAGTCTCAGCAGTTAACACTATGTTAATTCGCAAAGGATAAGTAACGAGCAAGTGATTACCTAGAAATCTAGAAAATGGTTCAGTTCGAGACCGAGGAAAGTGAGTTACAAAGTAGCTAAAACTCATGAATAATCCAGAAGCTTAGGTCTGATTCCAAACAGCGGGCGTTAAAGTACAGAAGAAGCCGTTATCAGAGTTCCAGAATTAGGTTTATGTCCAAGTTTTGCAGAGGATGGAAATTACACGGAAGGAAATCGTTATCGATATCATAGTAACAGTGAAATGTTTCTTTCCCTTTGATCGGAATGCATGCTTTATATGTATATATAATATATATATATATATATATATATATATATATATATATATATATATATATTCAGTGTTTAATTGGGATTGCAGTCTAGGACAGGAAAATCAGTTACCTCTTTAGTATTTTCCAAGCTTTCGAAAATGTTTATTTTCTTCTTCAGGGCTAAAATAGTACAAAAATTAACAGTTTATATAGCAAGGCACTATAAAAAGTTTTTTCTTACAATTACTGTGAAGTTAGTCCGACAGTACATTAGTTTTTTGAATTTTGAAAATAAGTACAAGTGTTCCCAAATGCATTGGGTTGGAATGTTACTGCATTCTACGTGTTGGGTAGTCGAAGGAAGCGACAATAATGACTGTATTTCTCAATTTTACTTTTCAAGTGGAGTGTTCCCAGATGTTTTGAGGGCGTTTCTTAAAATGCATAACGTTGGCCGAAGTTTTATGACTAACGAAAAGAGAATGAATTTGTTTTATGTATTTAGAATGGATTTTTCGGTGAATAGGATATCCGAATATGAGCCATTAATCAGAAGAACCTATGAGATTTATATATATTGCTTAAATCATCTGTATCAGATTTTTTGTTAATACAATTTCCTGTCTTTTTGATATTAACCATTTCTAGGAAAAGGCGTTTGTTGTAATTATTTGCGTGATCTAAAATTTTTGTGGCATTGTAATTCATATTATGACCCGTGGCTTGTACGTGTTGGGTAACTGATTTTCCTGTCCTAGACGCTTTCAATAAATGTAGAAATCGATTTCAAGATTCTTTAACATTTATCCCTAGAAGAATAATGGAGACATCGCATTGTTCATGTGTCACATAGCCAGGTCTGCTTTAATGTTCTTTCGAATAATTTGTCAAAAATTATCAAAATAAAGTTATAGAGTACGTTGATAGCGAATATCTATGAGTGCGACAATATAGCACACTGCGATAATATAGCACAAGAACTACAGAATTCTTTTTCTTGTAGTGAATTTCTGACATGTTTTGAGAAACCACAACGAGCAATTCTCCAACCGGAACCTAGATGGCGCATTTCTTTATCAAATAAGATGAAATTGATCTAAAAAACTAGACTTGTGAAATGTAGTATCTTAATTGATAAGGACGCGTGAAACTTCCAATGAAGATGTGTTCGTGTGATTTTCATTGATTCTTAGATTTGAGATGTAGATTAATCTATGAATTATATATTCATACGACTCACTCTATATTTCTGTCTTATAATCGATGAGAGGGCTTGTGGAGATTGAAATCGTTGCCTTTCATTCGTTGAATGTGGCATGACTGATGAGTACCTTTCTGCCTGAAACATGACTGTCTCACGCTTTCCATAAATGTAGGCATCGATTTCAATATTTTTTAACATTTATCCCTAGAAGGATGATGGGGAATATAATATTCCCTAACATTGATCCCTAGAAGGACAATGCAGCCATCGCATTGTTCATGTTTCATATAGCCAGCTCTGCTATAATGTTCTTTTGAATAATTCGTCAAAAATTATCGAAAGAAAGTTATAGCGTACCTTTATAGTGAATATCTACAAGTGCGATAATATAGCACGATAATTAGAGAATTATTTTTTTTGTAGTGAATTTCTGATATATATATATATATATATATATATATATATATATATATATATATATATATATATATATAGGTATATATATGTATATATATATTCATATATATATATATATATATATATATATATATATATATATATATATATGTTCATACCGCTCCCAAAATCTACTCGTTACCAAATTTATATTTTTATGGCGGAAGTGAGGCAAGAGGGGAAGGCAGTTGGTAGTTACCAACTGTGTCGAAGTGTCAATGGCTAGTTTGTCTTTTAGGTTATCGCTCATCCAAACAAATGAAGATTTTGTTTGAATATTATGGAATTTGTGACTTGTATGGTCGAAATATTGATAATGATATTGTATATTGTGAATATATTTCGTTATAAATATATGTCGAGGTGTTAAGATCCATTAAATCTGGATGTAATAACTACTAGATGAATAATAATCTGCTACTTCATGAAATGATTTTCTGAACTAAAGTAGTGATTAAAATATTTCATTGAATTTATTATATTTCAGGATACACAATTAAGAGCTTATATTGAATTGAATATGTTACTATTGAGTAAATATTTCAGAATCCTCTAGGTTAAAATTGCTTCGGCTTATGAATATTGTATTGTGCTACATTCTACCATGGAGTTAATTCATAGATGCAAGATACCTCATAATTGTCTATTATATAATTATCATACTTCGACTAGAAAAGAGAAACAATATATTTTTAAAAAATAAATTAAGTATCAAGACAGAGAGAATAGTGAGAAAAGATAAAATTCGTTGGAAAGGTTTGTATTTATATAGTTTGTTTTTATGTTACCAGAAATATTCATTGTAGTTTAAATTGGCTTACTACATAATTTCCATTTGATAAATTGACTACACACTATCCCAGATAATCAAATACTAGAGTACTTATATGAAAAATAAATTGAAGTGGTTTAAAATATATTATTGGGTCCAAGCAGTTTCACACATGATACAAAATACGATATTGCAAATTGAATACCATTAATTTGTTAACCTTTCAGCAAAGAGTAGTAGTGCTCATTATCTCATTTGTTTTGTGGTAATTCATTGCTCTAGGTCATATAGAAAGAATGCATTGTTTTAAAACAAATCTACAGTAGTTTCTACATCTAGCTATATAGCAACTGAATTGAATGTTCAGAGCTAAAGCGTCTATTTCTATGTTTGATATGGTCAATAAGTGTATTCGATAGAATAGTACTGATTATAATAGGTGTTTTGTAGAATTACTTGACAGAATATTGTGATGAAACATGCAATGTTCAACATTAAGTCAGGATCAATATACACACAACAGTTGTTTTCATTATTTTATTCATTTTGTGGTAACTAATTGTTCTAGGTCATATAGAAAGAATGCACTGAAGAAAACACATCTATATTTGCTTATACATCTAGGTATATAGCAGCTGAATTGAATGTTCAGAGCTAAAGCTGCTATTTGTATGTTTAATATCATCAATAAGTGTATTTGATAAAATACTACTTATT
Organism: Henosepilachna vigintioctopunctata; assembly: GCA_030704895.1. NCBI lineage: Eukaryota > Metazoa > Arthropoda > Insecta > Coleoptera > Coccinellidae > Henosepilachna > Henosepilachna vigintioctopunctata. The sequence goes on from JARQZJ010000093.1 coordinate 425,253, forward strand.
ATTATAGGTGTTTCGTAGAAATACTTGCCAGAATAATGAATGGAACATGCAATGTTCAACATTAAGTCAGGATCAATATACACACAACAGTTGTTTTCATTATTTCATTCATTTTGTGGTAACTAATTGTTCTAGGTCATATAGAAAGAATGCACTGAAGAAAACACATCTATATTTGCTTATACATCTAGGTATATAGCAGCTGAATTGAATGTTCAGAGCTAAAGCTGCTATTTGTATGTTTAATATCATCAATAAGTGTATTTGATAAAATACTACTTATTATTATAGGTGTTTCGTAGAAATACTTGCCAGAATAATGAATGGAACATGCAATGTTCAACATTAAGTCAGTACCAATATACTACACAATTGAGATTGAACTTTTACTTACCTCTTGGTGAAACATGATTGAATAAAAATTCAAATCAAACTGTTGGCTTTATGCATCATTAATTTGTGAAACATTAAGTCAAGAGTTTGATTTGAATTCTTACTACACAATTCATTAATCAAAAAATTGTGTTAGTTAGTTACGAGCTTCATTTTAATATAAATAATTTAATCTCAATTTAGTATAAACAATTTAACAATAAAATATCTAAAACACAATACTTCGATCATAAAGATAAAAAGATGTTAGAACAATTCTTGCTGAATTGAAAATTCAATACAGTAGTGAGAGATGATTCAAAACAGTTTTAACTGTAGTAAAATATTGTTATTGAGACTAGTAGAATAGATACATGATAACTGAACAGAATGATAATTGTATATTATAAGGAAAAAAAACAAGAAAACTTCATTTCATTGATGTTGCATTATGTATTTTTTAAAAATTATGGCAGACTTGAATAAGCAGATATGACCTGAGTAAAAGTTGAAAATGTTTTCCATAAAACATAAAATTCAGTGGAATATATACCAATGGGTGAAATATTTATGTTCTATTGATGTATTTTATATATTTATTCGTTTAGAAAATGGAATACCAACAATAGCATTCACAAATTGAAAAATAAAGAAATGATAATGCATATATAACTAATACTTCACACATGCATATATAATTAATCTCTAACTAAATCAATGATGAATACTTAAATAAGCATTTGTGACCTGAGTGAAAGTTGGAAATATTTAACATAATCCATCATAAAATTCAGTGATATATAACCATTGGGTGAAATATTTATGTTCTATTGATGTATCTTATATATTTATTCGTTTAGAAAATGTAATACCGACAATTATGAAACCAACAATAGAATTTACATTGAAAATTAAAGAAATGATAAAGCATTTATAACTAACACATCTTACATTGCATATATAATTATGCTCTAACTAAATCAATGATCAATATATATTATATCCATATATATTATTTTCAATATTTAATACAATAAAAAATGATAAATTTTTCAATTATATTCAAAACTGAGTTAAATAACTGCAACCACCTTATGTTATTGCATTGAGATGATAAGTGAAGCTAAATTACTGAGTTAGTGTTGAAATTTATCATTATTTATGTCTTTTCTCTATACCCTTGTTCTGTATACCTTGTATTCTGTATATATTTTTTCATGAAAATGTTGGAAAAAAATTCAGCAAAAATATCGTTAAGGTAAAACGAAATGATAGCATTTTAATATTTTAGATGAAAATATATACAATAAAAAAAAAAAATTGTATAATTAACGTTTTTGAACAACAATTCCGAAAATTTTTATGTGTTCTCCTGGGACTAAACTAAAACAGCAAGTTCATATAATCATACCAACATCCCAAGAAGTTGTATAAATGATTTTCTAAAACTTACACTTGACAATAATTTTCTGCCAAGCCACTTAATGCTAGATAAGTAGCTAAATCGTAACATATGTCATAAGATGAAATAAGTTGAATAGAGCTCAATTGAAGTTGAAAAAACTCAATCAGCACTTCATAATACATTTTTACTTATATTGAATAACTTACAGCAAACAAACAAACCAAATAAAGGAGTGAACTTGTTGGTGATTTTTAAATCAAATAAAGCATGATAAGAAAACTTCATGTTCATTCGCAATTAATTCAGTATTTTTTGAAATGCAATTGATAACTGCAACAATTCGAAAACGAAAGCTTGACAATGAAACAATTGGGTTCACAAAATCAGCTTCAGTCAAAAATTTATATCTTAGGGAGGAAAAAGCTGCAAGAAAACCTCCTTGGGGTTTTGAACCATTGTTACAAGTCTTAAAATTTAGTGATTTTGGTTAGCTGACTGACCTTTTTTGTCTCAAATCAAAATGCTATATTTATTGCATGTTCAGAAATATAAGGGCGAGGTGAAAAATTTCCTCTGTTGTTAGAGTCAATTCTGATTTTTATTCAAACTTCCACATTTCTCCTAATGAGATCATATCTTTTCTTTTTACTATGTAGTGAGACAAAAAAGCTCAACTTGACTACCACAGGATCGGAGGAAAATTCAATGTAGTAATGAACAAAACTTCTAAAAGATATTCAGTCTTCACTATCGATTGTGAAGAAATATAGAACTTTATAATTTGAGAAAAATTGATTTAAGTAAATTTTAAAGTTTATAATCGTTAAAATCTGTCAATGAAAGTCCAACTAAAGTACATTCATCTTTGAAGATAAATATATTATATATAAATGTATAATATTTGTGAAGTATTGATACTTCTAGAGAAAAGGAAGTTAAAATTCCTGGTGACTCATTTATACTTTGCTTACAAAATTACCCAGCATGAAGAAGTAAATAAATATGTATAAAAGAAATCAATCGTGAAGTGTTATTTTTTACACATTTCGAGCATATAATGCAATATATAATAACTACCTAATACTTTAGAAAATTTTCGAACCATTTTATAGAAAAGGTTCGAAAATGAACAGCTATGAAAAACCAAATTTGTTTTTAACCCTTAAAAACTAAAAATAGACGTTAGCCACCAAATTTGAACGGACAATGAAGCTCCAGGTGCCAATAAGATTGTGTTAAGATTTTTGATGTGGAACATGTTCAGGTAATCAGTTTCTTGGTGTGGGTATCATCTGCAATCAGAAAAATATGTGTATGAAAAAATAATCGATGAGGACAGTAATACCATAACAATTACAATCAGTATTCTGATTTTATGTAGGTTATAATGCTATTCCTGTATAAGTCCAACTAGTAGTAAATTTTCAAATTACATAATTTCTCCACAAAACTACTCGAGATTGCTTCAATAATTAAATTAGATTACTTCAGTTATTAAATTATCTGGCTGTCGTTCGAAAGTCAAACCTGATGAAGTTATAAAATCATCAAAATTTTCAGAAATTCCTTGCGCATTTCTTTCATCGAGCAAATTTATAGGAGCGAATATATTTCACCAATATTTTTGCAATAGTCTTTTTGCATCTGTTATTTTGGATCTCTATACCATGATCGATGTGTCCTACAATCTAACGACTTATTAATTTTTTTTCACGAATATTCCAAATCCAGGGGCATATTTCTTTTGTTTTTCTTTCTCTTTTGTTTTTTGTAACTTATTAACATCATTTCATTCATGATCTCTGTCAAGAATTCCCTTGTTATTATTTGCCATTTTATTGTTGATATATTGGCATCAAGAGAATGAAATTATGCAGATGTTTTCATCCGTCATTTTTTCTCAATTTTTTAATGAATTTTCTCGGTTTTTGCATCTGAACAAAATTCATCATGGTCCACAAGAACAGAAACACAAGCATTTATATTTCAGCAGTAAAAACTAAATATTAGGAACGGTTCCAATTGAAAATATTTAATTTATTCGTCATGCCTATTGATTGTTGAGTGTTAGAGGCATAAAGCCGTATTGAATAATATAGGTTGAAAAAGTGATTTTATTGAGTAATAAGTTATAATTGAACTAAATTTTTCGAGTCGATGAAATGAAGAACAAAATCACTAAATAACGAAAAATACCTGATGAATTGATTACTTACCTGCTTCCAAATTTTCTTTCACCAAAGGTTCAGTACTTAATAAAGTTGTTAATCAATGTCTTTCCAATTTTTTCTGCAACCAATTGCAAAAAAGGAACAAAATTTTTTCCTCCATAATATTTCCATGATAATAATTGAAGGTGGAACTTGGGTCACCTAAAAATACATTGAATAACAAAAATAGTATACCATAGACTTAGTTATTTAATTAGTGAATAATTGAATTAAAAGTAATAGATAGCAAAGATCATTCATTTTACGTATCAATCAGACATGAGAAACATTCTTGATGGAAAATTATCAATGTCGTTACTTGAACATAAATTACTAGGGTGTACTTTCAGAAGGGATATAAATCGGAAAGGCACTTAACTAAAACGAATACAACGAAAAGTACTAATTTGTTGAAGTTATTCATTTTTTCCGGTCACCTGAGACATTATTTCTCAGCATTGCTGGAGAATGTAGGGCTGAATAGATTCGAAAAAAATGATTGAGAAATAAGCAATAAGAATAATTTTTTATGAAATGAATTCAAACATTTCCCATATAGTCATGAAATAAATGGAGCTCGTATAACAAACATTCGTATTGCTATTAATTATTGGAAGGCACATAATAACCTAATAGTGAGAAAAATCTAAAAGTTCAACTGTTTGAAAAATAGAAGGGTTAATAAAAACGGAAATAAAAGTTGGTAAATGAAATATTATCCAGAAGAAACTGATTTATAAACAATAGTTTGGGTTATATGATTTATCATTTTTTGACCAATTTTTTTCAACGCTAAAATTCTGAATTGTATGTTTAATACAATTACAAACATTTACAAAAATGTAAATGTTTCATAAATATCAGAAAATTCATAATAATGATGAAACAATTGTATCCTATGAAATTGTTGAATCAAGGAGCATTTGTTCGGGAATTATATAGATTAAGTAGATCTGACAATGCTTTACTAGACAGATATAACTTAGTGAAGAAGCAGAACACATGCAATATCGCAAACGCAAAAAAGAGTTTCATTGATAATTTCATTTCGAATTCAAATAATAAATCCCGGGCCGTGTGGAAATGTATCGGTCAGAACATTACATTTAAAAAGCGGGTTCAAATTCCAGATGTTATCTTCGATAAAAATAAGAAGCAGGTGACAGATTCATCTGAGAAGGCAAATTCTTCCAATGATTTTTTCATAAATTCGGTGCGAGAGCTGACAGATGGATTTCCAATCCCGGTCTGTGAGTCATTGGTTTTGCATGGGAAAGTAAATAATAACACGATGTTTCTAACGCCTGTCACACCTGCCGAAGTCGTCGACACTATACAGAGAGTATCAAAAAAGCGGTCATGTGGATTGGACGGAGTTCCGTGCAACATTTTGGTGCATATTGCTGACGATTTGTCTATTTCACTCACATATTTGATAAACAGGTCTTTCGAATGTGGATACTTTCCATCGGAGCTGAAGACTGCCCTCGTAACTCCAGTGTATAAAAGGGGTGACAGCTTTTGCATTGAGAACTATAGACCAATCAGTTTACTGTCGGTGTTCTCAAATATTCTTGAAATGTTGTTTTTAAAGCGTATCTGCGCATTTATCAAAAATTATAAGCTGGTATCCAAACACCAATATGGATTTAGAAAATGTAAATCAACTCAGGACTCGATTCTGTCTTTGTATGATGCGGTTCTTGGGTGCTTCGAGGGCGGGAGGTACTGCTTGGGTATGTTCTATTCTATTCTATTAGCATTCCGATTCTTCTCCGTAAACTGGAGCACATAGGTATAAGTGGTGTCCCATTTAGCTGGATAAGATCATATCTCTTTGGTAGATCTCAGGTGGTCAATGTTTGGGATGAAGGAAGGCGTATACTTTCGGAAAGAACAGGGTTGAGTACTGGCGTACCGCAGGGCAGTACTGTGGGTCCAATGTTGTTCATTTTTTTTATAAATGATGGCATTGCTCTATTGGAGGAGTGCGGTGCTGTGGTGGCTTACGCGGATGACAGTTCGGTTGTGGTGTCCTCAAGTTCCATCCATGACCTGGCAAATAAGTCGTCTGAGTGTCTGTCATAGATGAGTGAGTATTGTGTGTCAAATGGATTTACTCTAAATCAACAAAAAACGGAGTTGATAGTCCTCTCACCAGTTGGCTGCACGAGTAAAGAGAATCCGTTAGTGAGAGCGTGTAACAAGAAAAGTCTTCGGATAAACGATGAAGTCGGGTTTTTGGGTGTCGAGATTGACAATCACTTGATGAATAGACAGCAGGTACATCACCTATGTAACAAACTTGCTTCATGCAATTTTGCAATACGCCAACTGAAAGGTTCTTGTGATTTCAGTGTTCTGTGTTCCTATTACTACGCATCAGTGGATTCGATCCTGGGGTATGGAATATTGGTTTGGGGAGGTTGTACCAGCATTGGGTCTGTGTTTTTGATGCAGAAGAGAATTGTCAGGTCTATGTTTGGTATATACAGGCGCACTTCCTGCCGGGAGTTCTTCAGGGACAATTTCTTGACAGTGGCATCGATGTTTCTTTTGTATTGTGCTCTTAATGTTTGGGATCATCGGTCTTCTTATTTGGTGACTGATGAAGTCCACTGTTATGATACTCGTAATGCTTCGAAAAAAAAGATTCGTCCACCATTCACCAGACTGAAGCAGATCCAGCACAGCTCGATTATATTGAGCGCAAGAATATACAACCATCTGCCAGATCATATAAGACAAATGGAAAGCAGGAACCGGTTCAAACGGGCTGTAAGGTGTATACTTTTGAGAAACGTTTTTTATTCTGTCGACGAATATTTTAATCATTGTTTCTAGTATTTTTTTCTGTAGCTTGTTTGTCTATAACTATTTATACTGTACTGGATGTCGTATTTCTATGTTGCGCATCCATTTGTCTTTATACTTATATGTAATTCAGTTGTCAGGATTTACTTGGACACTATTTTACAAAATTTTTCCTCTGCTGTTTTTATTGACATTTTCTCATACTTTGTAAAAGTCAGTGGAAATAAAGATTATTATTATTATTATTATCATTATTATTATTATTATTATAATTATTATTCAAAGGCTACAATCGAACAAGATGACAAGCAAATTGATACATAAAAAGGTGAAACATTAAAAGTACGTACCTAAATTGATTAAACACTTTCACAATTACTTAGTATTACAACCCTCAGAAATCTTACAGAATTAAATTCAATTTGCATTGGTAGATTACACCGGTCAACAAAAAAAATATTTTTTTTGCGCATGGGTTCTACCTAATATATTTTGATTATATAAGCAAGTCTATGTAAAAAATTGCGATTACAGAACGAAAATATTTGCTTTTTAAGAAGTTGTAGCGTTTTTTATTTACTCACCTAATTTATGTCGGTCTTTGTGCGCTATTGTTATAGAAGAGGGATTAGAGAGTGAGGGGTAGTGTTTCTTGCGTCGCTCGTTGTGTACGGTAGTAAGTGTTTGCATATTGCACAGAAATAACGTGTTTTGTTTGTTTTACGCTGTATAAGCCATTTAAAATGGCTTCTAGAAGTTGTGAACGAAACACAACAACACAGGCGAATTTATTTAAGTAAGAGAGAAAAAATATGATTTGAGTACAAATCTGAAGATTTGCGAGGCATATCAAGCTTATTTTAATATGCCTGCTAAAAATCAAGACAAAAAATGGGCCCCACATGCTTCATGTAACTCTTGCAGATACATTCTGGAGGCTGAGTATATTTCATCTTTTTTTTATTGTATTTACTATCATATAAAACATTAATAATAACTATTTTATAAAACCGGACTTACTGAGCAATGGGGAGAAAAAAGCCTGGAACAGTTTTAAGGCAGTAGTTCACGGTTTTCTTGAAAACCATAGAGCTGAAAATTATGACGAGCTGATTACTGACATGATCACAAATTTTTCCGTCATGGGATGTAGAATGTCTCTAAAGATGCACATGCTACATTCTCATCTGGATAAATTTAAAAATAATATGGGAGCTTATTCGCAGGAATAAGGGGAACGCTTTCATCAAGATATAATGGAATTATGACAGACGTTAACAAGGCGTTACCAGTATACCGAAAGTATGATGGGGGACTACATTTGGGGGTTAATAAGAGAAACTTCTACTGAACATGAAAGGAAAAGCAAAACTGTTAATTTTCAGACGTTTAGACTTTATTTTAGAACTTCTATTATAAGAATAAATCATAAACGGATATTTGGTATCTTTTAATAAATCCCTATCTCTATAATATCTCAATGTCCATTTTTCAAGTATTTTTATTTATTTGTATTTTCCATTTTTCACACATAAAAACAAATTTAGAACTTTTTTTTGTTTTTTTTTGTTATTTCTAGGTATAAAAGGAATAAAAATTAGGTATGTACGACCCGTGCGCAAAAATGTTGTAGACCGGTGTTATCAAACATCATGAATACACAATTGTGGTACACATTTCGATTGAGACAGTTTTGGCGTCCAGTAGATTCAATTTTAATATACCAGTTTTGAATTTTCATGTTGACGATTTGATGTTACTTTGGCCAGATGACAAAACAGGTTACTTTTGGCAGATGAAAAAATAGAGTTTGTTTTACAAAGTTTTAATGCCTATGATACTAATATTAAATTCACTAAGGAAGTAGAAATGGATTCTAAATTACCATTTCTGGATTCATTGATTATTAGGTGTGTGGTTAGCGCGAATAAATATTCACTTTACTATATATATATATATATATATATATATATATATATATATATATATATATATATATATATATATATATATATATATATATATATATATATATATATTTATATATATAATACTAGCGGACCAGGCGAACTTTGTTCCACCTAAGAGGCAATAAATGAGCAGACTTTCGATTTTATCAAGGTCAATTGTTTATTTGAATAATCAATGTAAATTAAAAATGTAATTGTTGTATTTTAATGATTGGCCATGTATTTCAGTGCATGGATTCCACTCTCTAGTGAAGCATCTTGTTATAGACGCCATTTTTCGTTTTATTATCAGGTGCAAGAGAAAAAAACGCAAATGGTCAACCGATCCGTGAACATGCCACATATACTCGTAATTGACCATGGAAAAACATAGAATTTTGTGTGATTTGTTTAATGTCATGATGTATTTGATGAGATAAAGTTACAAAAATTCTGAGGAAACGAAATCAATCCGCTCGATTCGTCGACAGGTACTCACCATTACCGATAGTCAGTAATTGCTCAGAGAAATCTTCAGGGGATGTATCGTTCTGCAATGCAACTCCAAAACATCTCCATCAATTGCGTAGATTTCTCATTGTTCGGTGAAGTGCTTCCAATGCACGTTTATGTGTTTTTATACATTCGTCACAGATGCTGATTTTTGATGCTAATAAAACTTTGGCAATTGCGGAGTGTTTTGCAATATTACATGTTAGTTCTTCAATAGGTTAAAGATTTAACGGATATTTTAATGCTGAATGAGTCATCCGTACGCCATCCTTCTAACAATGTAATGTGGCTGCTATTCCAGAAGAAGCAACTGCAACCTCAATATTGGATCTCGCACTAACAGCGGCTGAAACTACTGACATGAGGAATGTCTTACCAGTTCCACCAGGAGCATCCAGAAAATATAAACCACCATTTTCATCATCAATTACGTTCATCATTGTATCATCCTTTTGTTGGTGATTCAACAGGGGTACATTCGTTTGAACTATTAAATCTAATTCCTGGTGATCATATTCAAGTCAACGGAAAAGTTACCGTTCCAATTCTTGATTAAATACGCCAATCATTTCACGGTTTGTCGCTTTCATTCCTAAACTGACTAATAAATGACCGAACATGAGGTAACACATGTCTCCGATCAATATCAAAGTCTGATTATGTATCTTCTCATTCATCTGAAGGTTGGGATTTCAAGCACTGACACGAATTTGATGTAAAATGCCTTTCGTCATAATTATTTCTGTTGTGGAATATTCGTTTCGTTATACCACGTTTTATGTCACGTCCCACGGGAACGTGACAGTAATACCATAACAATTACAATCAGTATTCTGATTTTATGTAGGTTATAATGCTATTCCTGTATAAGTCCAACTAGTAGTAAATTTTCAAATTACATAATTTCTCCACAAAACTACTCGAGATTGCTTCAATAATTAAATTAGATTACTTCAGTTATTAAATTATCTGGCTGTCGTTCGAAAGTCAAACCTGATGAAGTTATAAAATCATCAAAATTTTCAGAAATTCCTTGCGCATTTCTTTCATCGAGCAAATTTATAGGAGCGAATATATTTCACCAATATTTTTGCAATAGTCTTTTTGCATCTGTTATTTTGGATCTCTATACCATGATCGATGTGTCCTACAATCTAACGACTTATTAATTTTTTTTTCACGAATATTCCAAATCCAGGGGCATATTTCTTTTGTTTTTCTTTCTCTTTTGTTTTTTGTAACTTATTAACATCATTTCATTCATGATCTCTGTCAAGAATTCCCTTGTTATTATTTGCCATTTTATTGTTGATATATTGGCATCAAGAGAATGAAATTATGCAGATGTTTTCATCCGTCATTTTTTCTCAATTTTTTAATGAATTTTCTCGGTTTTTGCATCTGAACAAAATTCATCATGGTCCACAAGAACAGAAACACAAGCATTTATATTTCAGCAGTAAAAACTAAATATTAGGAACGGTTCCAATTGAAAATATTTAATTTATTCGTCATGCCTATTGATTGTTGAGTGTTAGAGGCATAAAGCCGTATTGAATAATATAGGTTGAAAAAGTGATTTTATTGAGTAATAAGTTATAATTGAACTAAATTTTTCGAGTCGATGAAATGAAGAACAAAATCACTAAATAACGAAAAATACCTGATGAATTGATTACTTACCTGCTTCCAAATTTTCTTTCACCAAAGGTTCAGTACTTAATAAAGTTGTTAATCAATGTCTTTCCAATTTTTTCTGCAACCAATTGCAAAAAAGGAACAAAATTTTTCCTCCATAATATTTCCATGATAATAATTGAAGGTGGAACTTGGGTCACCTAAAAATACATTGAATAACAAAAATAGTATACCATAGACTTAGTTATTTAATTAGTGAATAATTGAATTAAAAGTAATAGATAGCAAAGATCATTCATTTTACGTATCAATCAGACATGAGAAACATTCTTGATGGAAAATTATCAATGTCGTTACTTGAACATAAATTACTAGGGTGTACTTTCAGAAGGGATATAAATCGGAAAGGCACTTAACTAAAACGAATACAACGAAAAGTACTAATTTGTTGAAGTTATTCATTTTTTCCGGTCACCTGAGACATTATTTCTCAGCATTGCTGGAGAATGTAGGGCTGAATAGATTCGAAAAAAATGATTGAGAAATAAGCAATAAGAATAATTTTTTATGAAATGAATTCAAACATTTCCCATATAGTCATGAAATAAATGGAGCTCGTATAACAAACATTCGTATTGCTATTAATTATTGGAAGGCACATAATAACCTAATAGTGAGAAAAATCTAAAAGTTCAACTGTTTGAAAAATAGAAGGGTTAATAAAAACGGAAATAAAAGTTGGTAAATGAAATATTATCCAGAAGAAACTGATTTATAAACAATAGTTTGGGTTATATGATTTATCATTTTTTGACCAATTTTTTTCAACGCTAAAATTCTGAATTGTATGTTTAATACAATTACAAACATTTACAAAAATGTAAATGTTTCATAAATATCAGAAAATTCATCAATGAAAAAAAATATTTGATATAATTAATGTCGTGCAAGTACTTACCCGTTTTTTTCTGTAGAATTTCACGATAAATTTTCATCGGTTCATAACTCAACTTTCACAAAACTGCTAAACAATGGTATGTTATATTTGACTGAAAGAGAATAAATTTCACAAACATTCACGAAAAATACAATTAAATTATTTCACAAGACTTTCGTGTAACACGCTTAAAGTTAGACTGGCTCGGTAAAATATACCTACACATATTTGTACGAGGTCACTTATCTCCAGATGTTCTCAAGTGCCCTACGAGTGAAAATATTAATATGGATCTCGAACCGTATGGTTGTTGACATTATACGTAATAAATATTGTCAACAAGTATCGATTACCTACTAATGTAATCAATACAACAATTAGTTCAATTCGTTGGATATTTTCTGAATTCAAATTTTTCGTGAAAGAATAATTTAAAAAATCTCGAGAAATCTTTTCGTCTTAATAGATCGTTAGGGGTCGTACGAGACAAGGTCTGTTTCGGCAAATATAAAGCAATGGGAAATCATGATGAAAAATAAGAGAAATCTGTAATTTATTCCAAATTAGCTAGTATTTTGATGCCTAAACCATTTCGCACTCATAGTGTGAATAAGTCAAAATTTCATTTAAACAGACTTGTACAAATTATTTGATTGAAATGCAAATCTCATATCAAAGTAATGAAGCAGAATCCCTTCAATTTTTTCGGGTATTTCTGAAATGGAAGTTTTGAAGAGGAATAATTCGAGAAAATATGGTGAATTTATTTCTTTATTTCCGGTCAATATTCAATTTTTGAAAGAGCTTAATAAAAATACTTTTAATTTTTAATTATTGATCTAATAAACAGTACTGGATTCAAACGATAATTTTACTTGATCTACATTGTCAAGAAATGAAAATGTGTAATAAAATGTTAAATTTATACACAATAAAAGAGCCTTGCTTCAATCGAATAATCAAATATCGGTTAACTGCTCATTATATTGTGAATTCATGCAACCAATCCCTTATAAAACAAAACTTTCGATTTGCTTCAGCATTACGAAGTACAGTTCATACTCGTCAAACTCATGGGGAAACGAACTATATGAGTGCATCGTTCGAACGTAAAATGGTTCATAAAATATAGAATATAATATCGATTATTTTCCATATAAGTACCTACCAATGAAATCCTGTCGAAAAAATTCTACGAAGATATAATTTTATTCGATATTCATTGTTGTGTTAATTAATACATTTTGAATAAAAGTGATAAATTTCCATGTGTCCGTACTCTAGAAATACATTTTTTTCAAGTATATTTCCACTGAATTTGAATGGAATACAAAGTTCGTTCGAAAAAAAGGTGAATTTTGAATTTTTCTAAAAGTATTCAATTATTTATAAATATCCATTTTATTTCCTTCAAAGTAACCCCCTTTAGGTATAATGCTCTTATGGCAGCGCTTCTTCTAATCCTTGAAGCTCTGAAATGCGCTATTCCGATTTTATGTCATCAATTGTGGCTTTCCTTTCATTGATTGCTTCAGTCATTGGGAAAAGGAAAAAAGCAAATCTGGTCAATACGGTGGTTGTTTTTGTCCAAACAATCACTAACAAGCATTGATATGTGAGCTGGTGCATTATCATTCTGATTCCTATCGTTTGAGCCGTACTGCTTTACGCAAACGTTGAACAACTTCCTTGTAGTAATCCGTATTAACCGCATGAGATATTAGGAAGAACTCATGGTGCATCACGTCGTTGTAATCGAAGAAAACAGTGAGCAAAACCTTCACATTGGATCGAACTTGGCGTGCCTTTTTCGATCTAGGCTCTTCTGACCGATTCAATTGGGATTATTGGGACTTTGTTTCGACGGCCTAACCATGTATTCACGTTATGTCACCAGATATTCCCTTTTTGAGCAAATCTGATGCAATACGAAAGCGACCTTGCTTTTGCTAAACATTTTGCAATTTCTTAACAAATTTCGCTACCTCACGTTCCATGTCCAAAACATCCGAGAAAAGTGCATGGCACGAGACGATTGATATGCCAACGTTCTTTGCAACATCCCTACTAGGGATTTGACGATTTTCCAGAATCATTTTCGTGATTGGTTCGTTGTTTTCTTCGTTTTTTGAGGTGGTTGCAACTCCAGGATATTCTTCATCATCAACTCCTTCTCGAATATGCTTGCACCACTTATAAACAATTTTTTGTGACGAAGTAGATTCTCCGAATGCCACAATCAATATTTTAAATGCGTTGGAGCACTTTATTTCATTTTAACGTAAAATTTAATACAGATTATTTGAGCCATTTTTTTGAAAAGTAAAAAATCGAAATAACATATGAAGATCGTGACTAACCTTTTCAGTTGTCGGAAACAAACTTCTCATCTAAAAGGGCTGATAATTGCAACATATTTGAAATACCACCTTAACAAAAAAAATTTTGATAATCGAATGTGTACAGCCTGCAAAAATTCGAAATTCACCTTTTCTTTTGAACAGTCCTATTATGCAGTTGGAAAAAATTCTTACGGCAGTTTTGATATCTCAGTATTATGTTTTGAAAAATTGCAATTTGTATATCTAGAAAAAAATAAGGATTGTCTTTCAAAGAATTTAAGTCTAAGGAGTTACTGTGAAAAGTCCACTGTGAAAAAGATGTAGCAGATGAAGATACGATAAAGTCCTATTTTGATAAAGCAGTTGAAAGCAGCAAACTTATTTTTTTTGTTTTCTGCGATAAACATTTGCAGTTAATGTATTAATGAGAATAATTGAACATTAGTCGTTTCAAATTCGAATTCTAATACTTTCGATTGATATCATGTAAGGAATCGATCTAGTGAGCAGACATTTCTTCCTAAAAAATTTAGATTAGAATTTTTCTGTTCGATAACAACAATGAAATAATTTACAATTAGCTGAACGTTCAAATCACATTTAGAGAAATTGCAGTTTTTCATCTAATATGAAATTATTGAATTAAGGGTAATCATTTATTATATTCACTCAAATGCTATATTTTTTTGTTGGTTATGTTGTTTTTCATTACTTGAACCACAGATAATTCAGAACGTTTATATTAGTCATTATATGAATATAAAAGATATCTTTACCGGCAGATGTTTATATAGTTTATACAGCATATTTATCATAATAAGAATAGGTACAGTGTAATATGCCATTTCACAACTAAAAATTTAATGAACTTAAAATCATATACCTAACTTTTTCGAATTTCAAGACAACGATCCTTATTCAACCTTGTAGCTTCTGGCGGAAAACAAATCATATGAATATAAAGCAAACGGGCATCTGAAAAATACGAGTACCTAGTTCACTTCTTTTTATACATCAATTATTTTTTGATAGAACAAATCATATTTCGATCTTGTATTGTAATTCTTTGAAACACCAACTCAAAAATCAAATCGAAAAATCAATTTTCTGTAAATCGATTATTGAGACTCGAATTTTTACGTTTATCGATTCAATATTTGGATTTGAATCTAAGTGAAAATCGATTACGAATAAATCGCCCTTCCCAAACTTGAAACACATCCACGCCTATATTGGTTTTCGTATCTGAGTTCAGATTTGTTTTTCATAACGTCATATACGTCATTATAACGTTTCTGAGGTAATGAACTGAAGAACTAGAGCAGTGATTCTTAACCACTTTGCTGCGGTACAGTTAAATGACGCGAGATTCTTCAAGTGTACCTCCAAATTAACCTGATACTCCCACGATGCAATTTCTAGATTTTCAAGTTGAGCACCTTAGAATTTATAGACCTTAAAATCGTACAGAAGACAAAATGTCGATGAACATCAACAATTCGTCCCAAAACAAATTCGTTACATTTGAATTTTTAGAAAAAATTGAATGAGTTTCACCCAGAATTCAGTTACCTTCTAATTATCTTTCATATTTTTCGAGCTTCCTGACGTTTGTTCTCTGTTATTAGCTTCCCGGCTCTGCGCGTATAAAGAATGAATATTTTTGTTTACGGTTCACTAGCGTGACCCTGATTAAGTTATGTAAACAAATATCCTAAAACAACGATAAAGTGCTATAATGATCCCAAGACCTTGACAGCAGTCAACAGATTTGTTGCATATATAATTTTCAACTCAGATTTCAGTTTGATGAATTCCCAACAATGATAAAAATTAACAGTTTCGTTCGCAATAGTTAATATTCATTCGGAGCCCTTATATTTGCGATTTTCAATTGGAAACGAGCATCTGAAACTATAGACATTCTCACATTTTAAACGAAAAAGAATCGGATTAATACATGAGTAGAAATAAACATTCAAATAAAACTTCACAAAAGTACACCTAAAAAATTATAGAAAAACCATTTTATGGAATAGGAGCATAATTAAAGTTTTGAATACTCGAAAATTATATTATTTCTCTGCTCTGTTGCAACTTTTTTTGCCCGCAATCTCAAGTCAGATTTTTCGAACTGAAAATTCTCGAAAAATATGGGGCTGTTATAACTTAGTTCACCGACACCTGATGAACAAGGAAAAAAACCCGGACATTTAGGCGAAATATGTTTTTTTCACGACATATCTGAAAAAATATTTTTTGCAAACAAAATAAAAACATCGTTATAAATTTTCAATTTTCATTCATTCATACAGTGTGCCATTGAAATCGACTTCATTTTAAGTAACACCAACAAATAATAGACATTTTTGAAGAAGCACTCCTTCTGTTGTATTATGGTAACAAAAATAACTAAAGCGCTTTTTTCAGGTACCAATCAAATTATTATATGATACTTCTAATGACTAATACTTGATAATTTTGAAAAAAAAAACTACTACACAAATGATATTCTCATACATCTAGTAAGATAGCCAAATCCCTATAATATTGTTTCAATTGTAAATATAAATTATTTCAAGTAAGTTCTAAAACTTTGAATTTTAGGGAGATCAAGTTTTTTCAAACTATTTTGATTTATGTTAGTCTTCCCAATTTTCAATGAAATATCTTTCTGTTCTAACAAGAATTTGTAAAAGATCGAAATTTTTTCAAAGAGATCAAATAAAAGATTTGATCATAGACCTAAAATGAGCCGTTAAGCGAGTTTCTTTATTCCGTCCATTGATACGTGACTAGTGAAAACACTTTCTGTCGACGCATTGTGTGCAGATATACACAAAATAATACTATACGATTTTAAGCATTTCTGACTATAATGAGTGTTTCGAAAAAAAATAAGCCATAGATGAATTGCGCTATGAAATCTTATCGCCGTCAATAAGGTCCATGCTATGAGCGTTTGTATATTCGTCAATCAGCTTCGTGTCATCGATTTCGATGTTAATTTCCTTGAGAAAAGGGACTGTTCTTTTCGACATCAGACCATGGGGTACTTGTAATGATGTTTAGTAACATCATCCAGTTAAATTGGTCAAAGTGTTCAATTGGTTTTTCAAACTTTTCTAGGTGGGAATTCATTGCTATGTAAAAAATGTAAAATACTTTGAAATGGTTTTTGGTGTTTTCATCTTGTTCGTTCGAAATATTTTGTGCCTTTAGAAACAAAAAATTTTCTTTCATTCTGTCTTCTAGCGTTTTATTCAGATACGCAAATACGATTCTGTTTTCGATTTTTCACTTTTTTGCAACTTTTCGATATTCGAGATTAGAGAACGTACATCACTGAATACATTGGAAATATATATGCCTCTGACAGTGGGTCTTCAAAAAATTATTTGATCGGAATGGGTAGTCTATCCAAGCTTTTAAAAGAAATTTCCAAGGCCTCGAACATTTTCTAAAACCTTCCGATTGCAGAAAAATTTGTCGCTCAACTGAAAAAAATTGGATTTCCCAGACAAAAAAAAATTGTACGGTTTACACACGGTCACTTATTAAAAGCCGCTGCTGGACAGCCCCTGGACTCCCTTCGAAGAAGACAAATCTGGGAAATCCCGGACGGATAGCAACCGTAATAATTAAAGATGACCGAACAGTAGAGGATTCGATAATATTAGAATTTCAATTAGCCACCCATTTTCAATCATCACTATTCATTTGTAATTCAAATCTTCAAAGATATATTAGAATTATGTAATAATATAACAAATACTCGAGAATCTTTGCACATCTCTATTAATATGAGTGAGTTGAAATACATATTGAAGTGAACAATACATATTGAAGTGAGTTGAAATACAGTTCAGTATAATTTCGAATTAATTGAATATAATAATTCTCGGTCACTTCCGAAAAATCTTTTTGTCAGGGCAAAATTTCAGAAGTATTTGAAAATCCTTGTCTCTTATAACCTGATAGGACAGGAATGATAAGAAATAAAGGCCTGATATTGCCAATATAAAACAGTGTCAAAACAATAGGACTCATCTATAAGGTATTCTGAATTCCAAAATTTCGATATTTGAGATATTTTGCACATTGGAATAAATATCTTCAATCAGAATTCAAATTTTAAACAGAGTTTTACAAATTGTTCCATTTTTGGAAACGCATCTATCCTCAATCAAAATAGTCGCCGACTTCATGATAAACATCGGTTTACCAAATAGATGTTAAATGCTAGAATATTCATGTTCTTACATGTTACTCCTGTATTGAGAACTGCATCTCATGCAACATTTTACAAATTGAACTTGCTTACTTATGAACTTTAAATTGATAAAATGAATGAATCAACAACTGTTGACTCATAGAAACAATATCTTCATCCAATTATTTGTGTTAAGTCAAAAAAATTGCGAGAAAACATAGAAATAGAAGCAGAAATAATGGACATGAAAAAATTTTACGTTCCTTGACCTGAATTCTATTGAAGTTATATTACATTCCTCAAAATATAGTGATTTAGTTCATTTTATCACTTTTCAAAATGGGAATTACCTACAGTATTACAGATATTGCTACTTGAATATATACGGCAAGTTGAAGAATTTGTTTAATGCTAATCTTTTGCATGTGAAGAATTTCAGTTGAAAAACCTATGGAAACCTTCACTGTTTAGAAATTTGAATAGAAGATGAAGAAAACCTTTTGTTGTAAGATTAAATTTTGACCTTCATTCTAACTAATATTATTCTCTTATTATAATAATGTCTTTTTTTATTATGTAATGAAAGACAAAAATCTCGCATGCAACTAGATTGGAGGACAATGCAAAATTGTCCTCCAACAATTTTGTTTATTTAAAATTCTGGAATATAATTTGGTTTTTACTATGGATTGGAAGAAGTGAACTTGGGCTAGAACAGGTACAAAGTATAACTACACTGATTCATTAAAAGTAATCAATATTTCAAATGATATGTGGAAATTCCTAAAGAAAAATTTTCCTGAATTGTATGCTTTTGATATACACTTTCTATAGATTTATATTATAAATTATTTATAATATAAAAATAATTGATATTTTCAAAACATGAATGATGTTATATATACATTATTTCTGAAGTCCTATAAATTCATAATCTTTTGAATCGGACACCTATCTCATTTCATAACGTACATTCCCTTTCTATTCTTCAAAACGAAAAAAAATGAAATTTTTTTGACTCATTTATGAAGATCTAGGTGACTATGAATTATTTCTGCGCATTTTTGATTTGCAACATGTTGTTACATCTAGTCGTACACGTAGGGTATTTCGAAATGAGCATATTCGTGATATACCTAAGTAATAAATAATACTACATAGGTACTATTGACTATCTTATACCGTTTTCAGTTATTCAGATTTTTTTAGTGTATTTCTGCTTAAAATATACGTAGGTATGCAATTCATATTCGTAAAAAATATTAGAAAAGCTTCCTTCACAATTTGAATTATTTTTGCTTCATTAATGTTTTCAACGATTTTCTGCACCTAGGTATTCCGACTCTTCTATGAATAAGGAATGTTGTTTACGATTCACTCACGTATCCCTGATTAATTTATATAAACAGATACTCTCATAAGCGGTACAGTGCTACGATAATCAAACCGCTGATATCAGTCAATAGTTTTTTGCAATTTTTACGCTCAAATTCAAGTATTTCGAAAATATTGTGGTTTAAAACGTGTTTCACATTCGAACCCTCTATATAATCTAAAATAATCCCCACGATTTTTTCAAACATATCTGAATTATTTTAATTGATCGAGCAATTTATAACTTGATCAGAGGTAATAAGCTAGATGTGTTTTCATTGAATATATTATAACCTTTATGAAGCTATGAAATCATACCTAAATAACTATAAGAGACATCTATAATTTATTCTCAATTAGTAAACATTTTCATTTTTGAAATATTTCATAATTATATGTAATAGTAATTTGCAGTCAAATATTCATTCCACAACATTGCATTCAACAGTATTGTACAACTTATTCATGTTGTAATTAATAGGTATATCAAACAATGAATATGAATACATTGAATTTAAATGACATTTTTACTTGATCTTTATTGAAAAATTATAAGTAAAGTAAAATATTAACTTGAGACATAATATAACACTTTCATCTTCAGCTGAAATAATCAAATAGCTGTAGATTACCTATAAAACGAACTATCGATATGCTCCTCTTTGTCGAAAAACTCTCATAAAAGTCATGATTAGGTACCTATGTTGTACACAATCCTCTCGATAATTCATTATTATATTATAAGATACAGTAGATATAGTTGCGATAAATAAATGAAAAAACTGATCAAAGAAGCTACTTCGTAATCGAGTAGAATCCCCTCAATTATTTGGTGATTTCTGACATTAATGTTAACTGTTCATGACGATGAACAGTTAAATGTCTGTTATTGTTGAACGATATTTTCAACATCTTCATACGTTTTTGTGTTACCTTGTCATAAAAACGAGAGACTTTATTTAGTCTTTGTTAATAAAATGCCTTGTGAAATCAGATGTTAACAAGAGACATCTAGAACATCTCGAAACACATGTTCTGAATTAGCCAAAATTTTGATAATCAAAATGGCTATTTTATAATCACGGAAAAAAATTTCAGTCAAAATTCATTTTCAAAACCTCTTAACGTTATATAATTGACATCCATATGATGACCGTTAATTTCTTATTCTTTTTCCGCAGTTATAAATTATAATATGTCTTTTAACATCTGTTAAGAATTCGAGATCTACATGGTCGACAGTTCGACATGTCCCTGAACCTTCCAAGAAATTAACCTAATATTGAATCCATAAAACGATTGAAATGACGACGCAAGGGCTTATATAAAAGTGGGCCTAGGGGACCGAACCCTCCTCCTCGAAATCAGACAGTGTAATACAAAATTAACTCATTTGCGAAAATGATGAGTCCAGCATAATGTTGAATTTTGACGAATAAACATATGTGAATTAGTGTGAGGGAACTTGTGTTTTTGCAAGAAGAAAGAGGCCATAGTGATATTGGATCTCCCGCAAATTGTCATAGGACTTTTTATCCTATCATTTATATCCTCTTGATAATTACCAGGAAGTTATTGATGAATTCTGAAATACACTGAGAATCTTGAACTTTGTTCTGTACTATGTGAATATTGTTAACCTCACTAAGTCTTTATAACATATAATATTTTTGAACGGTTTTTTTCCTTCACTTGTATGTACTTTGTTTCGCCTTTTTAAAACGAAATTGAAATTTAATTGTAATTTGTCCACTGAAATCGACCTCAAAAGCTAACGTGAAACATAACTACCTTATTACCCAAATTACATATTATTACCTTGTTCTTGCCCCCCATCTCCAAAAATATTATGTATATCCGCCACTGGTGGGACTGGATATACTGTGAGTAGTGATATTAACCAGATGCCAACGAAACTCCTCTTCAAAAGGTGGTAAATCTTTATGAAGAATAATATGAATCGATGAAATGAAATTAACTGTGTGAACTTTAATTTTAAATGAAACTTCTATGAAGTACAAATCTTATAATCACTGAGTTTATTTCAAAAACAACTAATTTGACTTGTACTATTACAGTTTTATCAAGTCTTTATCTCTTGATTTTGCCGTTATGGTTGAAAGTAGTTCTTTTAAAAATGGATTCAGTGTTTTTAACAATTATAACTGAAGTTTCAATTATTTATGCAGAATAGTCGAATTCAACCCTGTTATAAAAAGAAGAAGAAAAATGTTATGAAACCTATGTTAATAAATTATGGCATACCAAAATTAATTATAGTCATGTACATAAGTTCAAATTTTTCTGATGAATGTACACGGTATTATCCCGTGTCGAAATGAAAAACACATCTCGCAACTCATAGTATAGTTTTGATACAAAAATATCATCAAACTGAATACCTACTTTTTCTTCTCAAATTGGCAATTTATTAACTTATTTATTATTTATTTTTTAGAGCTTTTTGGATGATCTATTACACCTTTAAAATCCTTCAAAGAGTAAATATAATCGTATATCAATAACAACAATCGAGGCCTTCGCACTGAATACTCCACTTTCATCACGCGAAATTGATGCGAATGTTATTTGCTTATTAAAACATAGTGTTTGGCAACTTTCAGAATTTTTTCAGTTTTTCAAGAGAAAGTGTTTCTATCTATTTTGATTATATGACTCAGATTAAAAGAAATAATTCAAAAATAATTTTCTGTTGAAACTGAAGAAAACTAAATAAATAGAAAAATAATAAATCTTGTTGGTATTCATTCAGCATAAATCTTGAATATACTGAAATCTTGAATCATATATTTTACTTAACAAATGAATCATTTTAATAAATAAAACATTCAATAATAGTGTTCCATTTGAAATAATGATATATTAAATATAATACTTCTGATTAGGCGATTAGTCCGCTATAGGCAGATTGAATTTTATTTATCAACACAAATAGCGGTTCCAGTCATTTCGCAGTTAGATTTTTTTGCATCTCGAATATTGATAGACTGTAGAATTTTTTAGATTAATTTTTCAAAGTCATTAATATAATTCATTTCTTACTACCACTTCAACGAACCAAGAAAGTAATAATGAACATAACGACTAATACACGTATTAACTAGAAATATGTGTGCAGACATGTCTATCAGCGGAAATTTGATGAAATGTATGTTCATCCAATGTATCAAACAAAGTAAAACAAATATTGAGTTCATGTATACCTATATGAAAAATAAGCTATTAAAAATAGTTTCAAACACTGAAACTGCATCTGAAAATAATTCCGTATAATCTCAATCAGAAATACATTTTACAATCAGTAAAGTAATAAAAATTCTATCAAAGAGTTGTCTGTTGTGCCCTCTATAGAATAATTTCTGAACAAGTAAGAATGAGCAGAGAAATCTACACCCTAACATCCTACCTCCTAAGTCAACAGCCTAGGCTACACACATGACGCTTTGAAGTAATAGATGTTAACTGACTATTTTTCGTTATATATTGTTCAATTTAACATATGCACTTTATATTTATGATATAAGTATAACTGATCCAGATATATTCAAAACTTTGTGACATTATATTACCTATATTCTTTATATGCAAGTATTCTTCCTTATATTTCATTAAAAAAAGGAACTTCTTTCATTAATTGAATATTTCTGTCATTCCTGCAATTGACGAGAATTTATATAAAAAGCCGAGTTTTTTTATTAAGATCACTTTTATCATCTCTGTTTTAATTTACATCATTTCCAAAATAAAAATTCAAATAATAACAAATTATTATTACACTATAACATCCGTAACTAAAACGTATTCGAATGATCTTGTTGAATTATTTATGGATATGGGGAATGCCTTATATTAATGGTTCCTATACATTGAATATAAAATTCCGAAATATACTTATCAGGTTGAATCACTCAAAATGCTGTTTGGAAAAAAATACATATTATGAAACATTTGCTTAAATTCATATTTTCCATTCGTTCCGTCGAAATCATATTTCGGACATCTTCTAATTCCATATATATGTAGATTAAATAGCGGAACGATATAATAATAACTAAGCGAATGTCAAATTAAATTCTCGTATATTACCAACATTCTTCTCTAAATAAACTAGGATCGATAAATATAAGCCATCCGAGTAGATTTTGTACGGACGAGTAGATTTGGGCCCAGCCGAGTAGATAGTGTCGGATGTACGTAAAATTTCGAGTAGATTTTGGGAGCGGTATGAACATATATATATATATATATAGGTATATATATGTATATATATATTCATATATATATATATATATATATATATATATATATATATATATATATATTTACGCATATTTATAAATCTTTCAACAATAGCGACGTTGCCTTGTGTATGTTAATAGACTTAGCAAAAGCGTTCGACACTGTTGATCATACAACACTTTTGAGACTTCTAGAAGAGATTGGAATTAATGGGGTCCATCTGAGATTATTTGAAAGCTACTTATCAAATAGAAACCAAACAGTGAAGGTGAACAATACATTCAGTAATACAAGGATAATAGAATATGGAGTACCTCAGGGAACAATATTAGGGCCAATACTATTCACAATCTATATAAATAAACTTTTGTTGTCGGAGAGTGAAGGTAAGATAATCAGTTTTGCAGACGATACTGCGATAGTTTACTCAGGAGCAAACTGGAGCGATATCAAAACCAAAGCTGAATCTGATTTTGTGAATATCTATAATTGGTTGAGGCATCACCTCTTAACCATTAATATAGATAAAACGAAATAAAATTCCTTTTGCTGTAGATAAGCGCTTACTTCCACCAAATGAACCACTGAGAATTAAAATAGGAAGAGAAAGTCATTTAACATTCCATGCACATACGAATGCAAATACTTAGGAATTATACTAGATTCGCACCTTAAATGGGATTCTCACGTCAGAAGCTTAATTGGTAAGCTTAGAGGATTAATATCCAAATTTAAAGAACTGTCAATTATTCTAGACATAAAACATCTAACGATAAGTCACAAAGCACTGGCGGAGTCTCTGATACGATATGGTATTGTAGCGTGGGGTGGTGCCTATGATACAGCAATAAAAAAGCTCGAAATTCAACAAAAATGGTTGCTGAAAATCCTTCATAAAAAAGATATCAGATATCCTACTGACTTTCTGTATAAAGAGGCTGACATTCTGGATATACGACAGCTGTTTGTTCAATCGCTGCTAATCTTCACGAAAAAGAAAATAGACAGTAGTTACTTTTTAGAACATAGAGTGAATACTAGATATAGCAGGAACTCTTTATCAATTCCGATATACAGAAAATCTATATGTCTTCGTAGCTATTCCTATTTGGCACCAAGAATCTATAATGAATTGCCATTTGAAGTAAAAAATATGATTAATATTAAAAAATTCAAGTCTGCCATAAAGAACTGGATGAAAACAAAGGACAGATGTATGATTCATCGACTGGTGAACATTTAAAAGCAAAAATGGTTGTAAAACAATATATGATAGTGTACAAATTTTTATAATATTGATATCCGCTTCTCAATATTGTTATCAAATTGTTAGATTAATAAGTCTTTTCTTGAATCATTAAAATAGAAACTTTGATATGTATGTAAGTATTAAATATAGCAGATAATAATAAATAAACATTATTCGTACTCACCACAGGCTACGGTCTTTGTGAGCAAATTATTATCTTTGTTTAGGAAACATAATTGTATATATATATATATATATATATATATATATATATATATATATATATATATATATATATATATATATATATATATATATATATATATTTTTGAATTGATTTATTGCCTGTTTGAGATATTTTATTTTGAATGTTTTTAGCAATAACAGGTTTCTATTGATATGAAAAACTTCATTTTTGTTGACGTTTCGTTGTATATCACAACTTTGTCAAAACTAATGAATAATTGAGTTTATGAATTACTATAGATATCAAAACGTCAAAATTATTTTTTTAAAAAATCAAATAAGTTTTTTGTATTTTCACTTATTGATTTTCATTATCAGAGGAATATTTCTGACTTAGCGTTCGCTTCGGAAGTTTTAGTCTTCTTCACCATGAGGAAACCTCTGAAAAACTCATGGTGAGCCAGGTGATTCTAATAAGTGTGATTTATATATACATATATATAATTACATATAGTTTTTCATACTTATCCAGAACATGTATATTATTGGTTTATATGTGTGAAACTGAAGGTAGATCTGGAAAAAATGAGTTTTGAGATGTGACGTTTGGTGATTGTTGTGTGTTTATTTTATGAGTGTTATTCGTGAGGTTTATTGAATTGTTGTGAATAGAATTGAGATGTTTAATGTCTGTTCTTTCAGTTACTGTGTTTTCTAAATTTTTACGAAGGTGTAACATTTCTAAAATTCCTCTACATTTTTTGTTTCTTTCAATTGCTAAAATCTTCGTTTTTTTTGTAATCAAAATCGTGTTTTCTGTTATTTTATGTTTATGTAAGGCTGTATATTTATATATTTGTATATTTATTGCTGAAATGCTGAAATATTGAAACCTTATAATTCAAGAATAGCACATACTGCCAAAAATCAAATCAAAGAAATATATACAAAATTTAAAAGTGAAACTGTAACTCAGAAAAAAACTCATACGGTTTATATTTACCGTGTAACAATTGCAATAAAAGCTATATCGGACAAACATCACAGAATTTCGAAGAGAGAATCAAAGCGCATAAATACGCAAAAACTCAAATAACAGCGTTACATAAACATAAAATAACAGAAAAACACGATTTTGATTACAAAAATAAGAAGATTTTGGCAATTGAAAGGGACAAAAAAAAAGAGAAATTTTAGAAATGTTACACATTCGTAAAAATTTAGAATGTTCACAAAGTAAATGAAAGAACAGACTTTTAACATCTTAATTCTATTTACAGCGTTTCAATAAACCTCACAAATAACACTAATAAAATAAACACACAACAATCACCAAAGGTCACATCTCGAAACTCATTTTTTTCAGATCTACCTTCAGTTTCACACACATAAACCAATAATATACATATTTTGGATAAGTATAAAAAACTGTATGTAATATATATATGTATATATAAATCACACTTATTAGAATCACCTGGCTTACCATGAGTTTTTCAGAGGTTGCTAAGCCAGAAATATTCCTCTGATAATGAAAATCAATAGTTGAAGATACAAAAAAACTAATTTGATTTTTCAAAAAAATAAGTTTGACGTTTCGATTTCTATAGTAATACATAAATTCAATTATTCATTAGTTTTGACACGGTTGTGATATACAACGAAACGTCAACAGAAGTTAAGTTTTTCATATCAAAAAAAGCCTGTTATTGCTAAAAAATATATATATATATATATATATATATATATATATATATATATATATATATATATATATATATATATATATATATATATATATATATATAACAGAATGCTTTGAAATGGAAATGACATATCATAAAGATCGAATAAATATGTACAAATATTTATATTTTTTCAATTGAACCAAGTCGAATTTAATTTAATTCTCATTTTTTGTAATTTTTCCTAAATTTGACATACTCAAAATTTCCACATCACGAGATATCCCGACATACGTGTGTACGAAGATAATTATTTTAACCAAAATATTCCACATACGAAACGTACACCCCGAAGTAAATTCTATCCCCACCTCAGTTCATTCGAGAACAGAACAGAATTTCAGGATTCGCTTGGAAATTCAACAGCAAATCAGGATTTTGTAATGAAAACTTAATTACTTTGCGAGGCTCAGTTGTCTTCCACTAAACTATGATTAATTAATATGCCGTATCATCCGTACAATTTGTTTTGTTGGTGAGAGCGTTCATCTAGTGCGAATGCCGCCGGGATCCTTTAACAGATCCTGGAATTAAGTGGTGAATTCGGTTGCAGAATTTCAACTTATGAATCCAATTATCCGCGAGTATTCTTGGACTTAAATATTGATTCGATATAAATGAGCAAACGTTCCCAAGGACAAAGATGACCTCCGCTATTTTTCAGATGATATTCAGAAAATAATTCTTAGTTAACAAATTCAATCGTTTCCAGGAAAGGAATATTTTCAGACATTTTGTTGACCGCTATATGATGTTTCCCACAAAGATCTTTCAAAATTCAGCAACTAATGAACGAAAAATAAAAAAATTAATATTTTTCATATAAGTAATATGAAAATGTTGTAATATCCATGTTTTTTCTTTCAATTCGATAAGATTCAATCAAAACTACGGTCATGTTTATTAGACAAATTCATCTCAAAAACTAGAACATTTCAACAATTAATCTCAATGTGTCAATCTCCAATGTATGATTTGTATGTGTAATTTTTTCGTTATTCTGTTCCATTGTGTAGACATGTGTAGACAACTTTGCTCTTTGCTGTTATCGTATTTGTATTTTCATAAAATTCATCTCAGGTTCTTTCATCCCATTGTCGTGGCTATTGATGCGCCCCTTAATCTTTCTAAGAATTTTCCGTTCTTGTTTTTCTATTTCTCCATTTGTTGAATGACCGTTAATAACAATTGTTTCAGCTGAATATATATATATATATATATATATATATATATATATATATATATATATATTTATATATATATATATATATATATATATATATATATATATATATATATATATATATATATATATTTGACAAACACTGTTTTACAGGACAGGTCCTAATTACAAAACAGGAAACACAACATATACAAAAGAAAATATTGGTAGTACAAAAGTTTCAATTTTGTACCACCTATGTGATAACCTGAGTACTACCTACATAATTATATGAGTGAATATGAATTCTTTTTGTGAATACACATAAATGATTGTTCTATCAGAAAATATGTATATCAAGGAAACTTCTCCTTCGCCTCCTCACTATCAGTAACAGGACATATATATGAATATATATATATATATATATATATATATATATATATATATATATATATATATATATATATATATATATATATATTGTTATGGTAAATTTTCATGCAATCTTTAAAATGATAAATAAATAAATAAAGTTCAATTTTTCTCAAGGTGATGCTTCTAACTTGCTAAACTGATTGTTTCGACAAAGTCATATTTCATGCATTTTACTTTATTATGAAAGATTTTAAACATACATACAGTTTTGTAGATATAGGTAATTCCATTTAAAATAATATGTTTATGTAGTTAAATTTGTTTCAAAAGTTAATAATCTATAATTTTCTTATTCACATAATAGTTCAACACATCACAATTTAATAACTTCACTTGTAAGTAGTTAAGAATGTAATGTTCATTTATTTTGATTTTTATAATTATGTATTTCTTGTATAACTCATTTCTTCTCAAATAATAGTATTCATATAATATAATTGTAAAATCCATTTCCAAAATTTCATGAAATCGATCTAATTATCAAATCAATAGTAAAGAATAGTTAACTTTTAATAGTAACCTGAAAATTGAAATATATATAATAAACACAATTCAAAAATATTCCACCTTACCAAAATGGTATAATTATTCAAGATATTCAAATATATTGTATCCATGATTTCATTTATAAATATGAAAATTGTTGACATGTGTAATATCATAATATAACCTCAAATATGAAGTTCGAACGTTCGGAGGCAGAAGCACACCATAGATAATATCAGATTAAAATAGATGAGAATCACAGAAATCAACTTTAGGCACGAAATTCGAAAATTAGACATCAGAGATTGCTTTGAAATATATCAGACTAAGAATCAAGAGCAATTAGAGAACAATCGATAGAGGGACGCCAAGAATAATTTTTTTAGAAGTTGAGTTGAAAAATTGGAAAATAAAATTTGTAAGAATAAATAGAAAAATGAAAAATAATTTGAAAAATATAAGTATAACAAATTTATAAGAAGTATAGAAAAGTTTCGAAGAGAAGTTGAAAAGAAATCGGAGCGGAAATAAAATATTGGAAAATAAAATTGGAGCTGAAATATAAAGATTTATGAAAATTAGTATAAGCAACAAGTCTGGAATCTTAGAAGAAAAGAGAAGAGAGCTCGAAGAAAAAAGGTACCTCAATTAACTATAAAATTAATATCGAATAAAAAAAAGGCCATTTCAAATTATATCTTAAGTTTATTTTAGTTGTAAGAAGTTTGAGAGTTTGTTCAATATTTTTTTTACTTCTTGTTGAAATTAAATTGTATGTTTAAAATTCTTCAGAAATATTATTTACAAAAATTTAAGATTTCAATAAAAAAAAAAGAATCCCCCTGAGAAAGAGTCAACTAAATTAAAATTTAATAAAATTCAAAATTCATTAGAAAAGTAATTCAAATAATATCATAACAATAAAATCATAACAATTGGCGCCCAACGTGGGGCAATTTAGAAACAGGTACTAAACAGGTATTAAAAAAAAATATATATTAAAAAAGATAATAAATAAGTCAATTAATTTGAAATGTCTGATCAGAAGAAACTCTGTAAAAATAATGATAGAGATGATTTAAGTGAGTATGAGAGTGAAAACGGGGTGAATGTGAGAGTGGATGAACTAAATCAGAATGAGTCAGGAATAGAGGTAGAAAATAGGGAGAATAATAAAGACGGGGAAATTTTAATAAGAATAGATTCTAAAAAAAGTACTAACAAAAATAAAGAATCAGGAAATACAAATTCAGAAATATTGGCATTTATAATCAAATTAAGTGAGAAAATGGATGTAATGCAAGAAAGCATGGACAAAATTAAAAATGAAATAAAAGAAGAAATGAAAGAAGAAAATAAAAACATGAGAGAAAGTATGGATAATAAATTTGAAAAATTCACAAATAGTGTAAAAACAGAAATAAAAGTTATAAATAAAACATTTGAAGATATATATATGAAATTTGATAAAGTGGATGAAAGGCTGGAAAATGTGAGTGAACCAATGGAAGAAATTAGGGAAGTACAAGATAAGGGAATACAACAAATAGAACAGAAAATTGAGAATGAAATTAAACCTAAATCAGAATTTACAAATCAAATTGAAGAAATGAAAGAGAAGCAAAGTAAGCAAAATTATATGATCCATGAAATGAAGGTGAACGAAGAACAAACTACTCATAAGAACGTCATGAATGATAGTTCACCGAAACTTGATATACATTCTAGAAATGTACAATCGAATGAACCTATTAGTGATTTCAATATAAAAATTAAATCTATACTGAACTGGCAAGATGACATATTAATGAAAACAATTCAGGTTGCATATTTATTGTTCAATAGTAGGGAAGAATTGGAGAAAAAAGTAATACATTATTTAGGGGGAAAATTAAATCCAATCAAAAGCAGATATGAATTACTTTGGGAAAAATTTTTTTATAATAAAAATAGATATGCAAGTGATTTAGCAATGAATGTTAGTTTTAGTAATGCTGTCATAAAATTAAGGGAGGATGAAAAAGGTAAATAAGTTTTAAAATATATATGGCAGGATGAATGGATAGAAAACTGGCAATTGAAATGGAATGAACGAATTGAAATATTTCATTTATTAAAAATAGAATTGAAGTGAAATTAATTGACATTACTTATGAAAATATAATTTGTTATGAATAATCATTAGAAATAGAAGGATTAAGTACTGAATTATCCATGGTAATAAAGAATAAGTATTAAATGTGATAGAAATATAAATGATAATAAATAACAACAGAACCATATATAATATGATGATAAAAAAAAAAACATTTACTAAAATAGAATTTAAAAAAAAAATAATAATAATAGGCAGGAATTGATATATTGAACGTTAAGAACTCAAACCCAGATTCACAGTAGAAGAGAAAGTAAGTTAAATAGAAATTGGAATTTATAATGATGGGAATAAAAAAAAAATGATATACTAATATAAATAAACTGATATATAAAAAAGAAATGATAAATATAAAGTCTACCAAAATATGGGGACAAGCGGTATAATAATTCTGTCTACCGAGAGATGGGGACAAGAATAGAAAAGTATATGTCTACCAAAATAGGGGACAAGCGGCAATGAATAAAGAATAAATACAATATGATAATGAAAAATATAAATAAGAAAGTAATTTAATAAAAATTACCAATGCGGAAATCTATCCTATCATGTAAATAAGAATTGAAGATAAGAGAAAAGGAATCTGTAGATTGAATGAGAATTAAAATTAAGATATGATAAAATACTGAGTTCAATATATACACATATGTATCAGAAGTACACTATACTGTACATATATGCTGTCACATACAATTTAATTAAAAAGAACAGGATAGAATGTGCACAAAATGGAAAGCCGTTCTTTATAAGAACAGGTCAGAAGGAATACAAATAAGTGAATGCAAATAGAAAACTAATTTCTTTGATCAACTTTATAAATAAAAATGCATATTTGAAATAAAAAAAAATAATAAGTAATAAATATATGGATAATTTGGTAACTTAATAATTTAAAGAGAATATATAAAAATATGAAAGTATGAAATGATTTATGGTGAAGAAAACTATATGAATGTAATATTTAATTAATGTATGATGATGAAAATGTAGTTATGAATGATTAGAGGAAATGATTATGTATAATGAATGTAAAACATTTGAAGAAGTTATTTGACAGATATTCTATAAACAATGAAAGATAAATATAATTAATGTAGAGAATATTTTCAAATTGAAAAATGTAAATTTGGTTTTTCTTTTCTAGAAAAATTTACAATTTTTATACAAAATAAAAACAAAATTTAGGGGAATTGTTATGGTAAATTTTCATGCAATCTTTAAAATGATAAATAAATAAATAAAGTTCAATTTTTCTCAAGGTGATGCTTCTAACTTGCTAAACTGATTGTTTCGACAAAGTCATATTTCATGCATTTTACTTTATTATGAAAGATTTTAAACATACATACAGTTTTGTAGATATAGGTAATTCCATTTAAAATAATATGTTAATGTAGTTAAATTTGTTTCAAAAGTTAATAATCTATAATTTTCTTATTCACATAATAGTTCAACACATCACAATTTAATAACTTCACTTGTAAGTAGTTAAGAATGTAATGTTCATTTATTTTGATTTTTATAATTATGTATTTCTTGTATAACTCAGTTCTTCTCAAATAATAGTATTCATATAATGTAATTGTAAAATCCATTTCCAAAATTTCATGAAATCGATCTAATTATCAAATCAATAGTAAAGAATAGTTAACTTTTAATAGTAACCTGAAAATTGAAATATATATAATAAACACAATTCAAAAATATTCCACCTTACCAAAATGGTATAATTATTCAAGATATTCAAATATATTGTATCCATGATTTCATTTATAAATATGAAAATTATTGACATGTGTAATATCATAATATAACCTCAAATATGAAGTTCGAACGTTCGGAGGCAGAAGCACACCATAGATAATATCAGATTAAAATAGATGAGAATCACAGAAATCAACTTTAGGCACGAAATTCGAAAATTAGACATCAGAGATTGCTTTGAAATATATCAGACTAAGAATCAAGAGCAATTAGAGAACAATCGATAGAGGGACGCCAAGAATAATTTTTTTAGAAGTTGAGTTGAAAAATTGGAAAATAAAATTTGTAAGAATAAATAGAAGAATGAAAAATAATTTGAAAAATATAAGTATAACAAATTTATAAGAAGTATAGAAAAGTTTCGAAGAGAAGTTGAAAAGAAATCGGAGCGGAAATAAAATATTGGAAAATAAAATTGGAGCTGAAATATAAAGATTTATGAAAATTAGTATAAGCAACTATATATATATATATATATATATAAATTATTCATAACTCTACGGTCTTCCACTTGGAGTCACAAGAAGATGCTTGGAGGTTGAAATCGTAGTTTCACTTCGATGGACGTGGTGCGACTGACGAGTTCCTTGCAGAAGGAAACATATATGTCTCGCACTTCCATCAGGTGTGACATCGATTTCAATATTTCTCTAACATTCATCTCTTGATGGCTAATGGAGACATCACATCGTACACGTTCACATATCTAGCTCTACTATAACATTCTCTTGGTTAATCTGAATTTTTCAAATGCATATTCTAGTTTTCATTTTCTTAAACATTTCATTCAAAGCCATAAGCACAAAAAGTTTCATTTCCCCTGAAATACGGAAATAAACGCGAGCGTACTACTAACGCAACCTATTGACATTTGAAATCATCGTATGATGATATTTTTCTGATAGACATTACAATTTAGTAGATACCTACGGGTATAGAAGATATGTGAAATTTCGATGCTTGGTGTGTCTATAATCTGAGAGGTGTTTTCTACTGATTCCTATAGATGGGATTGTGGAGTATTCATTACTCTTCGGTCTTCCACTTGGAGTCACAAGAAGATGCTTGGAGGTTGAAATCGTTGCCTCACTTCGATGGACGAGTTCCTTACAGAACGAAACATATATGTCTCGCACTTCCATCAGGTGTGGCATTGATTTCAATATTTCTCTAACATTTATCCTTTGGAGGATAATGGAGACATTTTCATAAGTGATTAGGATATCTGATATTTTTTTCTGAAGGATTTTCAGCAGCCATTTTTTTTCAATGTCGAGCTTTTTTATTACTGTATCTTAGGCACCACCCCACGCAACAGTACCACATCATATCAGATACCCCGCCAGAGCTTTGTAAATTATTGTAAGATGTTTTACGTCTAGAATAATTGACAGTTCTTCAAATTTGGATATTAATCCTCTAACTAACTAATATTTATTATGAATAACTTAATGACATAATTTTCATCAATGTCTGAAGATTTCATATCAACCAAATATATTAGATGCAGAAAAAGATATTTCTAATAAAATATAATGTCTTTCAGTGTTGAAAATTTCTAGAATTTCACTACCATTCGTTGCTTCGAAGTTTTTGTTGAAAATGGGAACAAGGAAAGCACTTCGATTAGTCATCCCACGACATTCATGCAGTTAACACACCCAAAAAAATGAGGTTACAGCAACTTGAGCTTTTCCTCATTTTTATGCATTGTTTCAGGCGGGAAACTCAGCCGGAGTACGCAAGTCAATCTATCACTCCATTATGAAGCTTTCCCAGTTTGAGTTGATAATATTATGAGCTGCTGAAATACTTTTTCCTCAGAGACGTCATTTATTACACAACCGCATAACGTATCTGGAAATATAACCATGGACGTGCGATGTGAAATGAATATCTGATATAAATATAAAAACGACAATTATGGATCAGATGATAAAGATGAAGGTAAATCTTGAAAAATATCGTAAAAGAGGGAATTTCAATGTCTCAGAAATATTTCACAGCAGCACAATCAAAAGAATTGTGATTTTGATACTAGTATACGACAAAGATTCACTACGATTTTGGAGATACAGAATATAATAAATGTAATATTTCATTAGAGTGAGTATTGAGAGTCGAAGTTACATCCAAATGATTTTTGGAAGTGGACTGAGATTCGAACCGAGGTCTTTCAGGTTTACGCCGGGCGTATATATATACATACATTAGGAAGAATATATATATATATATATATATATATATATATATATATATATATATATATATATATATATATATATATATATATATATATATATATATATATATATATATATATATATATATATATATATATATATATATATATATTATATAATATATATATATATATATATATATTCATATATATATATATATATATATATATATATATATATATATATATATATATATATATATATATATATATATTTTATTTTGAAAGTTTTTAGCATTAACAGGCTTTTTTAATATGAAAAAGTTTATTTTTGTTGACGTTTCGTTGTTATATTACAACTTTGTCAAAACTAATTTTCAATTTCAAGATATATATATATATATATATATATATATATATATATATATATATATATATATATATATATATATATATATATATATATATATATATATAAATATATATATATGTTTTGACAAAGTAATTCCTCTACCAAAGCTATACTTCAGGTAACGGGAAAAATCGGTATGAAGAACTGTTTAGTTTAAAAACTCATTTATTGAAAGAAATTGTATAAAAATCTCCTCTTTTATGAGACAGTTTTAAACTGTCTTTTTTCTGAGCCCTTGTATGTAGAAAAAATGAAAATTTCCCGATCGACACTTTTTTGTAGCTTCTTCAGCAGAAAACACAAGAATTAGAGTTCATACAGAAATAATATATACTTTATATATATATATATATATATATATATATATATATATATATATATATATATATATATATATATATATATATTTCTTGAAATTGATTTATTGCCTGTTCAAGATATTTTATTTTGAAAGTTTTCAGCAATAACAGGCTTTTGTTACGAAAAGCCTGTCAACAAACGTCAACAAAAATAAACTTTTTCATATCAAAAAAAGCCTGTTAATGCTAAAAACTTTCAAAATAAATACCTCAAACAGGCAATAAATCAATTTCAAGATATATATATATATATATATATATATATATATATATATATATATATATATATAAGGAAATGAAATTTTTTGTGCTTATGGCACTGAATGAAATATTTAAGAAAATGAACACTAGAACATTCATTTGAAAAATTGAAATTAATCAAGAGAATGTTATAGAATGTTATCGTACACGTTCACATATCTAGCTCTGCTATAACATTCTCTTGATTAATTTCAATTTTTCAAATGAATGTTCTAGTGTTCATTTTCTATATATATATATATATATATATATATATATATATATATATATATATATATATATATATATATACATAGTACAGAATGTATGGAATAGAGAGGTGGGGACCTCGGTAGCTAAGATGGAAAATCAGAAGGGTGTAAACCTGATAGACCTAGGTTCGAGTCCCAGTCGAGTTTCAAAAAAACATTCAGATGTAACTTTGATTCTGAATTTTCATTATAATAAAATAATACACTTCTACATATTCGTACGTAGTTGGTTAGCACGAATAATTTTCTGTACTACATTTACATACATTTTTCACATACATTTTCTGTACTACATCTACATTGTTCTTCAAGGAAAAAATAATACATCTGGTAGGATGGGTTAGGTGTTTACTCACTTTCGACTGCATGTCCCAAAGACGACAACTCTGAAAAGCCTCGAAACAACCAAGCATCGAAAATATATTGTGTCTATATTCTGAGAGTTGTTTTCTACTGATTCCTATAGGTGGAATTGTGGAGTATTTTTAACTCTACGGTCTTCCACTTGGAGTCGCAAGAAGATGTTTGAGGGTTGAAATCGCTGCCTCACTTCGATGGACGTGGTGCGACTGACGAGTTCCTTGCAGAACGAAACATATATGTCTCGCACTTATGTCAGGTGTGGCATCGTTTTCAATATTTCTCTAACATTCATCACTTGAAGGATAATGGAGGCATCACATCGTACACGTTCACATATCTAGCTCTACTATAACATTCTCTTGTTTAATCTGAATTTTTCAAATGAATGTTCTAGTGTTCATTTTCTTAAATATTTCATTCAGTGCCATAAGCACAAAAAATTTTATTTCCTTATGTATATATATATATATATATATATATATATATATATATATATATATATATATATATATATATATATATATATATATATATATTTATATTTATATTTGTGCGTCCATTGCAGAACGAAGACCTTCTTCCATCTTTGCCAGGATTCATCATCGGCAGTCTCTCTCTTGGCTGGGCATTGCCCAGCCAATTCACAAGCTCTATATTCCATTGATTGTGAGTCCTACCCTGTCTTTCGGCTCCCAATCAACAACCACAGCTCATCTCTTCTTAGGGCTAGATGGCCTGCCCATTTCCGCTTTGACCTTTTTCCACATTCCACGACATCCGTCACCTTTGTTTGACCTCTTATCCAGCTGCAGCGCATTTTATCTCGTATGGTTAAGCCCATCATGTACCTTTTTATACTCCTCTGGCTTGTTCGAAGCTTCTGCATGTGAGCAGATTTCTGAGTCAAAGTTTTGATAAGTCATCGCTGGTAATACGCATTGATCAAACACTTTGCTCTTCAGGGATAGAGGCATATCTGATTTGAAGATGTGTTTCAATCGGCCAACTGTACCTCAAGCTGTTCTGGTCCTTGCATGATCTCCGGTGTAATATCCCCGTCTCCTGTGACAATCTATCCCAGATATGTGTAAGACGCTGCTATTTCTAATGGGGATCCGCCCACCTCCATGCCATTCCAGAACCTACTGTTTCCCCAATTTAACTAGCAGAAATTATGTTCGAAGATGAAAAAATCTGTTTTGGAAAAATTATTGAAACGTTCCTACCATTTTTGGTAAACATTTTCAATAACCGTCGAATATTTTCCCAACTACAGTGAATTGCGATCATGTTACAATTCGTTCGTATAGATATTCAATATCTCACAAGCAATAAAAATATAAAACTAATGAAAATCTCAAAACGAAATCCTTATTTCCCAAAATCATCAGTTCAGATAATAAACTTGAGCATAAATAAATTTTACATATGTCTTCAAAAACTCCATAATAAATGAGGGAGAAAAGAAGTTTATTCAACTCTGAAGTATACTCATATGGATAGAATTAATTTGTTCGATATACAGCCCCAGCGTCCATTAATTTTGTTTTTTCCATCTCAAAATGTCGAAATGTTCACAATGATTCTGATTCCAGCTGGCATTTGCTCGTAGTAGATTTCACGATTCATTACAATAAATAAAACACAATTGATGAAATAAAATTCGAAAGAAGGGTAAGAATGAATGCATTAGACTCTTTTCATTTTATTCTATTATTTTACAATATATAGGTATATTCAACAAACTGATTATCTTCACAAGAGTGAAGATTCTTTCTTGATTCGAAAATCTACATGGGCATTCAATGCTAAAGCGGGAGTCATAATGGACCATTGTTTTAGTATTTCTGTGAATTTCACAAAAAAATTAATTGACTAACAGGAGTGAATGAAAAAAGTCAGTGGAATTAATTTCGAGAAAATCCCCAGATTTATATTCACTGATATTTCATGTTAATAAATCCTAAAAAATATAATACTCTAGAACACAGACAATGAGGACATGACGAAGAGAAATTGCAAATACATGCTGAGTAATAAATATTGTAACCGATGGAAAAAGCTGATAAACTCAGCAAGCAATGTAGCATGAAGGACTTTTATAGCCGAATACTCAAACAGAATGAATTCACATTAACTTCCTGGTATTGCTATCGACCTCGTCAATAATGCTGGATAGCATCATCAAATAATGCAGAATTTGATTGTTCGGCCAGTCCGTTTTAAATACATGCTTGCCAGTACACGTTGTGCAAGTTCGCAATTCGTTTTCCAAAAGATAGAGATACGTAATAAAACATAATGAAATTGAAAAGTTTCATTCGATTGATATAGGAAATTTGGTTTCCTTAATTTATTTCTATTTCAATATCATTCAAGTTGTTTCACCGTAGGAGATCCATCAAGAAAACTTCGGTCTTCTATAATGAACTTAAGATCCGTCTAAAAGCCAATAAAATTCGTTCATTCGATTGAATAAAGAACGTGTTCATATTAACCACACTACCACTTCAATTCGACAGGTTATACGAAAATAAATATTGAGTATTAAATATATTGAATTCAAACACTTGAACTTATGATTTACACTTTATTGACTACATAGCATGACGCGTTTCGTCATCACAAACGACTTCTTCAGATGCTAACAGAATAATAACAACACTTTGAGAAACACAGTTATAAATATCAGAGAATTTGGAATTCTATGACTATGGTTTTACCTAAGATATTCCATTCAGAAATATAATTTCTATTGCCTGAAAAGGTTTAACAACGGTGAATTGTTTAATTCTATCTGTTCAATGAGCAAATTTTCAGAATTTGCAAGCCGATTTATTTCCACTATATCTCAATAATCTAATTGACTACTTCTCTCTATATTCTGTGAAATTTTGAAATTCGTATCAAAAGTAGGGTTTTCTGTTAATAAATGGTTAGCATAATTCGAAGTCTAAAAAATTAATGGACGAGATAGAATCTGATAAATCCATTGATTTTTTAGACTTGACGATCACAAGATTAAATAATAAATTTGATTTTTCTATTTTCCATAAGCCTTTCCATACGGATATCATAATACATAATTCCTCATGCCACCCAAATCCACATAAAATGGTAGCGTTTCAAAGTATGATACACAGATTAACTAATATACCTTTATCAGAAGAAAATTTCAATAAAGAACTGAATATCATTAAACAGATTGCGGTTAATAATAATTATGGAAGAGAACTAGTGTCAAAAATTTTTGACAAAAAACTCTATCGGAAAGCTCTACGATTAGTATTTCCTTATCAGTCGGATAGAAATCGTAAATATAATAGTTGAATATAGTACGGAACCGTCAGTCAAAGAGTCAAAACCTTTTCAAGTAAACATAATTTCAATATTTCATTCAAAACGAACAACAATTTATCGAGACACATTGAGGACAATAGAAACAAAATTAAAAGAGAAAACAAATCAGGTGATTACCAATTGAAATGTGGAACATGTCCCGATATATATATATATATATATATATATATATATATATATATATATATATATATATATATATTTAAGTAGAAATTTCGGTACTATAATGCAGGAACATAAATATAGCTTCGCGCATAATAAAAGTAAATCGAATTATGTTAACCATTTATTAACAGAAAACCATACTTTCGATACGAATTTCAAAATTTTACACAATATTGAGAGAAGTAGTCAATTAGATTATTGGGAAATAGTGGAAATAAATTGGCTTAAAAATTCTGGAAATATGCTCAATGAACAGATAAAATTAAACAATTCACCGTTGTTAAACCTTATCAGGTAATAGAAATTATATTTCAGAATGGAATATCTTAGATAAATTCCAAATTCCCTGATATTTATACCTGTGTTTTCGAAAATATTGTTATTATTCTTTTAGCATCTGAAGAAGTCTTTTGTAACGACGAAACGCGTCATGCTATGTAGTCAATAAAGTGTAAATCATAAGTTCAAGTGTTTGAATTTAAGTTTATATCCAATTATAATAGATTCACATCAAGTAAACGCCAACACTATTGAATATCGAAAATAAATAATTATAGTTATTATATATATATATTATTATTAATTTAAATAAGAATAAATGAATATTCAAAGACCCATATTCAGATATCAATACTTAAAATGTAAAGGATATTAAAATTTGTCACTCATTATTTCCTACGAATAGCATTATAAATATTTTCTATTAGTATCACCAATTGTTATGTTGCATAATAAGAATTAATCGATCAATTTATGAAGAAGACTGTTGAATTTCCTTAATGAGAAATAACTCTATCCTGTAGTTAGGGAATTCTAAACGTTAACTTTAGTCGGTACTTTATATTAAGTGTTACGTTCAATTCCACCCCAAGCACATAAATTTATGTTATTTTAATTCTTTCTGGAGATGCTGTTCTTCTATTCGTGGAGTTCTAGCTCAATGTTCGTGAATTTCTAGAGATAATCTACAATTTTAAATTTCTACGAATTGGTCTCAATTAGCAATATCTCATTCGCTTGAATGTTTTATTCATAGACATTTATCTTTCCTGACTTATTCGAAAAGAATCGCTTTAAATTTTCAATACAAGTTATTCTTTAAATCGACACAAAGCAAGATGAATGGGTATAATTAATTTCAGTTATTTTTGCATATTCAGTCTGCTGATATCTAGTTAAACTACTCCAATTCGAAGTAAGATTGGAAAAATTTTACATGAAATTGCAAGGAGCACTTGTATTTCATCCACTAAATCTAGGTTTTTCCGTGGAAATCTATTTTTCTTTGACTAAAGATTAGAGAATAATTATTACCCGATAAGATCGTCACTTTACCATGAATACATCGTTTTTGAGAAGGGCAGTTGTTCGAGAAAGAAAAAAACAGATAAGAATTCGAACAACATACATTTACTTACTCCGTTGAATGAAAAGCTCAAGTACAATTCTAGCTTCTTCAAGAAAATTGCACTTTTAAGCATTTTTCACTCTATATCGAATATTTTTCCCGAATTGTTATTTGTATTTGACCAATTTTACCAATGTATATCCTTGTATTTCATTCAAGTTTCTTTTCCATGTAAAGTTACAAAAATTCATAATTTAAATAAAACTACTCAGTTTTTTGCTTTCCACTATAATTCAACATAATAGTTGAACATACTAATATTGTTTCGCCAACACAGTGGCTTCATCAGTTGTGGATGATTAACTAATTTTAATTTAATAATAATTATAATAACCAGTTTATCAAACGCCCTTGATAAAGAAGCTATCCATGCAACAGCAGAAAAAATGGAATTATCATTCCAGTTGACAAAAAATATATACAATAAGAAGTCTATATCTATTAATGCAAAACTAAGACACTACAATACATATACTAAGCCAGAGGGTCTTATGCCTCAGAATGCCTCGCACTGAATACGGTCAGACAGTTAAAAGAGGTGAAAAGAAAAGAAAGAAAAATTATACGGAAGATCCTGGGACCAAAGTATGAAGATGGAAAATGGAAACTGAGAAGCAATAGAGAGATCTACACAAAGACAGAGAAGATAACAGACACAATGAGGAGAAGCAGAGTGACTTTCTACGAACACATTAGAAGAATTAATGAAGGAAGTCTGACCAAGAGACTATTCAATTACTTCGACAGAAACTCCAAGACTAAGATAACATGGATCAAGGAGGTCAGAAAAGACATGGAAGAGATGGAAATCGATGGAGATGATGTGAAGAGGAGAGAAGAATTCAGGAAGAAGATCAAGGGATTTGAGGGTTTTCAAGAAAAAGGAAAAAAGGAAGACTGGAGCAAAATGGACAGAAGAAAGAAAAAAGCATGGATAACGAATGGAGGAGTATTGGAGGAAAAGAAAGAATGGAGAAAAATATTCATGGAAAGTTATTTCACGTGGTCCATAGTCAACCAAAATCGAAGTAAGAAGAAGAACCAGTTCATCATCTACATCTACTGAAGCCACTATGTTGGCGAAACGATATTGTTATGTTTAACTATTATGTTTAATTATAGTGAAAATCGAAAAACTACTTAGTTTTATTCAAATTATCTGTTGAGATTTTCATCGAATTGGCCCAATCGATTAGTGATTACAAATATTCAGGTTCTTGCAAACAATTTCAAAAACAATGTTTCTCATGAAAGTGTATGTCCAGATAGTACGTAACACATCTCAAAAACATCTCCTCCTTTATCAATCTTGTTCGCAATTCAACAG
Organism: Henosepilachna vigintioctopunctata; assembly: GCA_030704895.1. Lineage (NCBI taxonomy): Eukaryota > Metazoa > Arthropoda > Insecta > Coleoptera > Coccinellidae > Henosepilachna > Henosepilachna vigintioctopunctata. The sequence goes on from JARQZJ010000093.1 coordinate 468,553, forward strand.
TCCATTATTTTCGTGTAAGGCCGGATAAAAAGACCATACCTCAGTTTTCACAGTTATTTCCTCCACAAAGTTTTCTTTCAATACCTAATAATATGTCTGTTAACGCTACGTATATGATGAATTACCCTGTTTTTGTGGCAGTAAAAGGATCTTAAACGTTATAAATAAAACAATGACCCCAGCCCCTACGACCAGATTCTTCAAAGAAAAACCTGCGACTATCATTCCAGGCTATCAATCAACCCCGGGATTACCGGCGGCCGTTATTAAGAACGGTCGTGTGGGACCTGCTATACCGTCTGGAAGAAGTGTGAAAATATTGCCTCATACCCGTGTGTTTGCCTTCGCAGGGAATCATCGCCGGATTCGCCTCCCCAAATGCTCACGCCTCAAAGATATATTTTCATTTCGTTTATGGAGCAAAGTTATGTTGAGATGGCCAGTTTTCGGAAATATCTAATGAAACTACTGAGTGCGGGGGATTCGTATTGAGTGAAATATACTGGAAGCCCAGACGGGTTGGTAATTATAAATAGTTGTTTGGCTACCAAACGGTGAATTTGCAGAAAACCTATTTTTATACCCATTAATTAATTCATGATATTTCAATTTTATTATATTATATCATTTTCGCACGAAGAAAGTTAATTCGAATCTCTATAACATCAATAATTCATCGTATAATTGAAGTTCTACTCAAAATTCTTCAATTAATTCGATATATTCGGATTACTAATCTATAATTTAAAAATGAATCGCAAAATGGGTTCGTGAGCGCATATCTCAACAACGGTGGGACCAATTCTGCCAATTTCTTTTTTCAAATGTTCGTTGACATCCAAGAATGGTTTTTACGGCGAGAAAAATTCCGATAATTGCCGGGAAAACCCTATAAACAGCGCATTTTCTTTCCCCATACAAACGTTTCTGAAAAACATTTCTAACAAAAAATGTAGTATCAAGGACTGGACCAATTTCACTGTCTTCTTTTGTTGTGTTTGTTATTATCAAGGAAAAAATTTAAAAAATTGCTTGTGAAATAAGTAAATTTAATAGTACTCAATTAATGAAATAAGTAAGAAATTATTATTAATTCTCAAAAAGAAGATGTAAAAAAACTGAATATCTTATCACACATTTCGTTTAGTTCAGAGCTATAACGACTAATATTAAAACTTCAATTTGATATAAAATTGTGGTAAGTTTGACTAACATACACGTTACTAACAAAGCACGTGGTATATTTGATTATAAAGAAGAATACTTAGTTTTCTTTAACTTCAGTTGAAATTTCGTTTTTTCAAATGGTAGCTTTCAGATGTACAGACTTAAGTCGCAGAACGCGCAATGCAGCAAGTCAAATATATAAAAAAACAAGAGTCAAACTGACGAGCAACGCGAAGCTCGGAAAGAAGTGGAACGGAATCGATGGAATCGAAATTAACAATATGAAAAGGTTGCGTTTAACTAAAGATTACAGTTCACAGCAAACCGTTGCTATTGGACCAATGAACAGTAGTACAAAGAGAAAAAAGTACTTATATGTTTTGTTTTCAAATATTTTTTGCGAAGCGAATTTATGTTGAGTTTATGTTTTTCATGTTTAATCACGTATTACTGTTAAAAAAACCAGTTTATATTTGTTAATTTTAGGACTAGGAGAACCTATTTTTATGTTCATTAAAAAGCGATTGTTAATTTCTCATAAGATTATTTCGACATAAAAGACTGTCTAGTAGTACAAATAAAAATACTATAATATGAGCATTGATGTTTTTAAATCTTTTTTGCAATTGATCCTCTGTGCCCCAGTCGATTTACTGTCACCCGTGCAGTGATCCAAAGTGACCCGTTAACGGGTCACAATGGATCATTACTCATTTTTTTAAAAAGTGCATATATTTTGGTAATTTGTATCACACACGCCATGAAATGACTTTTGATTTAGACAATAGATATTCATATTACCACTTAATGTCAAATATGTATCATTTCGTCATAAACTTTGGAGTAACACTTCTTTAAAAAAAAATGATTCACTGTTACCCAATCTCCCCTATATTATTCTTTTAATATATATATATATATATATATATATATATATATATATATATATATATAAATGTATATATATTATTATTTTATTATTTCGATTGTTCCCCATGAGGAGAGCGACTGAACTTGAATTCGCAATCATTAGGAATGTTGCTCCATCTTTTTTGCCTCCCAAAAACGCTTCATCCTCTCTGAATGCTCCTTCTTCCGTTGATCTGTCCACTTTACTCCAGGTTGACCATTTAATTTTTGCTCAAACTTTATATGTGCGATTTTATAGCGACATTCAGTGCAATCTTCCAGATTTTTTATATTGATCTGTTGTAGATCCTTTTGGACCTCTTTTAGCCACTCTGTTCCGCATTTACTATCCATAATTATATTGAGTAGTTTCTTCGGTATTCTGGACTGTTTCATTCTGTAGACATGTGCATAGAACTTTGCTCGTCGTTTTCTGATTTCTTCCGTTATCGTATTTGTCTTTTGATACAGTTCAATTTGAGGTCTTTTCATCCAAATACCGTTTCTATTGATTGACCCGTAAATCTTTCTGAGAATTTTTCGTTCTTGTTTTTCTCTTTCTCTAATTCTTGAATGACCGCCAATAACCATTGTCTCAGCTGCGTAGATTGCTTCTGGAAGAATCGTTGTGTTATAATGCCTCAATTTGGCGCCTCTCGAAATGCACTTTTTGTTATAGTGAGCCCATGTTAGTTTGTAGGCACTTTGGAGCTATTCTCTGTTCATTAGCGATTCGGTTTAAACCTGAGGACTGTATAACTTCCCCGAGGTATTTAAAATGGCCTACTCGCAGAATTTCACCATGTTTTGTCATAAGAGAAGATTTACTTTTTGGTTTTCTTTCCATGTATTTGGTTTTATCATAAGAAATTTGTAACCCGGTTTTCTTCGCAATTTCATGTAGTTTTTCCACGGCGCGAATGACTTCAGTTCTGTTGTCTGTGATGATAGCAATATCGTCTGCAAAGGCGAGGCCTTTGACATTTATTCTATTTCTGTATATGTATATATTTATATATATATATATATATATATATATATATATATATATATATATATATATATATATATATATATATATATATATATATATATATATATATATATATATATATATATATATATATATATATATATATATATATATATATATATATATATATATATATATATATATATATATATATGTATATATATAATGTATACATGAATGAAATGAACCGTACTCTATTGCGTAGTATAGTATATTGCTTAGTGCATCATTATATACCACAGATATTTAAGACTACCGAGAACAATAGAGTAAGAATTAAATCACCGACGGAAGGCAACGAAATACATTTAGATTTAAGTGTTATTTGATTAACATAATGAAAATCTTTGTCTTCATTATAAAACATTTGTCAAAACATCATCATTATAAAACAACATTCAATGTTATTATTCACAAGGTTGTTTATAAGAATGACAAGGTTTGGATTATAAGCATGATTTACAAAGTATTTCATTGTCCTTCCGTCAGTGAAATACTAAGTAATCATACATAAGGAGAGATGTCTTACTCTATAGTTCTAGGTAGTCATAGATATCTGTGATATATAATGACACACTAAGCAATGCACTACACAGCGCAATGAACTAAGGATCATTTCAGGGAGGAAAACGAATATATGTTCTGCATTGATATTTCGAAGAGTATTCATTACCTATATTTCAATAGAAATTGATCGTTCTGGCTTATAAGCCATATATCATAGGATAAATCCTAGACGCTTGAATTCGACTTTGATCCCTGTAGGAAGAAACTACGAAATAAATAATTGTTTCATAGTTTCATAATAATCATCAAATAATTTGAATGAATAATATTCATATAGAATCATCATATTGATGAAAATAAAGAAAATGTGGTTCGACAGTTTGAAATGAAGCTCCTAATCAATAATGAAACAATATTTTGAATTTTCTCTTAATTTAATACAAATACGCAGGACGACGCGACGTTTCGAAGTACTTACTACTTCTTTATCAAATGGTGAATTAATACTAAGTGTAATTTTACAAACTCAATACTTCTACCTATTCTCACAGAACATACAAGGTATAATCTATGACTAACTTGGAAGAAGGACCATAGAATACCGCTGATCTTCAAGAAAAGAAAGCATCGTATACCTGGAAATGAACACAGAAAATCAATTTCTCAAGGCAGGTATACCAATTAAATTTCCTTCTAAATTAAGTCCTTCTTTAATGAATTCAATTATCGGAATATGTGTATTATCTATGTTGAAAAACTATTATTAATTGAAAATTCATCTTCAGCTATCTGAATTCAGCTTTCAGCTAGAAAATTTTGGCACCTTTATCAATGCCATATCTCAGAAATTTGGTGGAAATTTTGTCTGTTTATCGGTTTTTTGTTTATTTTGCAGGCTCATCTTGGAAAGGTTCATCCGAATCGAAAATGGTTTACGCTAGTCTATCGTGGTATGTTTCACATAACATTTCGTCTTTGTTTCATTTCAATCGGTTCATAAATAAAAAGTCCCAGATAATAAAAAGAGAAAAATAAAAGAGCCCATTTGAAGAATCAGGCCGAAGATTAGTTGAACTATCACCATTCATTTACCTACTCGATTTCTGTTCAGTAACATCGACTGGAAGTTTGCTGAGCTTCATAATAATGGTCTACATAAAATTATTTTAACCTAGTTATATACTACCAGACTATATATAAGATAATATAGGCCTATATACTACTACTCCTGTATACACCTATAAATTAGACGAAGCTCTGATATATATCAGTAAAAGAAAGAAATATAATAATTAATCGCTACAACCGATCGACGTAGTAAATGAAAGACTATTTCAACTGAAGATTGAAGTGGAAAGATGACTCGTCACTGACATTCTTGACTGGCTGAGGGCGATAATCTTTTCTTCTTCAAATTATATAGAATATTCAAAAAAAACGATATGTTATTATTACAATTTTATGATTATAAAATTGTATCCATTTTATTGCGGTAATCAAAACCATCAATCAAGTTTCGCTGAAAGATTCATTGACTGTTGATTGTTGGTTATTACGAAGTTTGATGAGTCTCAATCTATTCGAGATGAACCACCAAAAATTAACAATTAATTGACCGATCTTTATATGTTATACTTTCAAATTTTCTTCTTCAAATCCAGTGAGTAATTTTTTCCAATTAATATCAAAAAAATGAGGCAATCATTTTTCCTTCTTCAAGCGTATCTGGATGTATGAATTTATTCACGTATTCTCAAATTAAAAAGAAGCACGTGGGAGTTCTGTTAGTTCTTACGTCATATAAGTAATAACATCAGGTGCGCTATACCCTAGGGAATACAGACTGGTCAATGCAATCTGAAAAACTGTATGCAGTAAATTATCTCGTGGTAGAGAGGCGAATTAGGAGCTGTGATTCCTCAGGGATGTTCTCAAGGGTATCGTTCATTTTCTATGTTACGATGTTCAGCAACGAATAACCGATATTTTATTTCATTGGAACAGAAACAAAGAGGGAATATGTGAAGATTTGTGGATATTTTTCGGGGAAATGACGTCTACATTAAAAGGTTCATTAATATGTTTCAGTCTAACCCTAAATGATTCTCTTTGGAGCAATTTGTGAATTGAATTTCAGTAGGATATGAGAATGGAGGAATCGCGTTTTCAGCTTATAAAAGTTAAATTTACCAAGCTTTTCAGGAACTGTAGTATTAAATGTCTGATAATTCTGATTATTCTATTCATGTTTGTGTATATACATGACCAGATGAGCTAGAGTTTTGTTTATAAAAAATTCTCATTCTGCTATTTGTGAAATTTTGTAATCGGGATGGAAATGAATACTTGCAGTAATACAATTCTCATTATACATTGGTTATCCTTACTTCGAAAAAGATTTTGTTGATAGAAAAGTTTCACATTTAAGCTCTGAGGTTGAATAATTAATTTCTCGAACCTTTCCAAGGATGTTTTCAAATCAAATAAAATCAAATTTCATTTAGCTAAATCAGCTATCACATAGCAAACAAAAATATTACATCATTTTGATGTAATATTGTCATATTACATCAAAAATATTCGAACAAGACAAGTTCAAATATCATCCCCATAGAAAGGGGCACAAAAATAAAGAACAAAAAAGATGCAATTCAACACAAAAAATACATTTTTCTTAACCTTGATTTATAATGACTTAAGGAGGGAGAAGACTTGACATTACATGGTAAACTATTGTACAATCTCAAGTCTTCAATAAACAGGGTTTTTCCAATGCTGTTGACTTAAACCTTTTGTCCTTAAAAAACTGACACTAATTGGATCATTTTGGTATTATACAATTTTTCAATGAGTTGAACTATAAATTAAACAATGGATTAGTAGTCCGAAATTTTCGTGCGTATTTTGAACATTTTTTATTTTCCGAAAAAATGATTCGATTGATGTAGTTCAAATTCCCTTTTTTATAAACGTTCCACAGTAAGAGACTCTGTAGTTTTCTTTACAAATTCTCCATATGTGAAATATCTTGTATTCTCATGTTCACCTTTCAGTAATAATTTCCCGAAATTTATTAAAAGAAGGCTCGTATTGGTTTTCCTCAAGTACAACTGTAGCAAACAATATGGGTCATTGAATTATTCTTCCTCTAGCCCTTAAGGTAAAACAATCACTTGGGAATCTTATGTACCTACATATTTAAGCAGTATAATACTTAAAAAGTTTCAGAGGATCATTGGCTGAAAAGAATAGTAACCCAACGCTGTCGCCTTACTGCTGTTGGTGAGTTCGATTCCCACCGTATTCTTGTGACGTTGGAAATCTGCGTTAAACTGTAAGTCCAATGGAGCTATATAAATCTCTGACCTCCACTGATGTGCACAAATGTAATAGTAGTATTAATACTTTTAAAGTTTCCAAAATTTTGTTTTTGTGTTCTGAATATTCTGAAAATGTTTGTGTTCGAAAGTTTGTGGACCAAAGGCATTGTAGGCTTTCCATCCAAACACCGTAGAGATAGCTGTGGATGTGTAAAAATGGTCTCATGCCTTATTATCACTCTGCACTGCTGAAGTGATTTGCGATGATTTGTTTCCTCAGGATATTAGTTAACAGAATTGCGATACTAGAAAACTGAGAACCCGTGAATGATAGAACAACTGTCACACTTTTTCCCAGCCTACAAGTCACCGTGTGGTGTGCAGTGTTGTCAATAGAGATCTTGAGGCCACGTGAACTCTAACACCAACTGTGCCATGCTCGAGAATATTTTAGGACGAAAATCGGATAATTTGTTGGAGATCATTGCTTTAAGAGCTTCTGGATCCATCAAGATGGTGATACATGACACAGAATCCGTACTACAGGCGATTCTCCAGGAGATCTCTGGTCAAATAGCCTCTTTGTTCGAGAATCTATTATGTGGCTTCAGCACTCTCCTGGTGTGAGCTTTCGTTATCTTTCTATGGTGTTATTCCCATGACAAATTGCTCGAGCATCGTCTGCAAACCCTGACAAATGCCGATATTGCAACTGAAGTGAAATCGTTCACTTGAACGCTGTAATACTGAAGGAAAACATGCGAAATTTCCATAAATTGGTAGATATAAGTGTTGCATGCGAAAGTCATCATTATTGACTGATATGATTTTCAAAACATAGCCTGAGAAAAAACAATATAATCAATAATAAAATACAAAAAATAATAATAATACTAGTGAAAATATTTTATTTATGAATACGTTTTTTCGTTGAGTCAGGTCCATGCTCCTCGCTCCACGCTGAATATATATATATATATATATATATATATATATATATATATATATATATATATATATATATATATATATATATATATTTCAAAATGACTTTATCCTAGTAAAAACTGAACCTGAATACGTTTAAAATTGGTCAGTCAATAAATTACGAATATATGTTCATTCATATATACATATATATATATATATATATATATATATATATATATATATATATATATATATATATATATATATATATATATATATGAATGAACATATATTCGTAATTTATTGACTGACCAATTTTAAACGTATTCAGGTTTAGTTTTTACTAGGAAAAAGTCATTTTGAAATAACTATTACTGAATTATTGACTTTTAATTATCGGTTATTCATTTTGTTACGCGTTTTGACTTATCAGTCGTTTTCTAGCAATGTAAATATAATCTAACATTTGAGGTGACATTATAAAATATATTTCTCTCTCCTAATTTTTCAGCTTTCTGTTGCTTTATCTAATGATCTTGTGGTAAATTCGTCCGAAGTTTTCTATGTCAGTTCTTGAGTTTATTGTTGTCTGCTTTTTGGATAGCTATCATTTCTAATATACTTTATTTTTCGTATTATTGAAATTAAATGAAAGTAATTGCATGTTTTGCAAGAGCCGTTGTTGTTTTATTCGTCTGTATAGTGTATTATACAGTATGTATATAATCTTTCATGTTCGTATAATCTCTTACTCAAATATTGTTCAGAGTTGCCGATATAACAAAAATTGCAATCATTACAATTTATCTTGTAGGTATATGTTATATGTTTCCTCTCGTTTACTATATACAATTTACCTATCGTCATCCATACACACTTTATCTTGCATATGGTATGTGTTTTCCTATATATACATATATGGGTATGTGTTGCGCCATCTAGTGAGCGTCTTATGAATTAATATTATGTGTTGTCTTTTTGTATTATGTTTCGGAAGAGACCATATCAGAAATTCTGTGATCCTTGTATCATTCTGTGATTCCTTCTCAATTGTTCAAAATGTTGCATAATATTCTAACCTTCATTTCTATTGTGGACGCAAAGCTACATATTAATATTCAATATAATAAATGTCTTTATTAAAATAAATCATAATATTTTACATCAACAAAAACAAATCATTCCTCAGGGCGAGATTCAGTATGCACGCAATCGTAAAACAAGAACGTACATCTGCTCTTCCATCTAACCCTTAGATCCCCTATCATCTAACCCTAACTATTAAATTAACCAAGTATACCTTGAATCTACTAAATAATATCTATAAAATTATCTATAAAATAATAAAGTAACCTAGTATACCTTAAATCTACTAAAAGACAAGATGCGATAAATCGACTTCAGAATAAAAAAAGGAAAAAAACTAGCCTAAATTAATGATTTCCTATACTAAAAATAAGGTGAACACTCCAGAGCAGAAACACACATTCATCAAGTGAACAAAATGCTTCACTGAAAGCAGGATCAAAACTCGATGGTAAAACAACTACAAAGGCACAAACCATAAGAAAACAACTAAAACACTGCAAGATTACATCGATAACAATTTCTCCACAATTTTTTTTTTAAAACGCAACCCGGACAAAACACGAAGTTCAACTGATAAGCTGTTCATAGAATCCGCTATACAAAAAGAAAACGACCGTCTGAAATACTGTGTTACATGTCTAGGTATGGTGATAGTGTTCTTATGCCTAACATTTAAATTATGAATATCAGTCCTAAAACGTATCCTGTTGTACAAATATGGAGGTACTCGATCCGTAATGAGCTTGTTATAAAAACACAGTGAGTGCAATTTCCTTCGGGACCGCATATTCAACCAATCATTAATTTTTAATGTGTGACTTATACGAATACGTATTATATCAATTGACATATAATTCTCGAATCTTGTTTCAGGTTTATATTATTTTATAATTGTGTTGATATTTTATTTATCAAATTAATGATTGTTTTAGTTTCAAAACTTTCATCGAGAGTCATTGACTATTAAATATAAAAAAACTAAGTTATATATAAAATGATCATTTTAAATGATCATGCTTTTAAAAAAAATATCAAAAATATATCCCGAAATAATATCTAATGAATATAAACATAATTGCCAGCCTCATGCATTATTGAATGCATAATCAATATATCAACAAAGCATTATTCTACCAGCTCACTTCAATTCTCAAAATAATACTCTACTGAATCAATTCGTAAGACTGAAATAACTGTATATAACGTAGTCAACTCTGAATAATTGATGCTCTTCTATCTGTGGTCCGTACTGCGGGTAATGTAGAATGACAACACATATCATGTACCAATTAATGACAGAGTCAATTAGTGCATTCCCCAGGTATCACGGGTCATCGTAACTACTAACCCCAGTTGATTACAGTGTCTTTGTTGCAATCGATTCAATTCTCTTATCTACTTTGTGTGGGTATAATTGCGATGCAGTAATTTGTTATATTTTGATCCACTCAAATCTCTATGCCTCATGAACGATACTGAAATGTTTATATGTGTGTATGCTTTTGTTTAACTGTTTTATTTAACTGTTTTTTCCATATAATTGATATAAATATATGATTTTGGTGATTTCTACATTGAGCATATAAGTTTCTAGAAGACCACAATGAAAATCTTCAAAGATATATACGAGAGTGGATTGAAAAGTTTCCTGATCAAGATATGGCGCCACTTGGTCTAATTTTGGAGCGGTACAGTACTATTCCTACTGAGCTTGTATGTAAAGATTCAGCTCAATCGGTTCATGAGCTTGCATTTGAGAACACATTGCACGAGACACTTTCGTTGATTTCGTGAAAATAGAAAAATTGAAGAAACGTGTTGTAAACAAATACTGCTATTTGAAAGGTTTCACACAAAACAAATGGAAGGAATGATGGAGTCAACACTAGGAGACTCCTCCCCGTCATATGCAACTATTAAGCAGTGGAATTCTGAATTTAAAAAGGATCGTTTGAGCACCTCTGGCGAGCCTCGCTAGTCTTCAAAAATAATCGAGAAAATCCAACAAATAGTATTGCAAGACCGCAGATTGAAAGTGCATAAGATAGCTGAGACCTGTATGATGTCAGCTGAACGTGTGCGAAGTATTTTGGCTAACCATTTGACCAGGGAAAAGCTGTGTGCAAGATGAGTGCCGCGTTTTTTAACGCTCGACCAAAAACTGATTCGAAAAAACATTTCTACCGAAAATCTGGCGCTGTATAGGCGTAATCCAAAAGAATTTTCGCGTCGATTCATAACTGTTGATGAGAATCCGGTTTACCACTACACTCCTGAAAATAAAGAACAGTCAAAACAGTGGGTTGGAAAGGGGAGCCAACTCCAAAGAAGTCAAGAACAATTTTATCGGTAAAAAGATAATGGCTACTGTTTTTTTGTGATGCGAGAGGAATTATATACATAGATTATCCCGAAAAGGTTAAGACTATCACTGGTCAATACTACGTAGACTTATTGCAACGTTTGAAGGGCGAGGTGCAAATTGAACGACCTCATTTAGCGAAGAAAAAAATTTTGTTTCATCACGATAACGCACCAGCCAGCGCATTCGTTGACTGTTGCCATGTCCATTGAAGTTTCAATGATGCCGCATCCTACCTACTATCCAGATTTTGCTGGAATCAAACGTCAACACGTGATTTGAAGTTGTTTCTTCTCACCAGAAAGGGATAAGTTCGGTTTCATTTATAAGTATTGATTGCTAAAACACAGTTTATAGTTTATTCTAGTAGTTTTAGGTGCACAATCATTGCAATAAAGCATTCTATAAACTGAAATTCACGAAAAGAAATCAACAATTGTGGCTTCTAAATGATATCTACGGATTTAGAGAATGGACCATTGTTTGCTGATGAACTTCATACTTAACGGAATTTCAATGACGAAAATTTCAAAAATTCATTAAGGTTCAACGAAGGTGACATTATAATAAAATGATTGGAGATAACCATGAAGCGTGTATTCGGAATCAGTCTTCAACACGTGTTTCGAGTTTGTTCAACTTCAGTACAACGTAATTCAAGTTTCAAATGGACTTGAAGACGAAAACATAAAAGAAAATTCACAAGAAAACATCGAAAATTTGTTGCTCTTGAATCAACATCTACGTATTTGAATACTCGATCTTCGTTTTTTTTTTGGGGTTTTGTAATTTCAACGTTTATGGAATTTTCGAGGTTTAATTGGAATATGTCAAGAAAGTTTAACACGGCTTAAATAACAAAAACAGAAATAAAGAATAACGTTAGGGCCTGAACTCGGAATAAGTCGTTGACTCTTGTTTAGAGCATGTTGGCGTTTTTCAGAACGGCGCAATTCAAGTTTCAGATAACGAACTGGAATACTAAAGCAAAAACGAAAATTTTCGACATATATATAACTGGTGGCTAAACGTAGGTATATTCTTATGACGTCGAAACCAAGGCCCAATCATCCCATTGAATGCGGCCAAAAGAGCTAAGACCGAAAAAGGCACGCTCAGTTCGATCAATGAAGGTTTTGCTCACTGTTTTCTTCGATTATAATGGCGTGGTGCAACCATTAGTTCTTGCCAACAGGTCGTACGGTTAGTAAGGAGCATTACAAGAGAGGTATGCAATGTAAGGGTAGAGCAGTACGGCTCAAACTATTGGAATTGTGGGAAAAAAAATTCTGCATCACAATGATGCACTAGCTCACACATCAATGCTTGTTCGTGATTTATCAGCAAAAACAACACTGTAATCATGCCTCAACTATCGTATTCACCAGATTTGGCTCCCTGACACGTTCTCTTACTTCCAAAACTGAAGAAACCAATGAAAGGAAATCGTTTTGCCACAATTGATTATATGAAGTTGAAATCGAAGAAAGATCTGAAAAACGCACGAGTGCTTCGATGATTGAAAGAAGCGCTGGCATAAGTGCCTTTATATCTGAGGAGGATCATTTTGAAGGAATAGATAATCATGAAAAAATTAATACTTTGCGAAAAAATTCAAAGTTCACCTTTTTTTTCGAACAAATACATATATATATATATATATATATATATATATATATATATATATATATATATATATATATATATATATATATATATATATATATATATATATATAAATGAGAGGTAATAATAATAACTTGTCAAAAAATCACTGACTGAACAATTCTTTATTCTACTAGTTTCGCCTTTTGCAGCATTATCAAGAATCCATACATATTACAAAGACAACCTAAAATATTTTGCAGAACTGTTCAGACCATAGAATACACCTTAAATTCTGTCATAGAGGTGGGGGTTTCCAAATTATCAGAGATTTAACAACGGAGAGTGGTTTAAGTCTAACTGGTCATTGAGGAGATTGTATTTATCGAATTTTTGAAGTTTATTTATTTCCATGGCTTCCAGGTAGTTCATTTTAATTTCTTTTCCACAGTAATGAAGAATTTTAGGTTTAAAACAACTTGAGATCTTATGTCCTGTCGACTCTAGATGTTCCCGAAAAGCAGATTGTCCGTTTTTTACGTGTTCTTTTAGCCTAGTTTCAAAACATCTTCCGCTCTGGCCAACATATGACGACTCACATTCTTCACAATCATTACCATAAGTGTTTGAATTTAAGTTTATATTCAATTTATTATTACCTCTCATTCAAATATGAACTATCACAGAGTAGATTCATCGGCCATTGAATTATATTGAATATATATATATATATATATATATATATATATATATATATATATATATATATATATATATATATATATATATATATATATATATATATATATATATATATATATATATATATATATATATATATATATATATATATATATATATAATATATATATATATATATATATATATATATATATATATATATATATATATATATATATATACTAAAGTTGTAATATAACAACGAAACGTCAACAAAAATAAAACTTTTTCATATAAAAAAAGCCTGTTATTGCTAGAAACTTTCAAAATAATATATATATATATATATATATATATATATATATATATATATATATATATATATATATATATATATATATATAAATAATATATATAAATATTTATATATATTTATATATATATATATATATATATATATATATATATATATATATATATATATATATATATGTAAACTTTCCAAGTACTATTGCCAGCGAGTTTATGAAATTATATAACTCTGACTATGGGCATTTTGCATTTTACACTGATGTGTCCGGTATACACCTGATAAATTATTTCATTTGATCAACACTCTTTGAGTTACAGTTTGAGTTTCCTCATTTTAGTAATTGTGGCGGGAAAATCATCCGAAATAGTTTATGCATTCAGTTACTAAACTCGTTCATTCGGACGAATAAAGAGAATTTCGTTCATAACACTGAACATTTCGTTACAGCAGCAACTGTGTAAGCAATTTCCACTTGAGTTTCATCAAAAACAGCCTTTCCGGCCACAGTTCATTCACTAACACAACTGCGATATTGTGTCTAAAATTCGCAGTATTCCGATTCCCAGTTGTGTTTTTAGATTACGAAGACTGTTCCATTATTCAAACGGAGCGGCGTGTGTAAAGCAATTGTTTAGGTCATGGTGATGTCAAGTTTCCATCGACCCGGCTATTTTAAATGCATATCAACAAAGATGTCGGCTTGAACATAGCGCCAAGTGTTTATTCTTAGTATGTATATAGGCTCTTAGAAAAGAACCGAATGATTTATAAATTCAACATAATTCACCAACTGAAAATCTTTCTCAATGCACTGAAATACTAAATGGAGAAAGGTAATTCAAAGGAAAATTTTTGAAATCATCATTTGTTTCAATACAAATTACAATTTATGCTTTTCTCTTAAGAAAAACAAAATTATAATAAATCATAAGTTCTTTATTCTCAACAGATATAAACCCAATCACAGAAAATAATAACATTATGTTGAATACTAACTGAATAATTGAAATGAAAAAGATATAACAAAGAGCTCAATCTAATCTAAAAAAATAGTAAATAATAACAACATTAAAGCATTCAATGAAATATTACAAAGAACTCAATCTAAATCAATTAATTTTAGTCAATCTTCTTCGTTCATAACTCCTAATAATAACTTATATGTAGTCAAAGTGAATGTCATAATTATTGGCAACTCTATTGAATGTAGACTCCATAAACCAAATGGGGGATTAGGGAGTTGGTTCTCGGAGTCTCTAGGTGCAACAATTCTGTATTACGAGAATTTTGCCTAGGAACACGAAATTTCAAACCGGACAAAAGAGGAGGACAATCAATACTATTGTGCAGTAATTTGTACAAAAATTTGAGTTTCTCTCCCAACCTGCAAATGGATTAAACTAAATCGACTCAATTATTCGTTATGATTGACTCCTCTCTGTGGATAAACTTTGTCCTTCATCCAAACTAAATTTCAAGAACCTTCTGTGAATAGCCTCAAGATGGCGTTGATGGCAAGTGTTTATAGGATGCCAGATGATGATGCCATACTTCAACTTGCTACGCATTAGGGTATTGAATATTACTATCGATGTTGATGAATTATTAGAATATTTGCCATTGCGTATAACGAATCTATATATTTTCGACGCAAATGAAATGAGTTTGGTGATTTGTGGGACAAAGGAAAGCTTCTGGTCGAACACTACACCAAGATCTCTCACCTTATGAGAACCAGAAAGGTCCAGATCACCGACGCTATAATCACTGTCAATGCGGTCTTTTTTCCTTGTGAAAGAGACAGCATTACACTTTGACACATTCAAACGCAAATAATTGTCCTCACACAACTAGCAACATGGTCGAGCGCGAGCTGAAGTTGAACACAGTTGTCCTGTGATCTAATTTCATGATAGAGTGTGAAATCATCTGCGAACATCAAATGTGGAGAGTGAATATTATAATTCAGATCATTTGAAAATAGAATAGATAACAGTGGTCCAAGATTAAACCCTTGAGGTATTTCAGAGGAAGGTATCAACACAGACGAGTGTATACCCTCCAACTGTACGAATTGACGTCGATCATTTAATTTTATTGCATATTGATTATTCTTACCAGATTTGATAGTTATACGATTATTCCGCATTCTTGAAATAGTTCGAAAAACTTTCTGATAAATACTACGAAAACTTTGCAAATTCAAGGGGATGTTTCGCTCCCTCAGCGACTGTCGAATTTTTTTTATTTTACTGAACACTTTTGTTAATGATAAAAATCCGTCTAAAGGGCAAAATCTTACCATATCTTCAGAAATAGCACTCCTGTGCTGATGAATTGTTGAATATTGTGTGTAATATCAAGAGGTAAACTGGCCTTCACAAAACTCTCCCAATAGAAATTGATTTGGTTATTCAACAAACTGATTCGTTATTTGTCACGAATGCAATCTTTTCATCAATAGGTCTTTCGCTACCCAACATGGCCAAAGAATGTATCCGAACTGCTCTACTATTTTTCTCCTTGTTAAGGAGAAATTTGTACTAGTTGGCCGAGCAGAGCTGAACGATCGAAACGACAATCTACAGATGCCTACGAAATTCGAAAATGTCAATGAGATCACGAGAGTAGACTAAAGAAAGTGCTGAACTATTGTCTTTACAAAACTCGTCCAACACAAAGTGATTTGATTATCCAACAAACTGATTTGTTATTTGTCATCAATATTGTACCCAACAGACCTGATCTTATGATTATTTTTCAACTTGTTGGAGGGAAATTATAATTAGTTCGCCAAGCAAACCTGAACGGTCAAAAGACAGCCTTCGGGTGCCTCTTTAATTGAAAAATCTCAACGAGATCACGAAAGTAGACTTCATGATATCTGTCAATCTGTATTTTTTTCGGGAATGTTTGTTACATTAGGCACCTACAAAGTCTCTAACATTTTCACATAAATCTCTTCGCACTCGTTGCAAGTGCAATAACTTATGGGCCAATTTCAAGCAAGCTAATTGTTTACGTAGTTATCTTGAAGAAAGAACAATGGTAGTGAAAATAGGAAAAAGTTATTCTCAGAGGCATGACATTGCTCTTGGGGTGCCGCAAGGCTCTGTACTTGAAACTCTTCTATCCATATTTTTTATATATGATCTGCCTGCGAAGTTGTGCCGATTTTTTGTGACACTATTTGCCGATGATTCATCTGTGGTTGTTTCAGGCAGGACTCCTTAAGAGCTTCTAGGGGCATGTGAATGCATTGTGAGGGACTTTGTAAATTGGTATCGAATAAACAATCTGATGGTGAACGTTGACAAAACTGTAGGTGTTGATTTTTGTCTGAAGGGCAATGGAATTAGTACCTTGGATGTTAAATATGGGCACAACACTATATCATCATCCCAATTAACAATGTTTCCTGGCATATATGAAGGCAGAAATTTGAGATCGACATCACACATTGATGTTTTATGTAAAAAATTGAGTAACTAATTTTTTGCAATATGTAGAATTAAGAACATCGTACCTAGAAACTGTGTTATGAATATGTATTACAGTCTTGTTTGAAGTCATCTAAATTATAATATTCTGCTGTGGGGCTGCTCTACAGAAATAAATAGGGTGTTTATTACACAGAAGCGAATACTTCCATTAATATTCAATATTCATCAATGATCATCTTGTAAATCTACTCGTATATTCACTAATATAATAGATGTTTGTTTTATAGTGAAGAAAATTAATAAAGGTTTATTGAATTGGGTAGTAATCATCAATATTCAACAAGGAACAATGATTCGCTACTTATTCCTTTGCATAAAACAGCTAAATTTCAGCACTCTCCCGATTATCAGAGTATCAAAATCTTCAACCATTTACCAACGAATTCAAAAGTTCTGAAAGCTCATTTTGTTTGAGAGGAGAGTTAAATCTATGGTCTTAACAATGGTATACCTACTATAGTGTAGCAGAGTACTTCGATGACTCGAATGTAGGCAATAATGTATGAATCAATTTTTGGTATCATATGTTTGTATATTTTTTTGCAACAAATATCCTTCACCATGTGAAATTGCCTCGAGTGTTCAATATTTCTGAGGTTTTTTTCATTTCTTTTCAAATAAAGTCGTATGCTATTGTGAATAAAAATTCAATCAACATTTTTGTTTAAACCAATATTTTTGTTCGAGGGCTGAATGGGAGATCTGACTCAAAACTGAATTCAGTCCTTTTGAGAGTATTCTTCTTAATTGTAATCATTATATCAATTGAATGAATGTGATTTCACAATGGAAGGAATGTTTCTAAATAAATTTCATATTATTATTATATTTTATTATTGTAGTCGATACGGTCGGTGAGATAATAAGGCTGATTTTCGTGCCTTAGAAATGAGATACAAAACCGAGTAAACTTCAAATGGTCCTTTGATTTTTAAAATCAAGCTTACGATTCTCATCTTAGCAATTTAATTCTTGCAACAAGCGAATTTTGTAAAGATACACCTTCAAATCTGAAACTCAAAATATGGTACTATGATAATAAATGAACATCAACAGCACTCGTTTGTTCTCGAATTGAGATGTTTTGATCATCTCAAAATGTTTGTGCCGTTCTCAATCGACTTGGTTGCAATCATTGTTATGTTTCCAACTTAGTACAGGTCCCTTCAATATCTCCGACCCAATTTCGAATCAGAAAATTTTTTTGCCATTATCATAGGAACAGAAATCTCTAATATTAAAAAATCTTCTACTTTGAATGACGAATGAGTGGAGTTTTATAATGATTCCTGACCTCAGCTTATTAATTTTTACGTAGTGATTTGATGAACAATTCTTTTATTAATTTTTCTTTTAAGACACTTTGTACATTGCTCAATCTTATTATCGTTCTAATTAATATTACTCCAAGTGTTATCTTAAATAAAGTCTCAGGGAATGTTCTGCTTACCTAGTATAATGCTTTCAGTAATGTTATCATAGAATTGTTTCGATTTACATACTCATCAGTATCGGCAACCCAACGCGGAACAAACCTGGAGATAACAATTTATCCTGTATATGAAGTTTAAGTGAACGGAATAGAGCGAAACCCCTACATATAATTGGAAACTACACCGCAACAACTTTACAGCTGGAAATAGTTCATCTTTTGTTTATTCGTTGATAAAACGGCCACAAGCCCAGATGTGGTTGATTATTTCAAGAGACTTGCAAGCCGCAATGAACCGAGTTGCCTTTAATTGAAAATTGCGAGTGGCGAAGTACTGTTTGGTTTTGGCGGAGTATACTTTATTACACACAAAATGTACTCAAATGCTCTATGAGAACCCTCGTGCAAGTGAAAATTACCCTACTCTATCCAAATTATATAGGAAAGGGAGAAATGAAGTGCTCACATTCAGCGGTTCATATAAATAATTCAGATTGCAACGTCAAGAAGAGAAGCATTGGCTTTGAGATGAGGGTATTTTCCTGGTTTCATTATATTGTGACGGTTTATTGAATATGTCGCTCTGAATTCATTCACGTTGTCAAAAAACTATTTTGCGAGATTTCAGGGATGATTGATATTTCCGTAGATCAGCATTTCTACTGTGAAACAGTATTTGTAAACATTTCAACACAATACTTGAAGGATACAAATTTTTTGTTGCTTTGACGTTGGTAGCTCTGAAAATTCTAGATGTCGCCTGACTTTTCAGTCGATTGTTTTTTCTCATTACTACCTAATCTTCATGATAACTCGATGTCCTCGAAAGTGAGTAGGTCATATATTAGAAATTAATCCAAATGTTCTATTTTGAATTATATGGAAAATGGTATCTATGTTCCACGAAACGTTGCAGTGGTAAATCTATAAACGTGGATTTTTGTAGAGTTCAGACATAGAGAAAATAAACTGCGTTCACTTAAGTCAATCGTATATTTGTAAATTGAATGTATCGAATAAATGAGCAGAAGGAGTATTGTAAATAAATTCATTTATTGAATATTGTATTGAAGTATTGTAAATAAATTTTCGAACATAAAAAAGTTTGATGCAGTTAAAAGTGTAGAGAACTTAAGCGTAACTAATGTTGTACAGCGTGAACAAATCTGAATGATAGTTGATTGTGAGGGGGAGATATTTGAGGTGGTGAAATTACATGTCAAAAAATATTAAATCAAACACATTTCAAGAATATTAAATATCAAATATATTGCATATATTGTCCACAACAATATCGTTTCAGTGTACAATACTTTCATTAGGTGGATGAAAAGCAGTATTCATGTACCTGATGAGGATATTGTATACTAAAGCGATATTATAGTTGATAAAATATATGATATTATTGAAATTCCAAAAATTTGCTTGATTTACTGAATAAGAATGATCTTCCACTGAATTTCAAAGGTCATCGAGATTATCATTCCCGCAAATCTATGTACGAACTATTTCAAAATTCATTTTTTGGAACATTAGAGACATCTGTTTTGTTCGGGGCGAACTCAGTAAAGCGAAATCGGTAGATTTATACCGATTCCTGCTTCCTTTGTTTTCACTCTGTAAATGAAAATCATAGATGTCTACGCCGCATGGCAGAATTCGTTATACTATAAGAGGAAAACTAGATATTGTATCGAATATGACGGCATGAAACATTTAGATATAGGTAGGGAAAGGGATTTCCTGATATCTTAAATACGATGATAAATTGATATAGAAAAAGAAAAAGTGTATTGGATTTGTTGATATCGAAAACTGTAGCCGTATCTCAGATATTTGCAGATTTTGCAACTAGATGGCGCAACATTACAAATACAATTTCTCCTTGAGAGATTATTCCTTCAGTTGTATAAAGTTGCTGCAAAAGCATTCAAAGTTCATAAAAATGAATTTTGCTTTCTGTAATTTTCTGTTATGATTATATTTAATCATATAAATGCATATACCAACCTACTTCTTTTGTTATTGAAAGTTTCATTGTCTGTCAATTAGTTCAACTGGTTTTCCATAACAATAGCAGGCACCAAAAAATTTATTTCTCGTTAATATTTAAAGAAAAGGCGAGGATTTATGAGAAAGACCAAATACTTTTCATCAGTTGGAATATGTACTCGTATATATATATATATATAAGGAAATGAAAATTGTTTGTGCTTATGGCACTGAATGAAATATTTAAGAAAACTTCGATGGACGTGGTGCGACTGACGAGTTCCTTGCAGAACGAAACATATATGTCTCGCACTTCCATCAGGTGTGGCATCGATTTCAATATTTCTCTAACATTTATCCCTTGAAGGATAATGAAGACATCACATCGTACACTTTCACATATCTAGCTCTACTATAACATTCTCTTGATAAATTTCAGTTTTTCAAATGAATGTTCAGGTGTTCATTTTCTTAAATATATATATATATATATATATATATATATATATATATATATATATATATATATATATATATATATATATATATATATATATTATTTCGAAAGTTTTTAGCAATAAGAGGCTTTTTTTGATATGAAAAACTTTATTTTTGTTGACGTTTCGTTGTTATGTACAACTTTGTCAAAACTCAAAAAAAAAAAAGTTTTGACAAAGTTGTAATATAATAACGAAACGTCAACAAATAAAAAATGAAGTTTTTCATATAAAAAAAGCCTGTTATTGCTAAAAACTTTCGAAATAAAATATCTTAAACAGGCAATAAATCAATTTCAAGTTATTATATATATATATATATATATATATATATATATATATATATATATATATATATATATATATATATATATATATATAAGATAAGAGACTTACGTTATGAACCTGAAATTTTTTGTGACTGCCGTTTACTTATGTTTCAAGCTTATTGGCTATCGTCAGAACGGCGTAGTTCAAGTTTTAGATGTACAAACTTGGATGTTAATTAAAATGAAAAAAATTACAGAACACAATACAAAATTCTCTGTAAGGAATCGACTTCTTTTTGGCTTGGGACTGAATATTTTTGTTAGAGTTCTCGACTCCGTTTTGAAGACTGAATCAATATCAGCCAGTGAAACGATATTTATGCCTTCTGAGAATTTGAACCGAACAATAAACATAATTTGAAAAGAATTATACAAGTATTAAGATGAAAGACTTACGGTATGAACCTGAAATTTCTTTTTGACAGCCGTTTACATCTGTTTCAAGCTTATTGGCTATCGTCAGAACGGCGTAGTTCAAGTTTGAGTTGTACAAACTTTGATGTTAATTAAAACGAAAATATATATAATATATATATATATATATATATATATATATATATATATATATATATATATATATATATATATATATATATATATATATTAATGTTGAGGTGTCTGAATTGGGACAACTGGGAATACTTTTCCACTCATCGTGATGTTTAGTGTAAAATGGTGGGTTATCTTGTTGAGTAATTCTCAAAAAAAAACATATGAGATTATAGAAACATGTATTAACTATTTTTGCTTCTAGTAACTCAGTTTTTGAAAAAATCACATATGATTATGTGCTCTGAAAAAGTAAACATCGAGGGTAGTTGTTCACATTTCATCATTCTTCGTTAACATATTCAAGTTAAACAGATTATAATAACATTTGATAACATATACCTGTTTCGTTTGGAAACGTTTTCCTGAGGTAAAATACATTCAGCTGAAATTGAATATTAACCAGTGAATGTTTACCTTCCTCATATATCCACTGAATACTTGGAGTTAATTTGAATAATGGAAATATGACGAACTCATATTCTGTTTCCAAAATACCACTATGTTTAAATTAGCGTTAATTTGAAAATTTCTACAAGAAAACCCGAGTTTGAGGAAAATTTGTCGAATCACTGAAAGTTCATTGGCCTTTGATGGGATATACGATTTTTTGTATAAATACTAGTATTAACAGCTACCATGACAAAATTCATTATCAAATTTGAAACAGAGTCCCATCTTCTAATTTTCATTCTATTGAATAAATATTTGAGGAATCAATAATAGTATAACCTACCTAGAGATGGATGAAATTGATATAAGTTGATGTTTCCCTACAAATTTCAGCTCTGAAGAAACTCGAACAGAAACGAAAAGATTCCTCGAATTTTGAGAAAATTGGCAACACAAATTTAGAAATAGAGTAAGAAAATGTGTGAGAAGTTAATCAGGTTTTCCATATTTTTCAAAGTTCGTTATTTTCTAAGATATTCAATTTGTAATACTCAATCACAATATGGCAGAAAAGAACATTCGCAAATATAATATATATATATCCAGAAAGAAAATTATTGGGTTTTCTGGTTCTCAAAAATATTTATTAAACATCTATATCACATAACGTTTCGGTCCTTTTCTTGGGCCTTTTTCAAATGAAATTTCATCAAATATATTGTCATCAACTAAAAAAAGAGAAAATGACAGGCATGTAAAAAACATTACACGATCCAAAACTCACCACACAAACAAACACAATATTTATTATTATATTATGAACCAATATTCAAATGAAGAAAGGTTTTCGAATTTGTTATATTTCTATATATATTTATCTCAATTTACACACGATGCGTTGTTGTTCACGTTCAGACAAAGACTAATTTCCGTCTTAATTACCTCGGTTTCTTCGGTGTCACTACGCGCACAGAATGTTATTGTAGATTTTACTAAGACCTTTTATATCTACCTTGTCATTAATGGCATCCGGGTTTTTTTTTATATACATCATTTCATGATATTCTCGTTTTCTCTTGTTGTATTCAGATTTTAGGATTTTTGTTCTGGTGAAGTCGAATTTATGGTTCAATACCTGTTCGTGTTTTTTTAATGCGGTGGTGTTCCTGTGATCATATTTGTGTCCATTTAGCCTATTTTGTAGGTGTTGGCTGGTTTGTCCAATATACACTCCTGAGCAGTCTTGACAAGGTATCTGATATACAGTGTGTGTCTTTTTGTTGTCTGGTATGATGCTCTTAAGTTTACTAAAGACACATTGTAGCAAATTATGTCCTTTATGACATAATGTTATGTTGTATTTTTTGAAAAATTTATCTAGGTTTTCCGATAGATTTGGAATATATGGCAAAGGTAGAAATTGGTTATCAGTTGTATTCTTAATTTCATTAGTTTCGTTGTTTATTTGATGTGTTAGGTGTTTTTTACATCTTTGTTTGAAAATTGCATTAACCAGTTTTTTAGGGTATGAGTTTCGATATAAAACTTGCTTAGCCTTATTAATTGCCTCATGTAGATAGCTTGGATCGCTGAGCTTTATTGCCCGGTCTGCTAAACCAATTATAACTGCCTTTTTTTGTGAAATGTGATGTTGTGAATTAAAATTGAGGTAACGTCCCGACCACGTTGATTTTGTATACCATTTTGTTTCTAGGTTGTTATGTTTGTGAAAAATTGTCATGTCAAGGAAATTTATCTGACTTTCGCTTTCACATTCTATTGTAAATTTTAGCTTTTCGTGGTAACTGTTAAATTGTTCTAATATATATTCAGTTTTATTTTTTGGTACTGCTGTTATGCAGTCATCAACATAACGGTAGAAGAAAGGTACATGAAAATTTAATTTTGAGATTACCTTATTTTCCAGATCTTCCATTACTATCTGCGCAACGATGCTTGATATTGACGCACCCATGGCACAACCTTCAATTTGTTTATAATAGGTCTTCTCATACATAAAATAAGTTGATGTAAGAGTGAGTTTGATAGCTGTTAAAAACTCATTTAGTGGGATATCGGTGTATTTTTTTATATCATCCCACTTATTCTCTATGACCTGCATAGCAGTCTCAATTGGAACGTTTGTATATAAAGATATCACATCTAATGATACTAAGATGTATTCATCAGGAACATAGGCATTTCTTAATTTTTCTTTGAACGTCCATGAATCTTTTATGTAGTACTCATTTTGATATGCTATGTTTGACAAAATATTCTTTAGATACTTAGATAGGTTGTTAAAAGGTGATTGTATACATGACACAATAGGTCGTAGTGGGATTCCTTCTTTATGTAATTTTGGCAACCCATATATTCTTGGAGGTAATGAGTTTTGTATAGTGAGTTTTTTTGCTGTAATCGGTGAAATATAGGCTTTGTTCTCCCATCTCTTTATCAGTTCATTATTTTTTTTTTGGTAGGTAGCTGTGGGATCACGTTTAATTTCTTCGTATGTGTTTTTATCGTGAAGGAGATTTCTTATTTTTTCATCATATTCAATGGAAGTCATAATGACAGTCTTATTGGTTTTATCAGATTGTAATATTTTCAGTTCTGGATTTTTCTTTACGAAAATTTTAGTCATAGCCAACTTCTTTTGAAAGTTCGTATTTTTATTAGAAATCTTATTTGATGTTTTGTTAGAGTTTCTGTTTTTGAAATTAGTCAAAATATTGCAACATATAGCTCTTATTTCATCTTTCACTATGCTTGTTCTGTCCTCTATGGCAGTTTCCACATTTGCAATTATATCCTGAGTAGGTAATGTCTCTGAAACTGGCTTTAGGGGTGCTGCAAATTTTGGACCCAGGCTAAGAACCTCATTGGCATATTCCGGTATCTCTACGTCTGTCAAAAAAAACGTCTGTCTATTAAAAAAAAACCCGGATGCCATTAATGACAAGGTAGATATAAAAGGTCTTAGTAAAATCTACAATAACATTCTTTGCGCGTAGTGACACCGAAGAAACCGAGGTAATTAAGACGGAAATTAGTCTTTGTCTGAACGTGAACAACAACGCATCGTGTGTAAATTGAGATAAATATATATAGAAATATAACAAATTCGAAAACCTTTCTTCATTTGAATATTGGTTCATAATATAATAATAAATATTGTGTTTGTTTGTGTGGTGAGTTTTGGATCGTGTAATGTTTTTTTACATGCCTGTCATTTTCTCTTTTTTTAGTTGATGACAATATATTTGATGAAATTTCATTTGAAAAAGGCCCAAGAAAAGGACCGAAACGTTATGTGATATAGATGTTTAATAAATATTTTTGAGAACCAGAAAACCCAATAATTTTCTTTCTGAAAATATAAATAAAATGGTTCAAGATAGCAATGAATATGAATATATATATATATATATATATATATATATATATATATATATATATATATATATATATATATATATATATATATATATATATAGTTAAGAGTTTTCGGTAAATACCTGAGATTTGCGTTGCTTGTTTATTTGTAACAGCCGTTTACATATGTTTCAAGCTAACTGGCTCTCATCAGAACGGCGCGGCGTAGTTCAAGTTATTAGATGTTCACACTTGAAAAATGATTAAAAAGGAAAAACACAGAACAAAACAACACAAAATTCCACGTGAGGAATCTACATCATTTTCGGTTTAAAATTGAGTATCTTGACCGAGCTGTTATATACAGCTTTATTTTCAGACTGAATCAATGTCTACCTGCGATGAGATATTAATACCTTCTAGAAATTTTGTACCGACAATATGAGAAATTAAGAACAAGGTTTTTCAGGCTGAAAATGGAGTTAAGAGTTTTCGGTATTTACCTGAGATTTACGTTGCTCGTTTATTTGTAACAGCCGTTTACATATGTTTCAAGCTAACTGGCTCTTAACTCCATTTTCAGCCTGGCAAACCTTGTTCTTTATATATATATATATATATATATATATATATATATATATATATATATATATATATACCAACAGATGTGGTAGAAATCGAATCAGTTAAAGACCAACTAGAAACGCGGAAGGCACCTGGTTATGATGGAATCCGAGCTGAAACCTTGAAGGAATTTAAAAAAGAAATCTCTCAGCCATTGTGTTTTCTGATTAATAAGTGTTTCGAAAACGGATGCTTTCCTGAATTGTTCAAAGTGGGAGTTATAGAACCACTTTATAAAAGCGGAGATAAATCAAACATAAGTAACTATAGACCAGTGAGTCTAATTACAAATTTGGCAAAAATACTGGAAAAAGTAATCAAGGTACGCATAATTAAATTCTTAGAAAAATATTACATTATTGATAGAAGGCAGGATGGGTTTATGAGGGGGAGGTCAACCGAGGATGCAATAAGAGAATTAACAGTCAATATATATAACTACTTAGATAAACATATACCATCATTATGCATATTCTTGGACCTTTCTAAAGCCTTCGATACTGTCTCGCACAACAAGCTATTGATGAAACTTGAGGGATGTGGTTTTCGTGGGATTGTTTATAAATTGCTCAAAAGTTATCTGTTCAATCGTCAACAAATGGTGGACATTGATGGTCAAAGAAGTAGTAAGAAAATAGTTACGTACGGTGTTCCCCAAGGGACCGTGCTGGGTCCTCTTCTTTTTCTGATCTACATAAACAGTTTTCTGAAAATGGAAAGCAGCGGAATTATTATTAGTTTCGCTGATGATACTGTAATTCAGTATAGTGCTGATTCATGGGAGGACCTACAAAACAAAGTACTGACAGACTTTGTTAAATTAGTGGATTGGTTCAAATTCAATCAATTAACAATCAATACAGAAAGAACAAAATACATTGCGTTTTCATCTTACTCAACAGGAATTCCGGAAATGGGACCGTTGAAGATCAATGAGGATTGTCAAATACCACCAACATCGAGTATCAAATACTTGGGTGAAATTTTAAGAAAAAAAGAAGAGAATGGTTGTTATCAAAGAGTAATGAGTTTTTAGAGGCCATCATGAACCAATAAAAGAGTAAAAGTAACCGTCATATTTATTTATATTTATTTATATTGGGATACAAATTAATTTTTATAGAAACGCAATTATGTCACGTACAGATAATTTTTCATGAAAATATTATCTCTGTGAAACATGTTTACTTATTTATGCTTATAATTGAATAAACTTTATATATATATATATATATATATATATATATATATATATATATATTTAGTTGGAGTACTAAACAATGACTGTCTCATGCTTTCAATGAATGTAGGCATCGTTTTCAAGATTCTCCCTACAAGGATAATGGAGATTCCAATATACTCTAACATTGATCCCTAGAAGGACAATGGAGACATCGCATTGTTTATGTTTCACATAGCCAGCTCTGCAATAATGATCTTTTGATTAATCTGTCAAGAATATTATCGAAAGAAAGTTAAAGAATAACTTTATATCATCCATGCCTTACTTATGCAGATTGGACACGATTTCAGATATTGCTTGTAGTACATTTGTCAATAATTTGAGAAAGTATGATCATATTTTTCATACTTTCGCCTCGCTTAGATGGCTCAATCTAGAAAATTTATTCAAATATGCCCATCTCGGCCTTGTACATAAAATTATGTCAACCTCTAGTCCTTCATATCTTCATGAAAAGCTCATTTCAAGATTTCAGTACATGGTGTGTCTGCTCGTCACAACTCGCTATTAACTATGCCTGTTCATCGGTGTGCAATATTTAATCGATCATTCACATATAACATGGTACAGTAATCTGAATGATGAACTCAGGAATGTGCAGTCTTTATCCTCATTTGAAAAAGGTTTGAAGGCGTTGTTGTTGAAGTGATTTATAATGCCTTGATGTGATACATTGTTCCTCTCATTTTTCATTTTTTTTAGTGCCCCATGATTTTTTAGTTTTCTTTTTTTGTATATTTCTTTTTTGTAATTTTTTTATCACATACTCAATTGTTAAAATTTTATTTTAATGCCACATATTTTCTTTTCTCTCTCTTCATGATTGAAATCCATGTATAATTTTGTATTGGCTGCTTCAATTCTTAAGGGTTTAGGTGTAAGAGTAGCTGATGCTAAATCTCCCCATTCGATAAGTTGTATGAAAATATGGTTTCAATGAAGGCATATCATTATTATTATCAACTATTGGCGTCAAATAGAATTCAGTTGTTTCTTCTGTTTTTTTCCTCTTTCATGAACCACAAATTAAATTTTCATATATCTCATTATAACTATATAAGATTACATTATTTATCAAATTTCCTATCTCTAGTACTTCATTGAAATTTTCAAATCACAGTTCGAAAATGTAACAATTCAACAGTGTAGAAACCTGTACCCGGGAAATCGCACACATGTCGTAACAGCAAAAAGTTTTATCATGGAACGCTCGACTGATTCTCGTCGTTAAATTTAATTTTTATATGGTGATAAATCCATGGAGATATAAGGAAAATTTAATGTCGTATGTTGGCTTCCTGGGTACATATAACTTTTTATGTCGAACCCTAAAAACAAGTTTCTGAGAAATTGTTAACAACATGGTATGAGGTTTTATAATGCCCTGAGTAATATTCAAGATTTTATTAGGAGAAGCAGGAAAAAATAATTTCGGGAGACGGAAGGTACCCTTATATTTTAACAAGAACGAGAATGAGCGCGGAAAGGATAAGGGTAAAAAGTCCTATTACTTGAAAACATCAGAATAAACTTCCCAAAAATGTTCGAACGATAATTGGAAATGAAGACGAAGAACTCTTCAGATCATTCCCAATACTTTCAGATGATTTCTTAACTATATTTCATAAGACTAGAGCTCATCCAAATTTTTCATTTGCCTTTTTTTGTTTTCTAAACCCAAAATTAGAATTATAATCTGAGTAGGTTAACTTCAATTGGAATTCAGATTTCCTCGAACTCGATGACATTGTAGGCAGGTGGGAGGATTTTAATAGTTTCAGTCCTTCGTCTTCGTAGTTTCCCAATTCAGTCACTAGTAGACTCAGATCTGTTTGCAACTGAGGTTAACGCTTCCCAGCAGTCGGCTGATTCCTGGATCGAGTCTTTTCAGATATGGGAGCTTGACAATCCATGATATGGTTTTTCTTATAGATCTGGGGGGGGGCATTCGAGCTGCGTATTCCCACACTGTGGTTGATGAGCTTTTGATTCAGTCAGGATTGTCTTACTTCAGCTGTATTTTCGTAGCTGTACTAAAAGTGCTCCTACTGTTGGTCAAGAAGTGAACTTCAGCGATGTTGGCGCAGTGGCACATGTGGCGTTTTTGTGCTTCAAGTGTCCTGTCGGCGATCTCTTCTAGTCACTCTACCTTTTTGCACCAGTCTGGAAACCAGTTGCAGTTTCCTTGGAATAAAGTCGGTTCTAAAAGAACAACTATTTCCTAGTTGAATTGGTGTAAGTAGAAACAATTCAGGTAGTATATTCTTCTCTAGCAGTAGCACGGATAGTCCGTGATGTCATTTTTTGCCGAATGAATCTGAAACAATGGATGAGGACATACCAGTTGTATTGCCGCAGTCTTATCTTCACTGGAAAATTGCACATCTCTGAGTAATCCTCCTATAATCAACAGATAATCAGAATTTGAAACCGATTTGTTAGTTTTCACAAAATATCTGCATGGAGAAATATGAGTACTAAGAGCTATCTAAAAATTTGACCTCTTTGATCACAATTACTCCAAATAGTTGGAAGTATAGTTCAAGGTAATACTAGGTAACTACAATAGTTATAGGAAAGTAATGTGCAGAATCTTAAATTAGGCTAGCTGCAACATTTTACTTTCTACTTTGTCATATGGTGAATGTCTGTAATTTTTATGCCTGTTGATTTTTTTCTGATTCATGAAAACATAATCCAATAAAGGACTTCATTTCATGAATGTCAATTTTCATTTTCTGGATTAAACAAATGATTTCCTTGCTTCCAATGTCGAAATTGAGTTTCTACCAGTTTAAATTTTATTGCAAACATCCAATTCATCAAACTACAGATTTTTCCCGATTTATAAATTTCACTTCTGTCTTTTTCTATAAATTTAAGTGATTGGCTTGGACGACTTATTGAACTGAAACTATCTAGTATTTTTGAAAGTATTCCTTGTGAAGTTTCAACTCTTGAGTAGTTTTTCACATAGTTAACATTCAAGTTGAATCTATAGGACATAGGATCCATAAAATCCTTATAACAATAAAATATACCTATTGTTATATGTTTCTGAGATTTCATGAATTTTATTTACAAATATGTAAATACAAATTGTGAATTCATTCACAATTTCAAATGGATATATATTTACACTTTCAAGGTGTAGTTTTGTGGGTCTAGAAAATATTGCTCTTCTCACTATTTCGTTAGAGTCAATGGCACAATTATTTTTGGGAGGGCTATTCAACAATTATTGAATGTTTGAATGCTCACGGCCTCTCCTTACTTTATGTTAATCCACTTCAAGATTGAAATGATGAAAAATTTTAAAAAAACCGCTGTTTTTGTTAATACAATTTCATCGAAAAATAATAAACAAACCTGATGGTTGGTCAGTCCGAAGGAGCCCTCGTGACGGTAGAAAGTATGTTGCAATATTTGTTTAATAAAGTGTGCATATCTAGAAAACAGTGTTTTCTGTACAATTTAAATATTAAATCCAACAATGTTCTGCTTCGTATTCAAATTTCCATGTGAATATTCTTTCTTTTTCAATGCATACTTGCATATATGCAGAATTGTGTGAACCTCTTCATTTCGAAAATGCAGCTTTTATTTTCGAATATTTTCATTCTTTGAATGCAATTATCCGTATGTTGGGTATGCATTCTACTCTTGAACAATATTCCTTCATGACCGAAATATACCGTTTCAGCAACTTTTACTGTTATGGTTGGTTTTGCCATTATGTTGAATATAATAGGCAGAAGTTTCGTTATTCGAATTATTTTGTACAAAGCTGAGCATTGCAGAAATTCAGTTCAGCATGATGCAGTTTCAAAATGCAGCGAATGCGATATTCTAATATCAAATGTAATTATTTCTAGTTTAATTTGGTCTGTTCAGCAGCGACAAACGATTCACTTGATGTTAATATAACAGCTAGAATAATTATTACAGCTTTGACTCGATAATTAATTAGATTTTCATTAATTCGTTAGAATGGCATAATAAAATACGACCGATGCATCGCTCAAGTTGGGTTGTGTTGAATTATTATTATTGCATTATATTGCAAGAATAGATTAGGTTTTATAATGCAACGAATGAAATTTTAGCAACGTACTGATAAGTTAATCAGTTTATGTGTTTCTATTATCTGAAACGGTTCTTCTATTGTTTGTTGGTATTTGACCATTTTATTCGTCAGTCATGGAAAGGTTGTGATGACCTGAAACTGATGAGTTCCTTGTTGCTTTCCTTCGAAACATGGTAGAGGCACCACATTGAACATGCTCATTTTGCTAGCTCCAGTATGTTGTCCACATTTCGGAACTACTTTTGTGTTGAAGATAGACTCTTGTTCGTCATAAAAAGCTATATTTTATTAGAAAATATAAATATCTTCGATGAGAAAATATATAAGAATGGAGGAAAATTTATTTCCCGTTAAAACGCTTCCATACCTGTCAAAAGACGTCACAAACCGCTAGACCTTGATCGAGATTCATGAAAATTTGTCAAACATTATTGTTTTTTTTTTCATATGAAAGGTTAAACAATCAATCGAAATGAACACGAAGTTTCCTAAATGCTGTGCAGTAATAGTACAACTATCCCTGCACGGCATTATTAGTTGTACTAGTACAAGTACTAATAGTGCAACAATTGAAACAGTGAAAAAGACTTGATGGCCTGGAGAAGCATAAACAAACTTCTGTAACGATGTGTGATCTCTCAAAGGTCTTGGACCGTGTCTCTTCTGATTTTCTACTAGAGGAACTCCATTTTAACGGCGTCAGAAGTGCTCTTTGAAGCTAATCGTATCTATTCTAACTGATATGCACCAGGTTGACTGTTATGAAAATCGTATGTCTGAATTTAAGCTGGTAAGACATGGAGTCCCGCAAGGATCTGTTCTGGGGCCAGTGTTATTCATTATATTTGTGAATGACTTACCCATCTTTATGGCTTCAGTGAGAACGGTATTATTTGCGGATGATACCACTTTTGTTTACTCTGATAGCAATCGTTCAGGCATGGAGATAAAAACCATATACCTAAATACCATATCTCAATTGTGGTTGACTGCCAACAAACTCAAAATGAATGACGACAAAACTCAATATATAGTCTTTTCATATAATTACTATGATAATACTGCGGAAAAAAGTACTACATAGCTGCTTGGTAACACTTAATAGCAAACTTATTTGAAACGGTCATATTGAACAATTGAAACGATACTTTCTGGTACTCTATATTTGCTTAGATGAATGAGAACTATAACTACAACATTAAGAATAACACACTTCTCTCTACTCCATTAATTTTTGAGTTATGGCGTTCTGTGGGAAAATCGTGCCAATGCCTTGGTAGTTTTCAGATTGCAAAAAAGGCAACTCGAATAATGGCAGGCGTTTGCTTGGATTCATGCAGACCATTATTTATAAAATATGAAATAATGCCCTTGCCTACATTGTGAATATATAACGTCCTTTTAGAAATACGTAGGGATGTAGGTACGTTGATCAAAGAGTCTGATCTACATAATTACAATACAAGAGGCGCAAATAATATCCGAACAACTAAATATCGTCTAAATAAGTCAAAAAAAATTGATTGATTATAATTTTTACAATATCTTACCCTCTCCTTTCAAAGAGCTTTCCTTCAATAAATTCAAAATAAATATCAAGAAATATCTTCTGAGATTCTGCCTCTATTATGTCAACGAGTATTCGGAGTACTTCAAGGCAAAGTCTTAAATAATAATAATAACAATAATATGATAAATTTCCATCGACTACAATACATAGTATTGGAATTGTCAAAAATATTTGAAATGAGTACAAAACATCAACACAAAACATTTAAATATTCAAAAAGAACCCATGAAGAACAGTCAAGTGCGACTAAAAAGATATTCACTTGTAGAGTAGAATGCCCGTTCCAAGCAAAATGACCGCAGCACATTTTTTAATCTCCCCAGACTTAAGATCTCTCTGATATTAAGTTGCAGATGGATGTAGACTCTGATGCCCATAAGAGTAGTGCTTCTTTGCGCCTGGGACAATCGGGTGAAAGGTATGCGAACGAGATTAGAAGAAGCTGCTCTTATAACGTATGAACCAACATCAGTGCATGTCATCAGTTCAGGTTTTTTACATGAGCAGCACAGTTCATCATGAAAAGGGAGGTCACCATTAGGAAGTTGTTGCTAAAGTATTCTCGACAAGACTCCGTAATGTGGAGACCGAATATTGTTCTCATGAACCTCTTGCGAGCCCTAAAAACTGAATTCAATTCTGTACTACCACCCCAACTCTTCCGTAGGTTATTATGGAATTTATTTTGCTGTGATAATACATCTTAATAATATACATGTCACAACAGTTTCTTAGCTGATAAACTGCCAAGTTTTGTGCAGCCAGTTTTCTACACAATATGGATAAATGTTACTTCCAATCCAGAAAAGCACCCAGAAATTAAAATGTTTGAGATATCCGTAAGTTGGTACGACCCAAGGCTGTCACAAGTGGACCCTCCAGTGGTACCACTCCATTGTGTGTAAACATTAATAGCCCCATCTTATCTTCAATAAGACAAGTGACATAAAAACCACAACCCTCCAACAGGAAAGGAAAGGAAAAATAACGAATATTGCAAACACCAAAAATCCATCATCTATATTGCTGCCCTTAATGTACTTACTTCAAAAGAAGATGAAAACCTCATAGAACTGACCCATGCTTTGGAACATATCAGATGGAGCGTTGTAGTTCTGTTGGAGGGGGTCTTTGCCGATTGGCAAACAGATCTGCAGAAGATAAAGAAATCTCAAATAGTAGAATAAGATTAAATATAAGTGTAATAGTGTTTTGATGTAAGATCTGAATAAACGGCTATATTATTATTGTTATCTTCATTAAGAACAAGATCATTTAATATGAACATGCTCACCATATTTTTTTATGTGTTGCTTTTAATGTGTTATTTTTTGTGCATCATATGTATTCTTTTTCAGTTTTATTATAAATTAATCACTTAAGTACTAAGGTTATACTTATTAGACGCAATCATTAGTTTCACCTAGTATTGAGTGTATCATTACCAACTATTGTATATGATTCTCTACTTTAAGATAATTTTATTTTGGAGGAGTGGAAGAATGATTCGTCAAACTCCAATCATTTCTGAGAAGAACATTTCTTGTCTCTACAATAAAGATAATGAATAAGAATCTTAGCTCATGAATACTTGGTAGAGGATATAAAACAGCATTATAGTGATCATTTGAGCAGCAATATGACTAAGAGTGACTGCGTATTGCTTAGAACTACCTTTGTGTTCAGAACATACACGACATATCATCTTACACCAAATTAGGTCTCCTTAAAATTGGACATATTTTCTTGGACCAGATTCTCTCGAAGATCTTAAACGACAAACCGAACAAAACATTGCGAATTCATTATTATTTTATGCACAATACAGAACAATTATGAACAATTTTTTAAACGTTATTCTAAACACGATAAAATATGTGTAAATGATATAAAATCATATTTTGCCTGGTTAAGTAAAAGTTAATATAAGTTAAGTATCAAACGTTATCTGTTTTTATAAATATAATCTCAAGTTCCTGAATTCTGAAACACGAAAGTCTTTGCTTCTTATAAAAATATTGATTTTATTTAAGTACATGAGTTTCAACTTGTTCGGTTCACTCGAAGTTTAACAGAGTGGCTGAATTTTAGATACGATGACCTTGAATATTATTAATAAAGTCAGGAATGTATATTTTGGATTATCGCAAAAATTTCATTGACATACAGTTACGTGTTTCATTACAATCGATTTCGTATAATGTTTTTTTTATTCGAAACAATTCATGTATTGAAGTTATATTCAACATTAGAGTGGTAACATAAAGATTTCAAGAATATTCTTGAAATTCCGTCGAATATTTCGAATATTATTAAACGTTTCCACAATGTTTCATTATGTGTTGTGGAAGAATTCTATTGAAATCATCAGATAAAAATTGAAATATAAAAAGATTGTTGTATTCAGGAGGACGAATTATTCAAATATTCATATATTCTATATATGAATATCTATATATAATATATGTATTCTATATATATTCATATCGAAAATAGAGGAACAGCATTTCTTGCAGTTATACTCTTTTCCTCATTCTTGAAAATATTCAGGATCCAGCGTCGCATGGTGAGATCGTCTTCTTTTAGGCAGTCCAAATCCGAAATGGTGTTAACTTTAAGAGCTGGAAATTCTTCAATAAACTGCCTGTGAGAGTTCGTGAAATGACACTATTAGGTTTTAAGAAGATCGTTAAGGAGTTTTTGATAGATAAAGTCATCTATTCTGTAGATGACTACTTTGAAACTGACTTTAACTCCATCTGATATTATATTTTGCTATTCTTGCGCTTTGTATTTCTTTATGTTAGTGTTTCTTTTTATCATAAACATTTGTGATATTCGGGGTTTTTCCCGTTACTGAGAATATTATTCTATAGCTACGTTGCTTGATATATTTTATATTCTGATTTCTTGACGTGTGTAAGACATTTTGATGTTCAACATTTTATTTTATATCTGTATTCTTTTCACTGTTGTTCATCATACGTTTGGAACATAAACTTACTTACTTAGCACAAGTATAACTTAGAGTAGGTTTCATTTCACAGTAGCTTCTGAATTCAAATAATTATGAACTTATATATTTTATAGTTTATTATAATATGATAATAATTATATTTATTTTTTTTTGGAAGATTGAATACAATATATCATGTATTCAATTAGTCAAGAAAATACAACTGAGAAGAATACTAACAAAAGGATTGATTTCAGTTTTGAGTATGATCTTCTATTCAGTCCTAGAACAACAATATTGCTTCAATTTGATGTGTAATTCACAATAGCATACGACGACATCCAAAAAAAAATAGGTTGAAAAGATTAATCATTCAAAACTATTTCACATTGTAAAGGATAGTCATAGTGAAAAAAATTAGAGAATAGTATATTACTTTAATTTTGTAATCAAAGTAATCTTTGATGAAAAATCATCAAACACTCAACCCCTCTTTCGATTGGAAAAGTGTTCAATTTTTTCAAATTCCCCGGCAAGTAGTCATTGTATTCAGAAAGAAATAAATTATGTATTAATACAATCTAAACCTCTAAACCGCATGAATATTCAAACAGAAAAATTTAATTATTGTGAGAAATTGTACCTTAAAACCACTTCAAATTATCCATTACAGAACCAGGTGCCTTGAAAATTCATGGTGTCTCAATTTCCGTACTGATTTTCACTACGAAAATTGAGACGTCAAACATCAACATTCTCGCAAAATCTAAATTATCCAGTACCTAACATAACCCGAATTTTCATGATAAAGTTTCTAAAATTGAGTTTCAAACCACTGCATACACTTTTCACTGGTCCATCGTAACTTTCAGGAGAGAGCTCGTGTCCCATAATTAGTGGAAGACCACGAAATGTAGCCAGTGCCCCTATCCTCATAATATGCCAGCGCTAGCAGGTTTTATCATGAAATCATCACATCTGCTTCAAGCTTGCTCTAGTAAATTGCTGACTTGCTTCAGCTAGCTCGAGAGGAAAATGTTATATGGTCTATTAATCGTTTTCCTTTTTTTTCATAAACCATTTTACTATTGAAATCTTGAATAATTAAATGTGTCCGAAGGATTAAAGAGAAAATGAAGACTTTCGTCGAACAAGTTGATATTAAGCATTCAAATCGTAGCGGTTTTGAAAATTTGTTTCTTATTTTCATCTTCTTCCATTATTATCCAAGATCAGCAATCATTTTCAGGAAAAAACATTTCAGGTACAAATCTTCATTTTGAAACAACCAACTGAAAATAAATCTTACTTCTTTCATTTATCATAACATTTTCATGGAGAATCTTAAAACAAGTCATTGTATCAACAAGTAAGTTACTGTAAAAATAACTCTCAATCTAATAAAACAATTGTAAATTGATTGTTAAACTGATTTACATATATATTAAAAAGAATACTGCACTATGAGATTCACCTTTTTCAAATGCTACGTGCAGACTAATGACAATTTCTCGAAAACATACAATATATAAACTTTAATTATGAATACAAAGAAAACAGGTCGATAACAGGTAGAAGGGATCAATTCATACTGAACTACTATATGGTCAACTAATTAATTTTGAAAAGATTGAGAAGCGAGCTTGAGGTATGATCGATTTGGCTGTTCAAAAGTTTTGCCAGAATATTTGTATTTATTAATTTGAAGTGATTCTAACAAATTAAGCTTCATTTCCTTGTTGGGAATGAAGCTTACTGATTGATTAACTCTCAATCCATGGTTCAATGCCATAGTTGTGGCAGCAATAGTGCCAAAAATTTCGGAAAAATAGAGAATTGTCATATATTGATCCCCAACTACATAAAAATTTGGCGTTCAATGAAACTTGAATAATAAACAAAAAAGATTATTGAAACTTGAACTCATTTGATAACAAAATTTTCCAGAACCTACTCAAAACTGATAATAATCCTGTGAATATTCTGCAGGAATTCAAATTCTCTGAAATGGGATTCATTCGAGAAATATAACAAACTTGTTCAAACACGACATTCAAAAAAAAATTAATTTACTATGCAGTACATTTAATTAAATTTATTCTGGTTACTGTAGAATTTCAATTTTCATGTGATTTCTCATCATTTTTTGTATTGATAACACAAAATTGAATGAGTAATAAGTTTCAATTGTATTGCGATGAGTTTTTCGAGTATTTTTTTCATGTTGATATTTTCAGAAAACGGTTTGAATCTATGGAATGTTTTCGAAAAAACACAACTCATTCGTTCAAATAGAAGGGTCATTTTTTTCGAACAACTGCGGACCTTGACAATAAGATATGTCGATGTTCAATTTCCGAATAAATAAAATAATATAAATTTGTTATAATTATTCAATTAATATTAATTTCTTTTTCATTTCGAATATACAGCGTTTATTCAGCGTATTTTACTCCCTCAAAACTTACCAATGGAATGTATTTCTTTGAAATACATGCTATATGATTTTCTGTGAAATGTTATCGTAAAGTGAATGAATATTGTGTTCTGCATGTGCTGTTATGAATGTTTCTCATGAAACATTGGTTCGATGAAGTTTGTTTTGGCCTATTCAATGCCCAGTTCGGTTTCAAGAATTATAAATGAATTCTTATCTATTCCAATTGAAAATATAAAGAAGTTATTTAATTATTGCTTGTTACTTATTTCACAGCAGAACATAATTTGATGATATCAACACTGAAATGAAATATACTACTAGTACAAAACTCTCAACTAAATTCTACACATACTCTTTATGTTCCCCTACAAATGTTTCGCGCTCCGAACACATCCTCAAGAGTTGATACATCTCCAATAAAAATGAATGTGACATGAAAGGATGTTTTCTGATAGTACTATCATATTTTTTTTGCCATTCATTGCATGCAGGTGAAGGTTTGTTCCTCTGAACCTAGAATATATAAACAAATTTCATATAAACTTTTTGTTATTATAAAGGTGCTTTTTTCTGAAAATATTTTCGCTTTCGTTCTTGGTAGAAATGAAGTAATCAATAATTTCAGAATTACAGAATTCAAGAACCGAATTTAAGTCTAGAATTCTTGGTACTAATTGAATATATCCAATTTAACTGCATTTTCATGTAACACCAAAGAAAAGAACGTGTATAGTTTATAGATGTTCAAGTAATTAGATCATGCTAGAGAACCACTTTTTATCTTCTATAACATATTCAATGTCAATATTTCACAGCGAAAAAAAAGCCAATGACTGCTCGCCATTGTATGTCAAATTAGCTCGATGTTTTCTTCTAAACGTATATACTTATATCAAACTCTAAATGCAGAGACAAAGCATTCAATTGAATTAATGGAATATTTTATGACATTAGAATCTTTTGACAATAGAGATGTAAAGTTGGATTTCAGGAATTTGCTCATTAAATTTGCTAACTCTCTGAGGAACAAGATAGTAGAACACTGACACCATAAGTGAAAAGTTCTGAAGCTTGACAGCGTGATAAGTGTCTTTGTCGAGATGTAAAGTTCTCGACCTAGTTTTCCGAATCACATGTGAGAGGAAAAGGAAGCCCATTGTTCTAGAATTATTCGATAAAAGTCTGTCACATATTATTAAATTCGCTCCAAGTATGCACAAGAATTGAATACTCGCATTTTCATCTCGGGTTTCATCTTTCATAATCTCATTTTGCATTCATTCATTTTATCACTTAACGCTATAAGCAAATCATAGGATACACACGAAAATACAGTGGAGCCACCAGAGTGTAAAAAAATGAAGGAAACTTAAAATTTTAAGCAATAACACAAAATATCAAAACGTTGCACTTGTCTGACCAAGCTGAAAAACTCTTTGGTGTCTTACTCAGAGAAGAGCTGTTCTTGCATCATGTAAGTTTGCAAACATTTTCAAAAAACAAATAATTTTGTACATACTTCATAACACTTCAAAAATTGTCACCAGTTTTGCGAAGCGGAGAAAAGGAACATTGAATATAAAACCAAATTACAGATGTATTCTGCATCGAAAACCGAACAAATAATAAGCAATATTATTTCATGAAACGTATATAAATAACTAGAAGTAAAAACAACCTGCTCTCTTTAATTGTTGTTCAACATCGAATTTTCAGCATCGAATGAAGCAAAGTTTTTCCTAAATATTCAAACTCAGTTTGTGCATTCATATTCTGCAGTTCATCATGAAGTTATATATATATATATATATATATATATATATATATATATATATATATATATATATATATATATATATATATATATATATATATATATATATATATATATATATATATATATATATATATATATATATATATATATATATATATATATATATATATATATATATATATATATATAGGTTGAGTCTTTGACAATAACCCAGAAATCGAGTGAACTTTGTTAATCATATCTGATATCTCTTTTTGTTTCAGTATATGGGATCTTTCGCAGTTCTGAGTTTCGATCCATTCGCGCAGTCTCAACTCGTCCAAGCTCAGATCGACCACATGAAGGTAAGTAAGTATGTCTAAGATGAACAATATCATTCAAATTTAAAAATGTTACACATAACCATACTGATAAAATATACCAACGAGTACACTAGCGGCACCACAAATGCAATTTTATCTTGATCATTGCATTGTTCATGCAAATATAAAAATAACAAAAAGATAGCTGGACAATTATGAACACTGAACAACAAGCAGTGGAAGTAATAGGAGTGATTGATTATAAACTGCTATGTCATTGTTACCACTGCGAATAGTAGTGGTTCCGCAGCTGTTCTCCGGTGAAAAATGGGTGGTGGGTTGCAAACAAACTTACGAAAAATCTCTAAAATGAGATGAATTTGGGCGCCACTTGGTTTTCGAAAAGCGAGATTAAATAGTCTGATCTGTATCAAGAAAAAATCTAGCCCCTTGTATCTCAGAAATAGTACCTTCTGACGAATAAATCATTCAACAATAAATTTCAAAAGTCGATATATTCTGAATAAGAAGTTAGTAATTGTTAGTAATCAATAATTTTACAAAGTATATAGAATAAATGTCCAAACTTGTGATATGCGATAATTGAAGTCTTATTTTGTTAGTGCCAAAAAATCAAAAAAAAAACTGGCCTGCATTCAGTCGCACCAAAAACTCTTGTGGTTACCTTATCGAAGGTTTGAAGTATCACGCTCGAAACAACGATGCTTCTTGTAGCTTCCGTTTGAATAAAAATGTATGTGAATTAAGGTTAAATTTTTGTACTATCTACAAAAATTGGCTCTACCCACAAATTGAAACTGCAAATGAAATCAAAGCCGTTCCAAAGAAAAACGATGCTCCACAGAAAAATGATGCTCCACCGAAAAAGGATGCTTCACCGAAAATGGATGCTTCACCGAAAGAGGATGCTCCGCCGAAAAAGGATGCTCCACCGAAAAACCCTAAAAATTCGACTCATTAATTACCGAATGTAATTTAATGTAATGAGTGAAATTCTATTTCGGAATACTTTCTTTCAAAATACTCACCTTGCTTTCAAGAGTTTACTAAACTACTCCCAATTAAATTAAAGGATATCGTCCAATGAATTTTAAAAAAATCTATCACTTGACGACACTGTTCGATGTCATTAAAAATCAGGAAATTTTAGACCAGCTGAACGGTATTCATTGCACAATTTCATATATTGATCAGAAATATCGTATATTAGTATTGGGAGTGATTACCAGATTGAGTTTTTAATTATAGATAGAGTGTATCAACATAAAAGCTATTCAAAAGAAATGAATGAGGCAATCGTCAACTTATATTGCTACAAAACAAAAACAAATGTTTGCATAAATAAAGTAAGAATCATATTCGAGGAAATATATAAATATGTGGTAAACCCTATAAGTATATATCAATGCAGTCATGAAACAACAAAATAAAAACTCAGAGAATTTTGAAAATTCTCTACAGAAAACCAAAACAGAAAACGAATAAAATAATGAAAATTATCCACAGTCTTTGACATTATTTCAAGTTTCGGAAATAAGATAGATGATTGAGAGTTTGGTTTTATAACCACTCTGATCTATTCATTCCATTTTTCTCTGGTCGAGAAGATAATTATTACATTACTGGACAGAATGCTAAACTCGGATATGTCAATAATGCTGGAAAAACATGTAAGAGAATCGACCTCTCATTGTGTTTCAGGCGCCTGAAGTATTAACTTGAGTATTAAATAAAGTATTCAGTGAAAATTATTCGCTGAACAATTTCGAACAATTTTTCAAAGCTGTTATTTAAAATTTTGTTTTTTTTTTTACATTTCATAATTCATAGACCTTTTATAATTAAACCATTCTGCGTTCGTATTATAGTTTACTTTTTCTAGAAAGTTTACCACACGTTCTTTTTGTCTACATTCTCAAACACTTCGGTATAGTATGCGCAACAACTGTAGAAAAAATCTTGACGTGATAGAAAAAAACTGATTACAGTTTTAGAATCTGCATGTCAATTTACTTCTAAAATAGCCTAAAAAAATCGAAATTATATTACAAATTGTTCCCCAGTGTATTTCATAGAAATTTATGATTGAGATTGCAGCTCATATTATAGAATTCAAAGAGTTAGTTTAACGAGAAACCCTCGCATAAAGTTTTTGTTCAAGAACATTCAGCCAAAAATTGAAGTAATCGTGGATCGACTATAAATCATTCGAGATATTGCTTTTGTTATGTTTTTCGTTATATATATATATATATATATATATATATATATATATATATATATATATATATATATATATATATATATATATATATATTTGTTATGTTTTATTCCACTTAGCTAAAAAAAATAATATTTAATTCTTTCACGCCAACACCACTTAATTAACTATAAAATCATTGATGTTACGTTATATTCATTTCTCACATCAAAAGACTTAACTACAAATGTTGATTAGTAGTCTTCGAGAAGTCTTAGGCTTCCTAACC
This sequence comes from Henosepilachna vigintioctopunctata, assembly GCA_030704895.1. NCBI lineage: Eukaryota > Metazoa > Arthropoda > Insecta > Coleoptera > Coccinellidae > Henosepilachna > Henosepilachna vigintioctopunctata. The sequence continues at coordinate 512,051 of JARQZJ010000093.1, forward strand.
TGTAAGCTCATGTCAATGGTTTGATATGCTCGTAGAATTTCGACGCAAATAAGAACAAGGGGTGCGATTTGGGAACAGGAACAGTCATGATGGGAAAAGTTTGAGGTAAGTTAAATTAAGTGTGAAACGGAGATAGGGTAATGCGTGTGCGTGTTCAACAAAAGTAGAAGGAAATTCTCTACCCCTAATGGCATATCCATACGGGAGGATCTATACAAAATTTATGAAACTTTTATGCCTAGATGGAAGTTTGTGAAATGAAACAATTTTTTCCATTTGAATAAGATCGTCAGGTGCTTTCGAGAATTGATACTACCAAGAATAACATTTTAAATTTCCTCTACTTGTTTTCATTGCGATATTCGATAACTGCTATGGTGAGCCTATTCTCTAAAGAATTGTACAGTTCTTCAAAATTAGGTCTGTTATTTCAGGACCTCCAGCAGCTTTATTTCTAGAATGATTTTGAATGATTTTTCGAATATGTCCTCTCATTTTTATTGTCTAACGTTTATATATTGTATCGCTACCCTTCCAGATATCAGATTACGCTGAAGAATAAATGGAAATTTACTTATATGAGCTAATTCTTGAAATGGTACTTGAAATTTTTTAGAATTGAGGTTTGTTTTATAAAGTGAAATATGAGAACTCAGTTGGGCACCATCAAAGTAGCACGTAGTGATGTAAAAATTCGGTAGTAGGTAGTGCATCACAAAACCCAGTTTTCACCTCACGACGAGTTCAATCTTAATATTTTTTGACTCTAAACGATAAGATAAATTCTCTTAATGGTATCAATCCTCGTACCAGGTACACATCATAACCAGTTGTTCTTATAGAACCACTCTTCTTGTTGTTCTTGCGAACCGCCAGCAAGAAGGTACGTATTAGAGTATGAAGAGAGATGTAGGGTTTTCCGCAACCAAGACATTGGTTCTTTGATGCACGAACCCATTTTCGAGAGTGAATATTAATACTTGTTGAATGATAATAGGATAATTGTTTCATCATTATTATGAATCATCAGTCCATATTTAATCTATCAATCAAGAATCGATGACTTTCAAAACGAACTTAGGTCCTATACCAAATTAAGAGAAGTTCAGTGAAAAAACGTATAAACACTCCCTAGCGTTCAAGATTCCTACTCATGACAACAAGAGTGCGAGTGGAAGGCTTTGTAGATATTTCATTCGAACACAAAAGAAATTTGTATGTGTACATGCCTAATACATACTAGTTCAAAGATTCACAGGTAATTCAATACTAGTAATATATATATATATATATATATATATATATATATATATATATATATATATATATATATATATATATATATATATATATATATATATATATATATATATATATATATATATATATATATTGTCAATTGATAGATTAAATTGATAATATCACATCAATAACTTGAATCCTAAAATGAAAAATGAATCCAATGTTGATTTTCGCCTTCGTTATCTTTTTAATAATTCCGAAAATGTAATTTCTGAAGGAGAAATGAAAGAAAACTCACGTTTTAGTTTCCCAGGTTTTGTGAAGGATACGGGCATTTATATGTTTGGATTACTACATCCAGATCATAGCAGACAAGGAAGGTGGCGGTAGAAATGATTACGTATTAAGAGGAAATACTGACCCAGCATTCGCCTTATGAGTTTGCAAGCAGAGACCTATCAATGTCTTGAGAAATCTCTGAAAATCAAAGTCAGGCAACTCTACCCTGGGATTCGAACCACAGGCCTCCCGAATTCTAAGTTAGCTTGATCGCTCAACTCAATTAAGCAAACTTTCAATTTACAGAATATTTAAAACATAAGGATAACTATAAGCCATGTAAAAAATTCGAACTTGAATATCTCAAAATAATTACATAATTCACTTCAAAATAAGTAAATATAATATCTGCATTGCCTACATATTGTTTCACTGCATATAACTATGATTTTTGACAAGTACATATTATCTTGAGGTATATGAATACTTGAACGTGAGGACTACTAGTTTGTCTTTGATATTTATCTGTTTTATAGGTCATTGTCATTTGTTTCAGGTATTTGAATCGATTTCACCGGAAACTATTTTGAGTGTAATAGAATATTCTGAGTTGAGTGTAGAGACTCTGTGTAATATTCGTGTAGGTGTCAGTACACCTTTTTCTAATTGTGCTTCTATGAATATATTATGACAATTTCAGCATAATTATTCAATTTAATTCGCAGATTCACCAATTTTACATAATTCACAAATTCAGTTGAATGATTAATTCACTTCACATTAATTAAAGAATGAGTTTGAATGTAAAAGATCTTATTAGAGTCCAAATTTCAAGGAAAAACATGTTCTTTTATATTTTTTCTGTTTTTTCCAACATTGAGCTTTACCATCTAATTTCTCCATTCAACGATAATTCCTTCAATCAAAAATGATGTTTTATTTATCAGGTGATTATCATTTCAAAGTAACTATCATTAAATTATTGTGAAAACTGAAATGTCGCAAATAAAATCGCTTGCCTATCATAGAATAATTATCGACGAACTGAAATTCGATTTATAAACCTGGCTTCAAATAATATCAGAAATTACTGAAGAGAACAATAATTGTGTGGGATGCTGTTATTATTATCTTTTTAAATCTTTCCTAAACCCGAAAGTTAACTTTCTGATCCATGAGACCGAACTGATTATCTTTTCTCTATCAGACCAAATTAGATAAAGGAATTGGTTGCCGGTGTTATTGGATCGATTTAAGGTTAATTAGTCACTAGAAACTTCCTAAATTGAATTCTCTACTTTCGTAATTGAATTGCGATGTTCCGTTTCATTATATTGGAATAGATTTATAACAAGGTCTGGCTGAGTTAGCGAAGTGGATTCATTTCATTGTTCTCCATATAAGATATACTCGTAACTATATTATATATATATATATATATATATATATATATATATATATATATATATATATATATATATATATATATATTTCTTGAAATTGATTTATTGCCTGTTTAAGATATTTTATTTTGAAAGTTTTTAGCAATAACAGGCTTTTTTTGATATGAAAAAGTTTATTTTTGTTGACGTTTCGTTGTTATATTACAACTTTGTCAAAACTAATGAATCTTAAATTAATAAATCCTGTTATTGCTAAAAACTTTCAAAATAATATATATATATATATATATATATATATATATATATATATATATATATATATATATATATATATATTTGTATGTTATTTAAGAGTCTGTAGTATACTATTTATAATAATTTTTAAGGGTTTATTGACTCAATATTTTACAGTGGTACTCTTTTCTCTTTACCAAGCTTTCGCAATTTACTTTATTGCTTCTTCAGGGTTCTAAAATTTATAAAAAACCTTAATTAATATCTACAAACGCAATATACAATGTTTGCTTACATGAGAGTTGAGGTTATAATCATTAAACTATTTAGCAGTAATAACATAAGCGCAATTTTCAAACTATCTAAAATTTATAATTCAGTCTCAATATTCAATTTCAATATATTATTTTAGGTTAAATGCATATTCTTGTCACGTATCATCTGATCCCAGTTGTTTCCTTTCTTTTTCTTTTTTATCATGTTTCTTTTCTTTCTCCATATCCAGTAAGTAGCTATATATGTTACTCAAGTTTTGTGTGTCATTTTTTCTATTTATAGATTTTTCATCTTTTCTTATTTCTATCATCTCATGTATAAGTCTTTTATGATAATTGCGTTCAGTTTTTAGGATTTGTACATCGTCATAGTTTGCTCTATGGTCTAACTTTGTTGTATGTGTTACTAGGGCACATCTATCTTTTCCATTTTTTATATCTGATTTATGGTGAGCTATCCTATTTTTTAACCATTGTGATGTCTGTCCTATATATACTCCATCACAGTCTTTGCATTTTATTTTATATATTATTTCACTTTTTAATGGTTTTGGAACTTGATCTTTGAGTGTACTATATAATCCTTTTACTGTTTTCTGATTGTATGTTGTAATCTTTACATTTTCGTCTTTGAATATATTTTTTATTTTTTTTGTTAAGTTTTTTATATTTGGTATGGATGCATAATAATTTTTGTTTTCTTCTTCCTCTCTTCTTTGTTCTTCGGACTTATTATTTTTATTCGTATCACTTGAGGCATATAACAGCTTTTTGATCATGCTGACGGGGTAAGAATTTTGTACAAGTATTTCTTGTAAATTTCTCAATCCCTCTGTTCTGAAAAAAAGCTTGGTAAAGAGAAAAGAGTACCACTGTAAAATATTGAGTCAATAAACCCTTAAAAATTATTATAAATATATATATATATATATATATATATATATATATATATATATATATATATATATATATATATATAAGGAAATGAAATGTTTTGTGCTTATGGCACTGAATGAAATATTTAGAAAAATGAACACTAGAACATTCATTTGAAAAATCCAAATTAACCAAGAAGAATGTTATAGTAGAGCTAGATATCTGAACATGTGCAATGTGATGTATCCATTATCCTTCAAGGGATAAATGTTAGAGAAATATTGAAATGGATTCCACACCTGGTGGAAGTGCGAGAGATATATGTTTCGTTCTGCAAGGAACTCGTCAATCGCACCACGTCCATCGAATATACCACCTACGGGTATAGAAGATATGTGAAATTACGATGCTTGGTGTGTCTGTAATCTGAGAGGTGTAATCTGAAAATTGCAAAACATTTCAAATTTCTGTGGAAAATTCTGTGAACTAGGGTTTCTAAGTTGAGCCCGAAGGTGCAAAATGGACAAACCGTATGAACGAACACGCTGCAAAATATTCGCGTGTACATTTAGCTAGAGAACATTTCACCAAAACAAACCATATGAAAAGTAATAGAACGGGTAGTTACATTAAATATCTACAATTAGCCGGTCTTCGTAGCTTAGTCGGTAGAACTCGACTATGGTGCAGTAGAACTCGGGTTCGAGTCCCGCTGAAAGCATGGGTGTTTGTGTTTGTCTATTATTCAAATAGTTCAAATAATGAAATATGCTGGGTAATGTACATCGATTACAAGCCCAATGGCCGTTCGGAACCGGCGTTAAACTGTAGGTCCACTGAATTAAAAGAAAACAAATTTATCTCAATGAAATCCAACGAAAATACCGTAGTTTTTTAGATTTGTCAGTCTGTGAAAAAGCTTGATTTCTGCTAATATTTTCTTTCTACAATGATATTACTCATTTAAATAAAGTGAGTACCTAAGTGTATTCATTCATTCCCAGTTATAAAACTAGAGCGTTCAATTTATAATACATAAATTAGAAATAAGTAATACAATATTTCTGTTTGAATCAGACATTCTGCTTGTGTTTTTGTGGAAAAGCTCTTTTCCTGTTTTTTCGCAATTTGCGTTTGATTTTCTGAAGTTAAAGGCAAGTCTTCATTATCGTCAGCAGTTTTCTCGTCGTTCTCATCATCATCTGTTTTATTAGGAACAACTGCTTCATTTTTACTTCTTGTTTCTTCTTCGATGGTTATATCTTCATCTGCGATGTCGTCTGTGTCATCGTCATCCTCTTCTTCTTCATCAAATTGAGAATCTAGAACATTGAATAAGATTTTTGAAGACGATTTGAAAGTTCAGTTCTGATTCTTTTTGATCGAAAAATTATTTCTTTTCATGCGAATTGAAATTTTGTTAAAACTCTTCAATGATTTCCAACAAAACTATACAGAGGTGGTGTATGTGAAAAATTCAGTTAGTCTTGATAAAGATGAGCTGAAAATTATCGACTCAAGGTTGTAATATTATTTTATTACTCAATATATTTGTGAAACATTAAGCCAAGAGTTTGATTCAAATTTTTATTTAATTATGTTTCACCTAGAGGTAAGCGAAAATTCAATCTCAGTTATTGAAGCATATATGTATTCTATACAGGTACTGGACGAACTGTAGCTTGAAATTTTGAAATGTTTTTAATTTCTTTGATATGTTGCAATACAATCAACAACAAACAATTAGAATTTTTTTTCCTCATAAGTGAACATTGAGTAAAAAATATTCAGTACAAAATTTTGACAGAGCTACAATTTGTAGCGAATGGTGAATCAATAAGAGAACCGATTAAGAAATTTATATCATTATTTGGAAGAATCAAGTTACATCGATAAAACAAATTTCTGTGAATTCTTAATACAAAGAAGTTTTCTTAGAAATAAATACCTCTTCTTGATAGCACAAATGGAACTTTTCCATTCTTCTTCGAATTCTGTTTCACAATGTCTTCAGAAAAATCATAGTCTGAAACAGAAAGAACCTCAAAAGTTGAACTGATCTTCATGGAGGAGACATTATTAGTTACCAATATGTTATATGTGATATATGCTGCGATGAAAAAAAATTGAGAGATTTCGCTCGCACTCAAAAAATGGTGTTGTGAACGTTTGAATTCACATTCAGGACATATTGGAAATATTTTCTCCACATTATTTTTTATTATTCATTTGAGAGAGAATCTTCTCAAATTTTGAGTGAAATTTCACGAAGTTCACCGACAGGAAAACGCAAAAGTCATGGAAACTTTCAGTTAGAATGCGCCTATATATTTTTTTTTATTAAAATCTATACAAACCTTTCGACGTTTCTGTACAATGTTCAATAGGAAAAATGATCCATCTCTTTACTTTCAACGTAACATCTTCCACAAAAGTTTTACATTCGCATTGAAGAATGTCAGTGGGGCAACTGAAACCGATCTGTAAATAATCGGATCTGCATAGATTTTCGAGATATACTTACCAACTCGTACCAGGTCCCAAACAGTCTATTCCTCCATTGTATCTAAAAATAACACAGTGGTTGAAAGTTGAAAATTGATGAATCATATCAAATATTTGAACGTTACATCGAGTATTTTTGAATGGGTTATTCTACAAATTCCACAAACTAACCAATGATTGTCAGCAAAGGATGATTAAAAGTTGTTTATACAATTATATTGAGACTGAATTCATTATAATATGACGAGTATTCAGAGCAGAAGATTGAATAGCAGTTGTTGATGCTCTCACACCTTTTGCTCGGAACCTTCAGGTTATTTTTTCGACTACTGGTCATTTGAAATAATTAATTAAAACAATAATCCCATTTTAGAACATTAACATTAGGGATAATGAACAATATTCTTCAGCACAGCGATCCTCATCAACATAGTTGCAACTTGTACTTAAGTTTCGACTATTTGAAATGATGATGGGCCAATTTGTACTACTAGGTATGATTGTCAGACGAAACGTGAAATTTTGCTCAATATTTTCAGTTTTGTTCGATTCTACTATATATATATATATATATATATATATATATATATATATATATATATATATATATATATATACATGTCTACTATATATTTCTGCTTATTCTGCAAGGATTATTACTCAGATGATAACTTCAAGGGAAGAAACTAAGGTAAATTGTACTTCTCCACTTTTAGAAAATTATGCGTAAAATGTCACAGTTTATTTCATACCATAAAAGTCTGGGAATTGAGTTGGGTCTGGAAATATTGATTAATATTTTGAATACCTCGAAAGAAAACTGTCGCACGTTTTTCCAAGATATTACGAATTGAAAAGAAAAATACCTGTAACTATAATAACTCCTCAAAAAACATTCTATAGGTTATTCTCTAGTCAATACTTGCCAACATAAATAGATATACAGCAAAATGGGAAATATTTGAATTAGATAGTAATATTTTCGGCACTTTCCATTTTCTTGGAAAATGCATAAAATATAATGTTGATGACATACTACATCATTGCTCAAATAGTTCTAAACTGTCGAAAGTTCATTGAAACAATAGTATTTTTTGTGTCCTGCATGGCTACATGGAGTATCTTGCTTTCGGATTTTAATTAACAGCTGAATGGTTCAAAATAGTCGATGATATTGTTAGGTTTGAATTATCAGTTCTACTTCTTTAGTTTGAGGTATTCAAATTTTTGAGACAAAATTTTTATATTACTACTAGCTTTCAAATAACTACTAGCTCAAGTAGTAATTCTTTGTAAATGTTGAGGGCTTATTGAAATATTTGCCATTGCGTATAACGAATCCAAATTTTTCGAGGCAGATGAAATAGGTTGGGTGATGTGTTGAATGAAGGTAAGCTTCTGATTGATATGACTACAACACGATCTCTCACCTTATCAGAACCTTATGAGAACCTGGCTGACTCACCGACGCTATAATTACACTCAATTCGATCTCTTTTCCTTGTGAAAGAGATAATATTACACTTTGACACGTTCAAGCTCAAATAATTGTCCTCACACCGATAGGCAACATGGTCCTGCGCGAGCTGAAGTTGAACACAAATGTCCTGTGATCTAATTTCATGATGTAGTTTCAAATCGTCCGCGAACATCTAATGTGGACAATGTATATTATCCATCAGATCATTTACGAACAGAATAAATAACAGTGGTCCTCGATTAGACCCTTGAGGTATTCCAGAGGTAGGTATGAACTCAGACGGTATACCCTACAGCTGAACGCATTGACGTCGGTCAACCAGGTAGGAATGAAACAGGTCGGTGAGGCAATCAGAGAATTTGTTGCATAATTTCTGTACCAGGAGTGCATGAGCAATTTTATCAAGTGCTTTCTGAAAATCTGTGTACATCACATCAACTTGACCACTAAAGTCTAGTACTTCAGAAACGTACTGTGAAAAAAGCATTAGATTGCTTGAACAAGATCTCATTGACATGAATCCATGTTACTCAATCTTGATGTTATTTCTGACAGTTATATATATAAGATATATGGCATTATAGACCACAATTTCAAAAAGTTTGGAAAAGTTTGATAAGATGGATATTGGCCTGTAGTTTTTTACAACAGACCAATTACTCCTTATGTAGGTACATCAGTCAAATTTCAGAAATTTTCAGTTTGTTAACCAGAATTACATATGGGTATCAATATCAGAAATATTTGCTTGCCTGCTTCACGTGAAGGCTGTCATTCGAAAGGGAAGTGAGAATTCATCTCTGCAGTGAAATGGAACTTGACTTCGTTAGTGTTTCAAATATGACAAGTTAAACGAAAATTTTCAGTATCGACTTTAGAGATTAGGAGAGAGTTGTTTGTCATTATAAATATGATGGCATTAAAACTACTGAGAAATCTTATAAGGTTAATGAGAATCAGAGAATCCAAATTTGTTACCTAATTTCTGTATCAGTAGCGCATAAGGAGATGTGTAACCGTTAAAAGCGATTAAACCATTTCACTCAGATGCAGTCGCAATTCAAACAAAACTTTGAAACTTTAAGGTTCCAAATTCGAACTCACACCTAGCCACCATCCATCTGTTGTATGAACTCCGAATCAGTCGAGAACATTGCGAAGATCGGTGAAAGTGTTAATTTTTGAGAGTGTTTATTGGAGACCTCTCACAATTTTGTCTCTAGCTCTTTTCAAAGTTAACGATGAGGCAAATTCATCGAAAATGGGATATTTTTTTGTCTTTTGCCAAAAAACAAGAGAACGATTTCAAACATATCCAACATATAAATGTAATTTGCTGATTTTTATCTTTCCATCTATACATCGACTATTCAAATTAAACATGGCATTGCGAATTTCGTGAAAATATTCTACGCTCATGTATTGGGAAGGTTATTCAACTGAGCAATGAAAAAATGTACTTTGGGATTTCCCATGCCTGTAATTAAGGGAGTAAATACAAACACATAGAATTCTATCTGTTTCAATTCAGTGATTTCAACTCTTGATAGTTTTAAAATGAATAATTTCTTGATATTTAGGCCAGTATAATCATTAACTACGTTAAATGAATGGTGTATGAGAGTTCTGTTCATTCTTCAGTGTTCATAGAAAATTCTCTTCAGAATTGAATGTATTTGAACTGCGTAACACAACTTTTTCTGAAATATTTCACTTACGTATATTTATTCACACATTTCGCCTCGTAATATATAGTGCGAGTTCCCATTGTCCTATCTTCTATTTTCTCCATCTCATGCCAGTCTGACCATAGTGAATAAACTGCTGGAATTGAGGCAGTTGGTTGACCAACAGGCCACTCGCAGAACTAAAACATCGTGAAAAAAAGATTTCAAATCCGAAATTGTAAGGTTATTTGAAAATATTCGAAAAATATCTCACCAACTGCTTTCCTTTGCATTTCGGATCACATTGCACAGAATGTATTCTACCCAAAATCGTACTGGCATTACATTTATTCAAGCCACATACGTTCAAAGGTCCACAAAGACTATCAGGAAGAGGATCTACGAAGCAAGTGGGAAATCCTGTGGGAAACATTTGGATAAAATTTTAAAAGTCCCAGAGAGCATCGGATTATTTCTATTGTTTCTCGTTCCTTAGATAAGGTATGATAAACATCTCTTTGACTGAATAAATAGTGATCAAAACTCACGAAGGACCAACAACATGAGCGAAAGCAGGAAACACGAAAAGTCCGACAGTTATTCAATAAGTATGTAATGTATATTATGATATTGGATCATAATGCTAAAAAACTAGTCCTATGGAAATAATGATGTGTGCTACTTCTTGGTATAGAATAGTTGAGAAAATTACAATATTTTGATGTAATTCAAAATATTTTGTGGCTTTGTAGAGTGACTACTGCTTTCTGTCTGAAGTACATAAGCTATTGAGCTTAATCAGTTTCAATTGAAAATTATTAATCTGAGATCTGAAGTTCATGTCATATAGTTTTATTTGAAACTAAATAAACATAATGGATTTGAGGTTAAGCGTTTAGTGATTAAACTTTGAATATGGCAGTCTTATCATTTTCTTAATATATAAATGATTTAGTTGTTGAATATTATCCACATCTAGTGTATTTCGACGTACTACTTTTATTTATTTTACTAAACAATTTATTTTTCTAATATTGTTAAAAGGAATCCATGTTATGGAAAATATCAATCAAGCGTCTATTTTATTACTTTGATCTTTGTTGGTCAACTAAATCCAGTTGAAAAATTTCTTGAATTAGCTCTTTTTTGTGTTATAAAGACATAAACTTTAATATCGCATCACCTTTCTTACCAAGCATGCTTCAGTTCTGAGTTATACACAATATCACTTGTTAAGTATTATGAATATTACCATGTACTTTGTGAAGTTTCCTTTCCAGTATAGTTGAACAATTGCAGGGATGTTGAGTCAAAATGATGTAATGAACGTCGCAAAACCTTCTATGAACTCTGCTGTATTGTACACGATCAAAATCTAAACTGCACTCGTTAGGTCGTTGTTGGGTCAATTCAGGTGAACAAAATTGCCACGTTTTCAACGTTCGATGGTCACACATACCAAGATAAAAGTTGAATGAACCCATTTCATTGTGATCTTCCAAAAAGAGCTGCAATGAGAATTTTCATGAAATGTTAAACACCAAGAAGTTAATAAGCCTGAAGAGTATATTTTTCATTATTTGCATTGATAAGGAATTTAGCAATATATTAATTATGAAAACATTGTGTTGTCTTTCCTAAGATCTAAACTTGAATACGGATCAACAGTTTGGAATCCTGGTTATCAGTTACATATTGATCAACTGGAGTCTATTCAACGAAAGTCCCTGAAACTTTTGAGCTTCAGAACTGATGGAATATATCCACCTATAGAGGCATACAATATGAAACACTTACAAGTGGACATAATGTGGACACACTCAGTGCGCGAAGGAAATGCCATGAAATAATCTTCTTGTGTAAAATAATTTAGAATAAAGTGAAATGTCAGAAATTATTGCAAAACATTAACTTTATTGTTCCAAGAGTTTCTTCCATGCGCGAAATCACGTTCTACCTTCAAGAAGCTAGAACGAATGGTCTAAAATTTTTTTAAATTTGTTCACTAAAATGTAATTTTTATGACTGTTTTTACTATGTCAAGTTTATACACTTCATACATAATAATCATTTATGTGTATTCACGTACATAATTCATATTTGCTCATATAGTCATATGTGTGTATAAGCGTTAATATGTGAATGTATATGTGAGTGTGTCTTCATCATTATTTGTATGTATAAGTTTGGTCGGCATTTAAGTATTTTTATTACTATAATTATATTTCATTTTATCAGTTGTGATTCACATCGCAAACTCTTCTTTTTAAAATTGAACTTTAAAATTCGAAAGTACAAAATTGAAACTTTAAAGCTTTTGTACTACCCATTATGTTTTTAATATCTGTTGTGTTTCCGGTTTTGTAATTAGGACCTGTCCTGTAAAACAGTGCATGTTAAATAAACAAATAAATGAATGAATAATGAGGAGTACCTTCACAGCACTGCTCATATGTTCAGTTTTTTGAAAATGAAGAATGAGATTGATGAAAAGTATCACCTCCATTGTTCTTCTATCAACGCCTTTCAATCTTTCATCTCACCCAACCAGCTTAATGTGCCTCAACCGGAAATGTTTAGGCATTTGTTGAATTCTTTTATAAATTATTTTCCATTTGAGTTCACGTCTTACTTAACGAAAATAATCATTACTCAGCTGGTATTTTATCTACTGTTTCAGTTTGTCTTTTAGGCTTTTCTGCGACATAAACGTGTTTCAAATGTTGTAAATAATGAAGAGTACTCAATTTCTATGAGATCATTTCACGTGAGATAATTCAATATAAGTTTATTTTCAACTATCAAGCAGTATAAGTAGCGAATGTTTGAGATAGCAAGTATAAAAAATTCAATTATCAAAACTTCAATAAAGTTTTGATAATTGAAGATATAAGTAGTTAAGATATAGGAGTTGAAATTTCCAGTTTTCTTATATCAGAATAATATTCAGAACTTCGATAGAATATCGATAGATCTTTTCACTTAGTTCGATACTTATTCTCACACAATTATTCATGTGATGATGAGGAATAATTCGCTTCATTAATGAGCAATCGGACTGAGACTTAATCGACACAGATTTCGCAAATTTTTCGGAATGATATGTCCAGTTATTGATAATAAAATCACTTTTTTGTCGATGATAGTTAAGCTGTTTTCTATGTTTCAATGTTCTCAATAAATTCTATTGTTCTCTATGAACCTCATTTTCATAATATATGTCAGGAATATTCCAAAGTGGCCGAGATATCAGAAACCCACAATAATCGTTTTGAAACTGTAAACCCTTAACAGTGTAATAATTTCAGAGAATCACAAACTGTTTTCATATTGGTTAAAACTGTTTTACTTCTTCGCATATAAATATGTTTCAATTAATCAACTAATGTCTGAAGTTGATTGAATGTCCACTGATCTTTTGGTGAAACATTGTTTAATATATTAATTAAAATCCCATAAAATCAAACTCATTGCTTTCCATACTTTCGTCCACCTGTTACTTTAAATTCCACTTTCCCAAGAAAATTATTATAAGGAAGTTACCGTCATGAAACAATTAATTAAAATAACGCGTACATACTCGGAATAGATGGTTGACAAATTAATAATTAAAGAGCGCCATACACAACTAATGAAATCCATTGTTCCATTCACATTGCAGAAGATGATAATAATACAAAATTCCACTACATTAATCGCATACTAAATTTCACGAATAAAATGGATTGAGAAAGCATAATATAAAAATTATTAGCACGAACAAAAAAAATTTGAATTCATTTTTAGTTGATAATAACGAGAAACAGGCTACAAGAGGTGAGAGTGGAGTATACCAGATTAATTGTGCTGAATGTGAAGCATACTACATAGACCAAACGAAATGAAGCATCGAAACCAGAATGAAAGAACATAAATTCTCTATATTAAATAACAAAAATTCAACGGGATTTTCAACACATCGCATTCACAATAACCATTTCATAGATTTAAACTCAGTGAAATTGCTGCACACACAGTTGAAGAGTAAAACTCTGGATCTTCTTGAACAAGTGGACATTTTTGATTCACACCGGAGTAGAAAACGAATGTTAAACGATCAACTTACCTTGAGTTTATCACCATTGTTACTTTCTTCAATTTATCAATTTAAGACCTCTTTTGTTATTCCATAATTCTCAGATTCAATTTAATACTTTTACCTGTATATTGACCTGTGCCTCTACTTCGGAGACCTCTATCAGCCTAAGCGTAGGAATCGGTAAACTATTTATATTCCACATCTTCGAACTTATTTCATTTATTGAAAAATTATCTTAGCCATCACATTGTACTCATTTGAATATTTAAGATGCTTTACTTGAATGTTTTAGATGTTATTCATCATTTACCTTCAAAAATCTCAACAGTATCAGTTTATACACATCTACAACTTCAATCAGCTCCATATATTGCTGCCATAATTATTGATGTCTTACAGTATTTACGCAATTCTTCAAGCCAAACAATAGCAGGAGAAAAACAACTCTCCAAATGTTCTTTTTACGTAAGGTCACTAAATTTAGAAACAACTTTGGGACAACTTCCACTAAATAATATAATGTCGTATATTTTTTGACAGATTATTATAACCTGTTCTGTATTATAAAATGTAATTCCTTGGTATTTTAACAGAAATTGGGGCACAGTCAAAAAGTTGTTTTGTTGTGCAGTTTCGTTAGATCATCTTCATCTGAAAGTATGAAAGGATTGTTTTTTGTACTCACAGCACTGAAATATTCGCCAACTTCTACTATGGTACATCGTTGTAGATGAAGATTGACAACCCATTCTCTGATATCATATGTTGGTACTGTGGGGTAATTTGGGAAGAGAGAATTCTGTAAATGTTTCTTGCATAATTTGAGCTCTGTCAATCTCAGGAAGAAGAGCCATATTGTTATGAGTTTCACTTTGATCATAGAGGCTCGAACTGTCATCTCATGAATTCAATTCATAACTGTGACATATTTTTTTTTCCTAAATTTTCTAGTGCCACTCTAAATAAATCTAAATGTTTCTCAATTTGACGTTGGTTATATTGGCGCTAATTAGTGGACCACTATGATATTCGATATACTTTTTGTTTTCCAGTGTTAATATTATGTATTGCACATATAAATTCTCTATCATCTCATTCCTTTCAAATCGTGGTAGTATGTTTTCTTTCATTGGATTCATGCTTCAGCCAAAAATCTTTTTAACGCCCTTCAATCCTCTTGTTTTCTTGGGATGACACAATATTATACATCAAAGGGAAAAAGATAAAATTTATGGTAGCAACTCATTTTCACTCAATAGAAAATAAGCAAACTGATATTCGGAGAAAACTGATACTATGAGGTCTGTATTACTGCAGTAAAATCCAAAACGACCGAAAGTTTAAAGTGAAATGAGAGATCAGCGTTTTAGACTGACTTGAATTGAAGAATCTAATTTTGGGGAGAAAATGTCTCAGATTAAACCATCATTAAGATGTATCTACTATTCAATGAACTATATAAAAACTGCCTATAGAAGAAAAAATTGTTAAGTATTAAAATAAATTAAACTCTTGGCTTAATGTTTCCACGATTTATTTAACAATATGTATAGTCAACATGTTTCGAGCGTTAGCTCATTTTCAAGACTCAACATGTTCATGTCTCATGTTTCATGACTCAAGACGAAACATGTTGACTATACATATTGTTAAATAAATCGTGAAACATTAAGCCAAGAGTTTAATTTATTTTAATATTCAATTATGTTTCACCAAGAGTTAAGCGAGAATTCAATCTCATTAATTAAAAATTGTTAAGTATTATAACTATTATTATAAGTATCAGACTACACCTAATTCAATCCTGTTCGAATATTTCTTTGATGTGTCATTGTGATACATGAATCGATATGTATGACAATGAATGTACATATTATTTCTCCCCTAGCTGCAATTTCTACGCTCTTCTTATCGGAATGAACAGTGAACAAACGAGGTCTGGTGGCAGATATTACAATAACGGAGCTAAGATTCCATCTGCATTTCAGACTTGAAGTTGGAAGCATCGATTTGCCCAGAAACTTCATTTTTATTTCAAGATAACACTAAAAATCGTAGTTGTTATAGTGGAGATAGGTATATACTAGTGATTTTTGCATTCATGATACGCATAAAACGGAATAGATTTGACAAAATAAGAATTTGATTTTTTTTTCTGTACAGATGAGTCTCTTCAGATTCCAATGTCACAATTCACTATTCTACCAGTATTCACGAATTGAAATAGCTATTTGGGGCAAAAATGAAGTGACAAAATGAAACCGGAATATTGAAGTACATTCCAAAAAGTTTCATAGGTGGTGTCAACGGACAATTCTGTTATATTTCGTTGAAATGACTTTTTGTTAACTGTCCTCGTGAAGCGGTGGTTGGAGGATGACCGGCAAACAGGAGATCTGGATTCAAGGTGTATTATGGATGTTTCTGTCATGACGATAATAGTTTCAAGATAAAGTGAGGTTCAATGAAACTGGAGGTCTATTCTAATAAGAATGATTTCTCCATATATTTGTTCGATTTGAAGGATCAATAATACACAAATAATTTAGCCATAAAAGTTCCTGTAACATTTATCCTTCGATAGGACTACTGAATGAAATTCTCTCAGAATGAATGAATGAATTGTAGTTAACTGTTTTCTCTCTAGTGGAGATATTACGAGCATTCTTCGTTATTTTGAGAATTAAGCTTCCATTTGCGTACATTTTGCATTATGATTCATATTTTATAATCAGGAACACACATTCACAAGAATGTCTCATCTGTCATTCGATCCAGATCTCTCATTTGACAGGTGTTTACTCCTACGACTTCTAACACGTTATATTAAAGTAGGTTTTTATAATTTGATACTCATCAGGTAATTTCAATTTAGCTTCAACTTGTTTGTTAGAGTGTTAGTACATTCTAAATACTTACATACAAAAAAATTTCCAATAAAAAAAATTTTTATTGAGCATATTTCTGCAAATATTCTGAGAAAATCTTTTCTTCAGTGATTTTTTTATTCAAGTATTATTACAACCTTACAATGTTCCTCTTATGATTCTTTTGAATGAAACTCGAAAAAATTAATGTAATAACGGAACAATCTGGGAATTTGGCTTTGAAAATGTTATAGAATTCTCTACAGAAAAATATGACAAGATTTCTGAAGATTTACTAAAGAGCTCGAAAATTTATTTGTCAAAAACGTAACTGCCCCTACAAAATATGCATGATTTTATGCAAAATCTCCAAGAATTCATCTGTTTTCACAAGCTGTGATAACTCTGATAAAGAAGTACTCATAAGTTGTGGTGCGTAGTACATCTCTAGGTATCTGGAACTTCTGAGGCAAATGAAAAAATGTATTATATATTCATTGTAAAGAAATATACTAAATAGAAGTAATCAAGTACTGAAGAATATCGAAATAATTTCTCGTGGTTTTATTTTGAACAGAGAAATCAACAAACTCGCTTACAAACAGCGAATTTTCAATTTTAAAATTCGTGTAGTGCTGCCCTGCATCGGAAATCTCAGAAACTTCTTTTCGTGAACGCCGAAACCCATTTAACTTATCTGCGACGACTACATCATGACATCCCCCAACCATCAGACCACTCACGCGGAAGGACATTGCGGAACTAGAATACATCAACCAAGACTCTGCGAAAAGGAAGTGTAATGGTGGTAAACAACTGAAAACATGTGGGAAAATTTTGATCGTATCGTAAATTTCAGTTTGTGACTTCCGTTGTAGAACTATTGTCCGTGCAAATGTAAGCAGAATGAACCCACACAAAGAATGAGCTTTTAAAACGAAAACATAGTTGCCACAGTTAAATGGAAACTTTCCAGGAGAATTTTCAGGTGAGGTGGAAATATGCATTATTCTGGCAAATAATCAGTCAACGAAGATTTTCTGAATGCTCTGAATTTGTGAAAATTTTTGACAATGAGAAAATGAAGCGTTTTCTGTTCTTATTATTTATACTATCTCAGATCTAATGGATATAATATTGACTCGTCACATCTGATGTTCGCGGACGATTTGAAACTATAGCATAAAATTAGATGACCCGACAACTGTGTTCAACTGCGCTCGCTCTGGACCATGAAGCCAGTTAGTGTGAGGATAATTATTTGAGTTTCGATGTGTCAAAATGTCATGTTGCCTCTTCCATAAGAAAAAAGATCGAATGAATTGTGATTGTAGCTTGGGTAGTCAGGTAGAGAGATATTGGTAAAGTCTTCGATCAAAAACTTTCCTTCATTCCAGACATCACCCAACTTATTTCATCTGCCTCGTAAATATATGGATTCTGTATACGCAGTGGCAAATATTTCAATAATTCCTCAATATTTTTAAGACTATTCAATGCTCTAATCAGTAGCAAGTTGGAGTATGGCATCGTCATCCGGCATTGTATTTATACATGTCATCAATACCATCTTGAGGCTAAACGAAGAAAGTTCTTCAAAATTTTTGCTTGGAGGAAGAAAAGTTTATCCACAGGTGGAAGTCAATAATTATTGAGTTTTATTAAGTTTAATCTCATTGCAGGTTAGGAAAGAAACTTTATTTTTCACTCAAAATCTTGTACAAATTACTGCACAAAAGTATGAATTGCTCTCCTCTCTCGTCCGCTTGAGATTCCGTGTTCCTAGGCAAAATGCTCGTACCACAGAAGTATTGCACATAGAGACTCCAAGGACCAACCCGCTATACCATCCCCTATTTGGTTTATGGACTCTACATTTAATACAGTTGATAATGAATTTGACAGTAACTTCGACAACATAGCAGTTATTATTAGTAGGAGTTATGTGAATAACAGATTTGACTGAATTGAATTGAATTAGATTGAGTGTTTTGTAATCTTTCATTTCATTTTATCATTCCGTTATTAGTTACTTTTTTGTTTTTTCAGATTGATTGAGCTTTTTGATATACCTGTCGAGAATAAAGAACTCATTATTATTATAGTTGATTGAGGGGGAGATGCTTATTCAAATTCCATGTTTTAATGAAAATAATTTATTAATGAATTAAAGACAATCAAGAATTTCAAGAAAATTTCATATATTATCCACTAAAATAATGTTTCGTTATTCAATACATTCATCAGATGGATGAAAACTAAGTAAGTACAAAAATGTTTTTTGTACGTTCGTAAGATGACAATTGAAATAACATATGAAAATTATAAATTGGCTCAAACCCTTTTTGTAACTGAAACTATAACTATATTTGAAAATTAACGCTACGAATATCTCAATTTGAATAATTTTCTTCAAATATGAGCGCTTCCAATTGAAAGAAGGGGAAACTATTAATCAGAATCCCTAATTCTAAATACAATGCAGTTTTTTGTTCATACTATGATATTTTGGATACTACTTCAATGATAAATTTTTTTATACTTTTTTATCGATGGCAATATATTCATTAAATCGACTTAGGTATATAAGCGAAAGAAGGAATGCGCCAACTCCTAACTTCCTGCTAGACGTACGTGCCGGAAGTGAGCAGCATCCATATATTCGAGTGTATCGTAAATTTTCATTTCGCGATGTTTTTATATCCGGTCTTTCCCTTTACGCAGATGACAATTTCGGATATCTGGATCGTAGGCGTCCATAAATTCCCAATTAGATACTCGAGCTGGATAAGATTTAGAGAATTTTCTATACCCATTAATAACAGATATTTATATTGGGCACGAGGAATTATCAGCATTGATTATTTTCCTCATTAAAGTAATTACTTCGAATACCTGAATGAGTGTCGTAAAACTAGCAAATACGTTGCAAGTGAATACTTCAGATATTACGATTGATTCCAGGATTAATGAAAATTTGGTCTGAACGTTTCAGGAATATTCTCTTCAGAATTCGAGCTCGTCTATCTAGAAGACGAAATTATTATGAAGATTCAGCAAACAATATTATCACATCGGTGACCTAGATCCCTGTCGCAACAATTCAAAACTTCAAACAGAAAATATTGATGCTTGCAAGAATCAGTCAAGCCGCTAAAAACGTTTGGTTGAGCTTGCGCAGTCAACTCATCCAGCAACGAGTTGACTATCCGCCAATAGCATCATGACCTCAGCTATCCCCATGAAATCAGAAATTTCGCAGAACGGTTTCGATTCGCTTCCTATATTTGTTCTGCAGGTGCCTACCGCAGTAGTAGGCGAAAGGTCAGGAATGAAAAGTCTTGTTATACCACCGCCCAAAAGCTAAGAAACCCATATTCTTATGGACTCCGTCAGTTGATGCCTGCAACTATACATATGTAAATATAGGTATGTATATTTTTATAACAAAGATTTTTCCTCATAAGGAGAACGATTGAACTTGAATTCGCAATTATTAGGACTTCTACTTCATCTTTTTGACCTCCCAAAAACGCTTCATCCTCTCTGAATGCTCCTTCTTCCGATCATCTGTCCATTTTATTCCAGGTTGGCGATTTGATTTTTTTTCGAACCTCACATGTGCGATTTAACAACGACACTCAGTACGATCTTCGAGATTTTTTATATTGATCTGTTGTAAATCCTTTTGGACCTCTTTTAGCCACCGTGTTTCGCATTTACTCTTTATAATTATATCGAGTCGTTTCTTCGTTATTTTCTGTTTCATATATATATATATTATATATATATATATATATATATATATATATATATATATATATATATATATATATATATATATATATATATATATATATATATATATATATATATACCTGTCATCAGTAAAATGTGTGGGAATAAGAAGAAACGCCTGAGGTATGTGAAGATAGTTTCAGACATCAGTTCTCGCTGAATGATTGGGTTGGAATTGCGGTGACTAAATAATTCAACCATTATTTCTACCTCAAAGTCTTATTGGCGAGGTGTATAACAACTTAATGGAATATCTACGATGACTGCGATTTTGGAATATCTACCAAACGCGACAAAGTTGCAATGTGGTTTGTGGTTGATGGGGCACCACCGCAATTCAGATTGGTTGATGGTGATTTCTTAACAGCAACAAGTGAACGCTGAATTCGTAGAAATTGGTCACCACATGGCCAGCTCGATAACCAGACTCCACTGGAGAATTGGTAGGAATCGGATTGTTGCTGGTTTCCACTCAATTCGAAACAATACTAGTGTGTTTGAAAGGGTTCGGTAGTAGAGGACGAGAACATCGAAATCTTGTAGCCAGGCTGGGTGGAGTTATCTCGCGAACATTTAGGGTGTATTCAGCAAATTTACATGTTGAATTGAATGATGTATAGTCGAGTTTGTGTCAGTTAATTCTAAATCTTGAATGCTTAAATAAAATAAAACTCAAAACTATTGGAGTTTGTACTATACAAGTAGTTACTCCTGTGATGGCATCAAGTATCTTATGCAATAGAAAATTTTTTCTGCAAAGAGAGTTTCATTGTCATTTTGGGTTTCTTCTTTTCATTTCGTTTAGGATAAATTGGAATGCAAGAAGGTAATCACTTGCTACATCTCAATCTAGCTCAAATGGAAAAAAAGAAAATTATTATAATACCCTCCTTCCCTTCTGCCTTTCACAACAAAACGGGTAATAAAACTTCTGCCTTCCCGTCCATATATTTGTTCTCTTCTTCTTGCATTAATAAAATTTCTTTGCTCGGTGCATCAACACTTGTTATTCATGAACTAGTTTCATTTTTGTTCAAAATCACACATGTAATTGTAAGTAATATATAAATATAAATATATATATATATATATATATATATATATATATATATATATATATATATATATATATATATATATATATATATATATATATTTATATAGGAAATTAAATTTTTGTGCTTATGGCATGAATGAAATATTTAAGAAAATGAACACTAGAACATTCATTTGAAAAATTGAAATTAATCAAGAGAATGTTATAGCAGAGCTAGATATGTGAACGTGTACGATGTGATGTCTCCATTATCCTTCAAGGGATAAATGTTAGAGAAATATTGAAATCGATGCCACACCTGATGGCAGTGCGATACATATATGTTTCGTTCTGCAAGGAACTCGTAAGTCGCACCACGTCCATCGAATTTCAAATTTCGATGCTTGGTGTGTCTGTAATCCGAGAGAGGTGTTTTCTACTGATTTCTATAGATGGAATTGTGGAGTATTCATTACTCAACGATCTTCCACTTGAAGTCACAAGAAGATGCTTGGAGGTTGAAATCGTTTCCTCTCTTCGATGGACGTGGTGCGACTGACGAGTTCCTTGCAGAACGAAACATATATGTCTCGCACTTCCATCAGGTGTGGCATCGATTTCAATATTTCTCTAACATTTATCCCTTGAAGTATAATGGAGACATCACATCGTACACGTTCACATATCTAGCTCTACTATAACATTCTATATATTAATTTCAATTTTTCAAATATATATATATATATATATATATATATATATATATATATATATATATATATATATATATATATATATATATATATATATATATATATATATATATATATATATATATATATATCCCTTCCTCCCCTATTCCATTTCTTCGCGTTCACAACAGGGGTATTTCAGCTATATATGAAATCGATGATGACCAAAAGTATTAGCTTATCTACTCTTCACTGGAATTGAAGGATATTAAAATGTTTCAAATTTCGCCGTTATATTGAATCGAGCTGTATAGGCAAAGAATAAACTTTCCAAGTATTTTCAAACTGCTTTCAAAGTATAGAGAGGACGTCATTTTGAGGCTTCGTACCAATATTGACATATGTACTCGCTGTGGCAGCCTTTCAAAGTTATTTAGTTTGCTTCGAGCACTCGGAACTTTTCCTATGTTAATCTCAAATGCAAAAGAGGCAAGTTTTCATTAAACTGGGAAGGAAATTAAGATATACTTTAGGAATAAAGGTAGATTTTATGCTTCGATGTACTTAAAAGAGGGAATATGGATTACTTCAACTTCAAACTTGAAAGATTTTTCGAATGATCCCAGCTTTTTCTTTACATTCTGAGTTGTTGCGTTTTATATGGTCATGTAAAGGAATGAAGAATCACAATGTGGATATAATTTGTATCCACATCAACATATATATGATTGTTTTTTTTATGAAGCCGAAAGTCACGAAAATACGAAAAATTATAGAACAGACACTTACAGGTACAAAATCAGAAGTTGAATTCATGGGTGAAATATCAGATCCCATAGAACTCAAAGCCAGTTTGTTTCAGGGGATGGGCTTCCACCAATCCTTCACAACATTGTTTTAGAAAAAATTATTAGACAATGAGTACTTCAAATGAAGGGCCTACAAGAGGGTATGAAAAATGAATTTGGAATAAATGTGAAATATCTCGTTTCTCAAACGGTATTGCTATTATCACAGACAACAGAACTAAAGCGATTCTCGCAAAGAAAAACAGCATGAAATGCATGGAAACAATTCAAGAAATAAATCTTCTCTAATCACAACCCAAGGTGAAATTCTGCAAGTAGGCCATTTCAAATATCACGGAGAAGTTATAAAGTCCTCTGGTTTGAACCAAATCGCTAATGAAGAAATAATTTCCAAGCTCCAGAGGGTCTACATGATAACATGGGCGTACTATAATAAAGAGTGCATGTTGGGAAGCGCCAAATTGAGGCGCCTCATTATAACACAAAGATTTTTCCAGAAGCAATCTACTCAGCTGAAAAAATCTTTATTGATGGTCAGTCAAGAATTAGAGAAATAGAAAAACAAAAAGGAAAATTCTCAGAAAGATTTACGATTCAATCAAAAGAAACTGCATTTGGATGAAAAGTCCTCAAAATGAACTTTATCAAAGGACAAATACGATAACGGAAGAAATCAGAAAACGAGTAGCAATTTTTGCACATGGCTCCAGAATGATCCAGAACACCGATATAATTATAAAGAGTAAATGAGGAACAGAGTGGGTAAAAGAGGTCCAAGTAATAATAGATCAATTTAAAAAATCCCAATGATCGCACGGAGTGTCGCTATAAAATCGCACATGCGGAGTTTGGCAAAAATCGTCTCGCCAACGTGAGGTAAAATTGACTGATGAACAGAAAAAAGAGCATTCTGAGAGGATGAAGCGTTCTTTGAAGGAAAAAAGATGAAGCAGCAGCCCAAAAATTTGCCAAAAGTTACTTATATTCGTGTGAAATAATGTTGACTAAGACTACTTGAGGGCGATTGAGCTTTTCGCAAATGTTTGGGCTTTTGCTTAATCTTTTTAGTTGTAGAATATCTAAATTTCATTTCGCATTAATTAATGGCACATTGTAGCTTCGTTAAAACTCTGAAAGAATTTGGACATTGACATAATTCGGATTATGTATATCTAAACGTAACTTTGTAAACGAAATGCTTAATGCTTAGTGATATTTTATTTCAGTTTCATACAATTCGTAGATGAAATTTTTGTGAAACTCCAAGTCAATTTTTCGAATTTTCGAATGTGATGTTTTCGCAGTGGTTCACTGAAAGTTTTCTTCATTTATAATTCCAAATTAACGTCTCATTATAATTCATTATAATTTCCAAGTTGAATGATTATCAGTATATTGCCATTACGGTTTACTAACCCTATTACTCTTTCTACGAGCTGACGTTGCTGGATGCAATTCACACCGTGATTTTCGGTTCTTCTGCGACAGAGTATAAAGAAATATTTAGCATTCATGAAAGTTCCTTGAAACTATGAGCTCTGGATGTTCATATTATGATCTTAACGCTTTTTCTCATTGTTATAGCTTTTGTCGAAACGAAATAGTGATAAATGAGCATTATGGTATACAAATTTATCATATTGTATAAGAAGCACTGAGCTTTTTATACAGTTTTTGTGATTTCTCAAAAATATATAAATTTCTTGACAATTGTTTTGGGGTTTTTTCCCATTTTCAGAAAATAAACTGAAAGTTTAAACTTCAGTTAAAACGCTCAACTTCGGTTTAACTTTTGAAAATGGCTTAAAATACCGGAACAATTTTCCTTCAATTAATCTATTTTTTCGTGAAACCAAACTGAGTGTTTCTCATGAAATGTCTTTCACAATGTTTTACCTAGAAATCAGTGAAAATTAAATCAACCCCACCAATTTATTAGTAATAAAATGTTTCCATACGCATTTTGAACCACATAAGTGGAAATATTTATAAACTTTAATTGCACCTGATGGAAAAAGTAGCCATTATCTCTGCTCCCATGAAAATCTACATTTCATTTCTGCGCTCCAAAATGTTACTTTTCAGCTTTCTCTCAAAATTAGGCAGATTAATACGACTGTCTTTGCATTAAAGATGAAAGTAACTCTAGCTATAATCTTCAGCATAATCCGTTGAGTTTGTGAGGTTTTCTTCAGAAACCAAAGATTAAAACATGAAATAAACCCCTTGCGTTGAATGAAATCAAATTTCAGTGGTGCCCTATATTTTGATAGTCTCCATATTTTTATTCAGGGACAAGCACTGATACTCATTCCCCTCTTCAACCACGAGCACACAATTCAAATTATGATACCCTGTGGGATAATTAAATCCATCAGGAATAATGTGGATAAACACGGCATTTAGGGCGCATGTTTCTGGAGCACGTGCGGCGCTTGCTGTCGTCCAAACGGCTTGAAGATGTCGTACTCAAAATTTCCCATTTAGTCTGCTGCTCGGCTTCGCGTAGCTCGGCGGTTTCTGGGTTCTTCGCCCCGAAGTTGCGAACTTTTTTCGTATTTCCATGCAGATCTTCAGCTCTTGGTGCTAATTGACAATGACAATAGAACCATTAGGTAGGTAAAAGTATATTCGTACAGCACAGATAATAAACAAACTCTTAATTATGTCTATATATACCTGAAACACGACGGAGTACTATTTTTATTTACTACAGGATAAGGTGGAAGAAATTTTTCTGATTCAAAATCGAAATTTTCTCCCGAATATTACATTCCATTGTTTATTTCTTATTAAAGTTTTCGTCGAAGACAGTAGAAAATATACTAAATTTTCGTCGGTTTTTTCAGGAGTTTTTTATATAGTCGTCAAATATTTTATCAAGTGTTGTGAAGTAAGTAAATGAGTTAAGTAATTGTTGATTAGAATATGAACAAAAATGCAAATATAACGTATTCAGAAACACGTAATTTTTAGAGAATAGTTTTTTAAAAATTTGAGAAACACCGAAACAACAAAATATGTGGGACTATCAACTGATTATAATGTATGTACAAACTTTGGAGGAAATACATATTAAGAGAGTTCATTCATTTTCCTCGAAATGAAATTTATTATCCGTTACAAGTAATTGATTTTGCTTCATAAAATATATAATGAAGGACTGATATATTTCTGAGCCTTTCAAATATAGGCTCAGAAATATATCACTCAAGTTTGGATAATGATACTCCTTTATTCGTCAATACAGAAACGACAGAAGCACAAATTTGTAGGAAGTCCATTTCTGAATGACAAATAGGTTAAGGAAGTCTTTATATTTTGTTGCCTTCAGTTTAATAGTAGACTATTCTAGTAGAAAAAAATTCTGATATATCTTGCAGCTCAACCTGAAATATATTTCAGTATCAAATGAAAAGTAAATGAAAACGTTTTCCTCATTCTTCGAAAAGACAATAACTTCGATCTTATATGACGGAATATAAACCGTTTTCATGTTTAAAAATTTGGAAATTCCACTATATTAGTTTATAGGACTGCTTTACTTATTCCTTTCATAACACTTCTTTTATATATATATATATATATATATATATATATATATATATATATATATATATATATATATATATATATATATATAAGAAAATGAACACTAGAACATTCATTCGAAAAATTCAAATTAACCAAAAAGATGTTATGATGGAGCTGGATATGTGAACGTGTACGATGTGATGCCTCCATTATCCTTCATGGGATAAATGTAAGAGAAATATTGAAATCGATGCTACACCTGATGGAAGTGCTAGACATATGTTTCGTTCTGAAAAGAACTCCTCATTCGCACCACGAACTTAACATATCTAGCTCCACTATAACATTCTTTCGGTTAATTTGAATTTTTCTAATGAATGTGCTAGAGTTCATTTTCTTAAATATTCCGTTCAGTGCCTTTAGCACCAAAACTTCATTTCCGTATATATATTATATATATATATATATATATATATATATATATATATATATATATATATATATATAATTTATGTAGAATATTTGAAGGTATGTATCTGAAGTTTAAAAAATAATCAATTTCGATACTCTCTATTCCGGCATTTTATATTCAAGTAATTTCACAATATGTTATATTCATCATTCCCTTGTCTTTGAAAATGAAGAGTGTTCACTCATTCAAAGCATTCATCCATAATATATTTCATTCCATTCAAGAATTCACTCAAACAGCTCGATTTTCCATTTAATTTCCACATGAATATTGGACGATCGAATATTTTTCGGCATTAAGAAAACATCTCCATCATTTTTCTCTGTGAATGCTTTTTCAATTGATTCAACTAATATACTTAGTTATTTTATTGATATATTCAATGCGATTTAGCATCATTCGTCGCATACTTTCCAATTATCAATATAAATTGAAGCATGTCCAGAATGAAGGCAAATTTATTGAAAAATGAACAATGCAATACAAAATTAGAGATGCACATTTTAAACTATTTCATGGATTTGGTTATTCATTTCGGTGAAACATATCTACTGTTCAGTTATTTCATATCCAGATTCAGATTAATTAGTTTAATTATGTGATCGATGATAGAATATTCATTTGATGATATGAGATTCAGTGTTTTCGATATAATAATTGATTATAAAAGAGAATTCCTCTAGGTTGAGATTTTCAAATTTCTACAAATACGAGTATTTTGGTACCCCAATTTTAAATTTTTCAGACTGCAACTGAATAAATCAAATAAATATCTTTTACGTATTTTCAATTCATGTAGAAAATTATAATACACAAAATCAGATATTTGGATAAATAATATTTATCATAGTTTGATATATCGATTCAGTCAAAATTTTCCACCAATATTGGCACTACTAATGGACTCGAAATGGCTTTAATATAGAAATATAGATTCAATATTTATGTGATATATGATGGAATCATGGAATAAATATTTCAGCTTGAGCTATACGATGATGGACTATAGGACGAAATTGCGGTGTCAATATATTTTTCATAATTTCTGAGCATATAAAATCAAAGTTACAATCAATTCCGTCATCACAAAAATATTCGATATTTTTAATAAAACACACTAAGCTTAAGTAGTTTCAAGGAACAATAATTGGCTGACAATTTTTTTGAGCTGTCTCCAAAGTTAAACTCTCATTTTCAGTTCAAAAGTTGATGTTTTTGAAAAGCGGTTAAACCCTTATAGCATTGTCAAGCAATTGGATAAATTAGAAACAAAATCTTATTCTATTAAAGTCTGAAGTAGTCGATTATTCTGACAAAACGCGTCACGTTATGACAATAAAGGTGTAAATGATATTCGAGTGTTTGAATCGTTCTAAAGTATCCAGTTTGTTTCCGAAAGAATTGAAATACTGTTTAACAATCAGAATATTTCATGAAGAATGTCAGAGTTTCATGAGCAGATCAGTTCGTGGGATATATATGTTGTTTCCTTCACAAGGAAAAGAGACTGAATTGACTGTGATTATAGCGTCGGTGGTCAGGTTCTCTGTCGTTCTGATAAGGTGAGAGATCTTGGTGTAGTCTTTGACCAGAAGCTTTCCTTTGTCCCACACATCACCTGACTTATTTCATCTGCTGCGAAAATATATGGATTCGTTATACATAATGGCAAATATTTTAATAATTCCTCAACATTCATAGGACTATTTAATACCCTAATCCGTAGCAAGTTGGAGTATGTCAGCACGATCTGGCATCCCATTTACACTTGCCATCAACGCCATCTTGAGGCTATTCACAGAAGGTATTCGAAATTCTTAGTTTGGAGGGCGGATAAAGTTTATCCACAGAGAGGAGTCAATCATAACAAATTGTTGAGTGGATTTAGTTTAATCTCATTGCAGAGCAGGAGAGAAACTTTATCACTCAAGATTTTGTACAAATTACTGCACAGTAGTACTGATTGTGCTCCTCTCTTGTCCGCTTTGAAATTTTGTGTTCCTAGGCAAAATTCTCGTAATACAAAAGTATTATTCCACCTAAAGACTCCGAGGACCAAATCCCTAATACAATCCCCCATTTGGTTTATGGAGTCTACATTCAAGAGAGTTGACAATAATTGTGACATTCACTTTGACTCCATAGAATTTATTATCTGGAGTTATGTGAACAACGAAAATTGACTAGAATGTATTGATTTAGATTGAGTTATTTGTAATAATTCATTGAATGCTATAATGTAGTTATAAGTTACTATTTTTTTTAGATTATATTGAGCTCTTCGTTAAATCTTTTTTCTAATTATTCAGTTATGTATTCAACATTGTTATTATTTTCTGTGATTGTGTGTTATACCTGTTAAGAGTAAAGAACTTATTTTATATAATTATATATGATTATATGTAAAGAGGAATATACAAATGAGCTTGGTTTATTCTTGGTTGGGGTTGGTATAGTTTTAGTTTTCATTTCATTCTTTTACATTAATTTCTTGATATTGAATGGTTTGTTTTTGTAGTGAAATGTTCTGTTAGGTTAGATAGTTTGCACACACAGGTTTCAACTAAGCTCGATACAAACTGTTATATTGTGCAAAATACTTTTCTCATATTGTATGTTTTTTCATTTGCTTTGGTATCTTTTGTAATATCTGAATGAATAAGCGAATTGAAATGAAATGTTTCACCAAGAGATTGAGCAATATCCAATCAATTTTATCGAACATATTCACTACATGAAACTGAAATAATTTGGGAATGGTTTGCATTTGAAGTTGAGGCACAAATGGCCGTTTCTAAGAAGTTTAACGCAGTATATCATACACTTCTTTGATCTTACACCACTGTCACATAGAACCGACGGAAGCCTTTCCGGTCGCCACTACTCGTTCCTAAAATAACATTGTAAACTCAACGGAATAGCAATGTAAGAAACTAATACTGCTAATATTTTAATCCCCAAAAAACATATCTTTGAAATTGTTCGCTAGAGAATTGCATTAACGTCGTGTTATATACACCGAAATCCTTTAAGCCTTTCAGTAGAAACGTAGTGAAGACGTATATACTACTGTATAAATTAAAGTAATAGTCGAATATTCTGTGTGCAACCGGGTAGGAATTGGAATTTATAGGTTATTTCGACGTTTCTACAAACGACAGTAACGGAGGTGTAACTTCCGTAACTTTACAATGTTACAGTCGAAATCTCCGTGTCTTCTCCGCTCAATAGTTTATGTTGTACCTTTGTGGGACTTGGTTAGATTCATGGATTTCAGGAAATGTGTTTCAGTCTTTACGGCGTTTGTTCCGAAATAACGGAGTTGAGGAAATGAATCCGTTCTTGTTTTGATCCTCGACCTTATTGTCTTATCATTCTGTCTAACGCCTTCTCATCGATTTCCAACGATGAACCTTTGAATCCTAGTTGTAATATCAATAATAAAAGCCTTCATTAACAATCAAATGATTCATTAATCGAAAAGTAAACTATAGGTAAGGCTACAAAAAAATTAATATATTCTTATGGCATCTGTCGATTACAGTTGACTCCATTCAGGTGTATTTTGGTCTTCAGCTCTAACAAGAAAGGCTTCAATTTCGTAGATTTTCATCACCTGAATCAACCAACCATAAGGCACGGAATCAAATGCCTTTTGCATAATCTATGTGTGTCGAATTTAAAAATAGATTAGACATACTGTGGTTAGTGAGCAGACAAAACTTTGAATATAGCGAGTCGTACAAAAAATGGAAACGACAATATGACAATAATACTCACAATAATACTATACGAATATGACAAGCTACTCAAAAATTTGAAGATAGAAAATTACGAAAACGGAATAAGTGAATCTGACAACAAAAATAAAACTATGTGGGCCGTTTTTAATTAAGTTAGGGAAAAAAAGGAAGCGGTCAAACGATTGTCAAGTAGAGGGAGACCCAACTACAATAGCGAACAAATTCAATGAATATTTCAATAACATAGCGTTAGAAATGTCAAAAACCGTGACAGATTTAGAATTTGATATTACTTCACTGAAAAAAAAACAACCAATCAATGTTCTTACGACCGACAAATCCATTAGAGATAATCGAGTTGGCGAGATCCTTGAAAAATAAGTTCAGTTGTGGAGAAGACGAAATACCTGCAAATATAGTGAAGATGTTCATGTCAGAAATTGATGATATTTTATCGTACATCAATAGTAACTCTTTTAGGGAAGAGATATTTCCACAACATTCGAAACAAGGGCTTATTAAACCGCTATTCAAAAGTGGTGGCACAAACTGTTTGAAAATGATAGGCCCATCAGTCTATTGTCAAGTTTCTTAAAAATTTTCGAGCTAGCTATGTATTCGAGGGTAATAAAGTTTTTATACAAAGCTAATCTCTTTGTGGAAAGTCAGCGTGGTTACTTGAAAAATAGATCAACACAAACCGCTATATTCGAATTCACAATAAATATGATTCATATGATAGAAAATAACAATATGGCACTGGGAATATTCTTAGATTCATCCAAAGCGTATGACTCGATAAATCAAGAATATTTATTACAAAAACTAGAAATAAACGGTATAAGGGGAAAAGTCAATAAGTGGTTTCAATCATATTTATCTGAAAGAATACAATTGGTAGAAATAACAAAAAATGGTTGCCTTGTAAGAATAAAGTTAATTAACATGTCAGTTAACAAAACGGGAATAGCTCAAGGGAGTGTTATTGGGCCGCTATTGTTCACAATTTTTTTAAAATGATCTATCTAGTATTGTACAAAATGACGGAGAGAAAATTGTGAATTTTGCAGATGATACGAATTTATTTTAGGGGGCATATGAAAATAATGAATTAAAAAAAGTTGGAACAGATTTCTTTACAAGAGCAGAAGAATGGTTCTCCAAAAGTGAGTTGATATTAAATGCAAAGAAATCAAATTTTTTGTTTTCAGTACTGATAAAAACAAAAAACAAATACCAAACAACATACGGTTACATAGTGAAGAATATCAGTTTTCAGATCACTCAAAGTTCATTGGAATGTACGTACATTGACAACTTTTCAAATTGGAGAGTACACACTGATTATGTAAAACAAAAACTTAACAAAATCAATTTCGCAATAAGAACAGTCAGTAAACATATGAATGAAAAAACTTTCAAAGAATTGTATCACGCAAATTTCGAATCAATTCTGAGATATGGGATTATATTTCGGGGAGTGGAGTATAATTTGGAGGAAATTTTTATAGTTCAGAAAAGAGTAATGAGAATAATTTATAAATTACTTTTTAGAAAATCCTGTCGTGGTTTATTTAAAAAAAAATATTTTGACGTTGTCCGGTTTATATATGGTATATAGTTTAACTTTTTTAATTAACAACAGAGAAAGGTTCACAGAAAGCAGCAGGAATCGTGGTATAATACAAGATTATTACATTTTTATTTTCCAATACACCGTCTAAGTTTGACGGAAAATCCTTCATATAGGTGCATGAAACTCTAAAATAAACTACAGAATGAAATTAAGGAAATAAAAAGTACCAAACATTTTGTAGAGAAAGTTAAAACAATTTTGATACAAAATGAGCCCAACAACTTGAACGAATTCTTCAATGTGTATAAGTTAATAGTTGCTTATTTGTAGGAAATCTGATACGATTTTGTGACGCCGTTTGTTCAAGTCTTGAATGTGGAACATTACTCTGATGTTGTTGTGAAGTTTATACAAATAAAGCTTATTATTATCATTATTATGAATTGATTTCTAAGTCTACAATTGATTTAGCGTTGACCCATAGCAATTGACCCAAAGCGTTTTTAGTGCATGCCTTCTGTTCATCGGTACAATGATAATATTTCGCTCGCAGTGTTCATATATTCTGTTCGCAACTTTGTTTAACGTTGAAAGGCAGCTAATTGGACGATAGTAGGAAGGGTTTTGTTTGTTTGACAAATTCTTCGGTAGGTATATGCAGAAGATATTCACACGGTTTGAGGGAAACTGACATAGTTTGAGCTCAAACATCATTGTACACTGTATATTTGGGGTGAATCACTACAATTTTTCTGATGCCAGAAGCAATGTAAACCGTCAGACCCTGGTGCTTTCTAGTTTTGAGTATTTTTTATAACAACTTCGAGCTCCTCTGACCTGAAGTGACTTGATGTTGTCTTATCTCCGTGCAGGCGTTGGTGGCCATGTTCTTTTCCTCTGTTTTCCTGTACTACGGTATAAATCAGCAGGTGAAGCCAGCTGTTCACTCAAAAAATGCTGAATGGTTTCTCTGGAAGGGTACTTTTGTCGTTGTTAGCTACAAATCGGCATATGGCCTTTCTCAACAATCTTACGAAATACGAATGAAGGAATAAATTTCAGGAATTGAGTCCAAAAACAAATTAACTTGTTCTAAGATCTTGAATAAGTTATTTGTCTGGCATCGATGCGCGGTCTTGAGTTCCCACGAAGGACTCTTTGAAACTTGACACATTTCTGAATCGTGGGTCATCTTCCTTCAAGTACAATCTGCAATTTTGCTGATATCATTCTCTCATATAAGACGTTTCCTCGCTTTTATTTCTTCCGTTATATCTGCGGTACCATTCAGTAACAACTTTGGCTGCTTTCTCTTTTCTGTTTCTCATCAAATGGAGTGTCCATTTCCATTTCAGATTGTTCATGCAGTATGTAACATCCTTCATTTTAGTTTGATTTTTTGATGTTCCAAATTTTATATTTTTTTCAGCTTGACGCTCAACATACTTCTCTTCACACTGTAAGATTGGCGTCCGTAAGTCATAATGGGTAAAAAACACGTGTCAAATATTCAAACTTTCATTTTGATTAGTACCTGTGTGTCTTTCGACGAAGAAATTGTCGAAAACACACTATTTCTTTGAGAGGATTATATTTTTTCTGTCAGTTAAGTCTGTTGTCTTTTTCTTATATTGTGAGGTCTTTGGGAAAACGTGAAAGGAATTCAGAAATAATAATTTTGCTCTTCGGACAAAGTTGGAGTATTATGTAAGGACTCAAAGAGGCAGGAGTATTTGATATGCTAATTTCGTTGACATTTTTATATGATACCTAAGCCTATATTCTTATTACCACAATTATATTTGAAGCTCATGAATAAATATCAAAAATAATAAAAAGTTTTTTTAAGCATGGGAGGGAGAGTCGAAGCAAGATTTTTTCTACTGATACGATGAAGGGGTGGTAAATAATTATGATAAATCTGTCTATATAATACCAAAACTATTGGGAATACAAAGGGGACCAAGTACCTATTGAGAAGTACTTCAGTCCAGATATTTTTTGAAAAGAAAAATGTTGAAAACTCGATTAAAATATTAATTTTGAGTCACATATATGAATATATATCAATTTCGTATAATAATTGAATGAAAAATTGAAGCGTATGATATATGAGAATCTTGCGGTGTTTTTCAAGCAATCAATCTTATATCCAAGCAATCCAAACAGCACAGTGCGTCGACAAAATAAATTAAAATGTAAATAATTCCACCTTTCCGTTGCTCATTCCCCTAAAATTAAATCAAAATTCTCCTATTAAATCTTGCAGAGTTTCAATCAGGTCTCCTATAATGTGAAAAACATCAAGCAATCAATTTACATAATAAATAACCTGGTATTTTTTAACGAGTCTTATAAATATCCCTCGTTATATTAAATGTTTTTCAAAAACAATAAGTGAAACACTTTTACGATACGTGCTTTCTTCCCTTCCGCATCGATTTCTATCAGAACTTGTTATTCAATTAATACTCTACCATTATCCGTGCTCAAAATTGAATTTCAATGTATTTTCATTCACACAGACGATTTTTGCCTACAGCGGGAAAGGGAAATTTACGAGACGCTTTCCGTCGCCCAGGCGACGGTCTGATGTTCGCTCAGGTAACGTGATCCTGCCCGACAACAACCGTGTCAAATTGTCTCGATCTTTTCTTCGTTTTTCGTTTTCCGTTAGATGTTTTAATGGAGGGCTTCACGAATAGTTTCCGTGCTACACTTCTTACTTGAATATTCACATAGTCAAATAGCTCTATTGTAATACTAGCACTGATATTGGAACTTCAGGCATCGTAGTTTCAACCCCAGTTCAGAAGTAGTACCGAAAAAAACGATAACAAATGAAAATTTAAATGTATGAAAGTCAGGTTTAATCATTTTATTTTGATATGAGTATGGAAATATCGTTGTTTAGACGGGGTGTTCGTTGTTATTTTCAGAAAACAAGTTTATTCACGGGTCTACCAGACATTTTTGAGATGAGCAGGTTTAAGAATAGTTTTAGAAGTAATCTCAATATTTCGGCAACAATTGTTACTTTTAGAATTTTTTCAAGATGGCAAATTCAAATTCGGTATTAGCTGAGCTATTAGTTGTAATTAGTGCTACTGTAGATACTTTCTTTTTCCAAGGATTCGCAACTTCTTTGTGCTTGTTCGTAGCACATTCTCTGGCTAGCTAGTTAAAATTTCCAGCTAAAGACTAGTTAATCTTTTTTCTACGTAAAAAAAGCCATATAAAACGTCACAACGAATAACGATTTTCGAAATATTTCAATTTGAAGTAATCCTTTCATCTGTTTCAAACAATGAACAGTTTCTAAATTTATCTTCCATCGACATAAAAACATCTTAAACGCTTACTTTCGAATAACAGTAAACAACGGAACACAAGATATGAAAACAAAAATTACATTACAATTGAAGAACACAAATACAGCTCCACATTCAAAAAGAGTAGACGATTAAATTTATGGAAATAGTGAAAATCAGTAGACTCCAAACTCTGAGAATATGGATGATGAGCAATTGGAATTAAATAATTCACCATGGTTGGCCCTTTTTTGGTAAAGAACCTATAGTTTAGTATGGAAGACCTTTGAGAATTACTCTGTGGTTTCAAAGCCAACTGTATAAATACAGTTGGCTTTGTACAGAAAAAATAAATACTTGTACAGAAAAATTTATTGTTATTTGAAAGGTAACAATAATTATAAAAGAGATTATCTAAAAGATTTTTTTCAATTTAAAACTGAACAAACATTTTCAACACCCTACCTTAAAAATAGGTCTTGCATATATGCTTATATTAAATTCTTCTTCCTCAAAAAATAACTGATGAATAGCTCTATAAAATACTGGATGCTTCGTGAGGAATAACCGGTATTTTTTCCGGTATTTAACCGGTAATTTAAGGAGTAATTGTTCTACTCTTGAAGTAGTATATATTTCATTTGTAATAAGACGTCTATTTTAAATATTCAACTTTCTTTCAGTTTAACAAATATCAAACGTGGTCGACTTATGCCTAATTCGAAATTCCATTGGGCTAATAGAATGCTACATTGTCCGCTGTCAACCTCTATTAGCAACTAAGTTCATACACGCACAAATGTCCACGTCTCACATGGGATTTGAACCCTTATATTTCATACAGCAAGCCTCGACTCCACCATCGAGTCTCACCATTTATTCTCATGAAGAGAATAAATCTCTTCATTTCTTTAAATATAACGAATGTTTATAGACAAATGATTTCATTCTCAATTTTGATGAGTTGCAATGAATTCCTGAATTTAAATGGTATAGAAGTTCTTATCTTGCAAATTGTAAAAAAGCCCTCAATTTTCCAATAAAATATGAGTTAATTCAAATCCGCTGCAATTGATCCTCTTCAAACCTGTATGTAACAGAAATGTGTATTCTCTATGAATATGAAAAATAATTGATATCATGATGGTATTCAATCAATAGTCCAAAATCTGGCACCATTTATTGGGTGGGTATTTGACGCTGAAAACTTGTCACATACCTCTCCCATATAGCCCAATACAGAATTTCAAACCTGGCTGATGAGTAGCGGGGTTAATCAACCCCAGAATTTTTAAAAATATCGATTTGTTTCCCGAAAAATATATTTGAGGCAAAACGCAATTTCTATATGTTGCAGTGTATACGAAAATTAATGAATTAGAAAAAAAATAAGCCAGACGATTTAATCGGGGTTTCAACAGTGCCAGACGCGTGCAAAAATATTTCGCAAAAATTTGTAAAAAATGTATTTGCGACAGCTTGAAATTTCAATGGATTTTTATTTATAACTAAAACATAAGATTGCCAAAAAGACAGATCATTTTGGTGGGACTTTCCAGCTGCAAACCCATGAAAATTTAGGGGTTGATTTAGCCCCGCTACTAACCAGCCAGGTCTGCAATTCCGTATTGGCGTATAATAGGAAAGTTATGTGACAAGTTTTCAGCTTGTCTCAAATATCTACCCTTAAAATTGGTGCCAGCTCTCGTACTAAAACCTGCTTCTAGGATTTTCCGATATTCAACATTCCATCGAAACTTTCAATTCGAAAACAAACGTTTCTCCAATTTCAAAGATTCCATTCGAATTGAAAAATAAAAACAACGCTTTCTTCAATAACGAAGATTCCATCCGAGCTCAAAGAAAAAATAATAAGTCAGCAAAATACGAACTGTTTAGGAATATCTCATTTTTAAGAATCTATTCATGGAAAATAGCTGATTTAATTTGGTGGAATAATAAAAACACTGTCGACTCCAACTTCTGGCTCGACATCTGGTACCTTTGTATATAAATTAAAAATTTAATTAGAAGCTCCGTTCTTTTTCTATCGGGAGATGAATGCTATCGCATTTTCCGGTCACGTAAAGAAATCAGCACAACTTATTCATTTGCAATTTTACTCATGAGATGAATATAAATATGTTAAAATTTTTCGTGAATGCGAATATCCACAATGTTATTTTGTCAATAGGTTCCTGTATAACTTTGTGAGAACCATATGCAGGGGTAGAATATCCTGTATATTTTTGAAGTTTTAATTGATATGATCATTCCAATTAGTAGTATATATGTCAGGATTGAAATGAAGGAATGAAATAATATATATGAAAATATAGAAGAGAGAGTAGTATATTAATGAAGAAAACCAACAAAATTGCTTTTTTTTTGTTGGTGAGAATAAGAACTCAAACAATTATTATACTTCGATATGAAAGTATACTATAACCTTCTTCGATAAATTTTCTTTGACAAATTATAGCAGAGCTGGATATGTGAAACATAAACAATGCGAGGTCTTCCGATTGTCCTTCTGAGGAGAAATGTTAGAGAATAATGAAATCGATGCCCATATATATTGAAAGCTTAAGACAGTTACTGTTTCGTACTACGAGGTTACCCATCATAAATCATTCATTAAACTTCGAATCAGGACATACACTCGTTCAAGAAATGAAAGGCAACGACCCCAATATTCAAATAACCTCCCATTAATAATTGTAAGGTGAAGTCCTCGACCAAAAGCTTTCTTTTGTCCTACACATCATCCAACTTATTTCATCTGCCGCGAAAATATATGGACTCATTATACGTAATGGCAAATATTTTGATAATTCCTCAAAATTCATAGGACTATTTAATACCCTTATCCGTAAAAAGTTGGAGTAAGGCAGCATGATCTGGCATCCATTTACACTTGCCATAACGCCATCTTGAGGCTACTCAGAGAAGGTTCTTGAAATTCTTAGTTTGCAGAGAGGAGTCAATCGTAACGAATTATT
Organism: Henosepilachna vigintioctopunctata; assembly: GCA_030704895.1. Taxonomy (NCBI): domain Eukaryota; kingdom Metazoa; phylum Arthropoda; class Insecta; order Coleoptera; family Coccinellidae; genus Henosepilachna; species Henosepilachna vigintioctopunctata. The sequence goes on from JARQZJ010000093.1 coordinate 550,930, forward strand.
GAGTCGATTTTGTTCAATCTCATTGCAGAGCAGGACAGAAAAAACTTTATCACTCAAATTTTTGTACAAATTACTGCAGAATAGTATTGATTGTCCTCCTCTTTTGTCCGCTTTGAAATTTCGTCTTTTTAGGCAAAATTCTCGTAATACAAAATCATTCCACCTAGAGTCTCCGAGGACAAACTCCCTAATACAATCCTCCATTTGGTTAATGGAGTCTACACTCAATAGAGTTGCCAATAATTGTGACACTCACTTTGACTCCATAGAAGTTATTATTAGGAGTTATGTGAACAAAGAAAATTGACTAAAATGAACTGATTCAGATTGAGTTCTTTGTAATATTTCATTGAATGCTATAATGTACTTATTAGTTATTATTTTTTTAGGTTAGATTGAGCTCTTTTTCATATCTTTTTCATTTTATGTATTTAGTAAGTATTCAATATTGTTATTATTTTTCTGTAATTGGCTGTTGAGAAAACCTGTTGAGATTAAAGAACTTATTATTATTATTGTAAGACAGAAATATAAAGTAAGTCGTATGCATATGTAATGCATAAATTAATGTACATCTCAAATCTTAGGAATCAATGAAAAGCACATGAACCAAGATTGAAAGCTTCACACGTCCTTATCATTCAAGATACTACATTTTAGAACTGTAGTTTTTTGAACAATTTCATCTTATTTGATGGTGCCATCTAGGTTACAGTTGTGGAAAAGCTCGTTGTTATTTCTCAAAACATGAAAGAATTTAATACAAAAAAAGAATTCTGCAGTTCTTTTGCATTATCGCACTTGTAGATATTCCATATCAAAGTGTATTATAACCTTCAAAAAGTTGAAATGTTCATTCACAACTCTTCGAAAATCGTATGCCTTAATGCAATGTTGCTTCCATTTGTATTCTCCGGTAGTGTGAAACAGCGATTAAAACACTTACATAATATATTACATCTTTGAGAATAGTTCAGGCGAACTTCTACTCAAATGAGCTCAACAGAATATGCCTGCGTCTGTGAAAGCCAACAATAAGACTGCTTCCATGCCAGTAGATGGGAATACCAAGTTTCTTTATAAGCCTTGACTAAGGAAACTAACAGAAGGACCTCAACATAACCAGACATAGTCACTGCCATCTTCTTATGAGCAACGATGCAACACTTTGCAATGTTCTGTAATAAATAAAAAAAATGGATATACTTACTGCATGTAGAGAAAAATGAACAGAATAACTAAGTTGCAATACTACTGAATGAAAACACTTAAACATGCCGCATGTTAAAATAGCAATATTTTTTTAATTCCTCACACTTCAGATATACTAACTACGTGAAAAGAGTATAATATGTTTATCATCAGGTGACTATAAGCAAACAGTAAATAAAACAACCACACTTATAAAAACACCAAAATTGTTTTATAGACGAACATATATTTCTGAATACAAAACCATTATTGGGATGATAATAATACTACTAGTTAATAGAAAGCATAAATATTCCATTTATATATAGCAATGAATTATAAAATTGTATTGTCAAACTCCAGCTTTATATTCTATAATTACTCTTGCGAATTGAGAGTCTATGGTGAAACGTGTCTTCAATTTTGTGTAATGTGTACTCTATATCATCACATTTATTTTATCGGAAATCTGAAATTTCACAATTTCGTTGTAAATCTGAAGACCTCTTTCATTTCATTTCAATAGTTAGATTGAATTAAGTCAAATTCTCAACCTTTGTTCAAGCTGTGTAATATGGTTATTTTGATTGATACTACGTTTTATTTTCGTTTGGAAGATTGTATAATATGCTGACTCTTTTGTTCTGTAGGATCGAATTCTCTTCACTTCTTCCTCTGTTTCGTCGACTTTTCATCCTATTTTTTTTCACTTTGTTCTATGGAAAATTCTTCACATCTAATACATTTCATTTATAATTCTTTCCTCATTTCATTTCCAAAACATTTGATCTTCATTATTATTCTGTGAGCAACCTGGTGGAACAATATTCCATTAAGTATAAACTGGCATTAATCAAATAATCAACTTCAGAAAAACCTGATTACATTATCAGTGATTGACACATTTCCATCGAATTTTTTGAATATTTCATATTTAATGATACTTATGGAGATATTTCAGATACCCTTCCCCAGGAAAAATAACAGCAGTGAAAACTATAGTATAAAATAAAATTTTACCAACTTTAAAAGAGATATGGAACACACCTCAGTGAAGGCAATGATTATGCAAATATCGTAACTGGAACTATCACGTTGTTGTATTCGAATGGGTTTAAACTAGCTTTGAATATAAATTTACTTCTCGTATGAAAAAGCTTTTAAACTCCTTACAATCCTTTCGCTATTTGATTAAATATTTTCATTAGATATATGGCCAATCCGCGTGAAAGAACTTCCACTTTTATGTTCGGTAACATCTTGAGTAAATTGGATTGAGAGTCGGTTGTGGATTACTTTATATTCAAGTGGTTTTCAAGTCGTAAATTTGACTGTATGATAAGAAATCTCCCTTTTTTATGATGAAAAGGAAATAATGAATAATAGATTATTCGAATACGTAAAGCTGTTTTTTCTCCGTAAGGGGTATATTTGAGAATTTTCTAATTATTGAAATGGATCTGTATCCATATGAATTATTTTTGTTTGTTTTGTATGGAATTTTTTATTATATTAACACTGTAGAACATTGTTTTTCGAATTTTCACTGGAATCGGTTTCATAAATAAAATTCTTATCTTCTCTACGCAAGATAACTTCTACGTATTCTTATCAACAACCTTAGCATTCACATCAACTTATGATGGTAATTGCGACATATATATAATATTGAGATATTCATTGAATTATAATATGATTCAATACAAATCAAAGTTTCTACTGACGTTTAATGTGATGGCAGAGATTTTGAATAAAATTCTGTTGTAGCTGTGAATTATATCGTAACATATTGTTAACTACAACTAGCCTCCAGATCAATGTGTCGTACAAAAATATTATTTATGCGAAGTGACATGTTTTGATACTTCCTGCTTCATGAGCATATAAGATATCCGCCAGCTCAAAGAACGAGTAAGGACCTATAAATAGGGTCTGTTTAAATAAGGCCATTGTTATAATTTTGCAAACGAAGTAAAATTTTTGAAGAATAAAAACGATGAGCTGAAGATTTGAGGATAGAATAATACAAAAAGGAATTCATTGTAATACTACAACTTTATTGAATGGCAATTCATTACAGTGTTTCCTCAAATATTACAATTTCCTCGAATTAACAAACGAGTAGAAACACATAAGCAAAGGAATACGTATCAAGAATATAATTATATTCTGAAAACGAAACAAAAACGAAAAGAATATGATTGTGTTTCTTATTATTTCTATTATAACTATTGCTGAAGATATATAACCGTTTAAAAAAGAGTAAAATTTAATAATTGTGAGATTTGGACATGTAAAATTGTGATATTTTTTCATAAATGGTCGTAATTCTAAAAATTATGGCTGCAATAGCTGCTTTTAGTTTCCAGTTGATTATATGTTAAATAGATGGGAATGTTTAAAAAATCAAAACAATTAATCAACATAAAAGCTTATTCCACTCATTGCCATGGGTTGATACTTATAACTGCTTTTTTTTACCACATCAAGTTGAATATCCATTAGTACAAGAAATTCAAAACTTTTTGAACGAATTTCGAAAATTCAAATACGTCGTTACCATTTAGCTGTCGTTGATTCAAATATTTGTGAATTGATTTTTGCTCGTATATGACAATTAAAAACAACGCTATATAAAATCGTCGTAATATGAATTCAACAAAAAGCACTTGGCTAAGTTTCACGGAGATTTAAATTATTTCGGAGATGCATAAAATTTTGACTTATTTAGAGACAGGCTTGACCACGGTATTCTATTGAATAAACTAGGCACTTTCGGGCTTGCGACATCCCTCAGCAAACTTTTCGTATCGTACTTGATAGGCGGAAAGCAACGCGTTTTTAGTCGTGGGTATATACCAATTGAATACTGTGCTTCATCTGGAGTGCCCAAGGTTCCATACTTGGTCCTTTACTTTTCACAATGTTCGTAAATGTTATAATCGATGTCATCGATGTTGAGGGTTTATTCTTCGCAGATTACTTTAAGATTTTTCATTATGTTTCCAGCATTGGTGGCTTTGAACGCATTGCAAGAAACTTGCGTAATATTGTAAATTGACGTAATTCAAACAAATTAAACCTCAACATCTCCAAATGCCATGTTATGTCGTTCTCCAAAAAATATAATTCGATAAATTTCAACTATGAAATTGGTAATAATATTTTGGGAGGACCTAAATTTATTGACCTTGGTGTAACCTTTGATTCTCAACTAACTTTCGTGCTACATATCAATGCTACAGTAACCGCTGCCTGTAGAATATATGGTTTCATTATTCGCGTTGGAAAGGAATTCAGCGATATATCTACTCTGAAAACTTTGTATTCTGCATTTGTAGATCCAAGCTCGAATACGGATCAACAGTCTGGTTATCAGTTACACATTGATCAACTGGAGTCTATACAACGAAAGTTCCTGAAACTTTTGAGCTTCAGAATCGATATAGGCATACAACATAAAACGCTCAAAAGTCGACATAATGTGGACATACTCAGTGCGCGAAGGAAATGCCATGCAATAATCTTCTTGCATAAAATAATTAAGAATAAAGTGAAATTTCAGGAATTATCGCAAAAGTTAAATTATATTGTTCAGAGAGTTTCTTCCAGAAGCGCATTCACGTTCTACCTTCCACGAGCTAGAACGAATGTTCTAACATTTTCTCCATTACACACGATGTGTGAACAATGTAATATTTTGGAAACTAAGGTGGATATTTTCAACTGTTCTGTTACTGATATTAAGGCAAGTTTCCTTGACATACATAATCTGTTTTAGAACAATCATTTATGTTATTCACGAAGAGAATTCATATTCGCTCATATAATTATGTGTATAAGGGTTAATATGTGAATGTATATGTATTTGTGTGTTTAAATTTGTTTTAATTCATATGTATGTATAAGTTTGGGCAGCATTTAAGTTTTTTTCTATTCCTATAATTATTATATTTCAATTCATCAGTTGTAATTCATATCACAAACTCTTTCATTTGAAATGAAAGTACAAAATTTAAACTTTTGTACTAGTCAATTTTAGACAAGTTTTTTTTTATTACCTCTCATTTAAATCCTGAAATATAAAATAGATTCACGTCCATTAAATAAATAAAATAAAATTGATACAAGCGAGAAATTGTTGAAATTATTCATTAACAAAGAATCATTCAAACAGTTAATTAATAAATCAATCAATTTATAATTTGAAACACTTAACTGAAAGTAAACCAATGAATCATTGATGAACCTTCGTATTCCTAAACAAATAATGTTGCATTTGAGTAACGTTCAATTTTAAACAAGAGATAGTAGTTCGAAATATATGGAGTTATATAGTTTAAAAAACTTAAATGATTTTCGTGTGGTTTCAAGGTTTTATTATTTCTGAGTAATAATTTCATCACGTTTGATCCAGGAAGATTTCAGAAATCATCATTTCATGGATATAAAATATAGAATTTTGAAGCATCAATTTGTTTTTTGTAGTATAACTTCTAATTCGTATTGCGGATTTATAACTTGTTTTTCAATATTTGAGTCATCTATAATTATAATACAGATTTTAGTAAACACCAAATACATATATAATCAGACGAATGCCACCGATAACATGAATTGAAACATTCGAGCATATTCGCGAATATTTTCGTCAAATGTTGAACAAATTTTCACTCCCGAAACGTCAAACGCCTCAAGCTATGCTCAACATTTTAAGATACAGTCACTCAACGGGACCTGAGGAGTGTGTCTATTCAAATAGCAGTCGTCAAATACTTGGGCGAGTTAATTGAGATATCTGTGTTCCCAACTCTGTAATGATGTTATTCGATACCTATTTGAACTTGGTTCCTAAATGACGACCCAGGCCCAGAAGGGTCGCACGCACGAGGCCCTTTTCACAAAACCGCCGCTAACGTATTTCTGCTACCGCCGATACGAATGTCGCTAAGATTAGATTTCAGTGTAAATAAATTAGGGGTGGACCGGCACACACGCGTTGCTAGATTATTGAATAGAATAAGACTTACCTACATAGATATATATATATATATATATATATATATATATATATATATATATATATATATATATATATATATATATATATATATATATATATATATATATATATATATATAGGACTTTCGCCTTTTCAATATTGTTTTAGAAAAGATCATTAGGGAATGGAAACTTCGCGTAAAGGGCATACAAGTAAGTATCAAAAAAGAAAATAGAATAAATGTCAAATATCTCGCCTTTGCAGACGATATTGCTATCATCACAGACAACAGAACTGAAGCCATTCGCGCCGTAGAAAAACTACATGAAATTGCGCAGAAACCTGAAGCGCAGGGTTACAGAATACTTATGATAAAACCAAATACATGGAAAGAAAACCAAAAAATAAATATTCTCTTATGACAAAACATGGTGAAATTCTGCAAGTAGGCCATTTTAAATACCTCGGGGAAGTTATACAGTCCTCAGGTTTAAACCGAATCGCTAATGAACAGAGAATTACCAAGCTCCAAAGGGCCTACAAACTAATATGGGCTCACTATAACAAAAAGTGCATTTCGAGAGGCGCCAAACAGGGCATTATAACACAACGATTCTTCCAGAAGCAATCTACGCAGCTGAAACAATGGTTATTGGCGGCCATTCAAGAATTAGAGAAATAGAAAAACAAGAACGAAAAATTCTCAGAAAGATTTACGGGCCAATCAATAGAAACGGCATTTGGATGAACAGACCTCAGAGTGAACTGTATCAAAGGCAAATACGATAACGGAAGAAATCAGAAAACGATGAGCAAAGTTCTATGCACATATTTTCAGAATGAAACAGTCCAGAATACCGAAGAAACTACTCGATATAATTATGAATAGTAAATGCGGAACAGAGTGGATAAAAGAGGTCCAAAAGGATCTACAACAGATCAATATAAGAAATCTCGAAGATCGCAGTGAATGTCGCTATAAAATGGCACATGTGAAGTTTGAGCAAAAGCCAAATCGTCAACCTGGAGTAAAGTGGACAGATGAACGGAAGAAGGAGCATTCAGAGAGGATGAAGCAAAATTCCTAATGATTGCGAATTCAAGTTCAGTCGCTCTCCTCATGGGGAATAATCGTAATAATAATAAAATATATATATATATATATATATATATATATATATATATATATATATATATATATATATATATATATATATATATATATATATATATATATATATATATATATATTAGGAAATAGATTAATTGCCTGATTTATTACTTTATTAGGATTTGGTATGATTGGTTGTATCAGGTTTAGTTTATATAAAAATCGTGCATTCACATATATTTATACGTTTCAAGGGCGTTTGCTCTCTTCTTCAGTAGTTATAATCTAAAAATACAAGAATATTGTACATTTAACAATCACCTTATTGTAACATTTACAGTTATATAAAATAGTCCACAACATATAATGTTTTGTCGTCAATCTATTTGCTTTCAGAACTTATATTTTTCTCGAATTTCTACTCTTTCAGGTGTCTGTCAGTTAAGTGTCAACGTTGTGTCAGTTCACTTTTCTTTTTCTTTTGTTTTCTTTGGGTTCTTAAGAAGTGGTAAATAGAATAAACTCAGTTGTTTGACGTCATGTCTGTCGTGCACCGTGTTCTCTAGATTTGCTTGTATATGGAACATCTCATGTATTTCTCTCAGCTTCTTGTTTCTCAGTGTTGTCAGTATATATATATATATATATATATATATATATATATATATATATATATATATATATATATATATATATATATATATGTAAATATAGTAACTACAAGTTACTCATCAGTTACAACTTCAATCCGCACTTACCGTTCTATCGATTTTAATACAGAAATATACAGCAAATCGTATGAATATATGATGCATAGATTAATGTACATCTCAAATCTTAGGAATCAATGGAAATCACATGAATACATCTAACATTGGAAGTTTCACACGTCCTTATCAATTAAGATACTACATTTACACCCATAGTTTTTGAACAATTTCATCTGTATCTACTAGTATGTCATAAATTATAGCAGTTGTTTTGAATAATTTGTCAAAAAATTATAGAATTAAATTTAAAGTATACTTCAGATATCGAATATTTAGAAGTGTTATGATTTTGCACGAGAACTACAAAAAATTGTTTCTTGTAGTGAATTTCTTTCATATTTTGAGAAATGGCAACGAACGGCAACATTGCCAAATTAGATAAAATTGTTCAAAAACTAGAATTGTAGAATGTTTTATGTTAATTGATAAGAACGTGTGAAAGTTTCAATGTTAGATGTATTCATGTGCTTTTCTAAGAAGATTCCTAAGAAATGAGATGTACATCAATCTATGCATTATATAAGCATACGACTTACAGCATATTTCTGTCTTAAAATCGATAGGATAGTATGTGAGGATTGTAGTCGTTGCATTTTTTGTACGTGGCGTAACGGATGAATACCTTGTAGTACGAAACAGTAATTTTCTTACGCTTTCAATAAAAGTAGGCATCGATTTCAATATTCTCTAACATTTATACCTAGAAGGATAATGAAAACATCGCAATGTTCATGTTTCAAAAGCCAGCTCTGCTTTAATGTTTTTTTGAATAATTTGTCAAAAATCGACAGAAAGTTATAGTATGCTTTACTATCAAATATCTACAAGTACAATAATATTGCACGAGAACTACAGAATTGTCCTTCTTTAAGTAAATTTCCGCAGAGCAAAGCCTAGTTATTTGAAATATCTACAATGTGATGCCTCCACTATCCTTCAAGATATAAATCACAAAACAGCTCCTTCTTCGTACTGCAACGTACTCATCAGTTGGGCTATTGCCCAACAACCGAAAGGCATCGAATTCTATTCTCAATAAACCTTTGAAGTCTTATACATAGATACATATGTATAGAGCCCTTGGAAACATCTGGAAAAAATCCACTTGAAAAGAAGAATTGAGAAATACAGTTAATGTCACTGCTTCCTTCAACTAGTAAACACAAAAATGCCATAATATTCGAACCCAATGCATTTGGGAATACTCGTACTTGTTTTCAAAATTCAAGAAACAAATGTACTTTCGGACTAACTCCACAGTAATTGTAAGAAAAATTTTCAATAGGGCCTTGTTGAATAAACTGTTAATATTCTACTATTTTAGCCCTGAAGAAGAAAATAAACATTTTCGAAAGCTTGGAAAATACTAAAATACTAAAATACTAATTTTTCTTTCCTGGACTGCAATCCAAATTAAACACTGAAAATACATATCTACAGTCGTGAAACATTCAACTATATTTCCACTATATATTATATATATATATATATATATATATATATATATATATATATATATATATATATATATATATATATATAACAACTAATTACTCACGACCGTGGAGTGATATAAATGGATTATTATTCTTTTCGGGTATTCGGTCTGTATGGAGATGAAAAGATTCAACTCATGTATTCTGATTTAAAACCTGTATATTTCGTTGTCGGTTAACAACTTCATCAGCAGGATGCAGCTAAAATACAAAAATAATCACATCATTGAACACTAAAACTAAAACAAAACATACGAACTTACAATGAGAGTTCTTTTAAAATTTGGGATTCATCGAAATATTCATCAAAATAACAAAGCAAATAAAATTATGAGATGAGTCAGTAGAAGTAGAAAACAAAACAATGCTACTTTTCAATCGATCGATCGTGCATGAATGAAGCGGTCTTATTTAAATACACATTCAGGTGTTCAGAGAATTATGATTGATCTCTCTTTCTTTCTTTTTACCCCAGGTGGAATTGTTACCAGGTGCGAAAATTAAATATTAGGATATTTCAAAATCCGACAATGAATTTTACTTAATTGATCTACGTCTGATCTTGAATTGATTGTATTTTGGTTATTTTGGATGTGTACCATCTCTAAAAAAGTTCGCTTTTTGGTATTACGTTCCCTTTCCATTATTTGGACATTTTCGAAATCAAAAGGGTGATCATTGTCTTGCATATGGCAGGACAAGGCGCAAGATCTTTTTCCGATTTTTACGTCACTTTTATGCTGTGTTATTGTCTGTTTTAGAGTTTGTTTCGTCTGTCCAATGTATATTTTACCACATTTCTGACAGTTTATTTTGTATACTACGTGAGAACTTTTTATAGTAGGTGTTCTGTCTCTTATCTTCGTGAACAAGTTGCCTATTGTGATGGTGTTGTACTTGGCCACGGTAAAATTGTTCACTATAGGTTTTAAATGCTTTAGCACTTTGTCCGTAAGTCCTTGAATGTATGGTAGTTTTTTGTGAACTTGGATGGGTGGTTCTTCTGTTGGTGCATCAAAGAGACCTGTGTTATACAGAAGTTTATTTAGTATCTTTTTTGGATAGCCATTTTTCACAAACATACCGAAGAGTTTTCTTAAATTATCATGCACAAAAGAGGAATGAGATATGTGAATTACTCTCTTTTTCATTGCTAGTACTGTGTTGAATTTTTGACTCTTTGGGTGGTTAGAGAGAAAATTGATGTATCTTCCGGATGATGACGGTTTTTGATACCAATTCAATATTACTGTGTTGTCATACTTTCTCATCACTAAAGTGTCAAGGAAAGGAACACTTCTATTGTTTTCTTTTTCCATTGTGAATTGGATTCTTGGATGTATAGAATTAAATACTTTAAGAACATGTGGTTGTCGAGTTTTTGGGATCGCAAGAATTAAGTAATCAACGTATTTGTATATGAAAGGCAAATCGAAAGAGACCTTTTGTAATGCTAGATCGATAACATGATCCATCACAATTTGCGCTAGTATTGGGCTGATTGGAGACCCCATTGTTGTACCATATAATTGTTGGTATATGTTTTTATTGAAGGTAAAGTAACAATTCTGGCACACGAATATTACCATTTTGGTGAAAACTTCTTTTGTGAGTGAAGTATGGTGCATTATGGTTTGCCAATGTCGATCCAATTGTTCGTACACAAGTTCACACGAAATGTTTGTTTATAAGGAGATTACGTCTAATGATACCAGAACATAGTTTGTTGGCAAAATTACCCCTTGCATGTTATTGACAAAAGTGAACGTATCTTTGATGTTGTACATAGTTCTGCTGCCGAGGGCCTCAGACAAAATGTTGGACAAAAACTTAGCCAAGCCATATGTGGTCGAACCTATACAGCTAACTATGGGACGAAAAGGTACATCATTTTTATGTATTTTTGGTAGACAATATAGCTTAGACATTGTAGAGCTATATGTTGTGAGAGATTTTGCTGTCATCTCATCTATTAAATCTTCATTCTTGGCACCTTTGATTATGTTGTTAAGTGAATTTTGTGTTCTTGTCGTTCGATCACTTTTAAGACATTTGTAAGTGGTAGAATCATTTAGAAGTGCCTGTGTGTCAGCAATATACCTATCTTTGTCCATGGCCACTGTGCAGCCACCCTTATCAGCGTGTACTATATACAGATTTGGGTTATCCTTTAGGAATTTTCTTGTTTTTGTATACATTATTTGGTGATGTGTTGGAACACCAGTTGTTTTGGTGAATTGTAAGTAGTTTGTAATATTATTTGTGACGCGTGCTCTCAATATATCTTTGGTTTCTTCTGGTTGGTCAGCGATAATATCTTCAACATCGGCCAAATATCTACCCATATTTATCAAACGACCAAAAGGTCCAATTCCGGTAAAATATACATAGGACAGACGAAACAAACTCTAAAACAGAGAATAACACAGCATAAAAGTGACGTAAAAATCGGAAAAAGATCTTGCGCCTTGTCCTGCCATATGCAAGACAATGATCACCCTTTTGATTTCGAAAATGTCCAAATAATGCGTAATAACGTAACGTAATACCAAAAAGCGAACTTTTTTAGAGATGGTACACATCGAAAATAACCAAAATACAATCAATTCAAGATCAGACGTAGATCAATTAAGTAAAATTTATTGTCGGATTTTGAAATATCCTAATATTTAATTTTCGCACCTGGTAACAATTCCACCTGGGGTAAAAAGAAAGAAAGAGAGATCAATCATAACTCTCTGAACACGTGAATGTGTATTTAAATAAGACCGCTTCATTCACGCACGATCGATCGATTGAAAAGTAGCATTGTTTTGTTTTTTACTTCTACTGACTCATCTCATAATTTTATTTGCTTTGTTATTTTGATGAATATTTCGATGAATCCCAAATTTTAAAAGAACTCTCATTGTAAGTTCGTATGTTTCGTTTCAGTTTTAGTGTTCAATGATGTGATTATTTTTGTATTTTAGCTGCATCCTGCTGATGAAGTTGCTAACCGACAACGAAATATACAGGTTTTAAAACAGAATACATGAGTTGAATTTTTTCATCTCCATACAGACCGAATACCCGAAAAGAATAATAATCCATTTATATATATATATATATATATATATATATATATATATATATATATATATATATATATATATATACATAATTGTCATCTTTTTCTGTTCCACTTTCAATCATTGAGTCAGAACATGCTGCGTTTCTCAATAAATTCGTTACGCAAGAAATTAAATCTGTTCCCTTTGTAGCAGATTACTAAAGCATCAAGTAAACGTCACGTAGGAATCCTCGGCAAGCTGTAAATTTTAATTATATCCAAATGTTATAGAATGAAATACCTACTAAGAGAGATGTATTTAACAATTAATTTGAGCGCCTAATGAATTTCTATTATATCATCATACAATTCAAGATTTCACCAGCAATTAATCAACCTCCAGGGAATTCCTCTAATTCAAACTCTGACGTCAACGTTGCGATGTTTAAGTTATTCCTTTGTTGAAGCAACAATATTAATTACGTTAATATATCAGTAATAATCGTTCCATCTACTAAAGACTACGTGCAAAACACAACGTTATAGAAAGTTGTTTACAATTTATTTCAATAAAAAAAAGTATATACATTTTGTTTCGATATTAAATGGAATGACAGCGTTGTTGCATTAAATATGACAGCGGTTCGGAACGTTCAAACAGGTCTATAGTTTTGGATTTTTTTTGTTATTTGTGCCTTCACATTCCACCTTTCAATAATTACCAGCAATGAAGTAAGGTACATATTCTGCTCAACTTATTGTGTTGGTAGAACAATAAATTTTTCCACTTATAAAGAAATAATTTTTTTCCGAACAAAATTTGACATTCAAACTTCTACAAACTTCAAGACTACATGAAATTGTTATTGAAGCTTTTCTTCTTTTGTTCAGAGTTAGGTTAGGTTCTGTTTGAACATAGGACTTGGTACTGCCGCGGCCGACTTTAATCAGGCCATGAAGAGCCGGCGGTGTTGCCAAAATCGAAGCGGTGGTCTAATCTCCTAGTCGGTTGTTCCCAAAGTTTCAAGCATTTTATCATAATATTATAATATAATAATAATATAATAATATTATATTCCGAACGGATACCAGATATTATTGGTATTCATAACATACTAAATATTATTCCCCTTTTATCTTCTTTATATCATTTGAATAACATAAACATTTCTCGATTAAATATGTGATTGAACTACACGGTCTGGAATATCTTTGTATCTTTCAACAAATTCTTTATTTGAGACCACCTATCGAATTTGGAGCCAATAGGCAAAATTCAACTTAAATCAGCGTACTACAACTTTTTTCCATTCAAAAATACTGTTACTAACATGTCTTCATCAAATGTAATTTGGCTATTTATGTTAATTTATGTTAATTTCTTCACTTGAATTGAGAAGGCAAAAAGTAATTTTGTGTTTACTAAACCCATTTCAATATTCGAACAATAGGAATATTTATTTTACTGGAGTGATGAAGAATTAAATCTTGACTAGGAAATCTGTTTTACGAAAATCTTAAACAACACAAAATTCATTTCGTTTCACTGAAATCGGTCAGCACACAAAAACCATTGTTTTTTATAGTTTGATGTTGAGATTTCAACAAATTATCAACAACACTTGAACTACACTGTACGCAGTTTAAAAATATAGAATTTATACTAAGAGCTCAAATTATTTAACGTCAAACTGCGAAAGTTTTGAGAAGTGTCCTATTTGGATTAATATATAAGCTAAACTGACGGTCCGGTTGTAAGATTCTATATATCACCAGCACCACAGTGCCACATACTCATTCCATGGCCTGTTTAAAGTCGTCTGCGGTAGTGCCATCTTTTGTATAGTTCGGCACCTATTAAGTGAATATAGAGTATCTGCGATTTGATTAAAAATGTGATTCTAGGGATATTTGTTGTATTTTTAGAAAATTCTGAGCTTCACATTGTAGTGTAGGTGGTGAGAAAACTATACGTCAGCATATTTCCAAAGAATTACCCATTTTCATGATTGATTTCATTGTGTGTTCGAAATTTTAATGTACATATGTACTGATTACTTTTGACTGAATTATTGATTATTTTTTATATGTCGATAAAATACTTGACGCTTATCATAAAATATCTTTCAAATGCTGCATTAATAAAAAATTTCGATTCACACATATTTTTAAAAATAATTGTAAAAATCTCAGAAATTTGGATGAATGAACCAAATATTGAATAAATTATCAGTATTGATATACGCAAGAGAAATTCAGAATTCAATGAACTGCCACCCTGCAAATGATACCATCATTATCAATGGAAGGATGAAAGGGTGGTTTTCAATGCTCACGTGAATTTAATTATTCCAGGCAATACAAATTTCAGATATTTATGAACAATAGAACTAACACCGTATTGCAGGATAGATATTTACTCTTTTCATTGTTAATTTCTCTACCAAGCTCCCTAACAATGGAACAATATATTGTTTCAGGGAAAACTCTTCGCGTATATCCTTTGTATTTGAATATGTATAACATATCCTAGCATGAACTAATTATTTCGATCAATTCATTAGATAATATGTAATTTCAGTACATCCGATTCCAGGAGAAAACTACAGAACAATTACTTCCACGAGAACGATTGCTAGCACACAGTATCTTATTTTCTAATGTTCAATTCACTCGTAAAAACCAAGTTTTTGAGGTCCCTAAGCTCAAAATGCTCCTTCATCGCTCATTTCACTTGTTTGAAATATTGTGGACTGCAGCAGTATTGAGAAATTTCTTCAAATTTACTCCACGCATTCAGAAAATTTTCGTCTTCTTTCTCGAAGAGAGTTTTTCGAGATACTTATGAACAACGTCTAAATGGTAGCATTTTGCTTTACATCTTGAGAAATGTAATAAAGAAAGAACTGAAGTCACAGACGAAAAATAATTCAAAAAGTAACAATAAATACAAATAAATTCAAAATTCCTCATACAAAAAATCAAACAAATCTGTCAACTCAATGTCCCATTTTGGTTGGTTTTTTATTTTGTAATTTTTCAATTATTAATTTGTATATTGGTTTCACATATTTCGAGGTTTTTTATACCTATTGGCTACATCTATATCTATATATAAATAACATCTACATACCCCATAAGCAACCTTAATAATTACATCAACTTATGAAAGTATGTTAATTGCCTCATATGTCATAACATTAACATTTTCATGGAATTATGAAATGATTCAATAGAAATTCAAGTTACATTTTCGGTTGATGTGATGAAGGCTAAGCTTGTAGCGTAAAACAATATTTTTTATGTGAACTGATATGCTTTGATTCATCCTGTTTCATGGACATGTTAGATATCCACCAGCTCAAAGAACGAGTACCTATAAGAAGGGTTCATTTATATAACGCCACTGGTATGATTTTGTAAATGAAGAAAAATTTTTGAGAACGAAAATCAGTTTCTGAGGTTCACAACGCTCAAATGATAAAAACTTATCGATAAATTAATTGAAAGATACTCGGTTTTTATCGATTATTTTATAAGATTGAATTATTGTGGATTGCGGCAAAATTGAGAAAACTTCTTCAAATTCACTCCAAGTTCTCAGAAAATGTCCATCTTACTTCTCGAAGAGAGTTTTTTGAGATACTTATGAACAACATGTAAATGGTAGAATTTTGCTTGATGTCATGATAAACAGGAAGCCTAGAAAGAACTGAAGCCACAGACGAAAAATAATTCAAAAAGTAATGATATTCAAAATTCCTTATACAACAAATCAAACAAACCTGACAATGTCAGCTCAATATCCTCTTCTTGTTTGGTTTGTTATAATCAGATAGGTATATGAGGAATTCTAATTATTGTAATTTTTCAATTATTCATTTGTGTAAGTGTTTCACTAATTTCGAGGATTTCTATTCCTCAAGAACTCTTCCTAGTATGTTCTGAGAACAACCTCGAATAGAAGTCCCTGAAAAAGATCTGAAAATGTACAGGAAACGTAGAGTTCATCTGAAACAATTTTTTTTATTTCAGTTGCAATCCCCGATAATTCTCTTCAGTTACTAATTGGTTAGCAACATCTGATCTTCTAAAAAACATAAACATTGAATTAAATTTTTTGGCCTGCTGCGAATGATGTTGAATGAAACCGAGGAAACTGTTAGTGATTTAAATATTCACACTATCGCCTTTTTCCAAAATGCTCATTTCAGAAACATTAATATGTTTAAACATTAAGACAAGTTTACATTTTCCTAATACTACAGAAATGTTCTCCGGTGTTTAATAAGAAAACCATGAATGTGCTGATGAAGAAATAATGAGAAAGAGAATCATGCATCATGCCAGATTTGGCAAACCTCATATTCCCTCAAAATCTTGAATAAAAGTTCTAAATGATATCCATATGTTTCTTGCTTCCTTGAAAGAAATTGATTTCAACAATATACCTCCATTGCTCTCTGTTGTTGTTCATTCATAACAATTCTTTTCATTCTTAGTATTTCTGTCTACTGATTTGCTCTTTCTCGAGCAGGTTATACGAGCTGTTCCTGCAGTTATAATACAGCTAATATGATAATGCGTTTAAGTGATGCAGAATAATTGGTATTTCACATAAATTTTTCATTGTCGACATCTAGACTTGCGCAAAACAGTACGTTAAGGTGTGATGTGTTCTCATATCACATCACGCTCGAAAGTAATATTACTCCGTTATATCGCACCATCACGTTAAACATTAGAATGCAGACCATCACGCGTGCTGATTCGGTTCATCACGTTGCGTCTGTGTAATGTGATGTTTTCACCGTAATGTAATATTACTTGGCAAGTAGCATACATTACATTATAAGATGGCGTTTTATTATTTCATTATCGACTATATGAGATAATAAAATTTATTTCTTTAGTGTTTTTATTTTCTAAATCCATTCTTATGAAGGCCCTAAATTTTATACTATAAAAATTTGAATTAATATTATGTACTGGTTCTATTATCGACTGTACGTGAGAATGAAATTCATTTCCTTTCTGTATCAATTCGTGAATCCATCTTTACAAAAGCCCCTAATTGAATATATTTTTGTACTATAAAAATATGAATCAATATATAAAGGTATTATGTAATTGCGTTCTATTATCGACTATAAGTGAAAATAGAATTTTTTTCTTTGTTGCCATCTTTATGTAGGCCCTAAATTTATAATTTATACACCAGGACATAATCATGGGCTGGCATTTATCGGCTATATGTGAGAATTAAAGTTTTTTCAGTCCCATTTTGTAAATCCTTCTTTATGAAAGCCATATTTTTATACATACAAATTGGCCCAAAAACATACTACAAGTGTTCTAAGGGTATTTTAAACGTGCTGCTCTTGATGAATAGCAACACATGATAATTATCCAACAACAACAGTTACCAAGATACTACCAACCAGAAAAATGTCTGGTTAGAGCAGGAAATTTCTTAATCAGCGCTGCATTGAGACAGTTAGAGTACAGTTGTCGCAAAACATACTACTTACACTCACTTTGTTCAACAACACCTACAATTCCTTATACTGGCCATTTTGAAGATGAATTTATGATACTCAAATCATCCTTCTTTTTCCACAGCAATTTTGCTTGGACAAGAATTAAGTTCGGGCGGTTCCTAAGAGGGTTGCTTAGAAAACCAGTGGCGACATATTCGTCATATAGTTCTGGTCGTTGATTCATACAATACAAAGTTCAAAATGATTCAACAATAGGACAACTGCAGCCAGGAAAAGGAATCTCCTGAAAACTTGCAGAGATTCTCATTATGCATTTTACTGTACAACCTCAGGCTACAAAGCATATTCGTAAAGGGCAGTGAAATTCCAATAAGACTCAAATGATAGTTCCAAATTCCTCGAACAGAAAGCTTTTTTCAGAAAGCAGCCAATTATTTTCACGCTTCCGATGCATAACAAGTTCGATGTAAAACGAAATCCTTACCGTGTACAATGGAGTCGCAGGAAAAATCACCCCAATTTCTTTTTACTCCTGTTGTGCTTCAACAGTCTCGTTGGCAGTGTATTAAAATAAAAGTTCGCTCCTCGCCTTCTAATTGAGATAATCGAGTCGTCTCTGTTATGATAATTGGATTTGCGCTAGAATTGCGCGGGCTCTAATAACTCATCGTTTATAATATAATGACGATAAACTTACCCTCTGTCTCACTTATTCGTCTTCCTCAGTATTCGAGACAACTCTTGAGCCACGTCTTACCGAACGTCTGTATTCTGTGAGGATTATTTCGAGTACCTATACAATATAATTGAAGGAGAGTCTTCGAGGGTTTCTATAATGACATATTTTTTTGGATACACGTAACTAAAAGCAGCTTTTGTGATTCGGATTTTAAGATTCATGTTCCTTTTTAATGAGAAGGCATTTTTCAGATCTATGAACGGAATACTTAAATAAATAATCTCCGTTTTTGTTACATATGATATTGAAAACGTTTTTCAGTAGTTCCCAATTATTCTCCAAAAAATTTATCTGAATTATCTGTTGTTCTGCGTTCACTTGATTTCATTTTGAAATTTTGTTCAAGAAAAAATGAGTGCGTGTAATTTTGACACAAGGTTGAAGTAAAACTTATTTACCTTTATAAAAATCATATTCAAGTTGAAAATAAATGAGTCCTGTCAGAATTTGCCTTGTAAAATTTCCAATAGTAAACTGCGACAATTGGTAGTGAATGAATTTCATACTATTTGAAACACCTTTGTTGGGAGAAATATAAAGAACAAAGATCATCAAAGGTATCACATATTTATGAAATCTGATCGGAAATTTCAATCGATACAGTTGCGGAAATATTTTTTATGGTAATTTCATTTTGAAGTGTAGCTGTAGATGAATTAATTTAAGTTTTTCAGGTTGGCGGCACTGGTTGGTATACTCTGCCATTTCATTGCGGAAAGACTCACAAACGAGCAACGATTGCAAATTGTTTAAATTTACTATCAAATTTCGTGCACTGTGAAAAATGTGTATCGTTTGTTACGATCATATTATGGTCGTCACAATCGACCTGGTGAATCAACTATTCGTGCTGTTATCACCAAATTCCGCACCAAATTCACTTTGTTGGATATTATACCATTGTCTCGCATGCGTACATCGCGTACTCAAGAGAATATTGCAGCTGTAGCGTACAGTGTTAATGAGGATCGTGAAATGTCAATTCTTCGCCGTTCTCAGCAATTGGGCACTTGGGGAAAATCCGCTGTTTTATCGAAAAATTGTGTTCAGCAATGATGCTCCTTTCTGGCTTAACGAATATGTGAATAAACAAAACTGTCGCATCTGGAGTGATGAACAGCCACATGCCTTACAAGAATTACCGATGCATCCCGAAAAAACGACAGTTTGGTGTGGTTTATGGGCTGGTGGAATCATCAGTTCATTTTTCTTCAAAGACGACCTTGGAAGAAATGTTACCGTCAACGACCAACTTTTTTTACCCCAGTTGGTCGAGTTGAATTTGGTTGACATGTGGTTTCATCAAATCGGTGCCACATGCTACACAGCTCATGAAACAACTGACATGTTGAAGGATGAATTTGGTGAGCAGCTTATTTCTCGAAATGGCCCTGTGAATTGATCTTGATGAAAATTGGACCTCCCGAATGGACCTTTTGATACGGAGCCGCGTACAACATTCACATGAAATTGTCTTTAAAATGTAAATGGCAAAAGCCAAGTTATCAATTCCAACAAAAATTTTGAATATAGATGCAAACTGAATGTTTTATTTCCAAAAAACCACGCTAAAAAAATCACCCATGTAGAAATGAAAGAAATGTTGGAATATATAAGAGAATTGTTACTAATCATCACTCAATTCATGTAATTTCAAAAACCACAAAGATATTATTCTGAAATGAGCAATGTTTTCGTGAATTTACAGTCTCATTCAATAGTGAAACTCCTCTTTCTGGAATTACTTCGCTTATGGACCTACTTCGACTTCAGAAATTAGTTGCAGCTGTTTCACTCAGCGACACTCATTGAGGAGAAATTTCATTTATGGAAGTTTCTATTACAAATTGCGAACTGATACGAGCAGCAAGCAGTTTGGCTTGAACGTTTGTACTTTTTCATTTACTGCAGACGAAATGTTTCACTACAACTCTAACATTTAATCTCAATTTCAGTAGTTCACAGTTTGAAATAATAAAATGACTTTTTGTCTTTGTAATCATAAATGAAGAGAAAATTAATTTTCATGCTTTGTGTCAATTTGTTCTCTAATGAATAGTATCAAGCACGCTTCTCTGGCCTGTCTCAATGATGAAGTATAAAAAAAAAATATAACAAAGAGGTACACTGCAAGGGAAATTTCGTATGGTGCCTTCCAACATACTTTAGGAATAGTCCAAAGAATAGTTTATTGATGAGATTTCCAAGAACATTTTTCTCTTCTTCGATATCTATTTACCACAAACATTCGAATATCTTGATGGACTATATAGATTGAACAAATATTTCATGTTTTAAAGATTATCACAGTGTAAACAATAAAATCAAAATCTACTCGAGTACTCGTATAAACACAATATCGTTATACAATCAAAATACATAATTTGAAAATCATTTTCTCATTCATCTATCATGTTGTTCTAAATAGTTATATCTTCTTTCTATTCTAGTTTTTTTTCAGATTCATTGGTTTGGAGAAAAGTCAAATAGAATTGACCAGGTTGTTTTATGTCCCGGTTGTCATTCGCTGGGTCCTCAAAATTGTTCTTATATATAACATTTCGTGTGTTTTTCTACGTTTCTTGTTTTTTTGTGTTGTCAGCATTTTTATTCCTTGAGTCAATTTCGAAATTTTCTGGTTATTTGTGTTTGTTCAGTGGCCTTTTTGCTGCTCTTGTGTATTTGTGGGCATTTATCCTGAGCAATCTTTGTAATTCTTAGCGTTCGTATTGTTTACAACAAAAACTTCGATCTTCACAACAAATGAAGTAGAGCACAATATTAAGTAGTTGCCCCTGTTGTAGTAAGCTTGCTGAAAATTTGGCTCACTTGATTCTGCGATTTGTGGACTGAAATTTCCAGATTATGACATTTTCCAAAGAACACATTCTACAAAAAAATCCCAATTGGACTTAAAAATTGATGAATGGTTGATAACTATCCATTTCGAAAAAGATAGATAATTTTCGAAGAAATAATCAGAGAATGTCAACTGTTTTGTTTTTATATGAATGCTATTGTTCTCAAAATCTCACTTTCAATCAGGTTAAAATTTTGACGGAAAACTCTCAGTTTGATTCTCAATCCGCATTTATATGCAAAAGGTTGAACGAAGACTTATCCAGATGCACTTTCACGATTTTTACGACAATCTAAACCACTCAACTATCTTCCCATTAAATCTGGAAAGCAAAATCTTTCAACTGAATTAGGATATCCAGCAGTTCCCAAAACATTCATCGCTTACCTTGTGAATCGAATTTTAGGGGATTTAATAACTATTTCTCCGAATAGAAAGAAAGTCATTCGATTTCTGCTAGATATTCCACTTTTATGCTCAGATAGTGGAGATATATAATAATATATTAGTAATAACATAAATTTATTGAGAAACATTCTTTACATTGTAGAATTACATTCATTTTAGTCGATACAAAGAATTACAACTGAGAAGAATGCTCTCAAAAGACATAATTCAGTTTTGAGTCATATCTTTCATTCAGAACTCGAGAAAAAATTATTGGTTTTAACAAAATTATTGGTTGAATTTATATTCACAATAATATTCAATTTTATTTGAAAAGAAGAAAAAATAACCTCAGAAATATTGAAAATTTGAGACTATTGTGTTGAAAAAATATACAAACAAAAATTGATTCATACATTATTGCATACATTCGAATGATCGAAGTACTCTGCCACACTATAGTATGCCTTTGTTAAGAGCAGAGATCTCCTCTTTCTCCCTCTCTCTCTCTCTATATATATATATATATATATATATATATATATATATATATATATATATATATATATATATATATATATATATATATATATCTTGAAATTGATTTATTGCCTGTTTGAGGTATTTATTTTGAAAGTTTTTAGCATTAACAGGCTTTTTAATATGAAAAAGTTTATTTCTGTTGGCGTTTCGTTGTTATATTACAACTTTGTTATTAGATTCATTAGTTTTGACAAAGTTGTAATATAACAACGAAACGTCAACTGTTATTTATAGAAATAAACTTTTTCATATTAAAAAGCCTATTAATGCTAAAATACTTTATATAATATATATATATATATATATATATATATATATATATATATATATATATATAAAATTGAGAACATTGTACCTATAAACTGTGTTATGAATGGGCAGTCTTGTATATATTCATCTAAATTCTGCTGAATTGAGCACTCACTATATTACCAAGGTATTGAAATCTTCAACCATGTACCATCAAATTTGAAATTACTGAGAGCTGATTTGTTTAAGAAGAAAGTTAAGATTGAGGTAAACAAAGGCATACTATAGTGTGGCAGAGTACTTCGTTGATTCGAATATTGGCATTAATTTATGAATCAATTTTTTGTGTCAAAAGTTTATTTTCTACCACGAATGTCCCTCACCATGTGAAATTGTCTCACATCTTCAATATTTCTGAGGTTTTTTTTTTCTTTTCTTTTGAAATATAGTTGTATATTACATATTGCGAATATAAACTGAACCAATATTTTTATTTGAACCAATATTTTTGTTCGAGGGCTGAATGGAAGATCAGACTAAAAACTGAATTCAGTCCTTTTGTGAGCATTCCTCCTAGTTGCAATTATTGTATCAATTGAATGAATGTAATTTTACAATGTAAAGAATGTTTCTCAATAAATTTTATCATTATTTTTTATTATACACATATGAAATATAACAAATCTCTAGTTAAGCGTAAGATAATCCTGTTCTAAATGTTCAGAACATTTTGGGGACCACTATGATAGTGAAGACTTTAAACCGACGCGCTTAAGCTTCTCACTTTATATTCAGAGGCAGTTTTCAGATATCGTCTGTTGGCGGGCGACGCGTAACAAATCTTGCTTTATCGCGTCCTGAGAGGAGTGCCAGCAACAGCAGCCCTTTCTGCGGCCAATACAAGGGTGTTTTACTATATAGCTTTTACGCCGTGTATGTATATTTGACCCTAATAGATTGGTTAACGTTGCCGGAATAATGATCAGCGTCCGATGGTGTGGTTAAGTTTCTCTTTTCATGATTTATCGCACACAGAATGGAAAAAGTGTTACTTAGTTGTTCACCACTTTTTGATACTCATCCAGGATAATAATGATCTCTATACTTTTCCAGGTACAGATAAATTTAAAATGTTACATGCAGCTCAAAAGGCAAAAAACAATCTATTCTAGAATTCATAGAAGTATATAAACACATAAAAAACACCTTTATCAACTTGTTCAAAGATCGAATGAATAAAATGATTTTATTCTTCTCTACTAGGGCTCTTCTAGGACTCTATAAAGCTATATGAAGTAGAATATACCGTGGCGTAGAACAAACTTAAAACAAGAAGAAAAATCAGAAGTCCAAAATCAACACTGTTCACACCTAGAGTTCTACTAATTGATTTTTTCGTTTTCATAATCTCAGTTCTCAGTTCGAACAAGAATATGTCTTTTATTCTGATGGAACTTCAATTTATTTTTCTTTATGCTGGACAAAGAAATATTGGCTAAGGCAGTCTATGGAGAAGCTTAAGAAGAACCAGTCGAAAGACATTTATGGGTTACCTGCGTTTTAAAAAAGTAGAGCCTATTCAATATGTTATATATGTAAAAGTTTTTTGAATAAAATGGGACAATTATTATGTGATTTTCATTCATAACATTTTTTTCTTGCCAAATATCTTTCAGTGCTTCTGAATTAAAATTTAATTCTTAATGTGATATGACTTCTCACACAACACTTGAAAGAATGATTATATCAACAGTCAACAGCCAATTAGTGGAGTGATATCTAGTATTTTCTTAACCTAGTTTCACTGGAATTCAATATTTAGAAGTGAATATATCTTTTACTTTTAAATTATGAATTATGTACAATTAGTTGATATTTAATAGTGTTGGCGTTTACTTGATGTAAATCCATTATAATTGAATATAACTTAAATTCAAACACTTGAACTTATGATTTACACTTTATTGACTACATAGCATGACGCGTTTCGTCGTTACAAACGACTTCTTCAGATGCTTACAGAATGTTTACAGAACAGAATGTACATTTGATTCTGTAAGCATCTGAAGAAGTCGTTTGTAACGACGAAACGCGTCATGCTATGTAGTCAATAAAGTGTAAATCATAAGTTCAAGTGTTTGAATTTAAGCTATATTCAATTAGTTGATATGTAAGTACTTAACAACAATTGAATTGTTAATTATAATAAAAATGCCTGAGTTCTATTCCGCTGTAATGTTTTAGCATCCTGAAGAAGGACCCAATATAGGACCGAAATATTAATGTAAATCGACAAGTGTTGTCTTTAATCATCCAGCCTTACCTTTGCCGAGTACCCACCTTTTTGTATATATATATATATATATATATATATATATATATATATATATATATATATATATATATATATATATATATATATATATATATATATATATATATATTTATTGTAACATATTGAATCGTATCAGTGGTTAATACGCAGACCACATGTTTGTTTCTATTCGTTTTCATAACGTCGTTTATATACTGGCTGAATGTTTTTTTTCTTAAGTCGTGTTGTTTTTCTGAATTATTATGTTACTAAATTTTAAATCTTCACCACATTCCATGTCTGTGAGTATTCTGTGACTGTTGATTCTTTTCATTGTTTTAATTGTTTAATTTTCATTTGTAGATCCCTTGAAAAAGTCCACAAAAAACGGACGAAATATCGAAAAATAAAGACTAAGGATCTAACTCTTGGTACCTGACCCCTTTCTCGATAACTTTTCTTTTATAAATTCAACTCAAGGGTCAATAAATTTCCACTTATATATATATATATATATATATATATATATATATATATATATATATATATATATATATATATATATATATATATATATATGTGCGAATAAGTTTTATCAAAATCGGTTGATCCGTTTCAGAGGAATATGACAACCACAACTGATGAAACCTTCAAAAAACCATCGTTAGTTTCAAATTTTAGGTCAAGAGTGAGACGTAAAATTTTCATAGCCTCACACACTGGCTACAATCTATTGATTGACAGTAAGTGGGAAGAGGGTCCTTTATTTCCTGTCAAATCAGAATACGTAGATCTCAAGCCACTTGGAAACTCCGTATGCATACAGGTAGTAAATTCGTTGAATTTGCACAGTCAGGCACGTTCCATCAAAATTGGAGCGCTAACGAGAGTTTAATAACGGAACTTAATTAGGTTGCCCGCAATATATATATATATATATATATATATATATATATATATATATATATATATATATATATATATATATATATATATATATATATGTGCGAATAAGTTTTATCAAAATCGGTTGATCCGTTTCAAGAATATGACAACCACAACTGATGTTCAAAAAACCATCGTTAGAGGTCAAGTGAGACGTAAAATTTTCATAGCCTCACACACTGGCTACAATCTATTGATTGACAGTAAGTGGGAAGAGGGTCCTTTCATTTCCTGTCAAATCAGAATACGTAGATCTCAAGCCACTTGGAAACTCCGTATACATACAGGTAGTAAATTCGTTGAATTTGCACAGTCAGGCACGTTCCATCAAAATTGGAGCGCTAACGAGAGTTTAATAACGGAACTTAATTAGGTTGCCCGCTAAACTGAAGGGTTATGACAAGAATTAGGAGGGGAATAAACCTATTTCAGCTCTCTCGAGCTGCGGCATCGTTTTGAAAGACGCGAAACGCAATTCGTTTAAATTTGTTTTGCTAATCGACGAAAATCAACTTGAAATGGAGATCGTTCAACATCAATGCCCTTTCCTTTAATTTATTCTATTCGGTAATTAGTTTTTCTTCGCACTCAGTATTCGGCTCTGTGCGCCGCCTTATTTTTAAAAGTGATTTAATCTTTCTTCTTTCCCTTCAAACAAACCGATATTGGAAATTTCATAAAGAAATTTTCGACCCTATCGAAACGACGACCTATTTTCGAAACGCTGAAACTGAGAAGCAAGAATTAAAGAAAATGATGAATAAATAGGGTAGAAATAATCAATTTCAGATAAACATGAATATATAACACTGGGAAACAATTTGTAACATAATTTCTTTTTCGATTTTTAGGGTGTTTCAGAGGTAAATTAACATGCTGATTCCGAAACTTTAATCAGTTTTTTTCCATCACGTCAGGTTTTTTTTTCTACAGTTGTTACGCATACTATTACGCTTCGCGGAATTGAACGGGAATTACAGAAAGCCTTACTGCACTCCCGTCGACGTAACTTTTTTCAGTAATGACTGAAAGGGGGAAGATTTAGATTCGTATTGCCTAAATTAATTCGGTCCGTTACGTATGAGACACTGTAGTAAACAGGTGCTTGTAGCTCCGAACTCTGACTGGGTACGAGATTTGGGACTATCCAAAGCGTCAGAACTTAAGCATCAAGACTGCACAAAAAAAAACTAGTTACAAGATGGAGCTAAAGTTACCTACTTTTGACCGAGAGAAAGTGCATTTCTGCAGTTTGCTTTGAATGCTGATAGATTTGTGTATTGCCATAACATAGTTGGTTTGATGAAAGAATTGGGAATTTCGGACCATAACGCAACTGAATGCGATTTCGCTGAAAACACGAAAAGTGTTTTCTCCTCAGTCGAAATTCATATGATTCAGTTTCATAAGGTCCATCAGTTACACCAATGAATCATCTATGTTGACCTTAAAATGGTTTGTTTCCTTCTTGGCCAGCAACGCGGATATACCAAGTATCCTTGTTTTCTATGTATGTGGGACAATAGAGCTCGTGAGATGCATTGGGTGCACTCAAAGTGGCCTCGAAGACCTGACCCTAACCTGGTGATACAAACATTCTAAATCACCCACTTCTCGACAGAAAAAACATTATATATACGCCTTTGCATATGAAACTAGGTCTCATGAAGCAATTTGTAAAAGATTTGTCAAGCTTTGTCAACTGAAAGGGACTGTTTTAAGTATATCATTTTGGCATTTCCTAGCTTGTCATATGAGAGGATAAAGGCTGGTGTCCTTTGATGGGCCCCTGATACGGCAACTTATTAAAGATGACGTTTCATTGAAACAATAACGGAACTTGAAACAATGCTTGTTTGGCATTCAAAAGTATTGTCAAGGTCTTTCTTGGAAACACACGAGCCCAGAATCACGTCCAAATGTATGATGGCTGACTACTGTTGCAGCATCAAGCGAGATTGTTCCCAGATTGAACATCCTAGGAAAAGTTATAAGCGAAATTTTTACCCTCATATCTTCTTTCATTTTTTGTATAAACACAATTTAACTTTTAATATTATAGTAACCTTTGTATGAATAAAATATTCTAGAATATGTTTGGTTAAGATTATTACTTTTAGGATAAATAGAGGGTATCCTGTAGTTTGAAAACTTGACGCGATAGAGAAAAATTGAAACCGTCTTTGAATTCAGAGACCAAAAATTTAAAAATCAAAAACAAATCACTGATCGAAGACAACAAAATTACTGTTCCCCAGTGTAATCAATATATATCGAAATATCAGAAAAATTCAAATGAAACTCCCAGGAAGCTGTCTGTCTACACAAATGTTGTCAAAGAAAACAAAACCTACAGATTTTCGAGAGTGAATATTAAATGCCTTCCGAGAAACATTGAACTTGATGGAAGGAAACATCATAAAACGCTGTTTCATCCAAATATTGGGTTTTCATCAAACACTTAGGTTTCAATAGTTTCCTAAACGCACCTAAGCCCTATCACTTGAATATGAGGCAAACATCGATCTATTAACTAATCACGTGAGCTCCCTCTATCGGAAAAACGAGATTAACTCTCTCTAGCAGGACAGAACGCATTTTCATGACAAGATGAATATGTACTCACAGGCTTTGTAGACGTTCCATTCGAACACCTCAGAGCTGTCTCTGTACATGTGTAAGAATGGTCCCATGTCTTATTGCTCCGGTACACACCCCCTGAAACTCCAATGAAACTTGTACAAAGCCTCTGAGTAAGCACTAATCTTATCATAAGAATGCGCTCTGCCATGTTCAAGAAAGTTAATCTCGTTTCTCATATGTTTGATATGGCCTAGGTGCGTACGGATGCATAGCACTGAAGATTCTCATATAAGGATGAAACATCGCGGTATGATATTTCCTTCTAACAAGTTCGATGTTTTTGGAAAGCATCAATTCAACCTATCAATTTCAAGTCACCCTTGGAAGTGATAGGTTGTGTTTTCGTTGAAAACATTTGTGTAGACAGGTTCCTCAGAAATTTATTTGAAATATTCCGATTGAAAATCTCAGTACCGACGAGGTATGAAGGATACGAAGGAAGAAAATTTGAAGAGCTAGAATTTATATGATCTTAAAACAAATATTTTTATGGGCTTCATTGAGAAAATGAGAATGCTCTTCCTCCTTATTATTCGAGCATTTGGTAATATCTGTTCAACTTCATCAGGACATTTTTGACGAAAAACTTTCAACATTTAAAGGTGCTGAGATTCACAGGTTTATTTTATTTCATTTGTTTTCATTCCAATTTTGTGAAAGTATTTTGAGAAAACAAAGTTGCAAAACAATTATTTAAAAATTGTTTCACCAGAAACACTCAAAATATATATTTGAATGATAGTAGTTCTCCAATTAGATTCATAATTAATTTCAAAATTTCAAATTTTGAAATCAGTTATTGTTCTTTACTCACTGCCTCATCAAATATTCACCATGATGAACTGAAAAGACTCTCATCGTAATATATTTTGATTTTGATAATTCAAGAATTCAATAAAAAAAACTAAAATCGTTTAAAATGAAATCTCAGTTAATAATGTTAAAGGCATCAATTTCATTTAATTAATATCTTGTCATTACTATATGATAAACAAATTTTAATTGTTATCTAGTATCTTATAACTCTAGCGAGTAAAATAGTGAGCGCTACGGTGTGATATCTTCTTTCAAAGCTATGGTGCACTCTCGTATGTAATGGTTAGCAAAGGGGGAGTAGATTTATAACCCCATTACTTCTGCGAGGGAATAAAATGCATTTTCTAGACTAGACATATCAAATCCAAGCTCCTGTTGTCTACTTCTTGACCCCATTAGAGAGCATATCCTGTTTCCGTAAATTAAATTACTGCCTGATGCTCGTAATATAATTCCCCACTGACAGTTTCACTGGTTCGAACGCAATTAGCCAGCGTTTCTTAAGTGATCATAAACGATTTTCGAAGCTTTGAATTCTGTGAAACTTGCCTGAGAGATCCATTGTGTTAGAGATGTTCAGATATTTGATATACTGAAATATGCATTAACCGAATGAAAATAAACTTAACATGCCATTCAAAAAGGCTTTGGACGATATTATATTTCTTTTCAAGTATATTGAATAAGAATGACTTCATGGATGCTTCCTGCTATTCTAGCTAACATCCGATGAATATACTAGATGGTTGACTTGTGGGTATATATTTCTTGACTAATTGTTATATCATTTAATTACTATTTAATAATAACAATTATACAGTTCTATTTTGAATATATCAATTATTGTTGTGAGTGGTGTTTTCACATTATAGTATTATTAATTATAATAGTTTTCACATCATAGTTTTTCTTTAAAATATCAGTGTAAGACCACATTTTCCAGACTGTTTCAATAGATGGCACTATGAAACACAATATGCTAATACAATATACTAAGCAAAAAATAACGAACTTTATAGATATCAACAAATTACGTGTAAAACATAACCAAATAAATCAGAGACATTATTTTGTTCAAGAACAAAGATTTTGTTTTAATTGCTCGCTTCATTTTATCAAATCGATGTCATGATAAATTTCAGTTCCTTGGAGATGCTTTGAATTCGAGTCATCAATGCCAAACAAATAAATTTCCTCCACTATGCTTCAATGCTATACTTGTTCGGAGCACGAGACAGCTGTTTGTTCTACAAGGAACACGTCATACTTGATTGTCATAAGAAACTGTTTGGAGATTGAAATCCTTGCTTCACATGGATGGAGGTCCCACTACTGACGGGTTCCTTGTAGAACCGAACAGTTTTCTTGCGCTTTCATCCTGTTTGGTTGGAAGCACAAAGAACATATATCGAAATATTTGGAATAAAACTCTCAAGGAGCTGTCTACACAAATGTTGTCAACCAGAACAAACCTATCTTTTACCTTATCACATATCGACCTTATCATTTTCTAGAGGGAATATTAAGTGCACTCCGAAAAAATCATCGATGTTGTTGAATGATGATTGGATTAAATTGTTTCATCATTATCATGAATAATCAGTCCGTATTTAATCAATAAATCAAGAATCGATGACTTTCAAAATGCCCACAGGTCCTAGATCCGAATGCGGGGAACAACAACTTGTGAAAATTAACGTGACCTCCCCCTATCGAAGAAAAGACGAATAAACTCTCCCTAGCGTTCTAGATTCCTACTCATTACAACATTAGTGCGAATACGTGAGGCTTTGTGGACATTTCATTCGAACATTACAGAAATGTGTAAGAATGGTCCCATACCTCATCGCTCCAGATCACGCCCAGGCGGGCAAAATCATAACTAGTTTCAAGATTCACGAATCATTCATATTTCAAATAAAACTCTCAGGGAGCTGTC
The DNA here is from genome assembly GCA_030704895.1 of Henosepilachna vigintioctopunctata. Lineage (NCBI taxonomy): Eukaryota > Metazoa > Arthropoda > Insecta > Coleoptera > Coccinellidae > Henosepilachna > Henosepilachna vigintioctopunctata. The sequence goes on from JARQZJ010000093.1 coordinate 582,488, forward strand.
CACACAAATGTTGGAGAACGAACCTATCACTTTCGAGAGTGAATATTAAGTGCGCTTCAAAAAAATCTTCGATCTTGTGGAATGAAGTCATGAGTAAGAATCTATAGCGCTAGGGACAGTTTATTCGTCTTTTCTTCGATAGAGGCAGCTCACATTTCTGTTCCCCTCATTCGGATCTAGAACCTGTGGGCGTTTTGAAAGTCATCGATTCTTGATTGATTGATTAAATACGGACTAATGATTCATAATAATGACGAAACAATTGAATCCTATTATCATTCAACAAGATCGATAATTTTTTCGCACTTATTATTTACTCTCAAAAGTAATGGGTTCGTTCTCATAGAAAACACTTGTGTAGAAAGCTCTCTGAGAGTTTTATTTGAAATATTTCGATTAAGAGTCAAAGTATTTACTATTAAGAATGATTCATGAATCTTATAAATATATATATATATATATTTATATATATATATATATATATATATATATATATATATATATATATATATATATATATATATATATATATATATATATATATATATATATATATATATATATATATATATGTTCTGAGGAGAGCCAATAAGCTCGAAACACGTGTCAGCGGCTGCTACCAATCTGCGGGATATCCCGATAATCTTCAATTTCATTTCATATATATATATATATATATATATATATATATATATATATATATATATATATATATATATATATATATATATATATATAGTATATGAAGAAATATTTATTTGTAAATTTGTAATCGAAATCGCTTCACAAAAGTTTCAACCTCGACTGGGACACGAACTCAGGTCTCTCAGGTTTACGCCCTGTTGCTCTCCTCGGTAGCTTAGTTGGAAGAGCAACAGGGCGTAAACCTGAGAGACCTGGGTTCGTATCCCAGTCGAGTTTCAAACTTTTGTGGTGTAATTTCGATTCCAAATTTACAAATAAACATTTCTTCATATACAATATGTCCGTACGTGCATGGTTAGCGCGAATAATATTCACTTTACTTTAATCTCATGTTCATTAACGAAAAAATTCAAAAATACATCTGGGAGGATGGGAAGGTGTTTACTCACTTTCGTGCAGTTTGAAAGACGATAACCCGTGCGTCGATGACTGGTTTGCGAACAAAAGAGTAATTAGATATAGTCGGAATTGCATCGCGAAGTAGTAGACCTCGGTAGCTTAGTTGGTAGGGCAACAGGGCGTAAACCTGGGAGACGGAGGTTCGTATCCCAGACGAGGTTGAAGCTTTTGTGGTGTAATTTCGATTCCAAATTCACAAATTAATAACTCTTCATATACAATATGTCCGTACGTGCATGGTTAGCGCGAATATATTATATATATATATATATATATATATATATATATATATATATATATATATATATATATATATATATATATATATATATATATATATATATATATTTCATTACGAAAGTTTTTAGCAATATGTATCTTATATAATCTATATAAGCCTTTTTTGTTCTTTTCTACGATTCGTCGACATTAAGTATAGCACTCTGTCTCTATGTCTGAAATCTGTATAACACAAATGTAATTATGAATCACTCCTTTCTCTAGTAATCTTTATCCTTTTTTTCATCTACGTCAGTAAATTCAAGACGATTTAATTCTGGCATGAGAATTTGTGAAATATATAAATACGTATCTCAATGAATAAAGCACACAAAAAAATTTGTTCACTACTTAACGTTAGAAAAGTAGTTCAGTATGCGTCCGTAAATTCCTCTTGAACCTTCGTTTATTAAGATTCATTATCGAGTGTTCTACACCGTATATTTTGCCTATCGAATATTATGAGAGAAAGATAGCGATGTCAGTTAAATGTAATTGTTAAAGAGGTATCGAAGTGTTCGATGGAGCCCTCACAATCTCCACCATATTTCCTCTATTTCTAAACTGGTAGGTCAAAATGGCAACTGAACCCTCTTTATGCGATTTCTCAGCTCTACAGCTCTTGAAATGTTTAAAAATTCGTATTGTAATCATTTCTAGTAAATTATTTTCCTCGAAAAAGTTTTGCTCATTTATGATCAGAAACGTTTTAAAACGTTTGGTGTTATTAATATCGAAGTTTAAGTTGAATAGGTGCTATACTCAGTTCCATATTTTGTGAAGAAAGAAAATATGCTTCTGGACGTATTATCTCTTACTACATGTAAAATGTGTTAAATTTGTATGGGCAAACCCATTAAGAGATTTACGTAGACGACATCAAATCACAGATCATTTAATTCCATAACAAAGTCATCTTTCGAAATTTGAGTCGCATGAAGCGTATACCTAAAGCACGCAAAGTTCGCAAAAAGTTTCTACCTCTACAGGAACTTTGCACCCACCCATTTTGTCGAAGTACAAGAAGGAAACCCTTAGCGGGAAAGCGGTCGCTTCGGTAAGTAACACCGAGTTCGTGACGGCATCTGATTTATCGGTACATTAGGTTCTCACAAGAGGCAGCATCTCCCCTTTCACCGGAGACAAACTTACGAATCATCGCCCTGAAATGACTGCGCCTTGGAAATTCAATTAGCTAGCGCAGACTTTCAGTAGCAAATTCAAAGGCGACAATTTACAAACAAACGTGCGAATTTATATATGTGGATAGAGGTCTAGTGGCTTGGCTACTACCCAGAGCTGTCTCGACAAATAACCGTATACATTCTTTAGGAGATGACGGTGAGTGCTGTCCCTATTCATGCCGAGGAAATGGGAAGCGAGATATATTCAATCATTAATTATTTTTCTTTTCCCATTGCACTATAGTTCGGATTCCTTGATTTCCCTTCTGAATAGAAAACCTAATTGTAGATTTCAAATTAGGATGTAAAATCATATATACAATAATATACTTATAGATTTTGTATTTATTAATATTTTATTATTTATTAATATACAAGGTCCATTCAGAAGTTTTTCTTCGCTCCAACAAACACATGAAAAAATTTTTCGGTTTGAATATTTCGGTCTTAGCATTTGTCTATGCATATGTCAATAAGATGTCTACAAAAAATAATAATTGATATTCGAGCTCACTATTTCATGATTTTCTGATTATTACACATTCTGATCGAGGTTAAGTGAAGTTTATCGCGATAGTTAAGTGAAGGTAATAATAAAAACTTTTCTAAAAATCACTGACTGAAATATATCGTTCTTATAAATGAGACGAATACCCAGTCAATATTTCCATTGATATGGAGAAGCCTTCAACATAATATTCTCAGTTACTAAGGTTTTCATTCGAACGTTATTGAAACAAGAGTTGATTTTTTCTATATGCATTTTTTGTTTATGCTAGACATGCTCATCATTAGTGTATAAAATATCAATAAAGCTTTATCCAGAGAGCAAAACATGTAAATGAGGAGTATAAATTTCATCAGGATACAGCAAGGAAATTATGACTGGCTGTAAGGAGCCAAAAATTCTTAGTATATGTTCGGAGTGTTCCAAGTTTGCTTTTCTATTTTCTTAAATGTCATATGAATTATTATATTGCGCAATATCAGATTTATATCATGTTAGTTTTTTTTCTCTTTCAGAGAGCTCCAAGAGGAAAATTGATTCTACTGGCAATCTCCTTAGCTGGAATAAAAGTATGCAGTCCAGATCAAAAGGTAAGCTTTCCTTTTTTTAAATAAAAAACCAAACATCCAACGTGATATTCACCTATTCATCTCATTTCACATGATTCGAAACCTCAGAAATCGAAAATGAATATTATTCACAACTTTACTAGATTCGCAAGTCGTCTTGCGAATCTAGTGAGCTGCACTGGACCAGGGATGTCCAGAGTCCAGAACAAGATACTATTGCAAAACCAGGGGTTAAGAAAATTTACTTTCTTCGAATATGGAGTAAATATTGTTTGGAGTAATGAAAATTTTAATTTGCGTCTTTTACAAAAATTATGATTGCCAAATAAAAATACATATTCTTAGAAGGTAAGCAAGTTCAGACTGTTATTCCTAAAAAGATAGGAAATATATTTTCCTATCTTTTTAGATAGGAAAATTTGAAACCTCAAAAAATGTTTATGAAATTTCTTGAGGATTTACTCCAATCAACTGTTTTCAAGTCTTAATGGAAGACACGTATATTTTCGAAAGTGATATGTAATCTACAGATCAATTAGGCATGATGAAGATTGCAAACCTATAGATTATGTATATTAAGATATGGCATTGTGGGCAGCATATGAATTTTGCTAACACGATTCGAAGTCCCTGTAATCGTTGGGGCCATTACTTTTGCTTGGTTAATTCTACCGAAGCTGCGCTCAGTTTTTTTTTTCAGTTTAATCCAATATGAACAATGTACCTATGGTTTTTTCAGTGGTAATGTCATGGTAAGGAAATTGAACGTACATCAGTCCGAATTCGGATTCAGTATGTTTTTTTTGAACAGCTCAAGAACGCTACACGTTCAAAGTTTCATTTATCTTTCATTTTTGATAGTTCAAAATATATCAAATATTAAAAACCAATTTTTTCAAATAAGTCACAATTTTTCAGTTTGTATTAAACTGCCAATTTTGCTAACACTTGTCAGGCAGAAGGTTGGAAAAATTATACCTACATGGACCTACATGAATATAATATACAATATCAGCGGTTAATAAATCTTTGAACTGAAACATTGAAACTGAAATGGCATTGGATTGAGGCAAAAAACTGCAAAATTTTTCTCGTTGTTGCAATTCGCATAAGTTCGGTCTTGACTCTGCTATGAATTATTTTTGAAGTGAAAACTTCTTTAGCGGCGCTATGTATTTTTTGGGAACGGGTAAAAATTTCTAAACTCGCGTCAGGACACGTGACCTGATCGAGAATTCGTGAGACGGATGGAGAGAGGGCAGGCGGCGCAAGGCGCTTGCGCGAATGTTCTGTGTATTTTTCATTCAATTGTCAAAGTTTACGTGCGCATGTAAATGATCTAGCAATTGAGGCCCTTGTTAAAGAGATGAATGTGTTAATTTTATCAGAAACTCATATGGGTAACGATGAAATAATTGACATTCTGAATTTCAACTTTGTTGCGAGTTTCAGAAGAAATAATCGTCCAGCGGGAGGAGTAGCTACTTATCAAAATATGAACACAGTTCATTATTATACAAATTATATGGATGTGCATATATAGATATATATATATATATATATATATATATATATATATATATATATATATATATATATATATATATATATATAGTTGAATGCTTCACGACTGTAGATATGTATTTTTAGTGTTTAATTCGGATTGCAGTCTAGGACAAGAAAATCATTTACCTCTTTAGTATTTTCCAAGCCTTCGAAAATGTTTTTCTTCTTCTTCAGGGCTAAAATAGTACAATATTAGCAGTTTCTATAACAAGCACTATCGTAAGGAAAATTTTCGAAAGTGCTTGTTGTATAAACTGTTAATATTGTACTATTTTCGCCCTGATGAAGAAAATGAACATTTTCGAAAGCTTGAAAAATATTAAAGAGGTAACTGATTTACCTGTCCTAGACTGCAATCCCAATTAAACACTGAAAATATATATATATATATATATATATATATATATATATATATATATATATATATATATATATATATATATATATATATATATATATATATATATATATATATATATATATATATATATATATATATATATATATATATATATATATATATATGTATATATATATAATGAGCGAAAATTGATTCTCATTTCAGAAATTGTTGAGAAAAATATACATAAAACTTTTTCATCCCTCACCAGTTCATTCCATTCGTAGGACTTATTTATGAATTATGTCTGAAATGGATGAAGTTCATGAGAAGGAAACTTCAAACTCGGTATGACTTTTCAATACTTTGAAGTCGGAAACATAATTATGGAGCAAACGGAAGCTCCTTGCATTTTCGAAGAAACAACCGTCTCTTCTGATACAATGCTCCGTCTAACAAACAGGATTTAATTTGTCTAGATGTGTTATTGTGCATGGCAGACAGCACGTGCGGAACTAATTTTATGGCCTCCGCTTCGGTACACTCAAAAGAGGCTGATGCATTTCCATCATTTGTAGAAAAGGGCAATCGTAGAATCTAAATGGTCGAGAAGACGAGTCTTTCACTTCTCTTTTATACTTTCGAATTATGAACGAGTAATGCGGCCTATTCAAAAACCATTAAAGACAATGAGTTTCATCCCTTAATTACCTATTTTTGTTAATTAGGTACTCCTGTTTGATGGAATCTTTTAGGAGTTAATCACTTCAGATTTCAATGCAGTTACTTTCAATGCTTCTCTATTGAAGTATGACTCTATTGAATTATTTTCAGAGATACATCGAATTAAATTCATAATATTTTATTATCATCAATCAAACCATCCAACAATATATATATATATATATATATATATATATATATATATATATATATATATATATATATATATATATATATATATATATATATATATATATATATATATATATCAGGGAGTTGAGAGTTTTAGAGATAGAGAGAGAGAGACGGGTTCACTGGTGAGTTGTTTTCGTGATGAGAGACTAAGAATTGCTGTTAGAAATAGGTTTCTCCTGGGTACGCTGTTCGCATCAGTGAAAGACAAAACACCTACTCTGAATTGCACTAATGTTGTCTATAAGGTTCCTTGCTCTTCTTATGAGATGAGCTCTCAACAATTAAAAAAAGGTTGTCACAACACAAAAGTGATGTTGAAAATCCAAAGAGAGTTTGTGCTTTAAAGAAGTATTAATGACATGGATTATGAAAATACGTCAATTCTGGAGTATGAGATGGATTTCAAAAAAGAACTTTTTCAGAAATGTTCCACATCAATAAAAATCCCTCTTTAATAAATTCTCGTTCCGACATCAATAGTATTAGTGAAATCTATTCTTATTTGATAAGTCATAATAGCAATGAAATAAATCATGCATTGTAGTCGTTCATACTATGAGAAGTCTTCTTAGGAAAGAAGAAGTATTGACATTTTGGTCCTTGGACACTCACAGAAAGCAAACAATTTCAGAGCTAATCTTGCTTCTTTCACCTTTGACAGACATAATTATTTGGTAATTTAGATGTTTTAGTATTTAGTATAAAGTTTGGATTGTTGATGATTTGTATTCTGTGTAATTGAGAGTTTTGTTTAAAGTATATTCAGTGATGGTTGTATCCAGTTTTAATGATCAGTAACATAGAAAGAAATCAGTTCTTTTGTTCCTTGCCATGTGGCTTATTTTGAAATCTCAACTAATTGGTAAGTCTTGGTCTTTTCATTCAGTAGTGATTTTTGTAATATCAACTCATATTGCAGAGCCCTAATGATGGTTACGATTATTTAACCGAAACGTTGACGAAAATAAATGTAGTACACTAAGTGGTCTCTTCTTCCATCCGTTTGCAATCCCTAACACTTGTTTCATTTAACCCTATATATATATATATATATATATATATATATATATATATATATATATATATATATATATATATATATATATATATATATATATCCAGGACCTTCATAGTTACCTTCTTCAGGGTTTAAATTGTAAAATAATGACAGCATATCTAAAAATGCTTAATTGAACATATCCTTATAATTGATGTGAGCTTAGTGCACAGGTACATTTGTTGTTTGAATTCTAAAACTGAAAAACAAAATACAAATACATTGAGTTGAAATATTAATGACAAATCTTGAATATTCAAACACATCTGGAAATATTCCACTTGAAAAGGAGAACTGAGGAATTCAGTCAGTGTCGTTGCTTTCCCTATCTACTATACAAGAACAATTTGATAATACTTGACGCACTGTATTTGAGAATAGTGCCGATATTCTGACAGATGTCACTCTTAGATGGCATTATAGTGCCATCTAAGCACCTTGGTAATCTGTCAATATTTTTTAATTTTAGCTCTCGAAAAAAAAATTAATATTTTCGAAAGATCGAAAGGTATTGATGGGGTTAGTCATATTCCTGGCCTAGACTTCAATCTCAGTTAAAAGTTGAAGTTCGCTATAAACATAAGAATCAATACTTCCGCTATAATAAGACGTTATTATCATAAATTCTAATAAGTATCACAAAATGCAAGATATTTTATCATTTTTGTTGTTATGAAGATGTGATTTTTTCATGAAAAGTTATGCTGTCATGTTCTTCGTGATAAAACGTTATGGCCTGCTGCTTTCTCGTTTATTCATTCCGATGTCATTTTCAGTGGTAATGTCACGGTAAGGAAATTAAACGTATATCAGTCCGAATTATGATTCATTATGTGTTTTTGAATAGCTCAGGAACGCTACACGTTCAAAGTTTGAATTATCTTTTATTTTTGAAATACAATTCTTCTGTTTGTATCAAACTGCAAATTGTACTAATACTTGTCAGGCAAAAAGTAGGAAATTATATATCATAAACTACATCAGTGCAGTGACCTACAGGAACATAATATACAATATCACTGAGGATAAATCTTTGAACTGAAACGTTGAAACTGAAATAGCATTGGATTGAGGCAAAAATCTGCAAAATTACTCTCGTTGTTGCAATTCGCATAAGTTCGGTGTATAACTCTGCTATGAATTATTTTTTAATCAATTTGTTTATTGGTATTGAAGTTCAAATTTCTACTCTGGAATATTCGAGTCAACAAATGTTTAGAGATAAAGAGAATCATTCCAATTACACTTATGAGAATATTGAAAAACAAGGACTTCCATAAAAAAAAATTTCGACCATGAAAAAATATGAACTGGCGCATATTGTTCTCCTTTTTTTTGGAATTCCATTTTTAATTTTAATTTTACTTCTCGAAATTTGTATATTGGAATCACTTCGATTATTGTATCTCGTAGTTTTTCCCATGAAAGAATCAACTATAACTAAAAATTCAGAAGTAAAATGGAGAGTAGGCCAAAATCAGTCCTATTTTCCTATGTTTAATAATCAATCTATATATATATATATATTTATATTTATATATATATATATATATATATATATATATATATATATATATATATATATATATATATATATATATACATAAGAAACTTACGGTATAAGCCTGAAATTTTTGTGACAGCCGTTGACATATGTTTCAAGTTGATTGGCTATCGTCAGAACGGCGTAGTTCAAGTTTTAGATGTTCAAACTTGGATGTTAATTAAAAAAATCACTAAACAAAACACAAAATTCTATGTAAGGAATCCACTTCTTTTTGGCTTGGGATTGAATATCTCTGTTGGAGTTCAATTCGACTCCGGTTTAAAGACTGAATCAATATCTGCCAGTGAAGCGATATTTATACTTTATACATAAATTCTAATAAGTATCACAAAATGCAAGATATTTTATCATTTTTGTTGGTATGAAGATGTGATTTTTTCATGAAGAGTTATTGTCAATGTTCTTCGTGATAAAACGTTATGGCCTGCTACTTTCTCGTGTATTCATCCCGATGTTCATCATATATTGCTTTTCTTTAAAACTTTTCAATTATTACCAATAATAGGTGCTCAACTTTTGAGTATCTGTATCTGAATATTTCCTGCTGTTATAGAAAATCAATTTCTAATTCAATTGAAGCCGTAGTTGTCTTTTCATCTATATCCAGAATATAATCCTTCACACATATTTAATATTCTTTTCAATTGGTATGAAATATGTGAAAACGACGTATCATATTTGAACCCAGACCCATTTTTCAACAATGAGGTCTTATCTTGTCATACTGATGCCAACCGGGTCGGCTCAACGTGATGCAGTTAGGGTTGAACAATTTCATGTTACGATATCACGAAAATAATTTCGAGGTTATCGTACATGTGCAAATCCCTGCCTGACGGGGGCTTAATTCTGGACCAAACCGGCAGTAACCACGTTCGCTCAAATCTACATTTAATCAGTGCTGAACATGACGAACCAGCAAGAGCTGTCTATTCAGATAAATTGTGATAATCTTGGATTTTAGAGTTCAATCTGGCATACTTTGTCACAAAAAGCCGTTTCATCCAATTAAGGGAAGGTTATAAAATTATACGTTCGACGTTTTTCTTCATATGTGGTCCTTATCGCTCAAATTTATATCATAATTGTATCAAAAAGTCCGTCATTCGAATATAATCGAAATTTCAGTTTATTTTACAAACGTGGTAGCTTTCATGTTTGGGAGATTTAATTGAATTTGTATTATTTGAAAAGCTTGTTGAAGATTTCAAATTGACAAACATCAAGACAAAATCTTCCAACTTTTGATGCCTGTAATGCGTAAGTCTATTCGAAGATTTTCATTTTAAATGTCCAAGTAATTCGAATGCAACTTTCAGTAGGTGTCTTCTGCAGGTATTGGCAGAAATATTATCAACGAAAATACCTATTTATCAACTTTGCAGAGGGAATATTTAGTGCAATCCGAAGCACATTGAAGTTGCCAGATATACCATAGAGCGCTTTCATCATCAATGACATAATAATAAGTTCTTTATTCTCAACAGGTATAATACACAATTGCAGATAATAAAAACATACTGTTGAATAATAACTGAATGAATAAAATGAAAGAGATATAACAAAGAGCTCAATCTAATCTAAAAAAGTAGTAAATAATAACTATATTATAGCATTTAATGAAATATTACAAAGAACTCAATCTAAATAAATTCATTTTAGTCAATTTCCTTTTTTCACAGAACTCCTAATAATAACTTCTATGGAGTCAAAGTGAATGTCACAATTATTGGCAACTCTATTGAATATAGACTCCATTAACCAAATGGAGGATTGTATTAGCGAGTTGGTCCTTGGAGTCTCTAGATCGAATAATTCTTTTTTACGAGAATTTTGCCAAGGAACACGAAATTTCAAAGCGGACAAGAGAGGAGGACAATCAATACTGTTGTGCTGTAATTTGTACAAAAATTTGATTAATATAATTTCCCTTCTGCCCTGCAATGAGATTAAACTAAATCAACTCAATAATTCGTTTTGTTTGACTTCTCTCTGTGGATAAACATTATCCTCCCTCCAAACTAAGAATTTCAAAGACCTTTTCTGAATGGTCTCAAGATGGTGTAGATGGCAAGTGTAAATAGGATTCCAGATCATGCTGCCATACTCCAACTTGCTACGGATAAGGGCATTCAATAGTCCTATGAATGTTGAGAAATAGTTGAAATATTTGCCATTGCGTAAAATGAATCCATATATGTTCGAGGCAGATGAAATAAGTTGCGTGATGTGTGGAATGAAGGAAAGCTTCTGATCGAAGACTACACCAAGATCTCTCACCTTATCAGAATTAGAAAGAACCTGACCACCGACGCTATAATCACACTTACTTCGATCTCTTTTCCTTGTGAAAGAGACAACTTTACACTTTGACACATTCAAACTCAAATAATTTTCTTCACACCAACTAGCAACATGGTCCATCGAGAGCTGAAGTTGAACACAGTTGTCATGTGACCTAATTTCATGATATATTTCATGACATATATCCAAACAACCGTATTTCATTACTCTTTCCGAATGCATCGAAGCCATTTATCTTCGAACGGCAATCAACAGAAATCTTATAATCAAGTTCCTCTCTTTATCACAGAATAAGATGTGCTATCGAATTGCAATCCGTGATACAACCTTTAGTGTTGACTTTCATACAAAGAGAGCAGGATTTGTTGACATTCCATCCAAACACCTCAAGGATTTCAGTTGTGTGTCCATAGTCCCTATAGCCTAATTGTTCCGTTTCGCATCCTAGTGGGCAATTTGAAGAGTTTCAGAATAAATGCATATATGTCATAATTCATTATATAAACCAGCAATTTCACGCATTTTGAAAAGCAATCTGTGGAAACATTCCTAGTAAGCCGCATTTTTGCATACACTTGAAAAGTGTAAAAAAATGAAAAGCCGAAAAAGCTGATTTTCGTGACGTTCCGACTTTTATATCTTCTTTAGACGGCATTTCATCAATATCCATTTCTCAAATCTTCATTACAACATCATGATAAAGGTGTATACAAAAATTCAGCCAACTAGGACTTATTAGCAGATAAAATATAAAATAACTGGTTTATTAGCCTATTCTGAGATTCAATTTTCAAAAGTAAATATTAAGTACATTATGAATAACATCGAACTCCTTGGAAATGCCATACTTAGCTGTTTCGTCCTATTTCGGGAATCGTCAGTGGCATGTTTCCAAAGAATCGAGCTTCGATGCTCTCTCTCTCTCTCTCTCTCTCAAATTTCTGTATTCAAATTTTTCTTGTGTTTCTTTATTCATCGTTTCTTTTGGGAAGTATAATTGGAATAGTCAATATCTCAACACATTGTGGAATATTTATACCCCAAAACTCCAAAAGAGCTGGAGAATTTCAAGTTTGACGAAAACTAAGACTGTTCATCTCATGGTTTTTCACATCAACTCAATGGATAAAGAGAAACTAATACATTGATTATTTTCTCTCTAAAAACCTACTGCCATTTCTACTCATATTTAGGGGTGAACACAGAAACAGAAGAACAAAGTTTATCGTGCACTCATTGAAGATTCACTGATAATAATTGAAACTTTTCTATGGCATACTTATAGATGTTAGTGAAAATTGTATAAACAATTTTGCCATCCTTCTTGTTGAGAGTATTGGAAGTCAAGAAACATGGAACTGAATTGATAAATTATTCATTTTCTCAATATGATTTCCTGCTACAAACAGAAAAATGTCAAGGATATACTTTGATGATAGAGTCGTGATTGAGAAAGTTCACCGAAAAGCAGTTAAAGTAATGGAGCGAAACGTCGATCTGAGGGGAATTTCTTGAAATTTATAGAACCCCAAACGGAATAAATCTTTCGATATTATGGACTACGTTGGACGAATATTTTATTCGATATGACTTTTCATTTCAACATTTATAAAATATCATATCATTTTTGATGGGAGTGGTTCATAAAATTGCAGCTTGGGAAAAAATATTTCATTATTCTGAATAATATATTTTCGAATCTGCAGATATGATTTCATTTGAGCGTAGAAAATGGGCGAGGTTCAAAGAACTTGATTCCTGAACGATTTTTCAAGAGCAAAAATTAAATGTGGATCGTCAATTTCTCATTCCTTATAATTTCTGAGATACAGAAAGAATAATGAAGAAATAAAATCAGAAAATTTCATTCGATGTTATATCCAAAAAATTTACATACAGTGACTTTGGGATATTACAAAAATTGAAGTTCAAATAAATCGAAAATTCTGCGACATTGTTCAAGCTAGGATGTGTCTATATTTTTATAAATCTATATTTTTGAGAACATGTTTTATTATATCTCTCAAAATTCATATTTCATGAGAGCCAATTGGAGAAAATAAACCATGGTAAACAATGGAAAATTAAAATTTTTCTCATATATTGAATTTATATGCATAATACTCGTTTCGAAAAATATGTGATAGAAAATGAAAACATTCAATCTTAAGTTTCAAAAATGAAGAAATTTCTACAGAAGAGAAGATCGGAATGGAGGGGAGTCGTGCATTCGGTTCAGAGATTGAATTATTTGATAGAAAGAATAAAGATTTCAGATGTAACTTCCTAGAATTTTAACAGACCCATGAATTCAGATCTTCTCTTCAATAATCAATTCAATTCGAATAAAATATTCAATATTTTCAATATCACAAATTCAGTTATTGGCTCCGAATAATTCCTTCCAGGAATTTTTTTTGTACCTATTGTTCGGAATATTTCATCATCTGTTTTTGTGTATTCAATTATATTTCTGTTTTCGATCGTTCTCCTTCGTAAGTTTTTTTTCTTAGAGCTCTATACCATGCCGGTTTGAGTTTTTGTTTCGTATATTCAGACAGATGTGAATATGCATTAGAAGAAGTACTTCAAAACACGCGTCATACGTTTTGGTATATGAAAAAACTTTGAAAATAGTTTCACTCTTACATCAGTTAGAATTTAATGAAAATTACCTCAAATGATAGTAACTATGTTCAGATATCAAGAAGTATCTAACCTTTTTTAGTAGAATTATTTATTTTCTTTGTAAATGATAAGATTCAACTCAATGCATCGAAAACTTTATTTCGATAAAATGTATGAAAAATTACTAGTTATAAGATATACATATTAGATATATAGTTTATAGAAACTTAGTTTATAGGTAATTAACATTTGAAATATGTGCTCCTCTATTATAGGACACTTTTAAACTGTCTGTTGAGTGAGCCCTTTTATGTAAAATTAAAAATAAAATAGAAGTAAAAATCCTATCTCTTGCAATTTGACATTGTCAGGTCAATGTTCGACTGAAGTCAGTTCAGTGATTGATTTGCGTGTTAAGCTTGATAAGAAACTGACCTTTGAATTGCATTTGAAGGAATCGTCCAACGTCCAAATCTGGGCTTCACATTACGAATGACTAGGCCTTTTGGTCTACTTGAGTCTGTTATTGCCTACTATAATTCTATTGTGATATCCAAGTTAGATTACCCGTTGGTCGTCTGGAATCTAAATTATGACAAATACACGAATATATTAGAAATTATTCAACGGAAGTTCATATATGCTCTTAATTTCCGTTTTAACAGGTATCTTCATGGATTCTCATATGAGAGTAACGTGAAATTTTATAGGTTGGAATTTTTGAGTTTGAGACATGAGTACTTTGATATATGTTTCTCCTACAAATTACTCAATGGCTTAATAGATTCTGCTGCATGTATGACCCTAATAAGCTTCAATTGCTCCCCACATGTAGTAAGAAATCGTACAATACTGGTTGTTGGGCAGAGCAAAACAAATTATATGTTGAATTCACCCATCCATAGATCTTTCAATAGGCTAAACTTGATAAGTATAGAGCTAACTTGGATATTTTCACTCCGAATTTCATAACTTTTGAGAGACATTTGAAAAAGAGATTATTTAAAGGTCGATAATAGAATAATTATCAGTTTTTATAGAGTTACTCTTCCTCATGTATTTATCTAATCTTTTTTAGTAGAATTGGGTATATTCTTTGTAAATGATAAGATTCATCTCAATGCATTGAAAACTTTATTTCGATGAAATGTATGGAAAATTTCTAGTTATAAGATATACATACATATTAGATATATAGTTTATAGAAACTTAGTTTATAGGTAATTAACATTTGTAATATGTGCTCCTCTATTATAGGACAGTTTTAAACTGTCTGTTGAGTGAGCCCTTGTATGTAAAAAATAAAATAAAAAAAAAATTAAATAAATAAATAAATAAAAGTTTTATTTCCACTGACAATGTAGTACAATTGTATGGGAAAATATGTCAATGAATTGTTTGTACAATACTATCAATACTAAGATAAAACAAAATCATACAACAAAATTTCACATTTGAATACTATAAATGAACAAGATTTAAACAAGCACACACATTTAAATATCCTGTAGTGATGCAGCAAGATATTCCCGAACTGAATAAAATGGATTTGAGAGAAGCATTCGTTTCACTGCAGCTTTGAAAGGTCTGGCGCATTCTATATTTTTTATTTTTGTGGGTAAGTGATTGTAGATTTTTATAGAATTAATATGGGGCCCCCTCTGCACCTGAGCCATTTTTGTATACGGCACATATATGTCATGACCAGATTGCGATGCGTACAGATTTATATCTTTACATCCAGGAAACGAATTTATATTTTTTTTGACGTGCCATGCACAGTGATAGATGTACAATGATGGTAAAGTTAAAAAATTATTTTTGAATAAAAGGCGACAAGATGAATTCATTGGTCTATTGTGCATCGTACGTATAATTCTCTTTTGCATTACAAAAGCCTTTTCCATATCAGTGCTGTTTCCCCAACAAAGTATACCATATTCCAATATACTATTTTAGCAAGAAAAGTAATACATTTTCAGAACCTTGTAGTCAACAAATGTGCGAAGCTGTCGCATGACAAAATTCCTTGAGGCTAATGAGCAACAAACGCCTGAAATGTGTTTCCTCCATGTTAGATGGCTATCGAACGACACACCCAGAAACCTGCCATGGTTCGACTGACTTACACTACGTCGGTTATGTGACCAAATGAGAGGACGAAAATCTGGAATATTTCCTGAGGGAAAATAGAATAAACTAAACGTCTTTTTAGAATTCAGTACTAGCCCATTTTCGCTACAGTACCTCGTCATACGTACCACGCTTTGGTTTGCCTTCTCCGCTAATTCAACAGCATTGCCTGCACTAATCAAAACAGATGTGTCGTCAGCAAAGAGGCTCGCTGACACTCCGTCCCGATCAAGTCGGCAGATAAGATCATTAACAAACAGAATATGTTAAAAGATATGTTAAATTATGTTAAAGATTATGTTAAAAGATATGTTAATCTCAAAAACTTCAAGAATGCACTGATACAAACTAATAATCTATCCACCTTCGTATTCGAAGTTTAGATTCAACTGATTGAAATATAGTGTTCATACACTACAACTTCATTATGTGAAAATGTTCAGGAAACGACAAATTCCTGTACCAAATTTGTTATCTTGATTAAAAATGCCAGTCTTGAAGTCAAAGTTTGGATATTTCAGGTTGCATTTATATTTCACATAATTTTATTGCTCTGATATTTTGTAACTCCATCAATCAACCCCTAGTTCACAACTATAAAGACATTTCACATGTGTACGATATATCATCGCATTACTAACACTAAAGTGACGAGCGATATGACAGCACAGGTAGATAAATCAAAATACAGATGACCTATTTCCATGTTCATTGAATCTTAATGGAAATGCCGAGATCGGATCGATGTATCCGATGGGTATACATGCAGACTCACGAGTCTGCTTTTGAAAGATTGCTAGCCCAATGAATAATACTCATGTGTAGATTATCTTCTTGCATCTGACACAATCTTCCAATATTTTCGGCTGATTAATGTATCCCGCCGTAACTACGTTATAATTTATCATAATGGAAAACGAACGATCGGATTTTCATCATTTTCATCACAGAATCAGCAGGAAATTACAACTGTTATTGCTTTTTATTGAATCTTCTTTTATTGTCTTCTTGTTGTATTAAATTTGACATTAATACATCAAATAGAAATGCCTTTACTCTTCGATTATAGCTATTCAGTGTGCTTGCGTTCATTTTTAATAGGCGGAGGAAAATATAATTTCGTTATATGCCAAATAAGGAGAAAATGAGTTTTGTGCGTTCACGTATTATATAATAAACCATATGACCTAGCGAACTTTGAACGCTGATATAGTCTTTTCGTGAATATTTTAGAAAATCCTGAAATGCGTCCAACTATTTTTGATGAACTATTTATGTTCAGTTTTCTCTTTAAATTTTAATTTTTATACACAAATTTACATTTTTTCATTAATTATTTTCATACATGAAATAATAACATACAAATTTACTTATCTCACTCACAAACTTCATCTCACTTGATGCAATTTTAATTTACAAGGTATTAATCATACATATTTATTTTGCTTCATTACATCTTAAAAATTACGTCTTAACATTTTTACATTACTTTTACTTTTCTTGAATCTTTCACTGTACTATAGTGAGATTTTCCATACTTTTACACCTTTTACGCTCCCTGTATGTTTTCTTCCCATATCCTCATCACCACCTGTTTCCCAAGGACGGAGAAGAAACGTGCGACAGAGAGCGAGAGGAAAAACAAGGCCGTTGAAGATAGTGCATCAATACGGCGACATTCTGATTTTTCTAGTGCTACAGTTAATATACTTTTTCTTGTTTACTATATCTCGGACTGCAGTTTATACATTACTTTAAGACTATAATTGAATACTATCTTACTTCGTCCGGTACCGGACAACATTAAAAATTGTGATAACCTAAACGGTTTGGGAGGAAAAACTCAGACTTGTGACAGTGAAATAATCTCCTTCCGTCATTTTCCTTACAGCCTGTATACCTGGTAAGTCTCACTGTTAAATTTTATGAAAATTGGTAGTTGTTTCATTTTCTTTCTCTTTTGCTTATATTTTCTAATTGTAATTAATTTTATTTTTGATGATATCTAAAATTACGAAATCACCTTCTCCAAAGCTAAAATTCAGTCCTTAACGATACAATTTATGTTATCAATATTTACCTATGTGAAGCTGTAAGGGGTATCCATGGACTAAGGAAATTCAGCGGTTTCATCAAATGAGTCTTATTATCAATAATTTCTTATATCTTCAGGTTTAATGTATCGAAATTAACCTGACAATTCTATGGTTTATATGAAGATTAGTAATTTCATAGCAGGTACTTATTTCTTTTATCTCCAATCAATTGTATTAGAAATCATAAAGTTCTAATTTTGTTGAAAATCCTTGTATCATTATTTATTCAATTTCAATTCGTATACATTTTCTGTCGTCATGATGTCCCTTGACTGACATTTTCTTGGCAATATATAAACCTAAGTACATCTCAATACACAGGAAATATTGTTTTGCTTTTGCTGAGAAAGGTAATTGAATATGGCATTTTCTCATATTTCCTAAACTAACATTCTTCCGATGATGAGTTATAATAGTTTAACGTTTATAATATTATAAAGTAACACACCTCAAGAGTCATCTACCATCTAGTAGAACAAGCTGAAGTAGCCAAGCCAAGATATCTCACAAGGCAACATTGAAAACTTACGTGGTTAAAGCAATCATGCATTCGATGTGCTATATTTATAGTATAATCCAACCAGTATATTAATTCTGTGTTTCCGGCTCTGACGGGTCCAGAAATAATTACTTCTCGACACTGAAACTGAATGAAATTTCAGATATGTACTCAAATATATTTTCAAATTCAACTTTCCCATGAGCTGGTCACATGAATCTTGCATTTATACCAGTCTATATCATCATCATCATCAACCTCTGTCCGTCCACTGCAGAACGAAGGCTTCCCCCTGACTTTGCCAAGGTTCCTATCGGCAGTCTCGCTCTTCTAGGCAACGCCCAGCCAATCCACAAGCTCCTTATCCCATCGATAGTGAGGGCGCTTTCTTGGTCTTACCCTATCTCTGGGCTCCAAATCACCAACCACAGCTGACCAACACTCATCTCTTGTTCGGGCTAGATTGCCTGCCCATTTCCACTTTGACCTGTTTATACATTCCACGACATCATTCACCTCTGTTTGCCTTTTATCCAGCTGCAGCGTATTCTATCTCGTATGGTTAGGCCCATTATGTATCTTTCTATGCTCCTCTAGGTTTTTCGAAGCTTCTGGATGTGAGCAGATTTCAGGGTTCAAGTTTCGCTGGCGTAGGTCATCGCTGGTAATACGCATTGGTCAACGACTTTGCTCTTTGAGGAAAGTGGCATATATGATTTGAAGATGTCTTTCAGTAGACCAACTCTACCCCAAGCTGTTCTGGTTCTCTGCATGATCTCCGGTGTAATATCCCAGTATATATATATATATATATATATATATATATATATATATATATATATATATATATATATATATATATATATATATATATATATAATAAATTTTGCAAGTTAGTCACCGATTATTACAGAGTATTGGGTATACTCTAGGATAGGGAGACAGAGCATATGTTCTTGAGTTCCTTGCAGTATAATGAAGACATCACATCGTACACGTTCACATATCTAACTCTTCTATAACATTCTTTTGGTTAATTTGAATTTTAGAAAGAATGTTTTAGTGTTCATTTTCTTAAATTTTTCCTTCAATGCCATAAGCAGAAAAACTTCACTTTCTTATATATATATATATATATATATATATATATATATATATATATATATATATATATATATATATATATATATATATATATATATATATAAATTAAATTAAATTTTTTTATCTCTCTGTACAATTTTCGAAAATCAATACAAAAAAATAAATACATTAGAAGTAATACAAAATACATATTAATACAAACTATACAAGGACTAGTAAGGTCGATCTTCTTCTATAAGAAACCCAAACCGTATTGGATAATAAAGGCTTCCTCATGAGAAAAATTGAAAATTGATAGTTTAAAATAAAATTAAAAATACGTCAAAAACGGTTTGACTTAGGTATAGCACATTATACACAAACTATATCTAGAATTTTACGATAAATCCAAGAATGCAATAATATATAGGGCCTTCTATTTGAAATACGCAAGCTCACACCTATTTCCATTATAACCGGAAGTGTCGCCATCATAAAAATATATTTTGACAATAGTTTACTGCCAAATTTCTTCAATTATACTTTTCCATATATGGATCGATGGAGTTCTCGGACGATATAGAAATCTCGGAGTAATATATATATATATATATATATATATATATATATATATATATATATATATATATATATATATATATATAAATATATATATATATAGGAATAAATCGGATATATATATATATATATATATATATATATATATATATATATAAATATATATATATATATATATATATATATATATATATATATATATATATATATATATATATATATATATATGGTTGTTTTTGAATAACGTAGAAGAACTGTTCGTCGAAACGTTGTCAATCCAAATATCCGTGAATTCATTATGTATCAACCAGATTTCAGCAACGCTCGTAAATTGAGTAAAATTCTCGTGACGTATTCAAATGTTCAAATTATTCAATGGAAATCGAATCTATTGAAAAACAACGGCCCGTGCTTTCAATATGATACGCAATAGGTGAATCGATCCTGACAGGTAAAATGGCTCTATCCGTTGTTTGGTTTGTGTTGAATCAGTTCGAATCGAATCAATTAAACAAATTGAAACAGGCCCGTTGTGTGACGTTTAAACTGCCATGGCGATGCGCTGATGAAAACATTGCCGGGACTTCGTGCCGCCCCTTTGTATTTAATGACGAATTCATGTTTGAATATGACTAATGTGTCAATTTGGATATTAGCGAACGGTCCGGAAGTCCTGTGTATGGACTATTCAATTTATATGCAATGTGTGCCCGGTTTTCATTACTTGATTATATGTATTCTTGGTCCTGTCAACGCAATGACGTTTCTATATTAATGAGAAAATATTATCTAAACAGTAATGACATGTTTTTTATGTTGACATAATGATCAATGATGGAACTTAAACTAATTTAGCTTCGTTATTTTCAGTATATCTCGAAACATGAAGATTGTTTCAATTTGATCAGTCTGAAGATAAAATGCTAAACACAGAATATGTAGAGATAGAAATGCATGTACTCGTATAATTGAAGCTGTTGGCAAGGATGTGCAAAAAAGGCAGTTGCATTCTTTCTGTTAGAGAAGAAAGTACTTTGGTGAAATTGAATTTTTACTGAACTACACTATAGCAA
Source organism: Henosepilachna vigintioctopunctata (assembly GCA_030704895.1). NCBI lineage: Eukaryota > Metazoa > Arthropoda > Insecta > Coleoptera > Coccinellidae > Henosepilachna > Henosepilachna vigintioctopunctata. The sequence goes on from JARQZJ010000093.1 coordinate 603,975, forward strand.
GAGTAACCATTAAATAAAATATATAAAGAATAACAAAAATGATGATAGTTCTCCATCATATGAAAAATTCATACAAGTGGCTATTTTTTTCAATTGAAAGTAATGTATCTCGACATCTAAGGCCATTGACACAGATACATAACACTAGTAAACCACATATTTATTCAAATTCAGTTACTCAAATTGATGTGTTTCAAGTATTGAAGAACTCTATGAATCTGGTCCGGGGAGTTAAGAATTTCTGCCAGGGTGCTTGAAAGTTCCAATTGTCTTCTTTGGTTTATGAACTGCTGACATTCAATGAGAAGATGTTTCACAGATAAGGCACTGTTACAATTATCACGTGAAGGTGGTAGTTCGGAAATTATTGGGAACTTGTGTGTGATATTTGTATGTCCAATTCTTAGTCTTCGTATTATCATAATAATAACTATATTCTGAAAAAATACTGATAGACAGGTTCTGCTCATTCAACTCCAGTTAAAACTTCCCAGGCACTGAACACCATACAAAAACAAATGAATATAGTACATATACTCACTATATAGTAAAAATATATATATATATATATATATATATATATATATATATATATATATATATATATATATATATATATATATATAGCAAAACAGTACAAAAATAACTTCCTTTTGAAACCCACTGAGCAAATTATACTTGTTGTATTAGGAGCCAGCGGGACAGTTCTCGTTTGAAAATAGAAAATCTCAAATCTCTCTTAAAAGTTGATTATTATCAGTTTATCCCTCCTAGGTAACGAAGGGAGGTGGAACTGCTTAACGGAGTGGCGAACCTCGTGTAATTTTGAGGGGATTCTATTCCAATGTTGCTGCCATGAAGAGTGGGTCCTGTGTTTAAAGAAACTTATTAAATCATCATAGAGTTGTAGATTTTCTGTACGGAGACTAGATGATGAATCCTCTTTTGCTGTAGGATCTGCCATTTCGTTCCCGACAATGCCAACATGCGATGGTACCCAGAGGAGAGTTACCCTCACTCTTTTGGTATAAAGGTTTTAGCAACTTTCATGTATCGCTTGTACAAGGGAATGAGGACTATAAATGTTTTGGATTAATTTGATCGCGGATAGGGAGTCTGTGCATATTCTTGGTTATCTTCAGTTATGGACTTGAAAGCTCGAAATATGTCAAATAGTTTTCCTGTATGGACAGTAGAAAAAGATGGCAGTAGGTTTGAACAAATGGCTGTTTGAGAGAGAGTAACTGAACATCCCACGACGTTGCTATTTCTGGACGCATTGATGTATAGTACTTCATCAGATTTGGAGCTATGCATAATATCTAGAAACTTCTGTCTTAAAAGCTCGTTAAGTGGCTATTTGTCTTAGGTCCTTCAGCCTATTTAATATATAGTGTTATTTCGATTTAAATTAATTAGTTTGTAACATGTTCAGTGCTTCAAGCAGCGTCTCCAGTTGGGAATTTATTTCGTACATATTTCTTGTTGCAGATATTATGAAACATCGGTAAAATAAGTTCAGTGGACGATGAATCAACTCTGTGATAGTTCATATTTAAATGAGAGGTAATAATAAATACTTGTCTGAAAATCACTGACTGAACAATTCTTTATTCGACTAGTTTCGCCTTTTACGGCATTATCAAGAGTTATCCTCCAGTTTGTTCAATCTTGTATGGAACTTTGGGTTAAGTTTCTGAAGTCAATTTGTTGTTGGTTCTGTGTTTGTTCTTGAAACCGGGGCTCACTAGATGGGTTGTGTATTCTGTTAAATGGGGTGTCATATTCTTGGTGATATGCAAAGCTGCCTCTTCTACCTCTATATTCTTAAGCGACATTTTGCAGTTTGCATATATTGTGGCTGCATATTTTATCTAGTAGAAGTCTACATATAGTTTTATATATTTCAACTGCAACGTCAATACTTATTCCTCTGTTTCCATACGTCAGGCATCTGAAATGTTTTGCTCTTATTATTGTTTTCTTCCTCATTGACTATGAGCGAAGGTTGAAATTCAATTTATTGTCAAAGAGTACTTGCTCGCAGATATTTCATGGGTGATGATGGTGGTATATTCATTCCGTTTATTGTTAATGTTGGTGAATTTTGTGCGATCTTATGGGTGTTAATAATGGTTTGGTTTCAGTCGAACTTTGAAAACCATTCATTTGTTTCAGTTCCTGTATTTTGCTAGTGCATTTTTCTATTGTTTTTCATGTGCTACCAACGAAGTGTCATCTGCATATTGTCGGACATACCGACTTTCGCTGACTCCAGGGCAAATCGGAGTCGGAATCGGAGCAGAATATATTGCAAAGCAGCGGAGACAGACGTGCTGCTTGAGGTGTTCCTTGTTCTGGGGAGAAAAATCTAGATGTTGTTCCGTGTATTTAATCAGCCGTCTGTTTTCTAAACACATTTTCATTATACTCATAAAGTATTTGGATGTATTTATTCTATTCAATTCATATAGTAGTCCCTTGTGCCACAAGCTATCAAATGATTCATTTATGTCTAGAGCCAGTGTTTCAGTTTTAATAGTATTGAAGTGAGGATTTTGGATGTTCGAGATCAATATTGTACGTGGATGTACTAGATTTGTTGCTGCGAAATCCGAACAAGAAAGCGGGAATAACCAGTTAAGTATTGTGAATTGAGTATTCTTCCAATTTTTGTTTTTTTTAATGAATAATTATCTAAAAATTGGCAGAATATGAATAAACATAAACATACATCTGAGAATTTGAAACTGAATATATAGTGTAACATATAAAAATATATATGTGATGTCAAATTTTCTCACAGTTTTGTATGGGAAATGTAATTTTTCATGTTGTTTTGAGTATAATGGACATTGATCTGTGAACAAAACCCCCGTATTCGTCGCACTAGAGCGGAAATTTATAGGCAATAATGCCAACCAGAAAGTATAGAAAAAGAGGCGCGTTTTACTATGAATTCATTTTGATCATAGTATGTGTTTCTAAATAGGATTTTGATCGTTAATGGTATGTAAAGATGAAGAAAAAAGCCTCTCTGAGAATAATTTCAACGGCCCCCATGTGTATCATATAATTGAAAATACTTGGAAAAATTCCAGAAAATCGTCCAGTGGCCTGAGCATATGTCAAGAATATTGAGAATTTTATGGAACTATGCCAACTGTTTTCGTAAATATTATTTTGTAATACAGTACAATTCAAGATGCTGCACTACATGTTTTGTGATGAATCGTTTAAGATAAAACTTCAGCAGAAGAACGCCGCGTAGCTATTCTCTAACTCACGTTAGTTTCCTGAAAATCTTGTAGTACATGTCTTGATATATACATATATTTTAAGCTCATATAAAGCTCAGACGCTGGGTACCTAAACTCATAAGATGACACACATATTACACGGTAAAAATTACTCTCATGTACGTAACACAACTGCTAAATTTACTATAAGGTTTGTAAGGCCTCAATGACATTATATAATAATAATAATAATATAATTTTATTGAGAAACATTCCTTACATAGTAAAATTACATTCATTTCAATTGATAAATAATTACAACTAAGAGAAATGCTCTCAAAAGGACCGAATTCAGTTTGGAGTCTGATCTTCCATTCAGCCCTCGAGCAAAAATATTGGTTCAAACAAAAATCTTGGTTAAATTCATATTTATAATAATATACAATTTTGATTGAAAAGAAAAGAAAATAGGAATTTCCTCAGAGATATTAAACATTTGAGACAATTTCACATGGTGAAGAAACTTTGTGTTGAGAAAATATACAAATATATGATACAAAAAATTGATTCATACATTATTGCCTACATCCGAATCATCGTAGTACTCTGACACACTATAGTATGCCTTTGTTAAGAGCAGAGATTTAACTCTCCTCTTAAACAAATGAGCTTTCAATAAGGCAATGTACTACGTTTAACGTTATTGTCAACTTGATACACTGTTGCGTTTATTGAATTAATATGAAATACCACTCATTTACATTGAATATAATCAAACGATAAAGTAAGCTGCACGTATTTATTTAGAGTTACCTTTTTTAGTTTTTAGTAGATATTTACGCTTTGTTGGTTGGATTTCAACTCTTCTTTCTAGAAATATTTAACATAAAGTTAGTAGTGGTGTCTAGTCCACATCTGTTTTTTCAGTATTTCGAAACACTGGAAATCTTAACAACAACTTTTAGAAGAAAATCGAAGCTTGAAAAACAAATTGGAAATATTGAATTCAGAGAGGAAGTGAGACGAATATAAATAATAGTTAGAAGACTCGGAAAATAAAGATAGAAATAATTCATATAATGACTCGCCATCGTTAAGATCATTCAGTAGTCGAGTTGAATCTTATTAGTTCTCTGAAGACATCTACTGTGAAAGCATAGCTCATAGTGGTCGTTCTGTACTTAGAATCATAGATGTTCTTTACTCATTCTCCATTTCATCTATAGTTTTTTTGCAATAACTCACTGCATCATATACTCGTACATCTTAGGAAGTCATTGTGTTGGAGAAATAACTGTTTCATCAACAACAAACAAATATTGGTTCGTTCCATTTACAATATGGTATTGGATATTCATTAAGTAACTACTGAATTCATTAACAGTTGCGCTTCATGATTTGATTAATGTGAAGAAGTCAAGAATCATGCTCAATTATATGTCGATTATAAGTTATGTATCCAAAACGAATAAACTTTATTACACAACCTTTATCTCCTCACAAACGAAGAGTAAGAAAAATTCAGTACATAATCTTTAAATTGGTAAATGAATGAATGTGAATAAAAAATATGAATTGTTTTTAACTAGTCAATCTCTTCTATGAGAAAAATTAGGTAACAAGTCATAACAAAGTCATGTAACATTTCGATTATTATAGTTATGCACTTATATAGCTATACACTCATTTTAATTTGAACACTCACTGAAAATGTCACTTGAATCATGATTTCCCTTGATTTTTTGAATTTCATAATTCTCTTGAATTTCCTAATTCCGGCTGACGAACTTATTCAATTATCATTAAAAACGTGATTAGCGTGCAGGATAAATATTGTATGAGTATTAGAAAGTTTCTAGGGAGAAGTGCACATCATACATTCAACATATAATACCAAATAATATCAAATTTAAAATTACAACTAAACAAATTAGATCTGATAAAGCTACTGAATGAAAAAAACGTTCAGAACAAAACTCAAATGTTTCCTCGAGAGACACAATATGTAAGTAAGGCAACTTTTGTAGTTACTCTAAGTGTCGTTGAAAACAGATATATCTATGCTATTTTTGAAGGAGTTTATTGATGCGGCACAAACAACCAAAGATTCTAGAGAGTTCCACACACCAAAAACTCGATTAGTTAAAAAGACTGTCTAATGGTAGCTCTAAAGCTTTCGCGCTTCAGTTTCAGTGAATGGCCTCGTAGAAGATTGCCCTCAATTAAAGTGAATATATTACTCAAATCAATAGAAAAGAGTTCATTCAAGGCTCTAAAGGTGGTAATAATATCTCCACGCTCCAGTCTGTCGATTTCGGTGATAAGGCCAAAGAGTAGTAAACGTTGCTCGTAATTAGGTCTTCGGATACCATAAGGCTTTCTAGCAGCCCTTCTCTGAACGCTTTCGATAAGATTTAGGTCACGCACTAATACTTGGCATCAAAGAGAAGAACCAAATTCCAGCAGCGGTCGAATATATGTCTTATAAATCGTAGATGCAGTCTGAATCGTTGAAAAAGCCGTTCAAAAACTTTTTCGAATAGATACAGAGATGAGTTTGCTTTTTTGAACATCGCAATTATATAAGGAGACCACGACAAATCGTCGTGGTCTCCTCATAAGAACTTATACCCTTCGTACATTATCCATCCAATATACAACTTGCTTCGAACCACTTAACTCATAGACATACATATATGTCCATATCTTACCCGGAATTCGAACTCAGATCTTCAATTGGGCAAGCCTTAGCGCATAGCTTATACGCTATGCAGATCACTATGACTCATGTTGTCCCTATAGAAATATTACAATAAACATGTATTGCAGAATGTACTCGCGGAAACTGTTTGTAAAACGTGTAGAGACAATAATAGAAACTGACAGATGTAATATAATGAAACATTCAAACATATTGATGAAAAAGGAGTATAGAAAAGCAGAGAGTATCTGCTAGATTATCAAAATCATGAAATTGTTATGAATACTATAAGCGAAATATTTCAGACGAATAAAAAAGTCAATACATAATAGTAATAATACCAAATGTGAGGAGAATCTGCAAAGCCATGACATTTATTCTGCATGACTCCATGGTCTTGTCATCTTCATCAGTCGTTCAGATGCATATCACAGAAAGTTCTCCACTTGTTGTTTAGGACAATTTTTTTGTTCAATCAAATATTTTTGAAAAAAACATAAAGTTTCTCTTTTTATTTTTGTAACGTTTTTCTTTCTAATAATACATTCTAGGAAGCGTATAAACCGAAACCTCTCGAATTTTTTCAATGTTCAACAGATTTTCGTTCTATTCTGTTTTTACTGTAAATCTGATAGAGGGCTTCAAGCTATGCCTACGTCAAAATGACATTTTTAATTTCGATGGAATATCGTGTTTTCGACTTAGTAGAATGAAGAAAAGATCTTTAGCGTTTCTCTAACGTCTATAGTTGAAAACACTCATGTTTCTTTCAAACGAACATTTCGGAAACAATCGTCGTCATAGACGACACATTCTATGAAAGCATGATCGCGGCCATGTACGTCATACAAGCCGTACGGTAAGCCGCTACTGACGAGGGTTCGTCCAGCCTTCAGTCCAGGATTAACTAATTAGTTTGGGTTTGTCGGCCGAAACAAACCCGCCAGCTGGCCGGAATGTACAACAATATAATTTCGTGATGCCTAAACTAACTATAATTAATCGTGTATCATTAACAGCGTCGATCGATGCCCTGCCTCTGGTGGCGGCGAATCATTACATTCTCTGATGAATTGTTGACTTATTCCGGTTATTGCTTAAAATACGTCGTCGGCACTTCCGTATACACGCTCCGATCGCAGTAGACTGACGATAATATTTTAGTACTCTTAGATTTTCATGAAAAAATTGAACTTTGTTGTTAATTTATGAACACAACTTTCTGCTCGTGGTGGAAAAAGATAAGGGTGTATACGTTACATCTAATACATCAACTCTTAGACCTTTCAGTTGTCTGTAGCACTGATTTGGTTCGTTCTGAAGTTCCAATCAATCAGTGAACTCTTCGAGTATTGGCTGATGGTAGCTGATCAAATAGAGCTTCATTCTAGAGGACGAATCCATCGTTGCACTAAGAGCATCAAAGATTCAAGCTCTTGTATTTCGAAATGCTTCAGCAGAATCAATGAACTAGCAATTCACTAGTAGTTCCACTTCAAAAACTAGCAACAGCAAAATTAATTTTGTATCTGGAGCCTTTTATGTTCACATAGTTCCTACGATTATAGAGACTTCTGTTCTTATTGTTATCTTAGAGTCATTTCGGAGTCGGAAACCTTGGGTACTTTTATGATCGATATAAAATGGACATCGATATGAATGAAAGCCTGAAGAAGAAAAATCTTTAGATAAGACGCAGAAACAAGGGACTTTTTCGTGTGATAACTGGAGATATTATTATGATAATTCTACAAGCAAAATATTTACACATCCTCAATAGCTCAATTAGGGAAATGACTTACTGCCATTCAGAGAAGGTTATTGAAATTCTTAGTTTGGAAGGAGGATAAGATATATCCTCAGAGAGGATATACCTCCTATGGAGTTAAAAGTACGTTCGCTGGAGCTGTAATTCAACCTCCGCTGGAACTCTAAAAGTACCTTCGCTGGAGCTCTCGAACTATCTTCGCTGGAGCTGTCAAAGTATCTTCGCTGTAGCTATATTTCAACCTACGGTGTAGCTCTCAAAGTACCTTGGCTTGAGCTATAATTCAATCGTCCTGGAGCCTTAATAACACCTTGGATAGAACCTCAAAATTATCTTGATTCGAGCGTTAGTTTCAAGATACATATACTAAAGAACAACCTTGTGATTACAACATCTATAAAGTTATATAAATAAGTTATTTTCTTTTATTGTAAATACAAAGAAATCTAGTAAATTCATACATTTTAACTTTGTTAATACTAAGTGTCAATCAGACCGAATGTGTGACCCCTTGTTTTCAGCTAGCCTGGCTTATTTAAAGTTAAAACGGGGGTTATACAAATTGGCGTATTATTAGTATAATTATTGCGTTGAAATCATATAGCATTTCTTCATATTAAATACCTACTTAACCTATTTTTTCGATATATTTCGTTGTTATTGAATGAAATGAAAATAATTGAGATCTAATGATAATAGTTAGAAAGTTTATCGAAATCAGTGTCAAAAATACATTACAGAAACCATATTCCAACGAGTATCACCAAACAACTCTATGAAACCTAAACAAACAGGGGTTCAAAAATTTAAATCTGAAAATAAAGGTCAAAGTTTTTATTTTCCCTTGCATTAAAGAATCAGTTTCAGTTTTTTCAGCTTTGAATTATTAGAAGAATCTCTTAACCTAAATCTTTTCGTTTTGAATCCGTCGTGAACTACTCCCAACATCCATTGAAATGATTAATATTCTTTTCATGCAACCGAGTGTGAAATAAATATAAAATTGATATTCAGAATATTTTCTGAATTTACAACCTTGATATGAGCAGCTGTATGTAATATAATATAGATTTATCTGCATCGTACCGTATATCATTCAAACTCTACTAACAAATTCTACGATTTTGACAGTGATAACCATACGGTACCAGATGTGATCGATATAAATGTTGCTTCGCATTTCTGGAGCTTCTGCTCTGGATAATTTTGCTCTCGGATTTATGGTTGACGTTGATGATGATTCAGAACGCACATTAATTATCGTACGTTGTGACAGTAAAGGGATCAATAAATAAATCGTAAAATTTATAGTCGAACTCAGCCAGAAGTTATTGACTTTATATTTTTGTTGTTTAAATAAAATATTGCAATCCTTTCATTTCTTTTCCGGTCCGGTATAAGCTCTTCGTCATTTATTCGCTAACGATCGATAATATATATATATATATATATATATATATATATATATATATATATATATATATATATATATATATATATATATATATATATATATATATATATATATATATATATATATATATATATATATATATATATATATATATATATAAGAAACTTACAGTATGGAACTGCAATTTTTTTGTAACAGCCGTTGAAATATTTTTCGAGCAATTGGCTCTCTTCAGAGCCAATTTTGCTGTTTACCGAAGTTTCTTTCTTCTATTTTTACATATGTACCTGTACAACCCTTTCAGAATTATATAATATTAATGAAATTTATAATAATAATAATAATATAAATAATAATAATGATAATAATAATAATAATGAAAGTAATCTTTATTTAAGTTCTCGTGATACAATTATATATGTATATAATGTATTATATATATGTAAAACAATAGTAAATATTCTAATTTCAAGATATATCTCGTCAATTATGTTGCCTAAACAAAGATAATACATTTTCTCACAAAGACCGTAACCTGTGGTGAGTACGAATAACGTCTATTTATATTCGATAAATTTAATACAATATTTAATACCTACATACTTATCAAGGTATCTATTTTAATTATTTGAGGAAAAACTTATTAATCTAAGAATTTTAAAACAATATTGGGGAGAAGCGAATATTGAAATTATAAAAACGTGCTACACTATCATATATTGTTTTTCGACCATTTTTGCTTATATATAATCTCCAGTCGATGAATCATATATCTGTCCTTTGTTTTCATCCAGCTCTTTATGGCAGACTTCAATTTTTTAATGTTAATCATATTTTTCAATTCTAATGGCAATTCATTATAGATTCTTGGTGCCATATATATATATATATATATATATATATATATATATATATATATATATATATATATATATATATATATATATCAAAATAAATTAAACTCTTGGCTTAATGTTTCACGATTTATTTAACAATATGTATAGTCAACATGTTTCGAGCGTTAGCTCATTTTCAAGACTGAAAATGAAACATGTTGACTATCGCTCGACTAACGCTCGAAACATGTTGACTATACATATTGTTAAATAAATCGTGAAACATTAAGCCAAGAGTTTAATTTATTTTAATATTCAATTATGTTTCACCAAGAGTTAAGCGAGAATTCAATCTATATATATATATATATATATATATATATATATATATATATATATATATATATATATATATATATATATATATATATATATATATATATATATATATATATATATACATATATATATATATATATATATATATATATATATATATATATATATATATTTGAATGAGTTTTTTTTGAATTAGTAGTAATAACAAAGAAGATCGAATAAACTTAAAACTACATATCTGAGAATTACCTGTAATCGTTAGTGAAGCTGACCAGCTTGAAATCTTATAAACTAACCCCAAAACTAATGTGAAGTTCGAATACTTCAATGTGAGCAATGGGGGCAAATATGAACATTGAAGTATTCGAACTGCACATTAGGTTTGGGGTTAGTTTATAAGATTTCAAGCTGGCCAGCTTTATTAACGATTACAGGTAATTCTCAGGTATGTAGTTTGAAGTTTATTCGATCTTATTTGTTATATATATATATATATATATATATATATATATATATATATATATATATATATAATATGTGTGATTTATTTTCTTGGGAATAAGGTTATTTAAGTTGACGATTTTATTTTATATACTTCATTTTCCTTTTTCAACGTTTCGGTCGCAATTAGGCCTTTTTCAAGGCACTGAAATAGAAAACAAGTTCAGCAGTCACATATTACGACTTACTTATAGAATTTCAAATAATAAAGTTATTTACATGAATATGTAGGTATTTAATAAACATTATGAATATTTTTACTTCAATTTATTAACTTAAAACACAAAAACTATACACTACATCCAACGCAGGATAGAAATTACCTGTGGCATAAAATCTTTCCTTCCCCAAAACTATCGTATTTTGAGAATATTGTGATATATCTTACTTAGTCATTTTATGTCCTTTTTTTCATTTAAAGCTCTTTTTCATATAAATCATTTCCAGAAATGCCCGTTTGTATTTATTTGTCACCCTGTGTAAAATTGTTTATTCTCGTTTATATGAACATGGAAAATAAGCCATCTTAAACAGGCAATAAATATCAGTTATATATATATATATATATATATATATATATATATATATCTATATATATATATATATATATATATATATATATATATATATATATATATATATATATATATATATATATATATATATATATATATATATATTTAAAACTGATATTTATTGCCTGTTCAAGATAGTTTATTTTCAATGTTATAAGCAATAACAGGCTTCTTTCAATATGAAAATATGAAAAACTTTATTTTTGTTGACGTTTCGTTTTATATCACAAATATACAATTATATTAGTTTTAACAAAGTTGTGATATACAACGAAACGTCAACAAAAATTAAGTTTTTCATATTGAAAGAAGCCTGTTATTGCTAAAAACATTCAAAATAAAATATATAGTTGATATATAGTTGATATAATATTATATATTAGTATATACATATTATTATTATTGATTCTATAATTTCAGCGATTGTTAATATTTTGTAGATTTGAGTAACTCAGGCATTTTTCTTCGCCAAAATCAAGTGGAATTTCACGCGTCTTCACAGATCTTGTAAACATATTCAGAGCACCTTTATCATATTTACAGTCGCAAAAAGCTTTATATATTTTCAGTATTCAGTGCAACATCATAAATAGATCATTGAATTCTCGAAACAGGAAATGAGCAACTAGTTAAAACTCGTCATTTCTCAAGTCTGTCATAAAGAATGCATTTCATATATTTTATTCAACGGAAACATGTTTGAATGCTTGTTGCATAAAAATGTGAAATATTGCAATTCCTTCCATAAACAGGAAAAAAACGAATTCCGCTTTGCAATAAACATACCATAAACAACGTCCTTGTTTAACCGATGATGGGGTAATATTTCCACATATTCTACGGAATGATCTATCGCGACGTCAGCCCAAATTGTGTTAACTCACTGAGAAAACTCCCTTTCTATCCATCACCTTAAGACGTCGTCACATACGTCGTACGTCCCGCCATTATCCAGTTGGTATGACGAAGCGGTTTGTCCCGTTTTATACATACTCCCGGCCTCGCGACAAATACTCCGTTCCTTTCACAAATGGCTCCATAAATTTTGTCGGTGCAACTTGCCGTTTTAATGTGACACCTCTGGGAGTCGGAACATTTGTATCGCTACCAGTTTTTGTTTCTAGAGATGGTCGAGAATTTCCCAGACTGGGTTAAATCATTGAGTCGAGGAATGTACATAACCTTAAAAATGGAGTTCATAGGGTTAATGTTCAATTAATCTTCTGTAACCCTCTTGTGTGATCACTCAAGAAATTTATGAGTTTATATTCATAATAGTGTGCAACATGTGCAAAAATCGAGGATGTTCTCCAAAGAATCATTTATCGTTGAAAAATTGTTGACTACTCTTTTAGTTTCTTATTACGAAATGAGACCTAATAACTTAACTAATGATACAAATTAGTAGAAAAAACTATATCGGCATTGAGTTTTATTGAGTTCGGTTTTTTTGATATATTTGAGTCCAATTGGCATCAGAAACCTACTTAAATTTCTACCAGAGAAGCTTTCGAGGATCCGAAAGTTGTTTTTTTCATTTTTACATGCAAGGGCTCACTCAACACACATTTCAAAACTGTCCTATGAAAGAGGAGCACATAAATGTTAAAAACCTATAAAGTAGAGTTGAGTATGAACGTTTGTATATATCCATCAGTCATAATTATGATTTGATAAAGGTTGATGTATAAGATTTCTGACAGCTCAATAGCCATTCGAAACCATCTTGACTTTAATACGCTAATGACTAACAGAAAGAAACATCTGTTCAAATTTCCCACTGATATTATTTCCATTAATCATATAAGAATAAACAAACCATACTGAAAATACTTTAAGTGTGAGTCTAAATTACTGTTTTTCTATATTTTTTGTAGAATGGTTTATCATAAAACTTGCAATGGAGTATATCATTAATCAGAGATTACAAACAAAAATATTTAATATTGTTAGATAGTCAAAGTTCTCTCCTCTCATTGAAATCTATTAAGTTAGACACATCTTTATCATATATACAAAAACAAATTTATACTTACATTGGAATACTGAGAAACAGGAGGGTTGATATTCTTGTTTTGTGCGTTAAGGCACATAGTGGAATCGGTTATAATGAAATGGTGGATGGAGCCGCTAAATTAGCATCGTCAAATTCACCTGAACCGAATAAATGTACTTGGTCAGATATATTTATTCGATTTAAAGATTAAAACTAGAAAAAGTGGAGGTCTGAATATGAGGGAAGTACAGTTGGTTCGATATATAAGGATGTTCCTCCTGTTCCTACCACTAAGATCTGGTATAAGGATATATGTAATCACAAAGAATTTGTTTGAGTTATTTCTCGTTTAAAAAGCGGACACAGTCTATGTCCGCAATATTTGTATAGGGAAGGAAAGTCAGATAATTAATTATGTAGTTGTGGAGAATTGGGCACCTCTGAACATTTGATCTTGTCCTACAATAATTTTCGCAACAAAATAAGCATATTGCTCATGAAATTGAAGAGAATTGTTAGATTAGTAACCTTTTGTTTTCTTTTGTCACTGAACAATATAGAAGTTGTTGAATTGATTTAGGATCATATTATAAGTATAGGATTATAAAGTTAAAACTCTTATCATTAAACTCGATATCCATTAGTTTTTATGCTACCGTATGTTCAATTCCCAGTGTCGTTTTCTATCCAATCCGTGGCTTATGTTCTGTTTGAGTATGAAGATGAAGATCGCCTTGATGAGACCCTTGGCGTATTGTGTCCTTGTTATATCCTCCTTCAGTCGTTTGTTCTTCTTCCTCTAAATTGGTATATATTAAAATATCCTGTTGGCCGATGATCTATAGTCAAAGTCATTTAACGTTTAATTAAAAAATAAATAAATGAACCAACCACATGGTTATATCACTTTCTTTCTATCTCTCAAAAATCTGAGCAGATATAAATTTTAAGTGTATTCACTCATTTACAAGATATTAAACGCAACACTTCGAATAAACGTTGTTAATGATACACGGGATCGCGAAAAATTCTTGTATTTTTAATCTGAACTACACCATATCGTCTTCCAGTGGTCTCTTCTGTTTTTTATGGTCGCAAAATATTTGTCATTTCGAATAACTGAAATTCTACTACAAGTTAGAAGAAACTGTAAATTTTACTAATATCTGGAAAAGGCATAAATGCGTCAGAAGATTTCTCCAGATGATTAATGTGTTTTGAATCCTACTCTATTTCTACATATTTGCTAAATAAATTTGCCACACCTCCTGCATAAAATTCTTTCTGTGAATTTCGAACCAATATTTGCGACATGTGTACAGGATACACAGAAAATATTCCTCTGTGGAAAATACGCCGAGGAAAAGATCAGGAGTATTATATACAACATAAATAATATTTATAAATAATTTTGAATTTACAAATGAACTGGTTTATTTTCAAATAAAATTCGAATAATATCCAATATACATAATTTTTAAGTCTCTTATTCTTGTTACAAAAACAATTGAAACGATGTCTCGTATCGAATAAACTTAAGTTTATTTTTCATAAAAATTATTCAATTTTGGAGGAAAAGTGCTTGAATACCAATCAAAAACAATAAATTAAAATTAACACGCTTGGCTTAAGTTTCACTGAATATATTAAAAAACGCTACATATTATTCGGGTGGTTAACCCATTATCAAGCGTATACAATGTTACTGAGTAACATTGTATGTACCCTCAGTAACATTGTATACTCTTGATAATGGGTTAACCACCCGAAATAGATGTAGAGTTTTTAATATATTCAGTGAAACTTAAGCGAAGTGTGTTAATTTTAGTATAATGTTTCACCAAGATATAAGCGAAACTTTCGTGTCATTTATTACCCAATCAAGACTAATAGCTATCCATATTTGGCGTTCCTTCTCCTTCTGAAGCGTCACTTTTGCCATAGAATAATACTTTGTGAATGTGATAACTCGATGCCAAATAATCCATGAGTTAAAAAAGAAATATTTTTCATCAAACATCAAAAGTCTGTATAATTTGAAATATTTGTCTAATTTTCACGAAAATTATTCAAATCACTGAATGTTTGTGAATAGTTCAATTCGGTCAGCAATGAAATACATATCTTGAGTGGAATAAATAATGTTTGGAGAAACAAGTGATCTCTTTTCAATTATACCGGGTGTCCCAATAAGAATATTTATCGTCCATATCTCGCGAACCGATTAAGACAATGGCTTAGTAAGAAGCTAAGGGAAAAAATTACAACAAAAGTGACCTCGGGAAAGAGCTGGATATTATTTACAGAGTTGTAGGTCCACCGCTATAGGACGTAATTGAATACCAGAAAGTAAAAAACAAATTATTCACAAATTTTGCTTAATCAAGATGCATTAAAACTACGATTATCGTATTTTTCATGAGATTCTGAGTATGATTGGTTCATAAGTTTTAGTCTATCTTTAAAATAAGAGGAGAGACAGTTGTAAACTTAACATGAAAAAACGCCAGAAACTCAGGTTCAGCTCAACCGATTCATGCGAACTCAATATTTTTGAAAAGAGCTCTTTTTCACCAATGTAGCAGTTCTAATTTAGAGAAATGTGAAAAGTAACGTATACTACGCTACTAAACGCTATTTACCGCCATTTGTTTATTTTTTTGAAATTTAGTTATCCTTGGAAAATAATGAATGGAAACATGCATCTTCAATTATGAAAATACGAGTATACCAAATGACAACATAATCTCGTCGAAAATCACATGTCAATATATTTTTCCTATTTCGAGATATCTTAAGAAATATGTAAATTTTAAGTATTTTTCCTTCAAATATGAATTACTTAGATTCTACTGAATAGATTTGAACATTTTCTACTCCTCAAAATTGTTCTATTGACATAATGTTTTTCATCTTAGCTGTACTATAAACGGATTTCGAGATATGCCTGAGAGCCATTTTTATTGGGACACCCGGTACAATTAAACTTTTTCTCTCTATATAGTATCTTTAAGATTTGTAGCATTTAGTTGTTATTTTATTTTATGTTACTAATGGATAAATTGTTATATCTTCAAATCAATCTCACTCAGTTCTGAATCGGTTAGCATTTGGGAGCAAATGAATAATTTTTGAGGAATTTTGTTTCAATCTATTCCTCCTAACTACTTTTTTCGTTTCAATACGTTGAAGATTCACTTTGTGGCAGTTTATTCTAAAAGTTTTCTCGAGGAACACCCGGTATGCCATAATGCCCCAGCATATTTTTTTCAATAACTTTGGTATTATCTCTTCTGACTTTTTATCCGAAATTCCTTACAATATTCGAACGTTTAATGGCTTTGGTGAGCAAGATTTCTTACAGATATCAAAAAATATCCCCGGCAGAGCCATCAGATGAATTACTTTCTTTATAATCTCGAAGAAAACCTCAAGACGACGTCGGCAGACAGTATTATAAACTCGGAATTCATGAAGAGCGAGCATTGTCATTTTGCTTTTATTACACCATCTTGTCAATCGAACACCGTATTTCAAATCGCACAGCCGTGCCAGACAGCGGAGGAAATCAGCGGGGAAATACTTTATAGAGCACTGATTCAACGTTTTTTCCTCCTCCCAGCGGGCACTGTCATTACGAGGCAATCAATCAACGTCTTCGTCGTGTCTTGTCCTGAGACAGTTTTTCTGAAGGTTGTTGCGGTGATTGAGAAAGCCCAGCGCCCAGGGCGCTTCTCAGTGAATCAAAAACTTCCGAGTGGAATGCGTACCTGTTTTGCGGAAAAATGGCAGGACCATTTATCCTAGGCCATTCCGGATCCCTTTTACGAGATAGTGATGGATGGAGGAAGTTCAATGGGGATACTGCATCTATCGGCTCTGATGAATGTCACCCCTTATATGTGCCTCTATCTGAATGTAGAGTAATTGATTGTCATGTGTATGTGGGAGCTTATTCAACGTAAAATACGTTGTATTCATTTAACTGAATACATATCTTCACTTATAACTGTCTGCATCCCACACAACATGTAGTGTACATTCTTTGAAAATAGAGATAATTCATCAAGAATTATCAATATACTCAACATTCGTTTTTCAAATTATGACAATCTACATTTTCATGAACATGTCTTAAATTCAATATTTTAACTAATCATAAATTCGTAGAAGAAGAATGATTAATAGAATCCTTTCCGTTTTAATCACCGCTTCTGTTTATACCGTTATAATTTTGTTTAATTTTCATCAGGAAGAGTTAGTAGGAAAGAGACAGGTAATTTTAGTTTCGAGAGGTTAGGTTGGTACTCTTTCGTCCTACTGTTGAGTAGGTCTGATTGTCATTGTGTTGCTTGTAAGATGACGGAAAGTTAACCTGACTGGAAAAAAAATTAGGCTGGTTTTTTTGAAAAATAATCAGAAATGAATTATCATGAAGATAATTGAGAGCTTCATCAAATTATATACTTTTGCTTTTATGGAATTTTGGTTTGGTGAAAAGAATAAGTATCCAGTAGTGGAATAAATTGATTGTCGATGATTTCTTCTTGCATTTGTTAGTTATTTGAGAATTGTGAACACAAGAAGTACCCTTCAAGGGATCAAAGCACGTGTTCTTGATACACAGTAAACCGTAAACTTAATCTTTACGTAAGTCCAGGTATTTTTCGTTTAGTTTTGTTTATTGTTTGGTGGAGACTTTTATGTTTCAGGTTTCTATTTTTATTTTCACTTTTACTTTTCTTTTTTGATTCCGCCGTTTTTTTTAGTACTGGAATTATTGAGAATCACCATTTTGAGAAGGTTTGGCATAGCCTAAAGCTGGAAGTTTGGGTACGCTTAGTGTAGTAAGAGTATTCCAGTACATTGTTTTGAGAAATATCTGATATTTGATTTTTTAATTTTATTAAACTTGAATTCATTTTCATTTTATAACTCTTCAATTTACATGCTGAAGATTCCTTTTCATTTAAACATTCATCATATATCGTTCTGATAAAGTGAGAGTTCTTGGTGTTGTCTTCGACCAGAAGCTTTCCTTTGTCTCACGCATCACCCAACTCATTTCATCTGCTGCGAGAATATATGGATTCGTAATACGTAATGGCGAATATTTTAATAATTCCTCAACATTCATAAGACTATTTAATACCCTAATCCGTAGCAAGTTGGAGTATGACAGCATGATCTGGCATCCCATTTACACCTGCCATCAACGCCATCTTGAGGCTATTCAGAGAAGGTTCTTGAAATTCTTAGTTTGGAGGGAAGATAAAGTTTATCCACAGAGAGGAGTCAATCATAACGAATTATTGAGTCGATTTAGTTCAATCTCATTGCAGAGCCGGAGAGAAAGTTTATGACTCAAATTTTTGTACAAATTACTGCACAATAGTATCGATTGCCCTCCTGTCTTTTCCGCTTCGAAATTTCGTGTTCCTAGGCAAAATTTTCGTAATGCAGAATTATTCCACCTAGAGACTCCAAGGACCAACTCCTAATACAATCCCCCATTTGGTTTATGGAGTCTACATTTAATAGAGTTGCCAATAACTGTGACATTCAATTTGACTCCATAAAATATATTATCAGGAGTTATGTGAACAAAGAAGATTGACTAAAATTAATCGATTTAGATTGAGTTCTTGATAATATTTCATTGAATGCTATAATGTAGTTATAAGTAACTATTTTTTAGATTGGATTGAGCTCTTTGTTTCATCTTTTTCATTTAAATTTTTTAGGTATGCATTCAACATTGTTATTATTTTCTGTAATTGGGTGTTAACCTGTTGAGAATAAAGAACTTATTATTATTATTATTATATTTTTCTGTTGTGACGATTAAATCCTCTTAGTTAAGATATAATTAATTTATCTCTCATTTGTTTCAATTTTTTTCATTTCACATTATAAATTTTTTTTCATATTTAATATATATGTATATATAAAATCATGTCATCATTTATTGAACCAAGGGGATATTACTGTTAGGGGTAAATAAGATTAAGATCTGGTGGAATTGTTGTTTGATCCACCAGAAAACCAATTGAATTGTACCGAGAACTTTCAAACCTATGACGCTTGGCTTTAAATTTTTTTTACTTTATTAACCCACCCCATCTTCACTGTAGCTAACTGTGGTGCGTTGCAATTCCACAGTCATTCAGGTTTTGAACCAGAGGTTAATCGCAGGTATACATCTTGTGTATGTGAGATTGTAGATATATACAAATCTATAACTAGATAGCAAAAGTAGGTTATAAATTTGTATACATTAATAAATTTGAATACCTGTCGTTATTGCTCACTCGACTTCAATAGATTCATTTAGTTTAATGTATCGTGCTTTCCAATTTTCCAACTTTCGTGCTCTGTTTGAGCAATGTCATATTCATATTTAAATATAAATGAATTAATTCAAAAAATATGTCATTTCTTGTCCATATGATACCCAAATATAATTTAGGTATTGGGAATAATCGGTCTGGTGAAGTATGTTCAAAAACTCATCTATTCAAACAATTCAACGAAATTACAAACGATTGGTATCTGTGTTAAGTCGGAAATTTTTGAACAAACTTTGCCAGAACAATTACTCCTGTTACCTAAACTCTATATAAATATAATTCATATATCAATTAAAACTTATGAAAATAAATTTACCTAATAATATATTTTATGAGATGAATTTTTCATTTTCTTCTTTTGTGTGGCATTATTTGTACTTAGTTAGCATACCAATGTTTTCCTAAATGGTACTGATAATTCGAATATTGTGTTCAACATTCTATTATCAAGCTTGTCTATCAGTATGAAGGCATTAGGCAATTTTAAACCAGGCGATCGTTGACAGAGGTCATACACAGCCATAATCAAAGTCTTCAGAACATTTTCAGACAAAGCTGAAACATTACCACCTACTCTTTCTCCTCTGCCGTCAAGAGAGTAAGAGCCCAACAATCGAAACTCATCAGATTTCTCTACAACAATAGTCGATAATATGAAATCCAATATATCTGGAAAACTCAACGCTTTCTGGAATATGGAAGAGCATCTTTCCAACTTTAAGAATACCTGCTAAAATAAGTAATTTTGAAACATAACATTATTGCATGCTTCATAACCTTTCAAAAAAGACTACATTGAAAAAACAGCTAAATTAAAAAATCTGAACAAATTGTTTGAAATTGTAAATAATTCATTAGTGTTGGATAATCTCAATCGTTTCTTTTGTTATCAATTTGTTTGTTATTCTTTCATTTTGTTTCTTCTTTGCTATTCTGTATTCAAGGCGTGTTGTTATTTTATATAAAATATAACTCTAAAGTTTACTACTAGTATATTATCATCCTGCGACGAAAAATTAATTTGAATCTCTGCTTTTGCGAAATATTGAGAAAAACTAACATCAATTTGCATTAAAATCATGAAGTTGTGCCAAACTGATTCCAGCCAATAGAGTAGTGAAAAGTGCTAATTTAGCTTCTGAAGAAGTTGAACTTGGAAACACATGTCATGCGTATCATTTTAGATGTGAGAAAATGAAAATTCGTGTTTCATAATGGAGTATTATGAGATTAGTATGGTAAGAAAACACATCGTAAGGGAATATCGTGCGTTGCTCCCTCTAATATGATGTGGTGTGAATGAGATTGTTATACAAAGACTGCCGATAGCAGTAACCTAATTCACCGCTGAAGTTAGCAAGTCAGCATTTCTGACTACAAGACAACAGTGTTGTGTTGAAATATTCAGTTTATCTGAAGATTTAATATGTAAGTACGCTATGGAAAATCAAGAGCACTATTGGTTCGCTAACAAGAATTCTTGTCTTGAACTTGATTTCTATATATCTTCAATTTTGTGTAACTCGTTAATCTATTTCTTTCAAATTTGGAACTGATTTTATTTGTTGAATATATTCTCGTATACTACAATTTTTTCAAAAAGAAACAATTTGTAATGTAAGATAACGGCAATAATAATCTCAAATCAACGCAGAAATTGTTACTTCTTCAAAAAATAATTTTCAAGGTCAACTTTAACCTGTGTGTATTGAAGGAAGCCATGTATTCAATAAACACATACACATATATAAAAATATCGGAAAAAAGCCAAACGTATAGGAATTTGGAAAGAACTTGAACAAGAAACCTTGCTTCAAATGTGCCACATCAATAAAAAGAAACAAAGGAATCATAAATGCAAGAAAAGATAACAATGACATCAGAAAGATATAGTGTTGGATTGGATACATATTCATTCTTTCAGTCAATCTTCAATTACGGAGCCTTGATGAAGTATCAATATCGAACCAAATTATTGACACGAAATAAATATAGTATTCAGAATAAAGCAGTCGTTCATATACACATATTCCGTTATGAAAGGAATTTTCATCTAATTATATTTAATAAAAGATTGTATTATATATTATAATATGTTATAATATATAACAAAATATTGTATTATATATTATATATGTTATAAAATATATTTTACTTCTTTTCGATAATTTTTTGACGACTTATTCAAGAGAACAATATAGCAGAGTTGATTATGTGAAACATGAGCGATGTGATATCTCGATTATCTTTCAAGGAATAGATGTTTGAGAATATTGAAATCGGTGCCTACATTCATTGAAAGCGTAAAACTGTTTTTACTAGGTACTCTTCAGTACCACGTCCAACAAACAGAAGGCATCGACTTCAATTCTCAAATATCCTCTTATGAATCATAAAACAGAAATAAACTGTTGAAACGTATGCACATAGAAATGGAAGTTGATGAGGAAGTTCCACCCGTCCTCATCAATTAAGAAAATACATTTCACAACCCTAGTTATCGAACAATTTCATCTAGTTCTATGAACTAATGTAATGCCATCTAGGTTGCGGTTGTAGAAACTCTCTCCGGTCATTTTTTGAGTGGCTATTTGAAACATGAAAGAAATCGACTACAAGCTAGATCGCATTATTTCATCAAATCTGATGAAAAATCTCAAAAACTAGTGTTGTAAAATATTGTATATTTCAATGTCAGATGTATTCATGTGCTTTTTATTGATTCCTCAGATTTGAGATATACAGTAATATTTGCATTACATACGAGTCTGCATACGACGTAACATTATGTTTCTGTCATATGATTCATAAGAGGATTGAAGTCGATGCCTTTCGTTTTTTGGACTTGACGTAAATGAAGAATACCTTGTAGTATGAAACAGTTAACTGCCTTACGTTTCCAATGAACTATGGCATCGATTTCAATATTCTTTAACATTTATCCCTTAAAGGGTGAATGGAACATCACATTATTCATGTTTCACGTAGCCAGCTCTGTTATAATGTTCTTTTGAATAATTCGTCGAAAAATTATCGAAAGAAAGTTATAGTATACTTCTAATATTGAATATCTACTAGTGCAATGATATGAGCACGATAACCACAGAATTCTTCTCCTTGCAGTTTATTTCTTATACATATATATATATATATATATATATATATATATATATATATATATATATATATATATATATATATATATATATATATATATATATATATATATATATATATATATATATATATATATATATATATATATATATATATATATATATATATACATATATATATATATATATATATATATATATATATATATATATATATATATATATATATATATATATATTTTTTGAAAATTAAATAAAAGCTTTTTTTTTGAAAAAGTTTTTTTGTTAACGTTTCGTTGTTATATTACAACTTTGTCAAAACTAATTTAATTTTTGATTAGTTTTGACAAAGATGTAATATAACAACGAAACGTTAACAAAAATAAACTTTTTTCATAAAAAAAGCCTGTTATTGCTAAAAACTTTCAAAATAAAATATCTTAAACATGCAATAAATCAATTTCAAGAAATATATATATATATATATATATATATATATATATATATATATATATGAATATTATTATATGCTATATATATATACGGATATATTATATATATATATAAATATATATATATTGGAATATATAAAATTATTCGTGCTAACCATACACGTACGGACATATTGTATATGAAGAAATGTTTTTAAATTTGGAATCGAAATTACACCACAAAAGTTTTTTTTTTTTGAATTTTTGAAAAAAAAACTTTTGTGGTGTAATTTCGATTCCAATATATAATATATATATATATATATATATATATATATATATATATATATATATATATACATAATAAGATGATATAGAATTTCTAATATCTGCATGATATATGGCAATACTTTGTTGCAAAGCTGCAGTGCTAAAAGCGTAAACCTTTGTGTCTGGCAGCTCGCCACCCCAAAACGAAATTACCGGCAAGGGAGCATTGACGTATTAATTCAATGCTCTGTAATTTGTGCTGAACTGTTTGTTACTGCCAAAGGGCACGCAACTCAGTTTAGTGATTTTCAAATTGCGGATTCTATCGTGAATTCTGCAGTGATGCATTTCTCAACGAGACGATGTTTAAGTCAAATGTCAATATGAGTAAATTTGATTTGTAGAGCTCAATATTCCCCAGTTCAATTTTGTATCTGTTGAATGCTAAAGTGAATGCATTTCGATATATGGTATTACATCTTTTTGGGTAGCCACAAAGTATTCAATGTTATTTTATTTTACGTCATTATTATAGAAGGTGCTTGAAATTCAAGGAAGAGTAGGGATTGATTAATATCCTGTTCTCGATGAAAACTTTCCGACTGTTTCTTATTTTTCCTACAAGTTGCACCCATCATGGCAACACCTAGGGATGGAAGGCAAGCTGAGGCCCTGCTCGGACCGACAACCCTTTGGAGCAACAAATGTACTGTGAAGTTAACTCGTTTAATTTACCATCATTTTTTGCACAACCAAACTTCAACAGTTTCATCAGCAAATTCTTCTGTTCGCTACTACTAAGCGTGGAAAGGGCTGCAATCATTTTTTTTACGAGGCCCCTAAACCATTAGCACTGGTCTGGACCAATCCATAGTCCAGTTTCCATTTCTAATCTGTTAATCAGAAAACAGTGACTGGACTTTGTCTGAAAAAGCTGCCTCATCTGGTTTTCAACATCTTCAACTTAATCGGTTGATTACTGCGATTTTGATGTAGGTTACTGGAATGTTAGTGAAAATTGACCTTTCAATATTTTACTGTCAAAGTAAGATCAGCTAAATTAACGGCTAGTGTGCATTGTAACACCCTCAAATTCTGATTCTTATTATCATCATGAGTTATTGCTCATCAATGATGACCATAAAGAAAACCAGTTTGATGACTGCTGAAGATATAAGATCACACTATGATACTGCTTCACCGTTTTCATGATGCATTTGTCATAGTTTTTCTAACCTCGTCTTCTCCTCATAAATTCAACCCTATCCATGAAATCGGCTCGGTCGGGATGTCCTATAAGTAAACATCGAATGAATGTAATATAATGACATTTGTTTCCTAACATGAACTATCCAATACTTGTTATGTTCGGCACATTGCAGTTTTTTTCATGATTGATTGAGCAGCCATCCTTCGAAAACCGACACGGAGGAAACCAGAAATCTTCAACGGTGAAATTGGTGTAAAATTGACTCTTATAATATTCTCTTAAGAACCCTGCGGGTATCTCTTGCTTCTCATTTTCCCATCATGTGGAGTTGCGTTTTTTGCTACAATGTTCCTTTTTGTGTCCTGAATTAATATCTAAGATTAAGATCACGCTGAAAACATTAGCTATGACTGTTATTCGTTTCGTGAAACAATCAAGGCTAATTATTGAATTTACATTCTTGTCATTCTTCTTGATAAGGTCTTCTCAGCAAAATGTGTTTCTTGGTGAAACAACACAAAATCTCCTGCTATATTTGAAATTTCAAACAATAATAGAATAATTTTCAGAGAAACTAACTGAAATATCGAAAACAGTTCAAAATATCTACAATATACTAATGGAGTCATTCAACATTTAAATTCGAAATTGAAGGATGTTGTTTTTTGAACTTATTTTCCGCGTGACAGCGATTTCTCTAACTATTTGTAGTTCCCCTGGAATATTGAAGCGGAACGCGCTCTCGAAATATTTCAACAATGGAAGTGTCACTCTGGATAACTGATATAAAATCCATTGTGTCCTTATCCTTCATATTCAATAAGAACAAAATTCCGGTGAAACTCACATTTGGTACTGGAACATTTATTTCGCACCCAATATAAAACAACGATAGGAGGAATTTTATGATGAACTATGAATTTCGGATTTCTAGCCGCTTTCTAGTCTATATCTTAGGTAATGACTGGTAGCCACATAAAAGAATTTTTATTGAGTGTCTGAGGATGAAACTGCTATTTCATTGAAATTTTATACTGCTCTCTAGAATGATTTTTAGTCTGATAGGCATCCTTATTATATGAGCTGAATGGAGATATAAAAATGAGAATATAGTCTATTAACCAATGTATTGATAAATATGGACTTCATCAGATACAATAAATATCTCTTGCCCATTGAATATCTTCGAACAAAACTGTTGACTAACGCCGTGAAAACAAATTGCCATTTTCACATTGCTTCTCATCAAAGGTTAATAATCGCGAAAAGTATTCTATAAAAATTCCACAAAATGAAGGAAACATTGTTTTTCATTCAGTAAAGCTAGCGAAATATTGTAACGTATTGAAATACTTTACACTGATTGAAGAGATAAATTTTAAGACGTTAATCACATGAAACAATCGTAGTTCTAAATGCACCGATGTAAGTATGCATGATATTCCGGTTATAGATTCATTCCGATATAGGATTTTCGTATCGAGTGTTGCTACTGCTTAGTGTTTTGGTTGGTAATTATATCTTTTATCTTCATAAATTTTGAGTGTGCTTGTAAGGAGTTGTAATGGAAGTTTAGTTTCAAATCAGGGTTTCAATATATCCCCTGGAGTTGAAACAGGGGTTTCAAATCAGGGTTTTACTATATCCCCTGGAGTTGAGACTTCAGCATATCTTCTGGAGTTGAAACAGAAATTCAGGTTTCAACCAATTCCGAGTGACTTTGAAGGTATGATATCTTCATAACTCATAGTTCATAATATTATAATATATAATCTTATAAATAATGAAGGTTTCCATCTTATAGGACTCCTGAACAAGCAGAAAACATCCGCATTCAAGATAAGAAAGATCCATTCAAATTTATGATCTTCAATCAAAATATTTTGAATATACATTTTGAATATAATTATCTAGTTCCACTGTCTATATTGTGCATAAGGCAGGTGAATTTTTGTACGTCTGAACTAGAGTTGTCCTTGTTCGGGTCTCAAGGGCCGTCGTCGGTTGGAATTTCTTCCTAACGTTTCGCTAGCACGAGTGACGAGCTTCTTCAGAGGTCGTTCCATTTCTGATGGAAAACTTCCTACTTCCAGAATCAATGGTATACTCCAGAATCAGATGGAACGACCTCTGAAGAAGCTCGCCACTCGAGCTATTGAAACGTTAGGAAGAAATTCCAACAGATGACAGCCCTTAAACTCGAACCAGGACAACACTAGTTCAACGACTGGCCGCGAAGCCTCAACCAATATTTTATATACGTCTCCCACAATTTTAGAGTTAGCCGGTACAATTTCCAATAATTTACCAAGGAATAAGTTATAATATATTATATTTGTTGATAATTTATAATAATTACATACTCACCTCACCGTGTTCATATATTTATAGATGTTTGTTATATGTTAAAGAAAATGAAGATAGGTTCATTAAATTGAATAGTAATCATGAGTATTCAACAAGGAACAGGGATGTACTACTTATTCCTATGCATAAAACAGCTGAATTTGAGCACACTCTCTGTTATCAGAGTATTAAAATTTTCCACCATTTACCATCGAATTTGAAAGTACTGATAGCTCATTTAATTGAGAGGAGAGTTGAATATCTGGTCTCAACAAAGGCATACTATAGTGTGGCAGAGTATTTCGATCATTCGAATGTAGGCAATAATGTATGAATCAATATTTTGTATCATATGTTTTCATATTTTTTTGACACAAATGTTCTTCACCATGTGAAATTTGTGTCAATTTTATCGTTCAATTTTGTACACAAATTATCAAAACAATATACCGAGACAAATCATTTTTGAAATATTGCAAAAATACGTTCTTGTATTTTCTTTGTAAGAAGGGCGTTTAAAATTCTATATATAGTTTTTTAATCTTATTCGTAGAATTATCAACTGACATGAAATTGAGAGAAATGTTCTCAATATTTATGAGATCAGGCATTTTTTTATTCAGGATATTATACATATGTTTTATTTGTATGAAAATTTTATTTTTCCAATTTCTATCTGGCTGTATGAACATGCTCAAACTTCGAGTTTAATTTCTTCCTTCCCATTACATTGAGATTTTTACATGGTAAAAACGCTTTGAATTGTGCCAGTTTTTTCCATGAATTGAAGTGTATATGCGACCTTCTACGCCCAGAAAATACTGTACCCTGAATGACATCAATTTGTCAGATCAAATGAATATATTGTATCCCACACTTTGTCACGTGCCATATAACCATTCAAAGTATATTTTGCAATCTATACTAATATTATGAAGAGGTAAAATTCTTGAGTTTGTGAATTTATAGAAGTAATCTGTGGATCTACTGAAACGATCGTGAAAATTCTTCCACCAATAGAGAGCCAAGTCATTTTGTGCCATAGGCTATATATTTCACTAGAGAAAAATACGGAACCCTACTAAAACTTCAATAAGAAAAACCATGCTATGAAGAAGCTTTCTATGAAATGTCTTTCATCTCATTCGCTGCAGAAACTATAGTAAAAAGAATGGTAGAACAGAAATATATTCAACAATATTGAAGACATTTCAATATCTGTGAAAAACTTCAGGTTCCATATGTCCAAATATTTAAATTATTTCAGTATAACTTCTTTCTTGAAAAAAATGTAAACAAAAACCACACCATACCAGAAAGACCACGTTATTCATTTCCTTGTAGTAGTCCTAATCCAGGAAAAAAATATAATCATTTGGACCGAGATATTCCATCAGATTTTCAATCAAGCATGAATTTTCCAGTTTTATAACACTTCTATATATTTAGAGAATCAGATATCGTGTGAATTGAAACTCGTTTAATACTATCATTTCGAGCTGGCAAAAAATTCTCAAAATTAAAGATTTTATCAAGGACTTCGCCGAGTTATAAAAGAATGATTACCTCTATAATTTTTCCAGGCTGCGGTCGTCGGAGATTTTTCCGTTTAATATTCAGTAATCCAATTCGCTTCGTCGATAACGCAGTTTCATGGCCTTCTCAAACGAACAGTTCATTCCAAATATTTTACAGAAGCATCTTCCCCAAGTACCTAAGTTATTGTGATTTATCATTGAGCGATTTGAACAAAATCAACCAAATTGATTTTTCCTGAATTCCATTGTATTCGGACATCTATAATTAATAGACAAATATAGATATCTTCACGACATGAGTGAAGTTCTGTCAACCAAGAGGTACAGGTTTGAATCCTGGGTCATAAGTGCACGTTTTTATCGGTGTCTGGTTTCAAATCAATATATCGAATATTATCAAATATAATTCATTATAGGTGATGCACCAGAATATGAATTCAATAACTGAATTTCAAAAACAATGGAGAATGTGAATAAATGATATCTCAAAATATCAATATATGTAAATTTGAGAAATTTGAAAAACGAGACTGGAACTTTTTGTAAGCAGCTTTATATTCAAAATAAGAAGAATTTTACTGAATTGAGTAAATATATTCTGAATTGAATGTTCTGATTATGTTGCAATTTTCAAAGATGGTAAGTAGAGAAAACATCGCTACGAGTAATAGATTCGATAAACATAAAATGAAATCATAGTTTAAACGGAAGAAACAATCGTTCCAAGTGAAACAGTCTTTACCATTACGTAAACTCATGTGAGTTTATATATATTGCCAAGATTATAATTCCTTGAGCTTAACTTAAAATGCTTTAAAAATGCCCAAATTTCAAAGTACCCAAATGGTAACTGATTCATAAATAAGTGCTATGCGAGCTACCAATGAATTTTATAAAATGTTAGAATACAGACGAATTGAAACAATATATTAGAAGAGTTCCTTACCAAAAAGAACAAATTTCATTTTGTGAAACGAAGTCAAATATGAGAAAAACTTCTAAAATATAACCGGAACCTTGAGTCTTGGAACATTTCCAATAATTCATAAGCATGCTCCTTCTGCATTGATACTGAAGTAGTTTATTCGAAACTTTCGCACTTGCCATGATATGTAGCGAAATATAGACCCCGAGACTTTAGATTCTCAAGTGAAAAAAGTTTGTTGCAAACTCAAGGTTCGGTAAGATAAAAAAGAAGTGTTACTCTCTTGAGTTTTACTAAATGTAACCCCTCAAAATCTTTATTTATTTGCTCACATATCTACATTAATTTCGTTTACATTAATTCCTACGAACTTTGAAGTATTGCTATCTAAAATACTCAGTTCATTTAATATTGCATTCAATGTCAATATAACAAATAGAAACACGTTAAAAATACTGGCCATCATATATCAATATTACAACACAAGAAAAATCGGGAATGATCAAACCCTCACTATTTACGAAGATGAAATACAAGTACGTTGAAGAGTTTTCAGATCTCTAATCAATTGAGCCGATACTTAATGAAAATTCAACAACAAAATTCGAATAAAACTGATTACTTCGTGAATTTCACTTTAATTCAGTCAAACATAACCATTTCGCCAACACAGTGGCTTCATCAGAAGTAGACTATACACTGAATCAGTTTTATATTCTCAAACAATTTCAGAAATTGAACAATTTCGTTAGGTTTGAATGAATTAAAGTGGAGATTGAAAAACGACTTAGTTTTATTCGAATGATAAATATCCTTCAATATCACTTGTGATATTTTCAATGAATTTGTGTAATTAGTGTGATAACTCTCATGTTGTTCTTTTTTTCGTGAACACTTTTGAACTTTCGAACACATTTACATTCCGTTAGAAATAAATATTCATCAATGTTCAAATGTATACACATATATATATATATATATATATATATATATATATATATATATATATATATATATATATATATATATATATATATATATATATATATATATATATATATATATATATATATATATATATATATACCTGCTATCTTACTAGCTATGATGAAAATCATCTCCCAGATTATAAAACTATCACCTCAACTATTAATGGAAATTCAATGAATATTAAAAGCACTAACAAAATCAAATATCTCGGGATAATTATTGATAGCCATCTTCGATGGAATGACCATGTGAAATACATAATACAGAGCCTCAGATCGCTTCTGGGGAGATTTAAATTTTTAGCACAAATTTTGGTATTGCCTCAGTTGAAGACTGTCTATTATGCATTCATCGATTCTAGACTAATATGGAATCTCAGGTTGGGGAGGAGTAGGCACTGACCATTTAAATAAACTCATTGTACTACATAAAGATTTTTGAAGATTATTCACAAAAAAACCTTTCACTTACCCGTTCGAGTTACTATACCAAGACACACAACAACTTGAATTGAGAAAATTATTTTTTTTAAAAGCAGTATGTTTTATCTACAAGAACAGGGACCTCATCAGAACACGTGAATTAGATACCTACTACTAGAGAAATCAGATTTAATGATTCCACCAAATTAATTACTTTTACTGCAAATAGAGTCATAGGCACAAAATGCATAGCATATTTGGGACCTAGATTCATCAATTTTTTGTATCCGAGTGTTCAAATATGTAGCTCGAACTCTTTTGTTCAGTTTGGAAATTTTAGTTGAGTTGATAGGCTTAAGAACATTATACAGAAAATATTTTGTTTTTTTTTTATATTTAATAGTGTTAACGTTTACTTGATGTAAATCCATTATAATTGAATATAAACTTAAATTCAAACACTTGAACTTATGATTTACACTTTATTGACTACATAGCATGACGCGTTTCGTCGTTACAAACGACTTCTTCAGATGCTTACAGAATAATGTAGGGTTACAATGTAGGATAATGCAGGATTATTCTGTAAGCATCTGAAGAAGTCGTTTGTAACGACGAAACGCGTCATGCTATGTAGTCAATAAAGTGTAAATCATAAGTTCAAGTGTTTGAATTTAAGTTTATATTCAATATTTTGTTTTGTATCTTATTTTTTTGTTTATAGTGATTGTTCAATTCAATAAACATTATTATTATCAATATTATATATATATATATATATATATATATATATATATATATATATATATATATATATATAAAGGCACTACATATTTATATATCCCAAGAATTAATTTTGTGTTCAAGTCTGAATGCCTCTCAAAGTTGGGGTGTGCAACATAGTAGACTTATTAACTTCGGGCTGGCTTTTCTAACGTGAAAATTCTGGCAGGAAAATTGGTTTGTTTTGATGTTTACCGAGACGCGGGGAGAGCAGCAAAGAAAGGTAATTTTACTCATATTCGTGTGCCGGTGTTTCCCGATAGGAAATCAATAGCACTCGTTCCTTGTTTGATTTCTTGGTTGGATAGGTATCCACTTCCAGGATGGGACTCCACTAAAAAGCACTCCTTTCGTTTCATATATCACAGAAAGAGTTCTTGATACTTTATGTTGCATCATGACAGTTTTACAGTGTTGCATTTTTCTTATTTTGGAACTCACTTTGTATTTCGATAAATCGATTACACATTTATGCATGAAGGTTCACATTGAACATCTAACATCTGAGAACAAGCCTTTCAACTAGGTACACCAGAAAGTGTCATTAGTCGAAATTTGACTCTCAAATTGTTGAGAAATTATCACTCTACTCATGAAAATTAACAGAAATTGCAAGTAGTTCAAAAGTTACAAACGATTGTTCATCAATGTCGATATATATCATTGATTCATTCGGTTCTTTCTATTTATGATATTCATTATTAGCACTATCGAAATATCTTCAAATCAGGCAGCTTCATAAATAGGAGGAAGCTTTAAGTATAACCTCCATTTCACGTTGCATTTACATATATCGCTTACAAGCACAAATGCCTTGGAGAATTCAAGAAAAAATTGAGTTGTTTCAAGGAATTCTGAAATTACATCACATTCAAAATTTTTCACTAAATACATATTCAAATGATAACAATATTTAAATAATCGAAAAACTCGAAAGTCAAAAAGTGAAGAACAATATATCTGGGAATACATTCTTATTTTCGAATTTTTGAGCATAATTATCTGCTTTTGATGAAATATTTCACAAATGTGAACATAATCAGATTTTTTCAGTATTATGCGATCAGAAAAAAAAGATTTAGCTATAATCAGTCGATATATTTCATGGTATGGTAAATTGTGAATGAAATTTTTCTCTTCGGTAGAGATTTGTTTGTTTTGTTTTCTAGCAGACTTTGTTCTGATAGAGAATGAAGTAAAGCTTGAAATATGTATATCAGGCTTCCTCCGTATACATATTATATCAATATTATCCTTGTTGTTTTCTTGATTATTATTGTGATTGAACTTTGGCATAGATATTGACATTATAGATTTAGATTATTATATTTGATGTTTTTTATTATGATAATTATTTTTTAATATTGTTTATCTATGTTGTTACTGATATTTTTAGTAACTATATTTATTCAACATATATTTTCCTGTTATTGGGTAGTTAACTATTGGAAATAATGCTTATTACATATTATTATTATTCATGAAATAAAGTGAAATAAATTTCATCCATCAAATTTTTTTTCGAATGTCTCTCATTTTTTTCATTTTCAAAGTTATGTAAAGTATATTTTTTTTTTCGCATTATTCTCACCATATTTATTTGTAATATTGAAAGGGGTGTTTCATTTCGTATCCTGTCACTTATTTCTCACTTCAAATATAGAAAAAATCAACACGCTGTTTCAATGTTTGACAAAATTTGAGGTCTGTTCTCCGGTTACAACCCTGCATCCATAATACACAGGGTTGAATTGTACGCAAACAGAATATCCGAACTTTCCGCGGCATGCCGCCTTGTTTCCGGTAACAACGCACGGGCCAACCGATTTTGCCGAATTCTATAAATTGAGATAAGAGCATTTCAATCAAAACTCGCTTTGTTGGGTCGCTCTCTCTGTCTCTTTCCTGCCTACCCAGTCCGATTTGCAACGCTAAATCCAACCAAGTAGGTATGCCTTTTGTGGGGAAGAGTGAATGATGGGTTCAATAAATATATTCGATTCGACATATATTGCGCAATTAATTTGGTATTCATCAGGTATATACTCGTATCTATAGGTTACTTCCATTTCGAATATATCAAAATTTATGCACTATTAGAAATATGAAAGTTCAATTTGATATGGGTTTTCACTTTATCCATCAAAGAACTATTTTTCTCTCGAAATCGAAAAAGAATATTTCTCCGTCTGTCGAATATTTCTTCCGTTAGTGAAGGTAACAATTTCTATCGAAATTTATAGGTTCGATAATTGAAAAGTTCAGAATTTTTGTTCTTATGTATTTTATATAATAGATAATTGTTTGAAAATGGAGGAGGTACTTGTTTGAAATTTAACTTATTCTGCAAACTTCCAATTAGTTCCTTCCAATCCACTGATTATTCGAATCCTATAAAACTTATTGCTTAGTTTTATTACTAGATGTATGTACGATGTAGAAGTTTCAATGAAATGTTTTGCAATTAGACAAAATGGTTCGATGATTTCTTGAAATGAAAATCTCTTTTTCTTGAAATTATTACTGAAATCAACACTCCACTACAGAGTGGTTTTCAACGTCCTAGTGATTGGGGTTATTTGGACCAATGTGATAGCCAACATCCACAGAGGATAGGCACTCCAAGAAGAAGAGGAAGTGATTGGGGACCACTCGACAAAATTATTGGTTTGCAAATTATTTGAGAGTAATATGAGTTATTATCAACGTTTTCTTACATACATGTTGTAAGAGGTCTGTTCAAAAGAAACGACTAATTTTGAATTTCCGTGGACTGTGCATATTCAATTATCGAATTTTTTTTCGTTATAATCATACACATCCGTTTCTCTTTTGTTTGAATTATCAGTCATTTCGGATTGATAGTTGGTTTTTGACAACTGAAAAGGTTAGTCACGTTTCGTATGTTCTTCGATTTCTTACTTCTGAAGAAGTGGATCGAAGAATCTCTATTAAATTTTGCGTTAAAAATTTGAAAAAATGCTCCGAGGCACTTGAAATGTTGACTAGGGCATTCGTCGAGTACACTTTGTATCAAAAATGTGGTTCTGAGTGGTACAAGCGCTTTGAAGAAGGACGAGAAAATGTTGATGATAATGAGTGCCTTGTAATTGCAACTACGTCAACAAGCGAAGAGAACATCGAACCAGTGAAAAAAATGGTTTCGGAAAATCGTCGAAACATTATAAGGGAAGATGCAGAGGGCATTGGCTTATCAATCGACTCATGGCATGTAATTTTCTTTGATGTTTTGGGAATTAAATAAAAGCGACGTTTGTTTCAATTTTGTGAAGCAATTGCTCGAAAAGATTATAACTTTAACATAATTTATTTTCATCATAACGGCGACAAAACTTGGGAATAAGGCTTGACGTCAAAACCAAGGCTCAATTATCCCAATAGAAGCGTCCAGAAGAGCCAAGACCGAAAAAAGGACGCCAAGTTAGTTCAAATATGAAGGTTTTGCTCACTGTTTTCTTCTATTACAACAACGTGATGCATCATCAGTTCTTGCCAACAGGTCGTACAGTTAATAAAGAATACTACAAGGAAGTTATGCATCATTTTCGTGGAGAATGCACCAGCTAACACATCAATACTTGTTCGTGATTTTCCGGCCCAAGACATCCGTATTCACCAGATTTAGTTTCCTGCGAATTTTTCTTATTCCGAAAACTGAAGAGACCAATGAAAGCAGAGGCATTTTGCCACAATTGACGAGATAAGTTCGAAATCTAAGAACAAGCTGATTGCCATACCGAAAAGCGCATTTCAGAAATGCTTGGAAGAGGATTGGAAGAAGCGACAAAATGAATATTGATGAATAAATAAATACTTTTGGAAAAAATTCAGAATTCACCTTCTCTTCTGCAGAAACTTCGTTTTTAATTTCTGATAATTTTTAGTATTTGAGTTGCACTTAACAAAAGGTTATTCTTCAATCCTTCTTATGAGAATACTCAAAGAAAATTCAATGTTCTTGTTTTTTTCATGGTTTCTCGAACCATTTCCAATATGTTCCTTGAACACCAGTGGTCAGCGAACCACCAGTACCAACCAATGAGAAATCAGTAAGTCATTACTTAGTTGCTGTTTGAGGTCTAGGAGGAGTACTTCAGAAGAATTAGGAAGTACTCATTCGCTTCTTGGTTTTACTAAAAGTTTCGAGAATTTTATACATACGTATTTTGATATTTTATGGGTGGAATCGCTCACTCATTTTTGTTCCACTAGATCAGCGTTTTTCAAATTTTAGAACACATTTTCGGTATGGATGCTCTAGATAAATGTCGAAACTATCCTCCCTACCAAAAGTTCATTTCGCAAAAATTTTTTTTCATTGTCGTTTCTCATCAAAATCATCTCAAAAGTAACTCTTTTCGTTATCAGTCATAAATAATCAGTAGTAATTTCATGACTTTGAGAGTAAGAATTCTTTAAGTCCAAAACATTTCATTCGGTATTTCGATATTTTGAAATCGTGAATTTTATATCGTTGACCCTCATTCATCTAAAAACAATGAAATTTTTTATGCATTAATCTACATAGGTTATAGTTATCACTTGAACTTAAGAACAATCTTCTATTGAGAGAAATCAGAAACAAAATATCAAGAAATTCCATGAATTAAAGTTTGCAATTCTGCTCAAACACATGATTCACAGGGAATGAAAGAGCTACAAAATTTGGGTCTAGGACGTTCGACGAATTCTTAGGAATAGAACTAAATTCTCCGAATAACTGCGGTAAGGTGATATAGTCACCTGTTCCAGCAATCTAGAATTTGAAATAGAATAGTTCATCATTGAAGACCAATACGAATTTTGAAGAATTTCATATATTCCGTTTTCCAGGAATGCGAACCGAAAACAAAGGGTCATTCCCGTGTAAACGCGGCAGGGTCCCGATCTATTGTCCTTCCCATTTATGCGGGACGAAATTGAAAAGGGATCGTCCCACTTTCCCTTTGGGAAATGGGATTATTATTAGATGCTCGAATATTGCCTTCGTAGCCCAAATGAGTTATTATAGGTAGTCCGGAAAATAATATTAAAAGGGCTCCAGATTTATAGAAGCCTATTCAGGCGCGGATGCTTCTTATTGTTCAAAGATTGCCAATGAAAAACCTATGAAGCGAAAATATTTTTTAATTATTCTGTTGGCATGTGCCTCTGACATGGATATTTATGTGAATAAGTGTAGCACATTTTTTATTTTCATATTAACTTCAAATTATCGTACTCGGTTTGTGCTACTGATTTCAAAGCTGAATTTTAGTGCTTCATTTCTCACTTTTCTCGGGGTTCATGCAACAGAAATAGAAGCAGTTTCATCAGGAAAAATTCCTAATATATCATTACAATATCGGTTTTCCCACATTATTTCCATAATTTTTTCAACGTGCCAACATATTTTTTTTCATAATCAAGTCACAGATATTCTTTCTCACATATTCCTTGTTTTCTAGAAAGTTTATTTCAGGTATTCTTCAAATAAATTCTAAGTTCGGCTCCTGTTGACGAAGCTTTCATTAAAATATACAGGTTAACGTTAATCATTATAATCATTATGAATTCATTACAAAAAACACTTTTCAGTACATTTTTCAGTACTCTCACGGAAATTTCATTGAATTTTTCCACTTATTACAAAAGTAATCAAAACTTAAAGATCAATAAAAATTATTATATTTATATAATGTTTCAAAATATATTCATTTGAAAATGAAAAATAAATGCAAATAACAAAATATAAAAATATTCAAATTAATAAATCGAATAAATCCGCCACTGTTAGGTGATGCTAGTAAAGTTCATTATTTCCAACAACAAATTAGTTCTAAGTATAGAAATTATAGAATAGTGAATATTGATATTCTCCTCAGTTTTGAGTGGAATATCAGGCCTAAGAGATCTCAAGCCGAAATATGAACACAGTAAGTTTCTCTCATTTCCTTTTTTATGTGGAGAAAAATTCCACATTTGAGTTTCTGATTGATGATAAAAAATTGTATTGAATGTACTGAAGGATTCAATGTATTGAATATTCCAAATTGTAGTGAATTTGTATTGCATGTATTAAAGTATTCAATGTAATGAATATTCAATTTGTATTCAAATGTATTGAGAAAGCAATACATTTTGTTTTGAATGAATAACTTTCAATCACTATCGATATTCAGAAGACTAAATTCAAAGTCTAAATTTATTCTTGAATATGGATATTCAGAAGATTAAATTCCTGTGTGATGCAACATCAGATTGGTAAATTCATCATGCGTTTCTTTTTACATTTCGTGGATTAAAGTTAGAAAATATGAGTGATTGAACGTTTTTGATTTGACCGAGTGTATTCACTTATTTGCAAAGTAAGAAATTAGAAAAGAGTCTTAATTTCATTCAGTAAAGAATTTTCCATTTTTTCTCATAACTGATTTCCCATAACTATTCTTGATGAATACTATAAGCAGAGAAACCTTTTTTTTCACACTTTATTATTATGAAGTGCATAATTATCAGCAAAATTAATGTAAGTTTCGACAGTTTCAGCAAAGTTTCTAATTTGTTTCTATCACAATGTCAAACACGCATTGTAATACGAACTTGAATGAATAAGATTGAATGAATATTGCGGAACACTATCACTTGTATTCCAATTATGACTTCGAAATTCCCATTCAATTTGATCGAGATATGTGCATACAATCTGAAATTCGGAACATTGGAGGCTTCAAATAGGTACACATGAAATTCCAATTATATCGTGGCTTTCGAGTATGTTTGAGATCAATTATAGCAAAATTACAGCTCAGCGGACCTTTTCATTAAAATTTCAGTCCAACGAGTAATTGGGAAAATTTTCTAAGTTTGAAAGAATGACAAATCTACTGTTTCCAGAGTAGATCCAAAAGTTCCACGTTTTATCCGAAAAGTGCATAATATAGCATCATTTTATAATCACTTATTTCTTATTTCAGCAAAAATATCTAGATATTAATAGAACTAATATGAAAATATTGATACGGACGTAAAATTGATTTGGATGGAAATACAGTCTCATTGAATAGAAATAGATAGGTAGTAGATCTTTATGTAGGAAGTTTTCCATCTGTACGAATTGGTGAAGGCGCCAGGAGTACATACATCCTAATCCGTGATACTTATCTCCAGTTAAATTTACAACCTTAGTTCCAATTTTTGGTATCTGAACAGTCAGGCTTTCATAACTTGACAGAATTGCTAACTGAGCAAGCATATCCTCAATAATTTTTCAAGCTAAACAGAATTGTGAACTTTTGCTGTGGTTTACGAGAAGAAGAGATGATGTTTTCTTACATTTAGGTATGAAGATCTGTGTTTCGGGCCATTCTATTATGCTCCTGTGACATAATTCAAGGGTTTTTACCTTTCAAAATCTCATATACCATAAAAATAAAATTCAATTTTCGTCTGTTAGACATAAAAAGCCAATTTCGTCAAACTATTGCTAATTCCAAAAACCAAAGTAAACATAACTTGTGGTACTTGACTATGGTCAAAACAGCCAAAGCTGCCAAACTGGCAGAAACTCCAAACTCATAGTATCTAATTATTACAGTGCCTTTGACGAGGAAAACGTTTTTCATGTATCAACACACCATTCAGAAACGAATGACAGCTTCACAAATTAACTTGGAACATAGGAGGAGAAATAAATAAAAAGTCAGTTTGTTGAATGCCTTGGAAATTTATAACTGAAAAAATTCTATATTATATCAAATGACCAGAAGGATGTGAATAGTTTAAGGTTCTAGAATTTACTCGAGCTGCATCTTCCTATGTCAGCTATGTACCATTAAAGCATAGACCATAGTGAAGTTAATTGTACTTTTTCTTCGCTTTTACATTTTTATTATTCTTTAATTTTCTGTATCACAGATGTATGAACTTAGTTGTCCGTAAAACTATCAATAAACATATCTCTCTTCATTCATTAATTTCAAACTGTTGAGCTGCATTATTCTCTGATCGTTCCAGTTTAGTGTTTCATATATTTCTGATACAAATTTTTATATGCTTCAACAATATTTACAAAATATAATATCACATAACTAAAAGTTTTATAATATAGGAGTTATTCACAATAAATATTCATTTATTAATAACATTTCTCAGTACCAAACAATCGATAGCAATGAGTTTCAGTTTGAATTACCTTTTATATTTCATTGTATGAAATTGAATCAAACCGAACAAAGTCCCAGACGTATCTATGTTTCTACGGTAAGCGTGTTTCTACTTACAACGCTGGCTCTCGACGAACAACTATCTCTCAATCAGAAGGTTGGTTGGAGTATATAGAAACGGTTCGATTTAATATCCGGCCTGTCCTGACGTTTGAATTAAATTCTCATATCTGGTGGGAAATAGACCGTGCCTACGTCCTATACATACGTATGTCTGTTATTGAATTAGATAGGATATTAACATGGTGTCAACGTTCGTTGCGAAATAATTGAATAGACATATAACGTGAATTCAGTCACCAGCTATGTAACATAGACAAAAGTTGTACGAAGTGTGCTCGAACATACGTACATAGAAATTGGTCGACTCTTCTTTTTTCTGTGATCTTTGGTTGAAATGTTAACAGAGCTGGTTTTAACATCCTTCGTAGTTCGTTATAAATCAAATTGAATGTGAATGATGTTTACGATTGTTAAAGCAATTATATTTTACATGTAACTCCATTTTGTTCTCATTGGAAATTATTGAATTTTCATGAGATATTGATAGCAACATTAGAATCACTTCTGAGTTTCATCAGTGCTTGATTACTAAAAACAACACCATAAGATTATCATATCGTCGCGGAAAGTTTCTCATTCATTTTTGATTTCAAACCATTAAGTCTCAAATTGTAAGAGGCAAAAAATGTTCGTAGTTTGGTTTATAATTAGTATTTTCTATTGGCTCTCATTTACTGCATCCTACAATTAAAAGAATCATCACTTAAGTAGGATTATTTGAAAAAAGTTCCAAACTTTCAAGAGTTCCATTGGTTATGCCAAAGAGAACTGAGCTTTATACTTACGATTTTAAAGAAAAATATAATGCTGCAGTACTCTTTATATTCTCATTTGTCTTTATTTCATTTATATTTCGATATTTTTGAACCGTCTACTGAGAGAGGCTCGAAAAATATTTTACTGCATGAGATTCTACCGTAAACGTTACAAACAGGTAAGGACAAAGACGTTTTCTTCTTCGCTAAGTTTGAAAATTCGATTTATCCTGAAAAAATGTATTTACTGCGTTCTCAATGAAACCTGTCACTTACAAGATTTACGTGATTTTCTAGGTTTCTTTTGGTGAGTTATAAGATAAGATATTTCACTATCTGTGGTCTTGAACTTGACGATTTTGTGATATCACTACATATTTTTAGTAATATCTACTAACATGAAACAACTCTCCGATGTAATTTGAGATATAAAGTTTTATTGTTTTTATTGATTACCATCCTCTGCCAATATTGAGAAATACTGTTGTTCAAGAAAAACCACATCATGATTAAATTGATAAATGACAAATATATAAATGAAATTATATTTCGAGCTAGTCATGTTGTAATGAGTAGATATGTCGAATGAACTCTGCGAGAGCTCACTGGAGAATTCGAAAGATGCTTCTAAAATTGGAGTTTTGTTTTTCTGGAATCATCTCAAAAATTTTCGGTATTTTCGAAATTCGGAAAGAGGAGAAGTTTCACAAGAAAAAGTGGCTCTCCACAGTTATAGAGAGAGTTGAAGGAACTATCGAAAACGAATACTTTTCTTGCCCATGATGAGCTCATTTTAGACCTCAAATTAATGAATTTTGAATTTGAATTTGAACATAATATTAAATATAAGGATTGATAATCAGAAAAATTCAGACATTTACTATTCGGTATTCGATGTTAATGAAACGATGATCTGCAGTCGAAAAATTTTTAGTATTAATTTTAAATAAACAATTTCTTCTAACTCAAATTAGAAAATTGCATTTGCAATAATTATTAAAAACATTCTGGAATCCTATTTCGTTTTGATTAACCCAAAAATTCATAAACTTTTGGGTTAATCGTTTATAGCTCCAGCACTTTTCGCAAGTAACTCATGAAGAACCATCTCAACCGAAATATGGTTGTGCTTTAGCTAGAATAATAATAATTATAATAAGAATAAAATTAATTATCATCTTCAATACAAGTCATGCAGCTACAATCGAATACTCTATGATAAAAACAATACATCATTTCAACCCTCAATTGATTAATCACAAAATTGACAATACCGCCATATAGAAACATCTAAACCCCAAAATCCTCGAAAATATGTTTCTTAGAATTACGAAATTTTCGATTATATTGATAAAATAAAAAGAATGGAGAACAAAGTCTATATTTCTCTTCAATGAGGTGGTTGTGCGACTGAAAATTCAATAGCGGCTGGAATGATTCTTTCATTGTGTGATAATGGACATATTAAAATTCAGTACGTTTGTTTTCATTATTATTATCGAGTCCAGACCTGACTTAATTCGGTTTATTCACAGCATCGCTCTGATCTCTGCAAATTATCGGAATTGTTGACTGTTAACCTGTCGGCAGTTGATGGATAGGAGGCAGAATCCATGACATATCTTCCCCTACATCGCCAACATTTATTCATACGCGCAAAACGTCGTTTATGCATCCAAGTGATTGGATCCATCCAATCTCTCCTAACCACACAATCGGAGACTTAGAGTTTATGCAGGATATTAGATAACTGCCATTTTCGTGTGTGTTTGTTTTCCATGCGGGAAAGAGTGATCTTGAAAACGCAGAATTAATTTGACGTCAAATTTTATGAGACAGTATGATTAATTCATACTGAAAGATATATATTTCATTGTTTCCATGCAGGATTATAATAATATATCAGATACATCAACTGAGTCCATAGTTCTTAGTTCCATCCATAATAATATTAGTTACTATGGATGGAAATTATGGTAATTATATAGGCTAGACATGTTTTGCTTTGCTGTGGTAAATTAGCGTTTTTATGACGTTTGTAACCAGTGAAAATAATCGTGTCTACTGTCGAAATGTAGCTCTGAAAGCGAAGTTCAATTGAGCCGAAATTAAATTACGAAACTAAAAGTTAATTAGTGAAATATTAGACTTTATTTAAATCATGTGATCGAGGGAAACATGAAATCGGAATAAAATTTTCCATTCTTTGAAAACTCTCTGATATATATATATATATA
This sequence comes from Henosepilachna vigintioctopunctata, assembly GCA_030704895.1. NCBI lineage: Eukaryota > Metazoa > Arthropoda > Insecta > Coleoptera > Coccinellidae > Henosepilachna > Henosepilachna vigintioctopunctata. The sequence continues at coordinate 647,005 of JARQZJ010000093.1, forward strand.
TATATATATATATATATATATATATATATATATATATATATATATATATATATATATATATATATATATATATATATATATATATATATATATATATATATATATATATATATATATATATATATATATATATATATATATATATATATATATATATATATATATATTTTGAAAGTTTTTAGCATTAACAGGCTTTTTTTAATATGAAAAAGCTTACCATGAGTTTTTCAGAGGTTTCCTCATGGTGAAGAAGACTAAAACTTCCGAAGCGAATGCTGAGCCAGAAATATTCCTCTGATAATGAAAATCAATAAGTGAATATACAAAAAAAACTAATTTGATTTTTCAAAAAATTAAGTTTGACATTTGATATCCATAGTAACTCAAATTCAATTATTCATTAGTTTTGACAAAGTTGTAATATAACAACGAAACGTCAACAGAAATAAACTTTTTCATATTAAAAAAGCCTGTTAATGCTAAAAACTTTCAAAATAAATACCTCAAACAGGCAATAAATCAATTTCAAGAAATATATATATATATATATATATATATATATATATATATATACCCATACCTTCAGGGGACCATAGTCGATGAGTGTTTTCCCGACTAAGCCACGGAGACCAGCTGACATTTTCAAACACGTGAGCAAAAAATGTCGGGTGAAATATAATCACAGGTCAGTGGTGTATTCACAAACGATTTTTACCAATAAATTCAGAATATGCTTTGCTTAAATTGTAACAATAAAAGAGATAAGAAATTTCACTTCCGGTGTGATAGATGCTCCTTTGTGAACTGCTCAGTATGTAATAAATTCACTGCAACGGAGGATAGATTCATACGTCTCAAAGACCATAGATTGAAAATATTCTGCAATAACTGCTTGCAGAATATTTCCAGCATAATGACTGGTAAACAAAAAACTCAAAAGGAAGATATATATTTAATGAGAAAGAAGCAAATGACTCTTGGAAAGAAATGCAAAATATGATGTACAAAAGTGAAAACAAGAAACTAACAGCAAACATCTCAACTTTGGAAACGTTTCTGTTTTCAAAGTTGAGACATGCTTCAAACTGAAAATTGAAGGCACAAAAATTGTATCAGAAGAAAATGAAAAATTTATTGAAGAAATCGAAGAAATAAAACAATTGCTAAACAAAGATTTACACATATATTAAAAAGAATACTGCATGACGTACGTTTCGATGAGATTCACCTTTTTCAAATGCTACGTACTGACTAATGACATTTCTCGAATACATACAATAGGTAAACTTAAATAATGAATACAGAGAAAACAGGTACATAACAGGTAGAAGGGATCAATTCATGCTGAACTATTATAAAGTAAACTAAGTAATTTTGAATAGATTGAGAAGGGGGCTTGATGTATGATCGATTTGGCTGTTCAAAAGGTTGCAAGAATATTTGTATTTATCAATTTGAAGTGATTCTAACAAACTAAGCTTCATTCCCTTGTTTTCGGTATTCAAAATTTCACAATCGGAATTGAATATATGATTTTCATTAATCAAATGATTTGCAAAATGTGAATCTGTCTTCTGGATTATCAAAGCTACGTTTATGTTCAGAAATTCTCATTTGAAAACTTCTAAACGTTCTATTAATATAAAACTTATCACAGCTACCACAGTTAATTTTATATACTCCTGATTTTTTATTTTTTTTGACCTTAGATTTGTTATTTTTGATATGTTTTCCTAAGTTATTTCCAGTACGGTAAGCAATGTTGATGTTATACTTAAAAAGAAGAGATTTGAGTTTTTCACTGGACTTAGCGATGTATGTAAGACTGTTATAGCTGATATTGTTTTTGACTAGGGGATAAACCAAACCAATCGCCTTTTTGAAGTTTTTCTTTAATATCATATTATCTATTATTTCAGGATTATAATTATTATTCACGGCTATTTGCTTGATTAAATTTTTCTCGGTGTTGAAATTGGTTCTAGAAAGAGGAATATTTACTAATCGATGTATCAAACTATATGTATGTGATGGTTTATGGAAAATTGAAAAACTATGTTTGTTATCCAGTTTCATTATTTTAAGATCGAAAAAATTAATAGAGTTTCCTTTCTCAAGTTCCAAAGTGAATGTAATTTTAGGGTGTAACGAATTAATGAATGTCAGAAAAGTGTCGAGTTGCCGAAGAGTACCAGTGAAACAACAGATAATATCATCTACATATCTATACCAATAAATGAATTGACTACTAATGGGGTGACACATTGTCACCCAATGTCATACATGTTCTAGAAAAAAGATGGAGCAAGACAAAATCGAGTACTTTTACAGGAAAAAGTATCGTGAAAACGTATCAAAAACGTATCAAACGAAAAAACAAACTGAAGAATTTGTGACGAAATAAAAAGCACACAAGAAGTTTAGCGACATGGAAAAAGAGTTAAACAATGTGAAGAAGCTTATATCTAACATCTGCTCTACAAAAAAATGAAATAAACAAAACTCATATAGTTTTACAGACATATGAAACAACAACAATTGCAAACAATGAAGAGAAAGGAACTGAAGTTGCCAATGAAAATAAACAAAGCAACAAACAAACCACAAATCACAACACAATTCCAACAAGTCGAATCTGACATCTATAGTTAACAAATCACCAAGAAGGCTCTTAGCTCTTAGATCAAGAAAGCTGGAAGATCAAAGTAACTCGCAGACAGAATTCGTGGGACGAGATACAAAGGTCAGAAAATTATAGCTATTTATGTCAGGAGTTAATGATCAAGTGGAATAAACAACAATGAAATCCTATTTTTACGATAAACTTAGTAGCAATGAAGATGATATAGTGGTTCGAAATATAGAAACTTATAAAAAAATATACAATATACAAAGTGCTTTCTGATCGGAGTAAGACTTCAAAATAATGACTCAGTATATGACAGTAATTTTTGACCTAGTGGAGTTGCCTTCGCTAGGTACAAATTTACGATACATGATCGAAGACAACAGATCACTGGAACGACAACGGAAAAGATGAATTTTCAATTGCAGGCCTCACCACATAACCAAAACAATTAGATAACGAAGATATTAGAACCAAAAATTTGTCACTATGTTAAGTTCAAATATAAAATCACTTTCAAACAAGATATATATTTCGGAAATGTTAGGAAACTGTACAATCGCCTACCAGAGGAAATGGAATTACAAAACAATCAGCTTCCAAGTTTGGAAACAAAGTTAAAGAATTACTTTTCAGTTGAACTTTGTATAGTTTATATTAATTTTTTTGTACCTACTTGCTTGAAGATCTACTTTCAGTATTCATTTTTTATCATCCGGTATGTGAATATATGATGCTGTTGTAAATTAAAATAAAAAAAACTTATAATAACAAATAAAAAAAACAACTATAAATGTATAATAACTCATCCTTCATTGAATACGAACAATCATTCAAATGAAATACACGATGTCAATTATAATAGTACAACTATCTAAGCAATTGAGAAAGGCAAAAGGTCTAGAAAACTTTGAGAGATGTTAGAGAATTTAGAGAATACTATAGAAAAAAAAACAGATATCAAACATCTGAAGTGAATCTACTATAACTATTTCAAAAACATTTCAAATAACTTTAACAGACACAACACACTACAATCATCAAACCATATATCTCCAATCCATTTCTCCTGATCTAACATCAATATCGAACATATTGAAAAGAGAGAGATAAAAAAATATTTTTTTGAATTATTATATTACAAATTAAACTACGTACATCCTTTCAATTCGAGAATACAATTTCAGTCATTCGAATCAACTGGTTTTCCGTGAGTTTTCCAGATGGTTTTCCATAGTCAAGTAGACCAATACACTTCCGAAGTGGGACCTGAGCGAAAAATATTCCTCTGAAAGCATCAGATTTGCGAAATTACTATTGACATTCGATATTCATATCAGTTCATCGAAGTCAATTGTTTGTTTGTTTTGACAGTTGCAATTTGCAAGGATACGTTAAATGCAATGAAGATTTTCTGAATCAAAAAGCCTCTTCTCTTGCTTAAACCTCTGTAGGTTTAGTGCTTCAGCTTAGAATTTTTAATGTATATGAAATTGTGAAATTTACAATTTTCGTCATTCATATGGTTGAAATGATTTTGCATCTGTATATGCAAACTCTTATAGAGCTGATTCTGTAATTCTCAATAAAATAAAGACTCTATAATAAAGATAAAGGTTTTCTAACTCACCGATTTGCTTTTATCTGAAAATGTCCATGGAGACTATGGGGAGCCATAATTCTAGAAAACCCTGCTCACAATCATATATAGAGACTCTCATTACCTATTTTGCCTTTTTATCAAATATTCACATACCGATTTTTCTGTGTAGCTTCATCTTCACTAACTTGTTTATATAATCTAGTTATCTACTGGAAAATATTTGTTATGCTAATGTAATATAAAAATCTGAATAATTTATCCATATATTTTGCATTAAACAGGGGTATAGTAGGAGATCCCCTCTCAAAATATTTATTAATTTGGACGCTTATACACAAGAGGAGGCTAATCGGAAAATCGCAACCCTTAGGACATTTTCAAATGTAACTAATTCACTCTTAAGTAGACACTTCAGAGAAATTTGATAAATGAGCAGCAAGCGTTTCTACAACCGCTGCCTTGATGGCATTATTTCATCAAATAAGATGAAATTGTTCAAAAACTAGAGTAGGTAACCCTAGTTTCTCAATCGATGAAGAAGTGTGAAACTTTCAATATTAGATGTTTTCATGTGCTTTTCATTTGTAACTGAGATTTGGGATATATAGTAATCTATGAGTTATAGATGCATACGACTTAACAGTATATTTCGGTCTTATGATTCAAAAGAGGACATTTGAGTACTGAAGTCGATGCCTTTCGTTTCTTGGACGTACGGTAACTGAAGAAAGCATGGCAGCTCGAAACAGTACTCTCTTACGTTTTCAATGAATGCGATTTCGATATTCACTAAAATTTATCCCTGGAAGGATAATGGAAACATCTTGATAAACATTTTTGACTCTTGCTATTTTATTTTTTGAATAATTCGTCAAAAAATTTACGTAAGAAAGTTACAGTATACTTATTACATATAAAATATATGAAAGCGAGGTAAAAATAAAAACTTGTCTAAAAATCACTGACTGAACAATTCTTTATTCGACTAGTTTTGCCTTTACGGCATTATCAAGAATGATCATATTCTTGATAATGATATTGAATTGACATGAGAGAATATCATTCTTGATAATGCCGTAAAAGGCGAAACTAGTCGAATAAAGAATTGTTCAGTCAGTGATTTTTAGACAAGTTTTTATTATTACCTTTCATTTAAATATGAACTATCCCAGAGTAGATTCATCGTCCATTGAATTTATCATATATATATATATATATATATATATATATATATATATATATATATATATATATATATATATATATTATATTCCTTGAAATTGATTTATTGCCTGTTTAAGATATTTTATTTTGAAAGTTTTTAGCAATAACAGGCTTTTTTTGATATGAAAAAGTTTATTTTTGTTGACGTTTCGTTGTTATATTACAACTTCGTCAAAACTAATGAATAATTATTCATTAGTTTCGACGAAGCTCCCCTGAAGGTATGGGTATTTGTATATATATATATATATATATATATATATATATATATATATATATATATATATATATATATATATATATATGTGTGTGTGTGTGTTATATATATAAGTTTTTGTGCTTCAGGCACTCAATGAAATATTTAAGAAAAAAACACTAGAATATTCATTCGAAAAATTCAAATCAACCAAAATAATGAAATAGTAGTGCTAGATATGTGAACGTGTACGATGTGATGCCTCCATTATCTTTCAAGGGATAAGTGTTAGAGAAATATTGAAATCGATGCCACGCCTGATGAAAGTGCGAGACAGCTGTTTCGTTCTCTAAGGAACTCGTCAGTCGCAACACGTCCATCGAAGTAAGGCAACGATTTCAATTCCCAAGCATCTTCTTATGACTCCAAGTGGAATACCGTCAAGTAATGAATACTTCACAATTCCATCTATAGGAATCAATAGAAAACATCTCTCAGATCATAGACACACCAACCATCGAACGTTTACATCCTCTTCTATACCTTATATCTATATTGCAATACGTAAAATGGCAACGTCTATTTGACAAATGTCATGATATGATGTTTTCAAATGTCAATAGGCTGTGTTAGTAGTACGTCCGCCATTGTTCCCGTATTTTAGGGGCCTATTCAGCGATATTTTTAAGGAAATGAAGTTTTCGTGCTTATGGCATTGAATCGAATATTTGGGAAAAATAACACTTAAACACTCATTCGAAAAATTTCAATTAACCAAGAGAATCTTATAGTGGAGCTAGATATGATGTGATGCCTCTATTATCCTTCAAGGAATAAATGTTAGAGACAGCAGTTTCGTTCTGCAAAGAACATTTATAATTATATTTCTCCTTTTGGTCGTTTTATATATATATATATATATATATATATATATATATATATATATATATATATATATATATATATATATATATATATATATATATAAGTTATATATTGTATACTCTGCAGCACTCTCGAATATTACGATAGGGATATTTGACAGTTTGGAATGCTGCTACCTCAGTTTGACTCTCGGCGTTCCCAGTTATTAACATAATGAGATAGAGCCGACTATTATGTCTCCTTCCGAATTGATGCTGTTCAAATGCCTATCCAAGGTCTACGCACTCTCGTTGTATTAGTTACTTATCATATATGTATAGCCCGAGAGATTGAATGACGCGATATACTTTATCAGGTATTCGGCGCTAAAGACGTAAATCTGCATGATATATATGTTTCTCGGAAACCAATTTGAAATATTTCGTAAACAGGCGAATTATAACAAAATAATCACTCATATTCTCATAGTTTCAGGTATTTTATACCTATAAATTAATGGAGGCGCCATATAATTTAAATAGTTTGAACGCCGAAGAGACCGGGTGGCCATATAAATTAGATTTTATCTGAAAGCGATACAATTTCGAATCTAATTCATGGTTGTTAACATGACCGTTATTTTAATGGTCGAATAGATAATGACGATATTTCGAGGATAACAATAAACAATTTCGAGGGTGTTTGATATTCGTGAGCGCCAAATTTGTCAAAAAGTTGAGAAATAATGTGATTCATTTTGAAATTATTCATAACATTTTATAAATATACATATATATTTTTCATATTTTCATTTTTCAATTGCTGATTTTCCTATCAAATAGTGGAAAATGATCATAATTGCCTCATTCCTGAATTGTCTTCGAATCAACTGAAATTAACTGTGGTGCATTATTTTCTGCGAAACCTGTTGATTGTGGCATATTCTAATTAATTGATCACTTTATCATCACTTTTACTGACTATATGTTTTTATGGTTCGAAATCATACTTGAATTGTCAAACTAATTTAGTTGGAAAGACGATGAAATTAAATTTCTTTCTTCCAGTGAAATAACGATAAGGTTGATGGCGTTGAACGTTTTCAATTTTTTTCTTTGAATTTGAACGACAAATTGAATATAATTGATAATTCTAAATGAATCATGTATATTTCATAATGGTAATTATTTATATAAAAAGAAAGTTCAGTTTGATTTTTTCTTGAAGGTGTTTCTTGGCGAAATTATATTCGAGCTTTTGAATAACCAAGTCAAATCGAAACTATTCGATTTGGCTTATTCGATTGGAATCAAAATATTGAAATTGCTCATTGGCAAATTTTTTTATTTCGAAATAATAACACAAATCAATCAGAGCCACCTATAGTCATTTCTTATATTCTTGCCACCTATATCTCAGGCATCGGCCCTTTGGTGGGTATTTTCGTGATGGGCTATACAGTTTACTATAATTCGTAGTATTAAAAATTTAAATGAGAGGTCATTCTATCTACATGATCACTTAACTGTTATTCTTATCTCGATATGCCACTATAAATTATTGTATTGAAATATCTTATAATAATGATCTTATTGTTATTGTAATATATAATGATAATTCAATCATGATTTGCTACTACAACATTCATAAATTCTAGAACGTCTCCATTTATGTACAATACTCATTATTATCATTCATTATTGTCTAAAATGAACTCAGCGTATTAACTTGAATACCTCAAGGCCTCTTACACTTACAATTTTTACAGAGTTGAACAAATAATTAACTTGATTGAATTCTGCATAAAGTTGCATGTGAGTGCTGTCAGCATTTTTCGTACTGACAGTTCTGCTGCATCTATAAGCTTTCACATCACAGACACGCGTTACATTTTCATTACTCCATATGGAGTCTTAATATTTTCAATTTTGTAAATGAATGTAGCAAAAAGTATTATTTGTTGAACTAACATTAATTCTTAGCAATTCAAGATACTTTCGATTGGAGCATATCAATAATATTTCTAAATTGTTTGAATCGCACTCCTCTTTAAATACTGTAGCTGTTGCGTTTTTTCTTTGCTCAAATCGAAAAACATAGTGAAAATTATTCGAAATGTGGCACTATTATCGACCATTTGTTCAGAATTTTGAAGATTTTGAACGGATATATACATAATTAGAATAAGGAAATATTTTATAATAATGTATTAGGAAATAAGTATCTAGGTTAACGCAACTATTGCGAATGTCCTGGGTTCGCCATACTCGCATGAGTGTGATGCACTTCATTTTAGCGAGTAAGTATTTTTGAATGAATTCAGTTCTACATCAGTAGTCAACTCATTCATCTGACAAGGAGTAGGCAGAGTGAGGCCTTGTCAGCACCGAAACCCTTTCATACCGATTTCCAGGAATCTGGAGAATTGGACCTTAAATTGGGTGTCCATCACTCGGCAACTTATCAACCCCCTGACAAGGAGTAGACAGATTGAGGCCTTTTCAGAGGGACATTTCCTTGTGAGGAATTAGACTCCACATCTCTGAACATGGTCCTTCGAGCTACAGTTGAACCACTACAAGACTAACAACCAAGAGGACCATCAGCGTCTATCGAAAGGCAGTCACACACGAAGAAATCCACAGTCCAGGTCCTTCAACTGAATTACAACACTAGCAATCAAGAGGACCATCAACGTCTATCGAGGGGCAGTCACACACGAAGATATCCACAGTCCAGGTCCTTCAACTAAACAACAAGACTAGCAACCAAGAGGGCCATCAGCGTCTATCGAGGGGCAGTCACACACGAAGAGATCCACAGTCCAGGTCCCTCAACTAAACTAAAAGACTAGCAACCAAGAGATCCATCAGTGTCTATCGAGGGGTAGTCACACAAGAAGAGATCCACAGTCCAGGTCCTTCAACTAAACTACAAGACTAGCTACCAGTAGAACCATCAGCGTCTATCAAGGGGCAGTCATACGCGGAAGGATCCACAGGCTAGGTCCTTCAACGTGAAAATACAAGACTAGCAACCAATAGGACCATCAGCGACTATCAAGGGGTAGTCAAACACGGAAGGATCCACAGACCAGGTTCTTTGCTAAGCGGACCATCAGCGTCTATCGAGGAGCAGTCACACAAGAAAGGATCCACGTTCCATTTCCTTCAACATGGAAACGAATCCAAGCTGAAGATCACCGATCAAGAGAGCCAGATTGTAAACCGGGTCATATGGAAAAATGTAGTACAACCATCGAAATGGAGCCCTTGATATTAGATCATCGGAGTCCCCCAACATGTTCAAAATCTTTGAGATTTCGGACAGATTTTCAATACACAATTAATAATATAACGGAGTCAGATGGGAGAATTTAGTACATCCGTCTAAATGAAGCCCTTGTTGTTAGATCCTCGGAGCCCCCAGCATGTTCAGAATCTTGATAGAGGCACATTGAGACCTTGTCAGGGAAAAATTTATCTGTGGGGAAATAGCACGCCACATCTCTGAACAATATTAAACAGTAATAACTTCACATATGTGGTAAGATTTTTTTCAATTTGTTACAGAATTGTTGTTATTTTCAGATTTTAGATTTTCTTGAGTAGACATGATCATTGAAACTCAATTTGTTATCGATTTATGACCAAACAATCTACACTTTTGTCCCCTCAAGATTCAGGTTCAAAATTTCAATATTCATATCCTCGTTTGTATGTCCCTCGTTTGTATTTAACTTGTGACTTAGCTTAGACTTTTGAGTACATACAAATCCTAGTGATATTTTCTCACGAGGAGACTTAATAATTTCTTCGATATGTGTCTTAAATTGGATCATATTCTAAAGGTGAGGCAGTTTATTCATATTGGATACTGCTCGCACGCAATAATCACTCACTCACATTTCTAAAGGATACCTTGTGTGCGAATTTCGAATAAAACCAGGATTTTCTGTATAATCATAAATCTTCTCGACAAAAAAGTAACTTATTATTCGTATTACTGAGAAAAAAAGGACACATCAAAGGAGACGTTCTATCACCAAACGAGATGTCTTGAAAGGCATATTTCCATGGAAACTGAGTTCGGGAGGTGGTTGTGAATTCTGATGTTCCAATGCCTATACATTCGAATTCAGAATAAATTAGATTTTGATGAAATTAAAGAGTGAAATTTGAATTAGAAAACATTTAGATATAAAATACGTATGAAACATTATTTGCTGTTTCATCAAAAAAAAAAGAAGAACAGATAACAATTGATGAATACCGTTGTTACTGCGTTTTCAAACCAAACAATTCAATATTTATTACATTATTATGCCGAGTATTGGAATGATCTCAACAGCAGTTGCAGTTTACGCAACACGGCCAGCTTTCGGCAATTTGAGTCCAACAAATATCAAATACAAGATACCTTCATGTACGTGTAAAACTCAAACTTCTTTTTACTCAACAGAGATAACAATTATATCATTATATTTTATCATTTATTTTTTTTTTCGCAAATTCTTAAGAATCTTCTACAAACACATCCATTAAGATTGAAATAAAATGAAATTTAACACAAAGAAAACATGATGAAAAAAAAAACTAAAAATCGAAAAAAAAAATTGAACTTAACATCAACTCATAAATATTCTCAAAAATATTCAAAAATATCAAATGAATGAGAATACATCAAGTCAATCTAATCCTTCAGCAAGATATCAACGTTTTGATCTTCAATGAGTTCCAATTTCCAGTGATTCGAATCTAATAGTTGAAGGCTTGTCAAAATTTCGAAACGCATAACTTTCACTGTATTACATCACAATAAAATACTACACATACAAGAATAATCAAATAACTGACCTACAGAACTACTAAATTACCAAAATGCATCATCAATTTATATATAACAATACAAAATTTCAGCTTCTGAAGACGTATAATAAATAAACTATAAGAAACGTAGTGGAACTTTTGAAATGCTTTCTATACTTGAACCTTTGGATTTCAATATCAATGACAGAAAAATACATAGGTCAATTTATAAGCCTTCAATAAACTCATCCTGAATCTCTTCGTAAAATAACACACCACAATCGGCAAAGAATAATACTAATAAAACAACATCGGACGAATAAAATATTAAAAGTAACTATTATAATATGAATTTTCTGGATTAGAACACTAAGGAAATTTCATATGCATATATGAAGATATGATTTGATTTCATTATTTAGGGAACCATGAGTTTTTTTTTTTTTTTGAGTTTACTTGGTGGCGAATATAGGAATATAGCAACTGATACCATATCTTCCACTGATTTATATGGAAAAAATTTGATGACTGTTCGATGATTATCTATAATCTAAATATAAAAATGAATCCAAAATGTATTGGTAAGCGCATAACTCAACAACGCCTAGACCAATTTTGCAATTCCTTCTTTAAAATGTTCGTTGAAATCCAAGGATTGTTTTTACGGCGAGAAAAATTCGAATAATTGCCAGGAAACCCCTAAAATCAGTCATTTTCTTTTTCCCATAAAAACGTTCTCTAACTAAAATGTAGAGTCAATTTGAACTTTACTGATATTCAATAAAGTTCACATTAAATCACAAACACTCACTGTTGTCTAAGCAATTTAGGTGTGTTCCTAACGTCAAACAGTCAATTTGTATTTTTTACTGCTGCACAAAGGTCAAATTCAACCATATCTATCAAAACAGGATCTGATATCTAATCTAAACTCAACAAAAGTGATAAAATCGCGAAACCGACCAAATTGAATAGTCACAAAATGTAAGAGCTATAGATCAATAGTTGGTATAGCAGAAATAGTAGAACTTGTCTTTCCGGCTTATTGGAAAATATTCAGAGAAAAATAAATGCGCGTACAAAGTTCGCCGGGTCAGTTAGTTTTATATAGAATTCAATTATTCAGTAGTTTTGACAAGGTTGCAATTCGCAACGAAATTCTTCATTTTAAGGTCCGTTACTTGCTAGGAGTATCGATTTTTTGTATTTTATTTATATATATATATATATATATATATATATATATATATATATATATATATATATATATGATTCATATTATTGACATATATCCGAAGTTCATATATTAATCTAATATATTATGTGGAATATTTTTCTGAGGTATATGCCCCCTCACTATCCAAAAGAATCTCCCGTATCGAAAACTTCTATCGCCTACACGCCACGGAGTGATTAATTGCATACAAGTTGAAAAGATTGGAGCTTCTATGTTAGGGGAAAAAGCTTCTAAGCAGATGTAATTTCCGGTTTCTGTTGTTAACGGCCATCAGCAAATCAGTTCCTTCCTATTACATTTTCGAATTAAACTCTCCTGCAGACAAATATGTTCCTGAGTGAGTCGTACACTCTTGTTAGTTTTTTAATAGGTACTTTCAAACTGGTTCTCTGGTAATTACTTCTATTCCGTTCCATTTCACCCAGCGATTGACAGTTCCAAATGTCATCACGGATGCTTGTCGACTATGACAGAGCAGATAGTGTTTACTTTGAACATATTCCACATAATTAGTAGGAATTCATGTAATAAAATCGTTCTATTAGTTCGAGACGTTTGAGAGTTGAGTTCTGCTAATTTGCATGAATTACCAGAGAAATTCAAAATAAACATTCAATGACTTCAACTGAAATTTGCTCATTAATAATAAAATTGTTCCAGAAATACAGGCCTGTCTGTTGATTATAAAAACCGCTGCTTCGATAAGGAATTACGCAGCCTTTGTTTACATCAGTAATCCTGTGAATGTTCATTGATGTCATCAACATAACCTCTAAAAATAAATATAAGAGAAACTTCGGATTTGTATATCTAACCCAGGTTTTTTTAACTGGATCCCAAGCAATTACAGAAATGAAGCCAAAGCATTGATTGGGTGGGTATATTAAAAGTATATTATAGTTGGAGATTCCTCTCAGCAACAAAAATGGCCTAGATGTATATATTTGCCAGAAAGAAGACGAAGACGTACTTCAATTTATTGAAAACATGCCTCCTCACTCACAATGTATTCCAATTTGAAGACGAATAATGATTATGAATTGATTCTTCTAAATGAAAAAAAAAATTGCAATTAAAACAGTAGGCTTAAGTTGCACTGAATATATTTATAGTTACGGGTATTAGCCCATTCTCGAGAGTATTCAATAATATCACATGTAATTTGTGGAATACAACTCTGTCAATTGTCAACGGGAATATTGTTGAATACTCTTGAGAATGGGCTAATCGTCCGAAACATATGTAGAGATGTTAATATACCTATTCAGTTGAACTGAAGCCAAGTAAATTTGATTTACTACATTTTGATATTTTATTGGAGAATGTAACAATGAAAATATTCATTTCTTGTTGACAGTCCATTGAAAACTGTAGCTATGTCAATAAATAACTATGAAATAGATAAATTCCACAGAATGACAATAATAAAAACAAATTCAATGATATTTAGATTTTAATCATTAAAGCTCTCAATATATAATGCAATATGTTAAATTTTGTGATCAATTGTGTATTATATTCTGAAATTTGAATGCAATCTGCTGATTAAGTTGTTAATCAACTTCGAAAAATATACGTTTACTTTGGAACTATCGAAAATATTTCATAATGTGTATACATATATAATACAGGTATCGTTGTATATCACAACTTTGTCAAAACTAATGAATAATTGAATTTTATGAATGACCATAGATGTCAACACGTCAAGCTGATCTTTTTGTGAAAAAAAATCAAATTGGCGTTTTTGTTCAGTATTCCGAGGACTGTTTCTGTTAAATTTAATTTTTTTATAATTTTATCAGAATATACCTTTTAACATTGAAAACCGGCTGTTATTGCAAAAATATAGCTATTTGAAACAGGCAATGAATTAATTTCGAGATGAATATATATATATATATATATATATATATATATATATATATATATATATATATATATATATATATATATATATATATATTTATTACTATATTATAGTATATATACTATAATGCATTTAAATATCTATCTGATTCGTGAACCATTCTATTTATATTGTAAATATTAAATTCTTGGGTTTTTGGTTCAATTCAAACAAAATGATGTTAAATTTTTTTACAATTACGATTCGGTTATTATTTCAACCTTTATCAAATTGATGCATGTCATATGATCGTTAAAACAGAAATTAATATAAAAATAATGCCTACAAACATGAAAACCTCATACACAAAAGTTGACTAAAATGACAATTACACTTAAAATATCTGAAAAATTTTCCAAAGAACAACACGTTCATCTTTCAAAGCATAATATTGTAAATATATGTCTCGACTTGGAGACTGATCACGTCTATAATATCAATCAGCGTGCTTCTATCAGTTTAAAATATTGCCGTATATTTAAATCTATATTATATACATCTATATATACTATAATGTAGATATAGATGTATATAATATAGATTATAGTTTTCTTTGCCTCCTATGATCCTAAACCCGGGGATGTTTTCATTAAAAGGCTTCATTTTATGGTTCAAAAACATCAAAGTGTTATCCTACAATTTACACCTCGGTATCTCGTTCACTGAATTATCCGTCATGTGGAAATACTTCATTCAATCGATTGGAAGTATAACGTCTGATTAAATTTGTCAGAGTCCGAGTGCCAATACACTCTGTAACGGATGATTTGAACGCAGGCAGATTTTAGCAATCAGCTAATTAGAAAATTGAATTAGGTCCTTATATAATAGATAGTAATATGTTACATATAGAGAACCATTGATGATTTATGATTTCCAAAATAGTATGAAACGCCATAGGGTATTCCCAATGAGTTCGATGGTCTTCGGAATGCACTAAATATTCTCACTAAAAAGACGATAGTTCGTGATTTTTGTCGACACACAAGCAAACAGATAACTACTCTTATTCCCAAAAAAAAATTCAGAATAGATGCGATGGCTGAGAGCTATAGCGACTGTATACGTTCTCTATTCACTGATGATGGTGGGTTCGATTCCCCCGTAATCTTGGGCTGTTATGAAAAGGCGTTAAACCGTTGGATCAACGGAGTTACATAGGTATCTGACCTCTGCTCTTAAAACAATGATAAGAATAATAGACAGGGAAATGACACATGATTTTCATTCCTATTACCTGCTGTTGTTCTACAATATTTTGTTGTATTTTAATTTCACTCCTACAATTAAAATTGATTGAGCAAGAACATTCTTTCCTAAAGTATGCGACAACGCCCCCTTGTGGGCGCGGCAGGCTTAAAGGGGGGCCGTAAGAAACCCAGAAAAAATGGAGGCGTTGTGTAAAGGCTTGGGGGCGATTTGTAATTTCATCTAGCTAGGAAGACTCTTAGACACCGACTGAGCTCTCGACTACAACTTGTAAACATCAACTAATATTAATTAAGAGATTGCTCAAATATTTCTCTCTGCTTAGTTCATGTATACGTTCTGTTTTGTTCAATAAATAAAAGAAAAATCATGTCAACCGGTTACTCCGTTTCGAAATGAAAGTAGACACGAACGAACAAATAAAAAGGCAATAGGTACACTTTCGCATTTTAATGGTTATTAGTATTACTAGATAGCTAATTTTCGTAGATAATAGGCTGTGGGCAATCATGTTTTAACAAGTTTTTGTTTTGTAACCCGATTTGTGCATTCCTATTGGCTTCCAATCGGCTTGTTCATATAATACTTGCTCCTACTTGCTGAGTACGATTGAGCATCGAATGAAATAAACGAGTTTATGCATGTTTGTCATGTGGTGACTTGCGGCCGTTTTTCAGTAAATTGCAACCAATCAACAAACTTATTATACAGCATCAGATTCACATAAGTTTTTATATAAGAATGAATTATGTTTGTTTTGTTTTGAATAAAATTGAATCTGTCTGAATACTATAAAGTTATGTTTCGATAATCATTCTCATTGGCAGAAGTAGTTCGTAAGAGTTAACTTGAGCCATTTTGTACTACCTACTGCGCTCAGGTCTCAAGTTAACTCTTGCTAGTTATAGTAAAAGTCTCGTTGATAATGAATGTTTCATTTTCGCTAATATAGGTCACGATAATTAATTAATTCAATTTGAAGTAGTGGTTTTAAATTAGGTGAAAAAATGGGGGCGCTAAAAAATAATTTATTCTCAAAGTGGGCAGCAGACAAAATAATTTGGAAACCTCTGAGCTATTTTTATAATTTTTAAAATGGATGAAATTATAAAACTAGAATGATGAAATACTGATAGGTATCGATGTATCTTTTTATGGATATTCTACGTTATGGGTGGAAAACTGTCTCATCAAATCAATTGGTCGAATCGATAAAACACAATATATTTTTTCGAAAGCACATTGTGATATATTCAAACGAGGGTTGAGAATATGAATTCATGAAAATTATATCATTTTGAAATGATCTCCCTACATTTCGTACTCAATGTGAACATTTTCAGCGGGTACAGATATGGAGTTCTGATACTCCATTCTATTCAATCCGCAGAAAGGATGATGAGAAAAGCTCTGTTGACACACTCTCATATGCCTCCATATATTGTGCATGAGTGTTGGCAAAGTCATTATTCCAAGGACATAACATGATCCATTTAACCGATGCAAAAAAACCTTTGAAAGAGAATGTTTTTCTAGGGCCAGATGAAGCCATAAAGGCATGTCTCTCGGAACGTATAAAAGTAACCTAAACCCCTCAATGACAATATGGAAAACAGCCGATACAAAAGGAACAGTAGAATGTCACATGGGGTAGAAATATACTTAGATAAATATGTGCCTTTTGAGAGGTATGAAGGTGAAAATGTATGTAGTCAGATCATGTAGAATGAAAAAACAAGTTCGGAAATATATTGCATACGTTGCAATCGCTAATGTACTTTTGATATAATAATAAAACAATATTAAAATTTTCTCTCAATTTAATATAAAATACGTATGACGACGTTTCGAAGTACTACTTTTTATCAAATGCTGAATTAATACTATGTGTAATTTTACAAAGTCAGTACTTATAGCTATTTTCACAGAACATACCAGATATTTTCTATGACTAACTTGGAATGAGGACCATAGAATACACTGATATTAACAAAAGGGTCGTATACCTGGAGATGAACACAGAAAATCAATTTCTTAAGTCAGGTGCTCCAACCAAATGTAGCAAAGATACCAATATACAACTAAGATTTCTAAGAACAAACAAAGGAAATTTGAGATTTTTTAACATAAAATTGAATGTAAATTAAATAAAACTTAGGTTATCAATCTAATCTGCTAACTGGAAAATTCTTATTGTACATTTGATTAAGTAGAGGGCTAGTGTTAACCTCTAACTGACTATTGAGTAAAAGACCTGAATTTTTGAATTTATTAATATGTAATGATTATAGAAAATTTAGCTTGCAACCTTTATTCTCTCTATTTAATATTTTAAACTCTGAACTAAATATATGACTTTCTTCTAATAAATGGTTAGCAAATGGGAATCTGTTTTCTGTTTCTCAAAACTACGTTCAAGTTCCGATAGTCTAATTAGGAAATTTCTGAAAGTTCTTCCATATAAAATTTTACACAACTGCCACATTTAATTTTGTGAACCCCACACATTTGATTTTCATTAATTTTTTATTTACTATTTTCAATTATTTTACCAATGTTATTGGTGGTCCGAAAAGAAATATTAATCTTATAGCTTGCTAAAAGTGATTTTAATTTTAAACTAGGTGTCCCCATATAAGTTGAAACACTATATATTGACTTTTCTTTAATAAGAGGATAAACTTCTGACACCACTCCTTTGAAAAATTTTTTGTTTATTGAGTTGTTTATTATTTCGGGTTGGTATTCATTGTTTTTATACTTGTTTTATATTGTTCACGTTGTTCATACTTTTGATATTCTGAATGTAGGTTATATTATGTTTCTCTTCGCAAACAAGAGACTCCTGCATTATTTAGATATGTTATATTGTCATAAACGGCATCGAATGGCTGCTTCTATAATTGAAGATTCTCCATAACACAGCAAGATCTCTGGAATACTCATTGAATGATCAAAGGTGCGTCATTTGGTTTCGAGAAGTAGGCGACTCAAATAGCAATATCTTCTTGAGACCAATTCGAAATTGAAACACGAGTTTAGCGAATAGCGTTTATGTTCGAATGCCTGAAGAAGTACAAGTACCACTAGTACAAAATGTTATAAACCGATATCAGTCCTACAATTCGGCTTTTCCATTTTGATTGCATGATAACAATAATTATCTCTCAAAATGCACCAGACATCAACTTTGAAATAACTATAAAATAGAAATGAATAGAAGTAAATTAAGAAGTGGAAAAAATTTTATATTTAATTCGAAATTGGCACTGAGAAGCAAATGAGAAAATAGGAGCATAATTCTTGAATCAGGAAAATATAAGGTAATGATTTATTGAAATTTGGGTTATGAAATCTGAAACTGATATCTTAAGCGTAACTTTCATACTGGCTTACGAATAAAAGAGTATTAGATATAGTCGAAATTGCATCCCGAAGTGGCGACCTCGGTAGCTTAGTTGGTTAAAGCAACAGGGCGTAAACCTGAGAGACCTCGGTTCGTATCCCAGTCGAGGTTGAAAACTTTTGTGATGTAATTTCGATTCCAAATTCACATATAAATATTTCTTCATATGAATAATATGATCCGTACGTGTGTGGTTAGCGCGAATAAATATTTACTTTATATATATATATATATATATATATATATATATATATATATATATATATATATATATATATATATATATATTTATTTTGAAAGTTTTAGCATTAACAGGCTTTTTTAATATGAAAAAGTTTATTTCTGTTGACGTTTCGTTGTTATATTACAACTTTGTCAAAACTAATGAATAATAAACGTCAACAGAAATAAACTTTTTCATATTAAAAAAGCCTGTTAATGCTAAAAACTTTCAAAATAAATACCTCAAACAGGCAATAAATCAATTTCATATATATATATATATATATATATATATATATATATATATATATATATATATATATATATATATATATATATATATATATATATATATATATATATATATATATATATATATATATATATATATATATATGTGTGTATATACAACTTTACCTTCGAGGCGATAGCTGTTCTTTTCAATGCAGTGTAATATAAATTAGCTCAAGTTACAATTTGAAAAGCAACGACAAACCGAGCGTCGACTACTGGCTTACGAATGAAAGAGTATTAGATATAGTCGAAAGAGAATTGTATTATCTTCATATATTTTTAGAGAAGAAATAGAAGAAATACTGTAAAACTTTATTTTAGGTTGAATTGAATAAACATTATTATTATTATTATTATTATTATTATTATTATTATTATTATTATTATTATTATTATTATTATTATTATTATTATATATATATATATATATATATATATATATATATATATATATATATATATATATATATATATATATATATATATATATATATATGTAGATGTACATACATTGTGTTTCTCTACAGTTGATGTTTTTTCAGGTGGTTTATATGGCTCACGCACTGAGACGAATCTCTTACGCTACGTGTGATCCAACAAGACGCCTTTTCTGCTTTCTCGCTCGAGAACCAAAAGGACATTTTTCTCTTCAATATTGCCATTCATTCATGACAAGCACGCCCGAACAGGTATGTATTCCAATTTCTTCCATTCGTACCCCTTGATAAAAATTTTTGCTTGAAAGATTTTAGATTTCGACATAAGATTCTATTAGTTTTCAATTTAAGGACACCAAACAAAACAGATCCATAAATTTTGAATGAATGTTTCAAAAATATATTTCTCAATGATTGGTGTTGACCGATTAGGTCATTAACACACTATTTCCATACTTAGTATATTTAATTCTTCTACAATCGGATATATAATCTTTGTCATTTTACAGGACGATTTTGCCATTATGTCAAAATCATGATAATTTTCTTTTTATTTATGGGGATTAAAAAAAGGATTTTTGAGGAACGTCCATTGTGAAAAACATCGTGCAAATTTCCTTCGTTCGAATATTTGCGAATTGATTGAAGAATTTACATATGATATAGTTAATCAAATTAAAGTATCAGTGTATCGTATATTGTTGAAAGTCTCAACTCTGATTATACTTCGGTTGAATTATATTTCCTTCACTGTTGCCTATAGTATATGAATTTTTCACAATTTTTTTGCAGTCATTATAGTATATAATTACACTTATATTAAAAATGAAGAATAGCTTTTCGTCATGTAAAATAAGTTCTTCTGTATGTTATACCCCTTTGCGTTTGAAGTTTGTTTTCTCTATTATCATAATTTTTGTTAGAAATGTCATTGTTTTTATTGCGTTGTACCACAGAAGATCAATAAACTTTTATAATAAAAAATTTTTATGGTGATTAATAGCCTAAAATATAATTTCTGTGCCAATATCTCATCATAGGATATAAAAATATTTCGGGACAATTTTTTGGTTCATAATTTTGATTTCACTCTGTCTTCCATCTTTTTCATCGTTATATCAAGGATATAGTTATCTAATTTTAACATGAGAATGCGCCGGTTCGTTTTCGTATTCTGAAGTATCGGTTACACAAAAAAGCTCAGGTATATTCAAAACAAGACCTTTCCTAATTCGTATTCACAGCTACATTTCGCATTTCCATCCAGTAAATTTACTTACGAATTAAAATTTTGGTCCAAACACTGACGTTCTGGTAATTACTTTAATAACATTCATATTCCCTAGCGCCCTTCAAGTATATATTTACACGTTAATATGGAGAGAGTGCATTATTCTCTTTCTTTGAGGAAAGAAAAGAATTAATTTTATGATTCAATATAAACATCAATTAACGATTTCTTGTATGAAATTCCTAGATTTCTTTTTCAACTGATAAAAAATTTTATATGTTTGAATGTGCTAAGGCAATGCGAAATAACACATTCTTCACCGTTAAAAAATATTTTTTTACAGAATGAAATGATAATATTTTTTCACGAATACACAAACTCCAATTTCTGTGTTGAATTGAAGTTCAATAACAAAACATAATATTCAGAGCAGATTTCAACATCAAGAGATTCGTTGATAACGAAGTGCCTTTGAGTATGTTGATTTTCGTTCAGAAAAAAATACACAAGAACACTTTTTGCTTCTGTGGAATCAGACTCCTCGAGAAACAGTTTGTTCGCTGTTAACAATACATAAAAACATAAAAATGTGGTTTTGATATATCTTTGGCATTCGATATTCGGTTTTGTCTTCATAACACAAAGTCTGAAATGATTTAAAATATATATATATATATATATATATATATATATATATATATATATATATATATATATATAATTCAAAAATGTTTTTAAGGTACATTTTATGAAATTCAAACAAGAAACTTACAGTATAGACCTGCAACTTTTTGTAACAGCCGTTGACATATGTTTCGAGCTGTTGGCTCCCAGGTAGAATCCTTCACGTAGAAATTTGTGTTTTGTGTTTTTCAATTCACTTCCAAGTTCGAACATCTAAAACTTGAACTGCGCCGTTCTGGAGAGAGCCAATAGCTCCAATCTTATGACAACGACTGTTACAAAAAATTGCTGGTGTATACCGTAAAATTCTTTTTTTCTATATAGATTTTAAAAAGTTAGTATAATGACTGGAAACAAACATGGTAGCATTATCCTGTACTACTATTTGCGGTGTACCAAAAATTAAAAAAATATTATTTTCCATAAAATTCATGACTCCTTTTGCATTAGCTTCTCCTAAGTGGGTGTACGAAAATGAACTTAGTGAACCAATCACTCACCACCAACAAATATTTATACCCTGTTAATTGGTAACGGGACCCATTAAATCTAGAGAATTAACTCTGAAGTAAAAGTTGATCATTTATAACTGCCCATTAGACCCATTCGAGCCTGATTAGAACTTCTTTACTATTTATAAACGTTACAGTTCAGACAATATTTTCGCACCGACTGTTTTATTTTTAACAATAATAATGTTCCGTAACTTCTGAAATTAAAGTTTTTATATTCCGAAATGGGCAGAAGTAGGCAAGTCATGATTTTCCTTTTCGGTGATTTTGAGGTTAGATTCGCAGTGGAATAAATCAATTTCACTTCAGATAAGTTAGAGTCAATTTTAAAACCGTGGCGGCAGCAAGCTTTAGCACAGTGTCAGCCATTTTGAACTTGAAAATCAGGGATATTTAGACGGAAATTTCCGAAACATTCTTTACCATTTCGGAGTACCACGTATCGGGCAATAAACTCTCATACATCAATCAAATCGATACTACGTAGACAAAGCAGGATTCGGTACAACATTAAGCAACACCCTTCCGATGCTTCAACATCAAAATGAACACTGCGATAATTTCTAAACTCCAACGAGCCAATCGCGTTGCCGGATCTTTTCAAATTTTTCAACCACAGAAGAGAATGGTGGTCCAAAATAATCTTTGAAATGTGCGCCTTCTATATACGAAGGTCTAAAATGTCTCAATCCCAAATAATACTGCCAAAGCTTCCTTTTCAGTGACCGAATATTTACGTTCTGTTTTGGTCAGTGATCTAGAAGCATAAGCGATGGGATGTTCGAGGCCATCACATTCTTGATACAGCACACATCCAGCGGCATTCATACTCGCATCGCATTGGATAACAAACGGTTTAGAAAAATCAGGACTAGCGAGTACGGGGGCTGTTGTTAATCGCTCTTTAATAATTGACAAGGCATCTTCCGCTCCGGCTGTCCATTTAATGGGTTGACCCTTCTTCTTACCATGTAAGAGATTGTTTATAGGAGCCGATATAGCCGAAAAATCCTTTATAAACCTACGATACCAGGATACTAGGCCAATTAACCGTTTAATATCCGATGTAGTCTTAGGGAGTGGGGTAGTTTAGCATGGCTGAAACTTTGTCTGGATCGGTGCGTAATCCTCCAGCGTCAATTATGAACCCTAAGTACTTCAATGAGGGTCTACAGAACTGACATTTTTCTAAATTTATCGTTAGACCAGCGGATTTCAATTTTTTGAAAACATACTCCAAAGCTGTCAGATGGGACTCAAAGGTAGGACTCGCTATTATAATATCATCCAAATATGCAAAAATGGTATTATCTCCGGACGGAAATAGTGAGTCCATCAACCGTTGCATAGTCTGAGGTGCATTGTTTAACCCAAAGCACATTTTTTTGTACTCAAAAAGACCCCGGCCTGGTACTTGAAAAGCTGTTTTCGGTTGGGAATCCGGAGACAAAGAAATTTGGTAATAAGCTTGCTTAAGGTCCACACTACTCAAAAACTGAGCGTCACGCAGACTACTCAAAATTGAGTCAATCAGCGGCAATGGATAACTATCCTTCACCGTGACCTTATTCAAAGCTCTCCCATCAAAACAAGCACGATATTCCCCGGAACTTTTCTTCACCAGGAGCATTGGTGAACACCAAGGCGAATTAGATGGGGTAATTACACCTTTATTTAACATATCATCAATTTCTTCATTCAAGTGAACCTTTAGAGCAGGCGAGATTGGATATTGTCGCATCTTGAATGGCCGGGCGTCCCCAGTGTCAATATGATGTACAATTAAATTCGTATGGCCCAACTTATCAGAGGACAAAGTCTGGAACAAAGACACAAATATATATATATATATATATATATATATATATATATATATATATATATATATATATATATATATATATAAGAAAATGAACACAGAACATTCATTCGAAAAATTCAAATTTACTAAAAGAATGTTATAGTAGAGCTAGATAGGTGAACGTGTACGATGTGATGCCTGCATTATCCTTCAAGGGATAAATGTTAGAGAAATATTGAAATCGATGCCACACCTGATGGAAGTGTGAGACATATATGTTTCGTTCTGCAAGGAACTCGTCAGTCGCACCACGTTCATCGAAGTGAGGCAACGCTTTCAACCTCCAAGCATCTTCAAAGTGACTCCAAGTGGAAGACCGTAGAGTAATGAATACTCCACAATTTTTGTTTGATGATTGAAAGATGCTTAGAGATTGAAATCGTTGTAAATAAGTTTTAATATGGACCTCCTTGCAGAACGTCTGGATTTGCAATATGTCTCGCACTTTCATCAGGTGTGGCATCGATTTCAATATTTCTCTGACATTTATCCCTTGAAGGATAATGGAGACATCACATCGTACACGTTCACATATCTAGCTCTATAACATTCTGTTGCTTAATATGAATTTTTCAAATTAATGTTCTTGTGTTCATTTTCTTGAATATTTCATTCAGTGCCACAAGCATTTATTATATAATATTATATATATATATATATATATATATATATATATATATATATATATATATATATATATATATATATATATATATATATATATATATATATATATATATATATATATATATATATATATATATATATATATATATATATATATATATATATATATATATATATATATATATATATATATATATATCTGACATTCTGATGTTGAAAATTTGCAAATTTTTTCCAAATATTTGTGGACATCAAGCCAATTTCAATTTGAATTCTCATTTTACCATGTTTTGCCAAAAGATAAGCATATATTCAATCTCATTTATCGATGTTTTCATTTCAGTTTTTTCTATTCACCAGTTAATACAAAAATATTGTTTGTATTTCGTGAGCGAAATTACTGTTTGTTAACTTATTAGATATACTTTCTCAGAAAATTGATATCTCAAGAGTCATCAAACTGAGGCTAATATTTTCCACTTATTAAAAATATTCTGACGAAAAATCATTACTATTCAAAATTCTCATAATTAATTTCAAAAACATTTTCAAACGCCTCAAGGTAAATTACTACGAGTCTTATGAATTTTTAAACGAAATCTATCATATCTCTAGCCAGCCAACTTTGAAACTAAGACATAAATTACAAATTACATGGACTCATCCCATTTCCCAACTTGAAACGTTAGCTAACTAAACAGTAGCATGGTTGTTTAGTCCATCCCAACTCTTGATTTACGCCGGCCAAATTATAGCGCTCAGGTGGCAGAATGAATATAGTCCGCTGTCCATAAAAGTCCATAATTTATATATAGTAATTACGAGGGCAACCTATGGTGCAATTCGACACGCGAGCTTATTTTTAAATGGGGCTCTTGAGGTCGATTTAGGTCCTCGTGCAGTGGAAATCAGCCGCGAACACTGGAATAACATGTTTCATACCTGTTGGTGGTTGAGCACCCGCTGCTAGCGATGAGAGTAAAACAATAATGATTTTTGTTTAATTGAATATGTATGAAATTATCGGGGAATTTTATATCCAACGGCTTGTGCAAGGCCGTTTTTGTAAAATCAGTGGGATATAATTTTGTGTATAACGCTATTTAGATTTGATTCAAAAGCGGTCAGCATTGATGGTGACAAACGATGTTAAAATTTAATTAGCTGGCACAATATATGGAAATGAATGGAATATGGCATTATTATTCGTAACCAGATTAAAGTGGCTGACACTGATATTTCGAGAGTTGAATTTGCTGTTCTCTTAACAGCAAATACGTCATGTGAGTC
This sequence comes from Henosepilachna vigintioctopunctata, assembly GCA_030704895.1. Classification (NCBI taxonomy): domain Eukaryota; kingdom Metazoa; phylum Arthropoda; class Insecta; order Coleoptera; family Coccinellidae; genus Henosepilachna; species Henosepilachna vigintioctopunctata. The sequence continues at coordinate 673,245 of JARQZJ010000093.1, forward strand.
TGCAGCGAAATTGAGGTCTAATAGAATATTAAGTAGACGTTTTGAAGTCATTGATTCTTGATTGATTGATTAAATAAGGACTGATGATTCATAATAATGATGAAACAATTGTATCCTATTATCATTCAACAAGATCGATGATTTTTCGAAGCGCACTTAATATTCTCGTATTGTGTAGTTAGACAGCTCCCTGAGAATTTTATTTGAAATATTTCGATATTCCGATGTTTCGATTAAGAGTCTGAGTATTAACTAGTATGATTGATTTGTTATATTGAAACTAGCTATCTTTTTGCCCGCCTGGGCGTGATTTGGAGCGATTAGGCATGGGACTACTTCTACACATTGCAGATAGATTTCTGTTGTGTTCGAATGAAATGTCTACGAAGCCTCCAAGTACTCTTACTAATGTTTTCATGAGTAGGAATCTAGAACGCTAGGGAATCGAAAATAATACTCATAAACTCTCTCCAGCATTTCAGATTCTTACACATGACAACATTAGTGAGAGTACGCAAAGACATTTCATTCAAACACAACAGAGCTTGTTCTGTAATGTGTAAGAATGATCCCGTGCCTAATCACTTCAGATCACACCCAGGCGGGCAAAAAGATAGGTAGTTTCAAGATCATAAATCATTCATACTACTCTCAATAATGAGACTCGTAATCGAAATATCGAACTATTTCTAATAAAACTCAGGAAGCTGTGTACTAGGGTGGAACACGAGAGTATAGCGAAATTTTTTTTTTAATATTTTTGATTTCTAAATGGGGGGATTTATGCCTTATGTAAAAACATGAACATATGCCAATTTTAGTAATTATTGAAAAAATTTTTTACCTCCGAATCGTCTCTAAAATTTCGAAATTCTTGAAAAAACTGACTTCTTTGTTCAAATCTATATTTAGTGGAAATTACGGAAAAATGGATGTGAAATAATACACAAAGCAATAATCAGACAAGTAAGTATGTAACAAATGCAAAAAGAAGTAAATGTAACATATAAAAGATATGCTAGGAACACCTTTCAATTTGGTTTAAAATGACATTTTGTATCAAATTTTGGCATTTGGGATCTTGACTCTAATTTTGCCTTCATGGCACCTAGTCGCGATTTTTTCGTGCACTGAGACATAGCAGCTTCTGTTGTGATCTTCACGGTTCGCTCTACAAGATAGGTATGGCACGGAAGTCGCAAAAATGATATCTGGCCCTCGCCACCAGACTGAACAATACAGGAAATTTCTTCTGTCGACAAGTTTTTAAAAATTGGAGGTTCAGTTATCTCGTTTTGCCAATTTATCATCTCGATATAATTCGATGGATCAAAATTAATTTTTGGTACAGCAAAAAGCCTTGGAGCTTGTACCGCACTACTACGAGCCTTCAAAATACGCCAAGCAAGCAGCCAATTCACGTATATGTTTCCTTTCGTCGGTTATCATAGCCAATAATACATTCTCAGCATGCGCGAAATATGCGTTCACAGTGTGTACTCAAATGTTGTCAACAATATATATATATATATATATATATATATAGACAAATAGGTAATGTCACGACCGTGCGATTATTATATAGATTTTAGGTAACGGGAATAATCGGTCTGGTGGAGTGTTTGAAAACTCATTTATGATTACTCTTTTTGTTCCTTCTTCAGGAAAAAAACATGAAATTCAGAGTTATATAATGTACAAGTCAAATCAATATAAGACGTTTATAAGGGACAAGACAATGAGGGACGTTTGTTGAATAATGTTAGTTCTTTTTCTTTTATAGTTAGTTAGTTATTTTCATTACATAAACTTTAATTGTGGGTAGTTTTATATTTTTTACATATTCAATTTGATCATTGTAGTCATTACCTTTCAGCCTGTTTTCATCCTGAAAAAGACACAAAACGTGTCGAAACATCGATTCTTATGAAGAAATGAGTTTTTAAGTAACCAAGACGATTATTTCCGTTACCTAAATTATATATATATATATATATATATATATATATATATATATATATATATATATATATATATATATATATATATATATATATATATATATATATATATATATATATATTGTTCCGGGAATACATCCGTTGGTTTGTTGAGTGCCTGTTGGGAACTGGCAGACGTTTCGTCAAGGTCTCACTCAACAAACCAACGGATGTATTCCCGGAACAATATACCATTATATTTTTCCATCCGTGAATCTCTACGTTCAAACATATATATATATATATATATATATATATATATATATATATATATATATATATATATATATATATATATATATATAAGGAAATGAAATTTTTTTGTGCTTATGGCACTGAATGAAATATTTAGGAAAATGAATACTAGAACATTCATTTGAAAAATGAATATTAACTAATATTTATTTATTAAATTGATAATAAAAATAATATTAATAATAAATATTTTATTAATAGATAAAATATTAATTAATTAATATTTTATTTATTAATAAATAAAACGTGGTGCGACTGACGAGTTCCTTGCAGAACGAAACATATATGTCTCGCACTTCCATCAGGTGATATACATAGATAGGTATATGGAAATGGCCATTCTATAAACATTCCGGATACGGATACGGATACGGAGGGTTACGGATGTCATCCTGTAATTAGGATATTGATTATATTGCATTGCCTAGAATGTTGTCGAAACGAAACTTGTTGTCATCATCATCATATCTGTGAAGAAGTTAGAAGATAATAAATTCATACTATAACGAGTTCAGAAATGTTCCTTTCGAAATCTGAATCACGTTATCTCTTCAAATATCCATCTTCTGCAAAACTTGTTTCGGTAGGGACGACCTGATGGGGACAAAGAAAGGACATTTTCAAAGGCCCAGTAGAATACGAAGAATATTTGATATGCTAATTATTGGATATTATACAGTGTATCCCTCTGGGAATCAAATCGATCTGTATACAAAAAATTTGTATAAGACAAGTTTGAGAATTTGGCAGTCAGTATACCAAAGTCGACAGGGGTAAACGCCAAAAATAGAAACAATATGTACTTTGGACCATTCCATATATTACTACATATTTCAGTTCTATGCAATATCACAATTAATGCAATTTAAACATTGTAACGTTTTTGAAATACTTGAATTTTATTACCAAACTTTTTATATAACAAAATTTTTGTTCATTAAATCATGTAGAGTTTTGATTTGAAATCAAATCATTTCAAGAGAACGTATAACACATTGTTAATAGTTTTCCTCAAATACCATCACAGTAGTCCAATACACAAATAAATACAAAATTTTGAAGATTTCGAATTCGTTACATCATAAGCTAAAATAGCTTATTCATAAGCTATTTTATATTATTTTTGTATATCTCTTTCACAAAGAGAATACAAAAAATGTCATTCTATCATATTTTTCATTTTTTATAGTTAATTATAGTTTATTATAATTTTTATAAGTAATGGTTATTAAAGAAGACAAATCCCAACTGTTGTGTGTCCAGCTATCTATTTCTTTGCCACCGAAAGAATATTGACGTCACAAATAAGCTCGTAAGTTTTCTTTGTTGAATACATATACATAATCTTCAGACCATAGAGGTCTTTAAAATAGTTAGTTACTATTTGGTTTTATCTTGTACATTTTTAATGTTTAACACTATTTACTAAATGTACAGTGCTATGAAGCGTCAGTTGTAGAATTATTAACTGATCTTGGAAATTTGCTTTGCTAAAGAGCTTTTAATATTTTGAGGAAAATAAGTCTGTCTTACGCTTATATCTTATATGCTGAAGGTTCTGATATTTCTTTTCATTCTACCTCGAAAGATGAATTGGAAACTATTCAGATCTTATTAATTTTGAGTAGCTAGTGACGTTACGCCAATGTCGAAATGAAAGAGAAAAATCTCCCCAGATGGTTTCCTAATGGAACCTGCAAACTAATTACCTGGATGATTTTGCCGTAATAAGTAATAATCTTCAATTAATGCAATATCTCCTGACTATTGTTCGTTCAAGATCCATGAAGGATCCTTATAAAGAAAATTATAACGAAGTCAATTAATATCTGTCAACGTGAGCGGCTTTAGAACAATTGAAAAGATCGAAGCTCTCGGCTCTCATCTAGAATTTATGACATAATAAATTGATGAGGCCATTGATGAAAAGAAAGGAGCCCCGTATTATTTGCTGCCTGCGCTTCTTGGTGACTCGTATACGGAGGAAACCAGGTGCTATTCGCTATCATTCCCACTATATTCATCAGACTGCGTTTGTTTCACGTACTGTTCGTATTATTAGAAATATATCGAAACTGATTCAATAGAATGAAAAATTAGATTTGAAGAGAATGATTCTCATCCGTTATCTCTATGAAAATAATAGGCATATATGAGGGTAATATTAATAGCTTCTCTATATAAAATTTGTTTGCAAATTAATACTCTTTTGAAACTTTGAAAAAACTGTGTTTTATTGATCATAAATATTCTCAATGGTCTTAAATTCAAGAATGAATAAAGTTGACTGAGTTTTTATATAAAATAAAAACACTTGGCCAGGTTTCACAAAATTTATAATAAATAAATACTTGACAATTGTTTCGGGGTGTTACCCCATATTCAAAAGTTAGATTGAACAGTTCAGTATGGGGTAACACCCCGAAACAATTGTCAAGTTATTTGTTAAAGTTGTCAAGTTTTATTTATTACAATTTTGTGAAACCTAGCGAAGCCTATACCTACAAAAATTATTTCTTTTTCCATTCATTAAGTTGAAAATTGTGAGAAAAGAGTTTGCAGTAATATTGTCTGTTATTCGTGCTATATTGTTTTCAGTTGAAATATTTTGAAACTTTGGGTTTTGAAGGATGAGGATCAATTCGAAGTCAATACTGAATTTCCTTCTTTATCCGAATAGATCAAATTCGCTGCAAAAAACATAATCCAATCATGTTTTTCGTTTAAGACAATTGAGAATCATGACAAGTTTTTAAAAATTTGAAAATGTTGCAATTACGAATCATTAATCCAGAAAAAATAGATTCTTCATCCCGATGAACTCCTTTGGCTAGAAATTTTGCAATATTGGACATAAATATAAATATCGGAATTTTTCCTCCAGGAAAAAACCAGAGTTTTTTTGGGTTTCACGGAGAAAACTAAATGAATTTTCACATAAGCTCGTCGATATCCCCATGTGTTTCGATTTCCCATTAACAAATAGTAGTTGAAGGGGTTTTACTGGCACCTTTTTTATATGGCATTTACCTGTGGAACTGCGAAATTGGAAAGGATCTTGAATCAGATAAAAAGGATGAAGTTTGGCATTTCTGTTCTGTCATGGGATATACTGAAGATTCTTACATTTTTTTCATTCTAATTCTTTTTTGGCATTTCTGTTCTGTCATAGGATATACTGAAGATTCTTACATTTTTTTCATTTTAATTCTTTTTTGTCGTTTCTATTCTTGCTTTTTTCTTTACTTTGAACAACATTCAAAAACAAGAATCTAACTGGAGTGTTTAGAGTCGATAAACAAAGCTGAAAAAAAGAAGTTTCAAAGTGATAGTATAGAATGACGTGACTCTAGTTCAATTCATAGAGATAAACCACCGCGATATTCAAATAATTCTGTGATTGTTGAAATGACAACATTTGCAACACAGATTAATGGAAGTTTCAACTGACTGATGCAGAATTTTGTGACTGCAATCGAATACACAGAATGTAATGGGGAAACTGTTCCCCAGTACATTCTAAGAATGTTGAAATGACAATTTGTCAAAATAGTCAAGTATTTCAATACTTACTAAGTATCATAAGTATTGATTCTTGAGGTCATTGTTTTGAATACAGAATATGAATGAACGTTGACTAAACAAAAGCTTTTTGAGTAGTTCGATTGAATAACAGTCAGATATGGCTGTTGTTTTCCGGTATAAACGAAACACCCCAATAAAATCTGATTCATATCAAATTGCATATTCCCCTAGATTGCTACAATTTATCTTTCAGTGCGTCCAGTTCTTATCAAATACTGACATCTTAACTGCACCCCATATCGAGTTTAGATAAGAATCTTACGGTTTCCAAAATTTCCAGTCTTCGCAATATCTCGCAAAAGGATAACGGTCAGTCCGAAGATAACTTTTACGTTCATTTTTAACTGCTTAATTCAAACATAAAACTGCTCGCCTTCGAGGAACCTCTAGATTTATAGATCCATTTATCAGCGAAGTTATAAAGTTTGATATAGGATTTAATTTTGAGGTTATGTGATATTTAAAGTGATGTCGAAAGAATTGTAAACCAACATGGTGAAAACGAATGGAATGCAGGAAGTTTATGCATTAGATTTTTTCGTATTTTGATCAGAATTGGAGATCACATGAAAGTCGAATATCCATTTTTGTTTTTTGTTTTCTGGAAATTAGTTATGTTTTATAGACTACATAAAAACATGAAGTTATAAAAAGAATAGAATTCCAGAAACTAACTTCACTAATTTATTCATTTAATACTTCCATGTTTGAGTAGGGTTCCAGGTTTTAAATTATGGATCTGATCTTTTGAACTAAGTACTTCGATCCATAATTATAATTTTTCCATGGCAGTGGTCTGTTGAAAATCTTTCCTTGTCCTGTATTCTCTGTATCGATTTCCTCTCATTTTCCTCCGCTTATCTCAGCAATAGTACTGTGCTCTCGTGATAATTGGTGATTATGTGACACACCTAGAATGAAATATATAAAATTTTTCTTCACAACAATAACAAAATAAAAATTTAACAAATTCAATTTTTTTAACGCGTTTTCACTGATTGACTGTTTGAATGTCAAGTGTCAATACTTTATGTAAATTCAAGACTCAGTGCTTCCTCCGCCATTTAATTCAGCCGATATCCACCACTTAAGTAACATAATTATCAAAAAATCATCTCTTTGTTATGTTTCTTGCTGCTTACTGTTGCTAGTGGGTTCGATTCTCAGCGTAATCTTGTTGTTCAGAATCGGCGTTAAACTGTACATCCAACTTTCGCACAAACAAAGAGTACTTCTGAAAGAATAGTTAGCATTCAATGGAATACTTTGAAAAAGTATATGAAAGGAAAATATTAACTCAATATTCTCTCTGGATATATATTACTTTTTCGGTATGAGCAAACCTCTGAAAAATTCACGGTAAGTCGGATAATGAGATGAATGAAGACTTATGAATGTAGGTTTTTCTCAATGAATGTTCTTTTTCCTAAAATTCATAATATTCACTTCACATTATTCATTCGCTTGATGGTATATAATAGAGTATATTTTTGTTTGTTGATTGTAATAGGTTGTTCTGCTTTCAGTGTAATAATTTTGTAAATGGATAAAATGAAATGTTGAAAGTTCACGAAAACATTGCGAAAATGCCATATGGATAGTAATAATTCAACGATAATTGTTGAAAATACCTTAAATAATATAACTTCGGAAAGATGTATGAGAAATAATTTCATGGTACTAATAACTGAATAATAAGGTGAAATGAAATATGAAAAAAACCCAATCGTTCAAAACCGAATTCATTGATTATTGTCAATTTCACCTTTTCACGTAACTCCTAATAATAACTGCAATGGCGTCAAAGTGGATTTTACATTTAATAGCAACTCCAATAAATGTCGATCTCCCAAATGGGAGATTGCATCAAAGAGTCTCTAAATGGTAAAATTCCATGGTATGAGAGTTTTACCAATAATGATTTTTTAAGAGTTAAGTTTTTCAGGTTGGCGGCACTGGTTGGTAATGGCATCGAAACGTCATCTATCAAGGTGAAAAGTTTTCAGTATACTCTGCCATTTCATCACGGAGAGACTTACAAACGAACAACGATTGCAAATTGTTTTCAACAATTCTTGCTGTTATCACCAAATTTCGCAGCAAGTTTACTTTGTTGGACATTAAACCATTGTCTCGCATGCGTACAGTGCGTACTGTATTGCATCCGTAGCGTACAGTATTAATGAGGATCGTGAAATGTCAATTCGTCGCCGTTCTAAGCAATTGGGCATGTGTTACTCAACTACGTTGGAAAATTTTACTGGTTGATTTGGGTTTGAAAGCCAATAAAATTCAACTTCTGCAAGAATTGAAGCCGAATGACCTACCATAACGTCTAATTTTTGGTGAATGAGCCTTAGAACAACTTAATGAAAATCCGCTGTTTCACCGAAATATTGTGTTCAGCGATGAGGCTCATTTCTGGCTCATCGGATATGTAAATAAACAAAACTGCCGCATCTGGAGTGATGAACAGCCACATGCCATACAAGAATAACTGATGCATCCCGAAAAAACGACAGTTTGGTGTGGTTTATGAGCTGGTGGCATCATCGGTCCATTTGTCTTCAAAGACTACCGTGAAAGAAACCTTACCGTCAACTGCGAACGATATCGAGTCATGATACGCAACTTTTTTTTGCCCCAGTTGGCCGAGTTGAACTTGGTTGACATGTAGTTTCATCAAGACGGTGCCAGATGCCACACAGCTCGTGAAACAATGGACATATTTAAGGATGAATTCGGTGAGCAGCTATCTCTCGAAATGGCCTTGTGAATTGGCCGCCACGATAATGCGATTTGACGCCTCTGGATTATTTCTTGTGAGGTTATGTAAAGTTGTTAGTTTATGTGGACAAGCCGAACACGATTGAAGCCTTACAGGATAACATAATACACGCAATTCGTGGGATACAGGCCGAAATGCTCGAAAAAATGACGCAAAATTGGACCTTGACAATGGACCATTTGATACGGAGCTGCGGACATCATTTACATAAAGTTATCTTTCAAATGTAAATGGCAAAGGCCAAGTTATCAATTTTTCATAAAACTTGTGAATATGAGATGCAAATTGAGTGTTTTATTCGATTAAAAAAACTACGCTCAAAAAATCATCCATTATAAGAAATCTCAAAGAGGACAAGTGAGGTGGACAATCGATACTGTTGTGCTGCAATTTATACAAGAATTTCAGTATAAAATTTTTCTCCTAACCTGCAATAAGCTCAAACTGAAACAACTCAATAATTCGTCATGATCTACTCTTTCTATGTATAAACTTTATCTTCCTTCCCAACTAAGAATTTCAAAAACCTCCTCTGAATGGCCTCAAGATGGCGTTGATGGCAATTATAAATATGGTGCCAGATCATGCTGCCATACTCCAAATTATTACGGATTTGGGAATTATATTTGTGGATGAATTATTGAAATATTTGTCATTGCGTAGGTATAAAGAATCCATACATTTTGGAGGCATATGAAATAAGTTCGGTGATATGTGGAAAGTTATGAATCAATGAAGGAAAGTTTCTGATCGAAGACTATACCAAGATCTCTCACCTCAACAGAACGAGGAAGAACCTGACTATCGACGCTTTAATCACACTTAATCAGATCTTTTTTCCTTGTGAAAGTTACAGCATTACACTTGACATATCAATAATATATGAACTAACAAACTATATAAATATACAAACTATGGAAACTCTTGAACAAACAAATAATTAGCTATACGACAAAAGGAACTATACAATTTCTTTCCGATACCGATGTGAAGAAATTGATGGAATTTCTTTAGTTGAATTGGTAAATAGCCTTCAATATATCGAATTTCGAAACATACATCTGATTTGTCACGAATTGACATCATACAACCAATAAGCTTGTCATTTACCTCAAATCCATGTCAGAGAAGTATACCATTCCAGTTTTTTGTAGGCAAACAAACTCACTTCGCTTGCTATAAAACGATTGAGAAAAACAAACGTGTCTCGAAACATTTTAAGGGGATTTAGAACTACGTAGTCGGGATGAAGCATCCTGGAACTGTCATCGTATCGTGCCTTGCCTGAAGAAAGACAGATTTCGGGCCTGATTCCCGAAAGTATCAATGTAATAAAACATTCACGATTGTTCCATTAAAGGGGACATTACTTATTCCCGAACTAGCGGAGAGCTCGAAAGAGGAACGGCTGTCGTTGAGGAAAACATTAAAATTCACTTAAAATCGGCGTGAGCTTCGCAGTCTCGAAAATTATCGCCGCAGATAGAATCCAAGACATTGGTTTTCTTGTTTCGAGTGAAATCTTTCGGAATCGGTTTTCTAGTTTCTAAATCATTTCCTATATTACCCAAATTAAATAAAAGTTGTTTTTTCGTTCGAAATAGATTATCTAGTCGGTTATTCATGTAATTTAACAGATAATATATTCGTATTGTGATACTTTGAATACTCAAATTCAATACATGTAAAAATACATGTACAAATACATATAAAATTCACGAAGCTCTATAAAATTCTCAAAAATCACAACATAATAATACATTTATTTCCTACAGGTGTACATCCAATTAGAGAAAAAAAACCAATTGTATAAAAAATAATGAATAAAAAAAATTAAAGAAAAGAATGAGAAAAAAGGGTATAAGCGAATATTTACAACGAAAATAAAATTAAAACAAATTGAAATAGTATTGAACCATAACTTAATGAAACAAGCTAAAACTAAAATATAATGTATTAAAAAGTCCCACTTAGTCAACAGAAGTTGATGAAAAATAGTTGATGAAGTCAAAAAAAACAAACATAAAATCATATGCAATAGTTCAATCAATTCAGACAATAGTTCAAAATCAATTGCAATTCAATTTGGATATACAAATAACCAAATTAAACAAAACTAAAATTAAAATATGATATATTAGAAAGTGATTTGTAGACAACAGAATTTCATGGAAAATCACGACATCCCAATGCGCTGTTCTGAGTGGCATGTCAAAATCACTCATAACCGATCAGAATATATTTCACATCTACTGCAATGCCCATCATGAAGATTACATATACAGTTGATAGGAGAAGGTGACATGACATTTGATCTGGTGTGATTGACTTGAAATATATTATTCCGCCTTAGACCAGGCATTGGTACGCGAATATTCATTTTGATGAGAAGAAATGGCGGGTCGATCGAATTGTGCAAAATTTTGAAGATGAACGTTAGACCAAACAGTTCACGTCTCAACTTCAATAACTGAATTCCAAGACTATATTTTAGGATGGAATGGTCGAAACCTCCCCCAGGATATTGCCGATAATATCTGTAGTACTTATACTTCAGATATTTCCTCTGAACTGTCTCCAAGTCGACAATAGAATTATTGTACGAAGTTGACCAGATTATAGACGCATGTTTCAGTTTTCTGGGAATGAAGGAGTACTACAGTGTTATCATTTTGCAAATATTAACAAAGCTGCCCCAATTTCTGACCAAATAACCCAGTATTCTAGTAGCAGAAGCAGTTATACGAACCAAAAGTACAGAGAAAGTTAGATTATTGTCGACCCCCACGGACCCCCAAATCCTTAAACTCAACACGTGTATCTAGAATTTGACCTTCCAATGTATAGCTGTGGTGGATTGAAGTCAACTTTCGAGAAAATTATGAAACTTTGCATTAACTGATATTGAGTTTCAGCCATTGTTTTCACACCACAACATTCTTAGTGAGGCTTTGTTCTGCTGCATCTGTGTGTGCTTCAAGGCCTTTATTCTCATTTCACTATCGTAGAAACCATTTGGTTGAAGCCCCACTGGTAAGTATATCAGGTCATCATTCAGTTAAGCATCATGATTTTTCACTCCAATCTATTGTAGATTGGAGTGCTCAAAGTCAAAGTCCTCAAAGCATGAGAATTAGCCATATTATCCACAAAATTCGCCAACAATTATTCACAATTTCACAAAAAATTACTGGTCTTCAAAGGAGGGATGATACAAACAGCCAATGATGAACTTTTGTTGGCAGTTCTCAACTTCCACAAATGACCATAGATAATTATTTCTCTAGTATCAAAATATCTAATCTTATATGTTAAGCGATTTATCAATCAATACCTAGAAATCTCCTGGCCTTTCCTGAACTTATTTGGTTGATAAAATTCATGGAGTTTTGTATCCATTTTTGTTTAATTATTGTTTTCCAATTTTGTATCGAGATTTGTGTATTGAATTAATAATTAAAATACTCCTAGTATTTCAAATACGCAATTTTCGTGTCTTAGTTGTAATTTCTCACCATACTATGATTTCTTTATCTACGAGTATGATCTCAAAAATTCTTCTATAACAAGGACATTATGTATCAGAAACCTTATAATTGTTGAGATTTTTTCCAATTGTCCCACTTATCAACAACAATTTTCACACGGTACGATATGTGATTGAAATTTATTGATGGATTTGAACATTTTAACCTCATTTTCACTTGAATACTTTGACGGTCGAATTTGCCAAATAAAAGCATCTCATCACATTAAAATGTTGATATACTTCATTCAACATTCCTTTCAGTTTTTGATTATCTTTCTTTCAACAAGAATGAGGCTGGAAAATTTTTATTCGAAAATCAACTATAAATTTGAGAAAAGACAACTTACATCTGACAAGTTTCAAAAGAATGGTCAAACTTGAATACATCAGAAAATATGTACCATCATCTTAAAACAATAAAGCATCAAAGTTTACTCAAATTTAAAGATTCATTTTCACAAAATTGATACATGTCAAAAATCTATTCAAAAAACTTCGAGAAGAAAAAAGAGAAGATCTGAAATTTATAGGACATTTGAAAAAATCTTGAGTCTCACAGAAATGTTCATATTGAGAAATCGGAAATGATACTGCAAATTCTTCCAATAACAATCTCTCATATTCTTCATTACCAAGACTTATATTGATTCAACTAATGAGTGAAAATATGAATATTAATAAAAATAGATTCTCGAAAAAATTTGTTTATAACACTTTTGAGGTTTTTCTTGTCATCTCAAAAGAACTGAATAATTTCTCCCATTTTGAAGGTACAATACCTACTTGCTACATGTTCCTCATCATTCTGGCCTGTCAAGCTTTGTGGCCACAGAGCCACGAAATTAGATTTACTCCTTCCATCGTGAATTACTCAGTTCCTTTTCGGTGCGCCCGATTCGTTTCAATGATAAAATCGTATACGAAATTAAGTTGCACATGGAAAAAATCTTATTCCCTCGAAATTGAATTGAACTGACATGACAGTTATAAAAGTCTGCGTTTCCCTCACAACCTTTGAATATTTTTGGATATTCTCTATCGTAGAAGATATATCTACAGCTGATGCGTCCAAGATTCATATTTTTTTCTCATCTTAAATCATTTCAAATTTCAATAACTCATTTCAATTTTCAAAAAAACTTCGTGTTTTAGAAAATTGGTGTGCAGTGATGTTGAGAGTTAGCAACTTCGATTGCTCTGAAAGCCTCTTCTTGGGCTGTTAGAATGTTCTTCACATGACAAATCCCTTCCTATAGCTCCAGACCATATAGCATTCTTGACTAGAAAAGTTCATAGTAAACTGTTTTTTATGCTTCAAGGTTAACAATTTTCCTCACACTTCTGATAGAAAATATGCTATCAGAAGCTATATTTCATTCAGGTTGTGACAATTCTTCCTACATGTGAGCCGGATGTCCAGAGTGATGCAATGATGATAAATAAATGTCAATGATAAATGTGAATATAATAAATAGATAGTAGTTACTCATGTATTTCGTCTTCATTTGCGTTTTCATTTGGTTCATTGTTTATTTTTCCCAGTGGTGGGTTGTACAACTGTTAGCAATAAATGTATCATTATTATTATTATTATCATATTGAAAAAATTGTTATAAAATAATATCTTCAGGATTAGATTTATGACATTCAACTTTAAACCAGGTGTGAAACATTCCAAACACCATTACTTCAATCTTATGGAACGTGATGTTCATTCAAACAAACGAGACAAGTTATCTCTTTTGAATTTGCGAATTCAATCCAATTGAAATTCAAAAATAATCTGCAATCTCTGTCTGCCAAGTGCATATTGTACACCGAAATCGCAATAAGCAACGAGGGAGGCATCCCAGTCACCTCTTGCAATATCTGGGCTCTTCAAATGTAGGTGGCAGAGTCACTTCGCGTCGCAGCATTCTGCGGCATTCCATATGGTCTTAGTCAAATTGAGCATTCTACTTTCCCCTGTCTGGCACATGATCCCGCAGGCGAACCGGTGTGTGTGAATGCCGAGATTACGTGCTGCTCTCGGGACGCTGTCATTTTCAATTCGAGGACATAATGGATGCGAGGCTGGGAATTGCGACGGAGCGGGCATTTAGTATTTCAATGGCGGTTGTCCGTGGATTATATGAATTGAATAACGACATATGAACACCCCCAGTAACAGAAGGGGTCAACGAAACCCATCTCCATCCTTAAATGCTCGGTGTCAAATTGACACTGTGCCTTTCACAGAATATTTATGCATATAAGTATATGAGCATGAAACATGAGACTCCAACAAATGATTATTCTCTTGTTAAATAGAAAACTATCAAGAATCAAAGCAAGTATCGTATTTACCAGAGAAATAAAATTCATAACAGAACCATTGAAACGCTTTAAATTCAACTCTCAAAACAATTTTCCCCTATGTACCACACACTCAGAGCATGAATGAGAAAATGAAAGCACAAGACAGAGATAATACGACAATAAAAAAATACAATTAAGATGTGACTCATACAACTAAAGGGTGTTTTTTAGAGGTATAGAACTTTAAATTGCAATAAAACAACGATGGATCATTCGATTGACAAGAATTGTTTCTTATTCGAAAAATAATCTTGTGGCATTACATTTTAAATATGATTTCTGGCATAAGACCGTCACGGCTGGCTTAGATGTAGTCCAAGCTGGACGTCCAATTTTCGATAACTTTTTCCAACATTTGTGGCCGTATATCGGCAATAACACGGCGAATATTGTCTTCCAAATGGTCAAGCGTTTGTTGCTTATCCGCATAGACCAATGACTTTACATAGCCCCACAGAAAGTAGTCTAGCGGTGTTGAATCACAAGGTCTTGAAGGCCAATTCACAGGTCCAAACCGTGAAATTAGGCGGTGACAAAACGAGTCTTTCAATAAATCGATTGCGGCACGAGCTGTGTGACATGTTGCGCCGTCTTGTTGAAACCACAGCTCCTGGACATCATGGTTGTTCAATTCAGGAATGAAAAAGTTAGTAATCGTGGCTCTATACCGATCATCATTGACTGTAACGTTCTGGCCATCATAGTTTTTGAAGAAGTGCAATGATTCCACCAGCCCATAAAGCGCACCAAACAGTTTTTCTGGATGTAACGGTGTTTTGACATACACTTGAGAATTATCTTCACTCCAAATGCGGCAGTTTTGTTTGTTGACGTAGCCATTAAACCAAAAGTGCGCTTCGTCGCTAATGGACGTAGTGCGCGATACGTATTCAGCACAGAACCATTATTTTCGAAATAAAATTCAACTATTTGCAAGCGTTGTTCAGGCGTGAGTCTATTCATGATAAATTGCCAAACCAAACTGAGAATAAATCACTTCTCAGCTGTTAAATTGGTGGCCATCTTCAACAGTAACGCCAATTTAAAGTTCTATACCTCAAAAAAACACCCGTTACAACAAAACTACTAATTTCTACTACTTACCGAGACATAGAGGAATAAGGAGAAGAACAAACAGACAAAGCATCAAATAAAGCATTGAAAGTTGATGAAGAAAATAGAGATATAACTTCATCATATTTCACTGCAATACTAGACAAAAAAAGGGAAAATCATGACAAAATAAGTGGCAAAATGCGCCAACTTATATGATTAAAATAAAACATAAAGTACATAAACCACTCAAACTGCCAACAAAAGGTTTATTAGAATGGGCTAAATACTTAAATCAACGAAGAAACTTCAAACTCGGCAAAACCATGGAAGACATACTGAACAAATATATTGATAATAATTCTTAGTATTCTCCACAAATATTGTTGCAAATTTACTTTAATTCACAAACATAACCTTCTCAGAGATTATTACTTACTGCTAAAGATATGAATAAGTAGGTACATAGAAGGTTCACCCAATATTCTATTTTTTAATAAATCAATTAAGGTTTAACTTTATGAATCGTGTATATTGTCGGAGCTTTCTGAACTGTGTTTGACCACATCCACATTTCTTCCACTTATTGGTATCTTTTCATATGTGTTATTCATTATAACTGATGGGAGAAAATTTGAAATCATTCAAGTAATTTCTCAACCAAATTCTTTATAATGTCAATTCATGAATAACAATAGTTTTCTGTTATTGTTGCGATAGATAGTCTTTATGAGAAAAATTGGAAATTGTTTGACATCCTTAAACTCATTGAATCATACAAATGATTTCTCGGAATTTATTAATACTTGGTGCTTTTTCAAAATCATCTGAAAACGCAAGACAATATTCTCAGACTACTAAGCAAATTTAGTTGTTGAGATATACTGTATGATGGTTAATCACTGGGAAAAATAATTCGTAAATTCGTCACCATTTCAGTTTCAATCACTACATGGACTATCTTCGTATGTACATTAATTTTCAGTATGTAGCTGAAGATTTTTCAAATTGCGGTTCGTTTTTCGGTTCAAATGTTCATAACAAGGTGGTAAAGTACGCATGATGCAGAAGATATTTGAAGCATAAAACTCAACAGGTGGTGAATGTACATTGAATAATAAGTAACTGAGGGCAACTTTGGAGTATTGCAAAATGACATCATTCGCTGAAAATGTATGAAATGTTCCAGTTCAGTGCATGTTTGTACGTTATATTTATTAGATAAAACATTAATGGTGCTTATAAAAACTGTACATTCCCCATCATACGTTAACTGTAATTTTCGGACTGTTAAAGTCATATACATACAACAACGTCCATGTCTTACTCGGGATTCGAACTCAGATCTACCTAGTGAAGGGCTGTCACTCTAACCACTAGACTATGGAGGCGAATTAGACAATACCGCTCATCTCAATGTCAACAAGTACCTCATATTACTCATAAGTCATGTTTTAATCATTCATCTTCAGAATACTGAATAAATTATTATTGTATACATTTTCTCACTTGGTACATCTAATATAACTTCAATACAGAATAATATTTCTATTAATTTCCTGAAGGTTTTCTATTGGTTTAGAAGAGCAATATTCTTGGTAAGCAAATGTGGATCCAATATTTACCTACTAAGGTGTAACGACAATCATTCAAAAACATACTGCCTCTTTGTATCTTCGCTCAAAATTCTCAAAATGTTTTCGTAATTTGAAAAATGAGTCAGTAAAGAAAAATATAAAAAATTATAAATAATATTAGGCATGATATATAATAAACAAATGTTTTTTTCTGGTTAAAATAGAAACATGTCTTCAAGTTTATTGGGATCTTGCAAAAACATACCAGCTCAAAATTCAACAAAAATTGATAGAGTTAATTTTGTAAGCAACTCACATCTGATTGTTTCACCAATGAATATTCGTTGGAATTTACTATAATATACCAATATCAATTAAATTCATTGGAACTCTCCATTTTTTTCCAAATCAGATAGAATTGAATGAGCTTTTATTAGCGTATGGAAAAATCTGTTATTTTGTGATTTTCTTATCGTAATATATATCCAACTTGAATATTGAATTGTTTAAAAAGTAATTATGTATTTTCTTTCAGATTTCAGGAAGATTCATTCAATGAACTTGAATTTCCGAATAAAATTTTCTGGAATATTGAAAATATAATATAAATGACCTTTAAACAATAATCGACGTGTTTCATTGAAATTTTTCAACAAAATTCATTTCTTCACAACTTTCTCATACACAAACTTTTACAACATGATATCTGAGTTATCATATGATAAAAATGCTGAAGCTTCCAGGTGAAAAGTTTTCTCATTTGCTCCATCAAGTAAGCTCTTGATATTGCCATGAAAATTCCACGAACAAGTTCAAAATATTCTCCAACTTGAAAGTGGGTCATCGTTTTTCTATTACTCAAACATGAATAACATATCTCGGATTTCTACGGTAGAACATTTATTTATATGTATTCCGAAATAGGGAAAATCAAATTTCAGACGCGAAATATTTTCTCGCATCACCGGAAAATGGAATGTCAAATGAAGTAGAAGTGCAGATAGCCTGAAATTGAATGAAATGTTAACAGTTTTTTTTTATTTCCGCTTCCAAATCCGAAGTGGGTAATCAAGTAACTCTGCTTGAAAGCTAAAAGCTAGCACAACATACATAAGCTTTCTACCAATTAGGAGGTAGCTTAAATTAGATAAATGTTTTGAGTTCCATCTTCAATCTGTTTTATTACGAGTTCCAGGAATAGAAAACTCTGAATTTATTTGAGAGATTGCTCTTTAACCAGTATTTTCCTAGAAATTATTCCGATCATTTGAATGCCTCAAATGAATGAAATTAAATTGTTCTATAGAATTTATCGTCACTTTGTGAACACATTTTGTTCTATACATTCTATTCTCACTGCAAATCGCAAAAAACGCATGTCAACTTTTTTGCAGATGAGCATAATACACAACGTAACCCTCTATTTCTTTATTTCTTTTTCACTCTATTTCGGTTAAGTCTATGGAAGAATTTCAATTTTGTTGAGGGGAAGCAACCTATTTGTTGCATCTCAAATGCTTTCCTATGGCGAAATATCATTTCATGAAATCTAAAAACACTTAAGGAATTCGAGTTTTCACCTTGCTGTTCAAAATAACAACAGAAAAGTAGAGAGTTTGACAAAACAATCACTCATAATCGATAAAACACTAACTATATAGGAATATCCAGAGACAAACATAACGATGACAGCTTCATGTAGAAATAAAATCGTAGACAAAAATAAAGGTGACTGAGATTGAATTCTCGTTTGACATTTAAATCGTTTAATTAATAATTAAATATTAACTTAAATTGAATACTTGGCTTAATAATTTAAATAAAACTAAGTAATTTATCGATTTTCAGTATAATTAATTCAAAACATGACAATATCGTTTCGCCAACACAGTGGCTTCATCAGATGTTGCTGATAAACTCAGTTTTGGAGATGAGCTCACGTTCGAAACATGTTGACTATTTGATATTGTTAAATATAATCGTGAAACATTAAGCCATGTGTCTAATTTAATTTAATAAAAATAAAGTACTTCAAAGTGAAAGTTGTATTATGAACAGTTTACGATTTGTGTGCATATCCACTGAGATGATTTTTTTGGATAATACAAATCAGTCAATTCCAAATGAATGAGCAAGTGTTAACAAAATGTGAACTCTCAAAAATTTATGCAGATTCTCTGCTAAAGAATAAAAATTTTGGCTTCATTTTGATTATCAATGTTTGCATCTTATACATTATGACAGGCAAGTTACTAGAAAGGAAAAACATTTAAAATTTCGGTAATTTTTCACAGTCTGAAACAAAAACAATTGAACACCATACTATGGAAAGATTTTGAGAAATGAAAAAAAGCTGATGTCATATGTTTATTATTCGCTGTCACTTCTTCAAAAACATCCAATCAATTTGAATTTCAATACTTTCATATTTATTCTTCATTTGCTAAGTTCTTCGAATTCTCATTGCCGAAGTGACTGCATATTATAATATACCATCATATTTAATTTCAGTTGAAAGCATTCTACTGAGTGCTAGTTTACTCTCATAAGCACTATGTCTGAATCGAACACACCATCATCAGTAGCACGGAAGCTTTACAGAGTCCCTATACCGTCCGGCCACGGAGCCTAGTTTGTTGTTTTCAAGTCAAAGCACACATAAATATATTGTTTTCCTCTTCCTTTTTACCATTTCGAATTAAGGATTGGAACTTCAAATTCATATATTTCTCATTTTTTATATTATCAAATACATAATCAGATCAGCATATATTCTGCTTATATTGTGAAAAACTATGATAATTTTCTGTCTAAATAATGATTTTAATTAACAATAATAATAATAACAATAATGAATAAATTTATTATAAGAATTTGAATACCCGAATTCACACAGTTGTGAGGGTTTGGCGATGCTTTCTTCCATCCTTTCAATAATTAGAATAGATGACATCAAATCAAAATCAATGGACATGAAGGAGAAGAAAAGAAATGAAAAACTTGAGGCAACATGGTCAGTAACTCCCGCTCAACCTTCTTCTTCGTCCAGTCGGAAATAGGTCAACATTCGGTTAACCAGAGATGCTGCTCGTTAAGAAAAAATACTCTTCTATTCAGACGTACGATGTGATCAGATACGAGGTCTGCTCAAAAATAAAGAAGAATATTGAATTTTCGCGGGCTGTGCACATTTTTTATTTTTTATAAATTATGGAACACACATGCACGTTTCTCATATGTTGACATTATCAACCCTTTCAATCACGTATTTGTGTGTTATCCGATTTTTCACTATTGAAAATAATGCTTCAAAGAATATGTTTTAAATTTTGCGTTAAAAATGAAATAAAGGGCCCAACAGCAGTTAAAATGTTGACTGTGGCATTTGGAAAGTTTTGTAAGTGTTACAAGAGCTTTACAGAAGGTAGATAATATGTTGATTTCGATGAGCGTCCTGGAGCTGTAACCAAGTCGACAAGCGAAGAAATCATCGGAAGAGTAAAGAGGATGGTTTTGGAAAATCAATATTGAGGAAGTTGCAGAGAGTGTTGGCATATCAACCGTGACATGACATGCAATTTTCTCATGAAATGAAACGTGTAGCAGCGAAGTTTGTTCCGAAATTGCTAAATTTTGAGCAAAAGCAACGTTGCATTAGTATTGATCAGGAGTTGTTGAATGGCGTCAACGACGATCCAGATTAACTGGAGAGGGTCGTAACTGTTGACGAAACGCAGGTGTATGTAAAGCGGCCAGAAGCGCCAAGGCCGAAAAAGACAAGCTTCACCTTCATCAAAGGTGAAGGTTTTGCTCAATGTTTTATTCGTGGTGCACCGTGAGTTCTTGCCAACAGGTCATACAGTTAATAAGGAATATTACAAGAAAGTTATGCAACGTTTGCATGAAGGAATACGGCTCAAACGATCGGAATTGTGGAGACACAAGTCATGGATTCTGCATCACGATAATGCACCAACTCACACACCATTGCTTGTTCGTGGTTCTTTGGTCTAAAACATCATTGTAATTATGCCTAAGGTACCTTACTCGTCTATTAGCTTCCTGCGAATTTTTCTATTCCCAAACCTAAAAAGACCAATGAAAGGAAAGCGTTTTGCACAATTGATGAGATAAAATCGGAATCGAAGAACGAGCTGATAGCCATATCGAAAAATAAATTCCAGAAGTGCTTCGGGGATTGTAAAAAGTGGTGAAATAAGTGCATTATATCTGAGGGCAATTACTTTGATTGCAACAAAATGGATATTTCAATATAAACTAAAATGCTAAAACTTGACCTTTGGTTTACACTTTATTGACAACATAGCATGACGCGTTTCGTCGTTACCAACGATTTCTTCAGATGCTAACAGAATACAACAAATTCGAAAAAACAGGGAATAAATATCAAGGGAATTTTAGGATTCTATGACTCTGGGTTTTACATGAGATATTCCATTCTAAAATCTAATTTTTGTTACCTGAAAAGATTTAACAAGTATTTAATAGTGTTGGCGTTTACTTGATGTAAATCCATTATAATTGAATATAAACTTAAATTCAAACACTTGAACTTGACTACATAGCATGACGCGTTTCGTCGCTACAAACGACTTCTTCAGATGCTTACAGAATAATTCCTTAAAACTTTATTCTGTAAGCATCTGAAGAAAGTCGTTTGTAACGACGAAACGCGTCATGCTATGTAGTCAATAAAGTGTAAATCATAAGTTCAAGTGTTTGAATTTAAGTTTATATTCAATATTAACGTATAGACTAACAAAAATTTCGGTTAATATAACTCATAAATAGATTCTATGGTAGTTCAACTCTTGACCAATTAACTTATACTGTCGCTTATTTGATTTGAGCTAATATTTCATTTCAAGTGCATCACTCAACGCCGTCAATTTCCTTCTGTAGAAGTACTTCAACATTTCGTACATGGGAAATCACTAAACAAGTTCCCCTTAATTAAATTCGATAATGACATCAAATCCGATGAAGTGTGAGAGGGGAAAGTTCAGGATATTCGAGTGGTATGGAAAGTAAATCGCGCGTTACAAACTCGAAATGATCATTTTATGGGGTGGTGGGTGTTTACCTTCCTGCGATTAATTTCAGCTGAATTTAACTCCTGAACTCCCTCTGCTAGGGCCGTAGTCATTAGTAGGTGATATATTGGCATTGTTGGAAGGTTCTGAACTTCGACTATTGGAAATTTGTATATTCTACATGAAGTAACTTGTTTCACCTCTAGTTTCACTTGTTTTCTTAGGAGTCGATTGCCAATATCTGTGAAGCATTTCTGATATATTGCCTAAGTTCTCTCATATTGTTCATTATAAAGTGAGAACACATTACATTTTTTCAAACTGATATTCGCCATGCTTTCACGTTATGCGGTTTTCATCGTACGCCAGTACTCCCAACGGATGGATGTGTGTAGCAAAATATTGGATTTTTCACCTTTTGCAATCACAAAGCTAATAATGAATAATTGACAATTTGTCCCCCTAGCTTATTGATGTATTGGAGGGAAATACGGGTACAGCATTCAGTTCAGAAGTATATTCATATGCTTCACCATCAGAAAATCTCTAAAATAGTAAACATGAAGCAGAAAATAGAGTTTTCGCTGGTTTTCAAAAGGAAACTGAAATTACCACAAGTTTCGAAGGTTTACTCATAAATAATTTCCAGTTTCTCGTGAAACAATGCTTTTTTTCTTGCGACGATGAATAACCCTCAATGCAATAATTTATATCTCGACTATTCATCTAATTGAACAAATTTAATGAAAATATGAACCATTATTATGGTCACAAATCAATGCTGTGTGAAAACAACACGATCAGAAATAGCGTTACGAGTTCTATGTACCTAAATAATTCTTCGATTATTGAAATGTCTTCAGTGAGGAAAGTTACCTTTGTCACTTATTCGCAGACGAAATCGCCTGAAACCATGTCAAAGTATTTGTGCATAACACAGAAACGTTTCCTGCAGTTTGACACTCTTCAGACATTTTAATGGTTTCATTCTGATGCAAAATATGGTTCATGGATGGTTTTTTGTAGGCGCAGATATGCACTGGTTTTCAATACACAACAATTTACACAATAATTGAATTACTGTCTCTGATTATATTATTGATTCTATCCTAGTAAGCCGAACATCAAATTTTTTTTCATACGATACTCCACCATTAAATAACTGACGGAAGCAGATACTGATTCTGAAATCACACCTTATTATTTAAAGACCAATTTTTCATTATATCTGGTCGAAATTGAGAATATTGAAATGTTTTTTGTAGTTGGGATTTTTGAATAATCTGTATTTTGTCGTTTAGCGAATTCTTGATCTACGGCGTAGATCAAGAATTTGTGTAACTTCAGTTGACTATACTGCGTTCATCACCAAGAGGCTATCCGTCACAATAAAATATCCACGTGACCACTAAGAGCTTTAGCATTCTATTCGTCAAGATATGTTTTATTTTTACCTGTACAGTTACGGGCAGGACATTCTGTATATTTGGATTCAATATTTGTTTGTATCAAATGCCTCTAATTCAGAATATTACTAAAATTGTAGTTTCATATGAGAATGTAACGTGGTATATGTTGTATGTCTTCATCACAATCTATTGTTTCTCAATTCTTTTTAATGACTCAAGATTGAATTCTCGCTTAACTCTTGGTTAAACATAATTGAATATTAAAATAAATTAAACTCTTGGCTTAATGTTTCACGATTTATTCAACAATATGAATAGTCAACATGTTTCGAGCGTTAGCTCATTTTCAAGACTAAACTACTATAAGGAACGTACAACAAATTTATATCTATACAATGGATGTGAGTAGGGAGGATAATTGAAAATCTACTTGTTCATTTACGATTTCTTCTTTTTTCTTCCAAGAACTGCTAATTTCAATTGCCTTCAAAAGGTCTAAACGTTTACCTTTATTACCTGCGTGTAGGCATTTAGTTTTCTCAAAGTCTATGAAGTGATTAGAGTTAATGCAATGTTCTGAGAATCCGGTTTTATTAACATTATACAAAATCGACCTTTTATGTTCGTCAACCCGAGTTTTATTTTTCTACCTGTTTGGCCGATATAAAACGCTGGACTTTCATTACAAAAAATTTTATAAATCCCGCTTTTGTGTTCAACATTTGTCTTTTCTTTATTATTTACTAAAAGTGACTTAATATTTCTTTTGTTGGTACAAATGGTTTTTATTTCTCTCTTCTTCAATCTTTCGCAAATTTTTTCACTCAGATGAGGTATGAAATCAATAAAATGATATTTTTGTTTGTTTTTTATAATTTGAGATGGATAAATTGAATTCAAAAGAATTTTCCGTTGCTTTTTTCTTATAAGATTATCTATTATATTCTCGTCATAACCGTTGTTATTTGCTAGAAGTTTCAAAGTTTTCACTTCTTTGTTGAAATTTTCTTCGGAAAGCGGGATAGTCGTAAGTCTATGTATAAAAGAATAAAAGAGCTGACTTTAATGTTTAATGGTTGATTGCTATCTTTAGGAATTAAGGTATCTGTGCATGTAGGTTTTCTGTATATATCAAATGTTTCATTCTTCCTAGTAATCATCTTTCCTAGTAATGGTCAAATCTAAAAAGTTTAATGTTTTTTGGTCATTTTCTATTTCTTTTGTGAATTTAATGGTTGTATAAAATGAGTTGAACTTATAGTAGTTTAGTCTTGAAAATGAGCTAACGCTCGAAACATGTTGACTATTCATATTGTTGAATAAATCGTGAAACATTAAGCCAAGAGTTTAATTTATTTTAATATTTCTCAATTCTATTAACTTATAGAGCAAATTCTCCTGTATTTATTCATTTCAGTGGCTTGAAAAATATACATGATACAATTTTTCCATTGTGTCACATTTAAGTGCTCTCTACGTGCTTGCAACTTCAAAAAAATTTTGAGCTCAATATTATAAAATAAAATCGAACTAATAATATGTTTTATTATCGTTCCACAATATTTCCATATTCGGACTTTTATAGATAATAATATTTATTTGTTAGATTTAGATTCATATTTTCTTAAGCACCTGGAGAACTTTTGTTAAATGTATCGTACAATGGAAAACACTTGGTGAAATTAAATAACATTGCTCACTATATTCGACGCATCTCTAGGGCTTATTAACCAATTTAACAAGAAATCAATACAACGTTAGTATAAAAGTTTTATTATTCTCTTGATAATGGTTTTATTACCCGATCTATATGTAAAATATCTCCAATAATCTTGTGAAATAAAGTGCTTCGAATTATGAAAGAAATGTATGTAATATTAAAATAAATTAAACTCTTGGCTTAATGTTTCACGATTTATTTAACAATACGATTTATTTAAGCGTTAGCTGATTTTCAAGACTAAACTACTATAAGAGACGTACATCAAATTTATATCAAAATGGAGAGTAGGGAGGATAGTTGAGCTAATTTCAATTTTCCAGAAGGACTAAACGTTTACCTTTATTACCTGAGTGTAGGCATTTAGTTTTATCAGAATCTAAAGTTTGATAAAACTAAATGCCTACACTCAGGTAATGGTAAACGTTTGACCTTCTGGAGCAATTGAAATTGCAGTTCTTGGAAGAGAAAAGAAGAAATTGTTGAACAAGTAGATTTTCAATATTCTCCCTTCTCATCCATTTTGTAGATATAAATTTGTTGTACGTCTCTTATAGTAGTTTAGTCTTATTAAATGAGCTAACGCTCGAAGGTATGTTGACTATACATATTGTTAAATAAATCGTGAAACATTAAGCCAAGAGTTTAATTTATTTTAATATTCAATTATGTTTCACCAAGAGTTAAGCGAGAATTCAATCTCATTAAATGTATGTAAGCCTATAATAATTCTATAGAAATAGTTGTCGTTTATTATTCGATGTTTTCTGAATTATTACTCAATAATAATAATAATAATAATAAGACATTTATTCCCAACAGATATACATCCAATTACAGAGAGAAAATTACAAAAAAAATTACAATTTACAAAAAATTGCCAAATTGTACACAAATAATAATAAATAAGAAAAGAAATTAACAAGAAAAAAAAACAAAAATAGGGAGTATAAGTTAATATATACAACGAAAAAATTAATTCAAAATAAATTGAAATAGTATTGAACAATAACCAGATAACTAAAAACAAAAATGAAATATTGTCCATTACGAAGTTACGTATGGTCAGCAGAAGTTGACCATTTAGTAACGAAATATGTTTGATAAATAAAAATAAAATTAAAATCGATTGCGTTAGTATTATCTAGTAAACAAATAAAATAACTAAAATTAAAATAATATTTATAACTGAGACATATGTGGACAACAGAAGTTCAGGAAACTTCAGGAAGACTTATTAAAGCTTTTGATGAGTATTTCAACACGTATCAATAGAGGATATGCATTTTTGTTCGAATTAATTCATGGAGCAAATGTGTTGTTGGGTAACTAGCCTTATCTCGCATGGAAATGAATGAATATATAAAGTTAACTTTTTACATAATAATTCAGCATGTAGGATGAAGCAGGATGTGATTGGGTGGAAATGGTTCACGTCGATTTATTCATTCTTCCTCAAACACACTCAGTAATCAAGCGGCAGATGAAAGCTTTGATGTTCATCAATTTAACTAACGAAATAGATGTTATTACTTTAATGACTAAGCGAAGAGTGTGTGACAAGCTCAGGTTGATTTGCAGTTATGGCAATTAACCGTAACTTCTGTAATTAAATACAATATCCTGCGGATGAAGCCAAGCTCGAATTATCAAGAGTAGTCATTATGTGTGAGTTTCATATTCATATATTGATTATGTGGAATTTTATAGTTGTCAATAATATCATGCCTATATGTTTCAATATTTTGAACTACCGTGTCTCTATTTACTAGAAAAATTCTCAGTTAATGTCCATTTTGATTTCCTTGCAACTAAAAAAACTTATTGAATTGTCAGTTGTTCTTGGTTGAATGATGGAATATTTCAATAGATTCTAGTTAAATTTTGACCTGTCAGCTGCCTTCCAGGTACTTATTTCAAGTAAGTTGTATAATCTATAATTTAGGAATATTCTTCACGAATGGATAATGAGAAAATTACTGATCTAGGAGTTCTACAGGGCTCCGTGCTCGGTTTACTGTTATCTCTATCATTTATCAATTCTTTGCCCGATTAGGTTGATGCAGGTATAATGAAATAATTTGCCTCGAACCTATTACAAAATGGATTCTTTGGAAACTCTCACTACTCCTGAAAGAAGTCAAAAAATTTAATACAAAAGTCATTTTTAAATTCAATGGACGATGAATCTACTCTGTGATAGTTCATATTTAAATGAGAGGTAATAATAAAAACTTGTCTGAAAATCACTGACTGAACAATTCTTTATTCGACTAGTTTCACCTTTTACAGCATTATCAAGGATGAATACATATTACAAAGACAACCTATAAATATTTTGCAGATCTGTTCGCACCACCTTGAATTTCTTCATAGAGGTGGGAGTTTCCAAATTATCAGAGATTTAACAGCGGGGAGTGGTTAAGGTCTAACTGGTCATTAAGTAGATCGTATTTATCGGATTTTTGAAGTTTATTTATTTTCATGGCTTCCCGGTAGTTCATTTTAATTCCTTTTTCACAGTAATGAAGTATATTAGGTTTAAAACAACTTGAGATCTTATGTCCTGTCGACTCTAGATGTTCCCGAAAAGCAGATTGTCCGTTTTTTACGTGTTCTTTTAGCCTAGTTTCAAAACATCTTCCAGTCTGGCCAACATATGACGACTTACATTATTCACAGTCCAATATATAAATTCCAGACTTCTTCATTGGCTAACAACAATCAGCATAAATACAATCTTCTCAATGACCAGTTAGACCTAAACGACTCTCCGCTTTTAAATCTCTGATAATTTGGAAATCCCCACCTCTATGACAGAATTTCAAGTGTATTCTGTGGTCCGAACAGACCTGCAGAAAAGTTGTCTTTGTAATCTGTATTCATTCTTGATAATGCTGTAAAAGGCGAAACTAGTCGAATATAGAATTGTTCAGTCAGTGATTTTTAGACAAGTTTTTATTATTACCTTCCATTTAAATATGAACTATCACAGAGTAGATTCATCGTCCATTGAATTCATTCAGAAAAATTCTAAGTTAATGTCCATTTTGATTTCCTTTCAACTTGAAAAACTTATTGAATTGTCATTTGTTCTTGGTTGAATGATGGAATATTTCAATAGATTCAATACAATAAATGATTGTCAACATATTTTTGAGTGCAGCAGATCTGCACAAACTGCAGTAGTTTCATATACTGCAGAGTTAAATTTTGACCTGTCAGCTGCCTTCCAGGGACTTATTTCAAGTAAGTTGTATAATCTATAATTCAGGAATATTCTTCACGAATGGATAATGAGAAAATTACTGATCTAGGAGTTCTACAGGGCTCCGTGCTCGGTTTACTTTTATCTCTATTATTTATCAATTATTTGCCCGATTAGGTTGATGCAGGTAAAATGAAATAATTTGCCTCGAACCTATTACAAAACGGATTCCTTGGAAACTCTCACTACTCCTGAAAGAAGTCAAAAAATTTAATACAAAAGTCATTTTGTATTATGTGTTTTATTTTCTTCATTCAATAACCTTTTTTGTTCTCAGCGTGTTTTTTTTTCAATTTTTCTTGTGATCACATTGTTGTAGTATTTTCAATTAATCTGGTTGTCATTTCACTTATCTCATTTGTTCATTCTCAAGTATCCCATTGAAAATTGAATTAATAATTCAAATAAAACTAAGTACTTTTTGGTTTTCACTATAATTTAGTTAAACATAGCAATATTTTTTCGCCAACACAGTGCTTCATCAGATTTAGATGATTACCAGTTTATCATCTACATCTGATGAAGCCACTGTGTTGCCAGAACAATATTGTTATGTTTAACTAAATTAAAGTGAAAATCAAAAAAGTACTTGGTATATATTTAAATTATGTATTCAGATTTTCATCAAGTATCGGTCCAATCGATTGATGAAAATTAAATTAACTTCCTCGATGATTCAAGGAAGTGAATGATCAAATTTGCAGTTTCTTATAATAGTTTTCCATGAAAAAACTAAACTAAAATCATCTCATGTGTTTCATTCATTTCAATATATTTCATTCATTCGAGCATGAAAATTGCGAAAATATGAAAAATGAAACCTCTCGATAGGGAACATGTTACTGAAGCAAATTGAATGAGTTCATGCGAAATTCAAGAACAAAATCCCACTTGAAGAAAAACAATTATATCATTCAAAGTATATCTTGCAAAGAATTAAATGTACCAAATCTAAAAGAGAGTCCACAAATATACAAAAATTCTATTGCCTGGTCCAACCAAATATAAAACAAACATAATACTGAAATTGAGTCATATTAATTAACACAAATATTTCAGCAACTGTGAAAAATAAAAAAAATCAGAAAATTTCAGAAAAGAAGGAATGATGGATTTGTTATATGGGTCTTTCATATTAGTAGATCTCTTTCAAGTTTCTCTTTCCTTCACCTGCATAATCGATTCATAAATAAAAACGAGGAGCGAGTTTTTGCATAAAGCGGAAAGCACCTGGCCCTTCTACCGTACATCGAAAGACACACAAAACTGCACAATGATAATCGTCGAGATACATAATTATAAAAAGCGAAATAAGCCGGAGAAGAGCCTTATTAATTCGCTGTTATTGTGCTAGAAACAATGGGAGAACGTCATGTTTCCGGTTCCCTAAATGAGCCGAGTGAGCCAGACTACAGAGGTTCTCCAACCCTGCCGCCAATCCGTTGCAACCCCTGAAGAAATAGCAATTTGAATAGCGTGTTAACTTGTTAATATTTGATTTCGGTTTTTGTTTGTTTCTTTTGTGTTATGAATGAAAGAAACGTATATAAGCCTATTATAATTCTATAGAAACAATTGTGGTTTACTTTTCGATGTGATCCAAATTGTTATGTCTCCCATATTATATGACAAATAACATATTGCTCTAAATTCATTTGAGTCGATTTGTTGATCAACTCAAAGTTTTGTCAAATTTTAGAATAATATTTTATGAAATATTCGAATATATTTTTAGGTATAATTTCTTCTAACAGAGAAGAGTATTCGTTTAGAATCTAATCGAATTTTATTATGACAGGGACAAATAGAAAAATTCAGATGGCGCGGATGTGACTTAAAAGTCTAGCATTAAAAATTCTTTCACAGAATATACCTATCAGGAGATATGTGGATGGTATTTCTGAATTGAATTTAATAATATATACCGTTAGGTCATGAAATGAGAAAGGGTGAATTTAAATAAAACTGAGTAGTTTTTCGATTTTCACTATAATTAATTCGAAACATGACAATATCGTTTCGCCAACACAGTGGCTTCATCAGATATTGATGATAAACGAAGCTAATACATTGTGGACTGCGTATATTTATCCTGAATTGCGTGGTTGGGAATGACCATAGAACACTGTTTATATTTTTTTATATATATATATATATATATATATATATATATATATATATATATATATATATATATATATGTTCTATAGTCATCCTCCCTGTAAAATAAGAACAGTGTTCTATGGTCATTCCCACTCCACACACTTCAGGATAAATATACGCAGTCCACAATGTAATTAAATAAAAACTTAAATTCAAACACTTGAACTTATGATTTACACTTTATTGACTACATAGCATGACGCGTTAGGTCGTTACGAACGACTTCTTCAGATGTTTACAGAATAATATTCTGTAATGTTTCTGTGAATAACTGTTCTGTGAATTGTTTCTGTGAATAGTAATTCTGCGAATAATTATTCTGTAAGCATCTGAAGAAGTCGTTTGTAACGACGAAACGTGTCATGCTATGTAGTCAATAAAGTTTAAATCATAGGTTCAAGTGTTTGAATTTAAGTTTATATTCAATTATAATGGATTTACATCAAGTAAACGCCAGCACTATTAAACACAATGTAATAGCTTAGTTTATCATCAACATCTGATGAAGCCACTGTGTTGGCGAAACGATATTGTCATGTTTTGATTTAATTATAGTAAAATCGAAAAACTACTTAGTTTTATTTAAATTATGTATTTAGATTTTCATCAAGTATCGGCCCAATCGATTAATGATGAGAAAAGGCTAAGTCAAGTGCGATGATTTGGAAAACATTTTTTTCAACTTGAATTCAGGTGGAATATTCTTTTTTCGCTGTTCTTTGAGTTTTTTCATTAAACTATGATTTTTGAGGAATATTGACAAAATGATTTATCAATGATATTACCAACGAACTAGTATGAAATTAATGATATAAATTGTTCAATGATAAATTCAATCAACATACAATAATATGTATTTGTTGATATTTTCAATTGAGTTCAACATAAACTGCATTTCTTTTCCTTCAATACTATATATGACAATTAGATATTTGCCAAAAATTTTTTTTCAAATGATGTAGCTCCGATTTTCCGAAAGTTTTCAATCGATATCCAGGACGCACTGGAAAATCATTGAAAACTAATCATCGAAATAGAACTCCTTGAAGATTTCCTTGGAAATGTTCAATTTCTATTCAACAAAACCTGACCATAAGGTTCAATGCAATGAAAAATATCCCCTTAAACCAGAGCAGTATCGAAGGAAATTCCTTGACAAAATTTTCAGGCAGTGTGATCTTTGTAAAGTATTTATTATTATAATTAATTTTCGAGTTTTCATTTCTCAATCATTAATTCATTAAGAGCAATTATTACATGGCTGACGATCAAGTGAAATCCAATCGAAAAAAAATATTTTGAAAACTATATTTTATCTCGAATTACATTCACAGATGATTTTTTTGAACATTCATCGATTCAGTAGAGAGGAATTATCCTGCCTTATGAGGTATTTGTTGAAATAATGTCAATTGATTGACATTCAAATTGAATAAATCATGAATACAATTCGATTTGAAACAAAATCGGCTCAAAATTAGTCCCGGTCTTCTCCAAGCACCACTCTGGGGCTCTTGTGTTTCCATATGACATCTTTTCGGAAAAAATATTGTTTTCGGTGAAAGCCATAGGTAACAGGTCCCAGCTAACAGGGGGTAAGTAGGAAACCCCCTAGCTACAAGGGGCTTTCGCTTTGCTAACAGGGTTGCGAACAATCTCACTGCAGTCGTTCTAGCCCCCCCTCTCTTCAGTTAGAATTTATTTTTAACGTGTGGCCAAGCTTGGTATTCTGCAGATACCCTCTCGAAAGTATAACGTAGTCTTATGCCTGGTAATGATATTCTATTAAGTTGACCTTCGCAACAAAATCAGGTATTAAGTGAAAGCTATCTTTTCAATTTTTCTTTTGCAACATTTAGAACAATGAAAAAAAATCTCAATACTGAATTCGAAGAAATTCCAGAATTCCATAGATTTTAATACCAGATTTCAAAGAGAGAAAACAATGAATGAAAAGTATTCGTCAGCAGAATATCTTTCTACCTTAATTGTACCAGTTGCCCCGACGTTTTAGAACCGCTGGTTCGAAACAAAAGTGATGAATAGATGGGAGAATCTGGGACGCGGAGAGTTTATTGTGAGGATAGGGGGACTGGCTACATTTCGTGGTCTTCCACTAATTATGCGACACGAGCTTCCTCCTGGAAGTTACGCCGATCCAGAGGGAGCTCGCCTTCTACGAGTTGTGTCTCTTCCATGCGGGCCGACGAAAAGTGTATCGTGCGGTTTCTGAAACTGAAATTCAGATAACTTTATGAGATATCCTCGGACAATGTTACGGGTTGGGAATTTTATTTTATGGGATTGTTGATGTTCAGGAATTGAGTTGGAATTTCGTTGTTTACATTTGGGGACGAAGTAAAATTCAAATAATGAAGGGTGGGTTTGTCTTCCACATGATAGTGGTTGATAATTGAACTATTGCGAAGTGAAATTCACTGACTTCTACTTCAAAGACATTCAATAATTTTTTTCGTCTAGCTTCAGAGAAGAAATATTCAATCTTGATATTATTCCATGAAATATTGGTCCCTTAGGTCGTTAGATTCTCGTCTGCAAAATATTTCAATATTCATAAAGAAATGCTTTTCAATTATTTGTATAATGTTATTCCTCTTGTTTTTTCGTGTCCTTTTCACACTTTCTAATGTCAGATTTTAATTACACACATATTAAATCGAAAATTTCAGAGGATTTCACATAGTTTTTTTATAATTTATATAAAATAACATTACATGAGTTATCAAATCCTTAGTGATGAAGTGTCTTATGTCAATTCTGAATGATAATTACAGAAGATTCTTCTAGACCAGATAAATGAGTTGAATATCCCCATTTTGGGGTTACATACGTCGCAAATTCAACAAAAAATTTTGAGTGACCAGATCATAATTTCTGAATCGTAAAAAATCACTAACATCTCAAAAATTAAACATTTGTATCTAACAACCACAAGAAAGTTGTAACCATAGTTTTTGCAGTCGATTTGGTCTGCTTATTCCTCGCATATAGAAAATTCAATTCACCTTCCTCAATTTATATAGCATGTTTAATAAATATGGCCTTATTTCATACTTGGCACTACGAATTTCATTTTTGATTGTTGATTAAATATTGAGCTATCCTTGCTATGACATACATAAACTTAGACTAGAGTGCGAATTAGATTCATCAATTTCCTAAATTTTAATGTGAAAGTATTGTTACTACAACGCCGGCAGCAAAAGTGCCTCAAGAACACAATTTAATTTACTTACTTTAGAAACCAAGAACACGATTTTCGATTACAATATTCGCCTACCAAATTTTCAATGATATCCACAATTGACCTAAATTGGTTTGCTCGTTTCATCTTCAAATTATGGCGGAAAATTCTCTAGAGCACATATTCTTGAGTGTTGACCAACCCTCGTTACACAGCAATGGAGGTAATTCACCTCATAGAATGAACCACATTCTACATTCCACAATGAACGGGTGATTTTTTTAAAGTTTTTCAGGTTGGCGGAACTGGTTGGTAATGGCATCGAAACTTCATCTGTCAAGAGGCAAAGTTTACAGTATACTCTGCCATTTCATCATGAAAAGATTACAACGATTGTAAGTTGTTGAAATTTACTTTCAAAATTTGTGCTCTCTGAAAAATGTGTATCGTTTGTTACGACCATATTATGGTCGTCATAATCGACCTGGTGAATCAAGAAATCGTGCTGTTTCGTGCAAATTTCGCACCACGTTTACTTTGTTGAACATTAAACCATTGTCTCGCATGCGTACAGTGCGTACTGAAGATAATATTGCAGCCGTAGCGTACAGTGTTAATGAGGATCCTGAAATGTCAATTCGCCGCCGTTCTCAGCAATTGGGCATGTGTTACTCGACCACATGGAAAATTTACGTGTTGATTTGGGTTTCAACAAATGCCTTTATATAATTACAACTGCAACAATTGAAGCCGAATGATCTAACACAACGACTAATTTTTGGTGAATGGGCCTTAGAACAGCTTAATGAAAATCCGCTGTTTTATCGAAAAATTGTGTTCATCCATGAGAATCATTTCTAGCTTGAAGGATATGTAAATAAACGAAACTGTTGCATCTGGAGTGATGAACAGCCACATGCCATACAAGAATTACCGATGCATTCCGAAAACACAGTTTGGTGTGGAAGACCGTGGAAGAAATATTAACGTCAACAGCGAACGATATCGCGTCATGATACGCAATTTTGCCCCAGTTGGCCTAGTTGAACTTGCTTGATATGTGGATTCTCAATACGGTGACACATGCCACACAGCTCGTGAAACAATGGACATGTTGAAGGATGAATTTGGTGAGCAGCTTATCTCTCGAAATGGCCCTGTAAATTGGCCGCCAAGATCATGCGATTTGACGCCTCTGGATTATTTCTTGTGGGGTTTTGAAGGATTGAAGCCTTACAGGATAACATAACAGGCGTAATTCGTGGGATACAAGCCGAAATGCTCGAAAAAGTGACGCAAAATTGGACCTTCCGAATGAACCATTTGATACGGTGCCGCGGACAACATTTACATGAAGTTATCTTCAAAATGTCAATGGCAAAGTCCAAGTTATCAATTTCAATGAAAATTTTGAATATGAAATGCAAATTGAGTGTTTTATTAGATTCAAAAAAACACTTCGTTTAAAAAGATCACCCATTATTTATACATATTGCAGAGGATTTGATCTCTTTGACAAATCTCTCAACCCTATTATAAGAGTTTAGCTGCATTATTTTCAAATTCAAGTAGTCGTGTTGGTTCTTCTACGTCATTCATGTTTCATTTTGAAAGGTTCAGTGTCCGAGTGGTATAGTGACCCTTTAACGCTTTCGACCTACTAATGCTGGTGGCTTCGATTCCCAGCGTAATCTTTGAGAGTTCGTATTCGACCTTAAACTGTAGATACAACCGAGCTATAAAGATCTCTGATGTACCCTCTCAAAACAATGATAATAATTATTTATACTTGTAATTTTTGTGTTATATCTGTTCGGCTTCAGTAATAAATATGTTATATTTCCGAAACTTCCGAAATCGATCCGAACTTTTCACTTCAAGAAAGAATCACTTTCTTGTATTCGAGGTCCCATTACATGGGACTGCCAAGTTGTGTCCTTTATTATTACACGCTATACTCAAATCGGATCTTTCTGTCACACATTTCCACTTGCGTTAAAATTGAAATCTTGAAAATTCGCAAAGTGTAGTACAACCGAGTAGTTTGTCCCGGTGAATAATTGTCAACCCAACGGCTGCACATTCTATACGTTTCATACTTTAAGTCAGGGAAAAAATTTTCTTATTATCTTGATGTTGCAACATTAAAAAAAATAATTTTTTTCAAATAACTAGAAGCTGTCTGTCCAGGATTTTTTAGGCAACTAATTTTTTTTTCATTTTATTATCAGCTCGGTAAAGATCTTTTTCAGTTCGGATCTTAGACTATTATGTTATATAATCATAGAGAAGTTAGCTGAATGTGTATTTTCTATATATACTGTATGGAGTATTGCAGGAGTTTGTATTCTGAACTTCAAATGAATCAATAAATAATTAGAGAATAACTTAACAATTCTGCTTCATTTTCAGTATTTTCAATAATGACAATCAATATTCACAAAATATGAACTAATTTTCATTCATAAATTCTCAAACCTAATCAGTGTACTTCAAAACACTTTCAGAGGTCTCATACATGTCCCTGTAATTTGCATATATTGAACTTAAAACTGTCAATATATAGAGCAATATCTAAAACGATATCGATTAAATTTTCCCTATTGATTCTGAAGTACATTGTAGTTGCGAAGTAGACCAGCAGGTGCTCCAGAACGGGAGATTGAAAGCATAAGGAAGCATTTAATACCTACTTGAAAATCAGTCAAAACATTCACGTGTTTTCTACCCCCGTTTAAGCTGCATAGAAATATTGAGTGAGAACGCATTCGTATCTAACGCTAAGGATCGTTTGATTCAAAACCATCTTTTCAGCGCATTGTTCGAATGGAAAAAGTATATGTGGAAAACGGGGATAAGCGAGTTTCATATTCCGTTCGCGGCTGAATATGGTTAGGGGCATTTCTCGGAGCAAACTCAGGGTGTCTCAGGTTGAGAAAATCAGTATTGCAGATATGCAGGGTTTTCTTCACCTAGTGACCTCTTCACCATATTATTTATTGTTTGAGACATTTTTCAAATTAATTCGATGAAAACTATTTTAAAACAAGAAGTAAGAAAAAATACTTTCCTATTTGGGCTTTCTTTGGATACCACATTGGTCAAGTAGCTAAGTTGGTTCGATGTGAATATGATTATGAAGCAGCTTTTTGTACTTTGCAAAATTTATTGCCTCCTCTGTTAATATCTTATATATATATATATATATATATATATATATATATATATATATATATATATATATATATATATATATATATATATATATATATATATATATATATATATATATATATATATATATATATATATATATATATATATATATATAAGAGAATGAACACTAGAACATTCATTTGAAAAATTCAAATTAACCAAGAGAATGTTCTAGTAGAGCTAGATATGTGAACGTGTACGATGTGATGTCTCCATTATCCTTCAAGGGGTAAATGTTAGAGAAATAATGAAATTGATGCCACACTTGATGGAAGTGCGAGACATATATGTTTTGTTCTGCAAGGAACTCGTGTGTCGCACCAAGTCCGTCGAAGTGAGGCAACGATTTCAACCTCCGAGCATCTTCTTGAGACTCCAAGTGGAAGACCGTAGAGTAATGAATACTCCACAATTCTATCTATAGGAATCAGTAGAAAACACCTATATTTTCCATAAATCTATATTTATAAGAAATATAGATTTATATTTTAATATAAATCGATGGACGTGGTGCGACTGACGAGTTCCTTGCAAAACGAAACATTTATGTCTCGCACTTCCATCAAGTGTGGCATCGATTTCAATATTTCACTAACATTCATCCCTTGAAGAATAATGGAGACATCACGTCGTACATGTCCACATATCTAGCTCTACTATAATATTCTCTTCTTGGTTAATTTGTTTGAATTTTTCAAATGAATGTTCATAGTCTTCATTCAGTGCCATAAGCACTAAAAATTTCATTTCCTTATATATATATATATATATATATATATATATATATATATATATATATATATATATATATATGAAATTTATATATATATATATATATATATATATATATATATATATATATATATATATATATATATATATATTTTATATATATATATATATATATATATATATTATATATATATATAAGGAAATGAAATATATATATATATATATATATATATATATATATATATATATATATATTTTATGGCGTTGTTCTGTGTGGAAAAAATCTGGTTGTAAAATCAGGCAATTCAATAATGGCAGGCATTGGTTACTTGGATTCATGCATTACTTATGAAATATGAAATAATGCCCTTGCCTTCATTGTGGATATATAACGTTCTTTTAGAAACGCATAGAGATGTATATACGTTGATCAAACAGTATGATCTACATAATTACAATACAAGAGGCGCAAATAATATCCAAGCAACTAAATAACGTCTAAGTAAGTCAAAAAAACACTCGATTGATTATAATTTATATAATATCTTACCTTCCCATTTCAGAGAGCTTTCTTTCAATTAATTCAGAATAAACATGAAGAAATATCTTCTGAGATTTTGCTTCTATTCTGTCAGTGAGTATTCGGAGCACTTCAAGGCAAATTCTTCAATATGAACATGCTCACCATATCTTTTTATGTGTTATATTTTGTGCTTTATGTGTATTCTTTTTTAGTTTTACGGTGAATTGAATAATTACTTAAGTTTATCAACTTTATACTTATTAGACTGCAATCATTGGTTTTACCTAGGATTAAGTGTATCTTTACCAATTATTGTACATGATTGGCATGGAAGGAAATCACTTTCAAATAAATTTTAACTGTGAACGCCCGTTTAAAATCTCCAAATTTAGCAGTTGATCGACTAACTTGAATTTTCTTCAGAATTTTATTCGTATAGAAATGTGATTTCATTCTATTTTCCTCGAATTTTCATAAATGGATCAGTCTGATACTTTCCACATTTTTCAATTGAAATGGATTTTACGAATACTGATGGTTTGTGACAATTTGAATTTGATCTGGACAAGGGATTGAAGAACCTCGTACAATCACTCGAAATATAGCTTACTAAACCTATAAGGAAATCTGTGAAAAATGACTATGAATCTGACTAGTAAACAAGCATGCAGTGTAGGAAGTGAAATTCGACGTAGTACTATAGTAAAGTGTGTTTTTTTAGAGATATAGAACTTTATATTGCAATAAAACAACGATGGATCTTTCGATTGAAGAAAATTTTTTTTTATTCGAAAGATAATCTTGTGGCATTACATTTTAAATATGATTTCTGGCATATGCCCGCCACGGTTGGCTCGGATGTAGTCCAATCTGGACGTCCAATTTTCGTTGAATTTTTCCAACATTTGTGGCCGTATATCGGCAATTACACGGCGAATATTGTCTTCCAAATGATCAAGCGTTTGTGGTTTATCCGCATAGACCAATGACTCTACATAGCTCCACAGAAAGTATTCTAGCGGTGTTAAATCACAAGATATTGGAGACCAATTCACAGGTCCAAAACGTGAAATTACGCGGTCACCAAACTTGTCTTTCAATAAATCGATTGTGGCACGAGCTGTGTGACATGTTGCGCCAACTTGTTGAAACCACAACTCCTGGACATCATGGTTGTTCAATTCAGGAATGAAAAAGTTAGTAATCATGGCTCAATACCGATCACCATTGACTGTAACGTTCTGGTCATCATCGTTTTTGAAGAAGTACGGACCAGTGA
This sequence comes from Henosepilachna vigintioctopunctata, assembly GCA_030704895.1. Classification (NCBI taxonomy): domain Eukaryota; kingdom Metazoa; phylum Arthropoda; class Insecta; order Coleoptera; family Coccinellidae; genus Henosepilachna; species Henosepilachna vigintioctopunctata. The sequence continues at coordinate 712,959 of JARQZJ010000093.1, forward strand.
TTCCACCAGCCCATAAAGCGCACCAGACAGTCAGTTTTTCTGCATGTAACGGTGTTTTGACATACACCTGAGGATCATCTGCACTCCAAATGCGGCAGTTTTGTTTGTTGACGTAGCCATTCAACCAGAAGTGCGCTTCATCGCTAAACAAAATTCGCTTATGAAAATCGGGAACAACGGCAATCTCGTTTTGGGCCCATTTGACCAATTGATTTAGATTAATCAATTGATACGAGGAATTGCCAAACCAAACTGAAAATAAATCACTTCTCAGCTGTCAAATCGGTAGCCATCCTCAACAGTAATGCCAACTTGAAGTTCTATACCTCTCAAAAAATCACCCGTTACTTTAGTGTCAAATTTTGATTTCTTCATATTTATATTCACATTGATTACAGCTGATGACGATTCTGCTAAGTTCTGCTTATGTTCTTATGAAATTGTTTCAGTTAGTAAAGTTTCAGTTAATAAACAGAGTGATCAATACCGGGGACTATATTCAAATCATAGAATCATTAAATTGAATAAAAATATACCAATTTTCGTGTGAAACAAAGGAAAAAAGGTTGTGTTCAAAAGATTCACGATAACATTCGATGAAACTTCAATTGAATAATGGAATAATTTTAAAATCCACAAAATGAAAGCATATGAAAAAAACACGCGAAAAATTCAACTTACCTGGTCTTTTCATTGTAACATATTCTGAGATAATTTCTGATCACTTGACTACATAATATGTGTGTATCTATATATAAAATAAAAGATTTAACTCTTTTTTCATCAGTTTTTTCCAGAAAGCAAATATACCGAACCAACCCTGTTCCACACTAAAGCATGAGATTTACTTGCTGGAGGTTACTCCGGATGTAAATATCCAGCACTATGAAATATTCTTATTTCGATGAAAGACAATCGCTGAATACGCTACTATTTTTATCTCAGGTCTTTGAGTGTCAATTTTTCTGTTTCTAGCATTCATTCATCGTTCAAGATAAGGAAGTTTCGAAAAGATATAGAGTTTATTCATTTCAATATCCATCTTCTCTTCACTCCAAGATAACTTTTGTATGTGCAAATCTATAAACTATAACGATGTAGGTATATTGAGAAATGTTACTTGATTAGTATATACTTTTTTCAACCTGATAAATTTCGTAAAGTATGTTGATTTATTTCGAGCACAATCAGTGAAACATTTTCAAATGGCTGGTATTTAATTAAAACACTTGGGGTCAATTCCACTCAAGCACTTACACCAAACAAAAAAAATATTTACAGCAAACAGAAACATTGTCGCATACTATATACTTGTACATTCAAATTCAAAGTTGAAATCACAGTGTATTGTTAAATAAACGTATTATTATTATAAATACAGACAAAAAAAATTTTTAGCCTTGACATATATTTCGGGGTACTAGTGAGTGCTACTCCAAAGGAAATATGCTCTAAAATTTCCAATGAGCTTAGAAAATCTTACATTTTAAAATGAAAAACTACGAAATTGAAAAGTATTCAAAAAAATTCGAAATGTTAATAGTAGGAAGGTTTGAATAAAATAATTTTCCAAAAGGTCGATATTCGCAGTGCTATATGGTTGATGAAATATTGAGATTTCAACCCAATCTTCTTCTCCTAGTGTTATGACCTTTCGATCGTTGAGCATTGATATCACATTTGCAAGTAAGTCATAATCATTCCTTTATCCGCAGCTTTTTTTCTTCCAATTCAAAGCAATCTGTTGAATGCTGGTTAATCTTCCAGAAGCACTCTGTGCTTGTGCCGAAGTTTGACTCTTGTTCAAGAACGTTCTAAGAACATGGTGGGGATCGAACCCACCAGCACCATGATCAGAAAGCATTATAGGGTCACTATACCGTGCAGATACTGAGACTCTGAAGTAGTACAAAAAAGGGTTGATTTATCGAACCTCTCTATGATTTGCTTACTGCCTACACTTCAGTTTCATTATTTTTCCTTGAATGAAATAACAGAAAACGTATTTTTCTGACATTTTTTTCTCATAATATGTCCGAAATACTTCAGTTTTCGGCGCTTTATGGTTCATCGCCCTTCATTTCTTACTCTGTATACCCAACTGATTTTCAGAACTCTTCTGTATACGTAGATCTCAAAGGCTTCTTCTGTTCAGTTCAGTTGAGTATTTATTGATGTCTAGACCTTAGCTAAGAAGAGAAGTCCAGAAAAAACATTCTCATCTTATTGACCGAATGTCATTTCTATAACCATTTTCGTAAAAATGGATTTAGTAAGACTAATTATTGAAATATTCGAATTTTCAATTTTCCAGAAAATTTAAAATTTTTTTTATTCACATGTGAAGTTTCTCGTGAATAATACCAAAAACCACTGAGAAATAATGTCTTTCAGCGAATTAAAAGATAATAAAATACTTTTCAGCATTAGATAATTGATATGTTATACATCAGAATCTTGCTTCAAGAGATAAAATCGAAAAATTCCAAACATGTATACAAAAAAATTTCAAAACTTCGAAATAATTCACATTCAATTTGTGAACTGGTGCATCTACATATTGACACACTGATGTATTGCAACCCTGTTCTGGTCAACGATTTTTTTCATTTGGCTAGTCAAAAATTCATGTGAAGAATTCGCTTTGCTCTATTCAGATTAATCAATTGAAAAAATCCGCTTTACATTCCAAAAAGCACCAACAGTGACCTTTCTGGCAGGTAGAATTGACCACGCTATTTTATTCAGTCACCGGTTTGTCTCGCTGCTTTGACAACTGTATTATTTGAAACGTAAAGTGATGGATCACTCTATCCATGATATCAGATCGCCGCATAGTATCGGTCAAATTCTTTTTAAAGCGATATATGCATTGTTAACAGATTTATTTCATGTCAGGTCATGTCTTTTTATCGAATCTTGAACAAAACCTTCTGTATAAAATTATTCATGGAGAGTATGCTGCTTTCCTTCTTTTAAAATACTTGAACCAGAGCAACCACACCAAAAAGCATAAGGAATTTTTTTCTTTGATGGCAGTTCTTGGACTTTTTGTCCATGAATCTTAACAAATATTAGTAGAGTCACATTAAATTCCAGGCGCTTAATTCGTAATAGTACAAATCAAAAGAGACATGCCTTTTCAACCATTACCAGTGTTATATTAAATTCTGTATTAAATTATCAAAAACAACAGAATCCTATGACGCATTTATTGACTCGTTAATATATATTGCACACAATATCTACATCCATTTCGGATCTCTATAGAACAATATTATTTGCTACATGATAATTAATAGCATCGCCAAAAATGCAAGGCGAAGAAATTTTTTGAATCACCTCGTATGTATACATTGATAATATCAAAATCATTTACCCCACTTTTATAATGTACAGAGGCTTTCAAAAAAATTATTCCTAAAAATTCACAATTTTATTGACATATCATTATCATAATATCGACCTCATTTCTGGAGAGTAATCTGTCCAAAATTATTGATTAAAAAATGTATAAGCTTGTTTAGAAAATATGTGAAACCAACCACTTTCATTTAATTTCATCCTGAGCTCGCTATTTTTGTTTGATATTAGACCCATTAATCAGTTCGCCCCTTTTTGCTGTATTCTTAACCTCCAGGGGTTTACTTATAAATGGCACTAAACTCGGTGGTGCGCTTAACTCCAAGGATGCAAAACTGCGTGGATTTTTCACGCATTACTTCCTCTCGGAGGGGTTCAACCCCATCTTCTCGAATAATTCACTTTCGAGTGCAGACGCAGGGGTGCTTTTAATTATTGCTCTAGTATTTATTTTGATTCAGATTGTTCGAGGTTTCTTTGACATTATCAAGGCGGTGTTTTATCAAGAAGGCTACGTAATACTTTGCTCAGACTGAAGACAAGGCAATTCGCATTGCAGGTTCGCTTCAGGTTTCTTTTCATACTGTGGTTTATTCAATTAGAAATTGCTTTGTCAACCAAAATTAAATCAGTACAATAGAGTTGAATGAATCACAGTTACTGACAACGTATATTATTGTCACATTTTTTCATTATCAATCAACTCATTATTACATTTATTCTTCTTCAATTTCAAACCATGTAGCTTTCGTTTTCCTTCAAGAGAGGAATATAACGTATTCCAAATATCCAATATCAAGGACACTTACCTCTGCTAGAGATTCACTTTTAAATTTATTCTGCTCGTGGCGGCGGTCTCTATTGTGACGATTCCCATTATTTTCCAGAAATTTCTTTACCCTCTGAGCTGTATAGGGTAGTTCCTGAACTCCTTATGAGATCATTACATCGCGGTTCTTCATGTATTCCATTAGATTCCTTTGAAATATCTCTGGTCAACTTTAGGATGATTGGTATACGTTTGCCACTATATTTTCAATTCGCGCTCTCGGTGCTTCGATATTTTCTGTCGTGCTTCTCAATAATGTTGCTGGACTTTGATTGCGACTGTGATCAATATTTCCTCTGGTTTATAAATCCAAATTATATCAGATCTTAATAAAGTTGATTAAATATTCGCTGAACTTTTGGAGAAACATTGTTTAATATATTAAATAAAAACGCTTGGCTTGGTTTCACAAAATTTAGAATAAGTACTTGACAATTGTTTCCGGGTATTACCCAATTTTCAAAAGTTAACAACTGTTTTATCAGTTTAATGTTGTCATTCTCAATAATTGTGTACAGAATAAAATTCTTGTATGATATCTTTTCATTCTATGACATTTGTAAACTCAGTACTACTTTATGATGTTGAATCTTTGCCACAGTGTCATATCCTTATTTGTTTTTTATAGATGTAGATCAATTATAAATAGTAAGATATTTAATAAGTGAGATAGAATTCTCGCTTACCTCTTGGTGAAACATGATTAAATAAAAATTAAATCAAATTCTAGGCTTAATGTTTCACAAATATTTGTGAACCATTAAGTCAAGAGTTTGATTTGAATGTGTAGACAGATATTTATTGATGCAATTCGAATTGTTACATTTTTAGCATATATAAAAAAGGAACTGAAATGATAAAAAACAAAAAAAAGTCAGAATGAAAAAGGTAATTGAATCTCCAGTACACAACCTGTGAAGAATTCATCGCATGACTTGTAGCTTTTTCGCAGTAAAGTAACTCAAATTTGGGATGATCAGCGTTCTCCAAATTATAAAATTTATGAAAATTGAAGGTTATAAAATTTTAAATTCTTATTATTATGTGATTTGACCAGTCTAGACCATCCTGCACGTTGAACTTGTTCATTTCTCGTGTAACAACAGGTGTTTTTTTAGAGGTATAGAACTTCAAGTTGGCATTACTGTTGAAGATGGCGACCGATTCAACAGCTGAGAAGTGATTTATTCTCAGTTTGGTTTGGCAATTCATCAAACGATCATCAATCAAGGCGTAGATTCGTCGAATGGGCCCAAATCGAGATTCCCGTTGTTCCCGATTTTCATAAGCGAATTTTGTTTAGCGATGACGCGCACTTCTGGTTGAATGGCTACGTCAACAAACAAAACTGCCGCATTTGAAGTGAAGATAATCCTCAAGTGTATGTCAAAACACCGTTACATGCAGAAAAACTGACTGGTGTCCTTTATGGGCTGGTGGAATCATTGGTCCGTACTTCTTCAAAAACGATGATGACCAGAACGTTACAGTCAATGGTGATCGGCATAGAGCCGTGATTACTAACTTTTTCATTCATGAATTGAACAACCATGATGTCCAGGAGCTGTGGCTTCAACAAGACGGCGCAACATGTCACACAGCTCGTGCCACAATCGATTTATTGAAAGACACGTTTGGTGACCGCCTAATTTCACGTTTTAGACATGTGAATTGTCCTCCAAGATCTTGTGATATAACATCGCTAGACTACTTTCTGTGGGGCTATGTATAGTCATTGGTCTATGCGGATAAGCCACAAACGCTTGACCATTTGGAAGACAATATTCGCCGTGTTATTGCCGATATACGGCTACAAATGTTGGAAAAAGTCATCGAAAATTAGACGTCCAGATTGGACTACATCCGAGCCAGCCGTGGGGGTCATATGCCAGAAATCATATTCTAAATGTAATTCCACAAGATTATCTTTCGAATAAAAAAAAATTCTTGTCAATCGAATGATCCGTCGTTGTTTTATTGCAATTTAAAGTTCTAAAAAAACCCTTTATTAGTGAAAATCACTATTTGAGCAAGATATTCTTCCTCTTTAATATTATTTATGAAAAAATAATTCTACGCCGAACGAACTCATTCAGGAATATTCTCCTTTCTCACTAATTACTAAATGACTTATACTAAAGAGCTACAGTTGATATTGATTTTATCGTTTCAAAAAGTGGATGAGTTTCAATATATAATAATTAAATATTTTATTTCATTAGCGGCCGATCTTACTAGTCGCAGCCACTTCATACCCAAACCTAAAATCAATAAAGGAGAGTAATCATTTCATACAATGCACGCAACTTTTGAATGAGTATTATATTCCACATATAACTACCGACCAACCTCCACAAAGGTATTAAATGTATCATAGTAGCATATAGTACATTATGTCAACAAAGGTAGGTAAAGCCATCGACCTAGCGAAAGAGGATTAACATTTCGCAAATGAACCGAATCTGAACTAATATTAGTTCAACAAGTACGAGGACGAACTTGGGGGCTTGAACGGTGATTTCCGAAATAAAATTGTGGTAGGTGTGTTCAGTTTTGTACACCTGAGTACGATTATCTAATACTGAAGAGCCATAAATTAGTATTTTGTCCCATTTGATATATGCGAGTAAATTTTGTATATTCTGTTGTGTTGAAATGTGTAGAGAAATTAATTGAATTTACGTGAATTATGAATATATTATAAATATGAAAATATTATGAATATTAATATTTTGTTAATTATCATTACATTGCAACCAAAAATTAAATGTCGAGTGATTTTTTGTGTTATGAATTTTTATGAAATTGTTACAGGAATTGATATTGCTTTCGAATGCACATTTTCTATGATTTGATGCAATAATAAACAAATAATAGTAAACTGTTGAATTAACGCAAACTGTTAGAAAGTAATACACAACACCAAAAACCTACCATTTTATTTCAATTTTTCAATTACTTATATCAATAGGTTACACGTTAGATCTTAGTAATGTCATTAAAGCTTAAAAATATGTTTAGCACTTATTTGAATTATCTTACCATCAACTGCTTCTTCGGCTTGAATTCTCAAGTGGACCAGAACGGAATATTTCTTGTTTTGAGACATTATTACTTGACGAAAATTCTCGATTTATAATTTAGTTATTTTTCTATTTTATTTAATAGTCAATGACTCTCTGAAGATTAGATAGTGAAGTTTATTTTCAAGAGCTGACATTTGAATATATGATATGTTTATAAATATAAATATATATATATATATATATATATATATATATATATATATATATATAAATAAAAATTTTATGGGTTATAGGCAAGAAAGGAGGCCTCTATGAATGAATTTTATCCAATTTGTTTGCCTGGTCTATATTTCGACTGTATTTACAGTCTTGATCAGGACTTTAAAACAGATGTTTATAACAGAAATCATGTTAACATTTGGTTTAAAAACTTACGGCTAACTAGGAAATATAAGTATGACCAATACCATCAACAGAGGAAATGTGTGAAATAACAAAGTGTAAGTGATATTGTGAGTAATATTTGGTTTCTGTGCAGTTACATAAGGTTATTTTATAAAATAAATATAAAAATTAAAATAAATATTGAAATAAATAAATATAAATATATAATTTAAATAATTTTTTGTTAATTTTATTTATTTAGGTTTCACTGGCGATTAAAACGTTGTATAATAAATTTTGAGAAGTCATTAGAATTCTATTTATTTTCCTAATATTCAATAAAAAAATAATTTGTGAATTCACATATATTTCAACAACCCTCACCAAAACTCCCTTTAAATTGTCAGTATAAAGCCACGGAAAAATATTTGCATGTTGGTTAAAATGATTTAGACCTCCCTTATTAATTTTTAATACGTAGTTTCAAACGTAGTTTTAATATACGTAATAAAAGTAAAAAGAAGATTATATCGCCCGAAAAAACAAACGAGGAAAGAAATTAATTTTCAGATTTATCCTGTGTTCTACATGACGCATTCATATGACTGAAACTAAACCTTTTATTAATTATTATCGAAATATGAACAACCACAGCACATAGGATGGAATTTGTCGCAGTATTTTGAAAAAAGATAATACCTGCATAAGTGGTATTTTGTAGATCCCGGCGTGTTTTGGTCCACATAAACAGAAAACCTGAATTATTCTGGATTCTTGAGGAAGAATTATAATTTGTATTGTTAATCTTCGTATAAAAGGAAAAAGGATTCCAGTAAAGAAATCGAATATTTTAAATAATTCATTTCAAATAGAGAATATTGACTTTTTTTTGCTCAGTAACAAATGTCTTCTAAAACTTATATGGGAATCTATTCCTATCAAGTAAAATGAAATGAATAATCAGAGATTAAATAATGTTGTTTCATTTATGTTTTACCTGTAACACAAAAATGAATTTAAAATCTAAAAATTTCATGGGAATCTGACTTGCAAACTTGAATAAAATATGGAATCTGCTCTAAAAAGTTTATTCAAAAGGTATTTGACTGTTTCCACATAAATATCTCAAATTATTCTTTATAGCTGATGCATATTTCTCATTTGATTAATTCTCTTTAAATTTTTATGAAAATGACAGACAGAGTTTGAATGAATAAGGAACCCGCCAAAACACTGCTATACAGGTTACTTAATATGACGTCACTATGCAATAAACACATTGCATTAACCGTCACATTGTAATACGACTGTCGATAATTAAATTTAGTGATTGTTGACGATTTCATAACTTTAATTTGATAAAATGTCTTATAAATGGTGCGTAATGCCACATTGTACTAACACATCTATTAAAACCTCGGTGAAAATGTTTTTGGACCTTCCGACAAACACTAAAATTCGAAAAAAGTGGTTAACTCTCTCTCGTAGAAACCCGTAAGATCTAGCTGTAAAATCTCACGCTTTCATGTGTGAAGATCACTTTAACGTAAGTAAATAATTCCTACCCTATATTTCATACATAAATAATGAGCTGATTTTATTACATATTCGTTATAGTCTTCTCTATACATTCTACTATATTTTGAAGTTGTTAATTACGTACGTATTTAAATGTTGATCTTGAACGGAATAAGCTGAATTTTATCTATCTTTGTATTTTTATACTTTGGTATAATGAAAGATTTGAAATGATCAAACTTCAATACTTTATGGTATATGAGTTATATTGGACACGACTTAATTTTTATTCACCACAAGGGTTACAGAATAACTTTTTGTTCTCACTTTGTGTTCGGGGCACATCCTACATTTTATTGTGCATGGTCTCCGTAAGTTTCTCTAGAGGACCTGTAAAAGCAAGGAAAACATAGTATATTTCTTACATGTTTAATACAGTCAAGTAGTACTGCACTTGATTGAATTTATTATGATTTTGGTTCTCAAATTGGTAAATAAATAAAGTCAAAAATGTATAGGTATATTATTTTTCATGCTTCATTATCTATTTTATATTAATTTTCAACTAAAGCTTGTAAGTATTGAATGGTCATTTAACAAATAACCTAAGATGTTTGTGATATTAAGTAAACTTTTTAAGGCATTTTTTAAAACATTCATTCATTTAGAGTATAATTTATAATATATAGAGTAATACTTACTATGCTGTTTTCACATTCTTTAATTCTATTAGCATAAATTTAGCAATCCTGATTTAGCATAAAAATCAGGATTGCTTCTACCAAAATTGGCAATTCTACCAAAATCTAAAATTGTCCAACCATAATAGCGTCTATTCTTCGGAGATTTCTGCTAACAGCTTTATCAAAATTGCTGTCCATCGTACCTTTTATAATATATATTTCTAATTATTCAAAATAATTTCTCTGTTTTGTCTCTAACAAATAAAATAGCTAATAACACCAGGAAATAAACACTCAAAACACACATGTACAGAGACATCAGGGAAATGAACGTTAGTCTTTGTTGGCTCTTGGCTTTGTTTCCTGCACGGTGACATCACTCGCGATTTAGCCAATCCAGTGCGTTTTCGATCACGTGATCAAATATGAAATTTTAATTATTTATTATTGATTTCTTTTAAAAATCATATATATTTCAAAAGGATATAATGGCTATATTGGTTCAAAATAATATTTACTATCAACCTAACAACATTTTAATCTATATTCTTATTGCAGTCAAATATCCTGTTATAACCTCTTGGCATCTGTAAATTCTTCAGAAAAAATTAGCACACCTACAAATTTTGTTAAATTAATTTCGCTGCTTTTTAACGTATATGACCGATGAACCGCCATAATTTCTTGGAATTTTGTTACCTACGTATTATCATAAACCTTTCTTCAGCTTGAAAAGTGGAAAATGTAGGCTGCAGATCATTAAAGTACGCAAACATCGCATATGGATAGAGATCGGTTTCAGTCGGCTGCGGCAGTCAGTGACAACATTCCAACGGTGCCAGTTGCCTGGCCGGCGAAGTGCAGAGAACCTGATCCGAGCGAGAAAGCACCAACTGTCAGTACCGCTCTAGTACCCGAACGTTCCGACAGTCAGTTCGATGACTCTCCGTGATTCTTCATAAGAAAAAGTAAAATTAAAAGGTGCGAAATTACAAAGTACGACATTTCAGTGCATCGTTGGAGTACGTACTGCCACAAAGTGTGTTCTGTAGTTTCAATTTGGTTTCGTTGAAATTATATTCGAAACAAGTGTCCTCGAATTCTTCGTGCTATCGTGGGTGTTAATTATGCAGCAGTTTTGTTCGAGTTGATGATGTGCTTGTGTAACTTTAAAATGTCATATACTGCCAAATTTCACGATTGAAAGTGTTGAAAAATGGGCAGATTGGGAAAGTCTTCTTCGAATAGTACCAGCTTAAATGTGAACTATAGGAAGCTAGTGGATGAGTACAGCAGTAGTAGTGATATTTTCAGGAATATTATGCCAGCTATCCCTAAATATCTGTCATATTGTTGTCATCGCTGTGGACATACACAAAATATACAGGTACTACTTGCCGCCTGAAATAACCTTTAGATCCTGTAGGTATTTTAATTGTGAAAGCGTGACCTGCTTAACTAGGAGCTTATCGTTGTTTTTCACACGCAAATGAATGGTTATAAACAGAGTACTATTTCATTTTAAATTAGCTGCATATTTATAAGTTCTCTTCAATCATTATCTTGATAGTTTTAATGCTTGGCACAAATTTCTGGTTTCGCAAATACGAATAATTTTTCCCCTCTTGAGTTTATTCGCGAAGAACGATTGAGAAGGCGATATTCGTTTACCACATCGCCCAGCCGTCATATGAAAGCCAGAATTTTGTAACTTTCTCATATTCCGTTGAAATTTCTCATATTATAATATCATATGTTATTAGAAGATGACGAATATTATCTGCTTGAAATTATATAGGTTCTCAAGTATTAAAATTAATCTGATACAGTAGGTATGGAAGTATTGGCGATTTTCGAAAAATTGTGATTATTTTCAAATTTTGTATACATATTTAGACTTTTACGCGGTTACTATTGATGAAAATGTTTCGGAAGTTTCTACCCAATAATTATTAAGTACTGTTTGACGACACACTCATTCCATGCCAAACTTGATGATATTTTCAGGTTACCAAAGCGATTTACAAAAGTTGTTGTGATAACTATAATACATATAATAATAATAAAATAAATTTATTGAGAAACATTCCTTACATTGTAGAATTACATTCATTACATTTGATACAATTACAACTAAGAAGAATGCTCTCAAAAGGACTGAATTCAGTTTTGAGTCTGATCTTCCATTCATCCCTCGAGCAGAAATATTGGTTCAAACAAAAATATTGGTTAAATTTATATTTACAATAATATACAACTTTATTTGAAAAAAGAAAAAAATTAGCTCAGAAATAAAACATTTGAGACAATTTCACATGGTGAAGGACATTAGTGTTAAAAAAATATACAAACATATGATACAATAATTGATTCATACATTATTGCCTATATTCGAATCATCGAAATACTCTGCTACACTATAGTATGCCTTTGTTAAGAGCAGAGATTAAACTCTCCTCTCAAACAAATGAGCTTTCAGTACTTTCAAATTCGATGGTAAATGGTTGAAAATTTTAATACTCTGATAATGAAGGGAGTGCTCAAATTTAGCTGTTTGATGCATAGGAATAAGTTGCACATCACTGATCCTTGTTGAATACTCATGATTACTATTCAATTTAAAAAACCTTTGGTCATTTTCTTTAACATATAACAAACATCTATAAATATATAAACACGGTAAGGTGAGTATCTATGTAATTATCAATGAAGATAGGTTTACAAGATGTTCGTTGATGAATATTGAATATTAATCGAAGTTTTCGCTTCTGTGTAATAAACACCCTATTTATTTCTGTAGAGCAGCCCCACATCAGAATATTATAATTTAGATGACTAACTATATAGAACACAGTTTCATTGATGACAAACATTCTCAACACAGTTTCGAGGTACCATGTTCTTAATATACTTTCACTTGTATGTACGAGTAATTAATATTAGGAAATTGAAATGTAAAACTAGATACAATTCTTTACTTGATATCGAAGTAATAAATTCCATTATGCAAATTAGATACTAGCGATCATATTCTTCTCACTGTAAATTTGTGAAGCGGAAATTGAATGAAATTCAAGCAGTGTGGGAAGTGAATTCGGAAGCCATACTGCGAAAAATGTATATCGATATCAATCGCAGTCCCTAACCTGGATGAATACGCGTACTTTTTATATATTCTTGTTTTTATATATAGATTTCGATAATCGCCCAACCAAAAACTTTTTTTTTGTTCTTTTACGAACTTTGGCCTTGACAATAGATAATTGGCCAGCAGGATATAGCTAATCATAAATCGCTACTCACTAAACTCAAGGATAAATAACAAGGACACAATACGCAAAGGGTCTCGTCAATGCGATTCTTCTTCTTCATACTCTGGATTTATCTAACAGGATAATTGACTGAAATAGAGATATTTAACAAAACTCTGAAAAAATAAGGATACAACATTGGAAGGGAAACCACAATATTAAATAGATATCACGAATAAAAAAGAAGAATTTAACAAGATGAGAGATTCTTTCAACCTGTACTTTCAATATGATCATAAATCGAATCAAAAACTTACAAAATATTAGTTATAAAAAATATAAACTTAAATTCAAACACTTGAATGATTTACACTTTATTAACTACATAGCATGACGCGTGTCGTCGTTACAATCGACTTCTTCAGATGCTTACAGAATAACATTATTCTGTAACCATCTGAAGAAGTCATTTGTAACGACGAAACGCGTCATGCTATTTAGTTAATAAAACTGTAAATCATAAGTTCAAGTGTTCGAATTTAAGTTTATATTCAATTATAACTAATGGATTCACAACAAGTAAACGCCAACACTATTAAATAGTTATAAAAGAAACACAATTTGAGCGATTGATTGGATCTAACGTCCTTCTCATCTTCGTGAGCAATACCTATTTATTTCACCTAAAAATGTTAATTGCAACTCTACAAATACTTATTTCATAGTACTTACATTTATTGATCGCTCTCCAATTGAGTATGCCCTACTTCTGTATCATTATAGTAATTGTCAGTTGTGAAAATATCCAATTTTTTTCGAGACTACAATGATCCATGTGTTTTTTGCTGAAAGTGTACTATTTAATCATTTGATGTGTACAGTGTAATGAAATTAACCGTTAGTTCCAAGAAAATTAATGTTTCGATAGTTGGATATTGAAGAGTTTCTATAAAAATTGTATTTGATTCAATTGATATCAGCTCAATAATTCGATTATTGAAGTATTTAAGTAACATACATTGTTCAATATCAATAGTTTTTGATTAATTTAAATTTTATTATTCATCACGTTGGGAGGTTAGCTATTGCACTTAATTTATGAGAAATATTAGTTATATTCATTATTATGGTCATATGTGGTGGTACAGAATAAACCTGAATAAAATATTCACTTTTACAGATGATAATACCAACAATAGTTACAAAGGATAACTATATAATTACTTACCTACGTAATTTTTTTTCCAAAAGTTTATATAGAAACCAGTAAGTACTTCAACTTACACGTTGTTAATCTGTTATCGCCACTCATCTACTTAAAATTTCAAATTTCCAAAAAATTACTTAGTATTCTCAGTTTGATGTTTTGTTGAGAAAATATTTTCTCAAAATTTCAAATTCAAGATATAGAGTTTACAAATGGTCCCTCTGAAATTTGAATGCATCCTTCAGTTTATTCATTTCTTTATATTGTACATCAAAAACTATGAACCATTAATTTTGAGCCCTTCCAGAACTCATATTCAAAATTGATTAATTCAAAATATAATTTTTTAAATGAAAAATCATGATGAAAGTATAAACAAGTGAAAATTTGGAAAATTTACCTCTTCGTCCTCATAAATTTGGCAATATAATCGACTAATAGGAATTTCTGCTATTTTCATTTTGCAAACAAAACTAATTGTTATTAGTGGCCGCCAAAGTTTGAACAAACAGATTTGCGAATTCTTCTGGTACTTATGAGAGAATTGAGTCTTAAAAAGTTTAAATTATACCTGAGGATCTTTTAGAGCGGATGATCAGAATTTCGATTGTTTTTATCATTCCAGGAATGCAGTTTGAACAAATAATGAGCTAAACTGTGAGCTGCTTGAAAACGTCGGAGATTGAAGGCGTTGTGTCAATGACCTACCAACACACTCTGATTCACTTCTTCGCTCTGGAATTTCACAGACCATAAATCCTAAATATCTTATTTGCAATGGTTATTTTTCGAATTTCTTCCATATTTGTAATACTCCCACTGATGTAAGTTATTCAAAATCGATATTCAAAATACTCTTCTTGCTTTTCACGGAATGCCGTCGAGTTTAAATTTAAACTCGATTTGAAGCAATTGCTTCAAATTTGAGACAAAACTTGTTGAAAGCATAGGTTTCTCCTAAAAATTTGCCAAAAATATAAGACTAAAGATATCCATATGAGTGACATATGTTGTTAAATATCTATTTTGGTGAATCGTGCTTTAATATTTGGTTACAATAAGATACTCTAATACAGATAGGTTTAATGCAGAAAAGGATTGTCTAAAAATTGGAGAATTGTTGCTCTTCATTTTACATTTTCCTTTCGTATTTACTGCCTGTTTCAGATAGTTATATGTTTAATATTTCAACAATAACAGGTTATTTTCAATGTTGAAAGCTTTATTTCTGTTGACGTTTCTTTGTATATCACAACTTCGTTAAAACTTTCATTATTTATTTTTTTAGTTTTGACAAAGTTGTGATATACAACAAGTCTAAAAACCTGTTTCAGATAGTTATAAAGGGTATTTTTTTTAGAGTTATAGAACTTTAAATTGCAATAAAACAACGATGAATCATTCTATTGACAAGAATTTTGTCCATTTTGTCTACGGCTGGCTCGGATGTAGTCCAATCTGGTCGTCCAATTTTCGATGACTTTTTCCAACATTTGTGGCCGTATATCGGCAATAACACGGCGAATATTGTGATGACTTTACATAGCCCCACAGAAAGTAGTCTAGCGGTGTTAAATCACAAGATCTTGGAGGCCAATTCACAGGTCCAAAACGTGAAATTAGGCTGTCACCAAACGTGTCTTTCAATAAATCCATTGTATTACGAGCTGTGTGCCATGTTGCGCCGTCTTGTTGAAACCACAGCTCCTGGACATCATGGTTGTTCAATTCAGGAATGAAAAAGTTAATAATCATGGCTCTATACCGATCACCATTGACTGTAACGTTCTGGCCATCATCGTTTTTGAAGAAGTACGGACCAATGATTCCACCAGACCATAATACGCACCAAACAGTCAGTTTTTCTGGATGTAACGTTGTTTTGACATACACTTGAGGATTATCTTCACTACAAATGCGGCACTTTTGTTTGTTGACGTAGCCATTCAACCAGAAGTTCGTAAATGGAAAATGAACGTAGTGCGCGATACGTATTCCGCACAGAACCATTATTTTCGAAATGAAATTGCACTATTTGCAAGCGTTGTTCAGGCGTGAGTCTATTTATGATGAATTGCCAAACCAAACTGAGAATGAATCACTTCTCA
Organism: Henosepilachna vigintioctopunctata; assembly: GCA_030704895.1. Lineage (NCBI taxonomy): Eukaryota > Metazoa > Arthropoda > Insecta > Coleoptera > Coccinellidae > Henosepilachna > Henosepilachna vigintioctopunctata. The sequence goes on from JARQZJ010000093.1 coordinate 729,328, forward strand.
GCTGTTAAATCGGTCGCCATCTTCAACAGTAATGCCAACTAAAACCTCTAAAGAAAACAACCTTAATTTTTCATATTTTTAATAATACCAGGCTAGTTTCAACTTGCCCCTTTTAGATATATTTTTCAGTTCTATTTATATTCATGAAGTTATATTTTTAATAACTTCAGCAATAACAGGCTATTTCAATGTTAAAAGCTTTATTTTCGTTGACGTATGTCACAACTTTGTCAAAACTTTTATTATTCATTTTTTATTTTTTCAATTTTAACAAAGTTGTGATATACAACGAAACGTCAACAAAAATAAAACTTTTAATATTTAAAATAGTCTGTTATTGCTATAAAAATATTATATAAATAAATGAATATATATATATATATATATATATATATATATATATATATATATATATATATATATGTATAAAACTCGGTTCTCGGAATGAGCCGCGTTCTAGATTTATATAATCTCGACGTTTCGGCTTCCGTTGTGAAGCCATCTTCAGGAGTTGGAATAAATTAGTAAAGGAAAGGGTTACTCGGTTACGTGGCCTCAATCTGCCTACTCCACGAGCCAAATCGTTTCTAATAGTTAACTCCGAAGTCTCAAACTGCCTACTCTTCGGAGTCAACTGTAGTAGTAGTTAGTAGTGAGTAGTAGCTATATATATATATATATATATATATATATATATATATATATATATATATATATATATATATATATATATATATATATATATATATATATATATATATATATATATATATATATATATATATATATATATATATATATATATATATATATATATATATATATATATATATATATATATATATATATACATATATAGCTACTACTTCTCACTACGACTACATTCAAATCAATTGTTGCAGAATTGATTGAATAAGCAAGTAACTACAAATAGTTATTTTAAATATGAATTGCACTGAACTGCTTTATAAATTCAAATAGTGGGTCGTATATAGAAAATCGACCCACATAGAACAATGTTCAATGTATTTTCGAACATTCCACTGTGGAACACTTAGACGTAGCATTTACAAAATTATCGCAAACAGCCTCATTCCACTAATATTTCATTCTTGAACAAGTAATAGGAATATTTGAACAAGAAATCAATATCGGTGATCATATTCAACTTGCAATTCCCATTCAACTATAAACTTCAAAACACAATAGCACAATAGTGGATGTGTCTAGTCATAGAAAAGCGTGCAGTTCATGATTTCGGTTCATTATTTCTTGTTACCTGCAGTCAGCTGCCATATGTTATAATGAAAACTTTGACAAAGGTATTCAATATATCTTCATCGCTAAACACGCGAATCCCGATCCAGGCCAATCTTTTCATCATATATTATTTCGCTCCATGCCATCTTAAGAATCACACATAATAATAGAATCCCCACAAAGTCTGCAGTCAATACGATAACAATGCTCTTTACCTTATTCTTTCAACGGCAGGTACTTCTCCATCATTTTCCTGAAGGTGACAATAGCTCACTAATCAAGACCGGTCGAAACCAGGGGAAGATACAGTAGCGTACACCACATGGAACTTTGGACTCATTTCGAGTTGTTCTGTTCGGAACGTTCATTTGGAATGATAACTTTTTGGAACGGAACAGAACGGTATTAAATTCTGCGGAACACTTTATTTTGGAAAGGGAGTGAACGAATTCCAACACATTGGACTGGGCAACAGTAAAAGTGTAAAAGTATGAATGGAATAAAATGTATGACATTCATTCATCACTGAGTAATAATTGTGTTAAATAATCTTTTATGTGTTAAATATTCGGTATTTACCTGAGATTTATGTTGCTTGTTTATTTGTAACAGCCGTTTACATATGTTTCAAGCTAATTGACTCTCATCAGAACGGCGTAGTTCAAGTTATTAAATGTTCACACTTGAAAGTTAATTAAAAAGAAAAAACACAGAAAAAAACAACACAAAATTCCACGTGAGGAATCTACATCATTTTTGGTTTAAAATTGAGTATCTTGACCAAGCTGTTACAGCTATATTTTCAGACTGAATCAATGTCTACCTGCGATGAGATATTTATATCTTCTAGAATTTTGTACCGACAATATGATAAATTAAGAACAAGGTTTGTCAGGCTGAAAAAGGAGTTAATAGTTTTCGGTATTTACCTGAGATTTACGTTGCTTGTTTATTTGTAACAGCCGTTTACATATGTTTCAAGCTAATTGGCTCTCATCAGAACGGCGTAGTTCAAGTTATTAGATGTTCACACTTGAAAGTTGATTAAAAAAAAACACAGAACAAAACAACACAAAATTCCACGTGAGGAATCTACATCTACATTAATTTATATATATATATAAATATATATATATATATATATATATATATATATATATATATATATATATATCTTGAAATTGATTTATTGCCTGTTTGAGGTATTTATTTTGAAAGTTTTTAGCATATAAAAACTTTTAAAGAAAAAAAAAATTTTTAACTTTTTTTTATATATATATATATATATATATATATATATATATATATATATATTATCGAACTATATAGAATATCGAATATTCTTCTACGCTACTGTGGATAAAAGAATGAGTGTGCCATTTTGCCATTTTGAGAGCTCCTGTCAGGTCAACAAAAGAATAATTGGAACCCTCTTGAATATGTGAATCGAAAAGAATGAACTTCACTCTACTGCGCGCTATATTCAAGACCAAGAGTGTTTATAATCGTATTTGGATCCCTGCTGCCCTGGAGCTCAAGTCGAGAATCGGGAAGGCGTATAATGGCATTGGTTATAGAATATATACGGACCTATAAGCTTTGTGTGCGTTTCTTGTGGATGGTACAAAAGTAACTACACCTTTGTTATTTCTCCACAAAGCGATATTTGCTACATTTTATGATAGACTCGGATCTTTATATGATGAGAAACTTTGTATAGAGTATGATACCGTCATATATGGGATATAGTTTAGGTATCTTTTGGTTATGCATCACAAAATTCAGGTGAGAGATTGAAACTACATAATTCTATAACTACATGAAGTTTCTATAACATAAAATTGTCAATAATCTAAATATGCCATGTCTATTCAGAACTCTTTATAAATTATCGAAATGTGAATTAAAACAGTAAGAAAAAATTTTAGAAAATTCAAAGGAAAATAACACTCTCTTCAAATACTACACAAGTATTCAACAGAATGACAATTTTTGAGCAATTAAGTAATATAATTCAATGAAACTAAGCCAAGTTTTTTTATTGCATATTGATAAGTATTAAATAATGTTTTTTTTTCAATACGGTGGACCTACAGTTTAACGCCGGTTCCGAACAGCCATTGGGCTTGTAATCGATGTACATTATCCAGCATATTTCATTATTTAAACTACTTTAATCATAGACAAACACAAACACCCTTCAGCGGGGCTTGAACCCGAGTTCTACCGCACCATAGTCGGGGGTTCTACCGACTAAGCTACGGAGACCAGCGAATAACATTTCACCAAGAGATCAATGATTATTCAATTGATAGCGAAGCTTTTTTCGAAACTTCGGTATTAATTTTTCCTTTTCAAAACTTTTTTCGAAGTTTCATCAAAATATTTTGTTAGAATTACCTACTTACATACGTTGTTTCATGATTTTCAAATACTTTCCACTGCTAAGGCATTCGAATAAAATAACATCAATAAGCATCCAAAGAAACAAATAATGAACATAATAAAGTAAAGAGTTTATACTCAACTGCCAGTGGAATTGATATTTCGCTGGCACATACATAAGTACAAGTTTTAATATCACTCAACTATTTCAATAATGAAATTCCATCGCATTAAGGCATTTAATTTATTTCAAACTGAAAATTAACCTGAGATTATGGTTTTTGCAGGTTCGAGGATGGATGAGGTTGAGCTTGGGGTGCCGCAGGGGTCGGTACTGGGTCCAGTTCTTTTCATATTATATATGAATGATTTAACGAATGTGGTTGGTGAGGACATTTGCGATACATACTTCGCGGATGATGCATCTTTTATTGTTTCGGGGACCGGTGAGGTACTTAGAGCCAGATGTGAAGAAAATATGACTAATGTTTTGAGCTGGTTCAATGATAATGGATTATTACTGAATATTTCAAAAACAAACATTATCCAGTATGGAAGTGTACAAAAAAAATTGAATAAATTTGAAATGATCATAAACGCCGACCGTTTATCTAGTGTGTCGTATGCCAGGTTCCTCGGAATAACGATGGATGAAAATCTAAACTGGAAGAAGCATTGTGGTGATCTCTGTGGTAGGCTTTCGAGCCAATCATATCTTATGAGAAATCTCAGAACGGTTTTAACTCTGCCGCAACTAATAACTTTTTATAATGCAGAGATTCAATCGAGGTTGCGATACGGCATTTGCTTCTGGGGAGTTTCCTCAGGTGCTGCGGATGTATTCATCTGCCAGAAACGTATAGTGCGTTCTATGGAGGGCATGAGCAGTACAGTCTCTTGCCGTGGTCTTTTTGCGCGTTATGGGATTCTACCTCTTTTCGGATTGTTTTTGTTGGAATTGAGCACATATGTTCACCTAAATAGGGACAAATTTCTCAAGAACAAAAATATACATGAGAAGAACACACGTGCCAGAAATGATATACGCGTATCATTCCAACGTCTCAACATAGGCAGAAAGTCTGCAAACTGTATGGGTCCAAGACTCTACAATCACCTGCCTCTTGACATCAGGGAGGCGAAGAGCACGGTTTGTTTCAAACAGAAGTTGAGGAGGTATATATTGACGAATATGTTTTATTCTTTAGAAGAGTATCTTCGTAGTGTTTCTTGAATTCATTATTTGTGATTTGTAAATGTCTGACGCTTTCCACACATTTTAAATGTATGCATAATGGAAATAAATTATTTGATTGATTGATTGATTGATTTTCATAGTATCTGATAAAAGGAAACCTTGCACTCAGAGGATGATTTGAATGGATTTCAAAGAAATCCATTCAATTCTTACAGATTCTTTACTTAGTAACTATACTTATCATTATTTTAACAGAATATTTGACACACGAATGACTCACACAGAAAATTGACATAATATTGCTGTTTATTGAAATTTTGAGACTTAAAATTTGTACAATGAACATAATCGACTCGCGAACTAGAGCAATAATTGTGCGATAAAAAATTGTATCCTTTAAAAAACGATGAATACCTGGATATTATTTGGGTGAGAAGTTAGCAATCATGTTTTGTATGAAATTCATTGTTGAATTCCTGTTACAAGTACCTGTTACCAAATTGAATAACCCTCAAATAATCAACACTCAGTAGATAAACAATGTTTTTCTACTTGATATACTTAATGTTGAAATTTTATTTATACAATAAGCAATTCGAATTGAGTTTTAAATAATGAGTATATCAAGTTGACAATGTTTTTCTACTTGATATACTTAATGTTGAAATTTTATTTCTTCAATAAGCATTTCGAATTGAGTTTTAAATAATGAGGTTGACAAATTTTTTCAGAATTATTCCTTGTTTTCAACACAAATAAACAATATGGTTGAAATTTTCGCAGATAATAAAATTTATTCATATAAGAAAGTATAGGCTGGGGTGGTGCGTACAACAACACCATATTGAAAAACTAGAAGTTTTGCAAAAATGTGTATTTATTAGGAATTATTTACGGAAAACCACTAACCTTTTCTAGTGAAGAACTGTATAATCTAGTGTAAGAACTGTATGCAATGTTTTTCATATATCGCAATTATTCGCTCAACAGATTTCAATGCGTATATTCTGGGGAAGGTTGATACTTTCACGGCACATCTATGAAACTAGATATAAGATCGACTATTTCGTGAAAATGAGAGCAGAAAAAAGTACATGACAAAGAACTTCCACTTACTTGGCTCCCAGATTATATAGCCTTGTTCCCCAGAAATTAGAACAATTCATTATTTGTATGCCTATAGAAAACACATCAAAAAGTGGATTTTCGATGGATGAAGAAAGTTCTTCATATAGTTGTTGGATTTCTGACTAACATAATGAGTTCAGTAATTAGAATAAATTATGAATGGATATATATATATATATATATATATATATATATATATATATATATATATATATTTATTTATTTGTATGTTATTTAAGAGACTGTAGGATACTATTTATAATAATTTGTAAGAGTTTATTGACTCAGTATCTGCAGTGGTACTCTTTTCTCTTTTACCAAGCTTTCGTAATCTACTTTATTGCTTCTTCAATATATAAAACAACCTTAATCAATATCTACAACACAATATACAATGTTTGCCTTCATGAGAGTTGAGGTTACAATCATTAAACTATTTAACAGCAATAACATAAGCGCAATATTCCAAATTCATCCAACATTTACAGTTTAATCTCAGTATTTCATTCTAATATATTATTTTAGGTTAAATGTATATTCTTATCACGTATCATCTGATTCCAGTTGTTAAAATGTTCTTCTTTTTTTTTGGAGCAAGAAAGGAAAATTATCTTAACTAACCTTACAAATTATTATAAATAATATATATATATATATATATATATATATATATATATATATATATATATATATATATATATATATATTTATATATATATATCCTGATATAACCATCAGGAACATACCCAACAACATAAATAAAAGAACAGACATTGAGAATCTTAGTTCCATATACAGCTACTTACTCTCGTTGGATGAGAATGGTTAAATTCGGAAAAATAGCTGAGACCAACGTTCATACGTCCTGTCAACAGTTACAGAAAACACTCGTAACTTATACGTCATTTCAAACAATGTTCTATGTCATAGTTACGTTGTTATCTACATGCTTGTTCTTAAAATAATTTTCCTGCATTTGTAATCGATTATTGAATGACTTCTGTATTGTTTTTTGTCAGTTTAACCACTTATGTCAGATGTAGGTATTTTTCACTATCTTTTATAATTACTTAACATCTTGTAATACGATTCCAGCATTCCTGATGAAGAACTGAACCTTAGTTCGAAATATAGAATTACTGACGATTAGTCTTGGATTAATTTAATAGCCCAAATTGCCGATAACCCAACAATTTTACATTTATATTCGTTGCCACGGCAACGCTCCTCAGTTGATATATATATATATATATATATATATATATATATATATATATATATATATTAATTGTTATATATATATAACAGGCTTATTTTAATGTGAAAAACTTTATTCTCGTAATTATTTTATCTTAAAAAAAAACTTTATATATATAACAAATTCACCCTGGAATTAATCCAACTTGTATGACCAATTGTGACGATTCCACCTGATTATGAGACGATTTATTCCGATTGAGACGATACTACCTGATATGAGACATTAATAATTGTAAATGTTGAAATATAATACTACCTTATGATTCAAGACAACTTTCAAAAGAATTTAATTTAATTCAAGTTAAATATCGCATACAGACTTCATTCAAGTCACTGCGATTATGTTAAGTTGCAAATGTTAGGATGTGGATGATTTTTTTACACAATTTAGTCGAAATAGTCATTTTTAAATGTTTTTTATGAGAATCTGTCACTTTCTTTTACATGTTTAATCGGATTGTTATGAACAAAATCAGTATAGTTATTAGAAAATATAATGAAGAAATTAAATAATAAATAATCTCTTATACGATATAGATTATAAAATAAAGGTAATCATCATTTAGCAGTTGTGTTTACATTAGACGAAGGAGACAAATTAGACTACAAAACAGCTCTATAAATAAAAATTTCATGAATTTATCAAGTGAGGCCACGAAGAGTTCCCGAAGTAATTAATAGTTCAGCACGACTGTTCTGCTTTTTACTTTTTGTGGAGCACTTTGCCAAATTGAAGTTGAATACCTTTCGACGCCTTGTTATACGTATGTTCATTTACTTGGCATCATGTTGGGAAGTCGTTTGGACTTCAACTTTGATATCATGCCAAATATTTTCACTTGGTCCGTGTTTTGCAAATGGAATGATATTTTCATGGAAATTCATAATTAATCAGATTTCTAGGAAAGGAATCTACAGTGACTATTAACATCACCATTATGGCGGTTGTTATACATAGTACTAGTTATGTTAATCTTGTATCTTTGAGAATAATTTTTTTCTAATTCAGTGAACCTACAGATTAACGCCTGGATTTGTAATCAATGTACATTACCCAGCATATATCATTATTTAAACTTCTCAACTCATAGACAAACACAAACACCCATGCCTTCAGTGGGGCTCGAACCCGAGTTCTACCGCACCTTACTCGGGTGTTCTACTGACTAAGCTACGGTAACGGGCATTAGAATCATTGTTTGAAGGGGATAAGAAGTAAACACTTGATAAAATTTTGGGATATACGAGTAGAACGGCATGTGCATTTATGGTACCGAATGACTCATTCGATTTGATTGTAATTCTGAATAATTAAACATTCCTCTTGTCCTTTTGCTCGCACGAAGAAACTCACTCTGAAAGTAATTGGATTCGTCAACTCAACTCTTCTTTAACTAACTTAACTAACTGTAGTTAGCTGGAGTGAATTTTATTTTGAGACAAGGTGAAAAAATTGTTATAATGTTTTTCCTCCATTCTCAATTTCAAATTCATTTCTTCGAAATTCTTGAATTGTATAAAAAAAAGAAATGAGTTTCTAATTATTAGCCTTGTCCAAGCACTTCTTCCAAAGATTAACATTCAAACGAAGTATTAAAGGCATCTGTGGTATTTATTGATTTGAGCTAGTGAAAGGAATTGTTGTTCGTGTTCTATCCACTGTATAGCGACAATAAAAACGTACAAAATTATGTCAAATTAAGTAATTGTGTCATAAAACATAATAAAATTTATCATGATCAGATCTTTAACGAACTTATATAACGCCAAATCTGTTATAAAAAAACCAATCAGTTAACATGTAATGTTGTCAAGGGCACTGGGTAACACAAAAATGAGTTTACGAGATGAGACTATATGACATTGTCAGCGAAAAGCACATAGTGACAAAATTTAACATTGTTGAATTAGGGTAGGCATGAAAATATATCATTATGCATGAAAATAAACGCGAATTATTCGTTTGAAGAACATGATTGAAACAATTGTAAGTATATGAGTAGATGTATAGATAGATTATAATTAAGTGAAAACTAAAACTTGTACGCGTCATACAAACTTCCACAAATAGTTTTTTTTTAATCAAAGAGAGTTGTTCAATATATGAAAAATACCCTCAATGGCTACGACATTAGCCAGCACTTGTTTTTCTTTTTTTTTGTATTATCAAATTCGCAAAGTATAAAACAAAATAAAATTAATATTTAGACACGGGACACTATATGCCTAGGGTTATAAGAACAAGACATAAACAACGGAAAAGGTAAGGTGTTACATGAGGAAAGACAAACGGAATTAACTATTCAGATAACCTTTATAATTTCACTTTAATCAACTTAATATGCTCGAATAATATTCTCTACACTTCCATATTCCCGAGAGACAGTAAAAATGCCAAATTGAAAGACTGTTCACACTTCAGAACATTGGCAAGTCGAAAAGTCTTGAACAGGATTTTCCGTTATTATCACAAGTCAAAATTATGTGATCCGGGGTGCCCACTTCCCTACAAACACATGGTGTATTATCGATCTTGCCAATCTTGTATCTATAATGAGAAGAAATTACATGACCGCTCCTAAGACGAGAAAATATTCTAACAAATTCTTTGCTTTCTTCCACATGTCGATACCAATATTTCCTAGGAGGTTTTTCTTCTTAACCCACCAATAGCTATTTATAAAAAAAAAATTTGAATCAAACTCTTAGCTTAATGTTTCACAAATATATTGAATAACAATTACAACGTTATTATTATATATTTAAGAACCTATATTAACTATTATAGTTATAATATGAAGTATATTATTATATCTATAATATAAAAATGAATAGCAAAATGTGTTTTTTGCAAAAATGTCAATTCTTTTTTAAAATGTTCATTGAACTCCAAGGATGGTTTTTACGGCGAGAAAAATTCCAATAATTTCCGGAAAAATCCTAAAAACAGCCCTTTTATTTTTTCCATACAAAAGTTTTCTAACTAAAATGTAGTTTGTTATTGTATAATGTGTTTGTTATTGTTAAGGAAAAAGTTTGAAAATGGAGTGTAAAATTAGAAAATTCAAAAATACTCAATTAATAATATAAGTAAGAAATAATTATTAATTCCCAAAAAGAGGATGTAAAAAAACTGAATATCTTATCAGAAGAATATATAGTTTCCTTAATTTACAGTTGAAATTCCGTTTTTAAAATTTATAGTGATGAGATATACAAACTTAAGTCGTAGAACTCGCAATGCAGCAAGTCAAAGATATAAAAGAGCAAGTCACACTGAGGAGCAACGCGAAGCTCGGTATGAAGTTGAACGGAATCGTTTGAATCAAGATTAACAATATGAAGAGGTTGCGTTTAACTCCTATCGACCTGCACATTAAATGATAACCTTGAAATAGATTGCAGTTTACAGCAAATCGTTGATATTGGACCAATGAACGTTGTATGTCAATATTGCAAGGCAATGTTTAATTTTTATTGATAAGAAAATTCTACCAAATAATGCGACAAAATATTGCGCGAAGTGTCAATTCAAATAGACGCTATTAGTACAGCCATCACAGCTACTATATTCATTGACTTCCGGGAATGGACTAAATTCTGAACATTTTCGACATATATCCAGCAAATATCTCATATAATTAAGGATGAGATATATGGAAAAAGTACTTGATACGAAATTAGGGACATGCCGTTCAACTATAGAACGGACAGGTAAATAACTTTCAATACATCAAACGTCTTAATATAAAAATTTTTTGATAATTCGACTGATTCGAAATAACAGGAGGTATTGCAGTCCCTTCGTAAGTGAGTAAGTCCCTGGTTCCACACGGGATAAATATCAAAAACAAGATAGTATATCACAAATAATAGAATTTGTATTTCCGGCTTTCTGAAAAATATTCAGATGAAAATAAATGGGAGTACAAAGTTCGCCGGGTCAGCTAGTAGTTCATAAAAATTACAACTCGTTTGAAGAACATGATTCAAACAATGCTAAGTATTTGAGTAGATGTTTGAATAAATAATTTATAAGCAAATGATTGCTAAAGTTTTTTTAGATTGTACTGTACGCGACATACAAACTCCCACAAATAGTTATTTATGAGAATAAAAATAAAAATTTTAATCAAACTCTTGGCTTAATGTTTCACAAATATAGAGAATTTAAAATATTACAACGTCGGGCAGACATGCTTCGATCGGTCATCTCATTATCAGTCTTGATAATGAGCTAAAATTTTTGATTTTTATTCTAATTTCGTTCAACCTGTAAGTTATAAGTATTCAAACATGCTTCAAATCTTACCCACCCTCAAATCAACGAATTCTAATTTATATTAGTTCGTATTGAAAGGAATCATGAGTGAGTACTAATTCTTTCATCTCGACATCACACAAATTGAATCAAAGTAATTACTTTTATCAAGTAACTATTACTCAACATACTGAAAGAAGATAGCAAAGAGTTCCTGATTTTGTAAGCCTTAAAATACGTTCGAATCTCTTCGACTGGTGCTTTGAAAGTTTTCCTTTCACTACCTCTTTGGAGACTCATGGCGAGGACTGACGTGAAATAAATCAGTTTGCCTCCAAAAAACGAATGAGATAACGGAACTGATTCGAATTTAAAAATTGCAATCGATTTCGATTTTCTTTGATCTAGTCAGTCAGCTCTTCTAGACTCGAATCCCTCAGGCCGGAGAATGTGCCATCACATTAGATATAAACATCTCCAAATCTCGATGCACGACGAACGAACATTCCTTCGTGCTGTCCTCGAAGTGATCCCGTTCTGGAATCTCAGATTGTTGCATTTTTATTTAGAAGCACGAACGAATCTCGGACAGCTTTGTCTCGAGGAATTCCGATGAAATGAGAAAATCGATCACGGAATATTTCACAATGCGATCTGCTTTACGCTCTATGATTCTAACTGACGTCTCGAACAATTCAGTCATAGAAGAGTAAAACTTCCTCGACTATCTTTGAAATGCGAGATACACTTCGATACTCTATGATTGGAAATATAGATTCACCTTTAGATTAACTTTACTCCTCGTAGATTGAGAGTACATCAATGAGACGAACATAAGTTCTTTATTGCTGTCTGCACGTTCAAAAACAACACTTCTATGACAATATTTGAGTGTTACATATGAATTTTCGCGCCGAAATTAAATAGCTAAATAAAACTAAGTTTAAATCAGTAACCAAGTGCCAGCTATCAAAGTTATAATTCATATTAAATGGTGAATACTCGTAAAAGCGTTTATGAATCAATATTTCCTGAATAATATTCTGATTTAAATAATTAAAATATAAAAAAACACTGTTTACTAGATTCAAGTACATACTTTTTTCGAATAATTGTCACGTACATTCCACCAGTGAGATGGCTACTCCGTGTTGATAAGACCAGACTTATTTAATTTTGATATAGATTTCCATCAAGTAACGACCGTATAGTTACAAAAAATTTCAATAATGTTCACAATGAATATCATCGATTAAAATTTCATTGTTTTTCAATAGTGAATGTATTTATATGTGAAGATGATTTCAATTTTCATATCAAAAGAACTCAACGGGAGATAAATGAATGAAATTGGATCTGAATTTGAATCAATGAAAATCTTCAAATTTTGGAAACTTGTTAAAGGAAACCTAGACTCGTTGGGCTCGAAAAATATCCATCCTTCTTGAATGATCCTATCTATTCAATAATCCTATCGCGGAATTAATATTTCCCATATTCGCCAGTGTTCAGATCCTCCGCAAAATTTGGTCATAATTTATTTGGTTACAAGAAAAACTAACTGTAGTAATCAAAAACAATGAATAAGAATACTTAAGTATTTAGTGTGAAAAAGTGAGGGATAGGGAGAGAATCTCAATAGAAGATGTTACAACTGCATATATGAAAGCATAGCATATGTGATTGATAACTAACTATGAGCACTTATAGCTAGATCTTGAACCTTGAGCATGAATATAACATTAATAAACTTTAATATTTCACTCTGTGAACACCAGAGATAAATCTTATCTTTGTAGTGAAAAAATGACTTATGCCAATATTCAAAAAAATTGAAATGTGGAATATATTACTTCAAAACTTCACAAGTAAACATGCTGTGATACAAAAAATTAATGAAAAAGTTTTCAATCGAAAAATTGAGTAATATTTCTTTGGAGAATTTTTTTGTGAAGAGTATTTCGATTAAATATAGATAGTTATGTTAAACATGTATCTCTACCAGTTTTGAGGTTATTTTTGTACTTTTTTATTCTTCCCTTGAGTGATCAATTGGGGTTTTACGTCACGAAAACAGTTACATGCGTTTAATTATCCCTGATTAGGAGGCAAGCGGTCATCACAACTGATCAGAACATCATCAACCATTATCAGAGCTGCGCTGACATCAGCACCGTTACTTTACACCCTCTATATAATGCACCGCATTCATAAGAAACCCCTTGACCGTACATGAGCTAATCAAATTGAATTTGTTGAAACTCTTGAAAGTGAAAATTTCAGTGGATTTTCAACTAAGAGGAAAAGTTTTTTTTCAATTCAGTGGACCTACAGTTTAACGCCGGTTCCGAACGGCCATTGGGCTTGTAATCGATGTACATTACCCAGCATATTTCATTATTCAAACTACTTAAATCATAGACAAACACAAACTCCCATGCCTTCACCGGGGCTCGAACCCGAGTTCTACCGCACCATAGTTGCGAATTCTACCGACTAAGCTACGGATACTGGCAAAACTAAGAGGAATCGTCTATAGCTGAACATATGATCATAGAATTCAACTGCAACGTTAGATTTGAATATCATTATTTGACGTGGCTATTCATACTATGATTTGAATACACTTGAATTTGCGGAATCCCATTTTGATTTTTATTCAATTGATCAAAAAAAATTCCATAGAGAAAACTTTTTTCATGATCAAATTTTAATCGAGCTCTCGACAACTGCAATTGAAAAAATCAATATTGCCTTACTTAATGTTTCAATAAAAAATTCCACTTAATGCAAACTGAATAAACAATAGGAGCTATACACAATACATTCCTATAAACTGGAAGGGAAAGTTTGGCCACTCACTCTAACGTACATTAGCAATAAACGAAGCGTTACGAAAATTGCCGAACACCTCTGAAAGACGATCGGCTTAGCGAATTAGTCGGCCTCTTTACAACAGGCTAATCAGCCAGTCCGCTAGTATCCGCCAAAGTCATAGTAGGCTCATATCTAGTACACATACCTATTTATATAATCACTATTCAGAAATATTATTAATTAGGACTCAAGCGACAAATCGATCGCCCCAATTTCCCGTTAGAGTAACTAGATGGAGTTATTTAGAGAAAATTTTTGAACAATTTTCTATTAAAGTTATAATTAAATTAAGCACCAATTCTGATTAAATTCGATTCTTTATTCACAACATGGATAGATACCAATATATGTTCCTTCAAACAACAGTATATTCGATGATAATAGATGTTAAATATGTGAAAATCTCGCATTACACTAGCAGATTTATAGAAAGAACTAACTAGAAGAAAATACATTCTTTTGAAGGCAACCGAATACAAAAATTTCATTGCTGCAGATATATTTTGTTCACTCTTTTTTATCTATCAAGAGTAATGTAAATTTAATATCATTTCTAAGAAAAGGAATTCTTAGAAAAGTGGTGCGAGTTTTATACACATCTATCATATTTCAATAAGTACCTCGTAAATACTGAACTGATGGCTTTCCAATAGAAACCTTTCCGAATGTTAATATAACAATATTTCTTCATGGAAATTGAATGCTTTGATATTAACCTTTTACCCTAAGGATTTGCGTGTGCTCACTACAATGTTCAATTGACACAAGAACTGAAGCCGAATGAACGCTACAAATATCTGAATTCATCTTGATCCATTCTCTGAGTTCATACATCTTTATGCATTCTCTGGCTACTGCAACCTCAATAAGTTGTAGCTAAACTTGAACAGATGCCATCATATTCTTCCAATTTGACATTGTCAGGTCAATGTTTGACTGAAGTCAGTCCAGTAATTGATTTGGTTGTTGAGCTTGATAAGAAACTAACCTTCGAATTACATATTGAAGGAATCGTCCAACAGGCTCGCAGAAATCTGGGTTTCATATTACTAATGCTAGAGGCCTTTTGGTCGTATTGAGTCTGTTATTGCCTTGTATAATTCTATTGTGAGATCCAAGTTAGAGTACGCGTCGGTCTTCTGGAATCCAAATTATGATAAATACACTAATAGATTAGAAAATGTTCAACGGAAGTTATTAATGCTCTTAATTTCCGTTTTAACAGGTACCGTCATGGATTCTCATATGAGAGTAACGTGAAATTTTATAGTTTGGAATGTTTGAGTTTGAGACATGAGTACTTTGATATATGTTTCTCCTACAAATTACTTAATGGCTTAAGAGATTCTGCTGCATGTATGACCCTTATAAACTTTAATTGTTCTCCACATGTAGTAAGAAATCGTACAATACTGGTTCTTGGGCAGAGCAAAACCAATTATATGTTGAATTCAACCATCCATAGAACTTTCAAAGGCTAAACTTGATAAGTATAGAGACCAACTTGGATATTTTTTCTCCGAATTTCATAACTTTTAAGAGATATTTGAAAAAGAGATTATTTAAAGGTCGATATTAGAATAATTATCAGTTTTTATGGAGTTACTTTTCATGATGTATTTGTCTAATCTTTTCTAATAGAATTAGGTATTTTCTTTGTAAAATGATAAGGTTCAACTCAATGCATCGAAAACTTTATTTCGATAAGATGTATGAAAATTTTCTAGTTATAAGATATACATATTACTTAGATATATAGTTTATAGAAACTTAGTTTATAGGTAATCAATATTTGTAATATGTACTCCTCTATTATGGGACAGTTTTGAATTGTCTGTTGAGTAGTCCTTGTATGTAAAAATAAAAAAATTTTAAAAAATAGAATACTAATCTCAAAATTGGTACATTTTAAGTTCATAATAATATAATTTTATTGAGAATCATTCCTTACATAGTAAAATTACATTCATTTCAATTGATAAATAATTACAACTAAGAGAAATGCTCTCAAAAGGACCGAATTCAGTTTGGAGTCTGATCTTCCATTCAGCCCTCGAGCAAAAATATTGGTTCATACAAAAATCTTGGTTAAATTCATATTTACAGTAATATACAATTTTGATTGAAAAGAAAAGAAAATAAAAATTTCCTCAGAGATATTAAACATTTGAGACAATTTCACATGGGTGAAGAACATTAGTGTTAAAAAATTATACAAATATATGATACAAAAAATTGATTAAAACATTATTGCCTACATCCGAATCATCGAAGTACTCTGACACACTATAGTACGCCTTTGTTAAGAGCAGAGATTTAACTCTCCTCTTAAACAAATGAGCTTTCAGTACTTTCAAATTCGATGGTAAATGGTTGAAAATTTCAATGCTCTGACAATAGAGAGAGTGCTCAAATTTGGCTGTTCTATGCATAGGAATAAGTAGCACATCCCTGTTTCTTATTGAATACTCATGATTACTATTCAATTTAATAAACCTATCTTCATTTTCTTTAACATAACGAATAGTGACATAGATGTCACTATTCGTCGTGGGCTACAATAGATACCCAAGATTCTGATTCTTGTCAATGAGATAAACCGAAATTTGTGCTATGAAGTCACAAACAGACTTGTTCTTTACTGATTGATGTGGACACAAAATTTGACCTCGCCTGAAGAAGTTTGTAACCCGTTTTCATTTCAATAACTCACTGTTCTATGTGGTTCATTCAAAATATGTGATTTACTCTTCGCATTCATTACAAACAAATTCCTAAACCTAATTTCAGTTCAGATCTATAGTACTCCTTGAAATTCCTCAGAAATCAAGAGTTCGTTAAATGATTGACAACGTCTACCTTCTCGAATTCAAAGGCCCACTGAATATTTCAGAAAGTTTTCGTCGAGTATTTGATGATATTTCCTCAAAAGCCCGGTGTATTTGAAGAGGTCCAATATCTCGAACTTTCCGAGTTTGGAAATGTGAGGGTCAATACGCTCGTTATAAAGTTGATAATAATTAAAAAGTTAGACGTATCCTGGTGAACTTTTGGAATGTACTGATGTGTAAGTTACAGCTTTCCCTGGGGGTAATATATAAGCGAAAGTATTTCTATATCGGATTATCATTTTTGAAGTTGCATTCCTATTCTTGATGCCGACTTGAAAATGATTTCTCTTTTACCTTTTTCACTATTTTTTGGAATCAGTCATTCAAGTACTTATTCGAAAATATGAATTTGGATTTGATTTTCTGACATTTTATATGTCGAACTTAAGTAGTTCGTAGAGGAAATATATTCGTGAAATTTCAGTATGAAAACTTGCATCTAACAAGAATAAAAAAATTTTAAATTTTGAAAGCAAATCTGAGAAACAAAAACATGATGCAGAAATTTTATGGATAAAAGGAATGAAAAGTTAAAAAATAACAGCGTAGCAAGAATACAATGTTCGTTCGAGTCTTTCGTATATAATATAAAACTATCGAGTGAAATATACAGTGAAGTATTGAAATAAATGACGTGAAGTTTACAAACTTTTGGGAATAAGCGTTTCTTCAGAGTAACTTTGAGAGGTGTGGAGTATATTCTGAAAGAATAAACATGTCTTTTAGTGAAATTCAGTGACTCTGCTTTTTGTAGTGTTATATTTACTTATAATTGTAATTCATGTTGACAAGCACTTCAGATGGCGAGGCAAAAATATATTATTATTTTCCCTAGGAGAACTTTCACTCATTTAACATACAAACCTCACAGAAATTAGGGCCTGTCGGGGAACATTACTCCTCAGTGGTTTCTATAGTCCATATTCTTATTGTTCCAAACATTATACTGTCCGAGTTATAGAGATTCCTACTAAATTTATTTAGATAACTTGCTGACCTGGTGAACTTGGTAACTCCCAACAATCAACAATGGAACGATTCCTTTCAGCTTAACTTGAAAGATGATTTTTAGTTACCGATATGAAATGAATACTATCTTATAATCATAACATCAGTATAAATCCGCACCCTTTTTTTCAAATATTTAGATATAATTCGAAGAAGAAAAGATTACTGCTCTCACCCTATCACGATTGTCAGTGATGAGTCATCACTTCACTTACATCGTCAAAAAAACATTCTTTCATTTATGACGCCGGACGGCTTATTTAACAAATATGTACTTATTTTCTGATAGTTCTAATAGTAAACACTTAAGTCTGTTTAATTCAATATAAACCATTAAGTATGATGAAGTTTCAGTCAATGCTACTGAATAAAGAAAGAATATAGGGTCAAGGTGATTCTTTGAAGTTGCATAACTTTTTCAACTGAGAACCGATTGACATGAAACAAACATAGATATCAAGCGAAGCTGTTCACAATATATTAAATAAAACTACACCCTAATTGAATGACCAGTTTCTGACTTTATTGTGTACAAACGCTCAGACAAACAGACAAAAATCGAACAATAGTTTTTTTGGGAACTACTGCGTTGATAAAGGTCCTAATAATCAATCAAGAATACGAAATATGAGATATCTCCAATTTTTTCAGATTTATTTGAAATAAATATTGAAGAGTAAATTCAATTAAGTAAATTCTGTGAAATGAAATTCTCTGATACAGTGACCTCCTACGTAATTTATATCTACCCTAAAAATATGTAAAATAAGCTTTAGTGGGTAAATTCAAAATTTTTGATTTTGCTGGTTCCAAATGATATTAATGGAAATATAATTTGAATACATATTTGACAAAACTGAACTACTTTAAGCAACTTCGAAACGCTATTAGACGCTATTCTAACTATTAGAAGCTTCTGGATGTGTCAGATTAAGATTACGGAGATTGTGGCTAACCAAAACTTCCAATTATGTTACCCAGGGTGGTTGTTATTATCAAATTAATATTGCATCATAATAATTGAATTGGGCTAAAGTGGAAAACCGATGCATATTAAATTGTTGTTCGATTTTTCGATCAATTAACTCCAGGCTTTTGCATCATGCTCGAAATTTCGTGGAATATTATAATGAAAATCGTAGAACCGCAAGTAGGTCCTCATATATGCCTGATTAATGTGTTGTGCACAACAAAATATGGAGGATGTCCAGAAATAATTGGAAAATGTATATAAAATTCAACGATGTTTGGTTTACTGGCAACGCTTTGTTTATGAATGATGATAAGACAAAGTGCATGTTTTTCAGCTTATACTATGGTGATTGATTGATGATACCAAGTTGCTTGGTATACGAAGATGGGGTGAAAATTTTCGGCCTGACCAAGAAAAACGATGTTTTGAATTTTTGTTTTTGCTTTATTTTTCAACATCGTTAATCTCTATTATTACTGATACATTTCTCATAACGGAGTTCTAATTTAGTTATTCCAGTTTCAAACGTAGATTCGTCAAACTCCTCAAAATACTGATTTATAGTTTCGATAACTTGTACGCTGCTCTCAAATCTTTTACCGCCAAGCCATTTTTTGAGGTTAGGAAACAGGTAATAGTCTAAAGAGTATGAAGGATGCGATTCAATTCAAATCTCAATTCGTAAATTTTGGACATGGACGACATTTTGGCAACAATCGACGAATGCACTGGTGCGTTATCGTGATGAAACAAATTTTTTCTCTTCGTCAAATGAGTCTTTCTTCAATCGTTGCCAGTCTCGCCCTTTTCAAGATAATCAATGTATATAATAACCTTGTTTGCAGATAAAATTGTTTTTTCCTTCTTTGGAGTTGATTCCTTCTTTCCAACCCACTGTTTTGACTCTTCTTTATTTTCAGGAGTGTAGTGGTGAACCCAATTTCTCATCAACGGTTCTGAATCGACGCAAAAATTCGTTTTGATTACGCCTAATTTTCGGTAGAAATGTTTTTTTCAATTAGCTTTTGGTCGAGCGTTAGCAACAGTGGCAGTCATTGTGCACACAGCTTTTCCTTGTTCAAATGGTTGTGCAGATACATATTTCGCACACGTTCTGCTGACATTCTACAGGTCTCATTATCTCATGCACTTTCAATCTGAGGTCTTCCAATACTATTTGATGGATTTTCTCAATCATTTCTCAAGTTGTGACCTCAACGGGCCGTCGTGAGCGAGCCTCGTCCGAGGTGGTCAAACGACCCATTTTGAATTCGGAAACCCACTGCTTAATAGTTTAATATGATGGGGAGGAGTGTGCTAGTGTTGAATCCATCTCTTCTTTTACTTGTTTTGGTGTAACAAAGGTTACACCAGAATTCTGGTGTAAAACTTTTCAAATAGAAGTATTTGATGACAGCACGTTTCTTCAATTTTTCCATTTTCACGAAAACAACGGAAACCCAACAACTACAACAAACTAACCCAACCCAACAACAAACTAACGTAGCGATTGGACTGAAACTTTACATACAAGCTCAGTGGGAATGGAACTTTAGGACCTCGGTCCAAAAAGATACCTAGTGTCGCCATCTTTCGGACAGCCGGAATATTTTACCTCACCCTCCTACATGTCGACTCCCGCTTTACTTGAATGGCACACATTGAGTGCATTGCTGCTAGGCTGACCAGAAGCATGTATCCACCCAATGCGGATCTGCATTGGTGTTGGGTATATCCTTGGGGTGATCCTTGTGGTGTGGAATGATTTTTGTGGAGTTAGGGCGACCATATCTAGACTAAGAGGAAGGAATTAGATTTATTTCGCTCACGGATTATAGAGCATGTTGTAAAAATGATCACAGACAATTGGGCATACTATCATACCCAGGTTTATATGTTTTCGTTTGTTTATTACAAGCTCACAAAATCAGAGATTCTAGATCTATGGAGGTAGTATTCATCACTACGATTCTAGATGTAATTGTTATAACGAGACGGAATTCCATCAGATTGAAAAGGTCCGAGTCTTTTCTTATAGACCCTTCCCAATATGCGATCTAACTTCTTTTTTTTCTGTTCTATATACTTTTTTAATGATTTTATTTTATATTACGACTTGCGTAGAAACAGTTATTCATGTTTTATTCACATATGTTATATTGAATGTCTCCTGCCTTAGTAGGAAGAACACCCCCTGCCTTAGTAGGCAGAACACCCGGGTTCGATGGTGCGGTAGAATTTGTTCGAGCTGTCTATGATTCAAGAAGTTTAAATAATGATATATACTGGATAATGTATCTGGATTACAAGCCCAATGGCCATTCAGAACCGGCGTTAAACTCTAGGTCCATTGAATAAAAAAAAATATTGAATGTATTATGTTTTTTTCACAGGTGCAATACATGAACATCGTAAATCATCAATTAATTTCAGAAGATATATATTTCATTTTTAATCTTTGAAATGAAACTCATTTCTATCACCTTCATTCCCACTAAGTATTACATAAAATTCTCATTTTATTTGTTAAATATTGTTCTTGAAAATTACAGTTATCTCAGCGCCATCATATTTATTTTTCTTTTGAGCAGGAAATAAAATTTGATTTCGAAATATTTGATGATAAGGATCAGGTTACTTGAATCATCTCTCTATCAATACGTAATACCGCTTCCATCTAATTTCGGAAGTTAATTTTCAATCTCAATAGCTACTTCAAAATTTTCATAAATATTAATTGATCAGAAATAACAAATTTCGATCGTTGTATTCAAACAGTCTTTCTCTTCTTCATACATTTCAGAGTGAATTGAGCTAACAGAAATAAATTTCAATTAAAATTTTTCCCAAACAATTTTAAAACAATTACTTAAGATATACAAAGTGTCACTTGCCAGGAATATCAGAAAACCTTTAATGTGAGAAAAAATGATATTATCATCCTAAATAGATTTGTTATCTCATTGGGCTGACAGCACTGACGTCGCTTTCACGTTGGGGCAATGTAAAAGTGATGTAAAACATTTTGAATGTAATTTGGTATGCAAAACCGACTCAGGTGGAATATCGCAAACAAGGGATTAAGCGAAGTGTAAAGCATTTGATTACGAAAATTGATGAAATCGAGCTTGTCGCGAAACTTTAATAGATGGCAAGATGGCACAGCTGCCGTTTTCTCGTGCGTTTGCCATTTCGAGACCGAAAAATGGAATAGGGAATATCACTGACGACATTCTGCCTTCGAAATTACCCCTTAAGTCGAGACTTTTTCATTTGTGATGTTCTTAGTATACATTTCCTCTTACATTCTAGTCATTCAGTCGAAGTGCTTTTGAAAAACTTTTTCTATACCTCCAGTCTATAAAAATCAATCAAATAAGAGGTTTCATCAATAGGTAGATGAAAAGATTTCTAATTTTAAAAAAATTAAATTCCGTACATTACTTATTTAATACCTTGTTAGAAATAACTGTTTTTAGAAAATCTATTTTATGATGGTTCAAGAATTCTGCGAATGTGATTACTGTAATTGTGATTCTGTGTTTAAATTCTTATATCTAACTGAGCTCACAAGATATGAATGAAAAAATTCATATCTTGTGGTAATAATAATACATTGATTTCCAACAGATATACATCCAATTACAGAGAAAAAATAACAAATTGTACACAAATAATAAAAAATAAGAAAAAATGAACGAGAAAAAAAACAAAAAAGAGAGTATAAGCGAATATATACAACAAAAAAATTCATTTAAAATAAATTGAAATAGTATTGAACAATAACCAGATATTGTCATGTTTAATACTCAACTCTGTTCATTTCCAAATGAACGAAACTGAAATTGAAAAAAAACAAATGTTTGTACTGTTCATGTTATTCGTAAATCATGCTGAGTCGAAATTCCTTTAATTGTACTATTACAATAATTCTTTCAATTACAACTGAAAAGAATGCTCACGAAAGCACTGAATTCTGTTTTGAGTCTGTTCTTCCATTCAGTCCTTACAAAAATATTGCTTTCATTTTTCGTGAAATTCACAATAACTAGTACACAACGACATTTGAACACGAAACATGACCATAAAATATTATTTCCTCCAGAAAATTTCACATTGTGACGGATAGTCACAGTAAGAAAAATTAACACACATATGTTAAAAAAATCATTTATACATTACTTTCTATATTCGATTCGTCAAAGTACATTATTTGTACAAATGAAACGAAAACACTCCTCAACATCTTGAGGAATAGAGAGTTATATCTCTGAGTAATCACCTACATATGTGTCTAGTGCCTCTTTGGAGTTGAAAGGATAAAGTATAGCTCCAATACGTAAGTGTATAAGTATGGTGGGATATGTGACAAAAATTTCACCACAATCAGTAGTAGTAGCAGGTTCACACACCATTTTTGTTTGAATTCTCGTTATTGTCGAAGTTCCATCAAAATTTGAAGTCCGTTTTTTGTGAATCCGATGGTCTATTTTGGAGTTTTTATGCCTTCTGGCTTTATGCCTTTTGGCTTCTCCAGAACACCAAAATGCCTCATATTCTATAACTTTCACCCCGTTACTTACCAACGTCATAATTCGAATTCATTTTCTATTCTTTTCCAATTATTTAAAGTTATGTTAATTCTTTTCAGAAGAAATCCCTGCCAATTAAGCCTTTTTTGTGTCACGCAGCCAGGTAGAATACTGAATTGCAATATGAATCTACGGATATTACTTTTTTCTATCATTTTTCTTCGGCCTATTCATTATTTTGAATCAAAAACCATTTTTATTTGTTATCAACATACCTAAGTATCTATTCTGAAAATATCATGCCTTCCCTTCCACCTCGAAATTCTTTTTCTTAAATAAGGTTGTTTCTGAAATCAATCAAGTACTTATATGGTGCTAATATTTTCTGCAAGAAGACAGGTTTGTGTAAAACTTGTTATTCTCTCCATATTTCTAATGCCCAATTCATTAAAATTTCTTATGGTTTGCCATGATTTGTATTCGACTTCTATCTCCCACAGATTCATGCTGTGTGATGCTTATCAACTCGTATCCTTCCATGATCAAAAGAACCAAAACCTGATCGTCAGTAATACTAATAAGTTTGAAGTTGGCCGTGACTCGGCCTTCGGGTGAATTATTTCTTGTTTGAATGAAGCCCATTGTTGGGTGATATAGCTTTGCATATGGAAATTCTTTCGTGCAAATCTTTTGTCCAATAGATTTTCACCTGATTAACTTGACGATTATTCTTTAATTTCATTTAGAGCGAAGTATTTCCACTGTGTTGTACGCTAATTTCAAATCGACATAGAGAAAATCATAGTAATTCAGAAAAGCTCACAATGAATAACAATGGAAATTCTCGGGTGTTACATCGACTGAAATGACCTCACACTCATTCTGCTAGATCGACCGCACACTTCGGACTGGAAAAAGAGAATTAGACCACGAGAATATGCATACAAATGTAAATTTTTGGTTCGGTGGCCATTTCCAGGGAGTCCAACGCATAAAAATACGCCATCAAGTTACAGTAAGGCTATTGTTCTCTTCAACACCGCAACTTTTAATGTTTATGAAAATAGTCTATTTTCTCTGTTGTTTTCCCTAGCAGCATGTGGTCTTCTCATCACAGCACCGGACTGAATGTCGAAGAAATCTTTTGATATTTATTGAGATCGAATTATTCGAGGGCAAATTTATCTGGATTCAACACTGGAAAAGTGGTAGATTCATATTTACGACTATAAATTATGGAAAAAGTATTCCGAGAAATATTCTTCGAAGAATAATTCTTGAGATAATAAAAACTTGTTCATTCATACTAGGTACACTAAATGCAAGCACAACCTTCCTACAGATTAACATAAGGTATACTCGTACAACACTTTATTTTACAAGTAGTGAACACATACCAAATTCATGTATTTTAATCAGACAACTTGTTATATAACTGAAGATAAACATATTTCCAAAAACTTCTTTACTTTCTTAACTTCTATTTTGATGACTTTATCTTATATTTTCTATGTTGTTAACAGTAACTCGTGATGTTGAGTATAGTTAATAATTATGTAATTCTTGATTTTCTCTCTACAACACTCAATGATTGGTTTAGCTTTCATTCAATGTTATACCTACTAGTATATAGCTTTGTCCCAACAGAATTATATCACCGTTAGAAGCAAACAAGTGACATTGAATTTAGATCGCAAAGTTTGTATATTATTATTTTATATAACTAATTCGTAATTTCGAGATGATTACATGAAAAATACAAGGAATGAGTATATTGTATTTGGCTGATACACTTTCTGTTTAATGTCTTTCTGTTTAATCTTTTCTCGATAATGTTTCCTTGAAATTCAATTACGTCTTTGTTTTTCTCATTAAAATATTAATTTCTGCTAAGGAATTATGACTTATTAACTTGATTCGAAGCTTATCTTGAAGGCCCTTTCTTATCTTTTGTGAAGAATAATGCTTTCGTGTCGGGTTGTTATTTTGAAATTATTACTCTAATTCAATCGAAAACGATTCATTCCAATAGACTGTAGTATTGTTCAATAATTTCAATTATGTTCAAAGAAAAGAACGATTTTTATCTCAATTTTTTGAAAGTATCTGGATGTTTATGAATTGATTCATTTTTACCGCCATCTAGTGGAAAAGTTCTTAACACTCCTAGTATTTATATAAGTGCATAATATGCATTTATATACGCATAATAATATCGATTCGTAATATTTTTTCTTGATGGAAAATATACACTTCAATGCATTCACAATTAATATGCTAATTTGATAATTATCAATTATAATTGATTATTATCAATATCACTCAATTACTCAGTAATGCATTAGATACAATTAATATTATGGTATTTAGCAAACGTTCATGAACCAATTACAAATCGAAGCTAAGTGATCCAGTGGACTCTCAACTGAAACATCAACTGTTAAATAAGTGAGCATTGAAAATCCAAATTTTCATTTGATGCCGGCTCTGAGAAATGCACAGCTCTAGTCGTCACTCCGGTGTAGTTATCCCATTCCTATATATTCTGTTCGTTGATGGGAACAAAGAAATTAAAAGCTTCAAATTAAAATTGCATATTTAACGTTTTTGTTGAATAACTTTCTTCATGCATAAAAAGTAACTAATTTGTTGTTTCCTATTCAGAAATTTAATAAACGTTTCCAGTATTCTACATCAGTTATTACGTGATTCTGCCAGAGTTTTATATCAAAAGAAGATTCAAAAAGTTCGTTAGTTACTCACGAATGATTTTCACTCATCAGATGAGAAGCTTTTCCATTATCTTTTATCACCATTAGTGTATTGCTGATTTTCTCATACTTAAATATTCAACAAATTATCGTAGTTGAAAATTTTACGTCGGTTTATTTCAGAATAATAACGAAGTTTCTCAGAGCGAACTGTGGCAGATATAATTATGTAACGAGAAAACGTTATGTACAATTTTCAATCAGAGGCATTTATTGTTCATCTAGATTTACATTAACCCTTTTGTTTTCCAATTATATCGAGTGTGCTGCAGTGAAACCTCATTTAATTGCATGAGAATATTTCGTTCATTTTCATTCAGATTTTCGGTTCTTCAGATGGACCACTAAAACCTATCTGTATTCCCCGAAATAACTATATTGATTCTGGATCTTGTTCTAAGGAGAATTCCAGGGTTAGTACAAATAATTACGTGAACCTATATTCTTCACGTACACGTTAAATGAAGTATCTATATAAATATATACATATTTGTTCAGAAAGGTTTCCGCGGTCAGAAGTATGTATAAAACTTGGTTCTCGGAATGAGCCGCGTTCTGGATTTATATAATCTCGAGGTTTCGGCTTCCGTTGTGAAGCCATCTTCAGGAGTTGGAATAAATTAATAAAGGTAAGGGTTACTCGGTTACGTGGCCTCAATCTGCCTACTCCACGAACTGAATGAAGGAAAATGAGGAAGGGTTACCTGGTTACGTGGCCTCAATCTGCCTACTCCACGAACCAAATGAGGGAAACTAGGAACGATAAGAAATAATTCGGTTAAGTGGCCTCAATCTGCCTACTTCACGAGCCAAATCGTTTCTAATAGTTAACTCCGAAGTCTCAACCTGCCAGTTGACTCCGAAGAGTAGGCATTTATATATACTTACATATATATGTGTGTGTGTGTGTGTTCGTGTGAGTACATTATTTTTTATTTGTATTTGTTTTCAATACCATCTTCAGGTTCTAGGTGACTTGTCGTACAATATTTTGCTTTTGTGAATTTAATTTTAATTAAATTGCTTATTTCAGGTTTTCAATTATCTGTTTATAACTTCTTATGCTAAAATTCGCTGTCGTCTGAATGTTTGTCAGATTCTGGCCTCTGATGAATTTCTTGTTGTTAAGTAACATGTCTTTGAATATATTTTATGCCGTTCCAATTTAGCTCCAACTTTACTTTGATCATTGTAACAACGTATTTGGAATTACAATAATGTCATCTTTTTGACTCAGTTTGTTCACTTCTGGGTTGATTTCTACCTCACAATACGGCTCATCAAGAATATCAAGGCTCATTTCACTCAGTCAGAATTGCAAATTTTTTGCGTTCAGGACAGGAGCACAATTTCTCGTCTGGTTTTTTCGCTTCGACGTTTAGTCTATTTTCGTTTCCAATCAAGTACCATCCAAATCAAGTACCATTGAATTCGTTTCACAGAATTATTTATTACCTACATGACAATTTTTTCGGGATGAAATTGAAACTTTCGTCATTTTTTGAAAACACTCCAAAACATATAATTAAGTATGTGTAACTAAGGCAATTGTTTATTTTATACAATTCATATTAAACCATGTTTCAACAAAAGTTGAAAGAATCATTTATCAATTTTGAAACAACAAATCAAAAGCGCTCACCGGATTGTCAAGGACATTCTTAGAGAAACATGTGAATAATTATTTCGGTTATATGTCTCAAGGGGTCGTTCAAGTACCATGTATGCAGATTGATTGCAATTATTAACACTCACTCCCTCCATCCCTTGTCAGCAATGGTAAGCAAAGATCTAACCCTCCTCCAATGCCAACGTAAACACTGATACCTATATGCATTTTTGTTTTTTTATTGGTTCATAAGCAACACATTTAATTCTAAAAATATGAAAATGGGTTCAGCAGAAGTTTGCATAGGTTTTTAAGGTTTTCAAATATAAACAATGTGTAGGTTTCCATGTAAAAAAAAGAATAAGTATCACTGACGTAATCACCATCTAGACCCCCTTCATGCTCTCTCTGTCATCAAAAATACGCGAAGCATAAACCTCGTTGTCCCTCCATAGCGCTTAAGAAATACATGAACGGCAACTAACGTCAAATTCCATAGTACTATCTTTTACCAGTAAATCAATCCATTTCATTGCAGGGAAAACTCATGTCTTTTTTTCGGGCACAATATTCGAATTAGATTGAATATCACTTGTGTAATCAAAAACATATTTCTCCAATAAATTCCTTAACTGAACACTAAACTTAATTTAATATATGTAACATCACTTACATCGCTCCGTATTTGTGAAGCAACATTATAAAATTCATGTATTCTTTAAATTAATCTGATGCCGACAATGTATGTACACATAAAAACTAATAAAAGTTTCCTATTTAAGCTGAAGTAATTCAGTAAAAAGCTGTTTGAAGTTTCCTCTGGCTCTTTTCGTTCAAGCTTTTATAGTTCACTATTTTCGCTGGTATATGCCTGCAATACTTCTCATTAGCCAAACATTTTGTTGAATATTTTCACCATCTAATATAATTCGGTATGAACTTCAAGGGCAATCGCTCAGCATGAACTCCAATTCTGCATGGAAGTTAATGAAAAGTTCGAGCAATAAACCTATTATTTCTAGTGCTCTAAAGCTACATTACAAACCGTACATTCCTAACTTATCTACAATTGAGCTAAGTATGTATCGAATAGAACAATGATGGTAACAAACTATCGAGTTTTAAATTACTCTAGTATACCATGAATTGGAATGCAAATCCTCGTCGATATCCAGGTAAAGCATGCACATAAAGCAGGCAAAATATTTCGCAAAAAGCAAAATAAATAAAACCCGTATAAAAATACCCCTATGCTTTTTTCAATCGATAAATTCAAATCTTCAAATTGTGTTCTATGGCTGCGCTTTTAGCACTGATGTTGAAACAATATACCGTACTACAAATGTCTATATTTCATTATTTATGTTTCATTGATTCTATAACACATTCCTCTGTGTTTACTTGATTCCTGTTGCATTAAAAAAATACGAGACGAAAAAGGCTCGACATGAGAGTTGTAATTTCAACTAACTTGTTATTCTGTTTGGGAAATTGAACATTTTCATTTGTACTATTGGTAATGAAATCAATAAATAAATAAATAAGTTTTCATAATAAATTTATTATGAAAACTTCGCATTTAGAATATTTTCTTTATAGCACCGGTGTGAAGTTAGCAACGAAATCCCAGCAACGAATCGTACCTAAAGGTGTCACACACGTCAAGATATGTATATAAGAACTTTCAAATGAAAACTCTGTAATCAGGTATATCATTTGCCTAAACTGAATTATTTACCTCTTTCATATATTTCGAAACACGCGATAGTGTTGATAGATTGTAGAGGGTTTTGTAATTATTATTGTTAATATTATTATCACTTTCGATAGGAAATGGCCATACAAATGTCGCAAACGTTGTATAGGGGCGATGGAAAAAAATTGCTGTATTTTTCAAACTGAGTCAGTTCACAAAAATTTCATGGATGTTTTTCTACACACTTTAATCCCTTTCGATAGTATATGGTTATAGGTGCAAAATATTGCTGTAACTATTCTTTAAACAAAGTTAGTTCACAAAAATTTGATGAATGATTTTTTTCAGATTTTCAATGCCTTTCGATGGCATATGGTCAACTTCAATGTCCCAGCCGCCATTGGCGTCGTATAGGGCTGATATGGGCAAAAATTGCTGAATTTTTTAAACAAAGTTAGTTCACAAAAATTTAATGAATGATTTTTTTCAACTATTTCAATACCTTTCGATGACATATAGTCACTGCAATGGTAGTTTTTTTTTTTATTCAATAGTGTTGGCGTTTACTTGATGTAAATCCATTATAATTGAACATTATAATTAATATAACTTCAAACACTTGAACTTATGATTTACACTTTATCTTTACACTTTATATATACACTTTATACACTTTTATACACTTTATAAAGTGTAAATCATAAGTTCAAGTGTTTGAATTCAAGTTATATTCAATGGTAGTTCACAAAAATTTCTTCAGTGATTTCGTCTACAAATTTTAATCCCTTTCGATATTATATGGTCACAGCCGTCATTGGCGTCGTATAGGGGTGATAGGGGCAAAAATTGAATTTGAATCCCTATGCGACAATGACCACAATGACAGTTGCGACATTGAAGTGTCCATATACTATAGAAAAGAATTAAAATGTGTAGACAAAATCATTCATCAAATTTTTGTGAACTATCTCAGTGTGAAAATACAGAAATTTTTTTATACGACGATTGCGACTGCCCATTATCGAAAGTGATAATATTATCAACAATAATAATTACAAAACACTCTATAATCTACCACACTACCGACAGTTTCGAAATATATAAGAAAGGGAAATAACTTACTTAATTCAGTTTCAGTAAATGATAACTATCGTTACTTGATTACTGAGTTGTGATTTGGAAGTTCTCATATACATATCTTGACGTGTGTGACGCCTTTAACGATTCGCTGTTGGAATTCCGTTGCTAACTTCACACCGGTCTTTATGCCAATGTTTAGTAAAAGGCAACAAGACAAAAAAAAATTATAAAACGGATAATTTTAATTACAGTTTTCATTTTTAACATTCAATGAAAAATATATGTTTAGTTTTGCAAATTAATTGATGAGACTTACATTTGGAAGTCATGCTCAAATGTATTTGTTAATGAGAGCAAATGTTTTATACTCGCATTCGTTATTTGTTCCTGCAAAACTCTCTATGAAATTATCCTAGCACATTAAAAGCTATTTCAAATATTTGATTAGATACTTAATTACCGACTCTTTGAAGACTACATAATATGTAATTTGCTTACTTGTTTGAAGTCAGATAAACAGTTACCCTGTTGCTTGTTTGTATTTTTTCAATTAAATAGTTAACATTGGATGTCGAGTCGCAAAATATTTACATTCAATTAGATACAGACCAATGTTTCAATGCATGTACCAAAAGCACTAATTTCAATGAAATCTTTATAGTTACGTCAGTTACACTGTTTTGAGATTCTCGATCATGTCTTTGGATAGCTATATCCATGATGAAATGTCCGTTATATCAATTTAAACAATAAACATACTTAGTTGTGTACGACATGTCACTTATAAATAATTAATATATAAATCAGTCAGGTATTTAGTATGTCCTCACTCCAAAGTTACATTTTGACGAGAGCACAACACTGTCTTTCTTTAACCTAGCACCTATGGTAGAGTTATTCGTACTTTGGTCCAACTCTCGACTGAGTCTTCATACCTGGTCGGCCTAAGTATGCAAGGATTGACTGCCATTTTTTGTGTTATAACAATAAAAACTACTCAATGTTTCTTCATATAGGTTAGACACCTATAAATATCGATTGTAGTGGTACTTAAGAATATATTATCATCAATAAATGCACTCCTGCCAGATTCTCGAGGCCCCTTTTAATATTATTATTTAAATATCATTAATAAATTATCCCGTTATTAAAACTAATCACGTTATCTTGCATATAGTCACAAGTGACTATACTTGCCCTTAATATACTTCGATAACAGATGCAGTAGATAGAAAATTGTTTATTCTATTGATAGCATAGATTGTCCAGTTCAGTAAAATTGTCACAAAGTAATTTAAAACCAGCTAAGATCATATCTAACAGAATTACCAACAAGTTAACGTCATTAAAAAACATCATTGTGGTTTTTAATCAGGATAAAAGTTCCATCATTTCATTGTTCATTTCGTTTTAGAAACGCTTCCTCTAACAGTTTTCAGTTTCAATTTTCAGTTTTCAACGTTTTATTATTGTTATTATTTATTGTTATTATTATCTGTTATTGATACCCCTTTTCAAATTGTACCAGTTGGAACTTAATCCGAAATATCCAAGATTCCGTGCAGCAAGTAATAATTATCGAGGTAACAAAATCGACAAAAATAGTAATTTTATTTGTCTCTAAATAATGGCGCGAATCATTTGAAATAAAAAAAACAAGAGCGCACCGAGCACGGCCAACTGTTACAACAAGACTTCAGGTAACAAAAGTGTTATTTCAAACTCTTGATAATGAATTAGTGTATCCGGAAACATATATGGAGTGGATTGAAGAATTTTGTGATCGTAACCAAGTAAATGGTTTCTATTATATGGTATAACTGATATTACATTACCTTTCCCAATGAATTTTGTATTAAATTCGCATATGAATGAAAATCAATCAGGTTATTGAAACATATGGCAAATGTACAACTCCACTTCCTTTATTTCTTGAAGGAGAGCGTCATGTGGATTACCAGCTGCGAACATCAAATCGATAGCCTGTTTACTGCAGATTGCAGTTGTGAAACTGTAAAATCATTCCAAGCTCATCTTTAATCCACTTTTGAACTTTGCTTGTTTTCAATGGTTTACAAAATTGTTTTTCATGTTTAGATAGTAACGTAACGGCACCGGTTGCCGACCGGTCTCCGGTATCCGACCATTTTGGTTTTTCTACTTTAAAACATCCAAATTTCGACCAAAATTTGAGAAATAGAAAGCATTTAATAGAATTACTCATCATATGTCACATATCAAGACTTCTCTTTCATATGTGAGCGGAAAGCGGTTCAATTTAACAAAATGTACGAGAGCGTCCGTATTCGTACTATATTGATCTCAAAAAAAACATAAATTAGTGAAAACGAACATCTGGATTTTTTCTAAGAATTCTGTGATAAGTTCTGAGTTTTTTAATTTCAAATACTTTATTGATTCATTAAGACCTCAAAATTTCAAGATGTAAGCAAAAATTACATATTTTCATTGATTTATCGATCAAATAATAATGGACGGAATAATATATCCCTATAAAATATGACCGTTCTTCATTCCGACCACTCGGTCGGTAACAGGACTTTTGGCACTTCTATTTTCCAAGTTTTTTTGTAGGTATTTTGTCTTCAGTTATATATTCTGAACTCTATCTTTGCATAAAACACCTGTATCCGACCAAGGCTAAGTTTAATAGATTCTTTGCAATCAGGCTTTCAATTTCCACTATTTTTCTAATTTCTAACACAATCGAAACAAGACTCCTGTTTTTTAAAAGTTATATTTTTTGTTTATTACACATATTTACATTCTTACGATATGGTAATATCTTTATAAGT
Source organism: Henosepilachna vigintioctopunctata (assembly GCA_030704895.1). NCBI lineage: Eukaryota > Metazoa > Arthropoda > Insecta > Coleoptera > Coccinellidae > Henosepilachna > Henosepilachna vigintioctopunctata. The sequence continues at coordinate 763,073 of JARQZJ010000093.1, forward strand.
ATTACTTTCTAACATAAAATTTTAACATGTTAGCAAAAATTACATATTTTCATTGATTTATCGATCAAATAATAATGGACGAATGAGGAGCCCTATAAAATATGAGCATTCCTCATTCCGACCACTCGGTCGGTAACAGGAGTTTTGGCACTTTGTAGATAATGTTAATTTTATATTTTGCAGGTTTTTTTGAAAGTGTTTTCTATTGAATTATATATTCTGAATGCTATCTCTGCATAATACACCTGTATGCGACTGGGGCTAACTTTAATAGATTATTTGCAATGGAACTTTCAATTTCCACTATTTTTCTAATTTCGAACAAAATCGAAATAAGGTTCCTTTTTTTCAAACTTACATTTTTTGTTCATTATACATTTTACATACTTACGATATTGTAATATCTTTCTAAGTATATCTTTCTAACATCAAATTTCAACATGTAATCAGAAATTACATATTTTCATTAATTTATCGATCAAATAATAATGGACGGAATGCGGATCCCTATAAAATATGAGCATTTCCTCATTCCGACCAATTGGTCGGTAACAGGAATTTTGCACTTTGTAGATGATGTTAATTTTTTATTTTAGAGATTTTTCTTTAAGTGTTTCGTATTCAGTTTTATACTCTAAACGCTATCTCTGTATAATACACCTGTATGCGACCGAGGCTCACTTATAGATTCTTTTTAATTGGAGTGAAGATAGTAGAGTTGGAGTGTTTAGATACTAGTTACCAATTTCTCAAAACATCTTGTGAATAATCATTTTTTACTCTGATCATTTCAAAGAAATGGGAACGTATAAATACTAACTATTTGTTATTTTTTAAATTACTAAGGGAAGAAAATACGAAATAAGAGAATTGTCGTAATATTCAACTTCTGAAACACTCAATAATGGAAAAAGAGCTCCCGGATTCATTCTCTACCACCTTGCAAATGGAATTGAAGAAAATACTTACTAGAAATAAGTAGTTCGTAATTCGTTGAAGAATTTTTTTTGGACATAATACATAAAACTCTACTGCTTTAAAACTCACTTAAAAATCAAATGATTATCGAAACCTACAGTATTATTGTGTCAAATTAAAAGAATTATAATGCTCCATTCGTGCCTATAATAGACTCCTGATATTCGTGACTATATAGAACGATATTATAAGGTTTTCAATTAGTTGAATTGAACTTTTAACGTTTCCCAATCATTAATTAATATTAATTAGACAACTAGGATGGTTATTTTGAAATATAGAATAGAAAAATTAGTTACTGATTAGATGAAAAATCGTGAGTTGGTTGAACTGAGTAATGTACTGAATTTCTATTGCCATTGTATTATGCACATCAAACACAACAACAACGAGTAAGTCAGAATGAACATAAACGGTTCGGTAGACCTTCAGATCCTGTCATTTAGGAACGAGTGACAATTAAAGAAATGAAAATTATTTATCAATATTGCAAAGCGTTAAAATAGTCCAGTGAATTTGTAGGAATTTGTTCTATTTACAGGAATAGATGTGAGGTAATAATAATAAAAAAAAATGGAAACTTGTCTAAAAATCACTGACTAAACAATTCTTTATTCGACTAGTTTCGCCTTTTACAGCATTATCAAGAATGATAATGCATTCTTGATAATGCTGTAAAAGGCGAAACTAGTCGAATAAAGAATTGTTCAGTCAGTGATTTTTAGACAAGTTTTTATTATTTTTTTTATTATTACCTCTCATTTAAATATGATTTATCACAGAGTAGATTCATCGTCCATTGAATTTAGGAATAAATGTGCTAATAAAAAAGTGAAGTTGTCAATTAAACCAATTAACTAAAAGTTTCTGAGTGTACTTCAAAGATATCAATATTTTTTCAGTAAGTATTAGGATGGATTAGTGACCTGATATAAATATTTTTTCAATAAGTATTAGGATGGATTAGTGACCTGAAATCTATATTGAGGGTATCGAATGAATTTTGCAAAATTTGAACACGTGTTTAAATTAGACAATATAGAATATTCATTCATACTGAGCATTCGAATTTTTTTTTCAGTTTTATAATATTTGTAAATTTCTATGAACTTTGCATACAGATATTCAGTAAGAAAGTTATGAAAGGAAATGACTTTAACACAAAGGTTTTTTAAAATCGATCGATGTTTTTTCTATATGAATTTCTGGAGAAATTTCGTTAATATCGCTATTCGCGTAATCAGAATTAAATCGAGTTCTACTAAATCTTCAAGTACAGCTTATCGCGATGGCAGGAGAATATTCCGAAAAATTTAAGTGAAACTCAAAGTAATTGATAACTTCAACTTCATTCGCGATTTATAAGGAGAAGCATCAATCAAACTTTCTGGTTATCCTTGCCTCTAATTTTCTGATTGATATCTCATTTCGGCGTCTCATCTGCATTGCTCCCTAATTAAATTGCGTTTCCTATTATTTAATATCGAAGAATCCGTGAGAAGATAGTTAAGTTCCTCTTAATTAAAAGGGGCAATTTGGACGAGCTCTCGACAGAAAATTAATAGCATCCAATAATCCTTCTGCTGACATGAATAATATTCCCGTTCACTCGGAACCAACGAATTTGGAAACTCATTATTATTTGTTGACGGACCTGTTGTACCCAGAAAATTCATCATTCAATTCTTAGAATTTTCGAAAAGGAGGATATATACTTAATGTGCAAATTATAACTATTTCAGATTATAGATGACAACGGTTGGTTTGCATATACGTTCGTCAGGATTCTCAACGTTTTTTTTTCGTCAATGTTATTAAAAGTGCAGGATCTTTCTGTGTTGAAAGAACTTCGATATCATATGATGATATCATATTGGAGAAGAAGCTGAAAAAACTTCGTTAACTTGAAACAATAACAAAAAACTGTTGTCCTATATTACTCGAAAATTGCGAAACCTAACTAGTTGTACTTAAAACACAGACAGGTAGATCAACCTGCAGATTTGGTTGTTATTTGATATTATATGTTTATATGTACTGACGTTTATATATGTATGTATATAATTTTTAACGTGTTGTGAATAGAAACGTGTTGTGTTATTTTTTTTGGAAATATCAAAAGCAAAAGGTGAAAAATTTATTTCTCGTTGAGGTTTCATTACAATTAGTAGCGAAACCTCACTGCAGGAAACTCAAAAGAAAAGAGCTAATAACATATAATTAATGACAATGAGAACTCATTCCAAAGCTACATTATTCTGGAAAAAACAACAACTCTGGCTGCAAAAGAGCTTCTTTATATTTGCTATTAATTACAAAACATTCTAATGTTGAAAAAAATCATCAGAAGTTGTTCCTGGTAATTATAAAAATGTAAAGAAAAAATATTTCTTTACATCCATTCTTTTTCTTCCACTGTTTGAAATTTCTGCTGCAGACAGCTACCGACAAAGAGCGTCTGGATTTAATTAACTTCACCTTCACAAAGTTTGATGTATTCATTCTGCAATGTTCAGGTTTACTTAACTGATTGTATATTGTATAAATATATATATATATATATATATATATATATATATATATATATATATATATATATATATATATATATATATATATATATATATATATATATATATATATATATATATATATATATATATATATATATATATATATATATATATATATATATATATATATATATATATATATATATATATATATATATATATATATATATATATATATATATATATATATATATAGTTTCAAGATTCACAAATCATTTATACTACTAAATACTGAGACTCTTAATCGAAATATCAAAATATTTCAAATAAAACTCTCAAGAAGTTATCTACACAAACGTTGTGACAGAGAACGAACTAATCACTTTCGGGAGTGAATATTAAGTGCGTTTCGATCATGGATGATAATAGGATACAACTGTTTCATGATTACTATGAATCATCAGTCTTTATGTAATCAATTAATCAAGAATCGATGACTTTCAAAACGCCCACTGGCCCTATATCCGAAAAAGGAGAATATCACTTTGTGAACATTCTCGTGAGCTCCCTCTATCGAAGAAAAGACGTATAAACTCTCCCTAACGTTCTAGATTCCTACTCATGACAACATTTATAAGAGTACGTAGAGGCTTCATAGTCATTTCATTCGAACATAACAGAAATCTGTCTGCAATGTGTAAGAATAGTCCCATGCCTGAGTCCCAATCTGACCAGTATTTTCTACTGATTCCTATAGATTGAATTGTGGAGTATTCATTACTCTACGGTATTCCACTTGAAGTCTTAAGAAGATGCTTAGTGATTGAAATCGTTGCCTCACCTTCGATGAACGTGGTGCGACTGACGTGTTTCTTTCAGAATGAAACATATGCCTCGCACTTCTATCTTAGTTAATTTGAATTTTTCGAATGAATGTTCTAGTATTCATTCTCTTATATATATATATATATATATATATATATATATATATATATATATATATATTAAGGAGTATTGCCTTGTAATATAAACAGAAATATTATTATGAGTTATCGGCATAATAGGAGGCCCACTGTTGATTAATTAATGAATTTTAACCAATTGAATTCTAACCAATTTGTTACCCTGGTCTATATTTAGATTATGATTATAATTTTCATCAGGACTCTATAATATAATAAATGTTAATAAATATCATGATAAAAAATTCTTAAATCTTACGGCTAACTAGGTAAAATGTTTGTACAACACTATAAACAGGAGTGCGTGTACTTAAAATATATATGATATTAAACAGGAAACAATCCTGTGTTTTCAACAATTCCAGTATAAAATATATATAAATGATACTGAACGGTTATATGTTACATAGCAAGTTACTCATAATAATTGAATAAAAATTGCTGTTTTTTTTTGTTTCTCAACTCAATTTATTGTAATCATTAAGCCTAGCCGAAAAAAGTAACCATTACATCGTATTAACTACTTCATGAATACTACTGCTTTTCTCACACCATATAAAGGCATTGAGCTTTTTCTACAGTGTACACTTTTTTTGAGCAAATAACATAGCGAAAACCCTGCTCAAAACATCAAATTTTTTCAAAGCATCCCAAATCTTCCTTCAAAAGCATCAACAACCGATTTTTTTAGATAATAAGATTTGATATATACGGTGATATGTTAGAAACGATAATAAGGAATTATGATAATTATTTAGTTTCCTCTTCAATTCCATCAATTGAGAGTAAGATTGTATAGTAAGTGCTTTTTATATCCTCTATTATTTTTCAATTTTTTTACGACTCATTTTTAATTTAATAGCTTTCACATTTCTGCTTTGACAAAAATAGTTATATAACAAATACTTCATAACATTTTGATAAATATGGTATTGTATGAATATTTGAACATAAATCATCACTAAATGTCCGGATGTGTTAGTTTTTGATATATTAAATTTAAGTTATGAGACAAAGATTCCGCGTGAAAAAAAATTACTTTTATAATGTTAACCTAAATTATGTAAATATTATTACAGATATGAATTTGAGACACATTGTAGCATTTGTTACCGTCATTTTTACCTGAAATGGAATGCAGGGAATATTCGTGTCCACACCTCTCTGCATTGCTGAAACAGCTGGACGGACCATTTAAGGTTCACGCCTCCTGAATAATGATGTATATTGCCATAAGGCTGATGCCGAACGTCTTTAATTTTCGGCTGTTTCAAAAATACGAAGAGTAGGACCTTCAGAGGAAAGTTAATTATGTTATGTGTTATGATGATTGGACGATTCGTTCATGTTTGGTGTGTTTTCAATTATCAAATTGTTTTTTACCCTCTGGCCGGCCAGCCAATCATTTTTTCATCGCTGTGCTGACCTATTTTTCTGAATAATGGGTTGTTCGTTATTATCAATCAAGTGATGAGTGTTGCTCCAATTCAGTCAGAGTATGTGTTGAATTTTCTTCGTTTCAAAATTTTGATATCCAATCTGTTAATTGGAATACTTATTACTTATATTACTCAGTAATTTTTTCAATGTCTTCAAGGAATTCTCATCTGTGAACTGCAAATTGCCAATTTTTCAAATTTCAAGAGTCTGTTATTAATGAGGATCTAGAAAAATAGTTAGAGATACAACAAAAACCGGATTTTGAACTCTAAGAAAACTTCGTTTTTCCTTATTCAAAATGTCAACAATTGTTGAATTCTTTATATGATGATAAGTATTGATATTCAATTGGTTATTGAATTTTATAATGCTTGGATTTGAAACTTAGCTTGAGTTTAATATGTTTCTCTGTTTCATTCTTGCAAGTTTGATGCTTCGCATAACTGAACATTTTTGTATGAATCGAATTTTTATTTGATTTTTCATATTGAATATCTTACTATAAGTTTGAAGTTTTTGTATTAATATATAATTTTCTGTTGCAGGTGAGCTAATACATAAATAATTCGGTGAGTTTTATGACTGTACTCTATTTGGCAATAAAGATTGTGAAGTCCTAGTTTGGCTAGTCCAAAATTCTGAAATGAGGATATAATAATCAAAAGTTTGGAAGGTATGGATTTTAAATGAAATAAGAAATGTAAATCCGTATCCAAAGGTCACTATTCTTCAAATAGTTTCATCTAGTATTCGTAAAACATTTAGTTGAAATATGAAAATAGTTACTATACAAGTAATGAGTTTCTGTTATTTTCGATGTGAAGTGAAATAAAGAAAATGTATGAAAAAGTCAGGTCGTGCTATAAAAGCAGAATGAAGACCGATGATCTGGCTGCACTACGAAAATTGGGTTCACTTTGCTACGAAAATGACGTTAAACAAACGCTTGAAAAATAGTTGGTTCAATGATGGATTTTAGCTTACGATTACAATTCAAAACGAGCGTGCTCTATTGATTTTGTACTTCATCCACAGGTTTCTATTGAAAATCTTCATTTTCGTGCCACAAAAATCATATAAGTTACATTATTGGCATGATTCTTTTGCTGTGAACTGTCAAACTATGTTGCTGCAACTTATTTTTATCGTTTGTTGCTCGAAAAAAATCTGAATGAATCTTAAACTTGAAAAAACTGATTCAAAAATCAAAATTCAATAATTTGAAGCACAATGATTATGATTTTATTGAATATTAAATTAAATTAAACTCTTGGCTTAATGTTTCACGATTACATTCAACAACATGCATTAGTCAACATGTTTCGAGCGTGAGCTCATTTTCAAGTCTAAGTCTTAATTAATATTTAATTATGCTCACCAAGAATTAAGCGAGAATTCAATCACAGTGATTATGATTTCAACAAAACTGTTCATACTTCATGGTTAAAACTGCCAGCTGATTTTTCTCTATACCTCTATATTATAATATTGTGATTTATGCTTTAAGAGTCATTAGAGATCTTCTAAGAAAAATTAGCAAGTAGAAAATATTATATAAGGCTATCCTGTACAAAACTGTACAATCTGAACAATAATATGTATAAGGTTTCTGTATAAGGTATAATGGAATGACCTATCCATTAGAATGATATTTAGATTCATTTTTTCCCAAGTTTCTTTTGTCCTTTTGATTCAGCAATCCATAAGTCTCTCAAGCATTGTGTGTCATAATAAATTTCACAAAGTTAAGAAATTTGGTTGTTGATAATATCCAATTGTAGAACTAGGATTTGTTGAACTAGGATGTACATCTAATGGGATACGAGCTTTGCCCAAGTGAACCTTTGTATAAACCGTTACGAGTATTTTGTTACATCTGGTCATAAACTATATCCTCTGAATATAATGAGAAGTAGGTGACCATTGGCCTGGATACAGTTTAACGTTCAACACTAAAGAGGGTGCGAGCTAAAGTTACATATATAGCATCATTTTTTGAATTATCTAGCTACCTACTCTGTGTTTTATAAAGACGTAAGACTCTGTTACTCTGATATATCCCCATTCACTCTCCACTCTAAATTCATTCAAAAATATTAACATTACTTATCTCAAAGAATTCAAAAACCCCGTTAATTTTACTTCCGTTATTTCCTTTTTCCGAAACGAAATATCTCTTTATAGTTATTGTGCTTTTTAAATTCATGAAAATAATTGTGACATCGTATAATATTAGTATTAGGTGTCCGATATCTTGAATACTCCGAGTATTCTAAAAAAAAAGAAGAAGGATCAAAATGATTCTTGACGGGACGTTGAAGTTTTGCAAAACTGTTATATAAAAGCTAAACTTAAGTCTGAAAGTAATCGTATATAAGCGTTTGAATTCATCAGATTTGCATTCAGAAGTTCGACAATGTGACTTTTGATTTCCAGTAGGTTAAAGTAAAATTTTCATCTGAGAATTGAAAATTATATCTACTATTGTGATTGTGCTACTCCTTCTAGACCGTTATAGAGTTCGTTAATGTCTTTAGGGTAATAATTCCCTCTTCCGATAATTCAAAGCCAACAATAATGGTAGTGTTTTTGACAACCAACAGCTTCCGTTGATTTACGTAACATGGCGGTCAAATGTATTACATGATACATTTGTGCGTAAAACATTGGCGTACGTAACTCAGATATAGAAAGTCAACATGGTTGTATTCATAATAAATTTTCATTTTCGTTCAATTTGAAATTCTGTCATTTTTATACATTCAGAGATCTCGATACAATCTGTTGAAGCTTCATTAGTGAAACTCATTCAAAAGACTTTTTTGTCAGGAGAAACTTGAGGATTTTGAGGAATCATAAATTATTGTATTTGATTAATTACTCTAGATGATTCAATTTTTTAAACTATGCTCCCCCGTTTTATCAAGATATCGTGAGATTTGTTTTGAAATCTCCTTTTCTATTCGTGAATGAGTTAAAGTTAATCTATAATCTCTAAAAGAAATACTCGAACTTTGTTTTTCCCACGGATTTCATTTTCTACCGGAGTAGAAAATGATCTTCTCAACTTTTCACCAAAATCTGTTGAATATTTGAATTTGAGTAATATTATTCAAGAAGAAGATCAATAACCTTATTTTGAAAAATTGCTCAAGTAGTAGTTATATAGATAGTTTTTTTAGCCCATCCTAATACACAATGTGCCACAGGAGATTAAATCAATTGATAACTTCATTACTACATGTAAAAAAATTTCCTCATTCAAATACAGCCCACTTGAAATGGAGCAGAAAATTTACAATCTATCGAACTTGATACGAAAAATCAGCAACATTTTTCACTTAATCAATTTAACTCAATATTTTCTCAATTTTACAATGTTTCTTGAAATAAAAAATTTGGCAAGTTTTCAAAAGCTGCCTTCTCCTGTAAGGTATTTACACCGGTTAATTTTTAATAATAATATTAATAATCATAATATTTATTTATCAATAGCTATTACAAAATCATATATACATTTAGGTTCAAAATATATTATACAATTTTATATTTGAAAACATACAATTAGTTATATGTTTGAAACCAAATTAGCTAACTTACGCTTGAATACCTTAAGGTCACTAACTGTTTTTATGGGGCTATGCATTTCATTAAATGCGTTGCATTCTTCATAAAATATACTATTTCTAGATTTAGAATGCTTAAAAACTTGCATGTAGAAATTGTCAGCATTTCTTTTATTATAACCGTGCACATCACCGACACATCTTACATTTTTTATTACTCTATATGGGAATTATTCGTTTTCAACTTCAAATATAAATATATATGTGGCAAAAGTATTCTCTGTTTAACTGACATTAGTTGTAAACAATTTAGAATGCTTTGGATTGGAGTATATCTATTACGTTTCAAAATTGTTCGCATGGCTCTGTTCTGTAGTTTTTGTAGCTATTTAGTTTTTTCCTTAATCAATCCCAATAACAGAGTGGAACAATATTCAAAGTGTGGCATTATTATTGACAATTTTAATACTTATATTTTTGTTACTATTCACCTTAAGAATTTCATTTGTACCAAAAACGATAAATTTAGACTCGGTTACATTCAGCGATAAACTGTTATCGCTTAGCAATTCATTTATTACTGCCAAGAATCGATTGATTCATTCTGTTATAGTCTGGATACTTTTACCACTAACATAAATCATTGTATCATCTGCGAACAATCGTATAGAGCATTTTTTTACATGAACAACAATATCATTAATATATAAGGAGAATTGGAGTAGACCTAAGACCGTACCCTGAGGTGCGCCAAAATCAACTCCAATGCTGCCCGAAAGAACATTATTGAACTTAACTTTTTGAGATCGTGATTTTATTATTGTTATTTTATAGATCGATTTGAGATGTATCGATATAGAGATATCGATATAGATATAGAGATTTGAGATCGTGATTTTACAGATCGACAATTTTATATGTATTAAGTGATGATTGTATCATATTTTACATCGCACGTACGCTCCTGTATGTCTACCAAATGGGTATGCATATGTATCAAGGGAGGATAACTGAACCGACTTAGTATGAAGTTGTTACACGGTGGAATAGTCGACGAAGTAAATCATTCACAGATAATGATATGTACTTGGATGATTTACATTGAATTTATTCATGAATCGATATAATCGGTCAGCCGACAATTTCATAAAGAACAGGAAGATTTATGGTCACAGTTGAACACGCCATATGTGAAATACGGATTCAGTTTCATGAGCCATAGTCTATTTAAACCCTTTTGTTCCGGATCATACTATATTAAATACTGATTCAGTTAATTCAGTAATTAATTATTGAACTAGTTTTCAAAATATCTGTTAAATTATTTCTCAATGTATAAAAGACATGGAAATACCAAATAGTTTTGAAGTCCATGCAAATAATGCGCAATTCAAAGTTAGTACATTCTGAATTTTCATTCGACATATCGAATATCCTGATAAAAACTCTAAGGAGGCTGTCTACACAAATGTTGTCAACTAAAATACAAACTATCAATTTTCGAGAGCGAATATATATATATATATATATATATATATATATATATATATATATATATATATATATTCGCTCTCTAAAATTGATATATATATATATATATATATATATATATATATATATATATATATTTATATATATATATACAAATAAGGAATGTAAAATTTTCTTGCGGTGAAAAGTACAAATGACAAAAGCACAAGTATCGGTATAGCCCGCAACTCAATTGGAAGCAGCCGTTGACACGTGTTTCGAGCTTATTGGCTCTCTTCAGAACGGCGTAGCCAAGCTCAAGGTGTACGAACCTGGAGATGGAATCCACAACAAAAGAACACACCTACAAAGGAAGTCTCCACTGCTAGGCTTCCACGTGAACTTTCCGGGTTTGGAGATTTGGTCAACGTATCACCAATTCAATGTGGCGACTACGAAGCCAACGTAGTCGCCACATTGGCGTTAACCGAATACTTCCAAATGCTTCCAATTGAGTTGCGGGCTATACCGATAATTGTGTTTTTGTCATATATATATATATATATATATATATATATATATATATATATATATATATATATATATATATATATATATATATCTAATTATGTATTATCTAAACATCCTCTTCGTTGGAGATTACTGTAATTATTTAAATTTTAATTTTGTGAAATGTGATGCAATTGGACATCTTTTATAAAACATTATGCTGACAACTATAAAATATAGTCTCTCAGGTGTAAGATAATAATAGAAAAGAAATGCAGTCAAGCATTTCCGCTTCCTCACAGTTCCTCTGAGTCGGGCAATTTTAACGGCATTAAGAGGTTTTATAGACAATAATAATTATTTTAGTACCTTCATTCCAAATGTCCAGTTAGATTTTACATTCCATAAACATTTATATTCTCTAGACAGGATGTGCGTAAAAACGGTGAGCCAGTTAGATCTGCTTTCGAATATAAAAGTGTTTTTATCTCTTTTGTAATGACGTCTCCCTTATTTTCGTCTAATCTCTGACAGATTGTGCCAATTAACATCGAAATATTATTATATCATATTGAAGGAATTAATTAGTTCAAGTACGTACTAGATATATTAACGATCAATATCAATAGTGCTCGAATTATAATAGTCGTTAAAGATTTGCAACAGGCATAACTACATCCAACTAACACAAATTTGTAGTGATTAATTATTCTCCATACAAAATAAATTTTAGTTAATGTATGATTTGCTGGATTAATGCAAAGGTTTCACATTTCAAAATGAAAAAATTCGATCGATTCATGAAGTAGAATAAAATTCAAAACACTCGAAATACTTTTCTAAATACTTCCAAATTTTTTCTGTGCTTCTGCTAATGATAAATCTTCAAGACTTTGATTTAGCAATATATAAAAATTTTAACAAAAAACATTTAATATATTTAAATTAATTAATATCATTAATTGATTTCCCACACAAAGTGTGAACATTCTTGAAAAGTATGCTATAATTCAAAACACTCAGCAACTAAAATTTCACAATTCACTCGAGAAAATTTGTGTTGTCATGTCTCATTCTCATGATTTGAAAAAAAAATTTTGAAAATTCGTTATTTCTTAGTGGCCTGGAGATACTTTTTTTTTAATTTATTGTACCTACAGTTTAACGCCGATTCCGAACGGCCATTGGGCTTGTAATCAATGTACATTACCCAGAATATGCAATTCATTGAACTACTTGAATCATAGACAAATATCCATGCTTTCATAGGGGCATGGAATATAGATTATCATCATAGATTACCCATGCCTTCAGTGGGGCTCGAACCCGAGTTCTACCGCGCCATAGTCCGTTCTACCGACTAAGCTACGAAGACCGACTGTTAACTGTATTAAAATATTTAAATTTTTGTAGAATTTTGCCAAATGTTTTGAGTATGACTATTGCTACTTTTCATTAAGGAACTCAATAACTTACAAAAAAATGTTAGATGTTTAAAAAAATACTAAAATACCAATACCTATATTTAGGTATTAGTATTTTAGTATAAACTGTTTTAGTATAACTTTTCATATATTTTTTCTGTTATTTGTATCCTAAACTCAATGAGCAAAATTTTTGGTTGAGTTTATTGAAGTTGCAGTATTTCGAAATATGAGAACATAATCCACAAAATACATCAAATATTTTAAAACCTAATGATAACATAATGGAGCTTCGCTTAATTGTTCTTCAAATTCTGATTCGTTCATGGTAAATTGACAAGAATTGATATTCATTCATAATCCAATAAAATTACGTTGGACCTCAACTTAATTTCCGATAAAATGCATTCATTCATTCACTAAAAAATATAAAAAAATTTTCCACTTTTCCACTGAATATTCTACAAACATTCACGTATAAATAAATCTAGGACTGATCTCTGCACAAACTTCAATAAAACAAATATTTTCACAGCTGAATTCGAATATATATTGAAGAAATACAATCTTGACAATCTAAATCTGTTTCGCAACCTTTTGTCCATACAACCTTAGCCTTTCTAAAAGTCTTATGCCTCCCAAAAAGATAGAAAAGTTAAAATTGAGAAGTGCGAAATAATTAAATGCGTGATGAATCCATTTTCGAATTGCCCCCCCTGACAATCAAATTGCCCACCTGTGCGGGTAAATCCCACGTTGGGCAACACTGTTCTGAATGAATTCGTTGCTATTTCTATGTACAGGTAATTTAATCTAAATTAGTTCAAATCGTGATGAGTTGAGATATAAATTTCTGTTACTCGAAATTCAAACTCACAGTAAAATTTAGGTGACTTCGTAGAGACTTTCGATTCTAACTTTGATCAATTAATGAAGCTCTGAATTATATACGTGTTTTAGACTACTACATCTTTATCAAGAGTTAAATAAACTCATTTAAAAACGTGAAAATTCAGCTATATGTGATAATTATTTGATAATTCTCTAGTAAAACTTGAGGATTTAAATTAATTTTAGGCGTAAATAACGATTTACGCCTAAAATTACGTAAATCCCTAATTACGTTATCCCCTAATTTCGTAGAAAGTAAAATCAATCTTTTTTTATATCCATACTAGCTGACCCGGCTAACGTTGTTTTGCCATATAAATTATTATATGGCAGATATACAGAAAGCGACTTTGTTTTAGACTATGTAGTGAGTATATATATATATATATATATATATATATATATATATATATATATATATATATATATATATCACTACATGGTATAAAACAAAGTCGCTTTCTCTGTAAATCTGTAATATCTCCGAAAATATTTATTCAAATCCTATGCTGTAAACGGCCATATATCTCTATATCAAATCAACAATGTATTTACAGTATTTAATTGGATAAGGATTAATGCAGTATTGATTAAAACCGATTCGAAAATTAGCCATTATTTGTCGTAAAAATTATAAGACAAAAAAATGTTTTTGTGTGATATCCATAAGAGATAGACATAAAGCATCGCGGAGTTTTTTGTAGACCTTTCAATACTTAGTACATTATTCTGATAAATCTCGTAGGGTTCAGCCTGCGTTTGCAATGTTAACGAAAAAAAGTAATTATTTACGACATCACCTCGAAAATAACAGTATTTCTCCTCCATTTAAAGGATGTTATTATACTTATAAACTTTTCTCTTCAATCACTTTATCTATTGAAAAAAACCGCATCAAAATCCGTTGCGTAGTTTTAAAGACTTAAGCATACATAGGGATATAGGGTCAGAGAAAGCAACTTTGTTTTATGCTAGGTAGTGAAGTGCATAGTACTGCACTAGAATTTTTTACTTTGTATCGCTGCATTGTGAATTATATGAGAAATCCTTAATGTACAAAAGAACTCTAGTAAAATATATGTTCTTCCGTTGCATGCTTAATTTCAACAAACACCCTTTATTGTAATTTGTCGTCATTTGTTCAAGGAATGTAATAATTCTGGTTTATTAAGGTATATGCATACATCAAAGAGGTCTCTAATTCAATTTCATTATTACTGCATTCGCATTGATTCAGTTTTTCAATCAACTCCGTCAGTAGATATTGTTGAAAACAATTGAATTCTCTAAACTTCCTCCCAATTACTAACCAAACCGAAGCTGAATGGCTAGCTCTTGTCAAAGGCTACTTCAATACATCCACAAGCATTGATTAGACGTTGCCGAATAATTAGTAAGGGTTTAATGGACTGACTTCTATGCCATATGATGTCAATACAGCACAGATTAATTGAGCCTTAGAAGGACTTTATACATCCATAGAACAATGTATCAAGTACCGAATATATCTTAAATTCAATTCCTTTCATCACTGAAATGGACATGAAACATTGCCAGATGATGGGAAAAATTTTAGGGGGTTAATTTTTCACCCTTTCTCATTTTACTCAACGATTGTTAAAAAATGTAGAAACAGAACTATTTTTTGATTGAAAGCACACTAAATTCAAAACATTCTATTCTTTTCTTACCGTCAGTATTCTTCTCCAAAATTATACTGCAGCGAAGACTTTTGTGCTCTTCTTGACAGTGCTTCCTTTCATATTAAATTCAACATTTTTAGTGCGAATTTGGATTTCTTATTCTGTCCATGGCAAACTGATGTTTGAAATTACAAGATGATATGACTGATTATTTGACAAGAATAACAACTGTATCATTAAAGTGATAAGTAACTCATCAGCTACACCAAAGATTGGTATAACTTCAAAACGATGTGTTATTACAACCTTAAAGGCATTTGAAATTTCCGAAGGTTTTCACATATGTAAAGACGTTTATTAATATAAAACTCTGATTTATTCGATTGAAGTTCTCGGATAAAAAGGTAAAAGAATAAGTTTTTCCTTAATTAACTCACCTTCCGCAATAAACTCAAATGCTAGGTAATTGAAGACATTAATTAGTTCCTGGTAACTCCAGTTGGAGATTCTATTGATTCGGAAGATAACGAGTGAAAAAACATTTTAAATTGCCCGATTCGAAAATAATAAAGTCTCTTGTATCCTCTTTAACCTTTTCAAGTGCCCTAGAAACTCCAGGGGATCCCGCATTATAGCTATTCAGAGAGATTTGTCTCAATATTTCTAGTGGCCAGGATGGCGACCAATACTTGAGAGAATGATGGATTTGTGAAGGTATTCGCGAGTCAGACTGTTCCATACTGGTCGTAAGAGGCTTTTCAGGTTATAAATAATATCAAGGGCTCTCAAGGAAACAGATGGATTAAACTCTTCAAAACAATCCATGTTATTATAACTTATTTTCTATTCCGAAGTTTTGCAGGTTTGCATTCTACGTTCAAGGGAGGGTTTTCTAGTAGATGAAAAAAACTCAATTTTCTCTTCATTGTTTTTCCTACCTTCCTCTGTAGAGTTTAGCGCCCTTTCTAATACGTCAGACATAACTATTGCGTTAGTCTGTAACGTAATAATTTCCGATTGGGACATTTCCTTCAAATTCCCAAAGTATGGAGGGACAAGGCTGCTCTTTCAGTACTTCAGCTCCATTTTGAAGTTTCAATTTCTCTAATCTATCAGTCCAAGGTCGTCACTTGATATATCAACGATGGGAAGCACATGGTACGCATGTAGACAGTTGATAATTGTCATTTACTTCGAAATCTATTCGTAATAAATAACTCGAGTGATTTATAATTTCCATTAAATATTTGATTAGTTAGCAATCCGCTATTAATGACTGTTATATTCTAAAAATATTTGCTGAACAATGGTTCACGGTGCCAACCAGAATGAATTCCTTCCAGTACACGGATAGCTTCCTTCTTGTGTTTGAACTACCTCCTGCATATGAATAGAAGTCCTCAAATTTGTAAGTCATGAAACATTCTTGCATGAAATAACCAGAGCTGATAAGTTTGTGGAGGTAAAGTACCTTATTTACATACTAACTCTGCGTGGTACGATTATTGTGACATGCAAATTAGTCTTCACTTGAGAGCAGTGCCCATTCCAAGGAAGTCTGTTATCGATAAAGATCGATACAATGGTAGGAGGAACTTTCTAGAAAAATTCTTAGATCATATACATCTCATTCAACCATTTCTAGTTATGGTGTAGCCTCCTTTACATATTTATATATTTTACTTTCATTTAGGCCCATTGTTGTCAATTGCTGGCTATACGAGCCCAAGTTGATCCTGCGAGCTTCTTTATGTCGTGATCCTATCTTGTGTTGGGGCGTTACCTTGGCCTTTTCACACCTTGGGGATACCATGGCTTTAGCTTTGTGGTCCAGCTGTCGTCCGTCCTTCAAGCGAGATGTCCTGCCCACTGCCACTTTAGGGATCCGATGCTATCAACGATATCTATCACCTAAGTGTTTTGCCTGATCCATTCAATCCTTTTTCGATCTCTCCTTGTTATTCCCGGCATACATCGTTCCAAAGACTTCTATGCCACCTGGAGCTTTCTAAAGATATCAGTTTTCAGGGTCCAGGTTTCACAACCATATGTCAGTACTGGCAGTACGCATTGATCAAAACTCCACTTTAGGCGGAGTGGCATTCTGCACTTGAAGATGTTGAAGTTCTGTCCGAATGTTCTCCATGCAAATTTGATCTTTCTATTCATTCTGGATGAAGGGAGCCAGATATGTGTATAAGTTGAACCAGGTATATGTATTTCTTACTATTTCCTGGGTAGTGTCATTAACTATCACTACTTGTGCATCTATAAGTTCGTTTTACATTATCTTGGTCTTACTCAGATTTATCTTAAGATCTACTTCGTTTAATTTAATTAAGATTAACAGATTAATTTAATTAATCTGTTGTTGCAGTTCGCCAGGTTCTGGGAAAAGATCTTAGAAGGTTTAAGTAGTCTCCACCAACACAGGAATCAGGCCTGTGTTTTTCCAGTCTATACTATATATATACATATATATATATATATATATATATATATATATATATATATATATATATATATATATATACTCAGTATGTGTTCACAAAGCTGTAAAAATATACAAACAGGTGGACATTTTCAATGAAGTAATATAACTTCTCACAATGAGAAATTTTAAAATTGGATATTATTTTCTAGTTAGCATTACACAGTTTATTGCTAACGTCATTTTAAGTTATGAAGAAAGTTTTATTGAACATTTAACAGCGAACGTAAAACTAGAATTATATTTGGGAGGATATAAACTTTGAAAATATGAAACTCGAAAGCCATTTGCAAGAATATCTTCCTCGTGAAACGGTATCATAAAATAGACCATTAGTGATTCACTACTTTTCTCAATGCCAGTTTGAAGTTTTTTCATACACATACGTCCCTAGGCAACAAAAATTGAAATTGCCAGAGCTTGAATTGATTAAATGTCATTTTATGCATAATCGTTCATCAAAAAAATCGTTCTAGTTAAGTGTAAAGCTAAAGCTCTAGATTTTCTGATCTATTTCATTTGGTTGAATATAAACTTGAATTATAACACTTGAACTCATGATTACAGTTCATTGACTACATAGCATGACGTGTTTCGTCGTTACAAACGACTTCTTCAGATGCTTACAGAATAATGACAACAAACTTGAAAAAACAGGTATAAATATGAATGCAATTTGAGATTCTATGCATTTGGGTTTAACCTAAGAATATTCCATTCTGAAATCTAATTTTTATTACCTGAAAAGGTTTAACAAGGGTGAATTGTTTAATTCTATATGTTCATTGAGCAAATTTCCAGAATTTTTGTGCCGATTTATTTCCACTATTTCCCAAAAATCTAATTGACTACTTTTCTGTATATTATGTAAACTTTTGAAATTCATATCAAAAGTATGGTTTTTTGTACAGAAACCATATCATACCACATTCTGACAGAAAACCATACTTTTGATACGAATTTCAAAATTTTACATAATATAAAAGTAGAATTCACGTAATAGAAAAGTAGTCAATTAGATTTTAGGAAAATAGTGGAAATAAATCGGTACAAAAATTCTGGAAATTTGCTCAATGAACAGATAGAATTAAAAATTCGTCCTTGTTAAGCCTTTTCAGGTTTAAAAATTAGATTTCAGAATGGAATACCTTAAGTAAAACCCGAATTCAGAGAATCCTCAAATTGCCTTCATATTCATACCTGTTTTTTCAAATTTGTTGTCATTGTTCTGTTAGCATCTGAAGAAGTCGTTTGTAACGACGAAACGCGTTATGCTATGAAGTCAATAAAGTGCAAATCGATAAGTTCAAGTGTTTGAATTTAAGTTTATATTCAATTATATGGATTTATATCAAGTAAACGCCAACACTATTAAAAATTATTTCATGTGGGTTTTGTTCTGTACGTTTCTCCAAAAATAGTCAATGAAAGAATAATTAAATTTGAGAAATCACAACTATCAACAGAAAATAACTTAAAAAAACTAAAAAAAGATAAATTACTACATCTCCTATAACACTAAGTAGAGATACCAACCATTTCAACTTACCAAACGAATTTTTAACTATTTTTTATGCCGCACATATTTTTGAGCTTTTTGAGACATTGAATATTTTGCATGTGTTTCCTGTTTAAAATTATTGAATTCTTGGTTTATCATCAACTGTTCAAAATTGGTGCAATAATTCGAGAAAACTGGTGTTGTTATTAAATAATATCGAATTTTCATGTTTTTGAACACAATTTCTCATATTAGAAATGCATAAAGATTATTTTGTTCATTTATTTTCAACTACTTCAACTGCATATTCGCATCATTTTTATTATCGAAAAACATAAATCAAATTTAATTTTATGTTAGATGGATAATTTTTCGTTTATATTATATGGACATTTGTATTTGCTTTCTCGTTTTTGACTTCTTTTATGTATATTCGAATGTTGTTTTTTCCGTATATATCATCAATTATGATTTGTCGAATTGACTCAGTATTTGCCGTATTTTCTACATTGAGAGTAACTTTCACAAATCTTCAATTATTCGCCTTCGAATATCTAATGAAGTCTTACACTTAATGGACAAATGTGGAAAACTCTCGGTGGTTTTTATACTGATACATATAACTTTAGTGATTTCTCTTCTAATTTTGTTTTCCCGATTAGTTCATTCACTTTTTGACTAACCTGTGTATATGAGAAAATCAAATTCCATATTTCCAAAGGAAATATTTCGATTCAATGGATATTTTTCTAGTTCGAAATAATTGATGCTATATATTAAATTCCGTTACGAAATATATTGCGAAATAGAAAAATTCGTCATAGCAGCAATATGATCTAAAACTTCCTACACTTCGTGTACTACACTTCAAAACCGAATAACAGGAACAGCGTGTTTCCTCATCTCCAGCTATTTGTCTAGCGAAACGCAATTAAATTCGCTACAGCGAATTTCGAACGTCCAATAATTGTAAATGAACGACTGGCCATTTTTCCTTTCGAGCAATATCTGGAAGTAAATAATAAATGGCTGCGAAAAATAACCACAGGGGTAGCGTTCTGTCCAGGGAACTCCGCCTATTCCTTTGTGTTCATGTTGAGATGTATTTGTTTTGCCTCTCATAGATTGGAAATCATTTTGCTCTTCTTCTCTTCATGAAAACAGCTCAGAGGTTGTGGTCAAATGTTCACAGCAGTAACCTCATGTGAATCTATTTTAAAAACGAGAATAGTAGATAAGAAACGCTTTTCAAACACTTATATGGAACAATTCAGCCGGACAATCTGAAGAAGTCGACGCGATGGATAAACGTAGGATACAATTGATTTGAAAAAATAAAAACATTTTAAAAATCGATAAATGACTGAGATTGAATTCTCGTTAACTCTTGGTGGGACATAATTAAATATTAAATTGAATTAAACTTAATGTTTCTTGGCTTGAGTTTAGTATTGAAAATGAGCTCACGCTCGAAACATGTTAACTAATTCATGTTGTTAAATATAATCGTGAAACATTAAGCCAAGAGTTTAATTTAATTTAAAATCAATAAATATACCGCTAAAAAATTTTGTTAAATTAAGTAAAAAAAAATAATCGTTTATATATTTAATATAAGTAGAAAAAGATAAAACCGATTCTACATATACAACACATCTTATTGAAGAGAACCATGTCTTCAACAACAGCTTCAAAATATTGCAAACGGAACGAAAAGGTTATGAACTAACCCTGATAGAAGTCGTGGAGATTATTAAGAGGATGAAATCAAGTAGTTTATTAAATGATCGAATTTCAATTAATTTCAATCTCCTTTATTAAATTTATTCCAGTAAAAGGCAATTGAAAAAAAAGTATTATATGGTCATTCCCCACAGTTCAGAAGAAATACGTTCTATAGTCATACCCCTACTTAAAAAGAAAAGTGTTCTATGGACATTTCCACACACTTCAGGACAAATGCTCGCAGTCCACAACGTGGACTAGGTTTATCTTCAACGTCTGATGAAGCCACTGTATTGGCGAAACATGTTATAATAATAATAATAAAAATAAGTTATTTATTCTCAACAGGTATAACTCTCAATTACATAAAATAATAAAAATGTTGAATAATAACTAAATAATTAAAATGAAAAAGATATAACAACAAGCTCAATCTAATCTAGAAAAATAGTAACTAATAAATACATTATAGCATTCAATGAAATATTACAAAGAACCCAATGTAAATCAATTCATTGTAGTCAATTTTCTTTGTTCACATAACTCCTGATAATAAAATCTATGGAGTCAAAGTGAATGTCACAATTATTGGCAACTCTATTGCATGTAGACTCCACAAACCGAATGGGGGCTTGTATTAGGGAGTTGGTCCTCGGAGTCTCTAGGTGAAATAATTCTGTATTACGAGAATTTTGCCTAGGAACACGAAATTTCAAAGCGGACAAGAGAGGAGGACAATCAATACTATTGTGCAGTAATATGTACAAAAATTTGAGTGATAAAGTTTCTCTTCTGCTCTGGAGTAAGGTTAAACTAAATCGGCTCAATAATTCGTTACGATTGATTCCTCTCTGTGGATAAACTTCATCCTCCCTACAAACTAAGAAGTTCAAGAACCTTCTCTGAATAGCCTCAAGATGGCGTTGATGGCAAGTGTAAATGGGATGCCAGATGATGCTGCCATACTCCAACTTGCTACGGATTAGGGTATTAAATAGTCCTATGAATGTTGAGGAATTATTAAAATATTTGCATTACGTTTGACGAATCCATATATTTTCGCAGCAGATGAAAGTTGGGTGTGTGTGGCACAATGGAAAGAGTCTGGTCGAAGACTACACCAAGATCTCTCAACTTAACAGATCGAGAAAGGACCTGACCACAGACGCTGTAATCACAGTCAATTCGGTCTCTTTTCGTTGTGAAAGAAACAACAATACACTTTCACACATTCAAACTCAAATAATTGTCCTCACACCAACTAGCAACATGGTCCGGAAGTTGAACACAATTGTCCTGTGATCTAACTTGATAATATAGTTTCAAAATGTTATGTTTTAACTCAATTATAGTGAAAATGAGAAAACTACTCAGTTTTATTCCAATTATGAATTTGTAAAAAAATAATATTAAAAAAATTGGATGAAATTTGAAAAATTAATAATTTGTTTGTTACATTCACTTATTTGTGGAATTGTTCAATCTGCAAAACAGTCTTTAATTTCTCGTCATCTTAATTTTTTTCATAAGTCGTGTACGTCTGATAACACGAAAATAATATGATTATTTCTTCATTTGTTCGACGAAAAATATATTCAATACAGTTATTACTCATTCAGTTCACGGATGTTATAAAACAGAACTGCCAGTACTTGGTCATTAGAGGATTAGCAACGGTTATTTGATGCATTACATCCCACACTCAAATAATATGCCTTTGCTAGAACTAGGTTGTCCGACTGACATATTGACTCAACGAAAATAATGCGTTAACTGAGGAAACAAGCAAGTAATGACGAAACTTAGATACGAAATTCGGAACCCTCGAAGTGTACAAGTCTGACAAATCTGTACGATTGTTTTCTGAACTTAATATTTAGTAATAGTTTTACTCATCGACGCCCACTAAAGCTGCAACTATTAATCAATATTATGGTCAGTTTTCGAAAAATCACTTTAGTACGAATAAATATTAAATGAAAATAGAAAAAGTATTCTGTTTGGTAAACTAATTATATGATTAGGTATAAATTAACTTCATAGAGTTTGTTGACTTTTCATTTCGATGACTTCATACCTATTTCTATTTTTTTGAACTATTTAATTGAATGAAAATTCCCATAATTTACAATTTTTTTAAGAAACTTACGGTATAGACCTGTTTTTGTAACAGCTTTTGATATTATGTTTCGAACTATTGGCTCTATTCAGAACGGCGCAGTTCAAGTTTCAGATGTTCGAACTTGAAAGTTAATTAAAACACAAAATTCTACTTTTTTTCGTATTTTTTTAAATTTACCTGTGTGAACATTTTTAAATTATAAATATATATATATATATATATATATATATATATATATATATATATATATATATATATATATATATATATATATATATATATATATATATATATATATATATACATATAAATATATTCATTCCTATCACAAATTCAAAAAGCACATTTACTCACATTGATAAATAACATCAAAATATGTGGACTTGTTCCTCATCAGTTAATTTACGTCTGAATGATCCAAATTTAACATCAATAACGGATTAACATGTTTTGATTACTTTTCAAACTCATTTATAGAACAAAAATTAACGAGAAAATGTCCATAAAACGTAAAAGCTATGCAACAGAGGAGTATTTTGATAAATTTTCGACATAAAAAAGAGTGGTATTACATTTGTAGCATTAATTTATTGCTATAATATAAATTTATTATATTTTTATCATAAATATCAATTGTAGCGTTAGTACAGTTTATCATTATTCATAGAGTATATGAATATAGTACGCGTATATCTATGGAAGTTATAAATGTGACAACCAAAGGAAAAACGGCAAACAACATGGGAATTTTTTTTAACATAGAGAAAAAAACAACTTTGTGATAATTCACGTCGAAAACTGTGGAAAATACGAATATGAAAGTATTCAAAACTTGATCAAATTTTTTCAGTTCTCTGTAAACAACAAATCGCTTTTAATTGAAAAGATGTTGTGATGAGAATTTTATTGAAAATGGTCGAATTTTTTAGTGGAAATTGGAAATTTTATTCAGTGTTGAATATAGTTTAACAGTTTAGTTCAATCGTGTTCAAAAATAATATATAACCAAATATTTTTGTGTAAACATTTTATCTATGAAATATATTAACTTGTGATTTGTTTATATAGTCTCCACAATTAATTCGAATACAATAGGTAAATGAAGAGCCTATCCTCACCTTGTCACTTACATATTTCAAAATAATTTGTGAATAAGCACAACTTCAGAATAATTTTCGATTTTCAATAAAATGGTTCAAATGCATTGTATTTATTATAAATAAATGAGAGGTAATAATAAATACTTGTCTAAAAATCACTGACTTAACAATTCTTTATTCGACTAGTTTCGCCTTTTACGGCATTATCAAGAATGTTCAGAAACGAATAAAGAATTGTTCAGTCAGTGATTTTTAGACAAGTATTTATGATTTATTACCTCTCATTTAAATATGAACTATCACAGAGTTGATTCATCGTCCATTGAATGTACTCATTATAGTTTATAGTTATACTTTATAATGAAAGTTCAATATAATTGAAGCCAATTGCATTGAAGTCCATTTGATAATTGAAGAAATATCTACCTGTTACTAATTACATATTGGAAGAATAACAAGCATAGGATTCACATGCCCATTGAAACCATGAAAATTTATATTCGGAATACTTTATTTATATTACTTTCTTGAATTAGTTTTGAACTGTCGGTAATTGGCTAGTATCACAAAAATCAAATCTCTTCAATTATTCGATATATTCTAATATTTCTTTCTGTTTCAGGTAAGTTCAAAGTGTCAAGTTCAGTCGACCATATGCTTCTTATATAAGTAAGTTCTTCAATCTTATTTCATTACATCATTCAAATCATTATTTATTTACAATGTATGCCTTCAAGGTTAGAAGACAGAACTAAAAAGTATTATCTTTCTATTATATCAGATAGCTACTTTTTTAATTTTCTGTTATATCAGATAGTAACTCTTCCTTTTCATCGTCACTTTTGAGCTTAATAATATTCTTGATTTCATAATAACTATGAATTGATATACAATGTTTGTTCAAAATAAAATGTGAATTTTGAGTTTTTTCGAAAAGTATTTATCCATCAATATCCGTTTTGTCCCCTTCGAAGTGATCCCCCTCAGATATAATACGCCAGCGTTCTTCCAATCATCCATCTTCTTGCCATCAGCTCTTTCCTCGATTCCTACTTTATCTCGTCAATTGTGGCAAAACGCTTTCCTTTCATTTTTCAGTTTTGGGAATATGAAAAGGTCGCAGGTGGCCAAATCTGGTGAAAACGGTGCTTGAGGGATGATTACGATGTTGTTTTTAGTCAAAAAATCACAGTTGGTGATTCATCTTGATCCAGAATCCATGAAAATTTCGATAATCGTATGTGCACAGTCCAAAAATATTCAAAATTCACATTTTTTTTCGAACAGACCTCGTACATACACAAGGTCTTGTTCGGGATTCGAAATTATTTGAATCAGTTCGTTTGAAAACAAAGAAGAAAAACGCCTCCAACCTACATGTCAGTGAATCGCGAGTCGAGAAATTCGAGTTGTTCAATGCTAACGATGATCAGCGGATAGGTAACTTTGTTAGACCTACTGACTCAACTCGAATCAAAGAAAGATTTCTTCTCATTCACGAAGGTTGAAACTTCATCAACTTGCAGTCAAGCCTGCAGGCGTTACTCTTCAATTGTTATTGTTCATTCGACGTTTCTACTTACGAATAGAGATAGAACTGGAGACTGATAGTATAACTAATGTAAGGAATATTGCAGATAGTATAGTGAGTAATGTAGAATACGGAGATAACTATATGTCGTCCCTTCTTCCTTCTTAGCTCTTCAATCACATCCGCCGTATTTGGCTGGGCGTCGAATTGGACAGAAAAAACGCTAAAGATCCAAACCAACGAACTAATCAAAGATTTCTTGACCAACTTTCATCTATTCTTTTTTTCGCAGTGAAATTGTTTTTCGCGATTCCCATTGGGGTTTTAGTATACCACGCTACAAACAGTAAGCTCACTTGGACTGCTAACTGTGGTCACCTTAGTTCCTCCTTTACTTAAACACTTATATGTATAAGATTCTTTCATCATTGGTTGCTGAATTATTTGTTATTACACTGTTGTTTATGAATTACTTAGTGTATTTGAAAAAATTTCCAACTATTTAATTCTTATTACTTTTTTCACATAGTATTTTCATTTTCATGAACACTGTAAACAAAATAGCTTAAAAAATTCCGGAATAAAACATTATCCAACCACGAAAAACCCACTTCCACTCTGAACTATACGGGAAATGGGAGTGCTTCGAAACATGTCCGATTTATGGCAATAGTTTTAGTGTTGCATTTAAATTCAAACTGTGATTTATGACCGTATATAAACACGTTCCGAGTCAGAATTAATTTTAGAATATGCATTCCTCATTGCGTACAGAAAGTCCTGGAACATTAATTGTTAGTTATAATGGGTAAGTGTAAAACACCCCATAAAAATTGCATGTTTATATGCAGTTTTTGCTGCCATTTCGCGGTACGAAGAGCATTTTTATTAAAATCTATTTCCATCCGATGTTAAACCAGATGAAATGTATTTTCATCATTTATGAGTATGTGAAACAAATACATATATGAATACATATATTATTACTGTTATAACGATTGTTCCCCATGAGGAGAGCGATTGGACTTGAATTCGCAGATATTAGGACTGTTACTTTATATTTTTGGCTTCCCAAAAATGCTCCATCCTCCTGAATACTCTTTCTTCCGTTCATCTGTCTATTTTATTCCAGGTTGGCGATTTGATTTTTGCATTTCACATATGCAACTTCACATATGCGATTTTATAGCGGCATTCAGTGCGTTCTTCGATATTTTTAATATTGATCTGTTGTAGATCTTTTTAGACCTCTTCTAGCCACTCTATTCCACATTTACTCTTTATAATTATATCTAGTAGTTACTTCGGTATTCTGGACTGGTTCATTCTATGGACATGTTCATAGAACTTTGCTCGTCGTTTTCTTATTTCTTTCGTTGTCGTATTTTTCTTTTGATAAAGTTCATTTTGAGGTCTTTTCATCCAAATGCGGTTTCTATTGATTGACACGTAAATCTTTCTGAGAATTTTTCGTTCTTGTTTTTCTATTTCTCTAATTCTTGAATGGCCGTCAATAACCATTGTTTCAGCTGCGTAGATTGCTTCTGGAAAAATCGTTGTGTTATAATGGCTCAATATGGCGCCTCTCGAAATGCACTTTTCATTATAGTACGCTCATGTTAGCTTGTAGGCCCTTTGGAGCTTTATACTAGTAAATACTGAGACTCTTTATCGAAATATCGAAATTTCTTTTCACTTTCGAGAGTGAATATTATTATTATTTTGGGAGCTCACTTAATATTCACTCTCGAAAGTGATAGGTTCGTTCTCGTTGACAACATTTGTGTAGGCAGCTCCTAAGAGTTTTATTTGAAATATTTCGATTAAGAGTCTCAGTATTTACTACTGGGGTATATACTAGTATTAAAATTCTTTTGGATATTATTACAACTCTTCAACGGTGGCTAAAGCTTTAGGAACTGTTTGTTACTTTTCCAGGGTATCTGAAACTACAATGTTCATGAGGTATCAAGATGTTGACAATGAGAACACACACAAATAATAGGACAAGTTGATTTCCCACCAATGGGGTAATAATGTCGTTACGAGTATATACGACGCAATATTTGCAGGTTACATTAAAATTCATAATAACTAGTATAAAATATAATCGACAAATTTAAACCTACTGCAATTTATCACAAACAATTTTGTTGATTTTTTAGGTTAATTTTGCAATCTATAGCAATTTCGTTGATAATTTGTCAAAGTATCAATTTTAAGGTTCTTCAAATATGTTTTTAGTTTTTGCTTTTTCGTTGTTTTTGCTATGTTGATCAGTTGTTACTTATTTGGTAGTAGTGATAGTCATTCAATGTTACATCATACAGGTGTTATGTAACACAGGTATGATGAACCTAGGTTTATGTTCATCCTTATGTCTTAATGTGAATTAATTCTTCCAATTTTGCGTATCAGTCTTCTTATTGTACCAGTATATTATTTTTTGTGGACTATTTCTTGTATTATTCTTCTGTTGTAATTATAGTCCATTTTTAAAATTTTCACATTGCCAAAATCATTTGGATGGTTCAGAATGTGTGCATGTACCTAGTTAGAAATTTCAATAAATATTGCAAATAATACACTGAATAATAGAAATAATACACTGAATAATAGAAATTATTTTCATGCCATAAATGGTGAGTAAATAAAAAAGTTTGAAAAATTCAAACAATTTTACATAATATTAAACTAAAATGTAATTTTAATTATACATTTGTGAAAAGATTTCCATTTTTCAAAACTTCTATATTTTAATTGTTTCTGAATCTTATATCAGAAATACACAGATAAATATCTGTATAGTTATACCTTCCTGAAATATAGATATTTCAGAATTTATCCTAAAAATATTATGTTGATGCCTTAATTATAAATTTGTCATTGATACTATACTCGAATGTCATATTATAAAATGGTAAATATTTCCTTTTTTCAGAACACTATCAGAATACATATAATTTAATTGATTATAGTAGTACAAAATTATACTGAAAATATATAAACTATATTTTATTCAAAACTATACATGAAAACAATTACATAAACAACATACTTTATTTATTAATAAGATCTTTGTTTATTAATACTTACATGTTACTATTAATTCAAAAAGTTACTTCATTTTGATTGTAAATGAAATCATTGATCCATTTAATCACTTCAGACATTATCAAATATAAGAGTATTTTTCAAGAAAAATCTTTCTATTCCTTATAATGCATATATAAAGAGTTTAAAAATATTATCACTACTCTAGAATAAATAGGTAGATTTAAGAGTTACGTTAAATGCAATTTGTTGGTCTTTGTTCATTAATACTTTCTTACAAACATGTTGATTGTGACAAATTGTCTATAAAATTAAAGGAACTATTAGTTAGGGTAGGTACATCTATCTTTTCAACTAGTGATATCACTTCTATGAATGGCCAATCAGCTTTTCAACAGTTGTGATGTGTGTCATATATGTTCTTACAAATATTACATTTTTGTTTTCAATACCGTAATATAAGGTAGGGATCCATAATGAGTATCTTTTCTTGCCTGGTAGTTTCTTCTCTGGATGTGTTCGATTGTTTTTATCTTCTATGTTTAACGAGTGTATTATCTTTTTGAGCGTCGTAGGAGGAAACGTATTCGAAAAATAATTGAAACAATTGGTCTAAACCACGATTTTTAGAATTGATGACATGAATCTAATTTCATTTCCCACCTTCAATTAAATCTCCTTCATGCTGCAAAAGCTTGACTACAATTATAAAGGGTTCCAACAATATTCAAAGGATCTTAATACCATCACACCCCCTAAATAATATAAGTTGTGAGCGACATATTGTCGAAATTCTATCTCATTTTATGGTTCATTCACGAATTATTCACAATCTGGTGAAACTCTTAGGGCAAAATAACATAAAATAAAGTCGATATCTCATTCATTCTCATTTCGTACAGTTTTCAGTCTTTGCATTTTCTCTGGATGATATAACAATCCTTCCGTTGTGTAAAATGTTGATTCTATTTCAAAATCCAATTATTTTGCAACTTATTTTGCGTATTACGCAAGGATGATTCGACGATGCGGCAATGTGGCGAATTTCGTTTGTGATTGATCGTTTCTTTTCTATTGCCTTCCGAACCGCCATTTCCCCAATCAAATCCTCTGATCTCAAAAGATCGGAACGAGTGCATATGTTCGGGAGAATAAAAAGCACTCCTTTAAATTTCCCATCTTTGATGTCAAACACATTTGGATCGGAAATAACTGATGTGAAGAAGCTTAACAAGATTTAGATGCTCTGAGCTTAACGCAAATATCGCAAGATATCGACAAACATAAAACGCAGGCAACCATTTGTTGTGAAGATTTTCCCAATATGAGTATCTCTTGAATGCATTGTGAAATATTTCATTTCATGAGAGAAACTATTGTTGTTCCATTCTTTGTTTTATTGTTCGAAAGAATTATTTTTCGGAAGAGTTACATTGTGGAGTAGCCCATTTATAAAGAGAAAAGAATACGAAAAATAAAGTGTAATATGAGAAAAAATATAAAATCCGAAAAATTAATGAAAAAATTCAATACAATTTGAGCAATTATTATAACTTTTTTCACGAAATTTCATTTTATCGATTATAAGTGCCTTTATAATCAACAAGGATGCCAGAATATGATACTCAAAATCTCTACAAAACATAAAAATACAAAATATCATTAAGTTTCTTCAAAATCAAAACCTCTAGTTGAATCTGTGTCCCAAAGCTATAGGTAGATTTATTACATGGTTGTTTCAATATTACCGTTTATAATATGTGTTATATGAATGAACATAACAACATAAACCAGAAAACGGATATAAAGGGGTTGAATACCATCTATCTTGTACATAACGAGTAGCTTTTGTCGTTGGATAAACATACTGGTAAGGTTATTTGAAGGATGAGTCCAACATCCAAAAGAATTGTCATTCATAACTTCAAATTGTCACATTAATTAATTCAACTCTCTAATTAATTAACACTTAAATTATAGTTTAATTATCAAATTCATTCAAAGGCCATTTCAAATTTAATATTAAGATTATTTTAGTTTAAAGAGTTAATAGTTTCTTGTTCAGTATTGTTCACTTTTCACCTGGTATATGTTATTAAAGTATGTAGTTTTAAAATCGTCAGAGATATTATATTTTTTAAATTACATAAAAAGATTCCACCCTGAGAGAGAGAGTCAACTAAACTAATTTAAAAAATTTCAAAATTCATAAGTTAAAAAAAAATTACATTTTGAAAATAATAATCTAATCAATAAAAATAATAATAAAATTAAGATAAGAAAATCATAAGAAATATAAATATATATATATATATATATATATATATATATATATATATATATATATATATATATATATATATATATATATATATATATATATATATATATATATATATATATATATATATATATATATATATATATATATATATATATATATATATATATATATATATATATATATATATATATATATATATATATATATATATATATATATATATATAAATGCGTGTGTGCACTATTAAGGTATAGTATCATCTCAAGGAGGGTCTGTAATTACGGGCATTGAAAACTTCTTCGAACAAAAATCTTCTCGCGTCATTAGCGACGGTTTTATTCGCTAACATCTCCAGTTCCGAGGGCGCTAATCCGACCATTCCCGATCCGTATTTCTCAATTCCAACCATTCGCTTCCAGCAAACGGAAACGGTCAGAGTTCTTAAGCAATTCTAACTTTTCCAGTCATCAGTTTTAATTCGCGACATCAACTTATATCATTTAATGGAGTATTTGATGGGCGCCGTATCTCCTTCTTCTTTATGTCGTCCAAATTGGGATTAAATAACGTCGCGCCAGGTCTGTATTACGGTTCTATGAATTATTTGAAACTTAGAGGTAGACATAACGACTTGCACAGAATGTTAAAATTGGACGAACTGCTGAACTGTTACATTCTTCTTGATTATGTATCACGAAATTTTTATCTGCGTAAGAGAGGTTTGGTTATCGTACTGATATGACATCCTTAATGGGTTTGAAACCCTGGCTACGTATAAATGTTTGTGTATGTGTGCTAGTTTGGTGGTCATCAGGCCTGTCATGTGTTTTGCAACAAAAAATATATTATTATAAAGTTTCTTTTACTTAATTTTAGTTTACCTGCATTAAATATAATAATAATAATTATTATATATAATACTAATAATTCTTTTATCGTTAAGATTGTCTGGGATTTCCAGAAGCTATAAAAGTCTCACAACAGCCGGACGGTATTTCATTGTCGTCTGCAACGTTGTGTTGACTCTTCCCAAATGTTTTGGGTGTATAAAACGTGTACGAAACAGTGTTTCGTGTTTTATATATTAATTTTTTATATATCTCTTCAAGTACTATCATCTTTAACTTGAACTACGCCGTTCTGACGATAGGCAATAACCTTGAAACATATGTAAACGGCTGTTATATAGAAAAATGTGTAGGTTTTCAACGTAAGTTTCTTTTACTTAATTTTAGTTTACCTGCATTAAATATAATTCTTAGAATAATTCTTTTATCGTTAAGATTGTCTGGGATTTCCAGAAGCTATAAAAGTCTCACAACAGCCGGACGGTATTTCATTGTCGTCTGCAACGTTGTGTTGACTCTTCCCAAATGTTTTGGGTGTATAAAACGTGTACGAAACAGTGTTTCGTGTTTTATATATTAATTTTTTATATATCTCTTCAAGTACTATCATCTTTAACTTGAACTACGCCGTTCTGACGATAGGCAATAACCTTGAAACATATGTAAACGGCTGTTATATAGAAAAATGTGTAGGTTTTCAACGTAAGTTTCTTTTACTTAATTTTAGTTTACCTGCATTAAATATAATTCTTAGAATAATTCTTTTATCGTTAAGATTGTCTGGGATTTCCAGAAGCTATAAAAGTCTCACAACAGCCGGACGGTATTTCATTGTCGTCTGCAACGTTGTGTTGACTCTTCCCAAATGTTTTGGGTGTATAAAACGTGTACGAAACAGTGTTTCGTGTTTTATATATTAATTTTTTATATATCTCTTCAAGTACTATCATCTTTAACTTGAACTACGCCGTTCTGACGATAGGCAATAACCTTGAAACATATGTAAAAAAAATATATAGTATAAGCTGTTGTGAACTATTCAGAAGGAATGGTATATCTACTCTTTTGTTAAGTTTTCTTTTCGCATGTGTTTCACTTTCGTGAAATAAAAGTCAATAAGAACAAATTTTCGAGTGTTGACACCATTTATGTATATTGACACCAAAAAACGACTAACTTTGTGTTGACTTTTATCTGTTACTGTATGAATAATAATAATAATAATAAGTTCATTGTCAATACAAACAGTAGTTTTACAATTTTTTCAACTTATTTCAATTATTCTTAAACAAAAATAAACCATAAGATGCACCCAATGTAAAAACAATAAGAGTATTCAACAACAAAAAAACAATACGATGGTAAACATATCATAAATTTGACAGTATCCCAATATAAATGCATCGAAACGACAAAGTCAGCGGCTGTCTGTGGTCTACTCATCAATTCACATTTACCAAAACCACAGGTTTAAACGCTATAAAAAAAATTAGTTCAACCAGAGATACAAAAGAAAACAGAACTCAAACTCTGCGTCTTATTACGTTATGCAACCTCTCACTATCAAGTTGCATAAATTGTATCAAAAATTTTTTGACGGCTCTGGTAAAACTTCTAACAT
This sequence comes from Henosepilachna vigintioctopunctata, assembly GCA_030704895.1. Taxonomy (NCBI): domain Eukaryota; kingdom Metazoa; phylum Arthropoda; class Insecta; order Coleoptera; family Coccinellidae; genus Henosepilachna; species Henosepilachna vigintioctopunctata. The sequence goes on from JARQZJ010000093.1 coordinate 796,747, forward strand.
TTTCAATACTCCTAATTTCTACCGATAAGATGTTGTAAATCCGAGGCCCAAGATACTCTGTGCTTCGTTGACCGAATTATTTGAAGGAAAATGGGGTTTCATACCGTATACCTTTCTGCCGTGTGACAGAATATGTCAAAGAAATAGAGTATTGTGTCAAAAAGTTTTTGAATTACAGAAAAAATGATGATATATTATATTCACGACTGTTTTGTGTGTACTTGTATTCTTGCCAAATTCTTTGTATTCTTTATAAGCTATTGAAGGTCATAAATATATTATTATATTCTTTATTCCTATCAAAAGTAATGTAATATACCAAAAGTTTACTACCTAATGGTATTACTCGTATACCCTTGGCAGTTACAAACACATCTGGCGTTGAACTGTAGATACTTTTTTGATAGCTACTGAATTTTAAAAACATATATGTATATCAAGAATTATTTAGTGTACCTTCATCTCTTCAATCTGTGATATTAATATTCACGAATCATTTTCACGTATTTTTGAAAAATGTTCCATTCAATCTTGAATCTGACATCTTCAAAATATTTGTTTCGTTCGTCATGTAAATTTAAATATATAATGTAGTATTTTTGCTGTACATATTTGTTGCTTCTCACTTCACATTTCCTTTTGATTAACTAAAGAAATATTTTAATAATATATGGAGAATATTATATCCACGATGATCTCGAATGTATCTAGATATTTCTCATATTTGAAACGTTTCATTTCTTCAATACACTTTCACTAATTCTTTCAGTTATTCTTATGTTTCTGTATTTTACATAGAAAATTGTTTTGTATTGGTAGCAAAATTTCACAATTGCTTGATATACAAATTTCAAAATTCGATGTAGCACATATTTCATTATTTATTTCAATCAATTGTAAAATATTTTAGTTGAATTTTTTTTTCAGTTAATTCAAATCAAAATATTCCTCATGTGTGAGAAAACTTCCAATTGCGAAAATAACTATGATGAAAATATAAAAACGCTCATATAGTTACTAACCACATAAAAAATTCATGTCATCAATCTTGAAATACGACTAGTATTCGAAATAAACGAATATTACATTTAGTAATATTTTATACAAAAATATACGCATTACGGTCCTGAAAACCTAATTTCCAGCAGCCGAGCTGGTCCGGCACGCCGCATTTCATTGCCTGCACTTCGACTATCTCTTCTTTTCGTGGTCTCTTGAAATAACTTAATTTTTAGGTGCAGATCGGCTTCCTTGATAACTTATTAACTTTTTGCCTTTATTTTCTTTCCTCGACTACATTTCATAAAAGTAAGTCATTATTTCCCTCTGCAGATTGTATGATTTTAACGACAATTCAAATGCGTTGCAGGCTTTAACAGCCCCTTTCAATTTGCAAATCCTTTTCATGAAAGATTGTCGGATTTTTATATTCATTTTTTATATTTCATGGAATATTTTGTCGAACTGAAAATTCTATTTACTTGCATAGTGACAACATTTTTGTGATGTGGTTGAAAAATTTAAGACCATATTTTATTTATGGTACAAAATTTCCATACATCATCCATTTGAAATTCGTTTTTTTGTTCCTTTCTTTTCAGTTTTTATATAGTCATAAAGTCTTAGTTATTCGGAGTATTTTTTGCAGTTGATTCTTCGAAATATCATCGAAGAATAATATCACAATTGACATTGGTGGTATTCATTTGTTATCTTCTCTGCACTTGCACTTCAGCTTATCGTTTCTCGTTCAGATTGCTGTAGCTAGTTGGTGTGGCACCGTTTCTTCTTTTTTATAATAATAAGTTCTTCATTCTCAACAGGTATAATACCGAATTACAGAAAATAACATCATAATGTTGAATACTAACTAAATAATTAAAATGAAAAAGATATAACAAAGAAGTCAATCTAATCTAAAAAAGAAGTAAATAGTAGCTATATTATAGCAAAAAACTCAATCTAAATCAATTCATTTTAGTCAATTTCCTTCCACAATTATTGGCAACTCTATTGAATGTAGACTCCATAAACCTAATGGTGGATTGTATTAAGGAGTTGGTCCTCGGAATCTCTTGGTGGAATAATTCTGTATTAGGAGAATTTCGCCTAGGAACACGTAATTTCAAAGTGGACAAAAAAGGAGGACAATCAATACTATTGTGCAGTAATTTGTACAAAAATTTGAGTCATAAAGTTTCTCTCCTGCTCTGCAATGAGATTAAACTAAATCGACTCAATAATTCGTTACGATTGACTCCTCTCTGTGGATAAACTTTATCCTAACTCCAAACTACCTCAAGAACCTTCTCTGAATAGCCTCCAGATGGCGTTGATGGAAAGTGTAAATAGGATGCCACATCAGCTGTTCTACTCCAACTTGCTACGGATTAGGGTGTTAAATAGATCTAAAAATGTTAAGGAATTTTTTAAATATTTGCCATTGCGTAAGTATAACGAATCCATATATTTTCGAGTTTCTTTCTGTAACAGTTTTGTATCGGATAACGAATTAACTCGAGGTTTTCAGTATATAGTATTTTTTTCGTATATAAAAATTCAAGTATTCCAACAATGTGAGGGGTAAACTTGTTCCATCATTCCAACAGAACAAGAAATTCGAATAACATTGATCGCCATATATAAAATCAGTAAAAGCTTTTGCAAAACCAGTCAGTATGTTCAAATGTTTCAGAAATGCGTATCTCAAAGTTGTTCAGAATTCCTGAAAGAGATTAAAAATCATTACCGCCTTGATGATTGTAACAAACACAGAATATTATTTTGGATGAAAATACGAATGTAAATTATTCAATAAAATTATAGCTGAAATTGTAGAATATATTATCGCGCATTAGACAATCAGACAATTTGATAATTTCTCAATCAAGCATGGATACAGCCCTTGTAGATGAAATATTTAGTGAAATTTCCGTTAAATCTTCAACATCATCATTGATTTGGATTTTTTCGAGTAAAATATTTCCTGTTTACTTTTTCTGTGTCGATAGTTGAAAGAAAATCCTCATTTATTCTTATTTTGTAGTAATCCAGAATTCTTCCAGTTGGTTTTTTCAAACCAGAATATAAACAATACCTCTTGAGAACCGAAACATCAACACTGAAAATACCATCTGAAAAGTTACAGTTCATTTTTTATGCATTCTCCTTCTTTTTAATCTTGTTGTCTCATTATTACATTACTGGGGTTCAATAGAAAAGTTCAAAGCTAGCTGGCTCTTCTTTATTTGAATATGTAATAACTCTTTTTGTTGTGTTTTTCATTCCAAAGGTATCCAATCTCAACATTCTTTCGCATTTGCCTTTATTTTTTTCAATTAAGGCCTAATATTATTCAATTATAAACTCTTTCGAAGTCGAAAGTCATTCAAATTGGTGCTCCTAAATTATATTCATTATATATATTTTTCAAATTGTGTTCCATTTCATGAACCTTATTAACGCAATTCGTCACAATATTATAACTGCATTTCGCTATTTAAATTCCAGATGAACGTTCGCCAACTTGATTCCTTTGATTATATACTCTGCATATATCCGACCCTTGAGCTACTGTTTTCCTGTTGGCCTATTTTTTGAAGATTAATTATTTGTCGCGTCAAGAACGAGCGGAAACATCATCAGGAACTTGAATATTTTTGATTGATGGTACAAAGAAAGAACCAGCTCATTTCAGTATGCTAAAAAATGACGCTTGACTGTGTGCACGAAATATAAATAATGATCTTTTGAAATCAGAACGGGTGGGATAATAAATGAATTATGCTTGACATCAATGGTTCGAGCCAAGTGCCATTATTGTGTTGAACAAGTTAAAACTAGAAAATTAATATCAATTCGCAAGAGCAAAGGAATTTTCTTCGAAAAAAATTTTTTTCTATATTAGCAATAACTACATAATTTTATAAATATTTAATCGTTGAAATATCTATTATATTATAATTAATGAAATAACATGAAGAAAACTTCATTATGTTCATTAGATTCTGAAGATAAAACAATAGTAGTATATAAAAAAATAATGGGTATTTTTTTAGAGGTATTAAACTTATCAAAGAACTTTAAGTTAGCATTACTGTTGAAGATGGCGACCGATTAAACAGCTGAGAAGTGATTTATTTTCAGTTTGGTTTGGCAATTCATCATGAATAAACTCACGCCTGAACAACGCTTGCAAATAGTGCAATTTTATTTCGAAAATAATGTTTCTGTGCGGAATACGTATAGCGCACAATTTTGTTTAGTAATGAAGCGCACTTCTGGTTGAATGGCTACGTCAACAAACAAAACTGCCGCATTTGGAGTGAAGATAATCCTCAAGAGTATATCAAAACACTGTTACATCCTGAAAAACTGACTGTTTGGTGTGCTTTATGGGCTGGTGGAATCATGATGACCAGAACGTTTCAGTTAATGGTGATCGGTGTAGAGCCAGGATTACTAACTTTTTCATTCCTGAATTGAACAACCTGTGGTTTCTGTGGAGCTGTGGTTTAAACAAGACGGCGCAACATGTCACACAGCTCGTGCCACAATCGATTTATTGAAGGACACGTTTAGTGATCGCCTAATTTCACGTTTTGGACCTGTGAATTGGCCTCCAACATCTTGTAATTTAACACCGCTAGACTACTTTCTGTGGGGCTATGTAAAGTCATTGGTCTATGCGGATAAGCCACAAACGCTTGACCATTTGAAAGACAATATTCGCCGTGTTATTGCCGATATACGGCCACAAATGTTGTAGGAAGTCATCGAAAATTGGTCGTCCAGATTGGACTATATCCGAGCCAGCCATGGCGGTCATATGCCAAAAATCATATTTAAAATGTAATGCCACAAGATTATCTTTCGAATAAAAAAAAGTATTGTCAATCGAATGATCCATCGTTGTTTTATTTCAATTTAAAGTTCTATACCTCAAAAAACGGTACACAAACGCTCTGCAGACGATAAAAATCAACTATTAATTGAATTTTTAAATAATGAATTTGGTTTAACTATGTCAAATGATCGCAATCTTAGCACAACGAATTACAAAACTACTATTGATGTAAAATAATTGTAATAGTTCTGAAGTGTTAAATTTTTAATGTAATATAAATTGTCATGTTTGTGTACGATAGCGCAATAAATGAATATTGTATTCCGCCACATAAATAATAATACTTTTATACTGATAATGAAAGCAATTCGTACAAAATTATTCTCTAACCATTCCAAAATATCAAAAATGCACAACATTAATATTCAAGTTTTCACTTCTGCCGGCACTCCTGGAGTGCAACCTGTCGATTTTTTTAATGAACTACTCATTTTAAATTATAGTACACACATATGTTAGTTATTTTCTTTTCATACAACGTCATTAGGTACGTTAGAACTTCTTGATGTGCATTAAATTGTCTTTTACATTTGTAATAGCCGAATCTTACGTAAGAGAGGAGGATATTGAAAAAACAGCTTTACGTAATTTTAATAAAACAATTGTTAAACTGATTTACACATATATTAAAAATAATACTGCATGACGTACGTTTCGATGAGATTCACCTTTTTCAAATGCTACGTGCAGACTAATGACAATTTCTCGAATACATACAATATATAAACTTAAATACAGGGAAAACAGGTAGATAACAGGTGGAAGGGATGAATTCATACTGAACTACTATATAGTAAACTAAGTAATTTTGAAAAGATTGAGAAGGGGGCTTGAGGTATGATCGATTTGGCTGTTCAAAAGGTTGCCAGAATATTTGTATTTATTAATTTGGAGTGATTCTACAAATTAAGCTTCATTCCCTTGTTTGCGGTATTCAAAATTTCAAAATCGGAATTGAATATATGATTTTCATCAATCAAATGATTTGCATAATGAGAATCTGTCTTCTGATTATCAAAGCTACGTTTATGTTCCGAAATTCTTTTTTGAAAGCTTCTAAACTTTCTACCAATATAAAACTTATCACAACTACCACAGTTAATTTTATATACCCCGGATTGTTTATTTTTGTTGACTTTAGATTTGTTATTTTTGATATGTTTTCCTAAGTTATTTTCAGTACGGTAAGCAATGTGAATGTTATACTTAAAAAGAAGAGATTTGAGTTTTTCACTGGACTTACCGATGTATGTAAGACTGTTATAGTTGATATTGTTTTTGACTAGGGGATAAACCAAACTAATCGCCTTTTTGAAGTTTTTCTTTAATCGCCTAAAAAAGGCGATTAGTTTGGTTTATCCCCTAGTCAAAAACAATATCAACTATAACAGTCTTACATATCTCGGTAAGTCCAGTGAAAAACTCAAATCTCTTCTTTTTAAGTATAACATCCACATTGCTTACCGTACTGAAAATAACTTAGGAAAACATATCAAAAATAACAAATCTAAAGTCAACAAAAATAAACAATCCGGGGTATATAAAATTAACTGTGGTAGTTGTGATAAGTTTTATATTGGTAGAAAGTTTAGAAGTTTTCAAATAAGAATTTCGGAACATAAACGTAGCTTTGATAATCAGAAGACAGATTCTCATTATGCAAATCATTTGATTGATGAAAATCATATATTCAATTCCGATTTTGAAATTTTGAATACCGCAAACAAGGGAATGAAGCTTAATTTGTTAGAATCACTCCAAATTAATAAATACAAATATTCTGGCAACCTTTTGAACAGCCAAATCGATCATACCTCAAGCCCCTTCTCAATCTTTTCAAAATTACTTAGTTTACTATATAGTAGTTCAGTATGAATTCATCCCTTCCACCTGTTATCTACCTGTTTTCCCTGTATTTAAGTTTATATATTGTATGTATTCGAGAAATTGTCATTAGTCTGCACGTAGCATTTGAAAAAGGTGAATCTCATCGAAACGTACGTCATGCAGTATTATTTTTAATATATGTGTAAATCAGTTTAACAATTGTTTTATTATGTTTATCGATTTACATCAAGTATCGGCCTCATCAATCATTTACGTAATTTGTTAACGTTCCCAGTACACAATTCCTGTTGCTGCCTATATGATGGCCTCCAATACACTCGTCTTTCCAAGATGGTGAATATTGAATTTTCATACATATCAGGAAAAATCGATGGCCATACTTAGGAAATGTTCTGTACACTGAATTCGAATCCACGAACTTATATGATTGATATAAAAGAGGCCCGCAATATTGAAGAACCAGCAAAAATGTACCAGCGGAAATATTCTGGAATATTCGGCATTGATTTGGGATGTTTCCAACTAGTCCCTACTGTTCTGGACTGTTGGAGAATGCTCTTGAATATTCTCTAACAACTCTTGAATATTCCGAACAGTTTTATCCACTTTCAAAGGGCAAAACTAAAACCCTAATATCTTCATTAAGACACTTTTTAGATAAATCAAATCTCCTTTTCTATGGAAGATACAGGGTTATCATATTTTTCAAATTCCTTGGCCGTATTAAAAATAATTTTCGAGTTCTATCAGTGAGCACAATGTAAACTCCTCAGAATATATTGACATCCAAATTCTTGCCATAATTTTTCAAATTGTTTGAAACTCTTCGAAATGCTTCATTTCCATTCCTCATTTTGACATCTGTTAAAAGTTAAACCATTAAAGAAATCCACCTCAACTGAATGAAACATCCAATTCTCTCTACGACACCGTCATATAAAATTTAACTTGGGTCCCATAAATATATTACAGTGACATAAATTGATGCTTCCTCGTCACGTTGGCTACATTTAAAATAGAATTCCTGACTTGTAATAAATAATAGATTATAGCTTCGTGGATGGCGCTAGTGCAAGCCACGCTATGGAAAATATCAAGGAACCCTTTATGTATTTTTCAGTAATTTGAAATTTGATCGCCGGTACATTAATCATGCAGCAAAATGCAAATTGAGTAATTCTAAGAATATCAGTATTTAGCTTTTCGATTATTTTTGAAATCCCGTTTGAATTTCCAATTGAAACATTTGGATTTTAAGTAACTAATAATTATCATCTTTAGCAATGTCGGATTACACAAATCGAAGAATTTATTTCTTGGTTAGGTTCCCCTACGAATGAAATGAAATCTTAATTTTGGAATAAATAATTTTCACTAAATATTTCAAGACTTATAAAAAAATTTGATTAATCATTCATTTCTTCGAAAAAAATGTCTTCCAAATATTCCAAAGTTTCTTACAATTTGTAGCGAAGCATAGCAAGAAATCAATTCGTCCATTTTTACTGTGTGTTATTGCTAACAGCATTCACTTTCAGTCGGAGTATCGACACACTGAAAATATAAATATATATATATATATATATATATATATATATATATATATATATATATATATATATATATATATATATATATATATATATATATATATATATATATATATATATATATATATATATATATATATATATATATATATATATATATATATATATATATATATATATATATATATATATATATATATATATATATATACATACATATATATTATATATATATATATATATATATATATATATATATATATATATGTGTATGTGTGTGTGTGCGTGAGTTGTATATGTTTTCTATGTGTTGCTATTGTTATTTATTATTATTGTTTATTTTCTATGTGTTATATATGTGTTATCAATTCCTATAGATGGAATTATGAAGCATTCATTACTTGTCGGTTCTTCACTTAAAATCATAAGAATATTAAGGGGGATTGAAATCATTTCCTCACTTCGATGGACGTGATACAACTGTCCTATTTACATAGAACTGTAAATTACAATAAAACAACGATAGATCATTCGATTGACAAGAATTTTTTTTTATTCGAGAGACAATCTTGTGGCATTATATTTTAAATATGATTTCTGGCATATGACCGCCACGGCTGACTCGGATGTAGTCCAATCTGGACGTCCAATTTTCGATGACTTTTTCCAACATTTGTGGCCGTATACCGGCAATAACACGGCGAATATTGTCTTCCAAATTGTCAAGCGTTTGTGGCTTATCCGCATAGACCAATGACTTTACATAGCTCCACAGAAAGTAGTCTAGCGGTGTTAAATCACAAGATCTTGGAGGCCAATTCACAGGTCCAAAACGTGAAATCAGGCGGTCACCGAACGTGTCTTTTAATAAATCGATTGTGGCACGGTGAGCGGTGTGACATGTTGCGCCGTCTTGTTGAAACCACAGCTCCTGGACATCATGATTGTTCAATTCAGGAATGAATGAGTTAGTAATCAAGGCTCTATACCGATCACCATGACTAAAACTTTCTGGCCATCATCGTTTTTGAAGAAGTATGAACCAATAAAGCCCATTACCAGCCCATAAAGCGCACCAAACAGTCAGTTTTTCTGGATGTAACGGTGTTTTGATATACACTTGAGAATTATCTTCACTCCAAATGCGGCAGTTTTGTTTCTTGACGTAGCTATTCAACCAGAAGTGCGCTTCATCGCTAAACAAAATTCGCTTATGAAAATCGGGAACAACGGTAATCACGTTTTGGGCCCATTCGACGAATCTACGCCTTGCTTGATGATCGTTTGGCTTCAATTCTTGCACGAGTTGGATTTTATAAGCACGCAAACCAAGATTCTTCCGCAAAATCTTCCATAAAGTGGATGGACACAGATCCAATTCCTGTGCTCGATGGCGGATTGACTCATTTGCGTCTTCCTCAATGCTACCCTACCTACAGTAGCAATAGCTTCTTCTGTACGGCGTCTCTGGGGATGCGAGTTTACAATAAGAGTAAAAGTGGTGCGAAAACGTTCCATGGTTTATCGAATTAACTGCTCTGATGGACGATTTTGTCGACGATAAAATGGACGTAGTGCGCGATACGTATTCCGCACAGAACCATTATTTATGAAATAAAATTGCACTATTTGCAAGCGTTGTCTAGGCGTGAGTCTATTCATGACAAATTGCCAAACCAAACTGAGAATAAATCATATATATATATATATATATATATATATATATATATATATATATATATATATATATATATATATATTTCTCTTTCATCTCATCCAAATTTTCATCAGTATTTCAGGAGAACGCTACAAAACTGAATAGCAGTCGAAATTACTTGATAATATAATGCAAAAATGAAACTGATCATGAACTCGTAATTTAAAGAAGCTTTATTACATTCAGAGTATGAAATAACTTTTGTATTGTGAATTATTAAAATTTTAGTAACGTTATTGTCTTGCAATATCCATAAGCTAGGGCTTCAATGTTTAAAGCGGAAAATAATTTCCCTAATCCATTATCCTTTATGCACAAAGGATATTCTACCCAACTCTTCAACATGTGTAGAAGCAGCAGTTCCGCTTCTTCACTTAAACTAAGTACTACAACAATATTTTTGCTTTATATAGCAATTTACTACATGAAACAAATTGATTATCATTAACAGCATCCACAACGGACTACATTAAAGTGTATATTTTCCTTACGGTTTTTATATGATCATAGTTTCATAAATATTATTTACTTACAATCAATAAATCATGTCCCCCATCATTAATAATCTGACAGAGGTCTATTGAGCAGCCACAATAAGATAGGAAACGGACTAACTTATCAAATGTGTTCAAAATAGTTTAAAATTCTAATTTGCGAAATTTCGTTAAAAACAATTTTATCGGCCAATTTATTCAGGTTAGAAAAATAACCTGTAAAAAAAATTTACGAAAATGGGTAACAATTTTCACTGCGAATCAAGTGAAAGAAATTATAAGATATAATTATAATTATCAAATTATTGGAACGTTAGTTCCTTACTTTAGGTCAGAACGAGGGGGGTCGCGACAAAGAAATGAGTGATTGGAATGTGGTCAGGTCATGTCATCGGAATATGAGAGACGGAAGACGGATAGAGTGGGGGAGTCGAACTGAATAGTAATTCTTGAAGGAACTAACGTTCCTACCTCGTGTCGCGACACGGTCTCATTTTCTTATTTAATTATAATAATTATAATTATTTCTACAGAATCAGATAATACTTCATTTCAAAAAGATATATCAACCATACCGCCTTAAACGTATCTTCTTGTTTGACATAGAACATACAGTTTTCATCTTTCACAAATCAACACCTCCGAGAAAACCGTCATTACTGTTTGAACATAGTGAAATATGTAATATATATTGATGAAAAACGTACATCAATTATTTACGGAGAGTATAGTTCATGTTATATCATTTTCTTTTTCGGAGATATTGAGTTTTATATCCATCTTTTTCTAAAGCAGGGGTGGCTAACACGAGGCCCGACTCGTATAATATTGTGTGGAGGTTTATCGACTATACGATGTGATCGAACACGCTTGCTTTTGTTGTAATCGAACGAAAAAATCGACCAAGCATTTTCTAAAATTTGAATTGGGTTTAAAGTGTGATATTAAGTGTTTTCACGTCCGTAAGGGGCTGTCCATTAATCATGTGATGTTTTTTGACATTTTTAACCCCTCATCCCTCGGTGATAAATGGTGAGGTTGAAGACTACCCCCTCCGTTCTTATTATTATTTTTTAGTACCTACAAAGAATCTTAATTTCTTTAAAATATTTATTATAAAAAACAAGTTTAAGTATCATCAAATTTTACTATAGATAATAAAAAAACTACAATAATAACCTTAAGAGGTAGACATAAAGGTTGCAAGTTGGTTCACCGCTTTTTGGTTCATTATCGCGCGTTTGCCGAAAAAATGAATACTCGTGATATATTATTACACCCTCCCCCTTGTGATATTCCGTTATTTTTTATGGACCTCCCCCTTTCGAGCCTCGCATGATTAATAGACAGCCCCTAACCTCAGTGGTTATTTCAATTATTTCAAATTGTTTAATGTTATAGGTTATGAGCCCACTGGCTATTAAAATCAACGATAAAGTGACGATTTTCCGAGATGAAAAAGCCACTCAACTCTTCTCAAGTAAAAAGTTTCATTATCAGATTGAAATTTCTCAAGTTAGATCACAGAAAAACTCGAGTCAATCGATTCCTTTGGCATGATTAAGCCGTACTATCACGAATCGGACATTAACGAAAGCAGTTTCCTGCAGAAGCCATAAATGTCTGAATTGTTGATGAAGTAGCTGTCTTTTCGCATCAAACAGTGTGTTTACTCGACATCGAAAAAGTTGTTTGAACAGGAAAAACCTCTTATTTCGATGAAAAATGCATTCGTCTCCGTGAAATATTAAATCTGAGTTGAGTAGGACAGTGAGAGACCTAAAAATATAATGCTGGACGCCTTAGACTTCTCCCATCTACTCAAAAATTTATGACCTATCGTCGAAAATAGGGCCACTATAATTGATACACAACCAATTTGTTTTCCTGGTCTATATTTCGAATATGTTTATATTCATCAGGACTCTAGAAAATAAAGATGTAGAAGAAAATGTCATGAAAAATTATTACATCTTACGGCTAATTGGGCTGTCTGTTTGATCAAACTGTAAGAAAGCTGTGTAAGCAGTTGGAATGAACAATGTACAAAATCAAAATCTAACAATAAAATATAAAAATGTAAAAATTGGGGGAACCTAACTTTCGTAAAAGAACACAAAAGTGAAACAAAACCTCCATTAATAACTCAGAAGTTACTTGTAGAAGGGATTATTTATAATTTTTTCGAAAGCAAATAGCTATATATATGCAGCTGAGTCTAGCAAGATCAGTTTTTTATTTAAGCTTTTAAATTTTTTTTTCCATTTCCATTCATTTCCATTTATGTGGTACTTTTCCGAAAATATCCTTGTTTGTTGAGTGCCAGCTATATCGAGTATCTTGAAATTTTCAAAATCAAAGCGATGTCCCTTTTTTATGAATGGAGTGCCAAAGCACAGCTGTCAGGGTGAACTCTTACATTACTTTTATGGAGAGTTATTCTTTTTTTTATGGTCTGAGAAGTTTGACCTATATACACTCTCTCAAAATCCAAGCAACGGAATAGTTAGTTACCATAAACACAGTCAGACACTGAAGATGGAGGCACCTTATCTTTCAATCTTGTGAAAACACCTCTGCCAGTAATTTATAATTATATTATATCTGCCAGTAAGTAATAATATTATATTTGGCCAGTGTTGAATGATCTATTTCAGAGAGAATGTGGGACAATTTCGTGATCAGTGAATGGAGGCATGGTAAAGACCGATATTTGATTAATGGAGTCTGCGAGTTAATGTGTAAAAAAGTATATAGTGAGAGGGGTGGGGGGAAAGAAAGTTTTTTTTTGTGAATTTTCAACTGAAAATTAATATTCTTAACAAATATTTGACTGAAAATGGAAAATTCCATTTCTTGTTTCGTACAAATTATAGCTTTGTCGAAACTCTGAACTCTGAAATAAGTAAATGAATATTGATAATTTTTGATTCAATGATGTGTATGATTTGACAAAACCACAATATTAAGCAAAACGTAAACAAGAAATGAATTTTTCCGTTTTAAAACCTGCTGAGTATATTGATTTGTAAATTCAATGGACGATGAATCCACTCTGTGATAGTTCATATTTAAATATTGATATTTTTGATAATGCCGTAAAAGGCAAAACTAGTCGAATAAGGAATTGTTCAGTCAGTGATTTTTAGACAATTTTTTATTAATACCTCTCATTTTATATTGATTTGTATTTTATTTTTTCATAATTTTTATATTTTTTTCCTTTTCGGTCTATAGTTATTTCAACTAGAAATTGATAACTTTACTTTGCAAATTACAGACCTAAAATGGAAGAACAGATTTTTGTATTGATAGCTTTGTGAAAACTTCAATGATAGCTTTGTCAAAAAACTTTATGATAAAACTTTAAATTAATTAGTTTTCATTGAATAACAGGAACAGTTAATAACAGAAATAAATTGACCGTTAAAATTTGACTCTCTATTTTCTCAAATAATATAGAAGAATTTTTAATGAAATGAGGACATTACTAGCTCAGCATTCGCTTGTATGAGGTGTAAAAAACCCCTGTAAATAAGCCAAGTGAAGAATTCATAAAATTTTCCCTACATAAGAGTGTGTTTCAATATACCAACACATAAAATTTATTTAATTGTATTTAAATTTAAAAGTATTTAAAAAAATAGAAAATTTAATCAAACTCTTGGCCTTGTTTCACAAATATCTTTATGATAATTTATATATATGATAACAAATATTTTACAAATATATTTGTGATAATTTATATTTGTGAAAGATTAAACCAAGAGTTTGATTCAAATTTTTATTTAATCACCATAATATATGATTCATATAATTTCACCATGAGGTAAACAAGAATTCAATCTCAGTTAATAAGTATTTTCATTTGTTGGTTGTCGTGTGTTTTTTTTTATAGTGTTTTCGGATAAATTAATAATCAACTTTTATATACATATATATTTATTCTCAAATAAAACATTTCTTAAATTTCAGAACCTTTTTTCTTCCTTTCCGTTCCTAAAACTTTTGTGTTGTTATTGTCGAATTCATGCTTTTCGGTTATTTTGTGTTTATGTAGGGCATTTGATTATTTTCGTATTCGAGGATCGTTCTCACGAAAAAACTAATTATCAATCACTGAAAACTATTTATTTGAATGTTTTGACAGAGCTGAAATTTATAGGGAAACGTAAGCTATAAATAAATGTTTCTATTTCAAGGTCTTTTATTCGCTAAGAATATCAATTTTTATTTAAAATAGCTAAACAGATTATTGGCCTGTTTTATATTTTTGTGGACATTGAAAAACCTCATCGAGTTAGCAATCTCCTTGTGTGAATCTGTGAAAACAACATTATTTTCTTAAGCGCCACTGGAACAAGGAAGATATTTGTGTCTATGCTTCTTTCTCGATTTTCACGCCCAACAGCGCCGCCATCACGTCAATTTATTGCTTGACCGTTACATGGACGTAACGTACGTAACCTAAGAACGGCTAAGAGCATCGTTCGATTATCGGTGATTAATGGTCCGTCCAGCCGGATAGCTGTGGGCGAGGTTTAGAACAACCGTAGATGAAAAATAATACTGACGATCACACTTAAGGGTAGACTGAACGAACAAGAAGAAAAAACAGACTATCACTTCATGTTATGTGGTTAGATTCGATAGGCGCAAATTTATTGTCTTTCACCGACGTGGAATATCGAAAAAATCTACTAAATATATATATATATATATATATATATATATATATATATATATATATATATATATATTAATCAGAAGGAGTATTGCCTGGTAATTTAAATGTAATTGTGTGGGTTATAGTGTGTCATTAATTTCATTTTTGAGACAACTTATTTCTCCTATAAAAGCGTATTCTACTCCCAGCTTTTTGGCTGTCCCATGGGCGGCTGTCTCAGTCCCATTATGGCTTCTATAGTGATGTCTTCTCTTCTTAATACATTTGTTCCTAATTTGACATTTGATTTACATTTCTTGTATCAATATGTGGATGACCTCATCCTTTGTCTGCCCCAAGATGGAATAGAAGAGATTGTTAACATTTTTGACTCTTATGACGAACACATTAAGTTCACTGTGGAGATGGAGACAGCAAGATCTGTACCGTTTTTGGATACCAGGGTGGTTAGGTCCGAGGACAACATCATCAAGTTGGATTGGTATCAAAAGCCGTCCTCCTCTGGTAGATACCTTCACTTCCGTTCTCATCACAATGTTAACATGAAGCTGAACATCATCAATCAATTTAAGAACAGGATTGTTAACATTGTCCACGGGGATTACTGTCGTGGCTCGCTGGCGCGTCTGGAGGTTATCTTGCTTGACAATGGTTATCCGAAAACACTTGTTAAAAAGTATCTATGTAATACAGTCACCAGACCACCGTCTCTCACTTCAACAGACTTGAATATGGATCCTAACACAGACACACAAGCTCCTTTAGCCAGATACAGACCTTTACCTTATTTCACCTCACTCACAGCAAAGCTGTGCCATATCTTCGGTGAAATAGATGAGCTTAAAGTTGCCAAATATAATTTCATCACGGGCAAAATGGTTTTCACAAGACTCAAAGATAGAATACCACCTTCGTTAACATCAGACTGCATTTACAGTGTTCCATGCTTTGATTGTGAAGGAGTCTATATAGGCCAAACTTCCCAAACCATCAAAAGAAGAATAACTCTTCACAAGAGTGATGTTAGACTTCGCCCTGATAGATGTGCCTTAGCACTACATTCCTCACAACAGGGACATCGCTTTGACTTTGATAGTGTGGAGATACTGGATGTGGCTGCTAATTACCACAAAAGGATCTTTCTGGAAATGGTCCACATCAATAGTAACCCTAACAGCATTAATAAGAAGACGGACGTTTCCAGACTTAGCTGTATTTACAGTTACTTATTTTCATATCATTTTAAGTAACCTTCACAGATATTCTCCAACCTTGTTAGACTTTTATTTGTTACGTGTGAGACATGACATTTGTGACTACGGTATTCCATTCTCTCACCTCTGTGTTCGTGTTTCGGTGTCAATGTTCTCTGTGCTTCCTGTCAATTCATTCGATTGTTTACAAATCGTTAATTTTGGTTATCATATGGAAACATTTTTATATCTACAATTTTAATTTCTACTGATTATTGTTTTAATTATTTTAAATTCTGCTTATTATTTACTGTTTGTTTATTATTATTATTATTTTTAAATAACATATTCCTGTTGGATGGCTGTTGGCCATACCTTTTATTCTTAGTTTGCCGTAAGTTGTTAAACACAATTTTTTACTAGTATAATTGTATGTAAATGTTTTTCAGAGTCCTGATGAAGATTGTAATCACAATCGAAATATAGACCAGGCATCCAAATTGAATAAAACCTATTCATAGTGGCCTTTCATTTGCCTATAACCCACACAATTACATTATATATATATATATATATATATATATATATATATATATATATATATATATATATATATATATAGTCATATAGTTTCAGGATTCACAGGTTATTCAATATTAGTAAATACTGAGACTCTTAATCGGAATATCGAAATATTTCAAATAAAACTCTCAGGGAGCTGTCTACACAAATGTTGTCAACGAGAACGAACCCATCACTTTCAAGAGTGAAAATTAAGAGCGTTTGGAAAAGTACATCGATCTTGTTGAATGATAATAGAATACAATTGTTTCATCATTATTATGAATCATCAGTCCATATTTAATCTATCAATCAAGAATCGATGATTTTCAAAACAAACATAGGTCCTATACCAAATTGAGGACAATTTTACCTAGTAGTGAAATATTCACGTAGGCTCCCTCTATCGGAGAAAGGACGTATAAACGCACTTTTCGAAACTCTCTTAATATTCACTCTTGAAAGTGATGGGTTCGTTCTCGTTGACAACATTTGTGTAGACAGCTCCCTGAGAGTTTTATTTGAAATATTTCGATATTCCGATTAAGACTCTCAGTATTTATATATATATATATATATATATATATATATATATATATATATATATATATATATATATATATATATATATATATATATATATATATATATATATATATATATATATATATATATATATATATATATATATATATACGCACACGCACAAGGAATATTGCCGTGAATTCTAAATAACTGGAGAAAAAGGTGGGTTCTCGGCAAAGGTAAGGATGGATGATTTAGCAAAACAAAACTGTGGTATAATTGAACCACACATTGCATGATTTGCCTGAAGTAGTTCCCAAAATGAAGTTTGCTTCCCTTCCGTTTCTTCCATTGCTTACTGTTAAACTATCTCATATATTTTCGGTAATTGATAACCTAAAAATTTCAAAATATAACGTTAGAAGTATTTTATTATTACCTTCATACACTGGATGACCGAAGAGTATCGCCCAATATTCACTCTCGAAAGTGATAGGTTGTGTTATCGTTTAACAACATTTGTGTAGACAGCTCCCTGAGAGTTTGATTTGAAATATTTCGATTCAAAATCTAAGTATAGGCTTTAAGCCTTTAATAAATAGTTGATTTTCTAATATGTTATTTTGAAATTCAACTTTTTTTGCCTCCTCAGCATTCAAAGGAATTTTTCTGGTTTAGCATTCGCTTCGCAAGTTTATTACTTTTCTTTGCCATAAGGTAAGCTCTGGAGAACTCATGGTAAACTCGGTGATTCAAATGAGTGAAATTATTTCCAAAAATTATCGGACCAACTTAACAAGAGACAAATTATATTCCACGTCCTTGGTCGCATCTTACTCAAATTATTATCTTGCATTCAGAATGAAAACCCATAGAATCTTCTCCAGAAAAGGTATTCAGAATGAATTTACCCTCATACTTTCTGCATTGCATCATTCCAGAATATTTTCCTTATAACAAAAAAACAGTTATATAGAAAACGATTTGATGAATGTTACGTGGCCTTTCAATTCACAATCTGTTTTCGAGATTCAGTCGCAATGAATTACAAACGCATGAAATTCAGACGAAGCAGTCCCTATTGTTGAG
Organism: Henosepilachna vigintioctopunctata; assembly: GCA_030704895.1. Taxonomy (NCBI): domain Eukaryota; kingdom Metazoa; phylum Arthropoda; class Insecta; order Coleoptera; family Coccinellidae; genus Henosepilachna; species Henosepilachna vigintioctopunctata. The sequence goes on from JARQZJ010000093.1 coordinate 815,317, forward strand.
TTATCGTTGCCTAGCGAATTTATTCTCTATCTTGCAATTCGTACTCTCATATTTCATTATTTGTCTATTGCGAAATCATTCGACCGAATTGGCGAAATATTCGCTCCATCAAGCGGATGAAATTCGATATTCTCTTGGGTTATTTTGGAAAACGAATACTATGTATATACACAATAGGATGGGATCGATGGGTATCTGTTTTCAGATTTGTTCCAGGAAAGCACCAGACATGTTTCTGATTAGAAAACTTCAACATTTTGTTTTGTGTTATGGTTATTATATTCATCGAAGGTTTGTTGGGGTCTCCATTTACCTATTGCTCCAAGTTATGCCTTAGTCATTATCAAGTTATTGTTGTACTTGAGGAGATTTGAGTCAATAATAAAGAGAAACAGCAGATAAAACCAAAAAGTGAAGTATGATTATGAGTAACGTGATCAGACGTCTCATTTTAAACAGGTCCATCCCATTGTCTCCAAAGATAACCCTGAGGATTAACATGTCTCATTTTTCGAAATGGTGAGAAAATTTTGTCTACTGGACCATTTTTGAGCATTGACAAATGTCCTCGATTATCAAAAAACGTTTTTCAAAATTACATATCAGAATTATGATTTTTTGTCCACGTTTTCGTTGGTGAGTTTTCATCGAGCTGTATTGATAGTATTTTGTCTTTTATTGAGAATGAACCTTTATCGAAATTTGAACCAGAAATAGAAATAGTCAACTGAAATACAATGTGCTTCATAAAAAGATCAATCGGTTCCCTCCTTCTACAGTTCATGGTTTATTTGCGCAAGTGAAAGTCAATGGCATTAATCAAGAATTCTTGAAAAGTTCGGCTAACAAAGTTCACAAAACAAGCTTCAAATATGAAGAGACGTTCACAAAGCGTTGAAAATATTGATTGAAATTAAATATATTGATTTTGATGAAGACACAGAATTTATTTACGAATCCTCATTAATTTGTGGGAATATTACGATGAAAAAAAACCAAATGGAATGATCGAAAAATTTCTACAGTTGCTCGGCTAATGAACAAATTATGGACGTTCTGTGAACTGAAGTGTTAGGATAACAAAACTGTTTTTTACAGTGGCTGTGTTTTGAGCCGAAATAAAAATGGACACGTTGCGCAAACTACATAACCTACATAGGCCAAACTAGTTGACGGAACATCGAAACCATATTGAAAGAATTTAAATTCCCCATATTACATAATGAAATTTCTACCTTTTAGTGGGCCATTTAGTGACCAAACTAATAGTTATGTTTCAAGAAAATGTCATCAAAAAAGCGGAGGAAAGACAAAAATTTAAAGAATATTAGATATTTGTCTTCAATAATACTCTCATCAAGAGATCAGCAAGTATCAATACAACCATCGAGAAAGACACATATTCAAATGTTAACTAGTCACAAGGACATGATTTATTTTAACTGTTAAATCTAAAGGTAGTCTAGTCTGAACATATTATTCAAAGTATTCAAAAGTATATAAGAAGATTTTTCAAACATTTCAGTGCATAGAACCAATCACCTAGAATAGTTTGTGTATGGTAATAATAGAACACGTTAAATTTTAGTTGTTATTTCTTTGACTTTCACTTGAAGATGAAGTTGTATAAATCGGCAGTATTCGGTATATTTGTAAAGGAATTAATAATGATAGAAATTACACAATATTTTAATATTGTACCTACACATTTTAGTCTACAAATTTAATGACACAATCTCAGAAGTATATTGTGTTTCAAAATAAAATTTTCGATACTGACTACCTATAATTGACTAAATTTCAGGTTTAGTTAACAAATTATACGACTTTATCTGAAAAAATCTAGAAATAAAATACCAAACTTGAGCAACGAAAATTGATAATTACGTCACTGTCGGCGAGATAAGTTCAAAATTGAAATGTCTCTCTAACAGTAAAAGCTATCCCTCTGCGTCGCCAGAGAAAAACACTCTTCTATTCAGCCAATACCTTCGGGAAGCACCAAAAGGCGCTTCACGAAAATAAAAGGACACTGGGAAACCCCGAGTCTTTTTACATGAATGACATTTTTGGTTCAGAAATCCCTAGCTGACGTGAAGTATCCATTATACAGGTGACAGTGTTGCTTACACTATAGCTCTATTTCGTTCACGATATCATTATGATATTTTATTACACCTACATCCTCTACATCCATTTCGAAAACATTTTACTTGGTAATGTATATATATATATATATATATATATATATATATATATATATATATATATATATATATATATATATATATATATATATATATATATATATATATATATATATATATATATAAAATTAAATTAAACTCTTGGCTTAATGTTTCACGATTATTTTCAACAATATAAATTTGTCAATATGTTTCGAGCGTGAGCTCATTTTCAAGACTAAAATACAGTAAGAAACGAACAACAAATTTATAGCTATACAATGGATGTAAGGAGAAGATTTCGAAAAATTTCCATACAAGAAAATTTCTGCCAAGTTTCAAAGCTTGCTCAAGATAAACTTTCAGACAAATAAGCAAAAAGATATGAGACCTTTAACTCATCAATTAGCACTTGAAATTAATATTTATCTCGAAATCAGAAAACAATACTTCAACTTCATTCAGGTTTATAGCTTTTTATAAGAGAGCACATTCTAGAACACATAACATAATCAACTCACTTCAATTATTTCAATTATGTTGGCTTCATCAAAGTTTACCAGCTTGGTGCCATCTATCATTTAGCAACCTTGTCAATCAATCTGTTCATTACGTACATTTATACACGTTTAATCTCTTTTACCCTCTCGTGTTCCATTATACGGATAGGGGAACATCTTCATCCATTATTCCTACCAATCCTTCGCTTCGATCCACTGTGGTTTGATTACTGTTTGTTGCAATAGAACACAATGAAATCTGGCATCTTGATTTCCGTCGAAATTACGTGTGACGTCCGTTGTTGATTTCTTAGGTGAATTATAGATTATTTGAATCTTTTTTATTCGTAAGCCTAGTTCAATACACAATAACTAATGAGACAAAATAGAAGAAAATATAAGGTATATAATATTTTCATATAGGAGAATCGCATAATCAAATTTAATTAGTTTATTAATCAATCTCAGTCTTATTGAATTCTTGATAATGGTTTAGTAACCCGAAACGTATATCTAATTACAATTTTGTGTTAATGAGTCAAACAAGTGTGAACAATGTTATATACGACTCTTTCAACATAACTTTATGATATACTCATATATATATATATATATATATATATATATATATATATATATATATATATATATATATATATATATATATATATACATGCCCCATATCGTTACGTTTGCAAATGATAAACCAAATAGGAGAACTACTAAGAAAAGATCGCTGCCTAAGAAAACCTGGTAATGAATGTCATAAACTGAATAACTCACAAATTATAAAGCGCAGGAACAATGGAAAGGACAATAGGACAATATAGAAACATTTAACCTGAATCACAGTACCATTCCTGATAGTTTGTCCATAACAACGTTGAACAAACACAGAATGACTAAAAAACATGGCTTCAAATATGAAGAAACAAAGATGCTTACAACAAAAACTAAGAAAAATACATGAATTGTCCCATATTTAAATACAGTTACAAACTGTGTCAAATACACACTGACGGTGAATCCGTGAAGCCACATAAATGATGAAACCTACGTCATAATTTGAATAACAGTGTATAAATCTAGAAATCAGTGTTTTCATAACCATTTTCATTCTCAAATGAATTCTCATCAAGTACTTGACGGCCATAATCTTTCGAAGTTTCAAAATATCATTTTTCAACTTAAAATCGACTGCACCAGTATTAAAGCAACCTGTTAATTTATTGTGATTCATCAAATGTGTTATCAATGTGTTTGATAACATTGTCTTATCATTGTGTTTCAAAATATAACTAAGTACTTTTACTTCATACTGGTAAAGTGATATTCAGAGGAATTTCTTTCCAATTGCAGTTTTTCGTTGACTTATTATGTTCCTGAAGACCTAAGTATGTTGTTGAAACTGTTACAAGATTCGAATTTATTTGAACATTTTACTGAAACTTAGTAGACATAAGCGCTGTAGCCGAGGATACCATGCAAAATGATACCAATTTTAAAAACAATAAGTTAAAATTAACACACTTGACTTAAATCACTGAATATATCAGAAAAACTCTACATATGTTTCGGGTGGATAACCCATTATCAAGAATATACAATGTTACTGTCTTGATAATGGGTTAACCACCCGAAGTATATGTAGAGTTTTTTAATATATTCAGTGAAACTTAAGTCAATTGTGTTAATTTTAATTTATTTTTCTAACATAATGTTTCACCAAAAATAAGCGAAACCTCCGTGTCTTTATAAATACCAATTTTGGCTATATCAATGTGAATATAGCGAAATGAATTAAATTTTTATAACTTCAGATTTATACGCTCACCTTCTTCAGAAGATTGTATCATCTACTAAGTTCCTCTGTCTAAATTTGCTAATGGAAATTCCACAAAAAGAACTTCTCAAGGGATTTCAGAGGGACACCAATAGCAAGTGACCTTTGTTCATTATACAGGAGCATATCGCATTTCTTGCGGTATGCCAATGCGAGATTATGAGATAACTGGCATACCAAAGCGGTAAATTACATTTCTGAGCTCATTCAGTTTACGTATACAATAATTCCTCTTGATTATTTTTCCTCGTAAAGCAACAATATTGAAATTTCGTATTACCTCATTCCGAGACACAAACGTAACTTCCGAAAAGGGAATACTTGAGAAGTGAGGGAATCGGCTGGGATGAGCAAATTGGAAGTCTCCAGAAGGGAGATGGAAAAACCACAGTGAAATGGGGCCAAGTGCTCTCAGAACGCCATTCCAGCCTGAAAAACGAAGGGGTGACGAACGTTCAATTACTTCCCGTGCACTTTTTCAGGCGAAGGAACGATTGCTCTTCGGTGGGACCTATTGACAAAATAACGAAATAATCAAATTGAAACTTCGATGGAGTGGGCAACCTTTAATTAATTCACCAAACAGAATTTCGTTCCATCGTTTTATTGGCATTCCTACCTTTCCTTTTTCTTTTTCCAATGGTGTGCAAATTGAATGGCATTGAGAAGTCTGAGCAACACTGAAGTGTGAGGCTTGAAATTACCGACGTTTCAAAAGAGATTCATCGGCGGATACTTTGTTAATTTTGCAATATCCTGGTATTCTGAAACCCCTATTTCGAACTGATTTAATTATAAATAACAGATAAATTAAATTAGAGTCCGTGTGAAGAATGTATAGTACATGCATATAAAAATACAAAAACACAGTTTTCAACATTTTTGTCTATATGTCCCTTTTTTCCGACTAATTTCCGAAACTCCTAGACCCATTTAGTCAGGACTTTGACTGAAAGATAGCGGAACTCATAAGGCCTAACTTATGCCACATATTTTCTCCTCAGAAAATCAATCTTTAAAGCTGCATTAATTAACATGAAATTTGAAGTAGGTAGAGATATAGTGAGAACATGAGAAAAACATAGAATAGTTTTTCTCAAAAAATCATTGATTTGTGTAGGTGAGAGGACGAATATTGGGAGGAGAAAACGCATTCGAATGAAATTTGGTATGGTTACTGTTTTTCGTTCTGAAAATGAACAAATAGACGGGAGATTAAGAACAGTGTAAGAACACGGTGGGAATAGAACCATTTATCTACTGAGTCTGTTAATCATGACGTTTCAGATAATATTAATAATTAAAAGAGTTATTAATTTAATATTCATTAAATTTATATATTTATTCATTTGTATTTATTTATAATAAATGTCTCAAATGTTATATAGAAAAAAAAAGTGAAAAAAAATCAAAACAAATTTCAATCTAGAAACACTTAAATATTCAAACAATTTGAGTGATAAAAACAATATATACATAAAATACAGAAAGAAGGAAGCTGTATAAAGGGCCCCAAAGCAAGGCACTTATTTAGGTACCGTAGGTATTTGCGATATCCTACTGGGATATCGCAAATATTTATTTTATGTGTTTTTTTCACCAGTAGATAAAAATCAGCGAGCTGTTAGAGGCATTTCAGCACGCAATAAGTATACCCGAATTGGACTGAAGTTCCAAAGTAGTATAGGGTGATTTTTTAAGCGTAGTTTTTTATACTCAAATAAAACACTCAATTTGCATCATATATTCAAAGTTTTTATTGAAATTGATAACTTGGCCTTTGCCATTTATACTTTAAAGATAACTTCATGTAAATGATGTCCGTGGCTACGTATAAAATGGACCATTCTGAAGGTCTAATTTTGCGTCACTTTTTCGACCATTTCGGCCTGTATCCCACGAATTACGCGTGTTATGTTATCCTGTAAGGCTTCAATCGTGTTCTGCTTGTCCACGTACACTAACGATTTTACATAACCCCACAAGAAATAATCCAGAGGCATCAAATCGCATGATCTTGGCGGCCAATTCACAGGTTCATTTCGAGAGATAAGCTGCTCACCAAATTCATCCTTCAACATGTCGATTTTCCACGAGCTGTGTGGCATGTGGCACCGTCTTGATGTGTGTCATATCTCACCACGTGTCAACCAAGTTCAACTTGGCCAACTGGGGCAAAAAAAAAGTTGCGTTTCATGGTTCGATATTGTTCAGCGTTGACGGTAACGTTTCTTCCACGGTCGTCTTTGAAGAAAAATGGACCGATGATACCATCAGCTCATAAACCACACCAAACTGTCGTTTTTTCGGGATGCATTGGTAATTTTTGTATGGCATGTGGCTGTTCATCACTCCAGATGCGACAGTTTTATTTATTTACAAATCGAGAAATGAGTCTCATCACTGAACACAATTTTTTGGTCGTAACAAACGATACACATTTTTCACAGAGCACGAATTTTGATAGTAAATTTCAACAATTTGCAATAGTTGCTCGTTTGTAAGTCTTTTCATGATACAATGGCAGAGTATACTGAAAACTTTTCAGTTTAGATGCCATTACCAACTAGTGCCGCCAACCTGAAAAACTTAACTCTTCAAAAAATCACCCGTTACTTTGGACGCACTATTTAGTTGTTTGTCGACGAATATTTAAATTTTTCGGATATATGAGGTTTATTGTTGTGCTTTAGAGTTATTGCTTCTATACAGTTATGCCATAGGAGAATATAGTTTGATTTTTAGTTATTTCTTCCCAGAAATTTCCAATAACTTCAATTTCATATAATCTCTCATAAATTTGAATAGAATGTTTTCTCCTTTTGTTAGTGAGGAACATGAGGTGTATATAATGTGATCAGACGTTCCGTTTTGAACGGGGCTCTCCATTTTCACAATTACGAGTCTCGGTGTCCCCGAAATGAACTGTGAGATTCAAGATTGTCCCGTTTTCACAAACCGTGCGAAAATTTGAGTAGCAGACGGCGCGGCCGGTCACCGTCGTGCCCGCCACCGTAATGTGACGCCCGCACCAACCGAACGCGAGCTAACGGTTGAAGCTGCAAAAGAAATCAATCAATTAAGACACAATTTTACTCAGGAACAAACCAATCAGTTTCTTCCATTTGTGGCCCTTCAATTCATGTTAGAATTGAGAGATAGAGGTACTGATATCGATAAAGAATTTGTGAAAATTCTTCAAAAAAAATTTAAAAGATATTTTATTCGGCAGATTTGAGGTTCTCACATGGGAAGACATTAAAAAATCTCTGGATCTGGATGTATTAATTGAAAACAAATATTTTTACTGTAATAAAGATACTGAAGTTTTTGACGAAATTTTCATTAATTTCCAATTACATTACATCGCAAAATGTAACGGAATGGAATAATTCAAATTTTTCCAAAGAAACAATATTCAGCATGAAAACTTTTTTATTGTAAATGAATATATTTTATGTTTGCCTGCTACAAATGATCTAGTAAAAAATGTGTTTTCTATTATGAACAAATTGTGGAGATCTGAGAAAACCCAGCTACAAATTTGAGTTCTGAAGGCGATGTTCATAATTAAAGCGAATATAAAAAAACGTGCCAATAGCGTAATTCTTACTTGAAACCGTCACTAGCTATATTAAAAAAAAATCTATTCTTCTGATAAATATATATAAAACTAAACATTTTGGGTACCTATATTTTGTGACTTTTAAGCCAACTAACCTTTTCTAATTAAATAACTTTCAAATAATTTTTTTTCATTGACAACCTATTATTTGATCTCAGTAAACTAATGTCCTGTTTTGAGTCAAAGAATAATTGGTCACGTATAGATGGTGTACGAAGCGGAAAAGTTTGAAAACCGCTTATCTGCATCAACAAAATCATATTGAATGTAATTCATGCATATCGACAAACTGACAAGAAATTTTCAATTGTAAAAATCGGTGCAACTTCATAAAAAAAAGACTGACAGTCGTTTACTAGAAAGTAATTTGATAAGTACAAAGATTCATTTAATGACGTACCATCTACATAATGATGATTTCAAATTGTTTCGGAGAACCTGTTGTCATGCAAAACGAAATTTGATACTACTCGTATATATTACCTACTTGTTGAGTCTTGAAAGTTGCACATTTGCCATTTATTTTAATTTCTTCAATTATAGTAAATATAAAGTCATTGTTTCAAACATATTATTTTCAATCATTTCAATTGGATAAACCAAACTTAAGCCTCTAGTATTCGATTTCATAATGTTGATCTAAAAAATTTCTTCAAATAATTTGTTGATCTTGGTTATTTTGAACATGTCCAAAAAGAACGTACTGTAGAGTAAAGTCTTCGTTTTAGTCTCTCCCAAAAAGTAGGGAATAATGCTCACACAGTTCAATGATATATAAGAAACATCTCGTAGATAATAATAACTGAATTAGTCTTAGAAATTAATTCAATGCACACATATGCACATAATGCACATAATTTATGTGCTAGTTAACTCTTGCCAAAGGAGGTACATGACTCTCAATACTCTGAAATGGTTCACGGACCTATAACATAAATATTGACTAGATCCATTATCAAAATTGTTATAACTTGTTTCAGGAATTTCTTATTAACAGAAAAAACACATTTGATTTATATTACTAGGGCTCAAACTGAAATAATTTCAACGTTCATCTCAAAAAGATTGTTTTTCGTTAATGTTTCTTTAAGTTCTTATTCTTTTATCTAATTGCAAGATTTTCACTGCTATTCTCGTTATACATTAATGATATTATTTTGCATGTGAAAAAATGCTCTATACGATTGTTCGCAGATGATACAATGATTTCTGTTGGTGGTAAAAATATTCTGACTATGACAGAATGGATCAATAGATACTTGGCAGCAATAAATGAATGGCTAAACGAAAACAGTTTATCGCTGAATGTAACAAAGTCTAAATTTATAGTTTTTGGTACAAGTAAAATTCTAAAGGTAAATAGTAATGAAAATATAACTATTAAAATTGAAAACCAGAACATTGAAAGGCTTTAACTTGTTAAATATTAATGCGTTATGTTAGATGAGAGATTGAGTTTCAATGATCAGGTCGACTTCATATCGTCTAAAATCTCCAAGAAAATCAACTTACTCAAAACAATTGGAAGAAATCTGACGACATATGTGAAGTTATTGCTCTTTAAGTCAATAATAATGCCACACTTTGAATATTGTTCCACACTGTTAGTGGCATTGAGTAAGGAAAAACTCAACAGCTACAAAAGTTACAGAATAGCTATGCTAACAATTTTGAAATGTAATAGATACACTCCAATCCAAAACATACTAAATTGTTTAAAACTAATGTCAGTTAAACAGAGAATACTTTTTGCTACACATATATTTATATTTAAAGTTAAAAACGAATTGTTTCCATATAGAGTAATACAAAATGTAACAATGTGGTTATACATACACATGTATAACCGTGTACATCACAATACAAGAAATGCTGACAATTTCTACAGGCAAGTCTATAAATAGTATATTTTAGGAAGGATTCAACGAATTGCCTAGCTCCATAAAAACAGTTGGTGACCTTAAGGTATTCAAGCGTAAATTAGCTAAGATCGTTTTAAACATGTAATTGTAAATAATATATTTTGAACCTAAATGTACGAGTTTATATGATATTTTGAAAGCTATTGCTAAATAAATATTTTTATTATTATTATTATCATTATTATTATTATTATTATTATTATTATTATCATTATTATTATTATTATTATTATTATTATTATTATTATTATTATTATTATTATTCGAAACCACGATTTGAGATAATATCAACATGTACCTAAAAAAGATTGTTTTCTTCCATGATCATCGCGTAATTTGTTTGGTAATCTAAAATGAGGCGGCATGAAATAAATGATCATGAATTTTAAGCCACTTTAATGCACTACCTATGCATATTAATCAGAATGCGCATTTTCACATGAATAAGCATTTGTTACTTCAAGGCCCTTGAATCCGAGCCCGAAAACACAAGAATGAGTTTTCTTTCATCTTTGAAGCCGCGACAACACTGCTACATTCCAACTGACGAATTCCATGAAAAGACTGTGAATGATTTGCATTCGAGCTTTTCTGTCCGACGTGTTGTGAGCGGGTCGTGAATGACGAGAGACGGCGTTAAGAGTTGGTCTCTAATGTGCCCCAGTTTCTTCAGACAAAGCCTTAATAACTTTTTCGTTTTCAGGCCGAAGAGCTCAACACAATAGTGGGAAATGCCTTCAGGATGGCATACGCAGCGCAATTACAGAAACAACCCGGTTTTCAGGATGTAATCGCACAACAACTCGACCAAAGTCAGACAGATAAAGTTCTTTGGGTGAGTTTTTTGTCCCATCTCAATAAATTAGTTTACTAACTCAAAAGCATGGTATAATTCAAATCACTTGAAAACTTCTTCAGTAAGCTCGGCACGTTTCGTGTACTAGGCTATTATCAACAGTTTAACACAACTGTTTAGTCGAAAACCTATTTGTTCATTCATTTCATTCAATAGGGATTTCACTAATATCCGACTTGAAGGACCAAATGTTCGATCACGGGTTAGTTCAATCCGGATTTGACCACTCAAATTCAAAATTCTCTTGGGATATGTAGAATGCTCTCTTTCAAAATTATCTGTAGTAACGATCACATCACACTGTTTCGTTGAAATATATTTCTTAATTCAGATAGTTACTTTTTAACAATTCACTCCGCTCAATTATCCCAGTAATAATTTTGAAACTGATTGTCTCTTCATATCGGAAGAGAATTTGAATTCTCAAATCTGGCTTAAACTAAATCCATATTAAACAAGAACTGTTATCTTAAACTCTCAATAATGGATTAGCTGCCCGAAACATCTGTCGAGTGTTTAAAACAATGTTTATGTAATTTATTATGAAATATTTAGAATTATTTTTTTAACAATGTTGCACCAAGAGTTTCTAACAATTTTGTGCCAGAAATTAATTGACATTATTAGAGATCATTAGGTTTTATTAACATTTAAAATTGATGATATCCCCGTTTATATGCAACATTTTCCATAAAAATGAGGCAATAATTTTAACTTAAAAGTGTAATTTGTGAATTTTTGACAACGATGCAAATCAACTGATATTTCCAATTTTAATTATGATTTAAATAAAATTATGAATTGTGGCGAGGGAAAATCACCAAATCGAATGAATCATGAGGAAATTAAAGAAAGGAAAATACATTATTTCGAAATAAATATTTGCATACATTATTTATTTGTAAAAACGAAAACTAATTGTCATCGGTCCAAAGTAAATATTCATAAATTAAACTTCGAAAATTACGAATAGTTCACAAAAACAGAATACAATTTGAACAAGAAAGGTCAAGTATATATGTAATTTTCTTATGAATGTATGGACTACTATAAGTAAGTTGAAAAAAGTTTGTCGATTGAACATTTAGATGAAAGAATTTTCTTGTTCCATGAAAGTTGCGCATTTCTTTGGTCGACAATTTTCAAGTCAATGCAATGTTTCTGAAGAGATTTTCTAACTGTAACTTTGACAACAAATATTTTCAGCGAAATATATTCAAATAGCGAAAAATATTGCAAAAAAGTAATTTTAGAATTTATTGTTGCCAAATTTAAGAAATAAATAAATTAATTATTAAAGATTGATCGAAAATCTTTCATTCTTATAAAAAATTCGTTCAAAATATTCTTCTGAGTTTTTTAGGATAATCATGTTTTTTGTAATCTTGCTTTATGATATATACTCAGAACTGTTTTCGCACTTATCTTGATAAATTTCAACATAATATCGACAAGTTCCTTTAATAATTGAAATTGTTTTCGACTTCATATATTTGAAATTTCAGTGTAATAAATTATATGTGCTCTTACTTAAACATTAATATTCTTAAAAAGTTTAAATTCCTGTATTTTATATATTCACCTTTCACAATTTTTCTGTTAGAAATTCATCGTGTACCTTGAAATAAATTCAAACTGGTATGATTTTCGGATAATCGAAGCCAACACAAACCCGGTAAACTTCTACGGAGAAGATTGAGAAGTTTTATTTCTCTTGAATTTGTTGGAAATTCCCAAAAGTTTTCGATATTACCTCTATGAAGTTTTGTTTGCTGTGCCGCCCGCCTGATTTTCTTTTTCAGCTCAAACGAGTTTGGATACAGGAAATATAGAACCAGAGAATTTAAATATTAATGAGTTGGGCTGCCGAGGTTTATTTTTGCTTCTCAGAATATCCTGATCAATATCGGTTAATTATAGGGAATGAATTCCGAATTCTTGTAGTTTTAGTACCCTTTGATCGAAGTTTCAATATTTCAAGCAGTTTCCTCATCATATGAATTAACAAACATATAGAAGATTTTATCTTCCTGCAAAAGTAAACAAAATCATCCACATCATTTTGAAAACCAAAAACCAACTTCCCTCTGAGTGTTCTTAGTAATTTGATGATTCTAAACTCAGCTAGTTTCATATTTAATAATTTTATTATAAGGAGGCTTGAGTAATTGATTAAATTGTTAAATACTACTGGAGAATATTATTCTATATCAGGAGTCACCAAATGGCGGACTGCGGTCCGCATCCGGACCGTTGTGTGCGGACCGAAAAAATATATACCCCGCAGAATTTTTCGAACATTTCAGAACATCGTGAATTAAAATCATTTCTTGAAGAATTTAATGCACAATATGACGATCTACTGTTGCATAACAATATGAGATTGTTAAGTAAATGCTGCGTATTAGAAAGGTTCTTCAGCCTTTTAGAGCACTTGAAGACATATATTTCCAATAGTGATCAGACTTCAGTAAACGCCTATTTAAGTTTTTCTAAACGAAAAACAAAATGTAGCTGTCATTGCCTTTTTGACGGATATTTTTAAACATATCAGTTACCTGAACCTTGAACTTCACGGCAAGGGAAAGCTTAAATGGGAGCTAATGTCAGAAGTGAGAAGTTTTTCGCGGAAACTAGATCTCTTTATTGATGATCTTGGTAATGAATGTTTACGCTTTCCCAATTTAAATAAAATAATCAGCAGTGACAATGAGATTGACGTCGGCCAATACAAGACGTTCATTTCAGATCTCAAATCGGAATTTCGTTTCGCCGATTTTAAGAAAATTGAAAATGTTGTAGAAAACCTTAGCAGCATTTACTCTCTGTATCCGAAGTAACGAAGCTGCAAATGTTTTCGGGGATGACAAAGCTATTCTGCAGATTGAAATGATCGATTTCCAAAAAAATACAGTTTTAAAACACAAACATTCGGAAGTTTCCAGTGAAGAGTTAGAATTATTTTTCTAAAAAATAAGTTTGACATTTTGATATCTATAGTAACTCATTAATTCAATTATTCATTAGTTTTGACAAAGTTGTGATATACAACGAAACGTTAACAAAAATAAAGTTTTTCATATCGAAAGAAGCCTGTTATTGCTAAAAACATTCAAAATATATATATATATATATATATATATATATATATATATATATATATATATATATCACAACATAGTATAAAACAAAGTCGCTTTCTCTGTAAATCTGTAATATCTTCGAAAATATTCATTTAAATCATATGCTGTTAAGGGTCATATAGATCTATATCAAATGAACAATGTATAAAAAGTTATTCAATTGGATAAGGATTAATGCTGTATTGGTTAAAATCGCTTCGAAAATTAGCCATTATTTGTCGTAAAAAGTAAATGACAAAAAAATGTTATTGCGGGATATCCATAAGAGATAGACATATATCATTCCGGAGTTTTCTGTAGACCTTTTCAGTGTGTTCAATACTCTGTACATTCTTTTGACAAATTTCGTAGGGTTCAGCCTGCGTTTGCAATGTAAGCGGAAAAAATGTAATTATTTACATCACATTAGAAACCTCAAAAATAACAGTATTTCTCCACTATTTAATGGATGTTATTATTCATATAAACCTTCCTCTTCAGTCACTCTATCTATTAAAAAAACCGCATCAAAATTCGTTGCGTAGTTTTAAAGATTTAAGCATACATGATATAGGGACAAAGAAGGCGACTTTGTTTCATACTATGTAGTGATTGTCATTTATTTAGATATTTCAATTTTACTATACAGGAAACTGACTGCGAAAACTTGCTTTTCATATTCATGTCGTGTGACGAATCGTTGTCTTTTGTATTAGATTATGAATTAACATATCTAGTATACATCTATGGAAGTGGTTTTCTTTGATATTTTCTTACCAGGTCTGTGGTAGAGAAATTTTGGTTCATATTCTTCTTTCGTTGAATATAGACAACTTTTGATATGGCATTTTGTGTTTGATGTATTCTGTGTTGTGTGCTCTGTTCCATTAAATGTCATTCAAAACACCTATTTCTGTGCAGTAGTTCAGAAAACACTTTGAATTGTATGAAAATATCTATTATATTATTTCATTATTGAATATTTTAATTCGAATAATCTATGGCCAATACTTACAAAATGTTATATATTTAAGGAATTATAGGTATTTAAAATCGTTCATAAATTTTGTTTCATAAATATTAAAAAGTCAATGTGAAAACCACAAATTTTCCTGTGCCATTTGACTGAACATTAAGGGCGGCTTGATGATACGAAAAGATCATTACGTGAATCTTTTCAACCCAAACCATGTAATTTTCAATTGGTTTGCCAGCGGGAAGGGGATAACATCGTGCTCATTTATCGACATCAACTAGCTTCTTTTCCGCTTGAATGCGCCGACCATAAATCTCCGTTTATCTGCACCGCTCATCAACGAAACATTTTTGAACTACGACTAGATAGCTTCTGTTTAATAAACGACTGCAGCCGTGTTATTATACGCCATAAAAATACTTCCGATTTTTGTTTTCACGTCTCTCAGGGATCTACTTGCCAAGTTCTCCAGATTCAGGACGTAACTACAGCTCTTTCTTATCTTTTTTCGTCTTATATTTACGTCAACATCTCTCGGAATTCACGATTGGATGGATACACGCGTTCTGTTAAAATCCCAGGAAATATCGGTTAAAGGAAGATGGGTAGCGTCATCAACTAAACTGTCAGTGTATAAGATCTGTGCTTATGGGGGTAGCAATTTGGTTCCGCAGCAATAAAAAAGAATAAATGAATCGTACTGTCTGGAATTCTCAACAATTACAGGAAAATATTCAGTACCTATTCGAGTGTAACTATTTGTACTGGTTTCTTAATTGAAAATCATTTTTCCAGAAATTTAAAATTAGAATTGAAAACATTTCACTTTGTTAACTTTCGCAAAAATTATTTCATTCATTTAACATTTTGTATCGCTGCTATCTAATAATGGATTTATTTAGCAGAATTGCTACATCACATTACAAAATATAGTAATAACAAGTTAATTAAAAATTAAAATAATGATAATAATAATAATAATAATACAATACAAATATAAAATACAATACAATAATATAAGAAAAGTAAAATACTGTTAATTAAGTAAAGTACCAATATATGTAAATAACATAATATAGTAGAAAAACAAAAACGTTATACTTAGCAGCTTACTAATATTACATGATAAACATCAATCAGAGTACTAGCAGAAACAAAGCCCAATTGAATTAGAGTGACTTTAAACTGTATTGCATTTGGTTGAGATGAACTTTCTCAAAAGTCTTTCAAATACTTTTAAACTTTCACAGTTTTTTATATGTGCAAAAGTCCATTAAATTCAATTAAACCTTTATACAAAATAGATTTGAGCTTTTGTGTGCTGTTACATTTTCCAAGGATAAAGTCTGTTTTGAATCTCGTATTATAAGTACGTAAATCTTTAAATAATCGAACTCTATCACTAATGTAGGTTGGTAACATATTTCTTTTCAGTTTAAAAATGAACACTTGTACATAAAACACAACTCTTTGGCTAACAGATAACATATTTAACACATTAAGCATGGATTTGACAGGTGTATATCTATTACATTTTAATATAGATCTCTATTTTGTATTTTTTCTAATCGACTTATTTGATATTGAGGACAATTAAACAATAAGGAACAACAGAACTGTAAATGAGGAAGTGCAATGGCTTTATAGAGTGACAACTTTGTACTCATAGACAAAGATTTGCCGATTCGTGATAAGAATCCTACTTTTTCGAAAATTTTCTCGTTATGTAATCTGCGTGTGCGTGAAAGTTTAAATTCGAATCCAAAATTGTACCCAAGTATTTGATATGTTCATCGTGAACAATGGCTTCTCCGTTTACAGAAATACATATATTATCAACCTGCACATTTATCATTCGTGATTTCTTGGCGAATATACTAAATTTTGATTTTCCTGCATTCAAACTTAATCTATTATCACACACCCACGCGAATAATTTGTTCATTTATCTATCTCGTTGTCAAAAGTTAATACAAATGTTTGAAAATATGTAACAATATTAGAAATTGATTCAACTTAAAGAACATAATTTTGTTGATGAGTTCAATTTGAATTTCTTTATTTTTGATAACTTGATTTCAATAGTTTCCAATTCTCCTTCCTTTGTTCAAGTAATATAATATTTATGATATATTCATAAATATAAAATAGTAATTTTTCAATAAGTGATTAGATGTTGCACTATCGTTCTGAATTTCACGCGTTCATTTCATACCCATATGGTCTAACAGCTGAGTGATACTTTTAATCAGATATTTTTGGGCTTGAGAATTTGTTAAATACATTTTCTGTGATATCTAAATATAATGCCAACGCCTGGCTGAAAAGTTGTGGATATCGACCAAAATATATATTGAGAAGAAAAAAAAATTCAGGAGGCAGTTTGAAACATTTATATGTTAGAATTAAATATAAAAGAAAATATAGGAGCCAGACCATTTCAATGAGTTGACTATCCAGCCAGACGTTCTCAAAATCATTTTTTTGAAAAATCCAAAAAATATATTTGGAACACTTTAAGATTCATACATATCATTCCTTATCTTCTAAAATCAATTATTTACCTTCCAGACCACCGAGAATGTTGTACAAAGTCCCAGTGATCAAGTTTATTGTTGAACTTTTTTCCTTCTCAAATTTCATTCTCAAAAATATTCAGCTTGAACAATATCCACAAATTTGGAGCCAGGCTTCGACATTGTATTTAGATAACACAGAAAATGTATTCGACAAACTGTCAAGGTTCCTCCAGCACCAGCTCAAAAATGTCATTCAGCTGTCTTACTAATAGATATCCAATAAAATGTAACGTCTATTTGACAAGTATCATCATGTGATGCGTTTACATGTCAATAGGTTGCTTTTGTAGGACGCTCGCGATTATTTTCATACTTCGATGACCAATTATTATTGACCAAAGCATTATTTGAAGAAAGTAAAAATTTCTTTAAACATATACATAGACATACCTTTATGAATACATATGTGCACACACACATACAAAGATATAGTTTTCGTGATATTTATAACAACTAGAGTTGGTTGTGTGAATATTCCGAGTTTACTGTGACTCTTGATGAAAGAAGTTGTCTTCTTTTTCCATAGATGGGATGGTGAAGTATTCATTACTGTGCGGAACTTCACTTTGCAGTCATATAGAGGTGTTTGAAAATTAAAGTCGTTGTCTTACTTGCCGATATACGTGGTACAAACTGGTACGTTTCTTGTAGAACGAAACAGTCTGTCTTGTGCTTTCATCCAGTTTGGCATCGATTTTTAAGTTCTCTAACATTTATCCCTTCAAGGATGATGAAGGCATTACTCCTACATTAGAGCCAGCTTGTATGACTTTGGATCTAACTATTTCGCATGGATGTCCTTCAATATTTCGTTCTGTCCCATAAGCACAAAAACTATATGTATGTCTGTGTGTGCACATATATGTATGTATTCATATATGTGTGTATATACTTCTACATATTTTCATTTTCTTGAACAATTTTTCCTAAACAATATTAACATGATCCCTTATCAGATTATTTCATTACAGACTAAAGAATTATCCGGAGCTTTAGATCGAGACAAATCCATGCAACACCAAACACATAGCAATCAGTCGATAGAAATGGACGTCCAAATTCCAGAGTCTGCAACACTCCGAATATCACCCCCTAGCTCAATTCCTGGCCTAAAAGCACATACACATAGATATAATGTCCTTGGACCATCAGAAAAATGTGTATCTTCCCAAAGTACCCCAAATAGCGAAGAAAGTAATTCTCCAACAGAAATGAACTCGTATAAGAAAATGGTAGAAAAACCTCCCTTAATCAAACGATTTACTATGGGACTGACGGGAACATTAGGAAGCGTGGATGATGATAACTGCCCTCTAGTCTCTGATAATAATTCTAATGCTAGTACGCCAGGTAAGTTAACTTTTTAATTACAAGTACTAAAAACTGTCAATATCTCCATCAAATTGAAATGGAAAGGATACTGATCCGTTCCTCTTGAAGTAGAAATTGATTATTTCTATTTATTAGTCGTAAATTTAACAGGGGTCACAAATGTTGCTTGATATATCGAAATTAGTGTGCATTTAAATCCAGAATTATCGTACATTATCTTAATTGAAAGTAAACAGGACTCACACCGCGTTTGGTCACAGATTGAGGAAGTTTTTGCTATCAGCCATTGTGCTCTATTTTTTCTATTGAGATATAAATCGTAGGATATACAAATCCTTTCGTATCTAAAAGAAATTAGTTATATTAGTTTAATTCAAAGTGAAAGCCATACTTATTTCTCATTTATAATCATTGTGTATTCATAGTTAACATTAAACACCATTTTTCTATTGTCTATTGTCCGACAAAGATGGCTTCTTTCAATTTACCTTTTGAAAGGCGTGGATCAATTTCAAGTATAGTATGGTTAATCTTTAGGCATAACCTTCACAAATTGTTTCATGAGGCCTAGACATGGTAGAAGCACGTTTTTTTTGTTCTGCAAGTTTTTTGCGTAGAATGTTCTTCTAACAGGGTTTCAGCAGTGTTACCAACTTCATTGACACCAATAGACCTAGTCTTTCAATTATATATTTTAAATATTAAAGATGTTGAATTCTTTAAAAATCGCTTAATTCAACTATGAAATGTGAAGAAATTGTAGGTGATTCACATTTTTCAATATCGTATTTGGATTCAGCAACCTTAAAACTACAGGAATGTGGTATTTTCAGTAAAAAAATTCCTGTAAACAGTAAAAATTCAGTAAACAATTTACCTGTATTTTACAGTAGAGTATAATCCAAAAACAGGGAATATAAATTTTCAACGTATTGGATGTTAAAATTATAGATTTCTGACCTCATGTGATGAAATATTTAATAGCCAAATATGAATTTTATTGTATTTATTTTTGAAATATAGATACAAATCGAAAATTTTGGTAGCTACCATTTTTTCTCGAGTTCTCATGAAGAAAACTCGAATTCTATTATGCGGTAATTTACAATTCGTAAATTATATGTAAACTGGAAGCAAAGTTCGTAGGTCTCGAAGTTCGAATTAATTAGAACAAACATAGATGTTATATAATATTCGTGATTGTTGCGGTATTTCTAGCGAACAATAAATTTACTCATGAACTGTGAATTAAGTTAGAAACTTCCCAAGTTTGTATTTTGCCTACCCAACAAAATGTTTACCGGCGCATAATATTTTATAGTTTGAAATATATAGGCAACCATTTCATCACACTCCTGACATCAGTACAAATACTTCTTTAAACTTTACAAATACTTAGACTACAAATATCTTAACAATTATAGTGGGAACATTTATTTCGTACTTACAAAAAATCTAAAATTCACATTTGTAGACTTGTGAGAACATTAAAATAACTAAAGTTCAAAGTTTGTTAGTACTAAAATGCAACCCTATATTCACGAGCGATTTTTAAATTGTAGTCACATTTTCATATTTATAATTTTGTTTCACTTTTACTGTCTGATATCACTAGAATAACGATTTTCCACCAAGCATGTTTCACCAACTGATGTGAGAAAGGTCAATTAACATCATTCTTTTTGTATGTTTGCTCAGGTAGTCCAACAAATCGTCCGTTATCAGGTGGATACGTTAATGAGACTTCAAATAGCGACAATAAAAACCTTCTCAGAAAAACCACTGTAGAAAATTTGAGAAACGACAAGGAGAATCACAAGCATCTGGAAATGATGGAAAACTGTCGATTACTTCAAGGTTCCCCTGCCTCATTAGATCAAGACTACAAAACTAGAAGAATATTCTTACACAGTTCGAGCAGTTCCAGTTCCTGTACACAAATGAACGAAAATGGAACTCTATTAAATTTCATGCCAGTAGTACCGCCCCCTCCAGAAAGAACAGATTCACTGAATAACAAAGAACAGGAAGAGCTAAGGATAGCCCCCTGGTTCCAGGCGGGTATTCCTAGAGAAATAGCGTTGGAAATTCTTGGCCAAGAACCTATAGGTGCATTCATGGTTAGAGAAAGTACTAGCAAACCTGGTTGTTTTGCTCTTTCCTTGAGAGTTCCTAGAAATTTTCAGCCTACTGGCATCAGCCATTACTTGATTGTGCGAACAAATAAGGGATACAAAATACAGGTACCTGGATACTTCAATACATCCCATTTTTCACTTAGTTCCCAATCCTTCTTTCGGCCCATCAACTTGTTCTAAAGTTTTCCCAAAACCATTTCTGTATTAAATACGTTAGTTTAGTTACTTTGTATTTTGACATTAAATTTACTACCCAAATTTTCATTTAACCAAAGATTAGTTGATATTTGTGGCTATTGACAATAAGTTAGCAACCAAGAGGGAATGTTGAGCATTTTTTATTAATTTAGTAAAGTATTTTAAATTTTACTTTTAAATATTTCTAATGCTTTTGAATTGTTGTTTGAAAGGTGAATTAACATTACTGTATTCACTAATTTAATGTATTT
The DNA here is from genome assembly GCA_030704895.1 of Henosepilachna vigintioctopunctata. Lineage (NCBI taxonomy): Eukaryota > Metazoa > Arthropoda > Insecta > Coleoptera > Coccinellidae > Henosepilachna > Henosepilachna vigintioctopunctata. The sequence continues at coordinate 836,845 of JARQZJ010000093.1, forward strand.
GTTTCAGGGGTTCATGAAAGAATTTAGCACACTCACATCGCTAATAACACATCATTCTGTAATGCCAGAGCTATTACCTTGCCCGCTGTCTTTGAGCCGCTACAATCCAAGTTTCGCCAAACAAGATTCCAAAAAAGACTTTGCCGACATAGATTTAGATCCTGACTATAACACATTGGCTGACTTCAGACGAATGATGGCTGATTTAAATGTGTGAAATTCGAAATGAAAAATTCTGAAAATAACGGTTGTGCAGATAAATCTGATATATAAACTAGTCTTTCACTGTTACTGATTGTTTCAACAGTGAATCCAAATTTAAGTTCGTGCAAGCCATCAACTATCTTGGACTTACTGCTCATTTTGTATGGTTCGATAAAGCATATTCAATTCCTCAGTTTCAAGTTAAAAAAAGACTGATGTTGAAAGAAATGTTACTGCTTGACCTAGAGAAGTTCAAGATAGTTTGGGACATCTTAATACCAACGGTAGTGTGAGACAGAAATTCAAAGACGCAATTTATGTGTACATTGTGATATACCTTTGATAGTTAAAATGTGTCCGATAATATTGAACAAAATACTTTATTGTGAATACCTATAAACTATTAGATCTATATAAGCATATTATTTTTGTTTGTTACTGGACATGTATTTACCGTTATCGTTCAGGTCTTTAAGATTAAAATTTTTAAGATTTTTCTGTTTTTCGCCTCACATGGAGCTTGACATTTTGTAGTTTCTAGTTGGTAGAGGAAACGCAGTGCTTAATTCTTTATCCCATTTCGGTGATTTTTGGACCAATAATGAGTATATTTGTATATTGTAAATAACGAATGAACTAGTCTCTACTGCATCTGAATGCATTGATAAATAGAGTGAGAATTTTTAAGCTCTACAGTTTTTGTCGAAAATAGCACCGATTCTTAAAAATAATCCATCCAGTGAAATCTTAATGTTAATAAGTAATTTTTCATAAATCAGATGTATAAAATTGAAATTAAATCATACTGGATATTGATGTTATTGTTTTTATTTGGAATGGTACTTAAGGAAACTCACCACATATAATAACATATGTTTATCAGATGACATTTATAGTAAATTTATATTTTGTTGGGAAAAAATGATACCCTGGAATTCGCCTTAAAGTTATTTGAGCTTTATTTGTATCTGTTCTCAGAAAAGACTTAGTGCTTTCCAGTTTCATGGAAAGCACTATGACGTCAATTCCAACATGAAAATATTAACAGAAAAAAATTTTTGTCTTCAATCTTCACAATATTCATTGTATTATTTCAAAAATTATGTAACATATTTATATTTATTTTATGTAAATTAATATAATTTTTATTTATAACCATCTCTTCAAAGTCATTTCTACCTGCCTATCTTTTATATTTAGGTATGAATAAATTGATTCATTCGAATAATTAATCTGAACAAATAATTGAATAAAATTCTCCTCAAAAGATGGAACATGTGACATCGATCTATTTAATTATTAAATCAGATAAAATTTAAGTGAATATCAACTGACAATATGACAAGTGAATATTAAAAATTTATGTTTTTTTTTCTTAATAGGCAAAGAGCCCATCTCTGTTGGCCTTGACTTAAGTCATTAGCCAACAGAGATCTTAATTTGTTTTTTTCTTTTATATGTTGAAATTGAATTGTAAAATTCGAAATGTACACCACAACGGGAATATACACTGGGACACATTACGCTGAAAAGCTCGTCACGGCGATTTTGTTCCTCATGCACATACATATTTGAGCCACGGAAAGAAAGGTTTCTATACACGAGGAAATATTGAACACAAGAAACAGCGTTGCTCATATCATGACACCAGAAGAAATAAAAAAATCGTATATCACATCATGAACACCCAGGTTATTAGTAGACAGGAGGAAATATAAATTGTAGGGCTGATTGAAGTGTATGATGTTATTCAATTTCGAAAACAGGACTTTTCTCTGATGCTGTGGATTGCTACAGACTAAAAACAGATGATCGAGTGTACCTATTTCACCACACTCGCATAGAGGTGAATCCTTCATACCAAATTTATTTAAGTAGAAGGGACATAAAGCGTGACCGGTCCTCATCCGAGAAATTATGATAATTAATTTTCTTCGATTTACAAGTCTTTTGAATCAAGGAGTATTAGCTCTATTTGGTTGATGAGATTTGTAATATGCCCCTTTTATACTTTTCTGGTACTCAGACGTCCATAACCTGAGCACTTAATTAATGATGTTGTTAGTAGATATAGAATATCATTTATGGAGATGTAAAAGTAATCCAAAGATCACAACTTCGAAAGAATTTGCAGAGATTTATGTTAGCCCTCTGCTGTAAATTTTTAACCGACTTAATGTTGTTACTTCATACAGTATGGAACATAAACCCCATTTTCGTCTATCTACTTATAATAAATATTACAATTTCGCATAATTGAAATAACCTTTTTATGGAATATAATCTGTGCTGGGAATGATCAGGTTGAAAGAAAACATGGATTTTTCTGATGTTTTTTATCAAAATGTTGGAAATTTTTCTACACATCGAACGCTTGAATCATCGGATAGGTATTATTAGTGGTATACTCTTCTAGTCGGTTGTTCCCAAACTTTCAAGCATTATTTCAACTCTTTTCGTATATTGCGAACAAACAAGTAAAATTATTAGTATTTATAACATATAGAATATTATATTGGGTATTGTGAGCACATATTTCTGTTACAGAAAAATGTAAAACATTTATTATTGCAAGAAAACAACGAAGTTTTCGATAAAGCCCCAATGCGTAAAAAATACTTCTATTAGTCAGTGGATTTATTTACATGAAAAGTTGCCTTACCAAATTTATTGAATTATTTGAGAGAATAGGAACCTTGAAAGAAACGTTGTAGGAATTACTCAAATTGAATTATTTACCTAAGTATAAATAAATATTATATTTCTGATTATCGCAACCAACAAACTACTTTATAAAAGAATTGAGCTTTCTTCGTTTATTTTTTGATTCAGTTTTCTCGTGTCCGGCTTCATTATTTTTTTTGTGTTGTCATTCAATAAGATATTCGAAAAAAATGGAACACAGCATGTTCAGAATATTTTTATTTTCTTCGCCACATAAACAGCAACAATAAAAATCTTTCAATGACTCATCCAATAACACGCTTTGTGTAGTGAGATTACACAAAATTGCTTTCTGGTGTATATTATTTAAAAAGGCCCGTTCGAGGAAATGACATTAAAATTTTTCAATAGCTCAAATTATTTAACTTCAAACTGCGAAAGTTTTGGGAAGCGTCGAATTTGCGGTAGTATACTGCTCAACTAATGGCGGTATTGTTAGACCACTTCTATTCTATGACAGATATTCATTTCATGACCTGTACTAAAGTAGGCTGTGTCACTACGGTCGTCAATTCAAGAAAGTCCCCTCTTTTTATTTTAACATACTAATTCTTTCTTCAATTGCTACTCTTAAACTCCAAATATTCTCATACGTGCTAATTGCGTTTCTAAAAAGATACATTTTTAAAAAATTATTGCACTTATACAAAGTGCATTTTAAATAATGCCCATCCAACATTCAAGAAGACTTATCTAAATCAGTTAGTTCCGTAACAATATTTAGGCTATGAAAAATGGACAAAATAAAAAAAGATTCAATAGAATTAATCAAGCTTGCGCTTCAGAACAAAATATTTATAAACTGTGTTTAAATTTGAGGGCAAAGCACAATAAAAATTACAAATTTTGATGTAATTTACCAGAAGTTCTTTGGAAAAGATGATCATTTTTCTTTTATTCAAATTTTAAATTGAATAAAACGCTGGGAGCTGCGAGGACGGAATCCGTAGGCGTTGCACCATATCAAGATCTTCAGTGGAAAAGCTCACACGGATTTGGAGGGACCCCAGAATAACCGAAAACACAGAGGTTCGACTAATGAAATACCTAGTCTTTCCAATCTTCTTGTACGGAGCTGAGACATGGACATTGAGGATACAAGATCGTCGCAAAATTGATGCGTTAGAAATGTGGTGATGGTTTCGCTCGCTCAGAATCCCGTGGACTGCACATCGAACCAACGTATCGATTCTGAAGGATCTAAACATAAAAGAGAGATTATCGTCGACTGTGGTGCTGCGAATCCTCAAATTCTTTGGACATATAACCCTAAACGAAGACTATAGAACGATTGGTGGTCCAAGGGAAAGTCGAGGGCAAAAGATCGCGTAGGCACTTTCCAACAAGGTGGACAGATCTGATAAAATCTGTGACGCATTCCAGCATCAATGAAAACTCTGACGCATTCCAGACACATCAACGACCAACCACTCTGTAGAGCGACTGAGGAGAAGAAGAGGAAGCTGAATAGCAGTTTTTGAATGAATATACCTTTTGTATTCATTCTTATTTATCAAATAGCTGATCAATATATGTTAGGTATACATTTGGTAATACAACGTATGTTATTAATTCTTCTGATTCGGAGGTTGATAGATTGATAGCATTATGTCCTTCCACATTACCCAGTGTGTTTCTCTTTATATTTCTTTCTCTGTTGGATAAAGATAATAAAAGCATTGTGATTAAACCTGTCTCAAAGCAAAATTATGAATTCATTGACAATCTATTCCAAGAATAGACAATCATCCAAATAGGACAAGAGAAAACTAAACCAAAAATGGCTATGAAACATTTTGTACCCGCTGAGATTCCTTAGTTTCAGAAAATAAGTTTCTCAATGGATCGAAAGTCCAAAATGTAGAGAAGCAGAAGTTTGTTATTCGTACCTGAAATCTGCTGGATTTAGGTAATTGAACGAAAAAAATCAGCAACCAATTGCGTAGAAAATAAAACAATTCCAATGAGAAGTGAGAGGCTTAATTAGCTTTATTTTGGAAGCATATTGAAGGAAATTTGCATTGTGAACCCACTAAACGAAATTCATAAAAAATTCTTGAAAAAGATAGAAGTGAAAATCACAACTGAAGTTTTTACTTTCAGCTCCAAAAATATTTTTTCATGCAATACAACGGTTGTATTAAATAGCAAATGAAGTAGTATTTCGAATATTAGAGTTAATTTATATTACTTGTGATGCGTTTTTTTTATTGGTAAGTAGAGAATAATTTATTAATTTGGACAAGATCAAATACTTGACAGTTATTAGTGGATTCCTTAATGCCAAACAATTTATTTTAAATATTTTAAATTTTGGCGATAAGTCCATAGTCTTTCTTGGTCAAACTGTCCGTATACACCATAATTTCGTTGAAAACGCTGTTCTTAGACCAATCATAATTTGCAGGCTAATGATATTTTCGCGTTAATTCTGGCATTTGGTTTACAATAGGTCAGCAAAGGTGATATTTTTCGAATGAGAGGACTATTCATATGTAACATCATAAAACAACCCTTCAATTTACCTTCTAAATTTTCTCATAATATTTATGATAATTCTTTCAGCTGTTTGTTTATTCAATTGTCTTGTGAAAATAATCGGTTTAATTCTGTGAAATCCAAATCCATTGAAATCCAATATAAATGATCATCTCTGTGTTTTAGTAATTTGTCATAAAATTTTATTCTATGGCACCGGCGCGGTGAATTGCTGCTTTTAGGTTAAAAAAAAAAGTGTGATTTTTAATAAAAACAAACTTGAACGGTGTGAAATAATGCATTTATCTAAAATTGCTTTGAAATCTAGAAACTTATGCCGTTCGGTTGAAGCTACCAAGCTTCATTCTTGTTTACGAGCTTGCACATCAGGCTCAAACGGCTATATACCTTCAGCTCCATTTGAAAAATTTTCTGTCAAATCTCAAGCTCGATCCCATTTGAAATCTAATCCAAACATTAAGGCCCCTTTTTTAGCTTACAAAAATGAATATTCAAATACAACATACAATAACAGAAGATACTTTTCAACGAAAAGCAACGATGATGATGGCATGGATCATCCCCAGTTACCTGCTACAGTTGCAGTGCCTGAAGTTTGGCCTCATGTCCCAGTTATTGCTATCAGTAAAAACGTTGTCTTTCCTAGATTTATAAAGCTCATTGAGGTGAGGTTGCAGAAATTTGCACTATAATATTATGATAAGTTCACATTTACTCAACTTCAATTAATCATTTACAGCTTACAAATCCACAATTGATAGAATTGATAAGACGTAAAGTTAAATTGAATCAACCTTATTGTGGAATATTTTTGAAAAAAAATGAGGAAAGTGAGGCAGAAGTTGTAAATAATTTAGATGATATTTATCATATTGGAGTATTTGCTCAAATCCATGAAATGCAAGATCTAGGAGATAGACTTAGGATGGTAGTCATGGCTCACAGAAGAATAAAAATTACAGGCCAAATATTTGATATTGAAGAAGATGAACCCCCAAGAGGTTTGTTATTTTTTAATATCTTATTCAATTATAAATTAAGTTACCTACTTAGTTTGTTATCATTAAGACAATCAATATTTGCAAGTAATATGGGTAAAAATGTTTTGATTATATGGAAAATTTAGATTATGGATTTGTATAATTACCCCCATATTAATATTTATTAATGAAATTGAATTCTATGCAACTTTCATTTTTAAAGATCTGATAAATAATATAAGTGAAATGTTAAATGCATTATAAACTGTAAACCTTTTGTTGTAATTCTACTGTTATGCATTAAAATAATTTTTTTAGCCAATTTATTTGTTTGAATAATATGAGCAATTACTGTAATTAATTTGATTAATTATCATCTTCCATCTGCCCATTAGAAAGATCAACTTTTTTCATAAACATATTTTTTTACAAGAGTTTGCATAACTGCTACATTCTAAGTTGCATTTTATTTCATGAATATTTTACTCCAGAAATAAAACTCACATTTCCTCTCTTTCAAACCACAATGAATGTTACTGTAGATGAGTCAGATGCTGAAAAGAGAAGACGTAAACATAGAAATAATAGACTTGAAAAAAGGTATGGCAGAAACAAAAGCTGTAGAAGTGAAGGAAATACCAGCTATTAAAGAAAATGAAAAAGAATCTGAAACTAAAGAAAATGTTGAAGCCTCAAAAGAGAACAAAATAGATGCAGTGCTAATGGCAGAAGTTGAAAATATAGTTCACAACAAATTTAGACAAACTGAAGAAGTAAAGGCTCTAACACAGGAGGTTATCAAAACAATCAGAGATATTATAAGTTTGAATCCTTTATATAGAGATAGCCTGCAACAGATGATGCACCAAGGACAGAGAGTGGTAGATAATCCAGTTTATTTGAGTGATTTGGGTGCTGCATTAACTGCAGCAGAATCTAAAGAATTGCAAGAGGTTTTAGAGGAAATGGAGGTAAATTCATATTTCACTCTTTTTAAAAACTTCAATTCAATCTTTTGGCATCTTTTAGATACCAAAAAGATTAATGTTATCTCTAGCACTGTTGAAAAAGGAATTGGAACTTTCTAAACTCCAACAAAAAATAGGTAAAGAAGTGGAAGAAAAGGTGAAGCAACATCATAGAAAATATATTCTACATGAACAATTAAAGGTAATTTGGATTTATGAATGTATCATATTTTTCAATAAGTTAGAAATAATGTTGGGATTAATTTAAAACTTTACAATTATCAATACATTGATACACATAATGCAATAAGTGACTCGAATTATAATTGATCTGCAGGTTATCAAAAAAGAACTAGGTTTGGAAAAGGAGGATAAAGATGCTGTAGGTGAGAAGTTTAGGGAGAGAATTAAAGATAAAGTTGTTCCTCAAGCTGTGTCGGCAGTAATAGAAGAAGAATTGAACAAATTGGGTTTTCTGGAAAGTCATAGTTCAGAATTTAAGTATGTTAAATTATCTCATTAACAATAGCATTAGCTCATAACATTATATATATATATATATATTTTTTTTTTTGTCAAAATGTCTAACATTTAATATTTATTTGATACCAATATAACATTTTATACTCAAAAAATAAAACTAGTGATACAACATTTCATTAATCTAACTTAAGATCGTCTAATGAGAATTTTGTTTTGAATTCAATAAATTATCAAGCAAAATTGGCTTTTAGTGTTACCAGAAATTATCTGGATTGGTTAACGTCCCTACCTTGGGGGTTACAGAGTGAAGAAAATTTGAATCTCCAACGTGCTACTGAAATTTTAGATAAGGACCATTATGGTATGGAGGACATTAAAAGAAGAATACTAGAATTTATTGCAGTTAGTCAATTGAAAGGTTCAACTCAAGGAAAAATTTTGTGTTTTCACGGACCACCAGGTGTTGGTAAAACAAGCATTGGTGAGAAAAATATGTTGCAAACAAACTTGTTCTCTAATAATGTGATAAATTTATTCTTTCAGCCAGATCCATAGCTAGGGCGTTAAATCGTGAATATTTCAGATTTTCTGTTGGTGGAATGACTGATGTGGCTGAGATTAAGGGCCACCGCAGGACATATGTTGGCGCAATGCCTGGGAAAGTAATTCAGTGTCTAAAAAAAACCAGAACTGAAAATCCTTTAGTATTGATTGATGAAGTTGACAAAATTGGGAAGTAAGTTGATCAATTTTCAATATTCATTCCAATACTTTCAAAAGAAATCTTTGAAGATTAATGCTTTTACAAATACTAAAATTTACTTAAAATTTACTATCCTTTGACAAGAACAGGAAATGCAATGCTGTGATCCTGAAGTGCTCATTTTGGCATATAATATGTGAGAGTAAGTCCAATTAATTTGTGGTAGTTTAACATGCAATTACTCTCTCATATTTTCTTCACTCTTTTTTTCTATGTCCTTTAAGATTAGATGCCAAAATGAAAATTACATCATGAGAATTTCATATAAATAGAGGTGGGAATCATATATGGTTATATTCACTCTCTTGACACATTTATTCTGAATTGATATTCCAATCAGTTCTGGAAGATGTAGCAGTTGAAATTAAATTCATAAAATATTCAAAATATGATATTGGCATGTTCATGACATATGATATTGTTGTCTTTGCAGACAATGTAGCAGATTACAATACAAAAAGAATAAAATAATTCCTCATAGAGAAAGTTTTATTCTACACTTAAATATATCCAAGTCCCAACTGCTGATATGTACAAAATATATTGCCACAACAATAATATTCTATATGTAGAACTGACCTTGTTTAGCTTCAAAAAATTCTTTATTAGGTCAGACATTACTGGACCATTCTATCCCTGTAATAAGTTGTTATAAATCCGTATGTGGAATTTTTTTTGTATTTTTTGAATGCAAAAAACAAAATAATATAGGAAAAAGACAAAATTCATGGTTGAAAGACAATCCAAGGAAACAGCAGATTGAAAAATTTAAATGTGGATGAATTTGACTCTAAATTTGTTCAGTTTCCATAGACAATATTCAGAAAAGTTGGATTGTATTAATAAGGTTTCAGAACTTGTTAGATACATACTGTTACATTACATTTTCTACTCTAGGACATTGAATAGCCGAAAGAAACCATTATATTTATTGATACTATAAAAACAAATTCAGAGAATTATGTTCTAAAGCTTCAAAGCAGACGTACCTGTGTAAATCATCCCGATGTTTTTTGTTATGTGTGTGGTGAATACACTTTGAAAGAGAGCAGAAAAATGATTTCTGACTTTGTGAAAAGAGCTTATCTTGCCTATTTTGGCGTTCATTTAGGAGATCAAGATAAATCTTGGGGCCCACGTTTCATATGTAAAACATGTGTTGAACATTTGCGACAGTGGACAACTGGAAAGAGGAAGTGCCTAAAGTTTGGTGTACCAATGGTTTGGAGAGAACCGCGGAACCATCATGACGACTGCTATTTTTGTCTCGTTAATATTAAAGTCTACCTGAACTGACAGAAGATGATACAGAAACATCAACGTCTGACGAAGTTAAAAGAATTCAATCAGAAAACGACAGCGATTTTGAAGCAGATTTAGCAACTCCGCAGTGTTTCAATCAAGAAGAACTAAACTTATAAGAGACCTGAATCTCTGAAAGGAATCCGCTGAATTACTTGCATCCAGATTAAAAGAAAAAAATCTACTTTGTCGAGGTACTAATATTACATTTTATCGTAAAGGAGATAAGGATCTGCTGCCTTTTTTCACTCACGAAAATGCCTTGGTATTCTGTAACAATATAAAAGGTCTCTCAGAAAAAATGGGTTTGCCTGAATACACTCCAGATGATTGGCGCCTTTTTATTGACAGTTCAAAACGTAGTTTAAAATGTGTTCTTTTACATAACGGTAACAAATATGGCTCAATTCCTATTGGTCATTCTACTACCATGAAGGAAGAATATGAAACAATAGCATTAGTTTTGAGAAAAATTAAATACGAAGAACATCCGTGGTCAATTTGTGTTGATTTAAAAATGATTAACTTCCTCCTTGGACAGCAGAGTGGTTATACAAAATATCCTTGTTTTTTGTGCCTTTGGGACAGCAGAGCTAAAAATGAGCACTGGGTTAACAAAAATTGGCCTTCAAGAGATGTCATGATTCAAGGAATACAAAACGTGATCAACGAACCTTTGGTTTCAAGAGAAAAAATCTTAGTTCCGCCCTTGCATATCAAGCTAGGCATAATGAAGCAATTTGTGAAGGCCTTAAACCGAGATGGAAATTGTTTTGGGTATTTGTCTCGTAAATTCCTGGCATTAGCACGGAAAAACTAAAAGCTGGTATATTTGATGGTCCTCAAATAAAGCAACTTGTTAAAGATCCACAATTCACCACATCAATGAACGAGACTGAATCTAACGCTTGAAGTTCATTTATTAAAGTAGTATAAAATTTTCTTGGCAATCATAAAGCAGATAATTACGTAGAATTAGTGGAAACTATGCTTTCAAATTTTAATATTCTCGGCTGTAACATGAGTATAAAAGTTCACTACCTCCACAGCCACCTAGATCGTTTTCCAGAAAACTTAGGTGATTGTAGTGAAGAACAGGGGGAAAGATTCCACCAGGATATTAAAACTATGGAAAATCGTTATCAAGGACGATGGGATAGCCACATGATGGCGGACTTTATAAATTGATTATTTGTATATTTTGTTTGTAGGGGTTATCAAGGTGATCCAAGTTCAGCTCTTTTAGAATTGTTAGATCCAGAACAGAATGTCAACTTTCTAGATCATTATCTCGATGTTCCTGTTGATCTTTCAAAAGTCTTATTCATTTGCACTGCAAACATAACTGAAACTATTCCTGAGCCTCTCCGTGATCGAATGGAGATGATAGACATGTCTGGATATATAGCTGAAGAAAAATTGGCGATTGCTAAAGAATATTTGCTACCTCAGGCTATTAAGGACAGTGGACTGAAAGATAACACAATAAGTGTAAACGATGATTCTTTAAAAACTCTGATAAGGAGCTATTGTAGAGAATCTGGTGTAAGAAATCTTCAGAAACATATAGAAAAGGTAAAGTAATTGTTTTGTCTGATTTTTTTTCGTTTATAGCTCATTCATATTGAATTAAAGCAACTTAAATTAACAATTTTTCTATCATCTCAATAAATCTATTCTATTTTTACACATGGAGTGTGAGGCAATTTAAAAACAATCTCAATTTCTAAGCTAAAATCTTTTGCTTTGTCTTAATATATGATGGATAATGTTCAAAAAAGATATGTCAATTATAGATAATGAGGATGATAAAAGAGATAGATATAAACACCTATCTCTCTTTTTGAATCATTTAAATTTTCCTAAATCTTCTTACTAAAATTAGACTATTGTCCTTGCTTTGGAAAAAGACACTGTTCCACTTCTCTCAAATATTTTTTTATGCACCACCAATATTGCTTTTTTTTACCCTTTGACATATTCTTGAATAGAAGCCATATGTGTGAATTGTTTAATAAATTGTTATTTTCACTTTCATTTTTGATAAGTCAAAATTAGATTAATTATTTTTGTAAATAAATTCATAATTTTTTATTTCACATCTCCTGTGTTATGTAATTTGAAAAATCAAACAATATTTTTCTATATTTCACCCAACAAAAAAAGAATATATCAACATTTATATTACAATGCTGAAACATGGAACAATGAATGTTTTTTAAGTTATGTTATAACATTTGAATTGTAATTTGAGTATAATAGAAAGTATAATATTAATTTGTTAACTACTGCATACAAACATTTTTTTAACGTCTATTAAATTTACCGTGACATTGATTTCATAATCCTATAAAATGTTTGATGTTGCTCACTTTGAAATAAGTCATTCATAGCTCAATTCATAAAGATCAAATTTACAGGTAGTAAGGAAAGTAGCATACAAAATTGTTAAGGAAGAATCCGGATCTGTAAATGTAACTCCTGAAAATCTCTCTGAATTTGTTGGCAAACCAGTTTTCACACAAGATAGGATGTATGATGTAACACCACCAGGAGTTGTTATGGGGTTAGCATGGACAGCTATGGGTAAATATTACTGAAACACTTCAATTGAAGTTGTGATTTAAATATATTTGTATTCAACACATGAAATGCTCATTCAAACAAAACTTAAAAATTATGTATTCAAAATGTAAACTTGGTCATTATTATATATGCAATTTTCAATTGAAATCCAAATCTATTCTTTAAGCATCTTATTTATAGTGTGATTGCCTACTTTCAGGTGGATCTACACTTTTCATTGAGACAACAACTAGAAGATTTAATCAAGAAAAAGACAATAGTGAAGGTAGTTTAGAACTAACAGGTCATTTAGGAGAAGTTATGAAAGAATCTGCCAAAATTGCACTCACAGTGGCTAGAAATTTCATGTTTAAAATAGACAAGGAGAACAAATTTCTTCAGACCAGGTAAATTCATTTATTATTCATCAACTTATAAATGGCATGAAAAAATTAATATTCAGTATGGATGGTAAATTAGTATTATGTATTATATGTACATAATGAAGAAGTAATTTAAACTGACTTTTCTTGAGTTACATTATATTGAATCATGTAACCCTCATTTTTTTTTTTTGAAAAATATTACTAGATGAAACTTAATATTTTTACTACTTTCTATATAAGTTTGAGTCAGAATATAAATTGTAACCAGTACATAAAATGTCTTCAAAAGATGAACTTTTAAACTTGTAATAATCAATGCAGAATAAAAAGGTAAAAGTATCTGAAAACAAACTACAAATTTCGGTAACATATAATGAAATCTTCAATTCTTTCTGCAGTCATTTGCATTTACATGTCCCTGAAGGAGCTACTCCAAAAGATGGTCCTAGTGCTGGTTGTACTATAGTAACAGCATTGGTTTCATTAGCTCAAAATAGACCAATTCGTCAAGATGTTGCGATGACTGGGGAGATTTCTCTAATGGGCAAAGTTCTACCAGTTGGTGGTATTAAGGAAAAAACGATTGCTGTAAGTTTTTAGAAGATTGGTTATATGAAAATTTCTACTTGATGTAACACATTGTTTTTATTTCCTCAGGCAAAGAGGTCAGGAGTAAAGTGTATTATTCTTCCGGATGAAAATAAGAAAGACTTCAATGATCTACCAAAATTCATCACTGAAGGACTCGAAGTACATTTTGTGAAACAATTTGAAGAAATATATCAAATTGTTTTCAGTTGAATAAATTCATAAATATTTTAGATTATTTTAATATCTATCACAAAAGTGAAAAAAGTGTATTTAATATTTGTTCGTTATTTTGTATGAAATTTGTTAAATAAAATTATTTTTGGGAAGGTGGACCATTATTTGGCGCTAGGTAGCCAATTACTGAGACAATTAAGGCAATTGTTTTCTTACTTAATTGACATATTAATTCTGGGTTAATTGAAAAAAATGCATAACTACAAATACATTATATTGAGAAAAGCTCAAACAGAAGTCAAATCTTTGTGGAGTTTCTTTTAAAATCGTTAATATGTCAATTTATTTACCTATTTTTCTTATTATATGAAGATAGTAAACACAAACAAGTATAAAAATTCGACAATTTAAAACACACCTATATCATAGTTTCTAATACATATTTATAGGACTGACACATATTCAATAGGCAAAGATACTAAAATATAATTGAAGAAACGATTCTGATTTGGAACTGCCAAATCATTTATGTCACTAGTATTTTGTCGCTTTTCCAACAATAATAACAATTTTCACTGTTGTAAAGCTGCGCTGTGCATTTGGGAAAAAAGTAGAAAAGCTAACACAAGTTGACCTTTCACATTTATAGCTCACCGTGATCGATGAGATGCGCGACCGGGCAAGTAGTATATCCCAACTTAAACAGAGATCGGTAGATTTAGTCCCTCCCACAGTTTACGGCGCATCATGTCGTCATCTATCATGCTACGTTAGGTGACTATGAGATGTGCGCCCGGCAAGTAGTATATCCCAACTTAAACAGAGATCGGTAGATTTAGTCCCTCCCACAGTTTACGGCGCATCATGTCGTCATCGATCATGCTACGTTTGGTGACCTGTACTTGAGTTCTTTGCGGTTTTAACAGGATTAGATCATTCACAAACCTGAATACAATTGTTATAGCACAAATTAGCAACTTGAGAGAGAATAGGATTTTTAAAATTGTATACCAGAATACTTGGAATTGATGTAAAAAGCCTTTGCATAATATGTTAATTCTATATTGTAATGCAGGTGCTGATTCTAATTTAAATATTGATAAACGAAATAGTTATTTGATGATAAGAGCTGCAACGAAAATATATACATATTCTGTTGTACTAACATACACCTTTAAACATGAAACATACACTAAAATGAATATTCATATATTACCTATGTTCTCTATAACTGGACCTGTAATTTACTGGCTACAAGAGTAGCTTAGTAAATAGCAACTTATTTTTACTTTTTCCTTGACTTACATTTCTTCTATAAGAACAATCTAAATCTGTTACACAGTTTGAAAAGACAACTGTGGTACATATAAATAGAACAGTTGAAAAAGGAAAGAATTGCTTTTTTAGTATCGCCTTATGACAATCCTCATCCTCTTGGTATAATGGTATTATTAGGCTAACATATTAAAAATAAGGTATCTTTATAGCAACATAAGAAGAAATTTTTGAGCTATCAATCTTTTATGACTATGCATCACATATAAAAATGACAGTTGTTTCATGAAGAGAGAGCTTTCAGCCAATGAAAATTAACAAATAGAATTTTCAAAACATCTTGTCCAACATAAATTGGTTAGGAGCATTTTACTAATCATTAGAGATCAACATATCCTATATGCTTCAATATATAAAAATGTAAATATGATGAAGCTGTCTCACATATTTACATTTCATATAATGCAATCATATAGTTGACGCTTGGGACAAAAAGTCGAGGGCGCAACTATAATTTAAAACTGTTGCTATTAAAGAAACACTGTATCAGGAGTGGAATAAAGTTGCAATAATGTGAAAAAATGTTTATTGTAAAATTTTTTTTGCTAGTCTTTTTCCCAGTCTGGAATATTTTTTTCTCTCAAGTCGTATGTTTTACCATGTTTACCAATTCCTGATTTAGCAAACTTGGATGCGCCATCTATCGATTCTTGATCAAACACCTCCCTTGCTTTTTCTTTTTCATTTCGAAGTAACCTTTCAAGAGAACTGTTAAAAGCAGCCTCATACAGATTTTGCCTATCCTGTAGTAAACATTTTTGTGGGAATTTCACTAGGGATCCAGCTAATTGTATAGCTTGTCCTAGAGCTAGAACATGATTAACAATATTAAAAACCAATTAGAATTAGTTAAGATGCAAAAAACTCACCTGTGCCACAAGCTACAACTCGATTAGCCAAACCCCACTGAAACGCTTCTTGTCCAGTTAAGGATCTGCCAGTTAAAACTAAATCTAAAGCTCTAGACAATCCAATCAAAGCTGGTAGACGAACTGTTCCACCATTTATGCATGGAATCCCTGAAAATATACAAATATTAAAAATCATTTCTATTTATTATTGAAAGGTTTTTTATCCTGCACTAAGTAATGAAATTTTGAATTGTAATATATTAGCTGCTTTTTTTTTTTTTAAAA
Organism: Henosepilachna vigintioctopunctata; assembly: GCA_030704895.1. Lineage (NCBI taxonomy): Eukaryota > Metazoa > Arthropoda > Insecta > Coleoptera > Coccinellidae > Henosepilachna > Henosepilachna vigintioctopunctata. Next base: position 852,955 of record JARQZJ010000093.1, read on the forward strand.
CAACTGACTTGAAATATAATATGATTCTTAAGTTTTATAGTAAAATTACTTTCAAACTCAAAATGCTTTTATTCTAAATGAGTGTATAAAATTCTTTCAGCAAATTTTTAAGGAATATATGATAATTTTAAATTATTCAACTTTTGCAAAAATATTGATGCTAATGTTTGTAACCTCTCCCACAAATATACGATTCGCAGTTACGCACACATTACGCAAAGTTGGATTCTTTTTAATAACAAATTTTTGAAATAATCTCATAATGAAAACTGTTATATCCTGATAAACAATTTTTCTCCCATACAATTTCAAATAATATTAATACATTTCAACAACATAATCATACACAAGTTATACAATTACTATTAGTTTGTCATTATATAATTTTTTTCAATTTTTGTCAAACTGCCTAATGATGATCATTGATTGACTGAATTCAAAATGACATCAGTATTTTTATGGATTGTGGTTTCAACCTAAAATTCAATTAACATATTCCATGAATTTGTAATGAGTTTTCATAAATAACTATCCAAATGAGAGGTAATAATAAAAACTTGTCTAAAAATCACAGACTGAACAATTCTTTATTCGACTAGTTTCGCCTTTTACAGCATTATCAAGAATCATTCTTGATAATGCTGTAAAAGGCGAAAACTAGTCGAATAAAGAATTGTTCAGTCTGTGATTTTTATAGACAAGTTTTTATTATTACCTCTCATTTAAATATGAACTATCACAGAGTAGATTCATCGTCCATTGAATTTATTAATAACTATCCAATTTAAAAATTCACAATTGCTTATGGTTTAAAATACTAGCAGACTGTACAATTTGGTTATATGATTTACACAACTTGAGTCTATCCTTAACTAGAATACAGAATATTTTCTCAACTTGAATAATTGTTTGTTCAAGAGTTTACATGTGATTTTGGCCTTACCAAATCTTCTATTATATAGACCCAAAATTGCATTTTCTCTACTACTCTTAGATCACACATTACAGCTATCTCAAGACCTCCAGCTACTGCATAACCACTTATTGCTGCAATAAGCGGTTTCTTCACAAGTCTAAGAGGAACTCCCTAAAAAGAATCACATTTATTCTAGAAGCTGGAAGTTGTCACTAATATAAATATATACATGTATATATATATATATATATATATATATATATATATATATATATATATATATATATATATATATATATATATATATATATATATATATATATATATATATATATATATATATATATATATATATATATCAGTATTAGTTGGGTACTAGGCTAAAATTTGAGCAATAAATCACAAACTTAGTGTCATCACATCTATATTTCGATTCAAATGCAAATCTTCATCAGGATTCTATGACGTTAAGCAAGAAATAGATTATAAATTAGTGCAATAACCACCATCAAGATGAAAAAAATATATATAAATTATCATAAGTGCCAAACTATATAATATATATATATATATATATATATATATATATATATATATATATATATATATATATATATATATATATATATATATATATAAATATATTTCAAAATTGATTTATTGCCTGTTTGAGATAGTTATTTCAATATTTTCAGCAATAATATTATAATAATTTCAATATTACAAACCTTATTTTTGTTGACGTTTTGTTGTATATCACAACCTTATCAAAATTAATGAATGATTGAATTTTATGAATTACCAATGATCTAAAAAAGGCAAACTTATTTTTTTAGAAAAATTAAAAAAAAATGGTATTAACTTTCAAATTAAAATGAAATAAGGTTTCATTTACTCAAATTTTTTTGATTTCACAAAAAATTTACTCTTTTATATAAACACTTTTAAACATAAATTTAATCAAATTACCACTGGTGAATATTCAGTCATTGATGGATCAATACTTTGTTGACCTACTGCAGAAATTTCTTGAAGATCTTTTCCTGAACAAAAATTTCCCCCAATTCCATGAATAACTCCTACGCAACTTTCCTTGTCTTCTTCAAAATTTCTAAGTGCTTCAGCCAAAAGCTTTGCAGTTGAAGTATTGATACAGTTTCTCTTTTCAGGCCTATTGAGAGCTATTGTTGTTATTGCTCCTATTTTTTCAATGATTACAGCTGAAAATGATTACTGATACTATACAGAAATATTCAATTTTTGGAGGAACATATGTATATACTATTCTTTGGATATATTAATTTATTCAAAATATAATCTATTTAATTGATTATATTTTTGGACTTATATGTATTGATGCACTTATATGAAGATTTAGGCACTGTACAATTATCTATGTACTTATTTAAATTTCTTTTTAAATTTTAAAGGTATTTATTTTGTATTTATTTGCTCTTATAACTAGAAAAGCTGCATTTCTGTGCGAATTTCAGAGTGCAAAACACCATTTAAATGAGAGAGTAGATTTTTTGTCTGATGAAAAGAATCTGAAAAATAAGGTCACAAATAAAGAAAGTGAATATTTTTAAACAATACAAACCTATAAATACCTTTGAACTAAAGATATACTTTGAAAGTTCAAGAAAATCCATGTGTATATATGCATTTATATTATAATTATAATAACATTATAACGCATATATATATATATATATATATATATATATATATATATATATATATATATATATATATATATATATATATATATATATATATATGCATAATTTATGTCAATAATGAAAGCTTATTAGAAAATATATTAGAAATATGCATGCAGAAAGGTATTATCTGAATGATTAACCTACCTTTTGTAAACTAATATCTGTTTCAATCTGTAGAAAATATATTTCAATATTGGCCCACATTTGACTGCTATGTTTTTTCTACTTTGACACGAATTATGTTTCTTTAAACTGAACTTTAAATCTTTCCTAGAGCAATATTTTGTCACATTGCTAACTTGTAGATTCTTACTGAACATATATTCCATGATTTTTGTAATCTCTTGTATTTACATTCTTTGAATATTAATCGAATTGTGATAATTTTTTTCTGAAATTTTTCAACATACTTCAATTCGATATTAAATTTTCACAGTAATACTTGTTAATTTCTCCTTTCACATTATCTCATATTATTATCCATAGTCTCTATTATATACAGTAATTTTTTCTGCTTGCCTGAATAAATTTGCAACATTTTACTTTTCAACTCTTTTTGTCTAAAAAAGAAATATATTTCTGAAACATTTGTTAATTTAAAAAGGTAGTGTCAAAAATTTTGCACATTCATATTCCTATAATATATTAAAATTAAGCTGATAAATCTTTACAATCATTTTTATATTATAAAATAATTAGCATTTATACATTAATTTTTATAATATAATGAATTCAGAATAAATAAGCCATCGTCATTCTCACATCATTAACTATTTCAGAAAATCCATTACTGCTTTTTCAAATCTTTTACATACTTTTTCTGATGGGGAAAAATAATTTCATTTTTCTCCAGTTGATGATAAAATTAAGATTTTTGTAAGAACAGCTTTGATTTAAAGTGAAAAAATTAATACACCAAATATATAAATGTAGTAACTCACTCTTATCAAATGACTTATTATTTGATAATCCATCTGAAAGTAACCTGCAAGGGATGAAAACATTTCGGCGTAAAAAGTTTAATTGGGATGATATCATTTTGTTACCTGAAAGAGAATAGCGCATGTGATAGCATTTACCAAAACCAGAAGAAGAATTTTTAAATTATGAAAATTATATTAAATAATGACATGGCTGATGAAGCATAATGATGAATAAAACTTTTGTATCCAAACTAGTACTAATCTTAATTACATTTAATGTTTTGAATAAAAAGTATAAAATGCATATGTAACACAAGAAACATGTAAAACAAGAGTATAAAAATACTTATTTTGAGAAAATTAGCTGCTTATGTGATATTTGAAATTTACTTTCAAGTAGATGTAGAGTAACAGTTTAGATTTTATGTAATTACTTTTTGGCATAAACATACAATTTACAATACTTATAAACATACAATTTATATAGATGAGTTTCGATTATTTTGATCAGTAGTTAGGGAAATCAGAAGTGACATCTGAGGTTCATTGAACTTCTTCAAAGATACTTTGAGTATTTCAAAAAATCATAATGAAAATGACTAGACTTTTTTGGAATTTGAGCGATAAATTAAATGAAAAATTATCTGTGTATCTACAACGGTTGACAAATCAACGGTATACCAAATTAACAATATATACTCAATTCAGGAACATTTCAATTCTAGTGCTTTTATTAAAACTAAACTATATTTTTGGGTATACTTACAGTAGCTTTCATAAAATACACTATAAGCACTGAGTAAATGATACTTAATAAATAGTACTGAAATTTTCAGTAGAATATCTCAAAATGATTCATATTAATGTAGGTACCTATGTACTTTGATTCAGTAATCAAATCAACTTTATCAGATAAACATATGATTTTAGGTTATAATACTTGACCTTGACAACAGAAAAATTTCGTCAGGTTCCAGTTGGAATTTTCAACGTATTTTATTTAAAGGTCTCCACTCATTTAAGCATTTTAAACTTCACACATTCCATACCTCATAAATTTTCATTGTTTATAATGAATTATGTCTTTATAGATATTTTGTGTCTTTCATAATATATCGATAAAGTAAAAGGCCTGACTTAAATACATTAAAGGCTTTACTAGTTTTTAAGGATGCTTTAATTATGTTGTATTTGGTAATAATTTGAAGTTGTTTGATTTTGTAATGCTTCTATGTTCTCTGAATCGCAGCTAGTCAAAATATTTAAATTACTAGCTGACCCGGCGAACTTTGTTCCACCTAAGAGGCAATAAATGAGCAGACTTTTGATTTTATCAATTGTTTATTTAGATAATTAATGTAAATTAAAAAAGCAAGTATTGTATTCTAATGATTGGCCATGTATTTTAGTGCATGGATTCCACTCTTTAGTGAAGCATCTTCACTAGACGTCAGACGTGTAGACGTCATTTTCGTTTTATTATTGAAAGAACAAATAACGCAGATGGTCTTCCAACCGGTGAACATGCCACATATACTCATAATTGACCATGGAAAAAACATGGATTTTCAAGATTCAGACCACAAACTTTTAAGCATTGGTGGTGTGATTTGTTTAATGTCATGGCGAATGCAACTCGGATCGGAAATTGAAGGCGTTTAAACTCAAACGGCATGTCGGTCGGAATCCTTTGAATGCGAACTTCCTCACCTTCGAATTTCCCATTGAGAATCGTCTCGTAAATCACATTATTTATCAATTTCCTTATCACCAAACGCGTGCCCGGCACATCCGGTGACTTTAAAAATTGAATTGGATAGTTGGTGGCTTCATCTTCATTTGTTAAACAGTCAATTGATTTGAAAGAATGCTGTGTACCAATGATCTCGTTCTGAATTATGAAGTTTAAGTCATCTACATTTTTATTCTAAGCCGCCAAAATTGCTCGCTCCCTCAACCATTCATTACTTTTGTGGTTAGTAATGATGTTTGGGAACACTTTGTTGATGAATTCGTCTTTTGATGAGACAAAGTTACAGAAATTCTGAGGAGATGAAATCAATCCGCTCGATTCGTCGACAGGTACTCGACCATTACCGATAGTCAGTAATTGCTCAGAGAAATATTCAGCAAATGATCTTCCAGCAATGCAACTCCAAAACATCTCCTGCGTAGATGCGTACTTTCAATGTTCGGTGAAGCACTTACAATGCACGTTTATGTGCCTTTTTGTATTCGTCCCAGATGCTGATTTTTGATGCTAATAAAACTTTGGCAATTGCGGAGTGTTTTGCAATATTACATGTTAGTACTTCAATAGTTTGAACATTTAACGGCAATTTTAATGCTGAATGAGCCGTACGGCATCCTTCTAACAATGTAATGTGGCTGCTATTCCAGAAGAAGCGCAATGTTGGATCAACATTGAGAAGAACAGCCTCAGAAGTGCCATTGACCTAAATTTAACAATTAATTGAATATATTTTGCAAGAATATAATGTGTTTTGTTTTCAATACAGTAATTGTTCTTTATATGAATTGAATATTCGAGTTCTTTATAATTATATTATATAGAACTTGTTTTTATATACACTACTTCAATACATATATGTATTGAATGAAATTAGTGAAAAACATGAAGACTGACGTTTCATGTCAAGTCACATGGGAATGCCGTCGAACGGGATAAACAGTATACTATGTCCGTCTCCTGGCTCTAAGCTACCTCCACACCAATTTTCAGCCAAATCGGTACAGCCGTTCTTGAGTTATAAATAGTGTAACTAACACGACTTTCTTTTTATATATATATATATATATATATATATATATATATATATATATATATATATTATATATATATATATTTATATATATATATATATATATATATATATATATAATATATATATATATATATATATATATATATATATATATATATATATATATATATATATATATATATATATATATATATAACACACGGTTGTCTATGCTTTTACTTAGTATATTATAGTTGTTACAGCTTCTTTTTTCAAAACAAGTAAATTGGGAATTTGACAACTGCGTATAATATGCTGATTTAACGAAAGTACCTATTGCAACACCAGGTTACCAGTTAAAAAAAGGGCACATCTCAGAGGGAATTGAAACGCTGTTGAGAATTGTTTGTTTTTTTTATTAAAATAAAAACGACAAATAATATCTATTCATACGCAATGCACATTTTCTCAAAATAATATCTAACAATTTCAGTTATGCGTTAATGTTTTGTTTCATAGTTTAAAATATGTGCACTATAGTATTTTTCATTTAGAATATTTCAACCATGAGCAGTTGTCGCGTAATATTCTCAAAAGAATGCTGATAACATTGCATTATGAGCCCTTTAGCAATATTTCCATCAATCTTTTATAAACTTAGGAATTAAAATTTAATTTACAATTATAAAATAGCAACCTCATTATATGTATATATCTTCAAAATGAACAACTCATCATTTTATTATAGTTTAAACGTATGTATAATCAGGATCCAAATCTACAAAATTCATTTTTAAAGAATTGCCTTAAATGTGCAAGTGAATTATTTGTTTCTTCAATGATCTATTCAATATTTACTCATCTAAATTTTCTTCATAAACTGAAACAAATAATTCGACATCCATTAACAATGATATTTTCTCCGACTTTCAACAAGCAAACATTTTATAAATTAAATGAATTAACATTTTGACAAATGCATAAATCAGATACATATAGTTCATTTAAAAACATTCCTAAATGCTGTTTAATATTTATGCAGCAATCGTTAAATAAACAGGCAAACGAGTTTATTGTTTCCGTATATTTATTAAAAACTTTTTATATTGTAAAATATTTTGACTGTGGTAAGTGTGCCCATTTTTAAATTCAAGGTGATGGGAAAGGTGATGCTATAGTTAATATTATATATATATTTACAGTTATTACCCACCTACAAGATCGCTAGGTATGTATAACTATTTTTTCTATTAAAGTACACTTATCCATATATTGCATCATATTGCATATTTTTACAGGAGAGCTAATTCAATAATTGAATGAATTATATCCTGATTATGTTGACATATTAACGTCAACTGATTTGTGAACTCTACTCGCTTTCTCGTCAATTATTGAAGTACTCAGTTTGTCCCTGATTCAGGCTTGGTACGTGCGTGGTTATCTAAAAGTTATTAAGAGAAACAAGTGACAAGTCAACAAACATTAAAAAATACATCATATATACAAATGCTTACGAAATAATTCAACAAGTCATAAATTCATTATAAGAACTTATCCAACATGATTAAATTATCTCCGAATTTAAGATACATTATTCAACACTAAATAAACTATAAGCTGATTGCCTCTCAAATAATTTTATAATACTGGTTTTATTTTGTGCACAGTACGAAACGTAATGGACAAATTTGTCTTTTATTATTTCATTTACTTTTGACAGTAGGAGTATTTCTGCAACTGTTTGTTGTTAGATAAATGTATTTTTTCAGAATTATTCGTTTACTTTCTCTTCATGAAAAATAGAAATTTGTTTCAAGGAGAGTGCCTTTTGGGTATATTAACAAATTATTGAAAGATGTTAGAAGAAAGATTCCAATTTACTGATCGATCTACGCTTTCTAGAATTGATGTCACTTCATAAAAGGCATGAATGATACCTTTTGTAATATTACTAATAGTCATTTCGATTGTTGCGGTCATTTAGGTATAACACTATTGTAATTAAAACACAATACATCAAATAGTAGCAGAAACATATCTTTTGTCATGAGGGCACGAATGAAAGTTTCGACCTTGCCTGCTCTTTACATATTTCCACCGAAATGTACCATTGTGTACAGATAAATTAGTTTATATAATACATATGTCATATGCAACTATAAAAACTGAAATACTTTTTACATAATATAATACATGCGTAGGTGAATGTCAATTGAAAGTATTAAGTATTTTATTAATTCAGATCTTTATCTATGCAAATATAACATTAAATGAAATCAATTCATATTTGTTTGCTTCACTTTGAAACTATCATTTTGCAATTGTTATTTTGCATAAAATCGCTGATTATGTAGTGTCACGACCGACTCTAATTCTTTTAAATTCGGCTGTGGTAGCGTACTAAAGTAATCTTCAAAAACGTGTATATAGTATTCATTGAATTACAAAACCTAACAGAAAACTATTAATTCTCATTCATTTGAGTTATCAGTGAATATTACAAACATAAGAAATTAGTACGTGACATGTGAGTTGAGATTTCATACTATATGTGTTATTTATTTGAATATGTGAAAAATTATTCGCCTACATTCATGTTAAAATATGAAGAACTTAAAAAGATGAGTGTAGGTACATGTACCTCACAGAATAAATCAACATATCAAATAACAAAGTTTACCTAAAACTAGTAACAAAAATGAATTACGTCTATCAAATTGATTTTATACAATCTTCCTTCGACCACAAGCACATTTTAATGTGAAACATTAATTTGACCATATTTTATATCAGTTTAATCTTGCTAAAATTGTCATTTTATGTTCGATACCCAATTTGGGTTAGTGAAACTTCGTTATAAAGAAGATTTTGAGTATCATCTGGTTGGTCAAGTAAATCAAGCATGCAGATTGTATTTTGACCAACCTATTATCCAAAAATGCTTTCTTGGTGCTGCACAAATTAAATAAAAGTCGTAATCAGTATCCCAAACTTCAGGATATTTAGCGAAATTTGTGAGGTTAAATTTTGACAGATTGAAAAATTGACAGTTTTGTCAACTGTCAATTTTTCAATGTTATGAATTCAATCACTGTTCATTGCTTGGTTCACAAAGTATATTTATACTTCGTGGCTTGGTTTTACTTATGAGAATAGTCTCCCTCGTTTATTTAATACAATATGCTAGTTTTTTCTATGAGGTAATTTGAATATAACGTTCTTAACAAACATTCATCCCTTGAAAAGGAAGAATGCGTGCCATCAGTAGGGCAGCAAATGATGTTTGGTCGATGTGTCATTCCATTATAGCCTTATTCAAATAAGTATTGATGAATAAATTACAATTTCTAAACACATCTTTCCAAATCTGAATTTTGGGACACTTTATTACAATCATCCATTTCGTAACACATTTTATCTACAATTATCGCTTCCGAATTCAATATTAACGAAAGATAACATAAATTTTCTACTAGATTTTAGACAGATGACCAAAGTAATCTGCATTAAACTGCTTCAAACGTCCAAAATGCAGAAAATCGAATAAATAAAAATGATTCATCATAAAATTGGTATTATTCCATAAAATTTTTGGAGCATTAAGTTAATTCTTTCTCAAAATATTATTCGCGAAAGTAAAATTCATAATAAACCTCATAGATTACAGTTTGTTTGGAATATAGAGAAACTACAGTGATTATATGAATTTTTCTGTTTAGTATTATATCATTCAGAATTACATCGCGTTAACAGTGGCATTTCAAGATTTATTTTAATTGATGTTTTTTGTATCAGAACTAATTATTTATTATCTATATAATTTTCTGTTTTTCAAGTGGACGTTTTTTTGTTATAAAAGAAAATGAGTCTTCGAGATGATATTTTAGGAGTAATCTTTTAACATATTAGGACTAGTATGCAAAGATGAATTCTTTAGTTCTGAAAAATTCCGAGGTCGATGTTGTGAGATTTGTAAGTTTTCAAATTTGTAATATCAATATTCAAATTCATTTCTATGTACAATAACTTTAGTTCAACATATCATTATATTTATTTCACTTTGAATTGAAAGCTGGAACGGCAATGCTACCTTTATTGATGATTGTACCCACAGCCTAACTTTACTTACGTATGTAAAGGTAGCCTGTGATTGTATCTGAACAGAAAGATAAAATATCATAGAGTTTCTCTTTCACAATACAAGTTATACTTCAATATTGATATGATACTGTGATTTTCATAAAATTATTTTCAAATCATGTTAATTTCAATATGCTGACGTAATTATTAAAATAAATATAGAAATGTGAACAAATTCCACATTCAATTCAGTCGTTGAAAACAAAGGACAGTGTCAGAACAAAATGAGCATTCTTATTCTTCTTAGTCTGACCCTAATACCACAAGATCGTCAGCAACCACGTCAGAGATGTGAAGATAGATAATCCAGTACATGAGATTAAAACAGACAAAGCAAACTGGAAAAACTATTCTTGAATATTTGTCTATATCTGACGGAGTCGTCCCATAGAGCTTGTTAATTTCCTTTCCGGGCTTAAGAATGTGATGAGGAAGTCCGATTTCTTCATCTGGTGCACTGTGTGATCGGGGACAGTTTACCTTACTCTCTAAAGTGCCTCCTTTGCTGTGAGCTTTCGGATCGTGCACTTTATATCTCACCTCCTGAAACAAATTGGCTTTTATTTAGACTCAATAGATATTTACCAAATATTAAATATCTTTGCAAATTATTTTGAGTAATCTTTTAAACAAAGGACAAAACGTTGCAAAGTTATTTTGTTGATAACAGCCATTGTGTCCTATATTACAATAGAACCTTGAAATATATCCTGGATTTTTGAACTTTATATTCCAGTGAATAATTCATCTCTAGAGTAAATTCTATATTGTTTATTTTTCTATCAACGATTTATATATATATATATATATATATATATATATATATATATATATATATATATATATATATATATATATATATATATATAAGGAATGGAGAAGTTTCTTGCGGTGAGTATGAATGACAAAAAACACAATTATCGGTATAGCCCGCAACTCAATTGAAAGCAGCCGTTGACACGTGTTTCGAGCTTATTGGGTCTCCTCAGAACGGCGTAGCCAAGTTCAAGGTGTACGAACCTGGAGATGGAATCCACAACAAAAGAAAACACCTGCAAAGGAAGTCTCCACTGCTAGGCTTCCACGTGAACTCTCCGGGTTTGGAGATTTGGTCAACGTATCGCCAATGTGGCGACTATTTATCCTTTACGGAGTCTTCAACCGACTAAGTGAATAAGGAATGGAGAAGTTTCTTGCGGTGAAAAGTATGAATGACAAAAAACACAATTATCGGTATAGCCCGCAACTCAATTGGAAGCAGCCGTTGACACGTGTTTCGAGCTCGAAACAGGATAAATAGTCGCCACATTGGCGATACGTTGACCAAATCTCCAAACCCGGAGAGTTCACGTGGAAGCCTAGCAGTGGAGACTTCCTTTGCAGGTGTTTTCTTTTGTTGTGGATTCCATCTCCAGGTTCGTACACCTTGAACTTGGCTACGCCGTTCTGAGGAGAGCCAATAAGCTCGAAACACGTGTCAACGGCTGCTTCCAATTGAGTTGCGGGCTATACCGATGATTGTGTTTTTTGTCATTTATATATATATATATATATATATATATATATATATATATATATATATATATATATATATATATATATATATATATATATATATATATATATATATATATATATATATATATATATATATATATATATATATATATATATATATTTACTTCGTATCTTTACTGACCACTCTTATTATACATTTGGATATTTTTTTTTCCTAGGTTAGGGTCAATTTATAACAATTATTACATTAATATTTAACTTTATTTACGCGTTTCGACTACTGTCATTTTCAAAATAATACATATCAACATTACATTCACAATTAATCTCAGTATATCGTCTCACTCCCTCTTAAGTCACGTGGTCTCTGTCATTTCGATGAATGATGTTGTGGTAAATTCGTCCGAAGTTTTCTATGTCTGCTCTTGAATTAACTGTTCTTTTTTCTTCTTTTTGGATAGCTATCATTTCAAATACATTTCTTTTAAGTTGGTTTCTCTCTTTTTTTATAATTTCTGTGTTTTCAAAATCAATTGAGTGTAGTTGTTCGATTGCATGCTTTGCAATCCTGCAAAGGATTTAGTGTTACATTGGTAACACTAAACAATATTTACATAAAAGAATATATGAACATAAATATTCAATACAAACAAATAAAAAATCCACAGCACTTGCAAAGCATGCAATCGAACAACTACACTCAATTGATTTTGAAAACACAGAAATTATAAAAAAAGAGAGAAACCAACTTAAAAGAAATGTATTTGAAATGATAGCTATCCAAAAAGAAGAAAAAAGAACAGTTAATTCAAGAGCAGACATAGAAAACTTCGGACGAATTTACCACAACATCATTCATCGAAATGACAGAGACCACGTGACTTAAGAGGGAGTGAGACGATATACTGAGATTAATTGTGAATGTAATGTTGATATGTATTATTTTGAAAATGACAGTAGTCGAAACGCGTAAATAAAGTTAAATATTAATGTAATAATTGTTATAAATTGACCCTAACCTAGGAAAAAAAAATATCCAAATATATATATATATATATATATATATATATATATATATATATATATATATATATTATATCAACGATTATTTATATATTCCCCAAATTGTATCAATTGTTTCCTTTTTATTATTTATCTGAAACACCTACTGACATTTTGAACGTGAGAAGAACCAAAATTCAGAAAAATTGCTGATTACTTTTATTGAAAAATTAATATCCTACCGACTTTTGTCGGTATAAATAAAATACAATATTAAATTGTCGGAAAATTTAGATATATAAGATTGTCTAAAAACTATCTGAGACATGTTATTTCTACTGAATTTCAGTAATTTCTAGTAAATTCGAGATTCATTCGAATTCACAGCATCAAACTCAGAAGAAAAAAAAAGTCCCTAGAAGCAGACGAAGAATGATCATAGAACTATCAAGTAGTAACAGGCCAGCAGGAATGTGAAGATATGACTTGGTAGAGATTATTAGACACACCGTAGTGTATTGCTAGTTGCTGGATATAAGGAATTGTTAAGCACATGAGTGTTACTTTAGCAGTGGAATGTAGTCTCCAGCTTATTTATTCAGCTATACATTTTACTTTTCGTTTTTGTCCAGAAAGATCACGTTAGTTCATCAAACTCAGTATAATCAATTAAGTTCTGGAATGATTTTTATTAGCAAACATTCTATTAAATGCTTATTTCACCAGTTGAAAACGAACAAAAATGATCTATTTATTCGCTTTAGTGTTTGATTATCTGTGAATGTTTTTAATTGTTCTCTGAAACGGAGTTCCAACACAAATAGCAAAGATATATTTATAGTTTAGTTATATATATGTATATATATATATATATATATATATATATATATATATATATATATATATATATATATATATATATATATATATATATATATATATATATAAATATGATGAATAATGAAAAAAATATTTTGACGGTGTTCGGTTTATACATAGTGGATTGTTTAACATTTTTGATTAACAACAGAGAAAGGCACATAGAAAGCTGCACGGAATCATGGTACCTATAATACAAGATCGTTAAATTTTTATTTTCCAATACACCGTCTAATGCTGCCGTAGAAAACTCTTTCATATATGTGCATGAAAGTCTTCAATAAACTACCGAATGAAATAAAGGACATACAAAGTAGCAAACAATTTGTAAAGAGGGTAAAAATACTATCGATAAAAAATTAGCCCTACAACTTAAACGAATTCTTTGATGTGTGAAAGATAATAGTTGTTTATTTGTAGGAAATTTGATCCGATGACTTGACGGCGTTTGTTTAATTCTTCAATGTACAACGTTACACTGATGTTGTATGTAAAGATTATACGAATAAAGCTAATTATTATTATATCTGAAGGAGTTTTCTTCCCAAATGGCACATGTAATTGTAGGGTGTTGTTTTGACGTGTAATTTTCGAAAATTTTCATAATTTGGCAAAAAATTTGTAGTATTCATGTACATTATATACCCAGTAAAAGCATTTTCCAAATCTTTCATAATATTTCAAAAATAACTTACAGCTTGTTTTGGTGCATGGCCTCCTCCACCATCTTGTCCACCATTCACAAATTTCTTTTGTTCCAGCATTTTTTGTATTGCCATGAAGCGGTTCATCCGCATTTGTATTCGTTTTGCTAAGTAACCAACGGTTGCGTATTCTAGAATAGAAATTAAAAATATAATTGACAACCATTTACTTTAGAATGAAAACTTTCCAATATTATTACCATTGTATTCTCTCTTTATCAATCATAAACTTTTCTTTTTTTTTTTGAATTTTATTTTTTGGTCCTTTCGGAATTGAAGTGAATTGTCAAAAGAAGTAATTGAAATATTGAAATATCCCATATATCGATGGTCCATGGAACCTTAGACGTTTACGGAAAACTGTGTATATTATTCATCTGAAAATTTTGAAGCTTGAATAGTTGGCTATGCTCTATCCATCTAATATATTTTCAGCGTTACAACATGATCGCTTTTATCGAAAAGTTGCAACACCGTTGATATTTCGAATGAGACACTATATATTATTGCATTTTCAGGTTAAATGAAATTTTGAAGAATATTTATACATGTATTATGTTATAAAAAATGAAAGTTTTCTGTAATTACATTTTTTTCTGGAAAATTTTGACAGATTAATATTTGTGTAATTCCTCATTGATGCTTTTCGAACGTGTTCCGTCAGATTTCATTTTTATCATACAGGATGTTCGTAAAGCTATTTCGATTTTCCTCAAATTGAAGTCAGAGGAGTCGCTAATTTCAAATGTGACAACTCGATTTTTGATGACTCTAATCAATCTTTCGAGTAATATTAGAGTTCCCTATAAATAAGTAGTAGTGTATATATATATATATATATATATATATATATATATATATATATATATATATATAAATAATTTGGTTATTTCTCGATCGTACGATACGAAAACTAGAAACTTATTTATTCAAAACAATTTTAGATATTTCAACACTTTTTGTGCCTTTTTCAGAAAGCTGCAAATTAACGACTGCATTGATCAAATGTGAAAATGTAAAAAAATTTATAAGAGTCACACAACATAAAAGTGATAGCCGTATTGGTTATCAATATTTCATGAACTCTAATTGTAAGAAGATTTATTTTTCAAATATTCACATTTGACCATTGCAGTCATTAATTTGCAGCTTGTTTTTCTCCCGAAGAAGGCACAAAAGATGTCTAATTATCGAGATTTATTTTGAATAGGGAGTTTTCCTTTATATATATATGAAGATATATATATATATATATATATATATATATATATATATATATATATATATATATATATATATATATATATATATATATATATATATATATATATATATATATATATATATATATATTTATATTTTATTTATATTTGTTTATATATATATTTTCAGGTAATAGAAATTATATGTCAGAATGGAATATCTTAGGTAAAACCAAAGTCATAGAATCCCAAATTCCCTGCTATTTTGTACCTGTGTTTTTCGAAATGTTGTTATTATTCTGTAAGCATCTGAAGAAGTCGTTTGTAACGACAAAAGGCGTCATGCTATGTAGTCAATAAAGTGTAGACCATAAGTTCAAGTGTTTGAATTTAAGTTTATATTCAATTAGAACTTTTGTCTCACGTGATATGGTTATTACAAGGGGAGTAAAGTCGATTTAGTTTTATCTCATTGCAGAGCAGGAGAGAAACTTTATCACTCAAAGTTTTGTACAACTTACTGCACAATAGTATTGATTGTCCTTCTCTCTTGTCCGCTTTGAAATTTCGTATTCCTAGGCAAAATTCTCGTAATACAGAATTATTCCACCTAGAGACTCCGAGGACCAACTCTATAATGGAATCCCCCATTTGGTTTATGGAGTCTACATTCAATAGAGTTGCCAATAATTGTGACATTCACTTTGACTCCATAGAATTTATTATAAGGAGTTATGTGAACAACGAAAATTGATTAAAATGAATTGATTTAGATTGAGTTATTTGTAATACTTCATTGAATGCTATAATGTAGTTATAAGTTACTTTTTTTAGATTAAATTGAGCTCTTTGTTAAATCTTTTTTTAAATTATTTAGTTAAATCTTTTTTCTAATTACTTAGTTATTATTTAGTTATGTTTACGCGGTTATCTCTGCGAACGAGATAAATACCTTTTTTGCCTTTTTTCTTTAAGTTAACAGATGGTCTTATACCTACATGCAAGAGTAACAGTTAGTTAGTTTTCGGACAACAAATACGTCGTTTAAGATATAATTCATCGCATTTGCAATTTGGTAGATAGTGTCGTTTTGACTTGAAATATACAATTTAGTTAGTGATACCGCTTTAGTTAGTTTAAATATATACCGCTTTAGTAAATATTCAATATAGACTAGTTGATACCACAATAGAGACTTATAGATTCAGTATAGATGTTCGAATGTTGCTACAAACAACTTCTATCCTAGTTTTTCCTCAATTTTCCTTCCGATATTCCTCTTGTTTTTGAAGGAAGTTCATCATAGGAGCAACAACAGCCGAAAATCTTCATTTTAAGGTGAGTTGTTGTATTTCCCATTTTCATTTACAGTCCATTATTTGAATAATAACTCAATTATTCATTTTGCCGAAACAAGTTATGTATTCAACATTTGTATTATTTTCTGTAATTGGTTGTTATACCTGTTGAGAATAAAGAACTTATTATTATTATTATTAAACACAGTGTCTAAATTTAAAAGTTTAGACTTTATTTAACTTTAGTTACTTTCATTTTAACTTTCCAAGTTAAAATGAAAGTAACCAAGAACTCTTCATCTGAAATCATGTCATTTAGAATTGCTCCTGTTTATTTGTTTCAGAGAATTTTATTTTTCGAGTTAAAAGAATTCGATAAAAACCAAGATTTTCCACTTCGCTTTCCAATCTGAAGTAGTTTCAAGTGTACTGTCGCAAAGAGCACTTTTGCCAGGAAAGAATTAAGACCGATTGAGTTGTTGTCTATGGTAAAGCGGAGGAGAATGGCAATCCGAAGTTTCAGTAAATTCGCTCCGGGTTCACCTTAATGAACTTTTATCCTTCCCGATAGGATTGGATTGAATTTGGCGTAAGAATAATTGATAATAAATATCAATCTTAAATGGAACACAGAAATTTAAAAGTAATTAGTAGGATCTTCTCTGGCGCCTTTTATTCGATTCACTTTAAGGGTTTTTGTATTACGTGCTTAATCAGCTGCAATTTTATGTCAAATCTACTGATTGAGAAATCTATACTGAACACTAATTCTAATTTGATTCAGTTAATAAAATACTAAATATCGAAACAGACAATTAATAGAGTAATAAAAACTTAAATTAGGATCCGCTAAAGGACTTCATTCAGTTTTAGTCAGTTTTTCCATTGAGTAGACAAATAAAAATATCCCTTCGATTTTATGTCAAATTCACAGTAGTACCTATACTTGCTAATAAAAATGCAAATTCTTCATTTTCTATAACATATAATAAACATCTATAAACATATGAACTAGGTAGTGTGAGAACGTAATAAATACCATATTTATTTCTATAGAGTAGCCCCATATCAGAATATTATAGTTCAGGAAAATATATACCGTATTACAATCATATATATATATATATATATATATATATATATATATATATATATATATATATATATATATATATATATATATATATTCCGATTATTAAAATTCAAATTATTCATACTAGTAATTACTGTGACTCTCGAAATATCGAAATTTTTCAAATAAAACTCTCAGAGAGTTGTCTACACAAAACAACTTCACAATGTTATGTCTACACAAATGTTGTCAACGAAAACGAACTCATCACTTTCGAGAGTGAATATGAAGAGCGTTTCGATCGAAAAATTCATCGATCTTGTTGAATGATAATAGGATACAATTGTTTCATCATTATCACGTGAATTTTCACTGAGAACTATTCCCCTCATTCTGGTATAGGACCTATGGGCGTTTTGAAAGTAATCGCTTCTTGATTGATTGATTAAATATGGACTGATGATTCATAATAATGATGAATCAATTGTATCCATATATATATATATATATATATATATATATATATATATATATATATATATATATATATATATATATATATATATATATATATATATATATATATATATATATATATATATATATATATATATATATATATATATATATATATATATATATATATATATATAATTCAACAAGATCGATGAATTTTTCGAAACGCTCTTAATATTGACTCTCGAAAGTGATGAGTTCGTTCTAGATGACAACATTTGTGCAGACAGCTCTCTGACAGTTTTATTTGAAATATTTCTATGTTTCGACTAAGAGTCTCAGCACTTACTAGTATGAATGATTTTTTGAATCTTGGAACTAGATATAGTTTTGCCCGCCGGGGTGTGATCTGGAGCGATTAGGCATGGGACCATTCTTACACATTGCGGTCAGTTTTCTGTAGTGTTCGAATGAAATGTCTACAAAGCCTTACGCACTCGCACTACTGTTGTCATGAGTAGGAATCTAGAACGCTAGGGAGAGTTTATATGTCTTTTCTCTGATAGAGAGAACCCACGTGAATTTTCACTGAGAACTATTCCTCTCATTCTGGTAAAGGACCTATGGGCGCTTTGGAGGTCATTCACGAGTGATTGATAGATTAAATATGGACTGATGATTCATAATAATGATGAAACAATTGTATTCTATTATCATTCAACAAGATCGATTAATTTTTCGAAAAGCTCTTAGTATTTACTTTCGAAAGTGATGGGTTCGATCTCGTTGATAATATTTGTTTAGACAGCTGTCTGAGAGTTTAATTTGAAGTATTTTGATTAAGAATCTGAGTATATACTATATATATATATATATATATATATATATATATATATATATATATATATATACATATAAATAACTAAAATGTGCTTCAGGAGAATGAGAGTATAAAGCGGAAGTCAACTCACCTAATAGACTAGCAAAAACCATAATGAAACATGTCCCTAAATAGACGTCAATCGATTTAACGTACGATATCTTCGGTAGAGCAGCATTCGTCGACGACATCAACGTGGTCATGGTGAGAACGGTGGTGACGCCCAACTGCACGCGAGCTGGCGTTGCGGTGCGATTAAGCCAGAAGCTGACCCACGAAATGATGACTATGAGCCCTGAAGGAATGTAAATTTGGATAAGGTAGTAGCCCATTGAACGTACGAACTGGATTTCACAGGCCAATCGTGAATAATTCCCTGAAAACAATGCCATCATGTTCATTCACTGAACATAACGCTGATAATTTGTTTGCTACAAATAAATTTATGGAAACTTCAATAGTTCAATAAGAAGAGAACTATAATTGGCACTTTCAAAAACAAGAGATCCATAGTTATATAGTTTGAAAAAGAAAGTGAAGGCGTAAGTCAAAATCTCTTGTATGCCAAGTTTTAAACTCAAATCATCTGAACATACAATCACAGTCTAGTGCCGGAATTGCTATGACAATTATATGTTATAACTATTAATGAATAACATGGAGGTTTCGCTTATCTCTTGGTGATAGTCTGGTTCACATGTACCCTTTTTTGTAAAATTTTTCAATAGTCTCTGAAAATGATGAGCGCCAAAGGTCCGAAAATGCGCTGAAAAAAATTACAAAAGTTATAAACAATAAAGTGAATAAAAGTAGAGGTTCGGTTTTTTTTCAATATATCAGGAAATATTCAAAATTTTCAAAATTGCAAAAAAGTTTCAAAAAGATGAAAAAATTTGCTGAGAAAAGCTTTGAATCTCGAAACTGTAGCTCTAATATTTATAATTTTTACACAGCATCGAAAATAGAGCCAAATGCGGGAACTCTGGCTTCCGCGCACGTTGCGTCACTTGGACACAACAACGAAAAAAATTATTTAAATATTAATATTAAAGAATAAAACAAAATTCTAGGGTACTAGTTTAATAATTATCGGGGTTTTAATATTGAATTTCAGCTCAGAAAAAAAAGTTAATTACCAAATGCACAATTTATGTTAAAATTGAGACAAAATTGTTTGATCGCTGATTATTGTTTATTTATGTATCCCAACTCCATGAATTTTATTATTCCTTGATATTAATATTTGATATATTTAAATAATTTTTTTCGTTGTTGTCAGAGTGACGCAACGTGTGTGGAAGCCACAGTTCCCGCTTTTGGCTCTATTTTCGAGGCTCTGTAGAAATTATAAATATAAGTGCTACAGTTTCGGGAGTCGGAGCTTTTTTTTGTAAATTTCTTCATATTTTTGAGAATTTTTTGTAAATCAAACATTTTACAAAAAAGGGTACATGTGAACCAGACTAGTGAAACATTTTTTTGAAAACAATAAATTAAAATTAACACACTTGGCTTAAGTTTCACTAAATATATGAAAAAACATATATTGAGTACCATCGTATACCCTTGAGAGAGGGTTAACCACCCGAAACATATGTAAATTTTTGAATATATTTAGAGAAACTCAAGCCAAGTGTGTTAATTTTAATTAATTGTTATAATTATGTTGTAATAAATATACTACAAAACCAATTATTTCACTTTTCATCATAACATTGGAATTTTTCGTAACTATTTCACTGCATTTCAATGTACTTTGTTATTGACACACTCTGAAAAACTTGTAGATTCAGTGTGGCCGGAAAACTGATTCTCCTGAAGTTGTAGGTAATGATACATCTGTCGAAAACTTCAGTATATAAGTGGATCAGCATGATAAATTGAACATAATAAACTCGTAAAGTACTGAAAACTATTTATACATCAATTAATGTGTAGGAAAACACTATGTTCACTATTACAAACTTCTCACAAACTGAATGAAACGGTTACCGCTTTTTGCTATCATCAGCAAGAGAGAATGTAGCATAGTGAATAAGATATGCATAATTAGATAGAAGGGAGGCGCCCTTTTGGTGTTCAAAACAAAATGTTCTATTCATGGTATTTGAAACGTTCCAAGAAATTAATAGGGAAACCACAACGAGATCTGTGTCTACTCTAAACTTTGTAATCTGCTCTATGTCAATCCACTCTTCTTACATCTTGCACTTATTCGAGTTTTATTCAGTGTACTTCTTATTATTACTGAGTACTGAAAATTTTCAATCACTGTAAGTAATTTCTTGATATATTGAATGGTATTGGCGTTTACTGAAGTAAATCCATTAAAACATAAAATTCAAATTCTTGAAATTTTGATTTACAGTTTTTTTGAATACATAGGATGACATATTCATAAGTAATCTATTAGGTCCGAAGAAGTCGTTTATAATGACGAAACGCGCCATGCTAATAAAAGTGTAAATCGAAAGTTCCAGTGTTTATCTTATATTTGATTTCTTAATATAAGTAATTATAATGTACATAAAAGTATTATTTTAATGTTCATTATTTACGGTATGTTTCCTTATACTATTAATATGATACATATCATAAATTAAATGTTATACCTACATACCGATTAAATATTCAATGATGAAGGATATGAACGTATTAAAACCGATAAAAGGCCTTTTGTATACCAAATGAGGTTTTCCGAATGGTATTTTGTGTCTAGAAATAGCACATCGAAAACTGACATATTTTAGGCTGTTCCAAAATAAGCTTTCTGAACAAACCGAATACTGATCTGGAAAATTTGACCTTTTTTGTTTTTTAAAGTTCAATAAAAACATTGTATGCCTTTCCGCCTTGTTAGGCCCGACAAAATCCTTGGTGGGATGGCTGGGTAAAATGGAGCTTGAATATAAAAATGTTGCGGTTTCGTTCACATAATGCGAAAGGAAGAATATCAGACCACATTTTTATCATTTACTAGTCTAGTTCCGACAAAGGTTTTCACGGAAAATAGGATATTAGGTATTAATGTTAATGAAAATTTATTAAACGAATATGAATACATTTAGTGTTAGGTATACTGAAAATTTTTCTATGTAAAAAATGTTCTATACGTTTATTCGCTGATGATGCTCCTTATATGTGGCAAATATATTAAGAATATGACAGAGGAGATCAATAGAGACCTTTCTGCAATCACTGAATGGTTATGTGACAATTTCTTACCCCTTAACGTGCAAAAATCTAAGTTCATAGTTTTGGGTACAAGTAAAACCCTTGAAACCAATAAAAATGAGGATATAACTATGAATATTGATGAACAAAAAATTAGTAGAGTAGAAACAGTAAAATATTTAGGTATTATATTAGACGAAAAATTGAGTTTCAATGATCATGTTGATTTCATACCATCTAAAATCTCTAAAAAAATCAATGTTTTGAAAAGAATGGGAAAATATCTGTCGACATAATGTGAAATTATTGTTGTTCAAATCAATAATAATGCAACATTTTGAATATTGCTCCACTTTGTTATTTAGTTTGACTAAAGAAAAAATTCAACAATTACAAAAGTTACAGAATAGAGCCATGCGAATAATTTTAAAGTGCAATAGGTATATCCCTGTTAAAAGTATGCTGAACTCTTTGGAACTAATGTCTGCTAAACAAAGAACACTCTTTGCTTTATATATATATATATATATATATATATATATATATATATATATATTCAATTTTGAAATAAAAAATCAGTTGCTTCCATGTAATGTAAATAAAAATGTAACGTATGTCAGTGATATGCATGGGTATGATACTAGAAATACTGATACTGATATATAAAAATAAAAATAAAGATAAAAATAGCATATACTATGACTGATTTAAAGCTTTCAATAATTTGTCGAGTATATTGAAAACTAGTACTAGTATTAAGATATTTAAACGTGATCTAAGAAAGTATATTTTGAATAATGAGTATTAGGTATGTAATTAAAAATTGACAGTTCAAAATATGTAGATTTTTTGTAAAGCTTAGCTAAATAAATATTTTTATTATTATTATTGACATAGAATTTAATCTTATGAATAGAGAATATTGAACTACTTCCTAACAAGTTGGATTGAACCATATAGGCTTACCTGTAGTGAGGCTAATTTCTGAAGCTCGCTGTTTATGACCTAGAACTTTGAATTGCGGAAGAGAAACTTCGTTTGAAACACCAACAGAGTTCGGTCCCTCATTCCATTTGTAACGAATATCCCGCATGGTGTAACCAACTGAAAAAATTGACAACATTCTGAATGAAAATCGATGTGAAATTCTTCACAGAAAGCAAAAATTCACTTGGTTGAATTTTATAGTGTACTGAATGAGCTCATATTCATGAATAACATTCACTGATCAATAAGTCTCTTGAGAAGTCAGTACTTGAGGTTAGTGATTGAAAATATTTCTAGCAACTACAATGTAATTTTCAATTCTTATTTACATTCGCGATCTCAAAAAGTTAAGTTCAATGGTGTTCTTTCGGACAGCATTGGAGTTGATTTTGGCGTACCTCAGGGTACGGTCTTAGGATCACTGCTATTCTTCTTATACATTGATTATATTGTTTTGCAAGTAAAGAAATGCTCTATACGATTGTTCGCAGATGATACAATGATTTATGTTAGTGGTAAAAATATCCAGACTATGACAGAATGGATCAATAGAGACTTGGCAGCAACTGTTCCACTCTGTTATTGGGATTGAGTAAAGAAAAAACTCAACAGTTACAAAAGTTACAGAATTGAGATAGGCGAACAATTTTGAAATGTAATAGATATACTTCAATCCAAAGCATGCTTAACTGTTTAGAACTAATGTCAGTCAAACAGAGAATAGTTTTTACTAGATATATATTTAAATTACATATATATTTACTACATATGTATTTGAAGTTAAACACAAATTGTTCCCATATAGAATAATAAAAAATGTAACATGTGTCAGTGATGTGCACAGTTATAATACAAGAAATGCTGACAATTTTTACATGCAAGTTTGAAAGCTTTCCAAACATAGGAATAGTATATTTTATGAAGGATTCAACGCATTCAAAACAATTAGTGACCTTAAATTATTCAAGCGTAAATTAGCTAAGTTCGTTTTAAACATATAATTGAATATGATATATTTCGAACCTAAATGTATATATGATTTTGTAATAGCTATTGCTAAAATAAATAAATTTAAAAAATTTCTAATTGCTGTAATTGTTTACTCCTTCAATGTTGCGTCGAAATCTAAGTGAAACTATAATGCAGAGGTTGTCAAAATTCAGCATGTCTCAAGTAGGAGTTTAGAAACCTAGAACGGTTCCAGGCAAGGTGACGGCTTAGCATGCCGTTTCTTTAATGTTGCTGTGGATGTAGTCGGGAGAGATTCTTGTATATACACTACTAGTCACATCTTCCACGAATCGGTTCTACTGCTGACATATGCTAGTGATTTTGATACAAACGCATTAAAGTTTAGTACCCTGCGATTGTTCTTTGCATCACTATTCAATGCTGCTTAAGGTATGGGTAACCAGGTGAATTGAACTAAGACGAAAAAACATGGAACATCACTAGAATTATCAAAGCGAAGCTTTTTAAAACTTCAACCCTGCGTGTTTCAACAAATGGCTCAGAAAAATGAACAGTTTCGAAGTAGAAGAGGACGCATTATATAGAAAAAAATACAATTTCGAGCTATACGAAGCTTACAATGATTCTGGAAGTATAGATATACTCCATACAATAAATAGTAAGTGTCTTCAATATGCGTGGTCAGCAGACAACAGTCTGGCGAAGATGATGCTGAAAATCAAACCAATTGGAAGAAGAAGACCGAAAAGACCAAGGCTCCGCTGGCGATAAATCGTAGCAAATCATGGGTGTTAGAAACTAAAACACCGCAGCCCAAAAACGAGGCTACTGCTCAGGAAAAATTGTGACAACCAAAGCCCATCCAGTGTTTGGAGCTACCGATGATGATGAATATTGGGTCTGAGCTCTTGTTCCTGGAGTCTGAGAAGTAACGCTTCGAAAGGATATTATTGAAATGGTTAAAAACTGATTTAGTATCACTTGTTGAAATGAGTAAGGTGCCAGATTTAGGACCGATCAAATAATAATGAAAGCACAAATTGGAATTTAAAAAAAAACATGACTTTCGTGAGATGTTGGCTGAAGTTGAAATACCAAAATCTTTCAAACAACAAGTTGTTTGAATATAGTACATATCATCATCAGAGAACGCCACGCTGCTATCTGTCATATCATGACACACCTTTTGTCATGATATGACAAATATCTTTATATGTCTTTTGAATTTCCATTAAGAATAACTACTTAATGCTACTTATAGGGAAGTAAACATTATGAGGAGGCTATGCACTCTTGATGATCACGAACGTTCAAATAACGACTATAATTTTTTTGCGCATTAAAAGAAGCATTGTTTAATCAACTTTATGAATATTATATCATTCATAACGTAGTGTTTTAATTTAATGAATTGCCATTTTTATGTAAATTATACATAAAAATATGCAAAATAATAGCATGTGATCATAAGTGCTTAGACTTACCTCACACTTAGTTAATTAAACATAGGTAGAATTTCTATGAATATCTATTTGGATCATTGACCTAAGCTAAAAAAGACCATTGTCCTAATTACTTATGCAGTTATTTTCGTTTGGTCTGTAACCATAAAATTATATGGATTTGCTCATCCACTATGGACAACAAAAAATATTTTTGTATTATTATGGGGTTATTAGTGAATGGATTTAGAAAATCAGTGCAAATAATTTTGCAGGCATTGAGTTGAATATTGTTTTTACCTACATGCATGGAACTCTACAGATATTTTTTTTGATACCTAACCTACTTCGAGTCTGAATAATTTTATTAGTATTCATTGGGAATGTAGATACTGAAAATTGCAAGATGTTCGTACTTCATTTTGTTTGATAAAATTTCTACTTATTGCACGTCCTGAACAGTCGCATATTTGAGTATTATTTAGTGAACCTGATGAAAAAGTTTGATTGATGATTCGTTGAAGTATTGGTGAAACAAGTTATTATTTAATAAGAAAGATTGCTTAGTTGAACAGAATTATTTCAATTACATTACAATAATAATAATAAGACTTTTATTCCCAACAGATATACATACAATTACAGAGAAAAAATTACAAAAAAAAATACAATTTACGAAAAATTGCAAAAATGTACACAAATAATAATAAATAAGAAAAAAAATGAACGAGAAAAAACAAAAATAGGGATTATAAGCGAGTATATATAATGTAATACTTAAGTGATACTTCAATGATTTATAATAAGTAATAATAATAATAATAATAATGTCTTATTTCCACATCATTTCTAGCTTATACATTATTTCTAATTTGGAGTGCCATTGAGATAAATGAGATGCATGTGGAAAAGGGCGAAATCCAGTGATGGAATCACCTAGGTTATTCCATCCTGCTCCATTTAACCCGTACATGTTTTCGTGATTCTCAAATATATTTCGGCGTTACATGCTCAATTTTATGAATGAAATGAAAAACATAGAGATAAATTTAAAGAAAATTAAAAATTAAAGAATTAAAGAATAAATAATAAAGAATAAAGAAAGGCCAAAGAAAAGAGAGAAAAAAACAATAATAGTAATGTATAAATCGACAGATTATGAAGATAATGAAATCACTCAGCCACATTCCCACAGAACCACAGTAATACAGTAAAGGGTAAAAACGTTTCTTTTTCTGAGTATTATGTATTATATATAGAGTAATAGTATTCAAACATACGAGCTCCAAATTGCTTGATATTCAATGATTTAAAAGACAAAGGGAGGTCATTATATGTTCTTGCTGTATTGAAAGTAAAGCTTCTCTCAAAGATAGATGTCTTCTGAATTGGTGGAGTAATTAAACTCTTTGTCCTTATATTAATATTATGCACGTGAGTTCTGAACACTATTTTTCTATGAAGGTATGCTGGTTTATTTTCAACGATGATCTTATGGAAGAACAAAACCGAGTGAAACTCCCTCCTACCCTCCATACTCAACCAATTGGCTTCAGAAAGTTTATGAGATATTTTGTCAAATTTTAGTATTCCATATATAAAGCGTAAACAACAGTTCTGAACTTTCTGAATCCGCTTCTTCTGAAATTGAGTCAGACATTTGCCATATACAACGTCACCAAAATTGAACACAGAGAGCACCAGAGAATCGCACAACAATATCTTGGTTTCTGTTGGAATTACCCGGCGATATCCATAAAGTATTTTCAGTTTAAAGTATGCTCGTTGAATGCAATTTGCAACATGTTGGTCGAACAGCAAGGAGGCTTCAAAAGTAAGTAAGTATCTTGAGAAAATGGCGGAATATCCCGAAACCATTGTCAAATAATCGATATAATTCCTTGAAACAAAGCTGTTTTCTATTCAATTCATTACCTAATATAGATTTTTGATAACAATTTTTTGAAAATCGAAATTTCATTGAAATTTCTTTAATCTTTAGTATTTTCTGCAATAGATTTTTGAGAAGATAATGAAGAAAGTTTTGAAACGGTATTTGAACCAATACTTCTGATTCAGGACATTAAGTATCAATTATTTAAAAATGTGAGAGAAGAAGATATTTCATTTTCAAATTGAAAAATGTCGATTTATAATTCAAATTTGACTTTCATTTTTTTTGATTTTTTCGGCGATTTATCATGAATATGTACACTAACCTAAATAATGAATTTATTCCATCTAGATTTTCTACACTCTACTCACTCCTCACATAGACACAAACATATATATATATATATATATATATATATATATATATATATATATATATATATATATATATATATATATATATATATATATATATATATATATATATATATATATAATTTTGTTTTTTTTTTTTTTTGAGATGAACTTGTGAATGCTTTAATCCATGTATTGGTTTTTTTATTTTTTTCTCAACTTTTAGCAAGTTTGAAGATGGTTGAATAGGTAGTATTTTCATCTTTTTGCATCTATCATTCAATTAATGATAGAAAATATGAAATCAAACAAAAAATTAACAATATATGAATAATTTTCGTTGTCTTATCTTTTCGTTTGTGTTTGCTAAAAAGATGAGTGGAGTAACTATTTAGGTAGTATCAATAATTAAAGAAAATTATAACTTACAGCTCTCTATTTCAATTTGACAAAGTTGACGATCCATGGGAAAATATTGTAGATTCATAGGACATGAAGCTGTTATGGTCAATCTAGAAATAGAAAGAAGAGTGATATTTAATTCATAATACTTTTTTCTTTGAAACTGCTATCGATAATTATAGATATAATGATTATATTTCTTGATGAAAAGTGATTATTTCACTAAGAAACAGTACTTCAAATAAAAAATTACCGATGTATTATATATTAATAATACGTTTTCAGCATTGATATAAGAATTCAACAATCTTTGTTTCTCATTAATATTCTTATATCAGCGTAATTGCTAATTTTTATACTATTGGATAATTTATTAAATATTATTCAGGTATCAAGTATTTTCCAATTATTATTCTAACTAAAGTTTTCACTCATGAAAGAAGTTGAAACAATGTAAAATGCAATGTGAAATTACTTTATTTCTAAATAAAAATTAGAGGTGATAGGTTATGAAATAAAAATATTTTTCTGAATACGAGTATGTTATACTCGTTAATACGATTTAGCTAACATTTTCAGTAAAATCGAGTTGAATGTGTTTTTGCTAACGAATTGAAGGAACAGTAAATTGATATTTTAATTTGATTTCATCGCCTTGAAACCATGAGGAATAAACGCAAATTCAAGATAACTATCAAACAGATTCAGTTTCATATGTGAAATGTCGATTGTTATTTGTTATTTCCTTTACAATTTGTTGTGTAGAAAAAGGGGTTTTCATTTTGTTTGATATCATATAGAAGTTACTTATATGTTTGTATGGTAAGTATAGTAATTGTTTACTATTTTCTCGAATGTTTTTTCAAGAACAAATTTCAATTGAATAATCAGAATGAATTGCACACATCGGCCATGTAACCTATTGTAGATATTCTATTCAATTTAGTCGTCTATGTTGCATAGTGGGAGAGTGAGGGACTCTCACTAGGGAGATCTGGGTTCGAATCCCGGGTGAGACATGGATGTTTGTTTAGGTAAATGAATTTCAGCAGTTATATAAATAAATGATATAATGGATTCTGTCCAAAGATGATGAACCCAAAAAAAAATTAAATGAAAAATCGAACTACACCCAATAAAAACATAAATGTTAACTATCAAAAACTGAAAATTGAAAAAACATTCGGTTATAAGTACATTGAAGGTCATACATTTCTGATACATTGAAGTAGAAGGGTCTGGTACTTCAGATTCTTAGCAAAAACGATTTCAATAAAATAGAAAGCATTCTTCATGTAGGTTCAGAATCTTGAGACATCGCTTCCGTCGGAAAAACGTCTTACCGAATACTCCTGGTGATTGATCCAGAGTGATGAATACGAATGAACTCGTTGGATGTCGTCGCTACGTGAAAATAAGATTTCTTCTCGTTTACAAAAAAAGTGTCGGGAACCCAAATGTTCTTGATAAATTCGGATCCTACCGATAACGTTTCAACGCCAGGTTGTTTTCGGAAGGCGAGACGTGGATCCGTCCAGAATTGTCGAAAGTAAAAATCTAAGGTAAAATCCTGCAACATAGCAAATATTAGAGTTAGACAATGCAAACAATGTAACACACGAGGTTTGTTCAAAAATATCGAACTTCAACAATTAAGAGTTATGAAGTAGGTATATTTTATATTTACAGCTTTGTGGTTGGTATTATTGTGCTGATTTTAACTTCATCTGTAATCACATGTTTCGAAGTGTTGCTGTTAATGATTGGCTAAGTTTTCGTGTTATTTGTACCAGAATATTCCGTGTTGACTGTTAGAATTGATTCCTAATTTCCTGTAACAACCATGACAGCTAAATTGTTTGTTAAACAATGTTTAAAGTGGTTTTGTTTATGTCTGGCTTCGTTTTCGTGCTATTTGTATGAGAGTATACCGTGTTGCACTGTTAGAACTGACTGTTAATTTCCTGTAACAACCATGAAAGCTAAATTGTTTATTAAACAATGTTTAAAGCGTTTTTGTTGATGTCTGCTTCAGTTTTCGTGCTGTTTGTATGAGAGTATACCGTGTTGCACTGTTAGAACTGATTTATAATTTCCTGAAACAACCATGCAAGCTTTTGTTAGTTAAACAATTTTTAAAGTGTTTTTGTTGATGCCTGGTTCAGTTTTCGTGCTATTTGTATGAAAGAATACCGTGTTGCACTGTTAGAACTGACTGTTAATTTCCTGTAACAACCATGCAAGCTGAATTGTTTGTTAAACAATGTTTAAAGTGTTTCTGTTGATGACTGGTTCAGTTTTCGTGCCATTTGTATGAGAGTATACCGTGTTACACTCTTAGAACTCTAATTAGTACTTTAATTTCCTGTACCAACCATGCAGGCTAAATTGTTTTTTAAACGATGTTTAAAGTGTTTTTGTTGATGACTGGTTCAGTTTTCGTGCTATTTGTATGAGAGTATACCGTGTTACACTCTAAGAACTCTAATTAGTACTGTAATTTCCTGTAATAACCATTCAAGCTAAATTGTTCGTTAAACGACGTTTAAAGTGTTTTTGTTGATGACTGGTTCAGTTTTCGTGCTATATGTTTGAGATTATACCGTGTTGCACTGTTAGAACTGACTGCTAATTTCCTGTAATAACCATGCAAGCTAACGTGTTTGTTAAACAATGTTTAAAGTGTTTTTGTTGATGCCTGGTTCAGTTTTCCATAACAACCATGAAAGCTAAATTGTTTGTTAAACAATGTTTAAAGTGTTTTTGTTGATGTCTGGTTCAGTTTTCGTGCCATTTCTATGAGAGTATACCGTGTGACATTATTCGAACCGACTCTAAATTTCCTGTAACAACCATGAAACGTAAATTGTGTGTTGAGTAATGTTTTATGCTACGTATGTTTACCAGATAATATTTCAATCTGACTCTTAATTTCCTTCAACAACCATTAAAGCTAAATTGTGCGATAAACAATGTTTTAAAGTGTTGTTGTGTGGTTCAGTATTCGTGCTATTCGTATCTAAATATACCGTGTTTCAATGAAAGAGCTGACTCCTAATTTCCTGTACCAATATCAAAAGCTGAATTTTGTGTAGACAAAGGAAAACTTTCGCCGAAACGTTTCAACGTTTGAAACAGTATTACCTGCGGGGATAATACTGCAAGTTGTAACCTAATTTTGTTATAATGTTTAATTTTTTTATGAAGTTTTTTTCAATCAATTGAAGATATTGTTTCAAATGTCACTATTTAGGAAAATGAATAATGTAGTAAACGGAAGCCTTCCATTGATAGTCAGAAGCATTGCAGAAAACGTTGGTACTTTTCTGTTGAGTTCACAAAATTCTAGATGAAAAATTCAATAATTCCAAAATATTATCTCGTCTGATGATAGATGAACAAAAACACATCATGTAGATGCTTGTTGGCCACTCTTGAAGAATTAAACAAAATGAAACAACAGCTGCAAAACATGAGACGAACAAATGAAAATTCGTCATAAACCTTAAAAGCGTTTTGGAAAGAAACTATCTAGGATAGCTATCCGAAGAGAAAGCAAGCAGAAATCTGCCAGGGAACGTGTCTGAGTACGGATGACGACTATATTGAAATATTAAGCACCAATAGTCGTTAAAACGTTTTCTAAGTTCGGAATATTTCTGAACGTACTTCGTACTTCCTGTAATGAAAAGGCCAACCTTTGTGGATACCTTGAATTAATTGAATTCATGCTAAATACTAACTAAATCAATTTTATTGTATTTAATTTCAGAATAATATGAGCTTATAATGAACAACGCTTGTGCCATAGATTACTAAAGTCTTATATTGTAGGTATGTATATCGTCCACGAATATTTTCACAGAAGCATTAATTAAATGAAGATATTTTCTTAACACCATGGTTATAATGAAAAATCCTTTTCCTGGATATGGTTAATATTCCGCTGATTAGACAAATTTCCGTGGTGTTCCATGCCTGATGACCTAAATGTATATACAACACTAATTTTACTAATTTTATTATCGAAATGTTAGTTTGTTATCGTATATTTAATAATTATGAAACTATTACTTTAAACATGAATAGTAAAGAATAATTTGAATCAATTACTTCAGGAATAGTAAATGTAATACTCACTAGATTGAAATATACAAAGTGCATAGAAATAATGCAATTCTTCTGGGACATAGAGTATTAACCGTCTAGATTGTTAACGGTTATATGACATTCGATCGGATATTCCAAATACCTCTCAATAAGAAGAAAGAAATCTAAGGAAAGTAGTCCTTTTGATAATTTTTTTAAGTTCATAATAATTTATATCATAATTTCACCTATTGAATTCCTATCTCTTGTTACAGGTGAATAATATTCCCCCGACTTTACTCATTCATTATTGGCTCATAAATTCTTGAAGAGAATTTTCAAAAACGATTCAAAATTCTACAGCCTCTATTTGATAATATGCATACATTTATATAACGTGCAACTCACTACTTTGTTTTTGAAACATCAAGCGTTTAAACATTACACTTTACAGAACACGATGCAATTGTTGCTGCAAACAGAGAATGAATTCTTTTATATGAAATGATAGGCAATCACTTTCATGGTTTTTTATAGCCAATTCATGAAAACCTATTCAAAATGAATGGAAATGATATTTTATCTACTACTTGTGCGAAGTTTTCAAACTTCATTCCTAATGAACGATTATTCCAGCTAATAAAATGAATCTATTTGGAATTCAATCGATATGTTAATGTTGAGTATACTGGTATATGCTTTAACTGATTCTTGAGTCTCGATGAGGTATTTTTTATAATTCCGTTGAAAAGTTTTGATGAGTAACGTGAGCTTCAAGGCTATTGTAATTGGAATATGGTGCGATTTATTTTATCTGAGCTGAGAGGACGTGCTAAACTGGAATTCTTCTCCGTTCTGTCATAGAACTTTTCGATATACAAACTGATGAAGTATCGCCAGGTAGAAATGAAGCATTTAGATGAGTTCTAGTAGACCAAGGTCTTTCTACCTAAGGTATAAGCATTATTAAATGACTCTTGCTTACAGCTAATTCATTGATCACTACAACATTAATTTACATTGGAAAAATTTTAATTTTTGACACTTGTTTCGTCATGCTCTTCTATTGAAAATTCAAGGGATATTCCTGGAAATTGTTCCTATCGTATTCACGAATCAGTTCATATGTGGAATATCAACATAATTATTCTTCATTTACAGTCGCAGAGAAATTTGTTGCTCAGGGTTAGATAAATGAAATGGGTTGAATTGCAGTGATTTGTGGTTAGCCTGTCAGAAAAGAATGACACTGAAGGTAATCGTTGCCTTCACTATAAATTCTGTATAATATTTTGACCAATTGTGATCTGGCAAAGTCTCTCCTAAACTATCGCTTCAAATAATATCAGAATTGTACATAAATACGAGTTCTTGTATTAGTTGAGGAATTAGAAGACCACAATTTTGGTTCATCAGTGGATGTTTCATATTTTGGCCACCTCGATGGATAAGTTCATGAAATTGCGTATAGAAGGAAGCTGTAAACCTAAAAGAAGTATTAGTAACTTATTCACCACAAGAAACCTTCATCCAGGGAGACAAAACCGAAACGTAAAAAGATTATAAAGCCCCGTTGGTTCTAAGGTTGCACAAAGGTATTGGACATCTTGTCTTGAATAACAAACCAGAAAGGATGTCAATTGAATCTATATTTGTTCGAAATCTTCGAAATGATTGGGTTGAAAGTATGATATATTGAAAAAATATAAGAAGCTTTATCTTAGGTGAACGTAATGAAGTAGCAAACATCAGTAATTGATGAAGTACTTACTATATTATAATTGATGGCAATGAAAAATTCTGAAGCATCATTTTATTATGTACACGTTTATACATTTTGTGATATACTAGTATACATAAAGGAATAATATCAAATATTTTCAGACTTCCATTCATCTGCAAGCGCGAATTTCATACTGTACATAAGAAGCACAGAAAGTAGTAGCATGTTTTTTGGGTCAGTCGTTTTAGATCTCGTAGATTTTTTTAAAGTGTATAGGCAACTCTTTATTCTAGAAGGATTCAATTCATTTCTGTTTTTGTTGAGTATAAAACAGAAATTCTTCTGCTGATTTTATATGGAAGTCCAAACTGGTCGATTTGAATATACAATTTGAAAATGAAGAAAATTGATTGTCTTATAATAAGTTTATAACTTCTGAAATACGATGAAATTGAAGTATTCAAGAGATAAAAGGTGGGTAAATCATAACATTCTTTTTCATAATGAAAAGATATTGCCAAGATCTACTGGAAATAAATGAAAATAAGCTTCTACAAACATTCCTAAAGCATTTACTTATCTGCTTTCCTAGTGCTCAGTGCAGTTGATAAGAAAAGATGCACACACTGTATATAAAGGGCAGGCCATATCCACGTACTTCAGTGGTATTCAGGTTTGATATGGTTTCCAACACTTTCATTATTGAAATTATCACAGGCTCAACATCCTTAATTTTACAATCATGGTTATTATGGCCAAATCACGATCAAAGCTATCTCGTTTCCACATTTAATTACATGCACGCAGTACTAGTATTCAAGACTGCGATTGTTTCTCAGGCAAAACCTTCCTTTTTATCTGGATTGATAGAGAAAGAAACATTCATATACAAGCACACAATACCCCACTGAGATAAAAAATAATTTAAATAGCATTTTTATCAAATCACACAGCTGGGCTGACAACATTACACTTACCTTCGATGATATAATTTAGAAAATTTCGTGAAACATCCAATTTCCAATCGCAATTTGTTGACACACACTGTTTAAAGTAACTGTGTTGAGAGAATAGCAGAAGTGAAATATTTGCAAAATAGTAGTGGTTTTCTCTTGCCCATAATAATGATATATTATAATGTTACAACATTAATATTATAACATTATACTTATGATGTTATAGTTTGATAGTTCATTCCACTAAATGTTTACTACTTCTGTTTGTTAGAGTGTTATAGTGGGATCATTAAAGTTTCATAACTCAACACTCATCCTCTGGTTTTTACGTGACAGTTAAACCTATTTATTTTCCCTAATTGTTTTGGACATTCATCCTAAATCGATATATTTCGTTTTCGTTTGATTTATTGACGTTTTTCACTTCAGTGACTTGAATATATCAGAAATTTGATATCCCATTTAGTGTTCGTCATGTGTGAAAATGAAGTTAATTGGAGAAATGGGCGTGCCTAATATTTGTCTAATAGTTGTTTGTATTGGTGATCTTTTTGGCAGAGTGTGCGTTGCAAAAAGGAAAATCATTAGCTTCATTTTTGCTGATGGACAGATTGTCTTCGATCCTATGTTTACACTATTTTCCTATTGTTAGTCCCTATTACGACGAAAACCTGAAATCAGATATTGTCCTACCTATGCTATTAGTTTCAATGTTGGATCAACTATGATTTCCCGAAATTTTAATTCAAAATATCGCAATAATTAGAATGAAAGTGTCCTCACAAATCAACGAAAACACAAGTTCTCAATTTTACAGACTGAATATTCAATTTTTGTTAGCGTGTAAGTACTAGATTTTGTCAAGCCATTCTATCACACGCGAGGGATCTTACCATATTTTTTGATAGAGGCAGTTCACGTAAGCATGTCACTGGCTGATCCACTGGCAGGAACCCACCTTTCGGAGAGAAAAGGTCTTAGTTCTTTTGGAAATAACATCGATGAATAAGTTTGGATGCATGTCACTGTTGATTTCAATAATAGGGTGAAACAGCGGCGTATGGTATTTCCAACGACTTCTTTCTTCTTCGGAATGAATCAAATAATCATCTCGAAAGTTGATAGATCGTGTTTTCGTTGACAACACGAAAAATTATGGGAAGCTGTCGCGTTTCCATAGTTTTTTGAGAGAATTTCATAGACCTCGAAACTATCCTTTCCAATTTAATCACCATTTCAAGCAGACAAATGATGGGGTACGTTGTTTTATATTATTCTTATATCAGTTTTCTCTGTCAGAATAAAATAGAATAATAAAGAATAA
The DNA here is from genome assembly GCA_030704895.1 of Henosepilachna vigintioctopunctata. Classification (NCBI taxonomy): domain Eukaryota; kingdom Metazoa; phylum Arthropoda; class Insecta; order Coleoptera; family Coccinellidae; genus Henosepilachna; species Henosepilachna vigintioctopunctata. The sequence continues at coordinate 889,753 of JARQZJ010000093.1, forward strand.
TGTTCAAATCACAATCGGAACAGATTCTATGTACCAATACAATTTTGATTAGCGGCTAGTTACGCCATATCGTAATCTTTCGCTACGTAACTAGCCGCTATATAATCGCTAAATATCGCTCGATCTTTCTTACTGGCCGCCCTAAAATATTTCTAATGTTTCAATAACATTCCATTGGGAAAATCGACAGAAAAAAATGATAGTCGATATCATTATCATTTTTAACAATTACATTGTGTTCGGAATAAGTTCCTTATCCGGGAATTACAAGATGTGAAATCCCAAAATATACGTCAGATAATTTTGGGCGAGGTTAATTTCAGGCTTCTCCTTTCACTTCGCAAGGGAGAAAATATATGTCCAATTAAAACCCTGAAATATCATAAAATACACTCTAACTACTATACATATTACTAATTAAATAAAAGCTATGAACTTTATAACGTCTCATGCAAATATTGACTGATAAAGTTCACGAGAAGATAAGTTTAATTTGTCACACCCAGCTATGTTATACTAAACATCGACGAACTGAAGTCATTCTAAAAATCAAATGTATGTACCATCATGACCTCGGAGACTGAGCTGATACTGAGGACGTACATGGTCACTCCCACCTCGACAGGCGGGCCTGGAAAAGCAGTAAATGAGTAAGCCTGGTAAATTAGTGAATTATAACAAACAAGAAAACCAGATCAAATACTATCTCTTCTTGAGTAGGTATTCATTATGTATGGAAAATATGCTAGGCTTTCTTCTATTTCAAATACTGAATCAACAGATAATGACAGTTTCCGAAAAATGCCATTTATGAACCAGAATAAAATGTTTTGAGTAACTGAAATTCAAATTGTACAAGTGCTACAACATTACCTTCGACAAACGTAATGTCAATGTGAATTCTTTTTTTTTTCTCAACAAATTTTTTACTTCTGGACAAACCTAAAGACATAATAAGTAATACAAAAATTAACGACAATGTACAAGCCAGAGTCTATAATTTTTTTCTGGAATTTCTGTTTATTCCTTCAACCAAACATCTGGTTTGATCGTACGTATTTAATGCACGTTTCTCAACCGGATACCAAAAAAAACTTTCAATAAAATAGATAAAAAAGCCGGAATACTCTGTCAGTAGCATTCTTAGATGTAGGTATTTTAAAGTTGAAAGTTCTCATGAAATAACATAGAAATATTCATTCGAATTATATTGAATTACATAAAGAATAATTTTTTAGGACAAGCTCATTTATCACATCTAACGACTGATTTGTTAAAGATAAGGAAATTCAGTATAGACCAGGGTAGATAATTTTTGAAACCAGAACAAATTATAGAGGGGCGAAACCGATTGAAAGAGGAAGAAAATATAACAAAAATTAGAGAAAAAATAAATTAAAAGTAAATATTTTTTACACTAACAGAAAGAAACATTTCAACGAACATTTAAACTTCTTTTAAAAAAGCAGATATTTTGATGTGAGACTTTTCGATTGAAATGAGGATACTTTTTGGATATTTAGTCAAAAGATCGTGAAAAAATTAATATCAATCAAAAAAATTACAATGTGTTCCAGACATAAGGAGGTACGTTTTAACCTAAATTCGTGGCAAACAATTTCTGTAAAATGTGATTATTTGAATTTATTACATGAACCTGGGTTTTCACACTTAAAAATTCACCCTTCTTCATTTTGTAACCTCATATCGCTCTGAAATTATTATTCCTTCATTATTTGTTATAATCTTTTTCTTCTCTAATAGATTTCATCCTAATATTCCTTTTCTTTTCACTTTTTACCATTTTTCAAGGCTTCAGCCCTGGTTTTTCCAGTATTCCAGTCGATGTTACAAAACAAACCGAGCCAAAATGTTTACAGATATTAAAAAAATAAAATAAAGATCGAATAGTGATAGTTGCAGAAATCAACTATTCAGCAAAAGTTTGTACTGAAACAGATCTTACCACGAAATTTTCAGTATCACTCTGTGATATTTTGAATAATATTGCTGAAAAATGTTTTTATATTTACGTGAGATGAGAGTGTTGAAGACAAGAAAATGCTCAAATTCTTATCCTGAATGCATAAATTTGAAATGACTTCGATAGGGGCAACATCTGGAATAATATATCTTTATCAGTATAAAAAAGAAGCTTTTTGATTGATGATATCTTCATAGAACGATGAAGTTTCTAGCAGAATGCGGTGGATTTATTGTCAGAATGCGGTCAATCTACTTAGTTTGCGGTGACAAAGTTTGAGGTATTCGTCCCATCTCTGTAAGTTCAACTTATTCAGAAACTTGGGACGCAATGCCATCAGCCAACTATTTGTCATGTTGAATTAAACTGATTCGAAACAAACTTTTGTAACGATTAGTTTAATATCTTCAAATTATCACTGGTTTACTGGAAACTTTTGAGTAGGTAGATAAGAAAATTATATAGGTGTTTGGTGTTAAATACAGACAAAATGACGATGAATAAGACCGAATTGATTGAATGTTCGTTGATGTTTCGGTAGAAATTGTGTAATATATTGAACACTTAGTTCCATAAAAAATTTATTAATAACAAGAAAATTGTTTCGGGATTTCACCCCATTCTCATAAGCTAAACTGACCATTTGTTTTATCGAACAACATTTTTGTATACTTTCACATTCAAACCAGCTGTAGACACATGGTTGGAGAGAAAAAGAATTTTTTTGTGAAACCGAATAAGTGAAAATTATAACTCGCATATTCTGCATGATAAACATATTGAATCCAACTCTTGAGTTATTTTACTTCGTATAATTTTGAATTACCTACAAAAATTTGTGAATTACTCAATATTGAAAAGTTTAATTTACCTATATTCTTGATGAGAAGAAAGAATCTGATCATAGGAATCACGAAAGAGTAAATAACTACATTGAACTTGAATATAAAGTGCTGCAATAAATATGAAGAATACATTGAGGGGCTACTTAAAACAAAAAGAAATAGATTATAAAAAAATGAATTCTATAGTTATTGTACTATATCATCGCACTTGTAAATATTAAATATTGAAAGTATAAGTACTATAACTTTCTTTCGATAATTTTTTACGAACTATTCGAAAGAATATTCACATAGCAGTGCTGTCTATGTGAAACATGTACAATGTGTTGTCTCCATTTTCCTTCAAAAGATAATTGTTAGAGAATATTGAAATCGATGCCTAAACGAGACGCAACTGAGGAGTGACTTGCAGTAAAAAATTTTACTTTAATTTTTTTGTGTTTATATATATATATATATATATATATATATATATATATATATATATATATATATATATATATATATATATATATGTAAATACATGAGTTTTTTTGAGTTCAATGTTCAGTTTCGAACGGAATATTTCATCTATAGTAAAATTTCAAATTAAAACACTTTGATATCTATTGTCAGTTTTTTTAAGAAATACTCAAATTTTTTAAGAGTTTTTTTACGTAAAATTTTAGCAGGAGCTTACTGCTTGTTCTTGTCCGTTGCCATTCTCAATCTGAAATACAAGAAAATCCAGCATACTCTCCAAATATTTCAACCATTATTATTTAGACCTGCCCCATTTATGTGGTTCATGCAAAATAGGGAATATATTGGGTGCACAACATGATGAAAAACAGAAACATTGTTTGAAAATACCATCTGGACCTCCGACAGCGAGCTGATACTGAGTACGTACATCGTTACTCCGACCTCTACCGGGGGGCCTGTAACCCAAAATATTAAAACGTTAAAAGAACTCCAGACCGCCAGCCAAGCTGGATTTAGTAAACGCAAATGATGAGCTTTTTGAATAGAGTTTCGTATTTCTGTTATAATGTTATCGAAAAATGTTTTACCGTTAAAAATTACTGGTAATATTTGGTAATCGCAAAAACTTGGTCTTACAAGAATTATATTATAATCCGAAAATAGAAACCATCTTCAATAACAATATGATTACTGAATAACTCAGAATGCACCAAAAATACAATATTATATCAAATGAATGAAAAAAGTGATTGTGTCAGGTGTATAATTTTATGCAATATAACATAGAAAATTCTTTTGGCTGGAAACAAATATTTCGAAAGACAAAATTATGGCAGTATTTTAATGTCCGAATTTTGAGATACAAGAAAATTCTTAACTATGACTTATTATCGGTATTTCAGTGTTGCAGTAACTGAACAGATCAGAAAAAATTATTGAATTCTTGATAAAGTTGTTTGAATATTTCTAATGTCTGAGTGAAACATGGTTTGATATGAAATGAATAAAAAACACTTTCATTAGTTACAAATAATTTTATTATTGCTTAAAAATTGTTTCAGAGTGTTACCCCATTTTCGAAAGTTGAAGTGAACACTTTTTCTCTAAACTAACATTTTTATATTCTACATCCTTACTTATAAGAATTGTAAGAAATTGTAAGAAATGTAAGAATTAGGAAATGTGCTGAAAGTCCTGTAGAATATCTATTAAGTGATTTATCTATTAAGAATTTATGTTCTTTCATTCTGGTTTCAATGTAGCGTCCAGTTTCCTCATAATTATTGACTGAAAATGAACCTTTTTTCTTCTGTTGATGTAATGGTTTTAGTATTGTGCTTTCTTAATCTATTGTCAATTTATCAGTAGTATTTCATATGTAATGGATACAATGAATTCTTCTGTGAATCAATGAATTCACATTTGTGATTGGAAAAATTGATTTTATTAGTCACGTTTGTCACTTTTTCATAATGAATTTGTGAAAAAATATTAAATTGTCGAAAAGAGTACATGTTTGAATTTATATAATATATTTTATACTTTTGAAATAAGTTTTTTTGCATTGTAATGGGATTGTTCCTTGCATTCGAGGTGAATAGCATAAAATTTTGGATAGTTCAATATGAGATATTCTGAAATAACAATATATTACTATTTAGATCGTAGGAAAAAACTTCTAATGTAAAACATTTCTAGACAAATTGGATTAACTCAAAAATGCGATCAGATTAGCATTCCTGTCACAAACTTTCGATATAAACTCAAGTTCCTTCGAGACTCAATCTTGTGGAGCTGCACTTTGTTCAAATATTTTGTTGACGAAAGATTACAAACTTAAATGTGCAGCGCTTATTGGCTCAGTCGATTCTTCATGGATATCCAATTACCATCTTTTGAATAAAACTTGAGAATGTTATTTCGATAACATTCTTAATGTTATTCTCGATATATTGGCAATTAAAAGAGAAACAATCTTCTACAGATTTCACCACTTTTGCGTACAAGAAAATGTCAAAAATCTCCTGTGAAACTTCTGCGATTCTCTGTTTGTAAATCTAGAAAACATTGTTTTCTTGGCCATTTTATTGATGAAATGGAGTGATAATTTTCAATACCTCAGAAATAATGGAACTTACATAGTAAGTTTCTTCAGCAACATTAGATAAATGCGAAGAGTTGATAGATCAATGTCCATATTATAATTTGAAAGAGTATCTGGCATTTATGTCTGATTCAGTGGGGTCATTTTGAAGGGATTTTCATTACATTTGCTCGTTTTCACCAATATAATGGTTAGAGTGACATTTTGCAATTTTATATTTTCAGTATCTGTAAATTCGTTGACATTTATTGTTGAAGCAATTAGACTGTGTATCAGACTATATTAATTTAATAATGGGCTATCCACCTGAAAGATATTCATAGTGGTTTTTATATTCAGTGGAATTTAAGAGTTCTCATTTACATTATATCCATTTCATATTAATTCCTTCATATCTTATTCTTCAAATAATTGAAAAACACTTCTTTATATTGATGATTTGAGAATGATGTCAAATGTAATGCATCTGATAAATCTGTATTGATCAACTTGAATATTGTTTTCTATCAAGTTAATCTATTTATGAAGTTCTGCAGTATATATGATATTTACAAATTTCAATGTTTTCAGGTGAAATGTTTAATTTGTTGTATGATCAAAGAAATTAATGGAAATCTCTTCAAAATTTTCACAATATTTTACATTCCATTTTCACCATTTGAATGATTTCTTTTCTTTAATAAGCAAACTTGAAGAAATAAAGTGCAGTTCAATGTTGAAAATGTCCTAAGAGTTCATTAATAATGAATTATTTCAGCGGTTTTAAGTTTAACGACATTATATTACTATGAAATTATGTATTGCGTGAGTTGAAATACTAATTATAGAACTTTCTTCTATTACTTTTATAATGCAAGTAATTTATATGCAACCCCTGTTTCAAGGCGAAACACTGGTCCTTCCCACAGGGTGCTAATATCGATTCATCAAAACTTAAGAAATCGAACATAATTAAGTTGGAAATTAAATTTATGGGAGTTTAGAAAGTATGAGTATGTCCGTAGTTTCCGCTATCTTTTTTTTTTCGTTGAAAATTTGGTCGGTCAAATACGGAGATTTAAAATATAACAAGTTCTTCACGCTTTTATAACAACATTTTATTGACGTTTCGACAAAAAATTCATCTAATTTGTAGAACGTTACTTTATTATAGATGAAAAGTTTAGATTTGAAAATTGATAATTATAAATTATTAGTTGGGAGAAAATTCGTTGTCAAATTTAAAAACTGAGTATGCCAATTTTTATTTGGAAAGTATCGAACGTTTGAAATTGGAAGATGAATTCGACATATTTAGGAAAATATTGTCTTCTGTTACTGTGAATCAAATATATATATAAAATGAACCCATATATTGTTTTCAATTCAACAAATTTGATAATTTGAAATAATTCCAGTAAAATTATCTGTGGAATGTAAATTATAACACATATAACACCTTATTCTCAATGAGCGGTGTATAATCAAGAGGTATGGTAATAACCTTTATCTGGCAAAGGTATAAAAATCTGAGAAAAACCATAAAGAATGATATTGACTTGGCGTACAAAAATTTTATTCAAATAAATGAAAAAAAATTTTGCAAGACCCCTCTTCTTTCTAGTCTTTCATTAACGAGAAAAAAAGTATCTCTAGAATTCCTGGTGAGATGAGAGATAGTGAGCGTACTTATCATAAACCAACATCCATAGCTAACGCCTTTGCTGAATATTTCAGTTCGGTATATGATACATTTTTAAACAACAATTCATGTAAGGTGTAAATAACTTAGAATCAAATCATTTATGCCGCCAAGAAACTCTCTAATAAACTAACGGCTGGTCCTGATGAAATACCAAGTTTGTGTAATAAATACCAAAGATTGTATTTTATGCAATACAAATACCAAGTGCATATAAAAATATCAAAGATTGTATTTATGCACTTTCGGATCCATTAACAAATATATTTCATCTCATAATAAGCAAAGCCACTTTTCCTAAAATATGGAAATCGGCCAAGATATCTTAAAAAAGGTGATCCTTCTGTTATATACAACTACAGGCCAATAACCATCGTATCAAACTCTTCCAAACTTCTTCAAATTGTAGTCTATAATGCTATTTATCCAGCCGTCAGAAACAGCATCAAGATTGAGCAACATGGATTCATGTCAATGAGATCTTGTTCAAGCAATGTAATGCTGTTTTCTCAGTACGTTTCTGAAGAACTCGACTACACCGGTCAAGTTAATGTGATTTACAGAGATTTTCAGTAAGCATCTGATAAAGTTTCTCATGTCTTCTGGTACAGAAATTACGCAAAAACCTTGGACTCTCTGATAGCCTCACCAATCTTTTTCATTCTTACCTGATCGACCGACGTCAATTCGTACAGCTGGAGGGTATACAGTCGTCTGAGTTCATACCTACCTCTGGAATACCTCAAGGGTCTAATCTTGGACCACTGTTATTTATTCTGTTCGTAATGATCTGATGGATAAAATTCACTCTCAACATTTAATGTTCGCAGATGATTTGAAACTATATCATGAAATTAAATCACACGACAACTCTGTTCAACTTCAGCTCGCGCTGAACCATGTTGCTAGTTGGAGCGAGGACAATTATTTGAGCTTGAATGCGTCAAAGTCTAATGTTGTTTCCTTCACAAGGAAAAGAGACCGAATTGACCGCGATTACAGCGTCGGTGGTCAGGTTCTTTCTCGATCTGATAACGTGAGAGATCTTGGTGTAGTCTTCGACCAGAATCTTTCATTTGTCCCACACATCACCTTACTTATCTGCTGCGAAAATATATGGATTCGTCATACGTTATGGCAAATATTTAAATAATTGCTTAACATACATAGGACTATTCAACACCCTAATCCGAAGCAAGATGGAGTATGGCAACATCATCCCATTGACACTTGCCATCATTGCCATCTTCAGGCTATTCAGAGAAGAATCTTGAAATTCTTAGTTTGGACGGAGTATAAAGTTTATCCACAGAGAGGAGTCAATCATAACGAATAATTGAGTCGATTTAGTTTAATCTCATTGCAGAGCAGGATAGAAACTTTATCACTCAATTTTTTTACAAATTACTGCACAATAGTATTGATTGTCCTCCTCTCTTGTCCGCTTTGGCTCCTAGAAGAATACCAATGCCAATCTCTTCTGCTTTAAATGTGTATCATAGCCTAAACCCATTCCAACTATAGTTTCTACTGTAGTGCTGCTCTACTGAAATGATTTGGATGTGTGGATTTGGAATCACTCTGTATTATTCATTCCTAAGCATAAACTAATAAATATGAGTACTCATTTCACTATTAGAGTGTTAAAATTTACAATGATTTGGCATTGAATTTGATGTCAATGAAGTCATTTTTAAGTCAATTAATTGTTTAGGAAGAGAGTCAAGTCTTTTTCGTAAACAAAGGCCTACCTACTTTAATGTAGTGGAGTACTCTAATGATTCAACGATTGTAGTTGAAAATGTGAATATTCTTATCTTAAAGGATTAATAAATATATATCTCTCTATCTATCATAACTCTTGAAAATGAGTTAATAGCCGAAACATAGTTAAAAGATGAAACTAAGTTGAGTCATTTCAATTATACTACACATTTTTTACCAACTCAGTGAAAACTGTGGAAACATCGAACCTTTGAATAATGCTCATATGTTCCTTCCGTATATGGCCGACGTAACCAATCACGTCACAAAATATGGATCCGGTTTGGCATGCGGCCGAATGCGAGCCTCACCTGGCAACTTGAGGTGAATACAACAGAGTGCGGCCGACCTTGGTTAAAAACGACCCCGCATTGATTTACTGCAACCGGCATTTCATTCTGCACGAATCGAATGTGCTTTTCGATTTTTCACCTACTTGGCCGTGTTTACGCATACTCTAAATTAGTTCAAGGAGTTTAGTTAGTTCTTCGGTTGATGTTTAACACGCGATTGGGGAACTTGAAATTGTTTGCGCCAAAGACGAAAACTAAATTATATATGAATCAGAAACAGTGATTTGTTTTAGTTTTATTTAGAATAAAACGTTTTCGCAAGAAACCGAATATAATAAAAATTTATTACTTTCAGTTGTTTTATAATAATAATAATAACAATTATAATAAATTTATCCCTTAGATATTACAACAATATATAGGACATGTCTTTGTACAGAATAACTAGATGAGAAATCAATAAATATCAGTTGAAAAATATTCTTTTAAATCATAAAAACAAAAAGTCGACAATATTCCTTTAATTGCTCTTTTGAAACTCATTTGATTCATGTTCATGATTCGGTTTGGTAGGTGATTGTAGAGCTTTATACCTACATATGTCGGTGACAATTCGAACTTAGCTGTTTTGTGTAATGGAAAACATATTGTGTTGATGTGTCGTGTTCTATAACCATGGAAGCTAGAAAGTTTATCAAGATCTGACAGTTTTCGGCGAACAAAAAGCAGACAATTAAGTATGTAGATGCAAGCTAACGGAAGAATCTTATGTTGTACAAATATCAGTCGACAAGAGTCAAGAGGTCTCAAGTTAAAAATGAGGCGAATTATCCTCTTCTGCGCAGTAAAAACTCTATTAAATCCAGATGAACCAACCCAAAGAACTATATTATAGCTCAGGTGACTGTAAACTAACGCATAATAAGTTGTGATCAAGCTCTGCAAAAGTAGTACGTGCTTTAGGCGAGTAAGTGCAAAAAAAGATTTGTTTAGCTTCTTGCATAGCTGTTCCATATGATTGTCCCATTTCAGGTTACAATCAACATGTAGTCCCAGAAATTTTGCAGTGGTTGTAGGCTTCAGTTGGCGGTCATGAAACCTCAAAACAAATGGAATATCTGAGCTGAATTCACGTAATTTAAAAAGTATTAATTCATTTTTACTGAGATTTAGCATGAGTGAATTTATATTACAACAGTCTGAAAATGCCTGAACCAATCTCTCACATTTATTCATAAGACCATCAGTACTCTTAGAGGATATGACCACTGACGTGTCGTCGGCAAAGAGGGTGACTGAGTCAACATTAATAAATTCGGGTACATCATTAACAAATAACAGAAAGATCAATGGACCCAAGACGGAACCATGAGGAATTCCAATAGTGAGTGGATAGTTTCCAGAATCAATTTTTGTTTTCAACAAATAATGAAAGACAATAGCTGGAGATCCAGTCAAGAAATACTCCTCTAAAGTGACTGTAGAATTTGTTCATCAAAAAAGAGTCCTGCAACATATAAGCCATCTAAGCAGCCATAGATAACTTCAAAAATATACATAAAAAAATAAATAATATATATATATATATATATATATATATATATATATATATATATATATATATATATATATATATATATATATATATATGAAGGATAATGGAGACATCACATCGTAAATTTAAAAATTTACTATTTGATTTCTAGCACGCCTATATGGTGAAACCATTTACTATTTGTAGCACTCCTATGGTAACATTTATATTTATGTAACTAATTTAGTACGTATGAGGTTGCCTTTTATATTTCGGGATTAGAGAACAAAAACAAATATTAATCATCGGAAATCACTTCATTGTTTTTCAAAATATACCCCATTAAGATCTATACACTTTTGCATGCGTTTGAACCACTTGTCGAAGCACTTTTTCCACTCTGATTGAGGTATCTCCAGAACATGCATTCTGAATGCAGCAACCGCTTCTTTAAGTGTCGAAAAACGTTGACCTCTGAATTTGTTTTCTACGTAGAGAATAAAAAGAAGTCATTCGGTGCCAAGTCAGCACTATACGGCGGATGACTGATCAAATCGATGTATTGGGTGCTCAAAAATGCAGTTGTTTGAGCTGATGTGTGAGAGCTCGCATTGTCTTGGTGAAGAGTGATCCGTCTTCGACGGTTAGTTTTTCTGATTTCTTTGAAGGCAACTGGCAAAAAAATGGTTGTGTACCACTCAGAATTGACTGTTCTGCGTTGTTCTAGTGGTACGGTTGCGACATGTCCAGATTTTCTGAAAAAACAGGCGACCATTTGTTTAGAAGTGCTTCGTGCGTGAACAACTTTTGTTGAATTTGGCTCATCTTTAAACACCCATTTTCGGGCTCATACGCGTAAATCCACGATTCATCACCTGTCACGATGTCATAGACGTGTTTCGAAACACCGCTATCGTATTTTGTGAGCACATCTTTCGACCAATTGACGCGAGCCTTTTTTTGAGTGATTGACAAATTGTGTGTGATCCAACGCGAAAAATTTTTTGACACTCAAATGTTTATGCAATACTCAATGTATGCTGGTTCCACTAATGCTTAAAGTTGTCTCAATCTCACGATAGTTCACATGACGATCTTGCAATATCAGTTCGTGCACAGCATCAATGGTTTTCGGAACAACAACTGATTTTGGACAACCTTCACGAAATTCGTCTTGGAGTGATCTACGACCACGATTGAAATCGCCATACCATCGATAAACACTGGTCCTTTATGGAGTTTCATCGCCAAAAATTCAATTAAGTTCATCCATGGTTCATCCGTTGCTGAGTTAATGGACTTCGTAAGTTGTAAAAAATAATCGCACGAAAATGTTCAGGATTTAATTCCATTTTTGTGCCGAGATGAATCTTTTGAGTTACTGTAAACAACACAGTATGTCAAAACGTTATGAGTATGTATAACCTCAAAAATGTCCAAATTTACGATGGAGCTGTCAGTTGAAAGATCGCAACACTAGGGTTGCTGAATCCTGAAACATAAAAGGCAACCGTATTTAAATTCCACAAAAATTTTTAACAGTTTCAACATACATTTGAATTTACTCATTCATTATCAATGATAATACACCTGGTTACAGAAAAACAATCTAATTATTTATAAAATGTAACGATTGCAACCATTTATCAATCTTATTATTTACAATATTGTTGTGAATGTAACTAACTTTCATCAGAATAATCGAAAGTCATCCTTTCCAGTTTTCTAGATTTCGAATATCATTCATAATGTTGAAAATCCACAGTTCAACTTTCAACATATCCCTTACTGAAATATTTTTATATGTAGGTTATTGAAAACGCTCGGCTAAATTCTACAAAACTTGTTCAACACTCTCTACATATATGTTTCGAAATACTCTTCCATTATAATACTTAACATATCTGGTTCAAAAAAGGAACAATTCAATTATTTTCCATATTGCTACGAAAGTAATTAACTTCTACTGTGTGTCTTGTGAAATACTCGATGGATGATGTTCAAAGAGCTCACCGTATTCGAAGCACAGAATCTTTCACGAATAGATCTTAGTTAAAATTTATTCGCCTACATAAGAAGCACGAATCGTCCGGAGAGAGTGGTAGTTGAAGAGAATAGAGAGTAATAATGAAGAACAGTAATGAAGTAAGAAATTAGGAAGTTTGAAGAATTAGCGAAGAATCCTCGAACAATATTAATTAGAGGAGTAGTACTGCAGTTACAAAAATAAATGATATTCTTTAAATCTGACGGTCGAGGTTTCTTGAAAAAAATAAAATGTATTTGTTGAATTTGAAATATTCATTGATCCCAACTGTACAATCCAAAGCTGTAAAAATATGGTTTCAAATTCCAATTTGACCTCAGGACTCTTTTTATTGTTGCATTGAAATACTGAAAACACAAAAGTACGTTATTTTGTTGTAAATCTGAATCTCTTTTTATATTACAGACTTTCCATATCTCAGATATCGTGTTCTTATGATTAGCAACAAGCTCGAAACGGATATCCACGACTGCTTCTAAGTGTGAACTCTGACGTTCATGGAAGAATATTTATGAATCAAAGAGGCGGTTTAAGTTTCACTGACTTGCGAAAATAATTATTCACAGTTTTCAGCTTATATAATGTCGCTACAAAAAACATTCCACTGGCACAAAAGCGGTCAAGAAAACGTTCTACCATTTAGTCAAGACGAGACGGTTTTTCTAACAAGCACGAGGAACATTGCTCGGAGAAATGAATTGGCCTAATTAGATGATATAACACAGCTTTGGAATTGTGACTGAAATTGGAATATTTGAAATAAGGATCACGTGTTTCTAAACTGTGAAATGACTGGATAGAAAATTCAATTCCCTTGGTTAAACATTGTTTACACACACACACACACGCATACATAGCTTATGAATAGTATGATGTAAAATGGCGAAGGAGCCGGGTTATTTAGAAAGTTTTAAAAAAATTATTATTCAGTATAACTTCTTGAAAAGTTTAGGCAGATTAGAAGAAAATAGTCGAATATATTTTAATTAATACATTCGATTGACTCATAAACGAATCTGAAATTACAAAATGTCCAGAATCTTAAAAAAAAACGGAATGATTCCATTATTATCAATTATCATCATAGTATATTAATCAAAATTGAATGTTTGATGGAATAAGGAATTACCTGTATATCAAATATTATAAGAGACATAACTTCAAAAGTCCGCAAATTTTTCTGCGTGGCAAAAACACTTCTTTCCAATATTTATGTCGAAACGTAAAATTTCGGACAACTAAATCATCACCTAGACTTAGTCTGACTGAAAGGTTTTCTAACGTGAACAAAATTGAATCACTATTACGACAGTACTTTGTGCATAATTAAATGAGAGGTAATAATAAAAACTTGTCTAAAAATCACTGACTGAACAATTATTTATTCGACTAGTTTCGCCTTTTACAGCATTATCAAGAATGAATACATATTACAAAGACAACCTATAAATATTCTGCAAACCTGTTCGGACCACCTAGAATAGAGGTGGGGGTTTCCAAATTAACAGAGATTTAACAGCGGGGAATGGTTTAGGTCTAACTGGTCATTAAGAAGATCGTACTTATCGGATTTTTGAAGTTTATTTATTTCCATGGCTTCCAGGTAGTTCATTTTAATCCCTTTTTCACAGTAATGAAGTATCTTAGGTTTAAAACAACTTGAGATCTTATGTCCTGTCGACTCTAGATGTTCCCGAAAAGTAGATTGTCCGTTTTTTACGTGTTCTTTTAGCCTAGTTTCAAAACATCTTCCGGTCTGGCCAACATATGACGACTTAAATTCAATGATCCATAGGGCTTTTTCGATTCCCTTATCTAAACAAGACCTCAGGGAAGAACTTAATGTGATTCGCACGATAGGTAGGAACAATCAGTTCCCACTGAAAATAATCAATACACTAATTATAAAGAAAGAGAAACGCTTCATCAATAGACTTTTATATAGGCCGCACTACATCAATAGTAATAATGACAGAAATGAATTAAGATATGTGAGCATCCCTTATACACACGTTCCCTCTTCAAAAATCATCAAGTTCTTCAAAAATAATAATTTAAATATAGCATTTTCAAGTCACAGTAGATTGGATAGAATGATCTTCAATAACAAATTGTCCGAATCCGAGCCAATGAAGAAGTATGGAATTTATAGGTTAGACTGTGAAGAATGTAAGTCGTCATATGTTGGCCAGACCGGAAGATGTTTTGAAACTAGGCTAAAAGAACACGTAAAAAACGGACAATCTACTTTTCGGGAACATCTAGAGTCGACAGGACATATTGTACATAATTTTCAAACAATATTTTTTGAATATTCTCAAACGATAAAATTGTGTCGTTCTGTATAACCATCCATTACTGATAATACTACTGGTAAATAACCACCTGCTACTGGTAGATAGCATTGAAATTTCAGGAGTAGTTCTTGAGTTTGCTAATCTGAACCACATCACTCATCTCAGAACGATAAATCAAACCAGTAAACTATTGTCTCGCGAATAAAAAATATAGAGTAAACGAAGGGAGAGCTCATGAACTGCAGGATGGTCTTCTCAGAAGTTTACCCGTGGGATAGAATGACAGTTTGGTGATCTATTGCTTCATACAGAAGTTCATTGGGTTAGTACAGGCACGGTTTTGCAAATTTGGAAGCTTTATTTTCTGGTTTGACGTCGTTTTCAACAAATGATATTAATATTTTCATATGGAGGTTAACTGCAGATCTAAGTATTATTAACGTGAAGCTTTAAAACAGTATACACCAAAAATATTGATGAAAGAATTTCTGATATAGTACCAGAAAAATTGGAGCTCTGAGAAGAAAGTTTCATCCAGAGTGAATAAAAACACTTGTTTTGTTAGAAACTGGCGTTTGATAAGCAAGTCCATTCATATCCTTACGATAACAAAGAACATACTGCATTCTTACAGAACTGAAAAATCAGTTTAGTATACTTTTGCGAAATTCCAGATAACTTTAATTTTGCAGCAGTTTATCACATCTCTTTATGTACGAATTAATACTGAGGAGTTTTCCTTTTGCGTCATGCAACAATAAGACTTTCAAGATTTTTGAGGTGGTTCTTCGCAAATTTCTCTCCACTGTGAACAGTGAAAATCACTGTTCACAGTGGATTCACTCTCAACAGTGAAAATGGTTGAACGTTCACCTTCAAGGAGAGTTTTCAAAAGCAAATGTAATTATGTTCAGGCATTTTTTGAAGAGTAACGTTCAATTTTGATTCGAGGTTGTTTTTGCGAGTAGGAGGTGTTCCAAGGCCACTAGGTCCAGAAACCTACTACCAAATAAACATCACGACAACTACATTCGAATATCATCTACTAACTATCAACCTCTTAGTATAAAAATGCTTGAGAATAGAAAGATTGCACCACTCACATTTATGAAACTTATATAATAAAGTTAGTTCTTCTACTGAAATTTCATCATTATTTCAATTTTCATATTGGATAGTTATACTTAATAGTTCAATTATTAAATAAAATTATATATTTTCAGGCAATAAAAACAGTATTATTTGAAAACAATTCTTCCTACTTCGTTAGATAATGCATAGTAGAGTTATTAAAATGAAAGGTAGCTCAGATGTTCCCTAGTAGTCTCAAACTACGACGTGTCATTTTGTCGAATAGTTTCCTACACTTAATTTCTGGAATTATATCAAACTGAAAACTTGTGTTAATTTCGAGACAACTTTAGTAACAAACACATTAGAATAGCCGCGCCTATTGTTCACGTGATATATAACGAGGTAGATTAATACTGAATTCATGATCGATACCGAGTTGGAATTTAATTTCATGTTCCCCATTCAATTCGACCCAAGGTTAAACCGAAAGAGAAGGACACCACAGTGCATGTAATGCAACTCTTACCTTGAATAATAAAATTGTTCGTAGGATTATTTCAGTACGTAGGACCATCATATAATAACTGTTTGATCGATCAGATGGCAAAACGCCCTATTATCTACTCCCTCAAGGGAAATACACCAGAATTTATACAACACATTAATGAAATAGGCTAATATTATGAATAATAAAAGTTCATCTAATTAGGATCTGTGATAAACTTTCCAGAATGTATTCTGAAAACCAGAAATTCAATTTCATTATATGACAATGATCTTATTTCTAAACAACAACAGCTACATGGCCTAATTTGTTTCGTGTCGAACCCTTTGAATATTTATGAAAAAACGACTTCAGTCTTGTAGTGTCGTACAAGTTATTTACCAAACCTTATATATATATATATATATATATATATATATATATATATATATATATATATATATATATATATATATATATATATATATATATGTATAATTTCAATGAAATTCTAAAATTGGACTTCATGTTTATGTCACAATTTTATAATTTTATATATGAAATTTTATCAACATCTTGTTGTAAGTATCTAGCCGACAAAATTGTTATCAGAAATGAATTACAGTTTTCGTGCTAGGTCTCTGGATATTTGAATCAACTGAATAACGAATACAAAATGATGAAACTATTGAATGAAAAAACACGAATTCAAAGATATTTTTAAATAAATATAAGAAAGGGAAGAAAAAATATTTAGTAATATTATACTGGGTTTATGGGGTTAATGGTACGACTGGAGAAGTTAATACGGAAGTGACCATTTCCATATTATGAATGAACGCATATTGGATGACTTGATCATTGCTTCGGCAAGGCGGCAACTTTTTATCCTTCAAATTGTCCTGAACCAATATTCAAAGACTATTGAAAAACATTTTCGAGGGTCTTCGTTTGTTTATGTTATCTCCAAGTTTCTCATATCTGAATCTTGCTACACGGTTCTAATAAGAGTCAACAAGCTCGAAAATCGAAAGTTCCAACGGGTTTTATATATACATATATTTGTGTGTGTGTGTTTTTTTGTTTCCCGTTCTATAAAAGTTTATCCTTATTCATTCAAGAGTTTATTTATATTAATACCTGTTAATTCATGAACTCATTAAAGTACAGGCATAAAATATTCGAAAATTCATGAAATAATTTTCAGTTTGAAAATTTTTGGATGCAGCTATCTTCCTACTACTTCAGAAATCATTATGAAAATAAAAATATCTCTAAAAATTGAAACCAGATTGAATCTTGTATTTGTAGAGTTATGTGAATTTCATTATTAAACTATAGATATTTTCGATACACCTGCATAAAAAGTATACGAAATATGTAGAATTGATCATTAATTTTCATATATCGTGAATTTCCGATTGCTTTGGACTCTTTAAAACACATTGAATTATGTCGCTCAAATAAAGTAAAAATATTGCCGTTTTTTCGCAGAATTTTCACGGTTTGTAGGTTATATCGATTATTAATTAAATCGTTTCAGAGGGAAAAGTGGCTAATTACAAACGCGTGCAACGAGCCAAAGATAACGGAACTGTCGATCAAAGGATAAAAAGGGTTGGAAACATAATGAATAGCATTATGAGCAATAGGACTGGAGAAAAAGTGAACAACGTGTTTATTTTGTAATCTGAGTAGTTTGATATATCTGTATATGTATATAAAAATATAGTGAAATAAACTCAAAAATGGTAATTTAGAGACGCGGAAATGCCGTTCCGGCGCATTCGCCATTTAGCAAATATCACGATGAATATCAAGATTATTTTTGAATGGTTTGGAGAATATACTTTGAGACTAGGCGTTTCAAAATTTACTGTGGTTCCCACCCATTTCCTATAAGTTTTTCAATTCTGATTCAAAATGGAAATAGTTAGAACTGGACCCCAGATTTTTATAAGGGTAATATGTGGCCAATTATTTGGTAGAAAATTTAACACAATTTGAATAAAACTAAGTAGATTGTAATTTTCACTTTAATTTGGTAGAAAGGAGGATTGAAATACCAATCGCCTGCTAATAATTGGTATTTTAATCCTCTAATTGAGAATTAAAATACCAATGCGTTGCATAAGGAGAATGCTTATTATTTCTGTTGATTAATCAACATAATTCGAAATGAACATTTTTCGAAATTAAAATTATGAAAATTGGTTATTCAAATGTTGCCGAAAGTTATGAATAAATGAGAAACTTCTATAATTTCTACTGAGTGTTGATCAAACATTAGACAATAGTTCATTGATTGTCGACGTCTGTTTTGTTTCGAAGTATATAGCATTTCGAAAAATATAACAGCAACGTTTTTCACAAAATGAATATTTTATGTCCTCAATTTGAAATAATTGTCTAATTATGTCAGATGAGTTCCAAAACTCTGACATTATTCCCCCAAAAAATATTCTTCTTACATACGTTTACAACACAGATATTTTATGATTTTCAGAACATTAATGAGTACGTTTGAAAGGTTTTTCACAGGAAAAATATAGCAATATGAATATTATATAGTTATGGAAATTATTCATTATTATAGTTTGGAATTTCGGTTTATTGTCAGAAGCTTATCGAAAGTTGGCGATTTCGATACAGAATTCTAATAAAGAAATTGAAAGGAGGTATGTAGCTACATAATTGTGTTACTATGTTTGATCTTTCATTTTTTCGAGAATTTCATAAATATTATAATGTAATAATTCAAATAAAATATCAAACGCGATGCTTTGAGTTAATTGAAAAGTGATCCGGAAATTATCATTCTTTGCAGTAATTCTATTTTATTAGCCGTATAGATGAATGTTGGATTTTTCGTAGCAGGCTCTTGCTAGTAACTCCGTGAAGTTTTTTATTCATTATATCTTCTTCAACACTGGATTATGTGATAATTACGCATATTTTTTGAATTTTTCTCTTTCATTGTATGAACTTCATTCATACTTTATTTCTTCGTTAATTTCGATCTTTTCCATTTCTTACTTCATATTATTCTGTTTATTCTTGAACTTTTCGAATTTCATTGAAAACATTGAAACATTGACCTCAGCGAAATTTATATTTTCAATCAGGTAATTTTCGTAATAAGTGGAAAAAATGTACAGTTTGTACTATGTCGTTATTTTTCAGTTATAGTTGAACATTGACAAAGAAATATTCTACATATTTTTATGCGAATTGTACCCTACTACTAATGATATTCTAATTGGCATCCTGTATGATGTTCAGCTCCTCTTAAACCAAGTTATACTTCTCCAACATAGGTGAAGTGATAAATCTGAGTGTTTGTACTTGAACACGTGGAAACTTGTTACTGAGATACGTGGTGAGAAGGGAAGTGTGTGAAAATTTAAAATAATAGCCACCGGGAAATACACTTGGAAGTGCCGAAGAGAACTTTACGCCCCACAGAAAATGCATTATTCATGTAAGAAAACCTCTTCTTTCTCGAAGTATACGACGTAAAATACAAAGCTGAATGTACGACTAACTTTTGGAGAAGACAGTTTCAACCAATTTAGATCCACTGTATTCTATTTTCAGTCTGAAAACTAAAATAAATACAAATGTTTCAGTCAGACACTACATTCTATGATATATCTTCAAATAAATGAAGACAAGTCCGGCAATATATACATACGATTGTTTTATTCACTTTTTTATTCCACGTGTTGAAGCTTAACAGCTAATAAAACTGTATGAATCATTCAGGTCGCGACCTTCTAAGAACAATCGATTCTTTATTTCCATTATTAACTTTACACTGGAAGGTAATATCCTTGAAACACTTTTTATTATTTCATATATGCATTTATGAAATGATATTTTCTACCTCGGAAAACCCAGAAACTGATTAATTATCTTACATTTCAAAATGAAGTACTTTTTAAATTTTATTTTGTTCAGAATCAAAACTAATTTTTTCCTATATTTTCAATTTTTTTCCGCTGAGCTCGTCAATCAATACTTATATTATATTTGAAACGTATATATTATAAATTATTGATAACCTGGATGACCTTGTATCGAGCTTTAATGAAAAATCAATGAAATTTTTATACAGCTATTTATATACGAGCATCAGGGTTAATGTCGAGTTGAACCACAAAGTTTCCACATGAATATCTAATAAATCGGCGAAATAAAAATGTACCCTCCTCAGTGGTATTTTTTAATATAATGACCGAGTTGAATGATTACCTCAGGGAAATTAATACATTTTATTTTCATATGAATACTTTATTTAATCGAATGCTATTTATTATTCATGGGTTTAACAGTGTAAACATTCATCTATTGTTGTCAAACATTGAATTATGAACAGAACACCAATGACCAAATATCCAAAAACGCAAATTGATTCGTAATTATCAATTGTTCCAATTGTTAATTCTGAAGTAGTGCCACAGCCACCTTTAATATTGAAGGTGGCCGTGCCCCCTGAGTCTGTGATAGTGAACTGATCATGGTGTGATATATGAAAGATATTCAACAGAAATCAGAAATAAGGAACTTCGAAAGAAATTTGTACGAGTTTAATTTCAGATTAAGCCCTCTCATCCAATTGTTGAATATATTTATAGAAGTTGGCATCAGTTTCTTGCCTAGTGAAATGAATTCTTTGTTCGCCAAGCCCTCATAACATCTTAAATACGTAAATGATAATATCGATATCATTATATTATAATGTTTTCAAAAAACGAACCGAAAATTTTTCTTCTGACGTGACCTAAATTTTTCAACTCTGGGACAAAGTATGAAACAATGATCAAAAGCTTTCCAAACTCTTTATTAGGAATATAGGAGGATTTCAAAATATATGTATCATCGTTTGTTGCGAAATTGAGACGATATATTCAATATGAGGGTGTTGGAAGACTGCAAGCGAAACCTGTCGAGAACACTTTCTCCGATAGAATATTCAGTAGTGTTATATAGCAATACTACTGTTACAATGATGTTGAACGATCAGATGTGCATGAAAAACTTGTGGAATATTTCCATCATATGTGAGGAGTGAATATAATTTAAGATGGAATGGTAGAGGTAGTGGTTGAAGAAGGACTTGATATCATATGAATAAAACAATACTTCCATGTATTTTGTTGGTCTATTAACCTTCTTTTTGACCCAGAACTGATTAAAGTGAATGTTACGGCAGTGCTTCGAATATATGAGCATTATTAAGTCAGGAAGAAATCTTAAACGCATAAAACAGTTTAAAAATTATAATATAGAAAATTACCACACTTGACTTAAGTTTCACTGAATATCAAAAACTCTACATATGTTTCGGGTGGTTAACCCATTATCAAGAGTATACAATATTACTCAATACAATATAGAGTAATATTGTATACTCTTCATTTGAAATTTTTGAACTGAATTGAAAAATTGAACTCTTGGCTTAATATTCCATGATTATATTTAACCACATGAAATTGTCAACATGTTTCGAGCGTGAGCTCATTTTCAAGACTGAATCTTTGAATCTTGAAGTCTTGAAAATGAGCTCACGCTCGAAACGTGTTGGCAAATTCATGTTGTTAAATATAATCGTGAAACATTAAGCCAAGAGTTTAATTTAATTTAATATTTAATTATGTTTCATCAAGAGTTAAGCGAGAAGTCAATCTCAGTCATTAAACTCAATCATTGACAAGTAGGCAAACATGTACCTGTCTCAGAAATGGAAGTATCATTTTCGTGTCAAAATAATTTGAATATGACTCTCAATACTGAAGGATATACTTTGTTAGTGTACACGGTGTTTGACAAGATATTTTGATGGTAGATTTTTTATTGCCTCTGATTCTATAAATTACTACCATCAGCGAGCTGACAATTTTGGTCATAGTTGAAATCAGGATGTACGAGAAAAAGTTAATTTATGGTTAGTATGATTCGTTCATCACTGAATATTTCACTGAATAGTGTTTCAGTTCATGAAAAATTGATAATTCAGTTATTCCCATTAGGTATAAATCGTTACGTAATGAAAATGCGTTATGTTCATAAATAAATTCATCTTTTTCAAACGTACTTTTGGTATTTTAAGTTACATGTCTCCATGACAGTACACAAACGATAAATAGTGTAATAGATCCCATCCAGACTTTGTGTGCCAACAGATCTACTGTTATTGATGACATTTTATCTGAGCCATTTTATTACTTAGTTTGCAATTTACTTCCTATTATATTTTGAAATAATTTTACGAACGGTTCTATTGTATTGTATAATGAAATAGGGTCTATATAGTACATATAGAGTGTATAATATATCCACACGAAACTAGCATTGTTTTGGTCAAGTCCCAAATCACCGAAGTCAAAAAGCGGCAAAATTGAAAAAAATAAGAAAGCAGATTCTGAATTTTAAGAATATTTGTTGACTAAATCAGAACGTGACAATATTTTGGGAGAATAAGTCGATAAATTTTGGAACTTTAATAAAATTAATCTAATGTAGGTATTCATAAAATAGAACTGTGAATGGGTTTATTGGACATAGAGGCTTAAAAACATGCCTGAAATTCACAGTGGAAAAGGACGTGTTCAATGAAGCATACGCCTTATTGTGTTGAATAATATTGCCAGAAACTCTCCGATAATAACTTTTCTGTAATCCTCTCAATTTTAAACATTCCGATAAACCTTAATCTTGTCTTCATATTTGCCGGTCTTCGCGGCTTACTTGGGAGAACAACCGACTATGGTGCGGTAGAACCATATCGGGACCCGGTGAAGGCATGGGTCTTTGTGTTTTCTATGATTTGGGTAGTTTAATGATGATAATTGTTGTGGGACGTACATTGATAACAAGCCTATTGGCCGCTTGGAACCGCCATAAAACTGCAAGTCCACTGAATTTTAAAAATTCGTATCTCTGAACAATATGATAATAAACCTTTTGAAAATAAACCATTTTTTCCACATTGCATGTGGCCAGGTATGTAATTTCAAATATGTTCAGATATAGGCAATTTAGATTTAAATCAGACCAATTTTAGATTTTTATATAGAAATAACTTTTCTCTTTAAAATGTTCATTGAAAGAATTCAATGGAATGAATGAATATTTATAATTATGTTTATTAACATGAATAATAGTTAAATAGGATAACCCCCAAATTCTTCAATTATCAGACATAAAATATTTCTTCGAATCATATATAAGTAAAGTCCAAGTTGGCCGAACAAATTCAAGAAGTTCTTGCTTTTCCTCAAAAAAAAAAAAAAACCTTTGAATTTACATAGTACTTTTTCGTAATATACTTACACAAATATGTGTTTGCTGTTACATATCTGTTATGTTCATTTTATATATTTGTCGAGAATTGCCATTATATTACACGAGAAATTTCGTAAAATTATTCAATTTTGTTTTCATATGACTTTATCATGATTCCTTTATATTTATCACTTTTTGTAAAAACAATTTTCGATCTGAAATATTTTTTGAAACGGATGTTTCAATAAATGGTGTACTTCACGATTATATTTCATTATCTATATTTACGACCTATATCATCTGAAGAAACACTCTATAGCTGAATTGTTGATGGGATTTGAATTTTTCGAACGACTATTTTATAACAATATTCTCCAAACATTGAAGTGCGTATATTGAATATACCTCAATATGGATTTATGATATTCGCTGACGATCTGGTTTGTAATGTCACCATTCAAATAAACGTACAATAACCTAGAGGAAAGCTTTGTGCCTTGCTCCGATTGTCTGGTTGCATGAATAATGGAATTTGATACCAGATGTATCACACAGGTGGCGTATAACTATCTATTTCTATGAAATTGCTGTATATTAGTATTTTCTGTATATTGGTTGTGTGTATAAATGTTTCCAATCACTTAAATAGCATTATCATCTATTTCAAATTAGGTCTACCTATAATATATTTATTTCAACCATAAATGTTCACTATCATTAACTGAATTTGATAACAATTGAAAATCTAACAAACCGCTGAATAACAATAGAAACTAAGATATGTTGAAATTCCTGGTGACAGTTCACTGCGTGAATGAAGTGAGTGTGACATTTGCAGTCGATTTTACAAGGACCTTTATGAATTATATAAGCTTATCAAGAGTTTGCAAGAATTTTTTTTTGGGCTTAGGTATAGCTTGGAAAATAACAGTTACACAGATTATTAAGCCCACACCAAAATATGCAACTTCAAATTTTTTATGGTTTATGGTATTATTATGGAATGTAACTCATGAAAATCATTATGATAATTTAAATGATTAAAGACAATAGTAGGATCTATATAAAAGTGGAAATTAGTCGAAATTTCTAACTTATATATAAGTGGAAATTGAACAATTATCTTTTGATAATATAATTGTAAATTTTCACGTTATATTTCTGAATAATGTTCACTGGAGGGTATACAGTCGTCCGATTTCGTACCTACCTCTGGAATACCTCAAGGGTCTAATCTTGGACCATTGTTATTTATTCTATTCGTAAATGATCCGATGGATAATATTCACTCTCCACATTTGATGTTCGCAAACGATTTGAAACTATATCATGAAATTAGATCAAAGGACAACTGAGTTTAACTTCAGCTCGCGCTGGACTATGTTGCTAGTTGGTGCGAGGACAATTATTTGAGTTTGAATGTGCCAAAGTGTAATGTTGTTTCTTTCACAAGGAAAAGAGACCGAATCGAGAGTGATTAGAGTGTCGGTGGTCAGGTTCCTTCTCGTTCTGATAAGGTGGGAGATGTTGGTGTAGTTTTCGATCAGAAGCTTTCCTTTGTCCCCCACATCACCCAACCTATTTCATTTGCCGCAAAAATATATGGATTCGTTATACGTAATGGCAAATATTTTGATAATTCTTCAACATTCATAGGACTATTTATTACCCTAATCCGTAGAAAGTTGGAGTATGGCAGCATGATCTGGCATTCTATTTACACGTGACATCAACGTCATCTTGAGACTATTCAGAGAAGGTTCTTGAAATTCTTATTTTGGAGGCAGGATAAAGTTTATCCACAGAGAGGAGTCAATCATAACGAATTATTGGGTCGATTTAGTTTAATCTCATGTCAGAGCAGGAGAGAAACTTTATTACTCAAATTTTTGTACTAATTACTGCACAATAGTATTGATGGTCCTCCTCTCTTGTCCGCCTTGAAATTTCGTGTTCCTAGGCAAAACTCTCTTAATACAGAATTATTCCACCTAAACACTCCGAGGACCAACTCCATAATACATCCCCCCATTTGGTTCATGGAGTTTACATTCAATGGAGTTGCCAATAATTGTGATATTTACTTTGACTCCATAGAAGTTATTATCAGGAGTTATGTGACCAAAGAAAATTGACTAAAATGAATTGATTTAGATTGAGTACAATATTTCATTGAATGCTATAAAGTAGTTATTAGTTACTATTTTTATCAGATTTTATTATAACTTTTTCATTTGAATTATTTAGTTAGTATTCAACATGGTTTTCACTCGTATTTTCTATAATTGGGTGTTTTACCTTTTGAGAATAAAGAACCTATTATTACTATTAATGTTTAATATAATGGAATTTCTTCAGTTTCAGTCTTCTAATAGGAAATTTATAAAGTATATTCTTTTCTTTTTGAAAATTTCAAGAGAAAGTCCCATCACTGTGAGACAATGGAAAGAACCAGTGGACTCTTATTCATTGGTCAGTAATGTCCAATATCTATACAAACGACTCGAAAAACAAAATATTTCATCAAATCAATAACATTTATGATTAGTTTTTATGAAAGAATTGGGCTTTCATGTTTCGATTTCTTCGAGTGAGTTCTAACTAACACCGATTTCGAAAAACCTTTTAATTATACAATCAAAAGCTTATGACCTTTTTAATCACTACATAGTATAAAGCAAAGTCGCTTTTTCTGTCCCTTTGTCTCTTTGTACGCTTTAATCTTTGAAACTACGCAACGGATTTTGATGCGGTTTTTTTTAATAGATAGAGTGATTCAAGAGGAAGGTTTGAATGTATAATAACATCCACTAAATAGTGGAGAAGTACTGTTATTTTTGAGGTTTCTAATGTGATGTCGTAAATAATTACAGCGTTTGCGGCGGTTTTTTCCGCTTAAATTGCAAACGCAGGCTGAACCCTACGAGTTTTATCAAAGTTGCTTTCTCTGCCCCTATAAATAATCTTTAAAACTACTAAGTATTGTACACATTGAAAAGGTCTACAGAAAAGTCCGTGATGGTATATGTCTATCTCTTATGGATAACCCACAATACTAAGTATTTTTTTGTCATTTACTATTTTTGCGACAAATAATGTCTAATTTTCGAAGCGAATTTAACATTTCGAATTTAACCAATAAAACATTAATCCTTATCCAATTAAATACCTTAAATACATTGTAGATTTTATATAGATTTATATGGCCCTTAACAGCATATGATTTAAATGAATATTTTCGAAGATATTACAGATTTACAGAGAAAGCGACTTATATATATTATATAAGTCTTATATAATAAGTACTTATATATATATATATATATATATATATATATATATATATATATATATATATATATATATATATATATAATTATAATAATTTATATGGCAAAACAACGTTGGCCGGGTCAGCTAGTTTAAGTCATAAGGTTTTAAATACTTTATTGATATTTTGAAATAGAACGTAATTATTCAAATTCTTTCACTTTCATGTTTGTCTTGAAATTGGAGTAAACGTTAACATGAGATTCAGTCATAAAGAATTTTACAAGTCAAAATCCGATGGAATTTCCTAAGAATAAAGTTTTTTCTCTCTGTTATGACTACAGAACATTACCAAATTTCGTGACTCTAGCTATTTTCTTTCCTTTTCGAAACCACTACGTAACAAAATTGAATTTGTTCCAAGCAATTTCAAGTTGAAACTGTGTTTTAACCCGATTTCAAATGAAATGGAAAAACACCATTTTCGTTGAATTTTCACCTCGATAAAATCTTATACCTTATAAGCGAAAATATTTGGAATGGTATACATTTGGAAAAATATTTATTGAAAATATAGAATATCGGAAAATTAGACTTTTTATCATCTATTGTTGACTCAAACTCAGACATATTCATAAAAGATATGGAGGTTCAATTGAAAATTAAAACACTTTTATTATCAGAGTATTCAACAATATTACTGAATATTACTATAGTATTGTTAAATACTCTTAATAATGGGTTAACACCATCCGAAACATATGTCGAGTTGTTATTATATTCAGTTAAACTTAAGCCAAGTACATATTTTAATTTCAATTTACTATTATTAGACATATTATTTAACATAGGATTAATTTAATTTTGCTCTGTGAACTGAAATGAATGAGTTTTGAACAGAACTAAAAATATTTTGTTAGTAAAACGGAACGTACAATTTCGATTGTCAATAATTCGATAAATCGAAGCAGATGATCCAGCCATTAAAACTGTAAGAAATGCGACTACACAAATTGCTTCGTTTACAAGTATTTCATCTATTTGTTTAATAATGCCTTCTTGATTTACAACAATAATCCAACTGTTTTCATAGTTTTTGAACAAGGTTTGAAAATGGGAATTTTCAAGTGAATCTTGACGAAGTTAATTAGTTGTACTTAATTCATGAAATTTAATCTACAAAAACTTTGAGTATTTCAAAATCCAAATATTTATCAACCCATAAATTGCAGAGAATTTTTTCTCTAAATTTATCACACATATGAATAATTTTGGAATATTTCATGCTTGTTTATGTTTTATATGAATGCATGAAAAATAACATATTTGTTGATATGAACTGAATTTTCTGTAATTAATTGATATGACCAGGTGTCCGAATATATAAATAGAAACCATAGATATATGAAAGACTATATTTCACAGAATGTACCTAAGTTGAAGGCTTAAATTTAACGATTTACTTCTACAACACTATTTTGAAAATGACCTATCGGTCGAAACCAGTGTTGCTATTACTACAATAAATATTTAAGTAATTTTGAACATAAATTTGTTTCAAGTTAATTCTGTTTTCAGAATATAAAATCTTAAATATCGTTTATCGAAAAAAAATTGATGTTTGAATTTCAGTTGAAAAAGTTAAAGCGGTTTGACAATGTAAACATGAACTCATCATTTTTCGTTTTACCCGTTTGAGATTTGAATAGCGAGCAATCATCTCATCTGTATCTATGCAAAATGGCGGTCTGGAGAAATGCTGCGCGTCGCTAGGATACCCATCCCGTATCGATCTGACCCCACCCTTACTACGGCCCACTAGATGATAAATATATCAACTTATAATGCAAAAACTTCGCGATCTTCCCTCCTTTGTCCACAAGCGCCCTACAGGTGTGCCCGGTATATCGTCACACAAATGTCTTCACTTCGCGATGACAAAAGACTCACCTCCATAATTTGGCCTTACTCTCTTGTCGTAACTCACTCCGAATGAATCCAGGATTGCCGATATGTTGACATCGCCTAGATAACTTCCGCCTTGCGACCTGGAGATCAAATTATCACTGTTCAAAACATGCCTAGCTGAGAAAGCACACAGACTACAATGTAAAATAATACGGAAAAAATCCTTAAATTTATACATTCAACGATAATAAATTTTGATTTGTATCGTAACTTGTAATTAGCTTGCAGTTGGAATAATTACTAAATACACAAAACAGGTATTTTTCAGGCAGATCTCATGTATATTTTGATGAAAATTCATCAAATCATCAATCTTCAATTACACTATTATTATATTATAATAATAAAATTATAATAATGAATATGGACATAACAGATATATAGATAAATAACTTCGTATCTATGAATATGTACACACATACCTACAAGCAGGTATATATATATATATATAGGTATAAATTTGCAATATTATTTGAGAGGAATTTCAAATATATTCTCAAAAACATGAGTCTACTCATTTTTACGCTGGTTAATGGATATGATTTGACTTCATCAATGTGTATATATATTTATTTTTTTTTAATATCTTAGCAATAACAGGCTATTTTCAATGTTAAAAACCTTCTTTTCGTTGACGTTTATATTATTTTCGTTGGTGATATACAACGAAAATAAAGTTTTTTACATTGAAAATAGCCTGTTATTACTGGAAACATTGAAAATAAACTTTGTTAAACAGGCAATATTATATGCATTGTCTTTTGTCATTGTCTATAGCTAGCTTTTATGAAACAATTTTGACGTACATACGTTTCACCAATACAATGGCTTTTTCGAAATGGTCTGAAGAAGCCATCGTGTTGGTGAAACGTAGGTCACAACTGCTAAATAACAGTAAGTTCAAATCATAAGCGTTTTTCGTCCGTTTCTACCATTTTGATTTCAAAATTAAAATGGTACAATTTACTATGTGTACATATATATATATATATATATATATATATATATATATATATATATATATATATATATATATATATATATATATATATATATATATATTTATATATCTGTATGGTTTATAATACAGGTATGAAGTTTGTAATAATTCAAATATTTTTGGCAATTTATTTGCTGCACTTATAACTTCGTGAAAATTTTCATATAAAATTTAAGAGATACTAAAATAACTAGATTTCTCCTTTATTGTTCAATGATGAATGTTCAATGTTAAAAATGATAAATATTCATTTGAAATTTTAATTGTGTTAAAATTAACTGTGTCAAACTATTTCACTAACTGCTGAATAGCATATAGGTTCCAATAGATGAATTGTGGTTACGATTTAAAAGGTATACGAATAAACTTTTCTTTGAAAAATTTTCGAACTTTTCCTACAAGTCCTACAATGGTATCAAATTGAAAAATTTTATAAAATTTTCAATAACCAAAGTGTTGAAACTAAATATGATAAATGAGTGAAATGTTTAGGTTTTGAAAACTTACCCAGCAACCATCCAAGGTAGGGCCAAGGCCAGCAGCACGAATGGGGGCCCCATTCGGCTGAGCCCCATTGCGAGGCAACCTACACGTGTATTCTAATGTTCGTCATTTCTTCCGGCGATTGCCACACGCGGAAAAGAATGTTTTGGTGTCACATCTGACTCCGTACTAGGAGTGGTGTCTAGACCCAGCCAAGTGAAGGGCTACTACGCGCATGTTGAGAAAATGGGAAAATTAAATCTTCGACGGCCCTAACAAACGACGGTGCGAGGCTCTTTGTTGAACGCGCTTTGGGAAGACGTGATTTTGTTAGAACGGGTTCTGGTGTA
This sequence comes from Henosepilachna vigintioctopunctata, assembly GCA_030704895.1. NCBI lineage: Eukaryota > Metazoa > Arthropoda > Insecta > Coleoptera > Coccinellidae > Henosepilachna > Henosepilachna vigintioctopunctata. The sequence goes on from JARQZJ010000093.1 coordinate 920,683, forward strand.
GAGGGCGCTTCGGCCAAAGCGAACTGCAAATTTTACGATTTTGCACGATCGGTTCTGAATGAAAAGTGCAAAGGTGATTATGAAGTTTTCCGTTGAACATTGGCGCGAAAATATATGATTTTCCCTCATAGTTTTTTTGTATTTCGTAATAGAAGCTTTATCATTTTCTTATTGAGGTATTGCTCTGAGAAAATTTAAATTAATAGACAAAAAAGTATTGTCTCGTTGGCTTTTATTGCATCAAACACAAATTTTTATATTCATTTTGACGGAAAGTTGATTCTATATATGTTATTTCAGATTATTTTCTTATAAATAGTGTGCAATTGCACGGTGACTTTAATCGGATTTACTGGGGCAGAATGTGTTCGAATCACAGAAAGTTGTTGCTATTGTTATTAAATATAAGTTCTGAGAAGTAGGATGAATTAAACTAGGGGATCTCATCACTGGGATTTTCCTTTTTTTATATTTATATTTTATAATTTATTTTAGATTTATAGAAGTTTATCAACATAGGAAACATTATGCAAACCATGAATGATGTGGAAATAAATGTATTATTTTATTTTTATATATACTATATAAATCTATATTCTATAATATAGATTTGAGTAGCTCAGTCTATTGAATTCAGAATATATCTATATGTTTTTCTTTCTTCGACTACCATAATCGATTAGAAAATGAGAAGAGTTGAGACGAAATATCAATTATTAGTTAGTTTTAACTGGGTTAGTTTTAACTTCCTTATTGCAGGTATAATTGGCTTTCTTATATCGGTTTTAAGGAAAGGATATTCAAACTATTCAATAGTGAGACGATTTCTCAGAAAGAATCATATACAAATATAAATTTCAACATAAATAGTTTAACAAAAAATCAATGAAATTTGTTCAGAGAAAATAATTACAAGTATGAAGGTAAGCATGAGCTATGATACCCAATATTATCTAAAATATCTGAAGGTAATTACGTGATTCATATTACAATAAGAATAAAAATTTATATATCTACACGAGAGGAGGATTAATTTATTATTATAAAAACATACTTGCTTCTGGTATTTTAACCATCAATTCGTTTATTGTTTTTAGAATGATAATTTCTATGTAAGCTTTTAATTCTATTAATTGCGGAAATGAAAGTGTAGTAATAATCATTAGTGATAATAAATTATAATTTATATTCCAAATAAATAAAAATTATGATTTATAGACCAAATTTTTTTGATATATCGATTTCTGTAGTTTCCCATGTCCATTATATTGTTTGTAAGCATAGATTTTTCCCCAGGAAGCAAGCTGACGTTAATATGACGTCATATATTGGTTTCAATATATGAGAAATGACTTCGAAATATAACAGCCTCAAGACGTCATTTTAAACTGTTCAAAAGACGTAATTAAATTACGTTTTTAGGTATTCAGAATTAGAACATTTGTCATTTCATGAAAAATTAACGGTCATAAATTGACGAAAATAGTACTTTGCGCTGACGACATATGCTGTCATCATATAAATGTCAGTTATCTGACGTCAAAAAGACGTCATCCAACGGTGTTTGCCAAAAAAATGCCAAAATTGACCGAAAATTGACTCTAATAAGACGTCATGTTACGTCAGCTTGCTATCAGGGTCGTTGTCTATCTCTTGAAAGAAAATCTATTTCTAGAAAATTAACATGTCAGAATCTATATACAAATAACAATAATAACTTTATTCTGAGAAATACCTACAAGATAGTTGTATACTTTTGAAAAATCTAAAGGAGTGAAATTCAGAATACGTTGAAAGATTTTTTCCATTTTCTGCTCGTTTTACTGCTTTAAAAATATGCAAATAACTAAACACTATGTAAAAAAAAGACATTCTAAGGAAAAAAAGATTTTCTAAACTGATAAGTGAAGAAACAACTTATCAATCAAAATATACCTTTTAACAAATTTGAGTTTGTTCGTAATTGTTTGCAACCAGAGATCGACAGTTTTCTTTCGAAAATAGATTTTCTGTTTTTTTCTAAATTAGAAGGTATATAGAATAATTATAAGCTTTAAATGGCGTGTAGATATTCATATGAATTTTTGTATTATCCTCGAATTATGTTATTTCTCTGTAAGGGAATTGAGGTAGGGATATTGTGATTCTAGATGTGAAATAGTTTCGTGAGCTCCTTGAGTTACCCCCGGTTTCATCTCCCGTTTAATTTCGTTCCATCTTTTGAGGTTGTTGATTACATAACCGTTCTCAATTTATTTTTCCATTGAAATAAATTCATCAATATTTCTCAAAAATACTATTTCAATACTGAATTAGATCCGATTTTAAATCAGATTCAACAATAATTGAAGTGTTGACTATTAAAGTTATGAAAATTAAAATATTTGTTGTGAAAAAAAATGTACATACTATATACATACTGGAGTATACTATTAATATTACAACATTCAGTACTAATTTGGTATTCTGTAAAGTGCCATCATCGTTATAAATTCCTGTACGTCGGCGTTGGTCGTGTTGACGTTTCCTTGTTATATTTCACATGATTTTTAGGTTAAATAATGTAAACAAACATCCAATTCCTTGAAGTGTAGGGTTAATAATTTTCAAATATTCTGAGGCTTTTATATTTTGATAGATTGGGAGACCTAAAATACTTGCTTAGGAATGGTTGAATCAGTGGAAACTTCTAGTTATATTTGTATTAACTGTGGTAGTAACGTGGAAAGTTTGTTTAGAAAATACAGTTCGACGGTGTTGAAATTAACGAAATGTGTAAGTGAAAAATATATTTCTGGAAGATTAATATAATGTTAATGTTGTTTTTTTCAGGGAAGATGCCACAGAACGGCGGATAAATACGTTGAATATGATGTTATTATATTGATAATTGACTTGATATTACTCCAACAACGGGCCTATCGTCATATTCTGTACAATTCAAATTATAAGGTTAATTCTTAGTGCAATATATCAACATTGTTATATATATATATATATATATATATATATATATATATATATATATATATATATATATATATATATATATATATATATATATATATATATATGCACATTAGGGTATACCCACATAGCAATTTTTCAATATCTTTTTCATTATAAGTTGATTTTTAATGTTATATCATATAACACGTTTGAATATTTTCACACAAAACACAATGTGAAACTGTATAGAAATGACTTAAGGGCTGATAATTTCACCTACAGCATGTTAATTTTTTAAATATATCAGGGCTTTTGAAAAACCATTACAACTCAAAATAATTGTGATAGTTAATGCTAATCCAGAATTTGACAAACTAACAATGGAATTTTTTAAATGATAGCTTTTACAGGGCAGTAGATACTGAAATATTAGTAGTCTAGTCTGCTGAAAGATATTGAAGAAACAGATTACTTAAGAATGAAAGTCAGAGGTTCATGTAAAAACTTCAATATTCACATCCAACAGTAGTGCTTTCTCTAAATAGAAAATAACATTTACTATAAGTTGAAAAATTGCAAATTTGCTACTTCAACTGAAGGTACAAAAATGTTATGCCTATATAGTAATTACCCTGTTTTTCAGAATTTGTGGAAGCTATCGGTTATTATTTTACTGGTTGATACATATACCGACTGGACATCTTCAAATAAATACTTTGGATTAAAAAAAATACAAGTTGACTTTGATTATAACAATTTTGAATTTTATAAAATTGGAATAAAAAATGCTATAAGTAGGTTTTTGTTCTTAACTATCCGTCATCTAATTATTGAGACTGTTTCATTTTCTAGGGACATTTCTATTTGTTTTGGTTGTGTATCTACATACAGTCCTCTATTGCAAAACTCTGAAAAAACCCTCAATAACATTGCATGAAGTTTGGAAAATGTTGGCGATATCCAGTTTTGGAACATTTTTTTTGTTGCCAGTTCTCATATGGGATGTTGGTGTTCATCAGGAAATTCATAAGTTTATTATAGTTGTCTACATCATTCTTTCCCAGTTGACGGCTTATATGGGTAAGACTAATTAATTCAATTGTTGCTTAATGAAAATATATATATATATATATATATATATATATATATATATATATATATATATATATATATATATATATATATATATATATATATATATATATATATATATATATATATATATATATATATATATATATATATATATATATATATAATAAATTGAATATAAATGAACATAAAACGTAAATCTTATATAATTATATATTGAAGGCAAGTAAATTAAAATATATACTATGTTTACTAAAAGTACTGTCAGTCAGTGAAAATCATTTATTTAAAAGATTGGACAAAACTGAAATTTGCAGTGTAACAAAAAAAATTAACAAAAAGTAATATTTCCAATTTTACTATGGGTCATTGTTATAAATGTTTTGTTTTTTATAATTTTGTAAAAATATTAAGAACTAATATTTGAATTACTTCAAAAATACTTAATTATTTCACATGAAATAACTGAGCAGATCAGGTGAAAAGTGGCTTCGGATTGATATAGGATCTTTCGAATATAGAATGAGTTTGAAGTAATTTATTCCTTATTTTCAGTGCTAGCTAATGGAGCAAAAATATGGAGTATATATACAATATTGTTTTCATACATATTTCAAACGGTGATATTCGACTACTATTATAATTTAATTGTTACAGGAATTGTGGAAGAAAAATTGATTCCATATAATGTAAAATATTTAATAAAGTGATTCTAAACTGAATGGCGATGCTTCTGTGTCTTGTATATTTTCTATTTTCTCAAATTAATTGTTCAGATAATCCAACAATGTGATACGACATGATTGACAATTTTAATTTAATTTTTTAAAGAATTCTGTTTGTTCAACAAGACATTATCTACCATAAAATGTTCATTTATATCAATAAAATTGGTTGCAAAATAATTTTCCAATCGAAAGATAATCATAAAACAAATATAAAAGTAGTAGCATTCATCAAAAATGGTAAATAAAATGTAATAATATAATTTTTGATATGTGATGATAGAATTTATAGAACATGTATCAATTCTTAGTTTAAGAATTTTCAATTTGATATAAATTTTGAATTACTAAAAAAGCCTTTTTTTTTAATCATTTTCAATTATATTTGAGCTTGTGGAGAAATTTGGAGTGAGGTATGAAAAGCAAAGGAATGTAATTTCTATTATATTGAATTCAATGAATCAGATTGACAATATTGTTTATCCAAATAGAAATTTTCATATTGATGGATTGCTCTTAATCATTTTATTGAGATGATTTGATTGTTGATTTCTTGAAGAAGTTATACAAGTTAATTAAAAAAGTGATCTATCTTTGTTGATATATTCACAGATTTCAGAATTAATATGAAATAGAATTCTAGTTGGAAGGAGAAATTATATATATATATATATATATCAGAATTATATATATATATATATATATATATATATATATATATATATATATATATATATAATATCATTTAGAAAATGAGAGTATAATTGAAAAAATTTTACAAATATTTGCCTGAAATTTCTTTAATTTAGGTTATTCTATTATGCATTTCAGCAATATATAATTTCATAATACATAATGTCTGTGAGATATCAATTATTAGCATTATTAGCTACTTGAACTTTAGAAATTGTCCAAAGTATATCATTTTAAATTGCTGCATTGGTATTAGTTCCTCTTATTTTTACTCTGAAATTTGTTAAACTATATTTCATAGAATTTATATTGCTAATAGCATGTTCCTAGCTAGTTATGCAAATATGATATCTTAGAAAATATATACAAATTAGAAGGGCACTTTCAGCATATACTCGTACTCTATTTAATTTTCTCTATATCATATGTTGAAAAAGTATTCAGTTGTTATAAATGGTTCAAAAATAACCTCCTATATTTTCACAAACTAGTAGGTAGTTTGAATGTAGTAGAAAAAATTTCAGAATGCTGTTGATCACGTTGCACATGCTAATGTGTTCTCATATAATTTGACAATAAATTAGGTAAGCCTATAACACTGAACTAAACGTATTGGAATTATATGTGTACATTAAAATTTTTGTTTCACATCCAGTGGATTTTAATAAATTCTGTTATTTAATTGTACTTTTTATGACATACATTTGGTTATAAATAATTGCAATTTGACTTGTTGGGGAATATTAAGATAAGAAAGCAGGAGTGTCTTAACTGACCTAAAAATGTCATGCAATGTGTCTTTTGGTAGGTATAACAAAAAAACAGCCTCTAGTAATCGATTCTTTTTTATTAAAATAAAAACGCCAACTGAACAATATTCAAATACATATTTATTGTGAATTAAAACCAAATAGTCAACATATATTACACCTATTTTTTTTCTTCCTTCTTTTAGAATGAGTACAGAGTAATAATTATTTAGAATATTTATTTATGAGCAATAGTCGCACAAAATATGGAATGTTGATGAGGCTGTTTAAATATGCATTCCCTCCTTTCCAAATGAAAAATGTCTAGAAATTTATTAAAACATCACTTATTACTGTCAATTTGGAATTATTGAATATACTTATATTGCATAAATAGGATTAATGTTTATATATAATCAATATCCCATATACCCACATATAAACAATAACCCAGCTACCTGTGCATCAAGTAATGAAATTTACAAGAGAGACTTAGATAATACACAACTTGATTTAATTGGAAATTAAATCTCTTGAATAAGAAACCTTACTTTGTTTGGAATCTTAGTAATTTCTTTCAAACCCTTTGAAAATGCTATCGTTATGGAGAGGTTTCCGTTTCATAAAAACTAATCAATTAAGTAAATTAGAGTTTTAACCAATACTTTTATACAATATGAATTTATATATAAATATATATATATATATATATATATATATATATATATATATATATATATATATATATATATATTATCTTCAAAGTCTATATGCTCTGGCAATTCAAAGTCTGGTGCTCTGGCAATTCAAAGTTCATAAATATTCAAATTAATTCAAATAACATAATGAATATAATTCCTTAAAATGGCGCGCAACTATTCTATAAAATCTTAGTCTCTATAACAAATACATCTCTAATAAATATTGACTTCGAATATATATATATATTTCTTCATCAGTTTTAATGAAACAATATGTTAAGTCTTTTATGTGGCTCTCTAAAAACACCACTATACTTTTTGTTTGAATTATTACTTTACAAGGAGGGATTTTGATTTAATGTAATATTTCCAATAAGGTTTGTGTCTGTAGAAGCCACAGTCAATGGTTACTCTATAAAATGATGTCATCAGCACACATCTGAGACTGTAGGATAAGCAAATTACCAGTGTTTACAATTACGTAAACTTTGATATTTTCACTTGAAGTTTATATATAAAAAGGTTGAAACCTTGAATAGGTTCATATTAAAGTAAAAGTAATGCAATTTGCCATCAAACTAGATAAGAGATTGAACAGAAGTATCTACAAGTAACGTAGGATATTGTTGAAATGAATGTCTAAACTTCTGAAATGATGAAGCAGTGTCAAATTCTTGAGGTAAAAAAGTACACAAAATTGAAGCCATCCATTCAATATGTCCTAAGTAGTCTCGAAGGAACTCTATTATATCACTAAAATAACCTTTCACTTTTAATATACTTACTGGTCTCGGAATATGAACTTCAAATATGGAGCTTAGTTGTTTTATGTACTATAGTTACTTAATCTTAATTTTTGAAGTATTACAACTAAATTACGACAATATCAAAGTTCACCTTCCTTTAGAATTTTTAACACCTAGGCCTGAAACCTTTTCACTAATAGTACTATGGTTAAAGGACTAAGACTAAATGAACATTTTGTTTTCTAAAGAATACATATTTCAAAAATTATATGTAATATCTCGTTATCAAACAACTTCTATGTAATTATGTGTTGCGAGAGTATTCTCTCAATTTTAGTTTTCCCTTAATCGTAAAGCCTCCTAGAATATATTTTCATCTGTGAGCATGAATTAAAATGTCGTGTTGGGTAAGGTAATTGATTTTTACAATATGTGTCCCTAATATTTTTATGTACAGCCGTATTGGTTTACCTAAATATAAATTTCTAATTTTAGAATGTCTCAGCTGCGAGTTATTAAACCTGGCATTTTTCATATAATGGTCAGTTTTTTACAAAATCAATTTGAAAGATTACATTCAAACAATACAATTATATTCATAGTTTTATTTACCAACTTTCTGAAGAGATAGAATGTCGCTAATGATCAAACGAAGACAAAATACTCTTATATTAAATTGGGGATTCTCGTAATCTTTCTTCTTTGATGTTTTTTTGTGAGAAAGAATTTGGAATGTTACATAACAGAGCATTGTTACTATATAACCTTCAACTTAAAGTTACTAATTTCAGTATATCTATAATTCAATATCAGAATACTTAATTTTTCTGGTCATTAAGACCTTATATGTTTTATATTTTGTTTCAAACTGTATTCTTATGCTTTTTCTTGAGTAGTGGACGTGATAGGTGCATATAGTGATTGCTTATTCTTATACCATTGCATTAAATTGAATAGATGAGCAGTATTTCATTACGAATATTTTCATTTTTACTACCTATAAAGTCAATATTTCTGAATCTCACCAATATTCATATTGAATTCAAAAGAAAAAGAAGGTAAGGAGGGTAAACCTACTTTAATAATAAGTTTACCTCAGAAGTTCAAAGCAACTAGTTCAAAGCCTATTTTTGTTTTCTAACAGTGTCGGTTTTACAAGGATACTTATCAATTTCATTTGAGAGTTGTTTTAAGTAATTCTTTTTCAGTTCGCCCCTGAAATTTATGGCAATAAATCTAATTCGTAGGTCAATTTTTTTTAGTTTTCTTTATTTGTTTTTAATATCGAATAAAACTGATTATATCCAGAAATGTGGTGTATTTGAGAAGATGTGTACTTCTTTTGGCCATTATACTTGAAATCCCAGATGTAATAAGAAGTTTACTAATCGGATGTAAGATATTTCAGTCACACAAACTCACACAGATATAAATAAATTTACATACGTATTTTATTTATATATATATATATATATATATATATATATATATATATATATATATATATATATATATATATATATATATATATATATATATATATATATATATATATATATATATATATATATATATATATATATATATATATATACGTATATATATATATATATATATATATATATATATATATATATATATATATATATATATATATATATATATATATATATATATATATATGTGTGTGTGTGTGTATGTATGTATGTATATAAAAAGGGCGTTTCAATAATTGGAAATATATTGCTGAAAAATCGTTCGCTAAATTGTTATACATATTTTCTAATATATTGTTACTGTGATAACTTTGTTCACCAATATATGTATTCGTAAATTGGAATTGGTGCCTGATGATGATATATTGGATAGATACACATCACGTAACATTAGTATGTCAATTTTCAATAAACTGAAAAAGTTTCACTAAGTTATGTTTTGAAAATTTTGAAAGTACTTTTTTTACACTCTATTCCATGAAAAATTATACTGTTCATTTTATTTCAATAAGATCTCCAATGGGAGTACAGAACTAAACTCAGATTGAAGAGGTGACAGGATGAATATGCAGCCTTTTAAAATTTATGCAATATTGGAGGTGTGGGAAATTATATCGTAAGAACAGTTTATATGCTGGTGTTGAAGTAGGAAAAAGTTAATCTCTATCCTGTTTCTATCTTCCTGTTATTCAGTATCTACACTTCCTGCCTAATATCATGTGGATATGTCAAATAATTGGTAACATCAAGTTGAAATTTCAAATGTAAGATGCACAGCATTTCTATATAAGATATATTTTCTCTATCGCGGTTAGGTTTAAATCTCATAATATAAGCCCCAGATTTTTCAGTTGAAATATTTGTCCTTTATTTATGAAACACCCTATGTGTTATATATATCATATTGTTTACTTATATATTATATTCCGTCACTATAGTTCATTCCATTTTGTCATTTTTTGTTATCACAACCTTCAAATATAATCTACATTCTAATTGAAACGTGACGAATCTCTAAATTTGGCACTATACGAGTGGGTACATCTAATATGTCAAAAAAAGAGAGAGAGTGAGTTGCACGGAATGTTTTCGAATGATAAAACTTACAACTACCCAATTATCATCAAATAATTGTTAATAATTAATTATCAATAATCAAGTGGTGAAAAATCTATTAACCTCATAGGCATAACAGCAGAAATATGTTATCTAAAAAATGTTTAATACTGAAAAATTAATATGGCAATATCTGTGACTCTTTTTTTAAAGAAATTACGGTATATTCTCTGTGCGTAAGTACTTATATATTAACTAATGGATAGATTTTAAGTAGTTTCTATTCTGAGTGTAGAATAGAACGAAATATGATTGATTCGATGATCATGGGGAATAAACATAACTATTGAGAGTAACTCCAAAACAACAGCGAAGACTCAACATGATCAATACTTGAGTTTGACTTTTGGAAAAACAAAATTGTGACAAACTAATCAGTGAAAGAGTTCTTATTCAAGATTTTCGGTTATTATTATCATAGTTATGGAAAACAAATTGTGGACTAGTGAAATCTAAAAAAAATTCTTAGATTAACGAAATTTTTCTATGTATAATTGAAATATTAACAAATACGTAGATATATTTTTAGATTTTTGTTGTTATTCTATGTTGCAATTGATGAGTTCATTGTGAGTGTAATAATATGGTAATTTTTAATAACGCGAAATTATGTTACACTTACAATTTCAGTCGAATGATCATTTTTGGGGAGTTTGAGTTTGAAACTGAAAACAAGATGATCAACTCTTGATATCGAAAATTGGTTATCAGTTGAAAAACGTCGAATACGTCGAATAAATTAACCTTTTTGTGGAATGTAGTCAAGCTTTTCGAATTACAGTATTACTCTTCAACATAGCTGTCATTAAACCATCACAATCAAAATTCGTTAAAACAATTGCTTATCCAATTTTAGCATTTTTATGGATACTTTCTTAATTTGAGCCATTATTTCCAATATTCTGACGTATTAAAATACAACAAAAGTGTTGTATTTTCAGTTTTGCAGTAGCAGTATAATAACTATTTTTTGATCTTAGATATGAACTTATTTATATGAAAATATAAATTTATGTATCCTCTTAATTTTATCTTGTTATCAATTACAAATTGCATCTGTAAAATCGAAGAAATAGTTGTATGACTATATAATGATCTTTTGTCAAGTTCCAATGTTCTCATTCTGATGTTTTTTGAATTGTTTAATTTGTGTGTGTGTGTTACTATTGAAATTTCATCTCAATTTTTTTTATATTTGCTTTGTTTTATTCGATAATTAGTTTGACATCTCCATTCACTTTACCGAGAAATCTGAGTGACGCTTGCGATTTAATAAAGGATTGAGATACCAGAAAGTGGAAGAGGTTTATATACAGGTGGATCACTAACTCAGTTTCGAGCCAGAACAAAAAACTGTGCTTGAATGCGTCTTTACAGAAACACTACTTCTGAATTTACTTCAAAAAAAAAATCGATTTTATATACTTAAGTAGTATTTTCTTCACAATCGTATTAAAAGATTTTTGTTTTCTTCTTTGTATAAACCTTAAGACGAAGAAAATTGAATTATCCCATTTAGTAAAATGATGATTGAATTTTCTGAATTCACTATTCTTATCTTACCCTATTTTAATCAAAATAGATTCAGAACAATGGAACTACTGAAGTGAAATTTGATGTTTGATAAGTGTCACAGATCACTTCTTCTTTCAGAAATATTTTTACCATGCCTATGAGGTAAACAAAATGAAGTTAGTTTTTGAGATGTCAGTGCGTAATAGAGTCAGCTCGAAATTTTATACAATTTTTTAATCCGATCCTAACAGTACAAGATCATCTGCTACTACGTCCGAGATGTGCAAATAGATGATCCAATACATGAGATTAAAACAGACAAAACAAACCGGAAACACAATTCTCGAGTACTTGTCGATATCGGAGGGTGTTGTCCCGTAAAGTTTGTTTATTTCTTTTCCGGGCTTTAGGATATGCTGGGGAATGGGTGCTCCTTCATTTTCTGGCGGTGGAGGAGGTGGGGCGGCTTGGGTAGGGTTCGGTGCGCCACTCCCAGCTCCACCTCCCGGATGACCACCCATGTGTCCTACAGGTCCCATATGACCGCCTGCAGGCCCCATGTGGCCTCCGATGGGTACCATATGTCCGCCTGGTGGAACCATATGTCCTCCTGCAGGACCTGTATGGCCAGCTCCTGGATCCATATGACCCGGTCCCACGTGACCTCCACGCAAAGTCCCGTATTCGCTACCTCCTCTGTTATGGCGATCACCATGTCCGCCACTTCTCAGAGTGCCGTATCCACAGTCATCGCGTCTGCAATTTACCTTGCTTTCCAAGGTTCCACCTTTGCTATGAGCTTTGTGATCGTGCACCTTGTATCTCACCTCCTGAAAGTTATATTGCATATAATCATTTAGAAGCATATATGGAACCATTGCATATATTGGAACAATTATATAATTTCAATTTAATAGAACAATCTTAGTTTTAAACAAATTTGTACAATCAAAAAGATTAAAGTGGATGTTTATTATCCCCTTTACTCACCATGGTTCAAGTAGAAATAGTTCTGAAGGAACTTTAAACTCTTTGAACATACAAATCAAGCATTGATGAATCGAAAATTGCAACTTAACTAATTACATCTAAAAAACAAAAAAGCCTGAAATAATTACTCTGACAAAAAATGAATGCTTTTAGAACGGACAGAATAATTTAAGATAGGTACGTTAAGAAAGACTTTACAAATAATAGTAGGGTTACGCTATTTTTGGAATAAGTAATAGTAGGGATATAATATTGTTTTGGCACGAAGAATCCAGGAGTGCAAAGACAAACTCGATAAGATAAGAAAGACTGTTTCAATCTAGTTTTGAAGCTTTCACGTTTAGCGAATCAGCTTGCAGTCGATTGTCCACACTTATAGTGTGGATTATATTATCACCTACCAATTGAAAAATATTTATTAAATATTTCCTCCTTTCAATGTGACAATTTCGTTGATATGATCGAAAAGTCTGATCGTAATTAGATCTATTGATACCATAAGGCGTTTTAGTCTGATTTGATAGCCTTGTTTGAACATTTGAAATGAGAATTGGGCCATACACTAAAAGACCAACGTTTAGTATCGTTTGTGTATTTTTTCAAAATACAGAACAACCTGGAGTTGTAAACGTATCAATTTTAGTCAACTTAATTCGGTCCTATATTTCAAAATGTTTTTGATAGGAATGAACATTCAATAATAACATGGAATTGTGAGAAGAACGACCTTTTTATTATATGGATTTCTAGAAGTGCCGAAATGTTTATTTAGAAAAAATGGAATATTGTAAAAATAACTATAATGTTTGATTAAAAAAGTTTTAATTTATCTAACTATTCTGTGAAATATTATTACTCCTCCACATTCGTGGAATTATAGTCCAATCGCAATGAAAAATATTGCGAAATTAAATGAAAATGAGAAAACCAGTTTGCAGTTTTAAATTTATCTGTTGGATGTTAAAACATTAGGTATAGATGAAGATGTGTATTATATAAGAGAAAATATTAGATGACGCATTCAGATTTATACAACTTTTTTTCTAATACATAAATTATTATGCATCAAATTATTTTCAATGAATGAATAATAACTCATCATTGATTGTCGTGTAAGTTTAAAAATTATTTTATTTAAATTTTCTATCCAAATAACATTTTTCAACGCAGTAATAATTTTTTTTTCAATTTTTTTTAATTCAGTGGATTTACCGTTAAACTCCGCTTCCGAACGGCCATTGGGCTTGTAATCAATGTACATTACCCAGCATATATCATTCATTAAACTACTGAGATCATAGACAAACACAAACATACATGCCTTCAGCGGGGTTCGAACCTAAGTTCTACCGCACCATAGTCGGGTGTTTTACCAACTAAGCTACGGAGACCGCTTTTTCCCAATTATTTTATATATTATTTTATGTATTACCTATATAGCATAATTGTGTAATTGAGCTTCAATTGACAATGATTGGAAATACTTCGATGGAAAAAATTAAAATTTTCCTCTCAAATATTTGGAGACAAATGAAACTTGCTTCTATTTCGAATCTATAGAAATATTTGTCCGGTTTGTAGAAGATTTCAATTTTTTCAATAATTTATATAATGGGGATATCGATATTCTGAATATTTAAATACTACTCATGCATTAAAAAAAAAGAATATTAACTTACTGCTTGTTTAGGAGCTTGACCTCCATCTGGTCCTCCGTTGACGAATTTTTTCTGTTCCGTATTTTTCTGCTCCACAATTTTTTGCAGAGCCATGAAACGGTTCATCCGCATTTGTATTCTTTTTGCCAAATAACCTACTGTAGCGTATTCTGAAATAAGAAGATCATCAGGATATTATTATTGGAATATACGGACAAAAAAAGTAGAACCTTACTAATAATCTAGATATATACCCATTGAGTTCAAGGACGGTCTCAAAGGGTAGAAACTCGGGGAGTTTCAAATGAAGTAGGACAGAGGCATAATAACAATATTTATTTCATGCTTTACAAAAAATTTTCACATTGTTTGCACTCGTCGACACACAAAACAGAAAGGACTCAACATTTTTAACAAAAGCAGGCATCTTCTAAATTTCTAACAGATAGAGGAAGCTTATTGAATAATTTTTTTGATATGTAAAATGGCCCCTTTTGAGTGATACTCAACCTGCACAGGTCCGTCCTCAGATGACCACCATGTCTGGTGGAGTAACATATTTGATTGACCAAATCTAAAAAGCTAAAAGTATAATGAAATGGCTAAAGTGGGGAATTTTGAAGTTCGAGACGAAAAACTTCTGTATATTTGACATGAAATCTGTATAAACACTTGATTTTCTGAAAGGGCAGATCTAGAAACATACAAGACCTTCAGAACAAATGTCTTATATGAAATGTCAATCAGTTGGATTTAGTGGCGGAGTAATGAGGTCTCAATAAAGCCAAATTTGTCAAAATAAGTTCACTAAAGTTCTTGTGCTCTGCCAGGATTTGACTGTCTTGGGTGAACCAGCATACTTTAACGCACAACGAAATATCTAATGTTCTTAGATTGCTTACGAAATGGCTCGTTCATAGTTGACCAGTGAATGCTAAGGGTTACCTTAGAAGTCTGATTTGAACAAAGATACAGCTATTTTAATTATAGTTTCTATCGGTTCAATACAGTGTTCATTTGTGTTTATTGCCATGGTAGAAACACGTCACTCAATCAATATTGACGTGTGTCGATAGAAAAACGTTTCAATCGAGAAATACTTTTGACCGCTATATAGAAAGAAAGAAAGAAAGAAAATATTTATTTATCCATTTAGACAGTATACATCTGTATTGGACAAGTCAAGACAACTTAACGTAATGTATATTAACTTCATAATTTAACACATTTTTGATAATACAGAAGAAGCAAGAGAAAGAAAAAATTTTAATTATTCATAGAGAAAGAAAAATTTTTTAAAAATGAATCATAACCTTCATTCAGAATATATCAGCCCCAATTATCTCATCCATATACTCTGAAATATTACAATAGGCTCTGACCAATAACAATATCTTGACAGATCTTCTAAAAACAGACAGTGTTCAGCAACACTCAGTACATCCGGTGATTCCTCCTCCAACAGAACCTCCAGACTATTCATTTTATTAGATATGCACTGTACATTCAGCTGAAGAAGTTTAAAAGCGCTATAATTTTTTGGAATTGTTACAGGAACAATTAAATCTACCGAAATCAACTGGGAGTAAGAGTCACTTTTCTTGGTTGAAAAAAATGACGTATACTTGCTTTATTGGGCCAGTTTACACCGTTGAGTGCTTTTTCATATTCATTCTCTGGAATAAGTACTTTGAAAGACGAATAGCTGTCAGGGTATTTTGATTTAAGTATTTCACATTTCACGGTTGAGAATTTATTTACAAGAAACTGTCGAAGATCCTCAGCTGAAGTATCTGGTTTCAAATTAGTTACGTGGAAAGCTTTAAATTTCTCAACTCCTTCAACACTGGCCGGGCCCGAGAAACTTCCGACAGTCAACGCTTGACGCGTTTTCCTCTTTTTTTTATTATTGTTCACAGTTTGCCATGCACTATCCATCTTTTCAGGAATATTAAGGCCTGTATTTCCTATTTTCTTTTTTTCCTTGACATGCATTTCAATCCTCGAGATATTCTTCTGCGCCGTAACAACAGCTTTGTTTATATCCTTTAGAGTGAAATGCTTCTTATTTTCGGTATGATCCGCAACAATGATCTCTGGAGTCACTTCAATATGATTTAGATCTCGAGTTACCGCATCCTTATATGACTGGTTAGTGGTAAGAGTTAAACCTTGATTCTGATAACTTGTCGAATCGAGCATTTGAATATTATCGCTCACAATATTTACATTTTTTTTATAAGATTTCATTTGTTCACTGAAATCTGCAATTATTGATTCTTTATGAATAACATTTTGCTCCAGTACAGAGATTTTATACTTCAATAAGGAATTATTTTCCAAAAGAAAAGTATTTTCCGCTTCTAGTTCACGAATTATTTTCAATAGTAAATCCTGTTTAGTAGACTCACTAGTAACTTCTAGAATTCTCGGTGAGTTCTCAGCATCGGGAATGTTGTCACCATCATTTTGTTCGTTTACTGAAGAGGATAAAATTTCTTCTTCGCAACATTTTTTGACTTTCCCAGAACAGCTCCGATGGTAAACTTTTATATACAAGTCATTCTTCAGTGATGGGCATTAAACTAATCTTATATGATTTACCATATCTGTTATAATTCTCTTAATTCTGTTCCACTAAAATTTTTAAATTATCCATGTCTCTATAGGTTTCTGTAGATATACATACGAGTACATAATCCTTGTCAAGAATTCGAGTGTTTCCAGACATAGCTGATGTCTTAGGGACCCTCGATGTGTGGCTGTGGTGTGTGACAAAGAAACAGACGTGTACGAGATACCACTTCGAATAGTGTGTGAAATATTTGTGACAAAAAGTCGAATTCAAAACTTGTAGACGATAACATCCCTTTTAAGCAAAAGGGGTTACTCAAAAGACGTGCAGCTTACTATCACATGTATTGTCTTCAACCCAATTAAGTGGCATATCTTATGTATTTATTAGGAGACGTAGCAGTGTATAAAATAGATACACTGCGGTGTGTCTACCTTAGTAATAGCAATAAGTAGCAATAGCTAAACGTACTATACTGCCTTATATGTTGTTATTAAGGTCTTATAAAGCTAATAGCAAATTAAACAATCGTATTCTAGAATGAGTGTAAGCTTTAGGTTCTCACAAATATTCTAGAATTATACACCTGTTTCAGCGATATATAAGCTGCTTTTATACCATTGAAGGCCTTCAAAATGTATAAATATATAAAAAAAATTCCTTTTGAGCGCCTAATCCATACAAAAGCTGAATATGTATATTTATTTTTCTTGATTTTCCCATTCATTTCATATCATTGTATTAAAATAAAAATAAGATTAATAGTTCAACTCCTCCTTCAATTTTACTTCAACCTCTCATCATCATATTTTTTCTCCAAATGCTTGAACATCGCTTGAATTAATAGTATTCTTAATCACATATTTTTGCGGATCTGCTTCGTTTGATAGGATCAGTATTCGCATTCCTCCATCAAATATCCCATGCAACCCTTACCATCAATAAGTTAGACAATGTTGGGTACTACATCCGCAAGGGAAAATGTGGTCAATGTTTGATGAGCTCAACCTCCAGCACACCTGCGGATGTGTATTTGACAGGAATAAAATAGTATCAATTTACTTCGCCTTCTTTATGCAAAACGATGGCCCGCAAGGTCAAATACCGTTGAATAAATGATTTAAGACTCCTCGAAAACATCGTTCCGAAATGTTTTGTCAATATTTCAAACTGGCATTTCGCCCTACTCCAGTGCAGTTTCGTAAATTGGTTTCTGGTTTGGCCGAAATAAAATACAAGAAGTGCTGCTTAATTCATAGATCTTTGAATATTCATTGGATTTCGCTACAAAAAAATATGAATATGGCATATTTCGATAGGTTTTTTGTCAGCTATATACTCGTAGCTAACGACATCGTTTGAAAAATTTGTTATGAATTATATTATTTAGATTCGATTATCTTATGGATAAAGAAACAGTTATGGATGAACTGAATGAATTATGAATTAAAATAAGTGTAGCTCACGTGTACGATCTTTTCACATGAAGTTAGAGCCTAGCTTAATTTCAATGTATAAAACATTACTTTTAAAGATATATGCTGTCGAATAGCACGAAAGTGGATGTAGGCGTACCTCGAGGAACTGTCTTACGCCTGTCAACTGAACTGTCAACAAGGCCCGTTGTTGTTCCCCTTATATATAAACGATATTGTCTCTCATGTGAAAAATGTTCTATTCGTTTATTCGCTGATATGCTCTATTTATGTGGCAAAAATATTATAAATATGACAGAGGGGATCAATAGAGACCTTTATGCAATTAATGAATGGTTATATGACAATAGCTTATCCCTAAATATGCAAAAATCTAACTCCATAGTTTTGGGTACAAGTAAAACCCTTAGAGTTAATAAAAATGACGCTATAACTATAAAGATTGATGAACAAAAAATTAGAAGAGTAGAAACAGTAAAATATTTAGGCATTATGTTAGACGAAAATTGAGTTTCAATGATCATGTTGATTTCGTATCATCTAAAATCTTTGAAAAAATAAATTTTTTGAAAAGAATAGGAAAAAATCTGTTGAAATAATTGTGAAATTATTGTTTTTGAAATAAATAATAATTCCACATTTTGAATATTGCCATATGATCTAAAATCTCTGAAAGAAATCAATTTTTTGAAAAGAATAGCAAAAAATCTGTCGACATATGTGAAATTATTCTTGTTGAAATGAATAATAATGCCACATTTTGAATATTGCTCCACATTGTTATTGGGTCGACAAAAAAAAAATTGAAACAATTGAAAAAGTTACAGTTTTTATATCAATATTGTAAGCTTTCTGAATCTAAAAATAGCATATACTATGACGGATTTGAGGCTTTCAATAATTTACCACGTATATTGAAAACTAGTACTAGTATTGAGATATTTAAGCGTGATCTAAGAAAGTATATTTTGAATAATGGGATAGGTATGTAATTCAAAATTGACAGTTCAAAATATCTAGATTTTTTGTATAGCTTCAGCTAAATAAATATTATTATTATTATTATTATTAAATATATATTATTTGTAACAAATCAAGGTACTAAAAATTTCACCCTAATTAGTAGAACGATACTACAGTTCGTAAGAGAACAGTAATAACGGGTGATTTTTCAAGAGTTAACTTTTTCAGGTTGGCGGCACTGGTTGGTAATGGCATCCAAACGCCATCTGTCAAAGTGAAAAGTTTTCAGTATACTCTGTCATTTCATCATGGAAAGACTTACAAACGAGCAACGATTGCAAATTGTTGAAATTTACTCTCAAAATTCGTGCTTTGTCAAATATGTGTATCGTCTGTTACGACCATATTATGGTCGTCATAATCGACCTTGTGAGTCAACAATTCGTGCTCTTATCACCAAATTTCGCATCAAGTTTACTTTGTTGGACATTAAACCATTGTATCGCATGCGTACAGTGCGTACTGAGGAGTATATTGCAGCTGTAGCGTACAGTTTTAATGAGGATCGTGAAATGTCAATTCGTCGCCGTTCTCAGCAATTGGGCATATGTGTCAAATTGGACCTTTCGAATGGACCATTTGATACGGAGCCGCGGACAACATTTACATGAAGTTATCTTTAAAATGTAAATGGCAAAGGCCAAGTTATCAATTTCAATAAAAATTTTGAATATATGATGCAAATTGAGTGTTTTATTCGATTTAAAAAAAAACTACGCTTAAAAATAATACCCCTATATAATAACAAGAATGATAGTCAATTTAAAAGTAATTCAGTATTTTACGATGATCTAACTCTTATTTTGGGTAAAAGTCGCAATTATTTAGAAGATGGAAATTTATTATTGAAATCTGAACGACTATTATTTTATTCCATTTCGTTTTCTGTTTGTTTTTAATCAATTTTAAATATACTGAGTAGTAGCTATTTCATTATGGTTCATGTTGATATTAAAACGATAAATAAATTCAACTATTGGAACACGTTTTAACCACTTTATCATAATAAAGTAAGCATTTCGATTGGCTTCGTGGGCTTTATGATTTATGATAAAATCAAATCCGGGCTCCGTCGAGTTCTAATAACACTTAATAACATGATGGTATCTTCGAAGTAGGCGAACGCGGTCTACGATGGAATCACTTCGAATATTCTTTGTTGAAAAAATACGATAGTTCACTTTATCATTCATCAACGTCATGAAAACTTGTTTGTAGAGTGAAATCAAGTTTCCAAGCATGAATTTCTTATAACACGAATGAAAATATTTCATTCAATATTTCCATTTAAGAGACTATGAATTGAATTGAAATATTTTCAGTATATTATGTACAAGGTGGTTTTAGGAAACGTCATATTACTACGAGAACTAGCAACGTCGGAAAAACAAACATTTCAGGTAGGCCATTTTAGATATGATATCTCTCTTCCTCTACCGGACGTCATAAGGTCGGTCTGGCTGGCGATAGTGGTTGCGTTCATCAGTGCGTAATACATCCTACCAATACAGGTAAAATATCGATTTTCAAATCATTTTAGAAGTATTTTTTCTTTTATTATTTTATTGAACTTTTCGCAACATGAATCTAATATTGCCAGATATTTTTATTGTTGATTAAACCATGCCAGACCATGGCATAAATTGAATTGAAAAATGTATATTTTCAAAATATTTCAAATTGCTGAAATTTTCATATGATGTTATTTAAGTATCTGAAAACCTAAAATTGATTTGCCAAATAATAATTCGATTGTTAAACCTTCAGCCAGGCAAGTTTAAAAGTGAAAAGTGATGTGGGATAATTTTATCGAATAAATTACAGAGAAAGAAAATCTATTGAGTCAATGTGTGGATTAATATAGTATCAAAATAATGATTCATAGTTGTACAAAATTGAGAAAATATTATGAAAATGAATAAGAATTAAATTTTTAATTCATAATTGTATCACAACAAACGGAGACATATTGACAATTATCATCATCGCTAAACTCTTGGCTTAATGTTTCACGATTATATTTAACAACATGAATTTGTCAACATGTTGTTGAATAATATCGTGAAATATTAAGCCTAGAGTTTAATTTAATTTAATATTTAATTATGTTTCACCAAGAGTTAAGCGAGAATCCAATCTCAGTCATCATCATCACTGCTGTCATTTTCATTATCATCGTCGTCTTCTGGATTGTCATCGTCTTGTAATAAGTTATTATATGTAAAAGAATTTGTGATTGTCTGTATTTTTCCAATCACTTCTCACTTTTAAATCGGTCTGGTTGAAGGTTTAACAATCGAATTATTGTTTGGCAAATTGATTTTAGTTTTTCGGATACTTGAATAACATGATATAGTTACAATAACAAGTTTTAGTCATACTGAAATATTTTGAGAAAAAAAAATTTTAAAATTCAAATCAGCATTGGAATGAAAATAATAAAAAAAACAAACTTCTTAAAATGATTTGAAAAATCGATATTTTACCTGTACAGGTAGGATGCGCACTGATGAACGCAACCACTACCGCCAGCCACATCACCCTTATAATGTCCAGGAGGGTGAGAGAGATAACATATCTAAAAACGGGCCTACCTGAAATTCTCTCTCAAAAACGTTGCTAGCTCTTAGGCTATACGTTTAAAGGGTTATTTTCTAGATTACTTCGAAAACATTTTTCATTTTTCATCTGATTTCATAATCAGATTTCATTTCTACTAAGAAGACTTACTGGAAGAAATGGATCGGGAGTTTATTAAGGCTATATAATATATGTAAATGTTAAAAGATTTTTGGGGTTCATGCTTGAGGTTTGAAAAAATCCAAAAACAAAAAAAGGAGATAATGAAAAAAAGAACATGAAAATTTAACAAAATTCATTGTTATCATAAAGCAAATAATCATATGAATTGAAGAATCATTCAATTTAATTCACATCAAAGAATCTTTTGGTATATCAAAATGATCGTTCGTTTTTCTTTCTAATTTTTTTTCGTTCATATTATATTCTGTATACAAACATATATATATATATATATATATATATATATATATATATATATATATATATATATATATATATATATATATAATAGGGCTTTATTGAGATATACAATCGTTTCATAACAGCAAAAATGTATCAAAAATACGACAAATTCATCAACACTCAAAGCACCATGAAACGACGTAAAAACAATCTCAGGGCGGAGTTCAGATAGTATGCAACAAACATATGTTCTGTCACTCAAACCCTGATAAAAAATTTTTTTCAAAAACCATTTATAAATATATATATATATATATATATATATATATATATATATATATATATATATATATATGTATATATATATATATATATATATATATATATATATATATATATATATTTCATACTATATATATATATATATATATATATATATATATATATATATATATATATATATATATATATATGTATTTATATATATATATATATATATATATATATATATATATATATATATATATATGTATTTATATATATATATATATATATATATATATATATATATATATATATATATATATATATATATATATATTTTATATATTCTGTACTTATATAAAATCGACATGAAGCACTATATGGTTTGTTGTAATCAGTTGATAAATAATACTACTGAGCACCTTTAAGGCAGAAACAGTTTTGTTTTATTCGATTTTTCAAATACTCGTATTATCTATAATATTGGAAACAGTATTTATGAAATATATCATCTATAATTTTTGAAAATAGCCCCATAATTAGTTTTTATCAAACATTGAATTTTTGGTTTTAAAATGGACACGTACACCTAATAATGAATCATCTCAATGAATTGATTTATTTTCTTCCTCTATGTAATTTTCTTTTTTTAATTAAGTGTTTCATAAAATTATACGGATATGGAGTGATAGATTGAATATTGAAGAGTTTGTTTCATTCGAAATTAGGTTGTTGCCACTAATGTTTTCAATCAAAAATTAGATCAGTGTTAGAAAACGGTTTTCTGTCATAAGTACGTACAGCATGTATTGATTTTCGGATAGCAAAGCCAATTGGTTGTGTTATTTAATGAGGGAGGATCTCTTTTGAACTCAAAGAGATCTATTCAGTTGAATGAATTCTGGTCTGAATAGGATAATCCCTAATTCGCAATTTGAAACATCAATAAATACGTTATTCGAAGAATTACTATATGAGCTGTTGATTTAAGAATGATACCGATTTTATTTGAATTGAATATTGCATTATTTTTGTATGTTGATACCCACTATTCGTTAGCATCATTCAATAGTTTTACATAATATGAATAACCATTTGAAAGTACAAATAAATAGATGCATAGGATATTAAAACATAAATTTTAATTTTTGTTTTATACCTAATATTTTTCAAATCTTCCATTGAAATTTGTTCAGTAATTTGAAGCTTACATCATTCTCAGACAGGCAAAGCTGTGTGAATATCGATGAAATTTGAAACAGTTATTCATGAATGGCCATTGTTTAACTGATTGGGTTTTTTTTATAATACGATTGAATGTACCAACATAAAAATATTTCATGAGGGATATTATAATAAAAATCTCAATTATAGATGTATATTCACCAATTATATCGTTTGAAAAATGAAAATGTAAATCATATCAGCTTCTTATCATATTATAATATAGGATTTTTTCAGGATTTTTTTCATTAAAAAACATTTACTGATTTTAAACGTAGATAGTATTCAAAATTGGTTCAGTAATTTTGAATGAATACAACTTTATTTAGCATGGCTATTACAAATCTATAATTTATGCATTGATAGTATTCAAAATTGGTTCAGTAATTTTGAATAAATACAACTTTATTTAGCATGGCTATTACAAATCTATAATTTATGCATTAACGATACTTAATTCCAATTTAATATCTCAACAAAACATATTCTCTCAAGCTTCTTCTAAATAATCTGTGATTTTGGCACACTTTAATACTCAATGGTAATTCATTATATTTCTTGAAACCTTCATAATTAACACCAGTTATTGTCCTTGTTAAATTACACTTTTGAATATACAAATTTTTTCTATTTCTTGTCGCATATGAGTGATGATCCCCTACGCTACTAATTCCGTCAGTCAGGTACTCGGGAGTACATGGTGTTCAAGCTTATATATAAGCTCAAAAGTACGAAACATAACCCTTTGTTTTACACTCATAATATTCAAAATTTTTAATATTGTTTTCACTGGTGTATATCTAATACATTTTAATATCACCCTCATGGCCCTGTTTTGGTTTTTTTGCAATTCATCAAACTTATAAACACTTGAGCCAAATATCAAAACAGAGCAGTAGTCTAAGTGTGGGGCTACAATCGCTTTGTATAATCTCAATTTCATATAACTACTGAAATCTCGACAAATTCTATTCAAAAAGAATATTTTCCTCGCCATTTTCGAGTTAATATAATCAATGTAGCCTTTGAAATTCAAATTTTGATCTACGAGGACTCCCAAATATTTCCATATATTTAGACTTTTCTACATTTAAAGCCATACTATTGTCGGATGGCCACGCATAAATGTTCTGTAAATCATGGTTTACATCGCTCAACATCCCAGGGACATCCCTACCAGACACAAAGACCATCGTGTCTTCGGCAAACATTCTTATTGTACACTTCGTTACCGACTTCACAATATCAGTTATATATATTAAACAATAAGGGACCCAAGACACTGCCCTGAGGAACACCGCACCTTCAACTTATCAGACAAGACATCATTGAATTTCACAATCTGATACCTATCACTGAGATACCCCATAAATACCCCTATACCCCAATCACTATATACCCCATTTTGAGCTTATCGGTGAAAAATTTCCAAACAAATTTAAATGTTAAATAATCATTTATAATTACGATGTTTTATGACAATGCACTAGTTTTCTTTTATAATTTTAAGTTTATGTAAACTCTCAAGGTAATATATTTTAAAACTTGTAAAATGTTAAAATTTTTGCGATAGCTTCTAGAAAATATCTGATGAAATTTGATAGTGCAGTGCGTAATTGAATGCATAGTTTGAGCTTTGTTTTCCTATGAAACTAATTTGAATTATTCATTTTATAGTGTTCGAACCTGTAGGAGTATATTTGTTTGTCGCAAATACAGTTTCGTACTTACGGTTTAAATGTTTTCTTTCATATTGTAAATTTTGTAATACATCAATTTTGAGTCTAAAGAATCATTTGGAGAAACACTGTTATGTATTGAAAAAAATTATCATCATTAATAATGAGCTAAAATATGCGTCTTCCAATGAAATCTAAATTTCAAAATCACTTCTTTCATCTTTTAAACAATTTTTCATGTTGAGGTTAGTTTATCTATTATTATTAGTTTTATTATTTGACAATTTTTCGATAGAATCGTTATCTTGTACATGACCCATTATTAATCACTATTATAACCTCATTTCATTTCTACCTTACGAGGACCATAAATGTTTTATTTAATTTTTGACAAAACATTCAGTGGTGCTGGAAGGTTATTCCTTTACTCCGGCGAGATTAACAAGTTCGAAACAATATACTTACAGACATTTATAATGATACTCGTACATACCTAGAGCTCATTTAGATTATTCAGTTTTTAATAAAAAATTTTATTATTCAATTTTGGTAGTTTTGAGAACTTCTCTCCTCGAAAGTGAAATACTTAGTTAACTAAACACTAATACTTTATAAAAATACTTACCCAGTAGACTGGCAAACACCATAATGAAGCAGGTGCCCAAATAAACGTCTATTGACTTCACGTATGATATTTTGGGAAGTGCTGCATTCGTCGATGACATCAAAGTGGTCATGGTGAGTACTGTAGTAACCCCAAGGGATACTCTTGCTGGCGTAGCTGTTCGATTCAGCCAAAAGCTAACCCAAGAGATAATGACAATCAAACTCGAGGGTATGTATATCTGGATGAGGTAGTAACCCATCGATCTGACGAATTGGATTTCACAGGCAAGACGGGAATAGTTTCCTGAAATTAAGAAGAATTAGCTTCTTCGAGTGACATGAGGAGTTTATTTTCAATATTCAGACAAGGAATGAACATCTACGCGTACTAATGATTGTTGTTCAATGTGGACATGTTTTTAACAATATAACCAATGTTTTCTATAATCTATAATATTATAAAGTCAGGATTTAAGTCGATAGGCTTTTGGCAGAAGTATTAGAAAATCAACATTCCAAAATTTTATTTAAATACCTAAACAACAGCATCAAACAAATAGTTTTTGGTGCTTTTACTGATTAATGATATAGTCTTTCACTTATCATGTATATTTTTCAATATTCGTTTCATTGAAAATCGACTGTATATGATAAATTCTGGTCGGATTTGGTGGTGGTTTTCCGCTCAAGTTATTCTGCATTGGTACTAAACGATCTTATTCTAATATTATCTAGACTTTGAACGTTTCTATCGATGTCTTTGGCGAAACATTAGGTGTTACCAATATATGTGTCTCTGGAGTGTAAGTACGAAAAGCATTTTATTTGATAAAAGCACTGGAAACGGCAATAAAGACAACCAGACCAAATACCAAAGTACCAATATTGAATTTATTTTGCATTTAACAGATTTGCGAAGAAAACTTCTTAGCAAATAGACCTGGCAAATTGATACCATAAGAACCATCTTACGTCAAGGTACTCACTGATATCAACTGAAAAATTGTGGGTCAGTACACAGATCATTTAGAACCTTCAGATTGTTTATTGAATATCAGGCAAATGAAAGGTTATATTAAGCGAATTATTTCGAAAATATTTCATTTTTTGATAAGAAATAAAAACTTGAAACTAGTGTTACAAGTTTCTCTCTAATTTTGTTTTGATACAAGTTTCACATTGATATTTTTTTATCGCCATTTTAACTGATCAACTCTTTCAAATATACCAGAGTTGTACCTGAATGAACCATATACACTAATTTTCAAATTTAACATGTTGCTCACATTTTCATTCGAGTAATGTGTAAAAATATTCAAAAAGTTTGAGTCTAAGATCAGCCTGGTCATGAATTAGGTTCTTTTCAAGCAATGAATCTCTTATTTTGACAAGCAAGTTTAATGAAAAAGTATGATGTATGTATATTTGCAGCATATTAACGATGCTGCAGGTAACATGTATTCTTCAAATTTGCGATACCCCTCAATGGGATATGATTCTGGTATCCTGGTCGTATTATAGTTACGTCAAGGTATAATCGAAATGCAGCAAACTCTGAAGAGTATTGAACATTTCAGCAGCATATCATTAAACATCCTGTATAACTGAGACTTCCAAATACCAATCAGTGGAGTAAACAGAAAAATTCAGCCACAAATAACATATCCAATGAAAAGACTTTAGACCATTGCAACAAAAAAGTGCTTTTCAATCTTATTTCAAAAAGTTGAATATGTTGAATCAAACCATAAAACTGAAAACCGTTAATAAGCAAACATGTTTGAGTGTATAGAAAAAATATATTCCTAATTTTACAGATGTTTGGCTTTCAGTGAATTTGGCTTCCATTCAATTAAGATCATAATTTTGGACAATATTCAACTAGGGGAAAATTTTATACTATTATTATTTGCATAATATAACATCGTCATACCTGTTGTCAGACTAATTTCTGAGGCTCTTGTTTATGGCCCAATACTTTAAATTGGGGAAGAGACACTTCATTTGACACACCCACTGAATTGGGTCCTTCATTCCATTTATAACGGATATCTCTCATTGTATATCCAACTGAAAAAGGAAGAATATGTTATAAAAGTTGCTAGAAATATTTATCCTCATTCAAGAAATATCCATTCACTTATGTTCGATTAATGACCTGAAGTGATATTAGTGAACAAGTATCTCTAATGTTAAATACTGCAAGATCTTCTAAACAAATACAAGTGATGTAACAAGAAATGTTTGTGTTCCTATTATGAAAATTCTTATTATGTAAGATCTGTAGTAATTTTCATATCCATTTGATCTCTCAATTGATTCCCATTTTGGGGAATCTAAGCCATCTACCCCCTCAATATTCGTACAATGATTTAATGGCATATTTTTTATTATGGACTATATGGGTAAAAAGCAACTTCACTGTAGTTTTCTTTAATATATTTCTTTTTTTTCTACATTGTCTAAGTTATCGTGTGAGTATCGAAAAATAGGTAGAAAACTAATTAATGTTTTTGCAACTTTTTCGCAACTAGTTTGATAACATCCTGTTAACGCAAAAGTATTGGAAAAGCTAAGAGTTGTGAAAAAAGTTTTCCCGAAGCATCAAGTTACGGATAGGGAGGCTTTTTTCAGAAGCATGTAGATACTTCAATTATGAACAAGCCAATTTATTTTTCAAATGTTTCCTTCAGATAACAATGATGTTATTACGAAACGCGTTTCCGTGTTAGCTACTTCATTCTTACATCGAAGTTGAAATGGAGAAGTGATCGATTGACACTTCAATTTCCTCTCAATCTTAGAAGTACCACTAGACGGTTATCCTATGCGAAAGAACTCCTTTGTATTCCTTTTGAATTTCTGAAGGACCTAGTGAAATTATCACGGCGTTTGAACGATTTTTTATTCAAATATCTTAGGAAAATAATTGGTATTTATGTTTTGGAAGATTACAATAAATATGAAATGGAAAATTAATAAAAAACATCCATGAACGTTTCTGAAAATGAGAATTTCTAAAGTTTATAGTTTTAGTTTTTCATTATTTCAACCACAAAAGGGTAGTATGAAGGTGATAAAAGTGACAAAAGATATTTTTGAAGGATTGGGATTAGATTGCTTGTGATATTCCATGCTTTGTTAAAACTATTTCTCGTTGATATTTGACTTTTTGGATTTTTTGAGCAAAACTACATCAGAATTTTTTCAAACAAATCAGGAACACGTAGACGAATATTAATAATTTGTATCATCTGTTCTAACTGGGAATTTTCTGAGAAATGAATGTTTAACCTTCACAAATACTTCTTAACACTGAACTGTTATTGCAGTCCAGAGCAGGAAAAGAGTTACTTCTGCATTCTTTCCAAGCCTTCGAAAATATTGATTTTCTTCTTCAAGGCTAAAATTCTAAAATATTGACAGTTGCTCCAATGAGGCACTATGAACAATTATTCTTACAATACGGCCTTGATATACGAGGTATAAATTGTTAATATTTTTCAACCCTGAAGGAGAAAATGAATGTTTTGGAAAGCTTGGTAAATAATTAAGAGGTAACTCATTTTCGTGTCCTGGAATTTAATCCAAGTTTAAAATTGAAAATACATATCAACAGTGAAACATTTAAGTGTATATATATATATATATATATACATATGAATATATATACGAGTGTACACACACACATATAGTTTTTTAAACTTATTTTCAGTCTTATGAGCCACAGTTTTCAGCGGAACGTAAAAAAGAATTAAATTTTTCGTTTATACAATCCGTTTTTCGCTAAGAATATCAATTCTTGTTTATTATTGAATAATTTTGTTCAATTATTGTTATCAATTTATTAGAGATTGTTCTAAAAAAAATCTATTGTTGATAAAAACAATAATCTGAAAAGTTAAAAGTTATGACCAATTCAAAAGTGAAGGCTAAGAAACAAAAAATTTTCAAATTGAACATAAACTGAAATAACTATATTTTGATTTTTTTTTTTTAGTAAAGTTTTGAGTATAAATTATTATCTAAATGTTTGATAACGGATTACGTCAACCTCATTTCATCATTTCATTATGATTTGCTAAAGAAAATTTCTAGTGAATTGGATTTTCTTCTATCAAGTGTAAAGTTATTGCATCTAGAATAGATTGAACGCTCAGTTCTTTTATAGAAGAATCGTATAGAATCGTAAGCGAATCAGGGTTTATTTGAATTCAGAGGAAATCTTATTCCAATGCAATCCTTTCAATGCCATTATCAGTAATGGAAATGAACAGGATATTCCATTGACACTGCCACATTAATATTGATTAGATACTTACAGCTTTCTATTTCAATTTGACATAATTGACGATCCATCGGAAAGTACTGAAGATTCATCGGGCAAGAAGCAGTAATAGTCAGTCTGAAATAAAAACATCGATATCAGATAGTCTCATGTGTTACTTAGGATAATCGACAAGTTTTGTTGATTCACTATGTAACTTTACAAAACTTTTTTATATTGTGATATATATATATATATATATATATATATATATATATATATATATATATATATATATATATATATATATATATAAGTTATAGGCAAAAATGAGAGGTCACTATGAATAGATAATCAATTTGTCTGCCTGGTCTATATTTATGTTTACAGTCTTCATCAGGACTCTGAAAAAGATGTTTATACAATTCCACTGATAAAAATTATGCTTTATATACGGCTAACTAGGAATAAAAGGTATGGCCAAAAACCATCAAACATATATATATATATATATATATATATATATATATATATATATATATATATATATATATATAATGGGTGATTTTTTGAGCGTAGTTTTTTTTAATCGACTAAAACACTCATTTTGCATCATATATTCAAAATTTTTATTGAAATTGATAACTTGGCCTTTGCCATTTACATTTTAAAGATAACTTCATGTAAATGTTGTCCGCGGCTCCGTATCAAATGGTCCATTCGGAAGGTCCAATTTTGCGTCACTTTTTCGAGCATTTCGGCCTGTATCCCACGAATTACGCGTGTTAAATTATCCTGTAAGGCTTCAATCGTGTTCGTCTTGTCCACATACACTAACGACTTTACATAACCCCACAAGAAATAACCCAGAGGCGTCATATCGCATGATCTTGCTGGCCAATTCACAGGGCCATTTCGAGCAGCTCCCCAAATTCATCTTTCAACATGTCCATTGTTTCACGAAATGTGTGGCATGTAGCACCATCTTGATGAAACCACATGTCAACCAAGTTCAACACGGCCAACTGGGGTAAAAAAAAAGTTGCATATCATGTCTCGATATCGTTCTCCGTTGACGGTAACGTTTCTTCCACGGTCGTCTTTGAAGAAAGGACCGATGATGCTACCAGCCCATAAACCATACCAAACTGTCATTTTTTCGGGATGCATCGGTAATTCTTGTATGGCATATGGCTGTTCATCACTCCAGATGTGACAGTTTTGTTTATTCACATAATCGTTAAACCAGAAATCAGCCTCATCGCTGAACACAATTTTTCGATAAAACAGCGGATTTTCATTAAACTGTTCTAAGGCCCATTCACCAAAAATTACACGTTGTGGTTGGTCATTCGGCTTCAATTCTTGCAGAAATATGAATTTTATAGGCTTTCTAACCCAAATCAACACGTAAAATTTTCCATGTGGTTGTGTAACACATGCCCAATTGCTGAGAAGGCGACGAATTGACATTTCACGATCCTCATTAACACAGTACGCTACGTCTGCAATATTCTATTCAGTACGCTCTGTACGCATGCGAGACAATGGTTTAATATCCAACAAAGTAAAGTTAGTGCGAAATTTGGTGATAACAGCACGAATTTTTTATTCACCAGGTCGATTATGATAACTATAATATGGTCGTAACAAACGATACACATTTTTCACAGAGCACGAATTTTGATAGTAAATTTCAACAATTTGCAATCGGTGTTCGTTTGTAAGTACTTTCCATGATAAAGTGGCAGAGTATACTGAAAATTCTTCACTTTGACAAATGAGGTTTGGATGCCATTACCAACCAGTGCCGACCTGAAAAACTTAACTCTTAAAAAATCACCCGTTATATAGGAATTAATAACTATTAGTAGGGTACTTGGCAAAAATGTGGGCAATAAATCACAAACTAAGTGTCATCTCATCTATATTTCGATTCAAATGCGAATCTTCATCAGGATGCTGGAAAATTTTACATGAATTACATGAAAATTCATTTTTCATCTAAGATTGTACATACGTTACAAGAGACGTTAAGCGAGAAATAGATTATAAATTAGTGCAATAACCACCATCAAGATGAAAAAAATATATAAACTATCGTGAGTGCAAAATCCTAAAGAGCTAACCATATATGTCCAAATTAACAATTCACAAATTGCAATTGTAGGTTGTAGTTGTAGAGACCAGACGGAACATGAATAATTCCCATATCTGTTTTTTAGTATGTATTTCAGCTTATTGGATGCTTTCAAGATCAATTTTTACGGTTTTCCCCTCAACAAATACGGTAGGATTTAAAGAAAATAGCGGGCCACCATATATCAGAACCAAACCAGGTATAAAATATATAGTAAATATATTATATAGTAAACACTATATTTCTTATTCCATTTTAACCACCATCCAAACGGAATATAATTAAGTATGAGACCGAAAATCGTGGTGTTTTGGAGTTATTTGGGAACATAAATTTATTCCTAAAATATATCTGGAAATTATTATGAATTATTATGAAATCATCACTTAAACACGTTGTGAGAAAATCTTGAGAGGTGTGAGATGACTTCAAGGTGTGGTATTCATCAATCTCTTCTTTGCTTCTCAACACAATGCCACACATAGGAAATCAGCAAATCAAAGTTAACCCAAAGCAAGAATTTTCCAACATTTTTATCTTGATGAGTATCGTTCCATTTGTCAGATACTCCTTCTGCTAAATGTTCTTTGAATAGTCTCATCTCCAGTTAAATAACCTCAAATCTCCGTATCTCGCAAAATGCGATCGAAATAAAATTAAGGGGTATTGATGGAAGGTTATTTTATTTCCATTATTGTCTTTTGATACGTATGGCGCGTGATATCTGCCACTGTTATCTGTCTTCTGGTTCGCCTCTAATCTTCGCGTTTCATTTCGATTGACGCAAGCCAATGAGAAATTGATCTTTTTCGACATTTTGTTTACTCTCATTTCATCTGTTTCCAGTCTTTCGTACCGTAAATGCAGGAAATCTGACAAGGATTTTCTATCTCCCGTTCTGTCCCCTACACGTGCTGGTAGAGTATTATTTATAGATCCATCTCTACGTACTACTGTAATTCAAAGAATATTTTTTTCATTAACATTGATGAAAATCCACTGATGTTTCCTATAATGGGATGAAACTGTCCTGTATTTCCTACGGGTCGGAAGTTGTTCTGAATGCACTAAATATTCATTCCCGAAAGTTGATAGCTTGTGTTCTCATTGACAACACGTATGTAAATAGCCCCTCAGCGTTTTATTCGGATTATTTCCTAGAATTCCTCCATGTTATATGTAAAAATTGATGACTGGTAAGGAGATGACGGATAAAAAGAGCGGCTTATCAGTGTTTGTTCTATTTTTATTGAAGCCAAGTTTTAGGTTTTAATGTTAACCTTCATTCGGACATAAAGTTCTGAAGGCATGAATTTTAATATCGAATGAAGAGTTATCATATCAAAAGAATTCTTGACTCAAATAGCTTACTTCACTTAGCCTTTATTTAGAGTAGTCGAAACGCAACAACCAAGGTCATAAAGCAAAATATCAGACAAGCAGAATTCATGAAACTTCTCCATAAACTGCAATGGATACTTTAATTGTGATTGTCGAAGGACTCTGATTTTTTGTGTACTTCTTCCTGTCTCTTTCGTTATTTCATTTCTCATGTTCACATTGGCTGTTGATGGATGTTAAATTCCAAGCAATATTAATCCATGAAATTTTTCCATCCAATGATAATGATAGTAAGACAGCAACTATTACTTAAATATATATACTTCTCAATTGCGTCATCCATGCAAGGAACATCCTTATAGCTGGTTCGTTGGTGAATAAGGGGCCATCCATTAATTTCGTCATACGTTAGGGGGAGAATGGGTCGATGAAGTGTGACATTATGAGACAAGGAGGTAGTACGGGTCTTAAATTTCGTGATGAAACATTCCGAAATCCGTAACTTGCATTATTGAACAAAAATTAAAAATCATTTGCAACTATCTGTACATCTCCTTGTCTATCTTGTACCCTCCGATTGTCATCGCATTTGAATCAAGCTCCATATGGTAGCTATTGTCTTAGTGTGGAGGCATACTTGTTTAAACGATCTTGTGACATCTGTGCATCATTATTAGCTGCATAATTTGCATCATACAAGGCAATTAATCAACACAAGCAATTAGATTAAAGCCAACAAGAAGTTTTTCCTTGGCGAAGATTTGTCCTCAAAGAATTGGTGCTAGAACTAGAACTATCAGTGAAATTCTTTGTTTGGATGACGACGGTGATGCTATGTGGTTGGTTGAAATAGATGTTGACACAACGAGTTCATGATATCTCCTAAACGGGAACGAAATGCTTTTTATGCCAGTTATATATGAATTAAAGCAGTGAGTTCAAAGTCCATGACACAAAATGATTGAGTTTTCTCCAATTAATGAAAGTATTCGTTTTTGTTTTGTTAATTTCTTGAAACGTTTGACTTGATGTTAATTTCTTTGAAAGATAATTCAAATGTTCAATTCATGTCAATAATTCAATATAATTCAAAAACTACTATTTCAATGCAATAATTTCTAGATGTAAAATTGCAAAATATTTGACGTCTCACTAGGGGTGGTCTCACAAATGTGATCAGCTGTGACAAGGACGGTAGAGGAGTCAAAAAATCATAAAATGCGTGTGGAGTAATTTATGGATGACCTCCTAAGGCCAACTACCTGGTAACTCTATAGACAAAGAACTCGTAAACCCTTACACCGATAGGTGCCAGACTTTACAGATATGCATTGGTGAATTGCTCAAGGCGACAGAAGAATCATATCGTGTTAATTTCATTTGGTAGGCGATTTCATAATGTAATGTTGAAGTTATTCGCCGTTATTATATAGTGAAAAATCCTAATGAGGAAAAACTAAATCCTTATTCAACTATTTGCATGTTTGATGCTATTGCAGTTTTGGTTAATCGACAATCATTGGTTAATCATTGGATAACCAAGCTCAGTTCACAATGACAGATTATGTTTGATAATCCTAAACGAAAACTGCAATATATCTTCGTGGTTTTGAGATATCGAATACAGTAAAATGAAATTTTTATTTCGAAATCAATTGAACTGATCAATTATTTACCTGATACTTCGTGTAATGGAGCCAGAATGATGAATTCTGATGAATTCATTCGAAGTTGTAGCTACATGAAAGTAAGACTGCTTCTCGTTAACAAAAAATGTATCTGGAACCCAAATATTTTTGATGAATTCAGATCCCACCGATAACGTCTCTACGGCAGGCTGTTTTCTAAAGGCAAGTCGGGGATCAGTCCAAAATTGTCGGAAATAAAAATCCAACGTGAAGTCCTGAAAGGAGACAAGGCTGAACAATGGAATTTTTGGATTGAACTCTTTTTCAAACCACGAACAAACTAATAACATGCACCTAATGGAGTAAACAGATTATATATATATATATATATATATATATATATATATATATATATATATATATATATATATATATATATATTTGCATACAGATGTGTGTGTTTTTGAGCAGCAGCTTATGTGACAGAGATTTGAATATATATGAAGTCAGTGTGCTATCTCAATCGCACTTAAAGTACAATATTTTTCTCAAGAAGATTTTTTGGTTAGTAAATAAATTAAGAACATGCATGTTGAAGAATGTTTTAATAAATCTTTTTTTACACCTCAAACTCTATATTTTTCTTTCACTTCAAATTTTATAATATTTCATGATCTTTAGAAAATATTTTTGAAAGAAT
This sequence comes from Henosepilachna vigintioctopunctata, assembly GCA_030704895.1. Classification (NCBI taxonomy): domain Eukaryota; kingdom Metazoa; phylum Arthropoda; class Insecta; order Coleoptera; family Coccinellidae; genus Henosepilachna; species Henosepilachna vigintioctopunctata. Next base: position 956,981 of record JARQZJ010000093.1, read on the forward strand.
ATCTGCGATGAAAAACCTTGATAACATTTTATACTACCTAAAATATTTCATGCTGGCAAAAGTTTTATTCATAAATTGAAAACGCCAGCTTTAAATGAAAAAAAAGGAAAATTTGGCCTTATTACGATATGAAGATTTCGATAAATTTCTCGAACAGATCAATACCTTTTCAATTTCAATTATTTCCAAAAAATTACTGTGATGAAACTACTATTTTAAATTAATCTTTTGATGTGATTTTCCCATATTGAATTGAAAATTATTTGAAAGCAGACGTTTTCTTATAGAATTTTTTTGTGAAAAAAATATAATTAATAATACAATGTTATGCTCAATTTGACTTTCGTCGAAAAAACCCATTTATGGCCAATGGTTTTTATGGAATGGATGGTTTCAAGTAAGTTCAATTTGAAAACAATGTGGTTCAATTTGGGAAGACATACATTTTTCTGTTTTTTTCATTCAATTTCACTCCTTGAGTTCAAGCAGAGAATTCTTCAAGGCATGATTTATAATTGATATATTGCAAATTCATGGATTCAAGAAATATATCGAAAATATATTTGAAATTACGTTCAAATTAAAACAGTTTCTTTGGGGTATGAATGATGATAATGTAAGTTCTCTACCAATATTCATACTTGAAACATCATTTCGAATGATTTTGAACTCATGAAGTCATTGCAAAGAACATTTTATGTTTCATGATTCGATAATTTTATTTTGAATTATCAACAGTAATTGTCAGCCTACTTATCAAAAAATTATTTTGCGGAGACTGAAGCAAAAATTGATGAAACTTTTCATCAATCATTTTTCACAAGATCATTTAGAAAGTTTTCGAAAATTATTATTCGAGGTTATTTATTATGAAATGTATCGAAAAAAAAACTCAAATTTCGAAAATGGAGTTTAAATGGGGTTTTCAAAACAGAATTTTTCCAAACAACGTGAAAATTGGTAGCGAATCGAAATGAGCATGCAAAATGTCAGTACATAAACTAAGCTTTAAGCTGGGCTAAATTTCGAGCTCATGTTACACTAACCTGTCAACTAATACATGCGATGGCAAAAAGCATCTACCTTATTTATGGCAAACTTTATGGGAGCATAACCGGAAATTATCGCTATAAGGAATTCACAACTATTAATTAACTGGTAGGTGCAAGATTGAGCTCCATGCAGTTACTTATCTGCCTCCCAATGCACGATGCAGATGGAGAATGCAGGTCATACGATAGACGACTGAGTCGGCAAAAGGGTAGAGGCTAGGTCACGTTCTATAAGTAACCTTAAGATTTGATTTGGTTTCCTGTGGGATTTTATTCCCGATTTCGTTAGCAGACTTCGTTCTTATTTCGAACATTTTCTTTCACGACAAAAGCTTTTATATCTGCAATCGTGGTCAAGTTCAACACTATCGATAATACTCTATACAGCCGTTCCATTGTCTAATAAAATGTTTGTAAAGCCATACAGATTTGTCAACACTTTTCAATTAATCGATCTGTAGTTGAGTAAAGCAACGCTATCCGTAATTTCAACTGATGAATTTCGTGATATTCTAGAAGTTATTTATTATATTATCTAGATGTACTAATGGAAATTTCTTGCTGAGAAGCTATAATTGTCTATGAAATTTGAGATATTCGAAAGAGAAAATAAGATCCGTTTGTGCATCGGAGAAGTAGAATAATTGCAAAACACCAGATCAGAACTTATTACTCTCATCAGAACTGATAAAATTTCTACTCTCAATTTATTAATTGAAACATCCCTAAATAGACAACCATTTGGAAATAATTGAACTGACAACCAATATGTGGACATTTAATCTCTGTTTTGTTCATACTCATCTATCAAAAAATAGATTAATATTTTTTTAGAACGGTTACATAGAGCAGTGTAAATCAAGAAAGTCAATTATTACTCAAAGTGCCAATTCAGTAGATACTTGAGAATCTATTCCGTTTACTAATTAATTCAGTTTTTTCCATGATCAATCACTTAATTGATATATTAGGAAACATTGTTTTCATTTTATTATTATCAACGCATACAATATTTTCTCATATATTCATGAAAATTAATATCAAACCTCCAAAAAATTTTTATCAATTTGTAACGGTGTAGGTCTAGATAAAATGGATGGAAATATGGAAATTATTTTAGTACACAAACTCAATAGAAACTAGTATAATATTCCTTACATATGGCAGTAGTTTTTCAAGAATTTATATTACACAGCATTTATATTAACACAGCTGGCAAATTCTTCAAATTGAATCAAGTAGCATCGGAAATAAATTCTTTCAGTACACAGAATTGGTAGAAGCGAAATTTACCAGCACACTCTATGATTCGGACACAAAACTTGTGAATATGATACATTTGACATTTTATTAAAAACTAGGCTCTCTTGAAATATGAATGAAATCAATGGGTAAACATTTATTTCTATGTTTTCAATTATTATTTTCCATGAATATATTATTCAGTGTTTTTATGCTGAAGAATGTTTGTACATTTAAAAGTGTGTCTTATTGTTTCAAGTTCTAGTGCCGAATAACAGAGTGAAGCGATTAATCTCGACAGCCCTTAGAAATAAATTCTGGACCACGAGCGATAAGTATAGAGTCAACCACGGTATAACATTAAATTGGGCCATGCACGCAGTTCCAGTATTCAAGACTGCGGTTTATATATTACAGCAGACATAGTTCATTATGATGGGGATTTACATTCAATGAGTGAACAGTCAAACATCTTAAGATTTTTATACGACATTTATTTCATAGATATAGAAACAAGTGACTATTTTTTTGAAGATGTCGAATCTCACAGCTGGTTTCATTACACAAAAACAATCTTGCAGAATCTGTGTTACTGTGATTTGGTTTTACGATTACGTGACCTAAAAACATTTCTTTATGATTGACTCATGTGTTATATCCTTCCAATAAAGTTTAGTACGTATAAACTTCAAAAAGGTTTTAGAAACGTCGGAAGGAAAAATATCGATGCGGAAGGATTATGTCCAGAATTAGTGAACCAATCAAATGTTTTGTTTCAATAATTATTGTTGAATGCAAAAATTATCAATAATAATAATTAAATATTTATTCCTTCAACTTATAACACAGCTGAAGAGCGAAACTAGGATCAACAGAAAAAGCACAACTAAAATTAAAATTTTAAATGAAAGAATCTTTTTTCCTGAAAAGTTATCCTTGAACGTTACACTTTTTAAATGACTTCTTTACCAATTATTTACATATATTCATGGCCATATACGAGGACACTCTGATGAGTTATTGACATTTCAAACAAAATATATTTACTTCACTAAAAAAACGTTTTTGAACATTCTTTAATTCAATGCATAGAGTCCAGCATCTTTCCAATTCATTCATGCGTTAAAAAGAAAACGTTTTCTGAATTCTTTGTTGATATGAGTGTTTGCTTTGGAGATAAATTCTTCAATCTACCAAAATATCTTTGCAATCAGTCATTTCTTAAGGTTCGTGGACAGGAAATAGTCGCAGAAGAATAAATTGGGTGAATATACCGGATGGGATTGCAGTTCGTAACCCAATTGATGAATTTTTGCAATGATTTTCACTCAACAGCAAAATGAGGATTTCTTTGCGAAACCAATAATTGTGAATGATAAGACAAAAGTATATATTAATACTAAATCAAGAATTTTGATAAATTTTTTGTTGATTTGATTCTTCCTTCTATTAGTTATTGAAAATTTTTTTATTTTGAACTTTTGGTGGTCAAGAATTTTGATGAATTTTTTGTTCACTCCATTTCATTCTTCCTTCTTTTAGTTAATAATTTTTTTTCAATTTGAAATCTGGGCAGTTTAAAATTTTTCTCTGGTCCCTTCATTTCAAATTTTCCAGAATCTACTGCATTTCTACTTTCATAGAAATTCGAACAGTTGCCTAGTATCAATGTATGTCAGACACCATCTAACTAACGTAGATTGTTAAAAATTTGAGAGTAGGCTATTAACTTCGATATTTGTTGAGTTGAGGTTACCAATAATGCATTTAAAGTAAATTTAAGAAGTCAGTAACTCATCAAACCGCCCTTGCATTACAGTGTTTTTGCAAATTGCTGAAGTCTTCTCATACAATTCTCACTCTTCGAACTTAAAGGCGTTAACAATTTTCATCTTCCAAGTCCTGCTTCTTACAAGTTCAACATTTGTCTACCTACTTTTCTCACAATTTTTTTCAAGTGGCCTTGGAAGATGTCATGATTGATGGATGACAGTCGCATGGTTGATGAGTATTTCCTATGTAAATGTCACATTTTCCTTCCATTTTTCCAATTATTCAAATTGGATGCCATTTGTAACGAAATTATCGGAACATTATTAAGATTTTGAAACGGCCTCGAAAAAATAATTTAGCTATGATGAGCCGTTCGATTGTACATTAACATGCGAACTCTAGGCCACATTATTCTAGAAAATTTGGATATAAAAGACTCCGAATAGCAATTCTGGTAATTTACGATATTGGAAAAACTCGCGACGGAAGAAATTTTATATAATTTCCTGTCAATAATATTGTAAGTTCTTTAGGTACAGTGACACCATTTCTTTTCAGCAGTTGTATATGCAAAGAGGTGTGAATTACCTTAACAACTGATATAGTCGTAAATATATATGTATATATACAATAGACCAACGGATTTCTTCTTCTTATTTCAGTGGGCCTACAGTTTAACGCCGGTTCCGAACGGCCAATATGCTTGTAATCAATGTACATTACCCAACAATTATCATTATTAAATCATTTAAATAATTCAAATAATTTTATAGTAAAAACATGAGAATACAGCATTATTATTTTTCACTTTTTGTGTTTGAAATAACTCTTTTTGAAGTTTTTACATCATTATGAATTTATGATCTATGCCATTTATTAGGATTACTCTCATATTTATCGAGAGAGTTAGTTGCATTATACTTTCACATACACAAAAACACTTCAAACAAGGTCACAATATCATGAGGTATATATATATATATATATATATATATATATATATATATATATATATATATATAAGAGGTTTGGATAGATTTAACTTTGCTTCACTTCTGTGAAGCAAAGTGTATAGCTGGGTTCGACTCCCTGGCTAGGTATAAAAGATTGTGCATTTATGTAAGTTTACTATTAATAATAAAAAAATAAATGGTGAAAAATGTACAATATAACAAGCTTAATGGCCAGTCAAAACCGAGATTATATTGTAGTTCCCTATGACCTTCAGTAACCCACTTATGTCTGCTCGATTTATTTGAATGATATGTAATGATATTTTATATCAGGGTTTGAAAAGTGTCATATAAATAGGAAACAGTTTTGTAAGTAATCATATCATCAATTCACTTAGAATTTAGTGAAGGCTATCAAAGATTTGAAAACCTATTCGTATTTGATATTCCATATAAATTTTTTAAAATTGTCCATCATTTTTTATTTCTACATAGAATTTCATCTCGTTACTATAATTTCAATTCTGTTTCTGCTAGAACCTCAATAAATCGAGATGACTAATGAATTCATTTTAAATTGACAATCAAAGAATCCCTTTCCTTTTGTGGAGTAAGCAAAGCGAAGAAACTTTCTTGGAATCTCTTGAATAATTAATTACAAAGAAAAGACAGTATTATTAATTGGTATCAACCTTTACAAAGAAATACTTCACTCGAAACTTTCTTTGTGGAAATAATTGACGTTCAAGTGCACACAGAAATAAAACTATTCAATTTAACCATCGAATAATTTGATTGATTTCAAGATTCTGTCAAACTATTGCTGTTATTTTACGAATTCTTTCAATGACAAAATAGAGATGGAGCTTCTTGAATTGATATTAAGATTCTTACTCATATCAAAAATAATGAACATCAAAACCTTGCAGATCCACTATCAACTCTCTATTCAAAATCGATGAGAACTATTTCAATTTTAATACTTCAAAAGGTTCTACTTTCAAGTCTATTCAAAATCGATAAGAACTATTTCAATTTTGATACTTCAAAAGGTTCTACATTCAACTCTATTCAAAATCGATAAGAACTATTTCAATTTTGATATTTCAAAAGGTTCATGCAACAATTGTTTAACATTTCACTGAAAATGAGAAAATTTGTTACTGATAATTGAAATAATTTTGAACACTTCAAATACTTTAACAATATATCTGAAATTTAGTGAGTATTTCTTCAAGCACTCGAATTCTGCATTCGAAATTGCAACATTCTTTGAATCAATAGGTTTTTATTACGCCTGTTTACTGCGCTTGATCAAGCACTTACCTTCATTTCAAATAGATATCACAAATGTCAATCTAGTTAACTCTTATTTTATGTTTGGCCATTGCAAATCAAGCTTTTTGATCAGACACCAGTACATGCTAGGATTCAAAGTGTTTCAGCTTATTCGAAACAGTGCAGTTCTGAAACACGTATACCTCTTGCAATTTAAATTACATTGTTTGAAGTTCAATACATTTTACATGATAACCAGCTGTGAATATTGGACATCAATGAGCACACGAGACAAAAAGTACAAATAAGTATATACCATCATAACCTCGGAGACTGAGCTGATACTGAGGACGTACATGGTCACTCCCACCACGACAGGCGGGCCTGCAATTATTAAAGAAGTAAGTCTATCCGTGAAAACCAAATCAAACTCCTAGTTCAAACGAATTTACGTTGCAGTTCTTGCTGATTGATATTTTCATCAAATTATCAAGAAATGTTTCCATATTCACATTCAAAATGAGAATTATGTACCTATGACTTTTATGACAGATGACAGCTTGTCACTCATTCAGAATGAATTTTAGTTGTGTATTATATTGGAATATTATGGTTTCGCCGTATGAATGAAGTTATTTTTGTTGAGAAGAGCACACTATTGTTAATACTCCAGAACACCGCGGTAGCTGGTATTTGAAATATCTCCATTAAATATCAAAAAGTCTCATAGATAGTATGAATATGATTCTTCAGAAGTTTCAGAGTTTGAAGATCATCATCATATGCAAATATACTCGGGGATTATAATATTATACTTACAATTCAAGGATGTTAAATATTATATTGAGCTAAATTCTCGTATCTAACTTAAGCCTTATTGAACCTATTCTGTCCTAATATTCCTAAAACTCCTAATACTTTATTCCTAATACAAGTCTTTTATTATCATTTCTATGGAAATTTTGTCTCTTTAAGGAAAGTTTCGTTTATATTTTATGTAATTTATTCATGTTATTATATACTCATCTGACCAAAATACAATTTATTTGTCATCATGTACAGCATGTTTTCAGAAACACAAAGAGAAGTTGTTAGATGACACATCATAAGCAAAATACTCGTATCCAATTCAAGCTCAATGCAACCTTCTTGTTTGGGTATTGGATTATGTATTTGAATATTGTATTTTGGGTATGTATTTGTACTCCATCTGACAAGAGTCTGTTATTCTTATTTCTAGAGAAAATTTATATATCTAAGCACACTTAAATGCAATTCCTTTAATTCATGAATAGATCCGCTCTTACACAACCCTCTCAGTAAAATATAATTTCTTAGTATTATTAGTATATAACCCACAAACACAAAAAGCAAGCTGTCAAATGGAACATAATAAACAAAACACTGGTATCTATTTTAAATCTTGAGTAGAATTTAACCTTTTTTCAGTAATAGTTCTATTATTCATAAAGGAAATATATTATTTCTATAACTGAAACTGAATTCTAGTTCACTTCTTGGTGAAACATGAATAAATCTGAAAAATGTAACTCTAACACTTGGATTAATGTTTCACGAATGTATTGAACAATAATTCAATAACAAAATTGATAAAAATGAATTGTCAGCATTTTTCGAGGGTTCAACTCATTATTAAGACTCTGTGATAGTTCATATTTAAATGAGAGGTAATAAGAAATACTTGTCTAAAAATCTCTCACTGAACATTTCTTTATTCGACTAGTTTCTCCTTTTACGGCATTATCAAGAATGAATACTTATTAAATATTTGCAGATCTGTTCGGACCACATAATAGACTCTAAATTCGGTTATAGAGGTGGGGATTTCCAAACTCTCAGAGATTTATCAGAGGAGAGTGGATTAGGTCTAACTAGTCATTGAGAAGTTTGTAAATGTCAAATTTTTGAGTTTATTTATTTCCTGGCTTCCAGGTATTTCATTTTCTTACCTTTTTCTCAGTAATGGAAATATTAGGTTTAAAACAGGGCGAGATCTTATGTCCTATCGACTCTAGATGTTCCCAAAAAGCAGATTGTCGGTTTTTTAAGTGTTCTTTCAGCCTAGTTTCAAAACATCTTTCGGTCTGGCCTACATATGATGACTTACATTCTTCACAGTCCATTCTATAAATTCCAGACTTCTTCATTGGGTCGGATCTGGACAATTTGTTATTAAAGATCATCCTATCCAATGCTGCCATTTGAGAAAGCTATATTGAAATTATTGTTTTTGAAGAATTTAATGATTTTCAAAGAGGGAACGTGTGTATAAGGGATGCTCACATATCTTAATTCATTTTTATCATTTTTATTATTGATGTAGTGTGGCCGATATAAAAGTGTATTGATGAAACGTTTCTATTTTTTTATAATTAGACTATTGTCAAGATGATTAGTACTTAATATTAGTCAAGTATTAGACAATTAGACAAGTATTCATTATTACCTCCCATTTAAAGTTATATCTGTAAGATAGAGGTACGTAGGAGCAAAAGTTGGAATACTATTTGTTCATTTACAATTAGTTCTTTCCTCTAGAGGGATCTGCTAATGTCTATTTCTTCTGAAAGGTCCAATCGTTTTCCTTCATCAACTGCGTGCAAACATTTGGGTTTATTGAAATCTACGAAATGTTTCAAATCAACTGCATCAATTTGAACCATTCCCAAGGTTTCAATAAAATGTTTGCGAGTTAGTGATAAAAGAACACGATTAGATCCATTAGAAGCCATAGGGATTAGTAGTTCCTTCAAGAAGAAATAACCGATTGCAAATGAACGAATAGAATTCCAACTTACCCCTTATTTAACACTCTCTTGTAGATGAAACTTTGATGTGCTCTGCTTCTGTAGTTAGTTTTGATAATGAGCTGACCGCTCAAAACATGTTAACAATTCAATTTCATTAATTTTATTATTGTATTATTGTGCAACACATTCGAGAAAGATTAAGACAAGTATTTAATTCAAATTCATATTATTACTGTTTTTAGAGAAAAGATTTGTAAGCGAATTTTGATTTGAAATTAGTGCAGTTTATTTGATTTAGATATATATCCGTTAATGTATAATTCTCTTAGCAAAATAGTAGTTGAATGTGTTATATAGGTACCGCGGGTAACCGAAAGCTAAAGGACATCTGTGATCTGTAAACGATATCAGCAAGTACTGCGACGATAAATTCGTCAGCCTTAACCTGCCCACCTACTCGATCCATGCATATTCGAGCTTGGATACAGGAGATACACTATGTATATCAATGTCCATCATAGATATATACCATCTGGACCTCAGACAGTGAACTGATGCTCAGCACGTACATTGTCACTCCCACCTCTACAGGGGAGCCTGCAAGCCAATAACCACAACATAACAACAATTCCACAACCCCCAGGCGGCCAAGCTCTGGGGAGTGCATGCGGAAACGTGTCACTAAAAATTTCTAACAATCTTCGAGCATCAGATCCAAAAAGAACAGTTCAATTTCAAATTTGAAAATTTAAATTATGTGGATCATTTGAAAATTGTCGTCTGTTATTTTCTAGTGATCTGAGCTCTCTTATAGCTTAATTATGTTAGATACCATCTTAACTTCTGAAAGTGAGCTAATACTCAACACGTACATGGTGACTCCTACAACAACTGGGGGACCTGAAATAATTTCAACCAAGGGCTATTGATAAATCAAATCTAGTTTCATTAAATAGTGAAGCCCATGTACCTTAAGACTTTGGCCGTCTGTCATTTAAGTTATACTATAGCCTATTTTGTATTATTTTGTCTTATTATTTCAAAAAGTGATAAATTGAATATTTTATCCAACTGATAGAGGTAATCCACTCAATTCATTAAGTATTAAAAAACATTGAATATGTTGTAAATAGTTTCTATGCTATGGTTTTTGGCATTCACATAGTTCAAAATTATTATATCGCCTTTCAAATATTTAATTATAGGGGTAGCATTAAAAAGGTTTCGTTAGTTGTATCTGGAGGAAATACAAAATCATGCAGTTGTTATGTTCAGTACAGTATAATCTTAACATTACATTAGTAACTACAGAAGCCAATGTCAATATTCGTTTCTGCAAAAATGTATAGTCCGAATAAAACTTATTGAATATTATTATTCAAATTCATTTCATATAGGTCATTTAGCTATTTAACATAAATACTAAGGGCTCACATTTGAATATTTTGTTGGCTGTGAAGCACAAAATATGTAAAGAATCCCAAAATATATCTAAGCCAAAAATCGAAGAAATGAATGTGTAAATAAAAAAACTATAAGGAAAACTCAATAGAAATAAACTCTAAGTAAATGAAACACCAAGTATAACAAAATGATAGCAGTTTTTTTTAAGCTGTCGTATTGCTGAAAATTCGAGTAAAATATCCACAAGAAAACTATCACGTAATATAAAATATAAGCCAAAAATCGAAGAAATGAATATACGTAATATATATATGAATATATATATATATATATATATATATATATATATATATATATATATATATATATATATATATATATATATATATATATTTATATAGATATTTTTTATATCAATATTTACAAATCATTCAATGAAAAACTAGTAAATACTGAGACTCTTCATCGAAATATCGAAATATTTAAAATAAAACTCTCAGGGAGCTGTCTGCACAATTGTTGTCAACGAGAACGAACCCATCACTTTCGAGAGTCAATATTAAAAGCGTTTCGAAAAATTCATCGATCTTGTTGTATGATAATAGGATACAATTGTTTCATCATTGTTATGAATCATCATTAGTCCGAACAAGCATTTTAGATATCAGAATCATTTCTAATTGAAATAATTAGGCATCCAAAACTACCCTTCAAAGTTACAGCGTGTACAAGAGTACAATAGTTGTTTGTAGTTAGGAATTTATAAAAGTTCAACGTTTAAAATATCAGAGAACCATTCGAAATATCTTGAACCGTGTACTATTTATGGTCCCCTTATAGACTGGTCTGACATTTTGGCATGCCTAATGATCGTTATCAGAACAGTAAGGGGTAGGTTGAATTATTAATGAAAACCTACCAAAATATTATCCTAACATCATTCCAACTCAATTCACGAAACAGCTGTGGGAATTCTTTTATAGTTTTCATTGAATTTCCAACAAAATATAGTCAACAACGAAATGTAATTAGAATATCATTCGAGGAAATAGGAAATATCGAAAATATATTTCTAATGAAAGAAGTCCTGTTTATGGGGAAATAAGTTTTAGGTAAGTGGAAACTTCCGGCTGATATTACTTATTAGGAATGATAGCAGAACGTTCATATTTAATACATTATAAAAAGAAAGAATTTCATTGTGTGATTTCAAGAATATTAAGTTTTTCATAAATTTTCGAAAATTCATCGTTTTTCGTTAATGCAGTAACATAATACTACGTATTTAGGTTGATTATAATATGCTATATATATTTAAATATTATCATAAAAAAAATATTAAGAGTCTGCACGTAGCATTTGAGAAAGGTGAATCTCATCGAAACGTACGTCATGCAGTATTCTTTTTGATATATGTGTAAATCTTGGTTTAACAATTGTTTTATTAAAGAAATATTAAACAATATGTAGGTAGTTTTCGTGAAATGGAGCAGCATTACATTGGCCAGCTTACTCCGAACAATTTTGAAAAAATCGAAATTTTTTTTTCATAAATTGCTACTATATACTCGTAGAAATAGTATAGAATTAGTTCCGAAGGTCAGCAAGACCGAGAAGCAGGTATAAAAGATTAGGGAGTGCTGCAGTAAATCCGGCCGTTTGAACGCATTCAGTAGCGGCAGCTGCGGCATGCCTTCGTGTGGTCCTATTGTTTTGTTCTTTGTTTTATTGTTATTGTCTTGTTATTTTGTTGAACTGCTTTGAGAAATGCAAGAATACTTCAGAATGATGCTTACGAAGACCAGGAAGGAGTTGTGTATGAAGCGGGAATGGATATGTGAGTAAAATTCACTTTTTTACGGTTTTTCACGAATAAAAGCTTTAAACTGATTTTTCTCCGAACCACGTCTTTTCGCATGAATTACACTCTCATTTCAAAACTATTGCACTTATCGATATGAACCGAACGGCATTTTACTCTTCAGATGTCTGGCTATGGCCTCAAGCAGAACCAGAAATATTCATTATTATTTAAAAAAGTGTTGAACAATTAAAAGTGACAAAAAGGGTGAAAAAAATTCAAAAGTCCGCATTTTTTTTTTTTTCATTGAAAATATTTCATTCTGCTTGAGGTCATAGCCAATTTGATACAAAACATAAACCGTTTTGTTTTTTGCTTTCAGATAATTCTTTTCCAAGAAATGATGTCATTCATCTACGATTCAGATGAGTTTCAGCAGCCAGTTTCAGGACCGCCATTTTGAAAAAAAAAATTTTTTTCAAGTAATTTCATATATGAGCTTTCATATGTGAATAAATTGATTACTCAACATGTGTTGTACTCTAAATAAAATATATTGAAAAAAATCACGCTTTTTGGAGTAAGCTGGCCTTAAGGTGCTTATTGCTTATTTCTGACAGCACCCTAATATCCATTAGGAAATAGGCCATATGCATTTCTTTTTGGGCAAACTAGAAACTCTTATACCCAAGTCCTTTTGTTTTCACTGTTTCAGTCGACAAATTGTTGGTTTTGTCCACTGTTGGACATGAGCCTCTGTTTATATTTGTCATTTTCACATTTCTAACTTTCCCTCCATAGTTTATCAAGGACTTCTTCTTTTGGCCTCCATTCAATAAGTCCCGTTGTCCAAGCGTTTTATGATCTTCTGGTCACAAAAATTCTGCGTAATATTGGAATTTAATATTCGTCCCTGAAGGATATACCAATCATCGTTTATTTCATTTCTTCAAAAGAGGAGAGATAATAATTCTTAATTAATATGTTTGAATCAAGAGCTGTAGGTAACGTAATTTTCTATATACTTTTTAGTTTAAAAACGATGAAATTTTTTGGGTCTTTAGCTTGTTACAAAGTTGCTTGCCAAAAACCATCAACCAAGAAAATTCATTTCGAGGATGCTTCGTTAAAATACTTGCAGGATTTCAATAAAGATTGCATAATTCAGTAATTTCTGCAAATCGTTATGTTCATGCAAAAATATATATTTTTCCCAAGGGTTCAGGATTGTTAAGTAGACGTTTTGAAGCATATTTTTCTAAAAAATAATGAATTGAAGAAATGTCAATCGTATTCATTCAGAACATCGTAATAGGGTTTGAAAAATGTGCAGGATTGCCAACAGTCTACAACATTCTATGCTATTAATTACATCTTGAAAATTTGAATTGCGAGAAAATTTTTTCAAATCTATTAGTTGATATATTGATTGAGTTTGATGTGAAGTACCTCATTTGATATATTTTCATATAGACCTAAAGAGTCATTAGTTTTAATTTGTATCGAAATTGGTATCCCAGGCATTCATTTTGACGGTATGACTGAATTAATTAAAGGATGATTCGGTTAGATTTTTCGTGTATTCAGTGTATTTCATTATCGATTTTTTCATTCGTTTTGATGAAACAGAACAAGTTCCGCAATAATTGAAATATTTAAATTCATTCGCCGAATATAATCATTGTAGACAATGTCTAATAATTCAGGAACATAACAACAAAAACAAATGGTATGCAAGGGTGAAATGATTAATGAGGACGTTTTACACTGTTTGCTTTGAAAAAAATTTATCAGTCTTTTGGTTGAAGTTGAATTTTCTTTAAAGACACATGATAATTCTTTCACACATCTTGAAACAATGTGCAATATAGTTTGTAATAAACTGTTAACATTTTGCATTGTATTATATATATTAGACAGAATTATGGGAAAATAATGTGAAATTTCAGATTATAGCTTCATCAAATCTTGTCAAAAACAAGATCAATGAATAATTTCTGAAAAATGTATGGTAAATTATTGAAAAAAAATAAATTAAAATTAACACACTCTACTTAAGTTTCACTAAATATATTGAAAACTCAAAAATACATATGTTTCGGGTGGTTAACCCATTATCAAGAGTATACAATCTGTCCAGTAACATATGTAGAGTTTTGAATATCTTCATTGAAACTTGAGTCAAGTGTGTTAATTTCAATTCATTGTTTTCAACAAGATGTTTCACCAAGAGGTAAGCGAAACCTCCGTGTCATTTATTAAAACGTAAATTATTGAAAAAAAAATTTTCGTCAAACACTACTTTTGAGCAAGAAGAAATATTTTGATATGGGAGAAAGAAGTTGTATTAATTCTTGATAACAGTAGCAGCCAAAAAAAATTGTTTGTCGAGTTCAGTCAGCTCATTCAAATTTTTCTAGTATTTGTTTTTCTACAACTACCCATAAAGTTTCACGCAGAACGTCAGTTGATATATGCAATATTATCTATAGAAAATATTCATAATAATATTTCAAATTTAGAATGAAACAGATGATATCAAACTTCATTTTGAATTACCTCTGTATCTAAAGGAAAAATGAAGTTATTTTTATAGTCAAATTATTGAATATAGTTATATTCAAATATTCAAAATAATTTTACTTCTGGATAAATTTTATTAAAAATATAAAAAACATAAATTTAATCTTTGATAATTCTTTAAATCTATAAAAATTAATAACGAATAACGATAGTCAGAAACTCCAGTAACTCGAACAAACAGTTATAAAACAAAAATTGATAATTGATATTCAAATATTGTTGTCAAAAAATTATTCAATATATGAATTGAAAATGTCTAAATTTTTCATATGAATACACTAGTTAATCTTTTCCAATATTCATGAGATTGTTTTTTTCCTCAGCTTAGTGTACTTGAGAAATGTGCATTCTTATTATAATTGCTCTGCTGAAAATTGTTGCACATGCTATATTTCCATTAAATTTCCATCAGAACGAACTAATTTCCTTCAATCAAGAATTAAAAAAAAACTGTGTAGAATTAATTCTTCCTTAACCAATTATATTCCACGTCGAAATATAAATCTCAACATTTTTCCAGTCATTATTTCGAATAATCGATATTTCTATCGGTTGACATATTTGGGAGGTGTGATATTTATCATATTATGTCGAAGAGAAATAGGCAAATATCAATACTTAAAATCACTTTGTGTGGAGCTTGTAAATCCTCTTAGTAGGGAAGGATATAGTATATTGGAAATTAAATTTAAACGCTCGTGACAGAAGACAGTTACTTAATCAGAAATTATTTATTGCTTCGTATATTTTATGCGACATTAGCTTCTATTAGTTTTATAGTCACTGACTGCTCTCGCCTACGCTTTTCGAGTAGAAACAATTTGTCTTCATAAATTTGTTTTTTATTAAATTGAAACATGATCCAATCTGATTAGTTCATTACAGTTTTTGATGCGGAGGAAGCCCATTAACATATAAAAAGATTCAGATGAATAATTTTGCACTTATAATGACCACAGTTATATATTAAATAAAAACACTTGGATTGGTTTCACAAAATTCATAATAAATGCTTGACAATTGTTTCAGGGTGTTATTTCAAAAGTTAAACACTTGAATTTTTGAGTTTAACATTTGAAAATGGGTAACACCCCGAAATAATTGTCTATAAGTATTCATTATAAATTTTGTGAAACCAAGCCAAGTGTTTATATTTAATATATTGAACAATGTTTTACAAAGAGATCAGCGATCATCCAATAAAATTGATAAAGACCACACTTATATTCGGGAATGTACCTTTATGTACTATGGATTGTCCCATATATACAACGTGTTTGTGAAAAATGCAGAAAAATTAATATATTATTCATATGCTGAATATATTTCGGACAAATAATAATAAGTTCTTTATTCTCAACAGGTGTAATACCTAATTACAGAAAATAATAACATAATGTTGAATACTAACTAAATAATTAAAATGAAAAAGATATAACAAAAAGCTCAATCGAATCTAAAAAAACTAAAATAGTAACTAATAACTCAATAATAGCATTCAAAGAAATATTATAAAGAACTCAATTTAAATTAATTCATTTTATTCAATTTCATTTTTTCACATAACGCCCAATAATAACTTCTATGGAGTCAAAGTGAATGTCACAATTATTGACAACTCCATTGAATGTAGACTCCATAAACCAAATGGGGGATTGTATTAGGGACTTGGTCCTCGGAGTCTCTAGATGGAATAATTCTGTATTACAAGAATTTTGCCTAGGAACACGACATTTCAAAGCGGTCAGAAGAGGAGACAATCAATTCTATTGTGCAGTAATTAGTACAAAAATTTTAGTGATAAATTTTCTCTCCTGCTCTGCAATGAGAATAAACTAAATCGACTCAATAATTCGTTATAGTTGACTTCTCTCTGTGAATAAACTTTATCCTCCCTACAAACTAGGAATTTCTTCTCTGAATAGCCTCAAGATGGTGTTGATGGCAAGTGTAAATACTTAGGATACCAGATCATGCTGCCAAAAGTTTAATAAGATGGATATTGGCCTCTAGTTGTTTACAACAGAAGGATCACCTTTTTTTAAGACAGGTACTATCTTGGCCGATTTCCATATTTTAGGAAAAGTGGTTCTGCTTATTATGAGATTAAATATATGAGTTTATGAATCCGAAAGTGCACAATAAAAATTGGTATTTCATCAGGACCAGACGTAAGTGGCATGGTTCTTGGTTGATGATGGTTCTTCGTAATTGAAAGAGTTTAATACAAATCTTATTATTGGAGTTTTCAGTTATATTAAAGGTTTGATAACGGGTTTGTTGCATGAAACGTATGTCGAATGCATTGAAGAATTTCGGGGAAAGTAGCGCAGAGTTCCTTATCATACGATCCATTTCAAAATGTTTCAAATAAGTAAAAATATAACTATTCATTATATCTACTTTAAAATAGTAAAGTTTATGTACCATATATTTCAACAAAATTTCACCAAAGGTAGTAATAGACATTGAGTGATATTTTATTGATATGTTATTGAAAATTTTTTATAGTTTCATGAGTTTTGACTGAAACCTTTTCTGAAGGTAGAGAGGGATATATTTTATATAGGTGCTTCAATCAGGCTTTTGCGTTGTTACTTTTTTTGTAGAATCTTTGGAAACATGTACCAA
The DNA here is from genome assembly GCA_030704895.1 of Henosepilachna vigintioctopunctata. Lineage (NCBI taxonomy): Eukaryota > Metazoa > Arthropoda > Insecta > Coleoptera > Coccinellidae > Henosepilachna > Henosepilachna vigintioctopunctata. The sequence continues at coordinate 974,469 of JARQZJ010000093.1, forward strand.
TATTATATATTACCTATATAAGTACTACATATTTTTATATATTCATTATATTTTTCCTGTGTCACATTCCAGAATTATTATATTTTTTCTGGGCAGTGGCACAGAAAAAATTTATTTGATATGGTTAATATCAACCATAAAAGTACTATTAATTCTAAATTTCGTGAAAAATGTTACTTCCATTTATGTCGCTTGAAGATTGGAATAACGATAGGACAAAATCTGCCTAATCTTTACCTAAGTCTCTCTGAAATTCCATTTATATCCATATAAAATATTAAATATCAATAATTCAGAATGATAAGTCAAATCTTAGATAGTAAATCTATCTTGAATAATTTAAATGTGAACCAAATAGTTTATTTTTCATTGACATGCAATATGGTCCTATGAATACTATATATCAAGTATTACTTCGTTCCTATTAATGATTATATTTCAGCCAAAATGGTTTATCATTCATGACCCAATTGGCCTAACTTTTGTAATAAATTGCTAAATAACAAATTTAATTTACAATTTTTTCGTTTTCGGTTGTCGAATCAATGGATTCCAACAACTTAATTATATGTTTTTCATGTTTTTGGATTCTTATGAAGCAGTAGCACCGAAATTGGTGTATATAGATCCTAAGAGGTTGCTTTCAGAGAGTGTGGGGAAGGAAAACCTATTGTGTCTACAACAATATTCATTATGTTGCATTATGTATTGAAAAATTTTTAAATAAACATTCTGAGGCACTACTACTGATATAATTATTTCGCTATTTCAAAAGTTCATGTCACATTTTCATTAGAACTTTCCACAGGCAAAATTTTCCGCCGTATGGTAAGGACGAAATCAAGTGCACCACAAGGAAATTCAAAACATATCCATAACTTGATATTGGTACTATTCATTTCTGCAATTGGACAATTGCTCTGTAAAAATGTTTTAGATTCGGAATAACAACAATAATAAACATTTGTCTTCTGTTATTACTTGAAAGATTAATGGGACATTGGTAGATTAAATGATTCCAATTAAATATTTCGTCGTAGTTTTCAATTAAATGACCAACAAAAGGAAATAAAATTGTTTTCACTATGTTTTGCTCCATAACAGCGCTACGGAAGTGATAATCCTTTACTCAGGCATTTGAAAATATTAATATCCCACATACAGGGGGTTTGTTCAAACTTAATCAATATTAATATGATTCGGGACCTCCATTCGAGGAGATCCCCTTGAAAAATTCTTATTCTTATACTAGATCCAATTCTATTCCTTCTTCTTCTATCACTTTATTTCTGTTGATATAGCACATTATAATCAATAACGTGTAAAATAACGATATAATCTCAGAAGCTCAGAAACCTAGAGATTTTCGTTGTGTCAAACTGACAAATAAAATGAATGTTTTCAGTCATTTAGAATATTAAACGTGATTTTTGTTTATCAAATCAAATTGGCCATAAAATAAATATTTCTATTTACAAAAAATATATTTCAGAAGAAAGCTTTAGAAACATTGATGTCTCTTACAATATGGCCTATCAACAATGAAGACGAAATATTGATAAATCACGGACTTATGTCACAGAACTTTCTTTAACAAATCCATAAATTTATTGAATTCGAAGGAGAAAAATTGCAAATAATTGTCTGCTCTATATGATAAAATAGTCGTGATTGAATAAAAGATTAATTTCCCTTCAATATCTACGTTTGATGAAATCGACATTACAAATACGTCAACAGAGTGATTGATAGGATATATCGTCCGCACTTATCTTTATGGAATTTATTAACTCAAAGGTTTGCTAATATTTGAGGAAATCAATCTGTCCACTAGAAGAGATTCGATTGAGGTTAGGAAATTTTGACATTGTTTACCAGTATTTCAAAACATTCAATTGACAAAAGCGACATCTATAGTTATTTCAATTTCAAGAAACTTGCACTTTTGGAGAAAACGTTTATTTCAACAAAACTAAAGGAAGGAAATATGACAGGCAATTCTGCCAGCCCGTCCAGAGGGCAGATGTAGTGTGGCAGTCGGGAGGAGAGAAGCTGGCGCGCCCGCACAGGGAGGGTATTCCAACCCAGTTATCGATCCCATTCTCGAGCTGACAATCGGGCTCGCATATAGATGATAAATATATTAATAACTATACCTATATATGTATGTTACTGAAATGCATATGAAAGGTGAGTTGCCACCTTTCCTTCTCAATTTTTATCAATAAGGGGCATCTATTGCTATCTACCACAGCACTGACAATTGCAAAAATTTCAACATATTGCTGGAGAGCGCTCTTCATTTATTTATGATGTTTCAACGTCAAGCCGTTTTTATGTGGAAGACAGTTCGAATTTAAAATTTTCGTAATTTTGATCACAGTTTGCTGTTGAAAACATAAATAAGTAATATATCAAAAATTTTTATGGTTTTTTTGTCAAAGAATATACCTATATATAATCCTTGTTTCATTATTTCTCTTAGGATTTCCAGCAAGTTGTATTTCACAAATTGGAGATAACTATATAAGTGAAAAAATTTTGAAAGTTTTATTCCTTTTTTCCAATGACATTCAATAAGCGCTAACAGAATGTTAATCCACAGATTGACCATATAGTCAGTATGGTATGTATATTGTGTTTTACTAAAGCATTATTGTGTATTATTTCTTCGATTTATTCAATGGATTTCCGATGCATTCAGTTGAAAAAGCTCTCTAGCATTCAATATAAATTTCAACTTTGACGAGTTTCATGATAATCTGCTAGCACAATTTTCTTGAACAGAGTTACCAATTTTTCGTTTCACATATCAATATCTAGGTAGAATTTGTACTGTAATACGACATGGTAATACTCTTGACATTGTCTATAGAATTCGAATTCAATATATAAAAATAATAAAACTTGAATTCAAACAATGACAAAAGAAATTGTTACTTCATATTTAGTACTGCAAAGTTATCGGCTACTAATCATCATTAGAAGCCTTTATTTTGTTTTGCATATCTTCTTTTCGTGATTTGAATACAGACAAAATATTTCCAAGATTAACGCATTTCGTTGTAAAGCTTCTTCAGTAAGCAAATTTCAATTCAGCCATTTTTAACATAGTGTCCTTTTTCATGTGCCAAAAGTTTCCTTCAGAACGGAGAAGTTTGTTGAATTGTTCTTGTCGTTGTTAAATTGTAAATATTAATTCTGACATAAGGATTCAACAAGGCTTTCATTAAATCCTTTTTTTAAAGTTTTCACCAATCCTGAAGAATATTCAGTTTTTTATTTTGTATTTCTTGAACGTTCATATTTTGCTTCATTTTGAGAGCATTCTTCTTTTCAAAAAACAATTAATTTTTATATTTGATTTTGTATCAATCACGAAAGAGATCTCCTATTTTTTTATGAAGCCAAGAAAACAATACCAACAATGAATTTCAAACTAAAAGAATTCAGTTCTCAAACTCTATCACCTACAATATCAAGCAGTGAAAAATATTTTAAGGCTTCTGATTTTTTGTATGAAATATTTTGGCAACCAATAAAACATCAACTTCATTTCCTTGAGTCCAATTTGGGAAAGAGTGACAAATTAATTCTACAATCATAATAATCGAATTACTAAATTTTTCAATGTACAGTTCAATTGTTGCTTCAGTATAGTATTATTATTATCATGATTGTTCTTTTGTCCATTTTACTTCAGGTTGACGATTTGATCCTTGCTCAAACCTCACATGTGCGATCTTATAGCGACATTCAGTGCGATCTTCGATAATTTTTATATTGATCTGTTGTAGATCCTTTTGGACCTCTTTTAGCCACTCTGTTCCGTATTTACTATTTATAATTATATCGAGTAGTTTCTTCGGTATTCTGGACTGTTTCATTCTGTAGACATGTGCATAGAACTTTGCTCGTCGTTTTCTGATTTCTTCCGTTATCGTATTTGTCTTTTGGTACAGTTCATTCTGAGGTCTTTTCATCCAAATGCCGTTTCTATTGATTGGCCCGTAAATCTTTCTGAGAATTTTTCGTTCTTGTTTTTCTATTTCTCTAATTCTTATTCGGAATGACCGTCAATAACCATTGTTTCAGATGCGTAGATTGGTTCCGGAAGGATCGTTGTATTATAATGCCTCAATTTGGCGCCTCTCGAAATGCACTTTTTGTTATAGTGAGCCCATGTTAGTTTGTAGGCTCTTTGGAGCTTGTTAATTCTCTGTTCATTAGCGATTCGGTTTAATCCTGAGGACTGTATAACTTCCCCGAGGTATTTAAAATGGCTGACTTGCAGAATTTCACCATGTTTTGTGATAAGAGAAGATTTATTTTTTGATTTTTTTTTCTCCATGTATTTGGTTTATCATAAGAAATTTGTAACCCGGTTTTCTGCGCAATTTCATGTAGTTTTTCTACGGCGAGAATGTCTTCAGTTCTGTTGTCCGTGATGATAGCATTATCGTCTGCAAAGGCGAGACATTTGACATTTATTTTATTTTCTTTTTTGATACCCACTTGTATGCCCTTTACGTCAAGTTCCTATTCCCTAATGATCTTTTCTGAAACAATATTGAAAAGGATTGGCGAAAGTCCGTCCCCCTGCCGCACACCGGTTTTGATTTCAAAGAGATCTGATACTTCGCCCATAAATTTTACCTTGGAAGTTGTACCTGTAAGTGTCTGTTTACTACTTCAGTATACTAGTATATATGACCAATTTTTTCTGCATTCGTTTCAAATTTCTCAAAATCTTTTCTTAATTTTATCTGCGACGTTCCTGAATAAGATTATTCTTAATTAAGAATTTGATTTTAATGAAATCCAGATGTATAAATCTCATTCTAAAATAATTACGAATAATACACTCAACAGTAACTACCCAATTACAGGAAAATACATAATGAATAAAAACATACAAAGCTAAGCGGCGATTGCGAGAGAAGATTGGTTCTGTGGGTTTTTAAGTAAAATGTCTGGCTTATTCTAGTACACCTAGGAGGAACGAAGAAATTAAGTTTGCCCAGAAGCTCAGGACAGTCGAGATTATCATTGAGCAAATTGAATAAAAATTTCAATGCATTCAAACTTCTCCTGGTGTGGAGACTTCTAGTGTCAAACCTCGATAGCAAACAAGCGTGATCACAACCCCTAGGTGGATATAAACCATCCTCTCGAAATGCGAGCCATTTCAGGAACTTCCTCTGCAGTGCCTCCAGGCGGTTTATGTGACAATTATATATTGGTCGCCAAACAAGACAGCCATACTCAAGTTTGCTTCTCACTAGGGCATTAAATAAATGGACCAGTGTTGACGAACTCGAAAACAATCTAGCATTGCGGACGATAAAACCATAAACTTTGCTACATGATAAAATTAATTGATTGATATGAGGTATGAATGAGAGTTTTTGATCAAATACTACGCCGAGATCCTTAACCTCCTGAAGTCGAGTCAGATTAACACCTTCAATGTTGTAATCGAAAGATATCACATTTCTCTTCCTAGTAAAATTCACCACATTACATTTCATGACATTCAAATGTAAACAATTATTGTTACACCATCGGCTGATATCATTTAGGTCACTTTGTAGCCTCAAACAATCATTCATAGATGACACGCTCTTATAAATTTTAATATCGTCCGCATAAGCTACCTTCATGCAGTCCACCATCTCTAAGAGATCGTTAACAAAAAGGACAAATAGTAGGGGTCCAAGATTGGATCCCTGCGGCACTCCTGAAGTTACTCGAAATTTTCTCGATTTGGAATATTCTATTTGAACAAATTGACTGCGATTACTCAAATAGGACTCCACGAGAAGTGATAAATTATTCGAAAATCCAAAAAGCTTCCTAGTTTTAACTATAAGTAGTTTATGGTTTATCTTATCGAAAGCCTTCTGGAAATCTGTATATACAACGTCAACCTGCCCTGCTCCGTCCAACTCCTCATAAATGAACTGAGAAAACTGAGCTAAATTTGTAGTGCAAGATCTCCTAGTCATAAACCCATGCTGCTCAATTGCAATACTATTTCTGATCTTAGGATATATGCTATTAAAAAGTATAATTTCAAACAATTTAGAGAAATTCGACAATATAGAAATTGGCCTGTAATTACCAATATGTGATGAGTCTCCTTCTTGAGCACCGGAATAACTTTTGCTACCTTCCATCTTGTAGGAAAAATGCTGGTCTTCAGAATGAGATCATATATATGCTTTAGCGGCATGATTAGACTGTCAATACAGTCTTTCACAATGAAGCTTGGAATCAAATCAGGACCAGCCGTCAACTTGTTATTAAGTTTTCTGGCAGCTACTTTTATCATGTCTTCTGTGATACACTCTATGAAAACGAGAGTGTTTCCAGAGTTTTCACCAACAATATCACAATTAGCAGAAGCATCTGAATACACAGAACTGAAGTAATCCGCAAATGCGATCACAATATCATTCGGATTGTTATAAACAGATTGTTCATGTTGCATGATTCCTGGAATTCTATTACATCCCCTTTTATCCTGAATAAAGGACCAGAACCTACTAGGATCTTCATTGATGAAGTGCTCTGAAGTAGCAATATACGCTTTGTAGAGTGAACCAATCTCTGATTTCACCATGGCTCTGAGAGAACTATAATGTCTGCCGTAAGAAGGTTTCTTGAATTTTTTGTAGTAACGATAAGCAACTTCTTTCATACGTATCAACTTTATGAGTTCAGATGTATACCAATGTGGAACTCTCCGAGTCCTGCCTTTCTTAAAAGGAACAGTGGACCTGAAAATATCCTCGAGGATTTCATACAGCATATTACAAGCTTCATTTGGATCATCGATTTCCATAATCTTAGACCAGTCCACACCACACATAATCGAATACATCGTATTAAAATCAGCCTTCCTAAAGTTGAATTGTCTAGGTGAAAAGTTTGCTCCAAAATTATTTTGTTTAGGGGAGCGTCCATCAAAATGCAGGCAGAAAGGTGGATGATTGGGATCAATATCAACTAGACCCGCTGACTCCTCAGGTGTAGATAATCGCAGGTTAGATAGTAACAGGTCCAATATTCTATTATTACAATTGAGAATGTTGTTGGTTTGTCTGAGTTCCATAATTTGAGAGAACGCAGACAATGTGAGGGCTTTATGATCAGTGGAACTTTCTCCAGCAAACAGCGGAGAATTGAAATCACCAATTAAAATAACATTGGTATCGACTATAAAACTCATAGAGGTCAGAGCATCAAAAAACAGATCGAAATTGTCGTTACTTATGGCGGGAGGTATGTATATAACAAACACAGAGATTAACAACTGGTCGACATATATTTTACAACCCACCACATCGATGGTTGGGACTAAGTTCCGTACCTGCGACAGATCTAAAGGTTCTGTTTGATATTTGGTATCAACTGCTAATATTACTCCTCCTCCAGTAGATGCTTGACATAATAGAAGATTTCTATCACATCTATAAACACAATAATTGTCCGTAAATAGTTCGGAATTATATACGCTATCCTGCAACCACGTTTCACTTAAACAAATAATGTCATAATCACATGCACAAATAGATTGAAAAAATTGATGTGTCTTGGAGTTAAGGCCTCTGACATTCTGATAGAAACACGATAAACTCGATATTGTAGCTGAGCCTAAGATTGCATGGTTCTTGGACGGCGTTTCACAAAAAAACGCCTTACAGCAGCGCCCTCAGGCCAGAATGTTGGGTTCATGACCTGTTCTAATGACTCTAAAGGCAACGTTATCTTAAATGAGGAATAGGTATCAGGATTCCTAGAGATCAATTTTTCGCAGGTAACGCCAGGTATTCTTGAACCAATAAATGTTTTCAGATCATCCACGTTCGTTGTTGGACTTAATCTGGACACGTGAATAAATGCATGCTGCTTTTTAGGGACTGTGATCAATGAGCTAGATTTCATTGTTCCAACAACAGGCAGAGGAGGCTTTTCAGATCTCAATTGCTGTTTACCTGTTGACATGGATGTGTTATCTCCAATATTCTTTTTTTTCACAGGTTTATTGAGTTTCGTACTTTTCTTTGATGTGACCAATGCCCAATCAGATTGCTTTTTCAATAACGTAGATGCAGTATCGTTCTTAGTTTCCACGTTCATTAAGTCAACCATAATTTTCGTTTGAGTCGATTCAAGAGAATGAGGATCATCCGTCGATACTCTCTCTACAGAATTCCTATGTTCAATTGGTAGTAAGTCGCAAGGACGGTTATCTACATCCTGACCGTGCGAATTCTCACTACCAGATGAATTTACTATTGAAAGGTTTCTACTTTGTTTAAGCTCCTTTATCTCAGATACCAAATCTCGAATAAGGTATTCTTGAGCAACTATCAATTCTCTTAATGACCGAATGTCCGCAGTAAAAGAACTAGTGATTTCACGTTTGAAACTCAACAAATCGTTTTTATTCAAACACTCACAAATATGGCCAGCTATATTTCCTGAATTTGTCCCTGCGTTTGACTTGTCCGGAACTTCAAGACAGATCTCGCACATCCATTGTTTACCGTCATTTCCATCCCGTCTTTTATAAAAATCGTTCATGGATGGAAATATGCACTTAGTATGGAAATTAAGTTTACAATTTTTACATATTATGGAATCATCATGCCTATCAATTTTAGTACTACACTGAGAGCACTGAATTCCATGACTGCGCGACATGATTATTATAATATTTTCTTCTCAGAATGGGTACCGTTGCTAATGAATGAGTTCACAAAACGCGTGTTTACGTTTCCTAAAGATTTCGCAAAGCTTCGCAGTGGATGGTCCCCTTTAGATTTAGGGGTGACTCGCACTTGTCTTAAGATGTTTGCCAGATGTTAAGTAGGTACGGCCGAAATAATTGTATTCCAGTATCACGACGTTGAATTTTAGAATTGTTGAGGAATATTATTGCAAATAACTCGGTAGATTATTTGTATATACAACAATTGAAAACACTTATGTAATCTCTGCTACTTTATATTTTTAATGATACCGAATTTCACTGTATACTCGCGATTTATTCCTCTGAAATTTTCGAATTTCGAAGAGCAAATGATAACACGACTACCCCAGCCGACCGAAACGAACTGTCTGTATTAATTGCTTAACAATAATAAGTTATCGATGAAATATTTAGTAGAACCTACTACTATAGAATGTTTCACACTCAAATCATCTTTAATGCGAAACAGGGGGAAAAAAATCGGAGCTTTTGGGTTTCGTATACAATATATGAGGTAAAACTTCAATTTCATAGCTGTATTAATAATATCATCCACCGGGAAAATGTAATAGTCCGTATTTAAAAAATTCACAGCATAGACATGCTGTTAATCAATAGCAGGCGCTCTTTTCTATGCCATCGACATGCATTTCGAGTAAATATAAAAAAAATGTAATATTCAAGTCTTAGAGAACCCATAGCATAGCATCAAAATGGCTACGTATTGCAGGATATGGAATAAACTGTTTTATTATATTATTATATTCAACTATAAACCCTATAAGTAGATTTGAGGATGAGTTTGCGCTATAAAAATTGAAATTAACGATAATTTCATCTTCTTAAAATATGGTGCCATATTCAAAACATTGAAACAAAAGGTGCATACATAGAATATTATTCTGACCTGAATATTCTCTAGGTATACATCCATTAGATAATTCGTATAATCGCCTCAATAAAAGTGTAAGAATCGGTTGAAAATTCAAAGAATTGTTCCATTCCTTATTCTATTATCGTTAAGAGAATACTCCCCAAGAAAATACTGAAACTTTTATCAGAATTTCGTAGCAGAAATTCAAATTTGCAAACTGGCAATGTTAATTGAGTACACAATTTAACAATCTTCTATTACTCATCAATTTCCATGGTTATTCAAACTTCATTAGTAACAGAATCAAACATTAGCACGTATTTCAATAATAGGATTAATTATTCCACCTGAATATCAAATATAGTTTCATTATAATGTCAATTTGGTTGTTAATTGTTGAAAGTTATAATAATCAAATTGAAAGCCCTTTGTTAAATTACACAACACTGTTTAATGCGCTTTGCATATATTATAGGATATATATTACTAAATGAATATTATGAATTCAATATAACTTTTGTTATAAAGTTTTATTCAACTCTGGATAAAGGGTTTGTAACCTGAAATATATTTATTTATTTATTCACGGGTAATCCATTTTATAGAAAAATTAAAAATAACTCTAGTTGAGAAGGTTACAAAATTAATCCTTAACCTATTAAAACAAAAGCAACTTCTATCTTATACTACTAAGTGAAATATGAAAAAACACCAGAAGCCCAAGCCACATTTGCATTTCTTAGGTTTCTAGGTAGAGGCAAATTTCTTTTATAATTGTATCTAGGGAATGAAACATGAAAAAGGTTGGACTACCTCGATGGATCTTGCAGGAACATGTATATCAATCATACCAAGCAAATCTGAGCAGTTAATGCAACCTCTGATGAATCTGGACAAAAACACCACATGCATTCGACTTCTGCAAGCCCCAAGAGTGGGTAAATCAAGTTTGGATCGCATCGCAGTAGCTGAGAAACTTACACTCTTATGTCCAAGTCTGTAGGTGATATATAAAAGAAATTTTTTTGCACTGATTCCAATTTTTTGCAATCCTCAAATGTATATGAGGACCAAACAACGAGGCGCAAACAATCGAGACCTGTACTCTAGTACAGGACTAAAAAGAGTAGTTAAAATATAATTCAGAGTTGAAATATCCGAGAAATCAAATGAGTGCCTGAATATGAAGTCCAGAACTCTAAAAACTCTGCCAGTAATCATGTCCAAGTGGGACCTTAAACCTAGGTGGCTATCATACATGACTCCTAGGTCCCTGACTAAAGAAATATGATCAAGAAGAAGAATGTTAATTAGCAGGAGAACATAATCAAAATTAGCATGTCCCCTAAACATGTCAAGTGAATTGAATAATTTTATGGAATTTAGTGTTCTGATATTGTGGTTTTAAACAAATTTCATTCTATTCATAATTCTTATCAACTTCATGATCATGCTGATTGAATGTTCGCTTATTCAATGCTGAAAAAATTTTAATATATCAACTTTATAGTCCAAATACATAAAAGAGACTAAGAAACTACTGAAAATTGGTCAATTATTCTGTATTGTCAAAATTGTTCAAAATTAAAAAAAATTATTGCTTAACCGAATGAAAATTTTATAGTTATTTTCAGTTCATCGGAATAAATAGCCTGCTAACATGACCATACTAAACTATTCACATTTCTCTTAAAGTCTTGTGATAATAAGAAAATATTCTAGTTATGATACCTTGCCATGGAATAAAAACTCGAACTACTTCACGATAAACAAAATTGGAAGAAAGTACGACTCCTATTATATATTATGTCTTTAAAATTTTAGATATTTTCTAATTAATGTGATCTTGACATGGAAGAAAAAACATAAATAATAAATTCCAGCTAACTCATCAGGTAATGAGAGTTAGTCTAGTCTACGAAAGAGGTCGTCAACTTTTCTTGGTTGTGGAATAAAATCAACAAATATATGAATATCAAGAAGAATTATATCTGTGTGTAAATATGAAAAATTATTCTGCGTCTGCAAGGAGTATTTGGTGAATCTAGAGCAATCATCGGCAAAGTACGACCCGCGGGCCAAGTGCGGCCTTTCTGGCTTTTCAATCCGGCACTCGACATGATTTTGAATAATCCCCACATTTTCCTGTACCTTTTCAGCATGCCATTATTTAGATTGTGAATCAGTCAAACAAGAATTGCAGCTCGAACTGATTGAGTTATAATGTAACACTGAATTGAAACAACGTTTCAATTCTGTCATTCAACGTTTCTAAAATTGACTTCAACAAGACCCTGTCAAAATCGAGTTTCCAACCTGAAATCTCACGCTCAGAAGATTGTTTCGATGTTTGCATCTTTCTTCATCTGTGAACAGGTGTTTTCTACCAGGAAGCTTCGCAAAAACAGCATTAAAAGCCGATTTATGAACCACCATTTAGGTTCACTACTGCGAATCAACTCATTTCAGTTTCTAGTAGATTAATAACAGCTTTTGGAAGTTTAGTCACATTTTCATCTGTCACATACACCTCATAATCTTCTAAAGTATAATGCCTTTTGTAACTTTTTCCTACTTTTTTACCATTGTATCATATATATGTTGAGTGCGGTAAAAAAAGTATATTTAATCACTTATAAAAATGAGCTCTGTTCAATTTTTTTTCGGCCCTCCTAGATGTTTTTCATTTGTCAGGCACTCCCTTTCAAAAGTTGACCCATTTCTGGTCTAGATAATCCAAAAGTATTGTTCAGCTTTGGATCGATAGTTTCGAAGCCGTAAAACACCACTAGACTAGAAGAGAGTTAATTCACTTTTGAAAAAAAAAGGGATTGGAGGAAAAGCACCCACGTGCTTTTTCCCCAAGAGAACCAACCAACAGGTCTGATACTTATTGTCAAGTTCAAGAGCGGTTAGAGTGTTACTGTGACGAGTTTTAGAAACGAATAATAACCAGTGGCAAAATTTGGATTCCTTGTTTCAATGGTGCGACCAAAAGCGAATCAAAGAATGACGTAAACCTGAAAAAGCACCTTCACTTAAGGCACAAGGCGATGTAGGTCTTTTGTTGAAAAGGTAATGCTTATTGTAATCTGATATTTAGTCATTTTTATAAATTATGTGGTAAAGATTCTTCGATTAAGACAGAATATTATATCAATCTATTATACGGACTTCTGTGACAGGTATTTGCTGAAAAACAGCTTGAAATAATTGACGTCCGTTATTGCAACAGGATGATGCAGGATCAAACACTTGAGAAAAACGAAGTATGTTTGGAACGATTTATGATGAATTGCTTCTACGCCGCCCTTTTTACGAGGATCTTGCATGGACTATCAACTGTTCCCGAATTTGAAAAAATTTATACGGTGTGTTTGATTTGAAAATTCAACTGACACATAACTTGTCGTAATATGCAGATTAAGAAGACAACAAAAAGTTTGTTTGAGGACACATTATTAGAATTAATTCAGCGTTTAGTTACATAAATGTATTCAGTTAAATCGATATGATGTTGAAAAGCTTCATTGCAACATTGGAATAACAGAATAGGTAAGAAAACTTATCGCAAAATTCCTGAATATTTCAAAATGTCCCTCTTATCCATCCCTCGTATATATATTATATTATTCTTATATTATTTCTATTTATATCAGTAGTTCGTATTAATATTTTTCGGTATTAAAGTGAGTTACTTGAAATCATTAATTGAATCAGTATTCGCTACTATATTATTTTTCTCATTTTATTTTTGTTTATCTCAAGTACTTATATATTTTTCGGTATTAAAGTACGTTACTTGAAATCGGAAATTCAATCAGAACCAGTGAGTTAGGTTTTAGTCCTGGTTTCAGATGTCGTTTTGCACACTACATACATTTCTTATATTCACCAATCTTTCGTTAACTCTTTTTCTTGCTGACAAAAAATTTCGATATGAGGATAATTAGAAAAAAATGGGTAATTGAATAAGTTGACCAGATTTCCTAACTTGGAATGAATTTCGTAATAAAAAATAATGAAATTATGAAAATACTCATAAATTTTTCCGAGAAAAATGGATAATTTTCTACTTTCTATGTTTTTTGGGTAATAGTGGGTTTTCTTGTTTGTGGTATATTCTACTTGTTTTTCAGCAATAACAGACACTCCAAATTATGATTTCTTTGTGAATGCTGACGATTTGCTAATAATATATATATATATATATAATAATATATATATATATATATATATATATATATATATATATATATATATATATATATATTACTAAACGAGAAAATTGATATGTGACTGATATCATATTTTGAATTTCGCCATTCTACAGAATAATGGAGCAATCGTTGTGGAGGAATATACAAGAAAGGAAGATGAAGATAAAAGGATATCAAATGGGCCACTTGATTTATCCCATAGAACCTGCAATTTGTCATATCAGCCAGCCTGGTAGATTCTCAGACATCCAAGAGATATTTCAATCATATATATGTATTATTCATGATATACAAATTAAGTGGTAATTTTCCATTTTATCAAAGTTTATGCGTATTCACGTAACAAGATGAAATGTGAGCTGAGCGCTACCAAACTTCGAAGAGATGAAGCTTTAGACTTACCTCCGTAATTCGGCCTTACTCTTTTGTCGTAGCTGACGCTGAATGAATCGAGTATAGCCGAGATGTTAACGTCGCCCAGGTAACTTCCCCCAGGTGGAGTTCTGTAATAGAAAAAAATGGTGATTAAGTTCTATTTACGGTTTATGCAGAACTGAAATGATTCGCTTATGATGCTATCAGTTGATAGTTCATGATAATGAGCGTATTAATTAATTGTTATTACATGACAAAAATATAGAAAAAAGCATCTTATTAAGGGTGTTTTTTTAGAGGTATAGAATTTTAAACTTCAATAAAACAACGATGGATCATTCGATTGACAATTTTTTTATTCGAAAGATAATCTTGTGGCATTACATTCTAAATATGATTTCTGGCATATGACCGCCACGGCTGGATCGGATGTTGTCTAATCTGGACGTCCAATTTTCGATGACTTTTTCCAACATTTGTGGCCGTTTATCCGCAATAACACGGCGAATATTGTCTTTCAAAAGGTCAAGCGTTTGTGGCTTATCCTCATAAACCAATGACTTCACATAGCCCCACAGAAAATAGTCTAGCGGTGTTAAATCACAAGATCTTAGAGGCAAATTCACAGGTCCAAAACGTGAAATTAGGCGGTCACCAAAACGTGTCTTTCAATAAATCGATTGTGCCACGAGCTGTGTGACATGTTGCGCCGTCTTGTTGAACTACAGCTCCTGGACATCATGGTTGTTCAATTCAGGAATGAAAAAGTTAGTAATCATGGCTCTATACCGATCACCATTGACTGTAACTTTCTGGCCATCATCGTTTTTGAAAAAGTACGGACCAATGATTCCACCAGCCCATAAAGCGCACCAAACAGTCAGTTTTTCTGGATGTAACGGTATTTTGACATACACTTGAGGATTATCTTCACTCCAAATGCGGCAGTTTTGTTTGTTGACGTAGCCATTCAACCAGAAGTGCGCTTCATCGCTAAACAAAATTCGCTTATGAAAATCGGGAAAAACGGCAATCTCGTTTTGGGCCCATCCGACGAATCTACGCCTTGCTTGATGATCGTTTGGCTTCAATTCTTGCACGAGTTGGATTTTGTAAGCACGCAAACCAAGATCCTTCCGCAAAATCTTCCATAAAGTGGATGGACACAGATCCAATTCCTGTGCTCGATGGCGGATGGACTCATTCGGGTCTTCCTCAATGCTACGCTCTACAGTAACAATAGCTTCTTCTGTACGGCGTCTCTGGGGATGCGAGTTATCAATAAGAGTAAACGTGGTGGGAAAACGTTCCATGGTTAATCGAATTAACTGCTCTGATGGACGATTTTGTCGACGATATAATGGACGTATTCCGCACAGAACCATTATTTTCGAAATAAAATTGCACTATTTGCAAGTGTTCTTCAGGCGTGAGTCTATTCACGATGAATTTCCAAACCAAACTGAGAATAAATCACTTCTCAGCTGTTAAATCGGTCGCCATCTTCATTAGTAATGCCAACTTAAAGTTCTATACCTCTAAAAAAAAACACCCTTTAGTTGAAAATTCTTGTTTAAATTCCTAAACCTGTTGGATACACTCAATATATGTTTCAGGCATTACCCCAGTTTCAATGATTTAGAACTCTTGATAATTAGGTATTCAGATACACTGGGGAACAATTTGTTATATAATTTCTGTTGACATCGATTTTTAAGCTGTTTTTGAGGTAAATTGTCATGCCGATTCCAAAACTTCAATCAGTTTTTTTCCATCACGTCAGAATTTTTTTTTACAGTTGTTACGCATTCTATTACGCTTCGCAAAACTGAACGCGAATTACAGAAAGCAACACTGCACCCCTGTCAGCTGAACTTGAAGGATGGAGAAAATGAAAGAATATGAGTTGAGCGACGATCAAAGTGATCTCAGCGATAAAAATTTTGAAGTCGATGACGATTCTGTTAAATGACTTTATAGGAGATTTGGGACTATTCAAAAAAAGAACATTTAGCACCAAAACTGTACGAAAAAAACTTATCAGAAGAAGGAGCTAAAGTCGCCTACATTCGATCGAAAAAAAATGCGTTTCAGCAGTTCTTTCATCAGATCAGAAGTGCTGATAGATTTGTGTATTGCCATAACCTAGCTTGTTTGATGAAAGAATTGGGAATTTCAGACTATAAAGAAACTGAATAGCGATTGTTTATAGATAGCTCAAAACGTAGCTTGAAGTGTGTTCTCCTCCACAGTGGAAATTGTTGTTGGATTCAGTTACAATAGGTCTGCTTCTCTGCATGAAGAATACGAAGACATAAAGAAGGTCATTGACTGGTAACAGGAGTATCAAATAGCATTTCTTACATAGCCATCTTGCTAACTTTCTAGAAAATCTTGGCATTGTTAGTGATGATCTGGGTAAACGATTCCACCAAGATTTGAAGGTCTTGGAGGCAAGGTAGATGCAATGTCATTATGATGGCTGACTACTGTTGTCTTCAGATTGAACATTCTAGGAAAAGTTCTAATATATTTTTTAATTTTTTGTATAAACACAATTTAACTTTTAATATTATAATAACCTTGGTACGAATTAAATATTATAATATTTTGGTTAGTACCCACTTTATTTTCCCCTGTATGGCCATTTTGTATGACTTTTAGGGCAAAGAGAGGGTATCCTGTATTTTAAAAACTTGGTGCGATAGAAAAAAATTGATAACAATTTTGAAATCGGGAACCAAAATTTAGACAAAAACAAGTCACAGATTTAAGACAACAAAACTTCTGTTCCCAGTGTTATATTAAATTCTTGATGATAGATAAATAGCCCGAAATATATCAACTCGTGTAAAATATTGAAAAGGCCCATACCGGGGGTCGTGCCGCGTAAAATTTCTGAAATTTCACATAAAAAATTGTGAGTTTTGAAGTTTCTTCTGAAACATTTTATATATCTGGAACCTCCAATCGACCGCTCTCAGAGTTGTTTTTCTCCAATTTGAGCATTGAAGTCGCCTATAACCATTTTGAAGTATGCGCCAATGCTTTCATGAAGATGTTGTACCTCTTCGTACTACATCTCGAACTGATCGTCAGTGTAGGAACCCGTTGGGGCATAAAGCTGAAGAATCATGAGCTTGTCTCGCCGTGATATGGTCATCTCGATTTTGGAGACTATCTGAGATGCTCTCGTAGCTGGTGTTAAGATGCTTCATTCGTCGATTGACAATGGAACCTGTACTACTGGTTCTTCCGGTATCAGTTCTTCGGTAGTAGAAGATCTGCAGTGAAGTGAAGTAGCGGTCACTCCTCAACTCGATCACACCTTCGCCCTTTCTTCACACCTCAGAGAAACCTCAGATATATATATATATATATATATATATATATATATATATATATATATATATATATATATATATATATATATATATATATATATATATATATATATATATATATATATATATATATATATATATATATATCTTTTTGGATTGGGTTTCTAAAGCTATAGGGCATACATTTAAAATAAAGAATTGATAAATTAAATACTCAATTTATGACTTTGCTAATACTATTGTGTAATTTTGTGCTACCTATATGAATCAATGAAAATCATTATTGCTATTTTACTTCTACTTCTTTTGGGATGAAGAAAACAATCGAAAAATAATTTTCCAGGAGTAAAAAGGCGCCCCAATACACTGGCGTTACTTCTATAAATAAAAACAATAGGAACATTTTGGAAGTGATTCAATAAACAGGACATAACCAAACACTCTCCTACGTTTTATGAAATTGCAAGGCATGCTGAGTATAGCCAGTTTCTATATAAAATTCCCTTAAGAAAACAACTGGCGTCTTCAAGCTGAGCGACACTATAACCCATTAAATATCGAATTATATAGGTCGAATAAATTATTTTTATCAATTTCTTGACAACGTAACGCAGTATTATTCATGTCTAAATTTAACGGCATGAATTTATGAGGGGATGCATTAGAAAGTAACAAAAAACCTCATTAGGACAGATAATTTATTCATACATGTAAGATACGTCAACGTTGCTAGATTTTCACGAGAAAAAAGGGAATATATAATGGACTGGTTAATGAATTCCATTCCGCGGACGAGGAACGATCTTCATTCACTCTATCCGATGTATCTTTCAACCAACGGAACACATTTTCAACAGAATGCAAAATGGACCTCTTTCTGTATTTTCAGATTGTAGCAGAAATGCGGTATTTTTCGAATAACGATCGCTTCATATGTTTGAAAAGAACTTTCATTTTGTGATACTAACTTGTAACGCCCTCGATTTGTCAGAATGTTATAAACTTGATATGTTCGTGGATCTCTTGGTGAAACATGGTTCATTATATTGAATACATGCTATATATGAAACATATTTTCACAAACATTATATTAATTGCTTGACTGATTGCTTGTTTCTGGATGTGACCCCATTATTAACTAAACTGAACACTTGTTTCCTTGACTAATACTTTCATATAGTATTAAATTAAACTCTTGGTTTGATGTTTCAATTCAAGTCAACAATATGAATTTGTCAACATGTTTCGTGCTCATTTTCAAGACTAAAATACAGTAAGGAACGAACAACAAATTTATATCTATACACTTTTTTCTTTCATTTCCTGTTTCTAAAAATACTCTGGAAGTTTCTAATTGTTATATAGTAATAAATACGACATTTATGAGTGTAATAAATTTTGTATTTCTTATGAGAATAAGTAGGAAATTGTTCTAGAAGATCTTGAAAAACTGTAGAACTTCTAGAACAATTGTAATCTTGAGAGGAAAAACTCTGGATCTTATAGAACAGTTGAAATTAAGTATAGTGAGCCATTAAGTAAATGAGTTCTTGAGTGTTATAGTCATGTTCATAATTTGTGATAAGGAGGTTTTCGCTGAACTAAGAACGTACAATAATTGAAATTTATCACCTTAAATTTGCCTAAAACTATTATTTTTATAACTCAACAGAAAAAAAATTTTATTGGTGAAGGAGCTGATTCTTTCCAAGCCTCTCTTTAGCCAGCATGGTATATATGTGTTTATTAAATGAGGCGCATTTTTTAATTTTAAGATTTTCAATTTCCAAAAACAAGAAGAATATTTCAAAAAATTTAAAACGAGATTTCTTTAGAAAAATGGTGTAATTAAATTTTGAGTAATTGAGATTGTGGATGACGCCCCACTGAGGACGTGCTATCACGTCCCCCTGTGGCTGCCCAAATCCGAAATCTGTGTTAAAGAACACATCATCAATAATAACTTCCATTTAATTGTACTACTAAATTAATCAGAATTCCAGTCACTTCTTCATTAGATACGACAAGATCCAAAATTAATATGTTTGAAGTAAACAATAACGCCCACTCCTACGTTTCCGAATCAAGTTTCAATTCCTCGAGTTGATTCCCGAATGTACATTACAGTCGGCCAACATTGTTAATCAACGGTATATCAAAGTAGCTTGTTTGATCGAACTATTGAAGCTAATCATTCCCAGAATACTGCCGATCTAATTTACTCATATAGTCTATAATGTTCCGAAACGTTAGCGTGGAGCAGTAAACACTTCGTCAAAATGGTAGGCTAATTGCGATGCAGTTCGTGCTAGGGATTGATTTTCCTTAATTAAAATCTCCTCTAAGGACTATCGGTTAGCTGAAAGTGATTATCTTGTTTTAAATAACACTTGATGAGTTACTATGCTATATTAATCGGGGATTTTAATCAATAGTGCTGATTGAATATTGATAAAATGATATGGGTGACATGTTTTCTAGGCGATGTAAAATTGTGCGGACAGAACTTGAGAAGAAGTCATTCCTTATAATATACAGAAATAATTACGATCATTTATATATAAGAAGAAGAAGGTAATGAATTTAATACAAGTTTCATCCAGTATTGTTGACTTTCTCAGATTATTCAGGAAAAACGGATTACAAAATGAATCCATTAAATGAAATATACGTGAAAAACCTCATTCCTTGACTAAATAAACATATAATGCAGATAATAATAATAATAATGTTGCCTTCATTAAGTACTTTAATAATATAGTTGGTACAACATAATAAAAGGCGTTCAGGTTAACATAAGCAGCTCAACTTACTCCTATTATTAAATGAAAATGGAAAAATATAGTAAACAAAAATTTGATTCTAACTTACTAAAATCAAATGATATCACATTATATTAACCACGGTGAGCCACCAGCAAAGAACCATGTGGAAACGTTCCAAAGAAAACAAGATGCTAAATGTCATAACTGGAACGGCATTGAAAACGGAAACTGCATCAGCAGTGAAACATCTGCTACAACCAACTAAAGATATTCAGTATTTTCCAAAATTTTCTCAAACGTCTAAAGGAGTCCCCGAACACTACCACGAGTGATAGGGTTATCTCTCAAATAGGAAGGAAAAAAATGCAAAATCACAGATAATAAAATAACAATATAATATTTGAAGAGAGTATGTACTCTTAACCAATTCAGTTCATTAACTCCTGTAGACCAGGAGTTCCCTAAATTATTTTATCTACTGCCCACTTTAAGAATAAATCATTTTTAGCTCCCCAATTTTTTCACTAACTTTAAAACTGCTAATACTTCAAATTAAATTAATTAATTATCGCAAGCTATATTAGCGAAGATTACACATTCATTCTAGACAAGACTTTTTCTATAACCCGCAAGAGTTAACTTGAGACCTTAGCGCTGTAGGTACACAACGGCGCTCAGGTCTCAAGTTAACTCTTACGGGCTACACCCGCAAATGAGAATGATTATTGAAACCAAGTTTATAGTATTCAGACAGTATCTTCTATTTAAAATATAACAAACATAATTGATTATTATCTAAAAACTAATGTGAAGGATAAATCTGATGCTGTTTAATAAGATTGTTGATATGAGGTTCCAATTTACTCGAGAACAGCCGCAAGTCGTCACGTTCGGTAACATGCAAACGATTTCTCTGTTTAGTAAGCAGCGTTGCTATAGCACTAAATCCACGGCACACAAATATGACGATGGGAATGCTATCAAGAATCGTTGAACGATTGACCAAATTCCAGGGTACAATTGCGGGGTCAGTTTTCGTAGCCAAAATTCTTGATAGCCAGTCTTGAACTTGATTTTTATTTCCTCGTTTGTAGTCAATTCTTGTAGTCAAGTTCTTCTTCCAGCTGAGGTGACACTGTTATGTTGACATTTGAAAACTGACCCAACACCCAGTCTGGCATTCCCAAGTTCAAAATGTCCTAGTATCGTTCGATGAAGTCAATGTGGAGGTTTTCCAAATGTTGGCAGTAGGCAAACAAGTCATCGTTACTGCAGGATACTGATAATTTTGGAAAATCATGAAACTCACGTCTGCACATATTCTTTTTGTGTAGAAGCAGGTTGGCTGCGAAGTCAGCAACGACATATTTTGTTTAATTAAATTTAATTCATCATTTTGCAGTTAGATTCATGTCGTTGAACAATTTATACAGGACTGTCATGTAAGCTTTATCATTCTTTGATGTAATGAGCTTGTTGCGCAATTCTGTATCTTTAGTTTCCAAGAACTCTATCACAGAGTCAAACAGGTTGTGAAATCGAGTCAGACAATGGACTCTTGATAGCCAACGAACTTTAGTATACAGCAACAAACGGTTGAAATCTTCGTCATTAGTAACACAAACCTGATGAAATAATCTATCATTCAAAGAGCTGTTACGGATTTTATTGTGCTATACTAAGCATAGAGAAATATCGAACCGAATTTGAGCAATTTCTTAATTAATATTCGTTGATGTTCACAAGTTCTAGTCGGAGAGCTCAGTCGGTGTCTAAGAGTCTAGCTAGATGAAATTGAAAATCGCCCACCAAGCCCATACACAACGTCCCCATTTCTTGGTCTCTTACCGCCCCCCTTCAAGCCTTCAGCGCCCACAAGGAGGCCTTAAGGCCCGCTTTGTGCAAGGCTGCTGTAGACGCTCTGTCATACTTAAGCAAGCAAAAAACAAAACTACAACAAGCATTCTGTATCCTCTGCATTCTTCATCTTGTAACAGCATACAGGCAAGGGCAAATTGAAGGAAGTCTATAACCAAGAATCTAAGGATCCTGGTATAACATACACTTCATATATATGATACATATACACTCGTAAGTAGTGTGTAAAATTCACTTCTCCATGTATAAGATACACTTGTACATGGCCATTTGCAGTTAGTATATATAAATCGAAGTTATACATAAATATGGATTGAATAAGGTCAGTATTTATAAGAAATGTTCCTTACTCTACTGCATTATTGCGGTGAAATTTAAAAACATTCAGCATATGTTCATATATCTTTCACCTCATATGAAAATTGAAGGTACAAACTGCTTAAAATTAGGACTTCAGTTGACCTTCGCGTTTTCCAAAGTTAAATCCAGTAGAAATATCTAGAAATAGAAGAACGGATGAAATTTTTTCTAAACTCGATAAGATTATGCGTAATTTAAATTCGTAGTGAGGCCTGAAGGAAGACTGGCATTGAAATACTTTTTTTCTCACATTCAAAAGATATTCCGAATAAAAATGTTATTGTGAGTATTGTGTTCGGAAAACTTCAATTAATATTTCAATCAAAATATACATTCAATAGTTATTAAATGCAACAGAGAATTAGAAAATCTGGAGTTGTTGACGGCAAAATAAGAAATAGGGTTAGCAAACGCTTCTTATGTACCAGCGAATTTCGATAAGTACACATACAAGAAAGATAACATGAAAGTCCGCAAATTGCTGTTGAATACTAGCTATTATGAAATTAAAATAAAACTTGAATTGTAGTATCGAATCGATCTCGATTAGTCAACCTCGAATAAAGCAAAAACCGAATTATTCTGGACTTTTTGAAAATATTCTTGAAAATTCCCAAAAAAAAAATCTTTTTTTCAAGATTTTTTTTAGAAAACTTATTGAATGAAATAAAATTCAATTCTTCAAAACCTGCTCTGAAAATAATTATTAAGAAAGAATCACTCCATGAAGTTGAAAGATACCTTAGCATATTGAAAAAGTCACCGAATATACACCCAGACATATTATTATTACATTTTCACACTATGCAAAAAATCCTTAGGTTTCTACATAATATTGCATATTACATGAATCTATCTAGAAGAAAATTAAGATTGACTTCATTTTTCCACATTTGTGAATCAACAAAACCTCTGAATAACAATGACAGTCTTAGCTAGCACTGAAGATGAAAAAAGTTTTTTGTTTGAACACCCCATCCTTAAACACGCTGTATATTTAAATTAGCCATTGATCAATCAATTTTCACACAAATTATAAATAGATACTAATTGAAATTCCCTCACTACATGTCTCTGAATAATGATCTCACATTTCATTTGATGAAAATTTTCGCAATTCTGAGGATGAATCTTTGTTTCTAAAAGCTCCTATTCTTTATTCATAGCGCGTCCTGAATCGCCGTAAAGATGCCGTATTTTACCACATCGTTGCACATGACATCCATCAGCTGAATGAATATTAAGATTTTCATTACATTTCTGGATTACTTTGGATCCCCAGCATATATTCGAGATTTTTTAGGATTCTAGAATAATGGTACAAGTGAAATGTAACACTGCTGGAATGAATTTTCATTCTGGCTTATGGACAAACAGATGATACTGTTACTGAAAAAGCAAAGCTCCATATGAAAGGGTGTATATTTACAAATAATGGCTGCAAATAGTCCACTGAGCTGTTAAAAATTAAAATTGAATTTCCACATTGATATTGAAGACTAAATTTATAGATATGAAACAAATATTCAATATTATTTGATCTGTCTCTACATATCTTGGTATATCATTCTGAATTTCTTGTTTAATGTTTGTAAATGGCATTACTTTACTGCTACCGCTTATTGTGGAATATCAAAAAAAAAATTTTATTTTGTTTTTTCTTATTATAACATGTGTTTTTTTTTAGAGGAATAAAACTTCAAATTGGCATTACTGTTGAAGATGGCGACCGATTTAACAGCTAAGAAGTGATTTATTCTCAGTTTGGTTTGGCAGTTCATCGTGAATAGACTCACGCCTGAACAACGCTTGCAAATAGTGCAATTTTATTACGAAAATAATGGTTCTGTGCGGAATACATATCGCGCACTACGTCCATTTTATCGTCGACAAAATCGTCCATAAGAGCAGTTAATTCGATTAACCATGGAACGTTTTCGCACCACGTTTACTCTTATTGATAACTCGCATCCCCAGAGACGCCGTACAGAAGAAGCTATTGCTACTGTAGAGCGTAGCATTGAGGAAGGCCCGAATGAGTCCATCCGCCATCGAGCACAGGAATTGGATCTGTGCCCATCCACTTCATGGAAGATTTTGCGGAAGGATCTTGGTTTGCGTGCTTACAAAATCCAACTCGTGCAAGAATTGAAGCCAAACGATCATCAAGGAAGGCGTAGATTCGTCGAATGCACCCAAAACGAGATTGCCGTTTTTCCCGATTTTCATAAGCGAATTTTGTTTAGCGATGAAGCGCACTTCTGGTTGAATGGCTACGTCAACAAACAAAACTGCCGCATTTGGAGTGAAGATAATCCTCAAGTGTATGTCAAAACACCGTTACATCCAGAAAAACTGACTGTTTGGTGCGCTTTATGGCCTGGTGGAATCATTGGTCCGTACTTCTTCTAATAAAGGCCAGAACGTTACAGTCAATGGTGATCGGTATAGAGCCATGATTTCTCACTTTTTCATTCCTGAATTCAACAACCATGATGTACAAGAGCTGTGGTTTCAACAAGACGGCGCAACATGTCACACAGCTCGTGCCACAATCGATTTATTGAAAGACACGTTTGGTGACCGCCTAATTTCACGTTTTGGATCTGCGAATTGGCCTCCAAGATCTTGTGATTTAACACCGCTAGACTACTTTCTATGGGGCTATGTAAAGTCATTGGCTATGCGGATAAGCCACAAACGCTTGACCATTTGGAAGACAATATTCGCCGTGTTATTGCCGATATACGGCAACAAATAATGAAAAAAGTCATCGAAAATTGAACGTCCAGATTGGACTACATCCGAGCCAGCTGTGGCGGTCATGTGCCAGAAATCATATTTAAAATGTAATGCCATCGTAATAAATCGTTGTTTTATTGCAATTTAAAGTTATATACCTATAAAAGAAACCCTTTATATGTATTCAAATGGAATAAATCCATAGGAGTACAAATAAATGCATATAATTTTATTATAATTATATATAATTGAAATAAATTTAATGATATATAATAATATATCCATTTATCTTTCTTGCTATCTTGAGAAAAACTCGTCATCATTGCCACTATATTCTTCGTCAGTAGAAACTAAAATTGGGCCGTGATCATCAGACGTCCACTCAGCGAAAGATATATTCTTACGTTGCTTTTTGGTCTTTTTTTTGTTATTTCATGTAGTATTTTTTTAAATTTCTAGTTCTTTTTTTCTGCTTTTCTTTCTTCTTTCTCCTTTTTTTTCTGTTTTCTGCATCTATTATTTCATGTTCATGCAGTGGATCTAATTATCGTCCCCGGGACAATATAAGGCTCACGTTAGGGGACGATATTAAGAATTTGTCAAATTTATTGTTCTCCTCCTTTTAACCAAAAACACATGTTATAACCTAAATTAAATTAGAATCAATTTAAATCTAAGCGATAATTTGTGACAAATATTTCGTTTGAATAAGTCAAACAGATCTGTATATAAACAGTACCAATAATATATAAATCTAAAACTCAACTTGAACAATTTTTTCTTCTTTTATATATCTCAAGACAGGAGCTACATTCTACCGCCAAACTTTTGCAATCGCCGGCTGACGTAAGTAACTTTAGATTTCAAGTATTTTAACTAGATGGCGTTACTTAGAAAAATAGAAACCGATGGGGACGAAATAAGCCTTGAGGTTGACATTTGGCAACTGTACCTTACAGCTATACATAGAGTTTATACATATAGCTATCGTTTTCAGTGCTCTCTGTAAATATTGAATATCTAAGAATTTGCAATTGTTTCGAAAAACATTTTGAAATAATCAAACGAATATCACAGCAATGCAATATGAGCATATATTTCGCATAGTTATGTAGGACATGTAGACTCCATTGAGGAAAAATTGTTGTTGAATTATGAATATAAATAGAGGTTAATGAATAAAATAGATGACTACATTTGATGGAAGCACAAGGTAGACTGTTTCGTTCTACAAGAAACTCATCAATAACCACGTCCATCAATTACAATCCTCCAACAGCTTCTTATGACTACAAATCGAAGACCTTCGTACACTCAGACGAATTTTCAATGAATAAATACATTATTTATATTTCCGAAGTATAAACCTTTTGAAATATCACAGATAAACTAGTTATTATAATAGCGATCCAAAACGATATAAAACGAAAGTAAACTATTTTCATCGTGTAGGCTTTTATAGTTTTCGATGGAATTGGAAAAAACGCTTTACTAGAGATTAATTGATATTACTCATTCTCCCAAAGTGAAAACACACGTAACGAAAACTTTTGAAAGTAAATAAAACTTAAGGTTTTCTGCAGAGAACTATTCCATTCCCATGTTGATGGGAACTGGAATTTATAAAATCGAACTGTTATAAATTGAAATGATTGTGAAGGTTTCTAATAGAATATTTATTTGATACCAAATTGCAGCATGCGAAAAACGTAAAATATAACCTCACCACGCAAGTTTACTGCAATATATATATATATATATATATATATATATATATATATATATATATATATATATATATATATATATATATATATATATATATATATATAATATATATATATATATTTAGGTATTTATATATATTTCAACAATAACATTCCGTAAATGTGAAGAAATTTATTCCTTATCAACGTTTCGCTACAAATTGTTGCATATATTGAATAAATAACAGTTGGCTTGGTTTCACAAAAATTTTACTCAATTATTGCTTGACAATTGTTTCGGAGTGTCGCCCCATTTTGAAAAACTAGACTGGTAAGTCTTAAGTCACCAAGTGCTATTTATTCAATATATTCAATTTTTCACTTAGAGATAGGCGAATAATCAATCAACTTTGAAATTGTAGCTTTGTAAGAAATTTAAAATGAATCTTGTTCGCTGATTGACAGTACTAAAACGACAGAAACATGGCTATATAAATTTGACTATCTAGTTTTTTTATATGTGAGAATTTTTATCTTGTTCGCTGTGAGAAAATATATGAAAAAAGTCATGATAATGTAATTTATGGAGATTTTCGTACATTTCCCTTAGTTTCTCTTTTGGAAATCATGTTTATTTGATGACCGTATTGTCAAGTTTTTTTTTAATTTTAGTACTGCAAGCTGGGATGTGGGTACACAAGGTATATCTAAAAAGAAGAAGAATGTATCACATGTTCCTTTATAATTTGACAATCAAGGGTGGTTACAGTGGGCTATTTTGTATATAATATCAATACAATATTCATCAAATTAATCAATATCATTCCTATACTTAACTCATAGACATGCATAAAAGATCAAACCTTGAGATTCGAACCAAGTACATTTCCTTCAAAAACAGACCAACACCAAAAAAAACAAAAACATTTTTCATTCAAGAACATTTTCAAACATTTTGCTACGGAATATGAATTGGGCCTTGTGCACAACTGACAGATATGAATGCGTTAAAAATTTTCTAATCGCACTAACCTCAAGTTACTGGCCTTCTGGCATTGGTGGTCTCCGGGTGATTTTACAATTAATAGACGGAATGATATAAAAATCGTTAAAATATCATCGAAGATTTTTTCTCTGAATTTTATGACGGTGGAAGATTAAGGAAAATACAAGAACATATCAATTCAAAAAAATCAAATTAATGGAAAGAAAGTCATGTCGAAGATTGCTATATGGGATTCCCCATTAATCACGTTTATTTAGTTTTCGTTAAACGCTTGATGAAACCGACATTGATCTTCAACAAAGCACAATGCCAACAGCTGACGTTCAAGGTACCTTTATTTTATAATTTTATAATTTTTTATCGACGTAAATCTCCATCAAATAAATTCATTTTCAAACCAGTTCTGAGCTATTGCATAGCTTTTATCGTGGGCTTTGAGCTTGGCTACCGAATCAAGAAACTCCGTAATGAAAATAAATCCTAACACCCCCCTGTTGAAAAGTTGCTGAAAAATTTCAAGTAAATAATAGCGACCCCTATAGGTACGTAAGATGTAAGGCTTTCCTCATGCTTCAAAGGATAATATAGAGAATATCCCAATCGATGCATGATGGAAACACAAGGTGGACATATTTTTCCTACAAGGAACTGATCAGTTCCTCCACGTCTATTGCCAAAGAAACTAGAGACCTTTTCCTGATAATGTATTCACAACTCAAAATGTATGTATCTATCCATTTTAGAAAATTAAATGTAATGTTTGATAACTATTATAAAATGCAACTTCATCTGAATTGATAGTTTTGAATTGAATTGAAAATTATCGAATAGAGACTTTCTATCATCGAAAATGGTAGGAAGTTTGAAAGTAGGAAGGAGAAAGTTGGTTGAAAATGTGAAAAATGCCGCGTCGAACTTGAAATCAACGTCTCGCACTGATTTCCTAATTTCCTACAATTCCTGTACGAAAGTAACTGAAACTTCTGTCATAAACATCTTGAATCCTACCCTTAGGCAGATCTCGATCGTTGGCTGAACTCGGTCCTAAATATTTTTATCAATATCCTCCCTATATATCTTCGGCAGTTCGTTTCGAGAATCAGCGAACAATGGGCGATGTAGCAACTGGAAAGGACAGAATGGGACTAGAATAAAAGGAGCAGGAAGTGGAACACTTCAACCGTGGTGTAAGCAATTCACAGAAGTTGTTTGTTGGAAACTATTCTGGGAGGATTTGCTATTTTTCTGGTCCTTAGCGCACTGTGGCAAGTTCGCAAAATTTATTGCCTACAGATATCATACGTATTTGGCACGGTCGCAGTGGCTGGAGGTCCTCGCTAATTTCAAAACTCAACATCGAGAGGGATTTATTTCTATTTATGGACTAGTTCGACTCCTCAGTTCTTAAGACGACAGATTTCCAGACAAAATTCACATAACCTGAAGAACAAATTCGAAACTAAGTCAGCAGCGATTTGGCCTACTTAACGTTTTCAGTAGTGAAATAAATCAGTGGAATTAATTATACATAATATAAAAAAATATATATATATATATATATATATATATATATATATATATATATATATATATATATATATATATATATATATATATATATATATATATATATATATATATATATATATATATATATATATATATATATATACAAATATATAACTGTTTCGACTGATTCAATATACACAACGAGGAAAATATAATTGGGATAGCAGTCTTAGGGTGAAATGAGAGTACTCTTTTCCTTTTTTTCTCAAGCTTTCGAGAACTATATTTGTCTCTTCATCGGGAGCAGCTGCAAAATTGAAAATTTGAAAATGTCAAATACAAACAGCCGTGTGGTGACTTACGATCTGAGGTTCAAACCAATATGTTGAAATTTGCCAGTTAAACATAAGAGTAAATCAAATTTACAATTCATATACTACCATAAAACGGCGATGACTTGATATTATAATTGTCACTTGAAGGTTCTCGTAGTACAACAAACGGAATTCGACAGGACAAATAGGAATGTTGTCAGTCTTTCACAGAACAAAAATCAACCAGTACCAAAATATACACTCACAAATCATAGAGGAGGAGTTGTTTCCTCAGTGACATTTGAAGTGACTGGATGGAACGAACACTATATCTTTTGCCGTCGTAATCAATCAAATAGAAAAAAATCAAGCTCAGGCCATCAATATCCCTCCGTGAGTTCATGCGTTCATTTCTCTGGTATATACGTACCATTTCCAAGAACAGTCTCCTTGTGGTGTTTTTGTCTCTGTCCTATATTTTTACCGAGTTGTAATCAGGTTGGTGGCCATTATCTAGGCTATGATTGGTAAGCGCAAAATTCATTTTTTTTGTCTTAATATTACTCTTATGTAACGAGATTCTTTGTGATAGAGTCGTTGATGTTTCACCCACATAAACAAGTTCATTTACAAGTTGGCTCTGATTGAGGATAAATGTTTCGTCCTTTGATCTCGAAAAAAGTTGTCCAACGTTTTTTACATTTTTTTTAGCTATTTTTATCTTCTCCCATGTTAGAACAGAAGTTAATCTCGATGTCAAACCATTTATGTATGGCAACGCGAAAAACCCTAATTTTTCATTGGTATCTCCACTCAGAACACGATCAGTACCAACGTTATGATCAGGCGTGTTGAACAGGAGCTTTTTTATTAGTGAGTTAGGGTAGCCATTCTCTTTTAAAATGCAAAACAAACTTCTCATATTACATTAAAGAAAGAGAAAGATGAAATACTGTATGCTTATTAAATTGAATATTGTCGCGAGATCGTACATCAAAAAAAAGGAGACTAACAAAGTCTTCGATTCCCTCGTCTGTTTTTTTTAAGTTTTTTTTTTAATTCAGTGACCTACAGTTTAACGCCGATTCCGCACGGTCAATGGGCTTGTAATTAATTGTAAACAAGCAATGTACATTAACCAAAAATCATCATCACGAAACTACTTAAATCATAAACAAACACTCATGCTTTCACCGGGGTTCGAACCAGAATCCTACCGCACTATAGTCGACTGTTTTCCCTACTAAGCCACGGGAAATAATGTTTGAATAAATAGTGTGGATCTTGTCACATTGATTATGTGTTATAATTGAGATTTTAAGGAATACTCAACTATGACATCATTGTGTTCAATGGAAGAAATTGATTTATTTGCTTTTTATTTAAAACATCCATAGTTCTCTGATACGCATAACTTCAAACTCTTCTTGAAGGGGGATGCGATGTGATAAATCCAGTAAATTGAATTTGTTCATTGTTTCGTTGTTTTGACTCTTTAGGAAATTCCTTTCTTATTTCCCTACATTTCTCCCTAGGCTGTATATTTAACAATCGTAGAATATTGATCCTACGAATTGAAATATGTAGTTTTTTTGTGAAATAATTCCCCTCATTCTGTATCTTTTTTCCAATTTTGAAAATTTTTGATCAATATGCATAACACCAAACCCTTTTTTTCTCCTTATTGTTCATGATTTTTGCAATTTTTGCGAAAAGCTCTTGAATTTTTTCTAGCTTTTGAAAAGCGTTTTTTTTTCTAGCGTCTACACGCTACTTCTAGCGTGTAGAATAGCGTCTTCTGAATTTACTGACTTTTCCTTCATATTTCCTTAAATTTGATTTTTGGCAGAAAGAGCACTTGTTGAAT
Source organism: Henosepilachna vigintioctopunctata (assembly GCA_030704895.1). Lineage (NCBI taxonomy): Eukaryota > Metazoa > Arthropoda > Insecta > Coleoptera > Coccinellidae > Henosepilachna > Henosepilachna vigintioctopunctata. Next base: position 1,006,190 of record JARQZJ010000093.1, read on the forward strand.
AGTCTCAGAAATATGTTTGCTTTTTTAGGGATAAGATGGGCACCAGATTTTCGATGACTGCAAAATAATTCTGAAATACCTATTGGAGTCCCAAAAAACATTTTGAGAATTGCTGATCTTCATTATTATTGTTACATGACTACCCGTTTGAGGATATGGAAGTATTATCACAAATATTCATGCAGGATGTTATCAATATGAAGATGTGTGTATTTCATTGTACTTGATGCACCATCGTATATGATGAGAACTGCATTCACTTTGTTTATCCTATGGAATGGTGCATATTTACTGCAATTTGCTTGTCTCTGCAGTCACGGCATTCCGCAATTTGCCATATACACAATCGTGATTCGATAGAAAACCTTTTGTTTCAGAGCATGAAATATCCACCTATTTCGAAACATTCACATACAAAACGAAATCTGTACAGAAGTTTTGATTGATACTATCAAAGAAAGAAAACACGATAACTAAAATTTAAACTCATTCAAATAATGCTAATACTAGATCAAATTTTATATATTTCATCGAAATGGGAGGAATTTATATTTACTTAATAATGTAAATATAAGATTTTGAACAAATGACAAAAAAAGTTTATGAAATCACCGAATGCTAGTAATAATTGCTTTTATTTAATTGATTTTTTTGGATACGCAACAAAACACCTAATTTTTTTCATCTTTGGGGTCATATATTCATTCTCTTTCCAGTTATAGAATATTCTAGGATTTTCTTCCAATAATAGGAACTTCCCAAATCCCAAATGGTAGATTACAACACAAATATACAGGCTCTTTCAAAGCAAATGCAAAATACTTGAGAGGGCGATTCCTTGGTCAAAATACTGTTTGTTATATGAACGTTGGGTAAAAAGCCTTTTCCTCGATCATTAGAAGATATCGATCTACAAATATGGCAAAAAATTAATGTTTCTATTTTTTATCTTGAAAACAAAAAGTGATGAAACAATAAAATATAATGAACAAAGAATACAAAGAGTATTTTTATACATTTTTTCACTTTCCTAAAAGCAGTTAGGGGAATGGCATTTTTTAATAATATATAAAAATCAAACATTAAACTACCATTCTTTTTAATAGTTGTTTAAAGACTAAATTCTTCAATTTTTTTCCTTCTTCCTTTCTATTTTTTCTTCTTTTCAGACAAAAATCAATAGAAAAACTTACGCAATGCAATGAAGAAAATTTAATAGACTAGCTCATTTACAATTTTTTTGTCGCTTGCAAGTTGTTCATAAAAATTACAGTTTCCATGATCAAATGAAATGAAAGAATTTCATGTCAAAAAAATATTCTGGAAAATATTCGAGTTGAGTGACGTCAAACAGTTTAATTTTGCACTTACATTCATCAATTATACCATACCAATTTGTTAGTGATTTGAACAAATTTTTCTCCAGGTATATGTATAAATTGTACACTCTGAATAGGAATACATATTTTCTACAAAAATCTCATTTATTCAAATTATAACTCAGCTTCATTGCATGAATCCAAATAAAAATACTGAAACGTGGATATAATGATCGTTGGCCGATATATGAGGAGAAATGTTTAATAACCCGGCTTTAAATCCGGAATTTCTTTCTCCATTTAATATTTCTACCAGCATGCAATATTTATCAGTGTTGGCATCCTTCATGTATTTTCATGATAACATGATTGGAACCTAACCACAATTTGTAAAATGTATGAAGTTATTTTTAATTAAATCAAATTTTTGCATTGATAATTTCGATATATTTCTTCTCAGCTCCCGGATGTTGCATTTGATGGGGTTGATTTTGTGCTGACAGTAATAACGCAAAAGCGCCAACATGCAAATTTTCTTTATGTATATGAGAAAAAGTCCTTATGGAAAAACATCGTGCAAATAAAGAGAACCTACACTACATCGATCTCCAGAAGATCTTCGACCTAGTATCTCGGCATCTTGACTAGCGGGCCTTGAGAGCACACACGATTCCAGAACGATACGTGTTAATAACACAAGATGTATAGCAATACACAACTTGTGTTTAAAGACCCTCATGGCTAAGTGGACCATTCCAGGTACTAGTAGGCGTACACCAAGGCTCTGTACTGAGTTCCCTCCTATTCCTATCCCTGTACTATAGGAACCTACCCCGTGGTGCATGCTCTGTGCGGGCAAGATTTAGTTACTGAGAAAAATCGCCATTGGTCTTCAAGAATCGCTTAACAAATGAGTGGAGAAAATAGAAAATCAAGGACTACGTATCAGTCGCAGTAAGACGGAATACATGGAGTGCAATTTTGGAGCAACAGCCGACGTAGGTATCTTCATATTCATTAACGGTATACCAATGGCTAAAGAAGAAAGCTTCAACTACTTTGGATCCGTCATAACACCTGATGCAAATGTTGACAAAGATGTCAATCATCGAATAAATACTGCAAATCCCAAATGATGCTCACTAACTGGTGTTAGGTGTTAAAATTGCCAATCAAGATCATGGGAAAGGTATTAAGACACTGCTGTGACCAGAATAATCATATGAAGCAGAATCCTGGACAACGAAAAAAGTGCACGAACAACAATAACACATAAATGAGATGAAGACGTCGTTGAGATGAGCGATTGGATTGACACGCTTGGAAAGAGTGCGCAGTGAGTTCATCATATGTTCCTTCAAAGAGGTTCCGATTGTTGTAAAAATGTGAGAGAGTGTCATTTACACTGGTATGGTCATATCCAAAGACACAAAGGTGAATAGGTATGTTTTCAAGCAAGTAACACAATAATAATAATAATAATAATAATAATATTTATTTCATGCTTTACAATTTTTTCACATTGTTTGCACTCGTCGACACACAATAGTGAGAAACGTTTAAAAACAAATAAAAAACATCATACTTAAAATCATCAATTACAAACGTAGTAAAATGACATCAGTCTCAAAACTTACATTCTAAAAATTCTTTCACATCATAAAATGCAGATTGGATCAAAAAGGACTTAACATTTTCAACAAAAAAAATGGCCCCCTTTGAGTGACACTTAACCTGCACAGGTCCATCCTCAGATGACCACCATGTCTGGTGGAGTATCCATGTGTACTGCCAGTTTCGACGTATGAGAGTCGATTTACATGTGCAAATTTTAAGGCTTCAAGAATATATACACTTGGGAATGTTAAAATTTTTAGTTTAATAAATGCTGCCCTACAATCTTCTCGGTAACTCAAACCTGCCAATATACGTATGGCTCTTCTTTGAATTCTAAAAACTCTAACATGAGAAGCACAGTTACCCCAGGCTAAAATTGCATAGCGAATCAAGGACTCCACCAGTGCAAAATATGCTGCCCTCAATATATAAGGCGAGAATGAGTCAGCCAAAGACCTGAGCAGAAAAACACCCCTACAAATCTTACATAACATACCAAACCCAAACACCAGAAGAAGGAGATGGACCAGGACAACATGACTAATCAGACCACCAAGAACGGACTTCTTTAGCGCAAATGTATAGAGAGACCCAAACCCAGATAAAATGGAAACATGGTTTGGACAAAGGAAAAGAGATATGAGTAAAAGTAACACGCATAGTGAAACAATATTTGAATATTTCACATAAATCAAAACTAATGAAGTTGATTGAATCTTCATTGTTGACTGGGTGTAACATTTTTTCATATATTAAATAAAAACACTTGGCTTGGTTTCACAAAAATTATATTAATTGTTTGACAACTGTTTCGGGGTGTTACCCCAATTTCAAAAGCTAAACTCGCAAGTTAAGGGCAGTAGAGTTTTTAAAAATGAGGTGACACCCTGAAACAATTATCATGCAAATAATATAATTATGTGAAACTAAGCCAAGGGTTTTTTCTTCAAAATAATAAAATAAATGCGCAAATCGCGTCTTGGAGTACCACTTCTTTGTGACTCATTAAATATTTAAATAACAAATACTGATGCATAATCTAAAGTTCTAAGAATAAATAAAGACTTAGAGAGGAAGAGGATCAATAACAGAAATAAAATTGAAAAAATATGTTTGTTTGAAAAAATTCCATTGTAGCCCCATTTTCGAAATCTTTTTTCCGAAAAATTTAACGATAGCTTTCAAAACCCCGAAAACCGTGGCAAAGCACATTAGAAATGCGGAAGATACAATTTCGCATGATGATAAATCGGGTATCTATGAGTTGCGTTGTAGTACCTGTCCGAAAGTATATGTTTGTCAAACTGGCAGGAATTTCAAATTTAGAATATCTGAACACCAAAGATGCTTTGAAAAAAATAAAATCAAATCTACGTGTGCAACACCTCTTATAGAAGAGAACCATGCAACAACAACTTCAACGAAAAGGTTATAAACTAATCCTGTTAGATGCCATTGAAATTAATAAGAGAAAGAAATCAAATAGTTTATTAAATGATCAAGTTTCAATCAACAATTTTTCTTTATTAAATTCATTCCAGTAAAAGACAATCGAAGAAAAGTATTCTATGGTTATCCTCCACACTTCAGAAGAAATATGTTCTATAGTCATTCCCCTACTTCAGAAGAACAGTGTTTTATGATCATTTCCACACACTTCAGAAAAAATGCAAGCAGTCCACAATGTAATAGCCCAGTTTAGCAACATCTTCATCAACATCAGATGAAGTCACTGTGTTGGCGAAACAATATTGTTATGTTTTAAATTTATTATAGTGAAAATCTAATGTAATGTGAGATAAGACAACACAGAAATCAAAAAGAAAAATATGTACGTAGTTGGAACCAATTCGAATGAGAACATCCATTAATAACACTGAGTGCCAAAAATAATTCACAGTACGGTCTGATTGAACTATTGATGAAATATGATGAACATCTTTTTCAGGAATATACATATCATAAAGTGAAAAATATAAACTAATTGATATATTGCTTGAATCATCAATTTATTCTGAGAATATCTTTATTTTAAATTAGAAATTGGAAATGTATATAGGGTAATTTCATATTTTATATTGTTAGGTATATTAAAGTGGAGCAATTTCTTTGTAATATCAATCAATTCCAGAATATGCGAAGAAGATGTATATTAGTTCACAGAATTGTAAAGTTGTCACTGAGCAGTATTTCAGTAATAGATTCAGTGGCTAGGAAACCGTTATTTCGAAAAGAAAATTCCTTGTCTTCGGCAATTTTGCTTGGGTGGTCGTTACAGCCATGTCCTTGACTATTGAAAATGTCTTTGAGAATTTATAGGCACCCTGCTGTCATTAATTAATGGACGAAGATATCCACAAAGCAACTATTGGATAAGATCCAACTTATAAAAAGGATGACTTTTCTCCTCAAAAAGTAATTATTATTGATTAACAAAATCATCTTCCCATTATTTTTTGTTTCAGTTATGTTAGATGTTGCACGGTTGATTTCTAAATATAACACAAAATATAGGTACACATGTAATTATATTATCAGGTCTTACTGTTGTAATAATAATAAAACACAAGTTTTACGTTTCCACTCATATTATAGAATATGAGAAATACAAGCTCATATGAGAATAAGTATATTTCGAGGTGAGTATTCTCGAATTTTTTGAGGGACTTGAAAATGTTGCTGAAAACCAGATTGTTATAACTCATATATTGAGAGTATTATTGCTAATAAAATCAAGGTATACAGGTTTTTCCTTAAATTCTCTCTGATTTTAATGAAGAACCACAATCTTGATATCTTTGTACTGTTGAAATTGAATACATATTTTAACAATTCATTTCTATTCAGAGTTGAATTACGTTTTTAGTGAATTTTTAAGCGTTGATAATATACTAAATATCTTCGAAATTCTTTTTGTTTGATGGGGTATATTTATCTCATTATTCTTATAGTTGTGTTATATATATATATATATATATATATATATATATATATATATATATATATATATATATATATATATATATATATATATATATAGAACAGTAATTATTTTCGTGTTTTCCAACTACGTGCGGACATGAAGAATGTATTATTATTTTTATAGTTGAAATAATAATACATTTCATATATATATATATATATATATATTCAATGTTTTTAGCAATAACAGGCTTCTTTTGATATGAAAAACTTTTTTTTTGACGTTTCGTTGTATATCACCACTTTGTCAAAACTAATGAATAATTGAATTTTATGAATTACTATAGATATCAAAATGTCAAACTTATTTTTTCGAAAAATAAAATTAGTTTTTTTTTGTATTTTCAAATATGGATTTTTAGTATCTGAGGAATATTTCTAGCTTAGCATTCGCTTCGGAAGTTTTAGTCTTTTTCACCATGAGGAAACCTCTGAAAAACTCATGGTAAGGTGATTCTAATGAGTGTGATTTATATATACATATATATAATTACATATAGCTAAGTTTTATATTTCTTCAGAATATGTATATTAATTGGTTTATATGTGTGAAATTGAAGGTAGATCTGAAATATATATGTATAATGGCCTTCATTTTACATGATTAATGTCCTTTTCTTCTCTTTAATAGTAATAAAATTTTCTAAATGAACTGTCAATGTATTATTCCAATGCGCACTATAAACAAAAATTAATTTTTTCATATCCATTATCTCAAATTAAGATTCAAAGCCATTTATTCGAAGAGATTAGTATGTATTAATCAATCAAAGCTAAAATTATAAGCTAAATAATTTAATTTAATTATTTACGATAAATTATAAGCTAAAATTCAATTTAATTTAATTTAAAATTAAATCAATTTAAAAAATTAATTCTGCACTCTCAATTCTGTATTCTGCAAAATCAATTAATTTAATTTTCCAAATTGAAAAAGAGTATATTTTTTTACATTACAGTTACTACAATTTATGACTTTATAAAATCTTTGAATGAAATGATTTCAAATGAATGGCATTAATTTGTAATAACAGAAATGAAATATTGGAAGATAAAATAATCAAACTATCGAAGAAGCTACAGATAAAACCTTTAATCATTTTTTATTATTCTATTTGTCTATTATTTCCTTTTAAGTTTTAACGAGATCACAAGTTTCAGCAAAATGTCAATTTAAACTGAATATATACTAGCACTACCGGTTCTCAGAATATATAGGTAAGTAAAAATATTTGATAAGTTAAAAAACTAACTTTTTATCATAACTGTTCATTCGCTTCAATTTCTTTTTTCGTAGTCTTTTGCATAATCAGTGCTTTTAATTGATAATTATAACACTTGTCTGAAAAACTACTTTCTCAGAAAAGTATGGCAATAATGCACATAATTCATTTGAAAAATCATCCTTATAAAATGCTTTAGGTTTAATTTTTCTGGGTCTTTCATTTTCTTCTGAATCTTTCATTTATTTTATTTTAAATTCCAAAACCTCTTCGATACATAGACAAAGATTATAAAAAGAGAAAAAAATAACATCATATTAACAACATAATATTATGAGGTAAGTATGTAAAAATGACATAAGTAAGACAAGTCATATTACATAGTCATTTTAAAGGCATGTATTATATCAATATTCTGTATATGCATTTTTGAAATATTCAGAAATTAAAAAGTTCTTTAAATTCACTGAAAAAATTTTGAAAAAGTCATTACTAAAAATATACTGAAGTATAAAGAGACAGAATATGGCATCCCATTTATTATGAGTATCATTTCACTATTGTTTACTAAGTGTTAGAAATTGGCAGGATTATGAATAATATGCCACTTAACAATAACAATAGATGCATTACAATAACACTGTTCACTATGGGATTATTGCTTATCTTTTTCATACATAAATATATTCACAAACACATAAATAAACAATATGTTTATTGTTGTGATGAATAATATGAAAATACCACTTTATAAACACAAATACGTTTTATCTCATTCTATATATCACTAGAGAAACGTCATGCAAGTTGTAGAGAAAATCCAATTTTAATATGAAAAACATATCTTTACAGATGAAACATTTTTCACCTATGGAATACTAGAATGTTTCAAGACTGAAACATCCAAAAAATTCTTAGGGTAATCAAAATAATTGACTGTTTTCACCTATTGATGAAAAATGATAGAAAAAATTGATGTCTTGGAAAAAATCAAGATATTATAGGTCATATATTTCAACGCATTATATATATATATATATATATATATATATATATATATATATATATATATATATATATATATACTGAGCGTTTTCTCTCTGATATTGATGAATTCCTGAAGATATAAACTATATTCAGTTTATTTTTCGTATAGTGAATAAGAATAGTGAAATATGTGTCAAATTCTGGTGGTTAACACCCCAGGTGATAGCTGGCAGTTTCAGCGCATCAACACTGGGAAATCGGAGGTGAAGAATGGGTGAGTATGGAAAGCCTGAAGGAAACTTACCCGCAAATAGCAGATTTTAGGGCGAGGGCAACCAGCACGAATGGGCACACCACTCGGCCAGGCCTCATCGTAGCTGGGTTACCTACACGTGCACCGCTTTGGACATTTCATTCGGCAGAAAGCCACCCACAAACTGATGTTATTTTGTGTCACATCTGATAATGCACTAGGAGTGGTCTCTGGACCCAGCCAGCTCTACATCCACTGCGCATGTTGTTGAAAAATGGGCAGAGTATATCGTCAACTAACAAACCTTAACGGAGGTCAGGACGAAAATGCTGTGCGCGGAGATTCTGGTGAATGCGAAACACATCGTAAACCGATTCTCGAGAATGCCGAGCGTTTTCCTAACCTAGCAAACTTTACGACAACGATTACTTTCTTTATGTCTACCTTCCTTCCCAACAGAATTGTTTCTAATAAATTTTTCTGGACGAATGATTCTTTCTGAGGGATTTTCAACGTGTCTTCACCAACCCTTTTCTTGAATCCTAGTTATTTAGTCATATTCACTGCATATATCAACTCACAATAAACTGTCACCATGAATTGGAAACGTAGTTTTAAAACCTTACATTTGAATCTGAAGTTCAAACTCTTTCGTATCCTGAATTTTCGAACCCAAAATGTTCTTTCATTATCACATATTATCATCAAACGCATGGATTAATGAAATGGAAATATCCACATCGTTTTTGACATATTAACATAATTTTCGTCATATGCTAAACTCTAAATAAACGTGATGTGAATAGAAATTGAATGTGAAAATAATTATCAAAAAAGTTCATTTTTTTATATTATTATCATTTCGCTTTTATCACAATCATCACTTTTCATTTGTGTAGGAAAATCTCTTAGGAGAAAGATCTTTTCTTAGAAAAAAATTTTATAAAAACAAATTTTATGAAAGATAAAATTGAAAAGTAAAGATAGAATCCGTCAAATTACAACGTCATAAACAATCTATTCAGGCACTTAAAACGGTCTTTTAATTCTGAACTGCGAAGAAAAATTTCAATTTACAAACTGTTATAAACAGGTATATGGTAGGAAGCATCAATTAATTAACATTTTCCAAGAATAATTCAATGTTATCTCATCGAATATTCACGGAGGAAAAATTTTGTTCAAATTGATGTAAATACTTGTTAATGACACTCAATAAGCTTTAGTAAGTACACTGATTGATTAACAAAAACCCATCCCTCATTCGTGCAGGAATGCAGAAAGTTTATTCATAAAAAATATCTATTTATGAAAATTAAGTCAACTAAAAAAATATTTTTTCATTCATGAATATTTGGTGAGGTAACCTACACATTGAAATATTATAGAAAATATTAATTAGCTGATACTTGTTGATATAGGTACGTCTATATTACTGAATATTTCTTCTCTAAAATTGAAAGAAACATAATTCTCAGTCTTGATAGTTTTCACGTAATATTCCATAACTCATATATATAATTCGGTATTGCATAAAAAAAGCATAATTCAGTAGTACAAAATTTAAGTTTGCAAACTTTTACTCTGTAAATTCAAATCTTGAAATATTTCTGATGAGAAGATAATATTCATATGGCAATAAAATTTTTATTCTTCACAAAGCAATCACTAAAATGCTGTGAAAAGTTTCTATAGAGAATATCTAACAAAACCACCTGCACTTTTTATAAAATTATATCGAATATTATTAGTATTTTTAATATTTTAGTCAAGGATTCGAACAGAATGCGGAACTATGCGATATTATTTGTTTGTACTTACATATAGGCGTTGCTAGGGAGTTTTTCAAACAGAAGAGGTATGCATGTTTCTCGATCATATTGGTAAACTAATTACTTCCTCTATACAGGTACTTGGAGTGAAGTTTCTAAGTGTTTCACGACAATAGACTTACAAGTACATTCGATCAACAACTTTCCTAGATATATATATATAAAGGTATTCTGGTTGTTTCAACTTTACGCTATTTGAAATATTTTAAAAATGGAATTCTGAGCTCAAGATAAAAAGCTTTAACACGAATCATAAAAGAAATTTTGTTTAAAATATTAAGAAACCCGAAAAAAATATTGGAAACTGAGAATGTTCAAATATTCATTATCAATATAATTAATTATATATAGTTCCATGTAGTAGAAAAGATTGAAGTATCAATAATATTCAACGTATTTTGCATCTGATGACTTCTGTAATAAACCATATAATATTACGTATATACAGATCGACGTATGAATGAAAATGTATATTGAACTTCAGATAAACAAAATATTCATTTTTTCCAAAAAAAACGCATTCAGTTGAAACCTGAAAAATTGAATCAAAAAATGTTTAACTATAAATTTTGAAAATTCGGAGATTTGAAAAAAAGCATTGCTTGATATTATATTAGTTCATTGTTAATATGGACTGAAGTTTAATTAGTTCAAAGTGCAATTCAATAACTCAAAACATCGGTAAATGAAATATCTACATGAAAAATCGAAAAAATTAAACAGATTCATATTTAACTTGAAATATATCGAAAACTAATGACTATATCGATATGAAAAAGGGGCACAATATCAACGGAAACGTAACGTACAATTTGGAAGAGGTTATTGAACTCAGTAGGCTATGTAGCACCTACACAACTCAATAAATATCATATTTATGTGTCGAATAGATTTGAATTTCTTGTGTTAAGTAACTCTTGTATTGTAAAATACAAGAGTTAGTTACCCCTGATCTACACCCAATAACTCAAATAAAATCACATTTTATCTATGTAATTAAGTTGAATTCTGATACTTTGGACTCTATATATCATATAGTTGAATACGACGAACTTCACGAGTGAAAGGAAGTGAATTTTAGATGTAATACCTAGCTCCTTCGCCAAAATACACGCAAATGTTCTATATACTCATATTATACGTTAGCAACCATTTAGGTCCTTTCAAATATTGAAATAGTATTGGCATTTATTTCATGAAACTTCATTTTGAATCAAGGATATTTGATATTACAAAATCATATTGTGTTAACGTCTGAAGAAATCAATTATACCGACGAAACACCCTCATTATGACAATAAAACGGTAAATCAAATTGAAGTGCTTAAATTATCCTATAGTCATATAAGTCCTTTAATTTTCTTATTACATCATCAGCCTCTTTTTATATGGACACTGGATGAAATATACCTCCTGCTACTGCCATGCGCTTATTCAAACAATTTTTAGATGATATTTTATCTTTCATTTTTTTCGTTGTCTAGCATGTTCTCTGATAACATCATAGAAATCTGAAGATATAATGCAAATCTTCTAATAATGGTAAGAATATAAATATGAAAATGATATTATTATGTTTCAATGAATAATATAAATAACAATAATAAGGATGAAATCCAGATATCTGGCAATTTTTATGGTGTTTGCTTCTTTTTTTTTTGACACCCAAAAACGTTTCATCCTCTAAGAATGCCCTTTCTTCCGTTCATCTGTCCATTCTTTCAAAGGCTGGCTTGATGATTTTTGCTCACAGTTCCTAGTTCCCAAATCCGATTTCATAGCGAAACTGTGTGCAGTCTTCGAGATTTCTTATATTGTTCTGTTGTAGATCCTTTTGGACGTCTTTTAGCCAATCCGTGCCGCATTAACTCTATTTTATTATATTGAGTATTTTCTTCACTATTTTGTTTCGGACTGTTTCATCCTGTAGACACGTACATAACACATTCCTTGTCGTTTTCTGATTTCTTCCATTATTGTATTTGTCTTTTGATAAATTTCGCTCTGAGGTATTTCCGTCCAAATACCGTTTCTATTGATTAATCTTAGATTCTTTCGTAGATTATATATATATATATATATATATATATATATATATATATATATATATATATATATATATATATATATATATATATATATATATAAGGAGTTAATAGTTTTCGGTATTTACCTGAGATTTACGTTGCTTGTTTATTTGTAACAGCCGTTTACATATGTTTCAAGCTAATTGGCTCTCATCAGAACGGCGTAGTTCAAGTTATTAGATGTTCACACTTGAAAGTTGATTAAAAAGAAAAAACACAGAACAAAACAACACAAAATTCCACGTGAGGAATCTACATCATTTTTGGTTTAAAATTGAGTATCTTGACCAAGCTGTCACAGCTATATTTTCAGACTGAATCAATGTCTACCTGCGATGAGATATTTATACCTTCTAGAATTTTGTACCGACAATATAATAAATTAAGAACAAGGTTCGTCAGGCTGAAAAAGGAGTTAATAGTTTTCGGTATTTACCTGAGATTTACGTTGCTTGTTTATTTGTAACAGCCGTTTACATATGTTTCAAGCTAATTGGCTCTCATCAGAACGGCGTAGTTCAAGTTATTAGATGTTCACACTTGAAAGTTGATTAAAAAGAAAAAACATATGTTGTTCTGTGTTTAACTCCTTTTTCAGCCTGATATATGTTGTTCTGTGTTTAATGAAATGATATATTCTGTGCCAGCCTGACAATATATTGTATATATATATATATATATATATATATATATATATATATATATATACTAATTTATTTATTGCCTGTTTTTGATAGTTTATTTTCAATGTTTTTAGCAATAACAGACTTATTTTAATGTGAAAAACTCAAATCTGAAAAAAAAGATGAAGCAAAAGTCCTAATATCTGCAAACTCAAGTTTAATCGCTCTCCTCATGGGGAGCAATCGTTTTAATAATAATAATAATAGATATATATATATATATATATATATATATATATATATATATATATATATATATATACCTTAACTGAAGAAATGTTGAATATTCCTTTTTATTCTATGACTTTTTCTTTCGTATTTTGAAGGCATTTCTGTGTTTTCCGGAATCTATTTCATACAAAAATTAGTATACTACTAGTTAATATTGAATTTATGGCATGTATAATTTTGATTTTTCATTGGAATTCTCATGCTATCTTCTAAATGGAGTGTAAATACAGTGCTCTATATTAATGATAAATCAAGTTAATCGCTTGTTTGCAGAAAATTTGATGGATGCATAAAACACGAATACAGTAGGATAGAAAAATCAATTTCGTGTTTATGATGATCAGTTTATGAAACACGATCATTAAATTTGATGGATTTTCGTAATTAATGTACTCAAATATTCGCTATAATTGAGTGAGGCCTGTAGAACAATGATCATCGTGTTACCTATGCCCCAATGGCAACATATGTATATATATATATATATATATATATATATATATATATATATATATATATATATATATATATATATATATATATATATATATATATATATATATATATTTCTTGAAATTGATTTATTGCCTGTTTGAGGTATTTATTTTGAAAGTTTTTAGCATTAACAGGCTTTTTTAATATGAAAAAGTTTATTTCTGTTGACGTTTCGTTGTTATATTATAGATATAACAACGAAACGTCAACAGAAATAAACTTTTTCATATTAAAAAGCCTGTTAATGCTAAAAACTTTCAAAAAATATATAATATATATATATATATATATATATATATATATATATATATATATATATATATATATATATATATGTATATATAAGAAAATGAACACTAGAACATTCATTTGAAAAATTGAAATTAATAAAGAGAATGTTATAGTAGAGCTAGATATGTGAACGTGTATGATGTGATGTCTCCATCATCCTTCAAGGGATAGATGTTAGAGAAATATTGAAATCGATGCCACACCTGATGGAAGTGCGAGACATATATGTTTCGTTCTGCAAGGAACTCGTCAGTCGCACCACGTCCATCGAAGTGAGGCAACGATTTCAACCTCCAAGCATCTTCTTGTGACTTCAAGTGGAAGATCGTAGAGTAATGAATACTCTACAATTCCATCTATAGAAATCAGTAGAAAACACCTCTCTTGGATTACAGACACACCAAGCATCGAAATTTCACATATCTTCTATACCCGTAGGTATCTACTAAATTGCAATGTCTATTTGTCAAATATCATCGAACGATGTTTTTAAATGTCAATAGGTTGCGTTAGTAGTACGCTCGCGTTTATTCCCGTATTTCAGGGGCCTATTCGGCGATATTTTTAAGGAAATGAAATTTTTTTGTGCTTATGGCACTGAATGAAATATTTAAGAAAATGAACACTAGAACATTCATTTGAAAAATTGAAATTAATCAAGAGAATGTTATAGTAGATCTAGATATGTGAACGTGTATGATGTGATGTCTCCATCATCCTTCAAGGGATAGATGTTAGAGAAATATTGAAATCGATGCCACACCTGATGGAAGTGCGATTCATATATGTTTTTTATATGGTGCGACTGACGAGTTCCTTGCAGAACGAAACATATATTATAACATTCTCTTGGTTAATTTGAATTTTTCAAATGAATGTTCTAGTGTTTATTTTCTTAAATATTTCATTCAGTGCCATAAGCACGAAAAAATTTTCATTTCGTATATATATATATATATATATATATATATATATATATATATATATATATATATATATATAGAACGAGAGAGAGAGAGCTTTGTCAAGTTTGTGGTGGTTCATTCAATAAAACAAATCATAATACCACAAGACTGCGAAACTAAGATAATTCTTTAGAAATGCTATTCACTAGGACACACTTTAATGAACTTCTCTTTATGTTGTACAAAAGAAGTTTCTCAAGATCATATACAAAATATTCCCACCTAATGTCCAGCTTTATATCGAAAAATTAAGCACATTCACTTGCTTTCATTTTACAGTGTTTGTTGTTAAATATATCAAAGAAGTTCTATTATATAAGTACCTACTCGGTAAAACATAGTCACAATAATAGAGGGTGACAGTAAACACAAAACGGATCAAACGGAAAAAATCAAATATTTCATTGTCCGTTCTAATTTAAACTGAATAATTATAAATAATTTGCTAATTGAATGGTCCAAATTTGAGCTACAAATTTTTTTGTTCAATCATTTTATTACTCATTATCTTTGTGATTATTATTATATTGCAATTTTGCAATATATAATCAGTAAAACTAATTAATTGTACGTGTTATTTGAATCTTGTTTTGATATATTGAATTTAAAAAATGTATATTATTAACTTTGATTCTATGTTTAATGTGAGTTCCATACATACACTTACTAATTAGTTGTACTGTTTTTTTCCATAAGATGGCAACTGTGATAAACCATATAATATCACGTATATACCGATCGACGTATTAATGAAAATTAATATGGAAACTTAGATAAATGAAATATTCATTTTTTCTCAAATACATTTAGTTTTCAGAATCACAAACCACGGTAGAATTTCGCGTTTCCTCGCTATAGTGTAAGTAGGAGAACAATGTCATAAGAGGACGTGGTTTCTGGTTTTTATGGACAGCTTAATAGAGATAAACATATATCTCGATCAACATTGCCAACTCAATAGGATTTCTACTCGATCTAGTGGATTCACACACGACTTAGTGTGAAAAAGACCAGTCTAGTGGCAATAAAAGTTTTCATTACAAAATTTTGAATTTTCTGGGAGACGAATATTCACATTCATACGAAACAATTCAATCTACTAATTTTTGTTCTTGTAATCTTTCGTCAGTAAAATTTGTATTCTTAGTTCGATAACTAAAGAGACTTATTTCATCTTGAACACAAAAGTTAAAAGATTATGTTGCTAATTTTTGCTACTTGGGTTACATATTTGAAACCAGGAAACAACTTCAAGTTGTATTGATTTTGTTTTAGTTTTACTATAACAAATAGAAATAAGTCTTGCGGATAACACTGAAATATTGAAAAATATTGTCAAGAGTAGATAAATTTTGAAAACCAACTGAAGGGAATCTCATTGGGTTGATGGAAAGTCAAGGACATAGGTTACACTCAATTGAACAAATACAAACTGAGTAACAAATTCTCTACTTAGTGAAATGGGGTGAACTACAAGACACAAAAAGTTCTGGTACGAAGTAAATAATCACAGAAACGAAACTGATAGAAACACTTTCTTAGTACTTGCAAATTTTGCTCTTGAGTTGCTCAAAAGTTAAACCATTATTCAGTTCTTTAAATAGCGTGAAAAATAAATAACGCAATCGTCTTCAACTTCCTAAACTTTCTTGCATATTGTGAATAAGAGAATTGGTTTGAGCACTTTTAAAAAATGTTCGTATACCTACAAATTACCAGATGATGTTATCGAAAAAATCAAAGTCAAAACAAACTTGTACTCTTGTTGATGATAAATATGAATTGCTTGATATTTTCAGTATAAACTGAAAATAATTAACACAACATATTGGATTATATAATTATATAGTATATACTGTTTATTTGGGAATGAATTAACTGTTATGTTTGATTATGCCTCTTTTTTTTTCTTCCATGAATGTTAGTTTAGTTATTTTTCATTTCTGGCGTATTTAATATATAATCATACATTCTCCAATAATTTTTTGTTGGAAGACGAATTTTAAAAATTATATTCACTATATATGAAATTAATTCACTAAATAGAACACTACTTCTTTCATATTAATTTGTTTTGTTGTTTAGAATAGTTCTATTTCTATTTATCATTGTGTTGTGATTTTGATGAAATACCTGAGTACCTCAGTTTTCTGCAATACATATTTAGCAGTCTACATTTCATGTTTTTTTATTTGTAAACTTCAGTAAGTTTTCAATTGAAAGTTCGTCTATTAGATTTTCTAGTGGAAATCAAATCAATCTAGTGGAATTTTTAGCGGAAAAATTAAACAGATCTAGGGGATTTTCTGAATCAAAGTTGGCAACGCTAATGTTGATGTGACCTGAAGGGTATGTTCTGTGGACTTGACGATGAGTGAAATTTTAAAGTTGTGTTTTCTGTGGTGAGAATGTGATCGTTGTTTACTAATCGGCTTGAACAATTTTTATGTTACGATATAGAATATAAAGAACTGAGTTTTACATTTTTCAGTATACCCATATTACTATTACCTAGTGAAATACATACTGAAATAATGAGCCGCAGACGACTACACGAGGAAGAAGATGGATACGGTAATATATTTTGAAAACAACCATTTGAATCTTTATCACTTCATTAACTAAGTGGACGGTATGAGAATTCGGAAAATTTTATTCATATTTTGAAATAATATTTTGTATATATATGGAAAACATATAAATAAAATATATAAATATGTGATTTACTATGTTATATGATATATATTGATTAACACGATATATATCTTAATAAAGTAAGCAATCGTTTCAATTTTCTCATACAATTCATCGTATACCCAATTCATAACCATTGATAAGTTGTTCATTGAATATTCATTCCAGATCGTGTTTATCGAAAAAGACGAAGAGTATCAGAAAATCAAGAAATTGAGGATAGACTGGAATCTCTAATTTTAAGAGTAGGCGAAAAGAGCACCTCTTCTCTAGAATCTAATTTGGAAGGTTTGGCTAGTGTATTAGAAGCAGATTTATCTACCTTTAGAATAAAAATTCTTAGAATATTAACCGATTGTGCTATTCGAATGCCGGAAAAATGTACTATTTATACAACTCTGGTTGGTTTACTTAATGCTAAAAATTTCAACTTCGGTGGAGAATTTGTAGAGTATATGGTCCGCACTTTCAAAGAATCATTGAAACTATGTAAATGGGATAGTGCAAGATATGCTTTGAGATTCCTTGCTGATTTGGTAAACTGCCATGTTATATCTGCAACTTCTTTACTTCAGTTGCTTGATAATATGATGGATTGTGCAAACGAAGAATCAGTACCAAGAGTAAGTTAAATGATTATATCTCATTACTTATTCAATATTGGGAATAAAATTTTTGTGTATCTGAAAGTATATATTTCACTATTGTTTTATATTATTCTTAGGTATATAGATATATTTATTTGATCTATTTCCTCTTCAATCTAATTTAAGTAATTCATGCTTCATTTCATCTTGAAGTTATTAAGAATTATGAGTTATATATCAAATCTGTTAAATTGTTTTCAGGTACGAAGAGATTGGTATTGTTTTGCAATACTCAGTACTTTACCTTGGGTAGGCAGGGAATTGTATGAAAAGAAAGAGCAAGCATTGGAGCATCTCCTAGTCCAAATTGAAGTATTTCTGAATAAACGTAATAAAAAACACCATAATGCTTTAAGAGTTTGGGCTGTAGATGTGCCCAACCCTCAAGAAGAATACCTGGATTGTCTCTGGTCCCAAATACGTAAATTGAGACAAGATAACTGGGCTGAAAAACATATTCCCAGACCTTATCTTGCATTTGACTCCATACTTTGTGAAGCATTACAACACAATTTACCTTCTATTATACCTCCTCCCCATCAAGATTCTTTCCAGTATCCAATGCCATGGGTTGTTTTCAGGTGAGAAATATTAAGAACTTCAATTGCGTTCATTACTTATTGCTGAATACATGATTTAGTTGTACTATATTTTCATGGTTAATCATCATAAAAGTGTATTCCAGCTTATATTGTTTTTATGCATAATTCAAATTTTTCCAGTTCTTGATTGAATATAGAAATACAGCTCAACTTTTTTTCAGGTTGTTTGACTATACAGACTGTCCAGAAGGCCCAATATTACCTGGTGCACATTCCATAGAACGATTTCTGATCGAGGAACACCTACATTCCATCATTGAAATGTACCACTTGGAAAGAAAAGATTGTGCGGCTCATTTATTAGATTTTCCTTATAAACTCAAAATTCCTCTAGAATATTGTATTGTTGAGGTGATATTTGCTGAATTGTTCAATATGCCAACTCCCAGATATTTGGATATTGCATATGGTGCTATTTTAATTGAACTGTGCAAATTACAACCAGCCACTATGCCACAAGTTTTAGCCCAAGCAACTGAAATGTTGTTTCTGAGGATAGACTCCATGAATGTTTCTTGTTTTGACCGATTTGTAAGCTGGTTCTCTTATCACTTGAGTAACTTCCAGTTCAGGTGGTCATGGGAGGATTGGGATTCTTGTTTAAGTTTAGATCCTGAACATCCAAGTCCAAAGTTTATCAGAGAAACTATGTTAAAATGTATGAGGTAAGTAACATCATGATCATATTAATATATATTTATTTCTATATGGTGTTATCATAGATATCATTATTCTGAAATTTTTAGTAGTAACTGGCTTTTTTAAATGACAAATCTTTATTTCAGTTAACATTTTACTGCAAATTGCAACTTTGTTAAAACTTTAAATTTAAATATAATTCATATACTTTAATTATTAATTTGTTTTGACAAAGTAGCAATTTGAAATGAAACCTCAACTCAAAATAAAGATTTCTGAATTTAAAAAGCCAGTTACGAAAAAAATTATATAAACTATTAAGATTCTCATAGCAATAACATACTTTAAAATAGAAAAAAATTATATTTAGTTGACATTTCGCTAAAAATATCAAAACCTATATCAAAACTTTAATGAATTATTTCCATTAATTAATACTAAATGGAATAATATAATTGATCATCAAAAATTTGGCTATAAATAGCCTAACCTAAAGATTTCCTACATTTGTTTCTGTGATGTAATGAAGGTTATTCATTGATGTTTTGATTAAGTTACAATTTGTAGTGAATCATTGAATAAAAATTAAATTTTTCTTTTTAAGGTCTGTTATTCCTAAGAATCTCAATTTTTATCTAATGTAATGTAAGCAGGCAAGAAAACTTCGAGAAAATATATTTATAGATACATGAGCATCTCCTTTGCTTTGTTTTGATGTAAATTTCTGGTCTGTATTCATTAATATATCTAACAATTTATAGTTTTCATCCTTTTCAGACTCTCTTATTGGCAGCGCATCAGAGAAATATTGCCAGATTCTTTCAGTTGCTTCATTCCTGAAAAGCCTGAATCATATTACAAGTACTCGCAGGAAGGTGCAGGTGAGTAAAGAAACAATCTAAATATAAGCAGACCAATATATATTTGACTGTGGTTACCTATAGCATTTTTCAAATTAATTTGATGATTTAAATAGGGACTTAATGACAAATACATTTATATCCTTCTTATTTGTATCCAAAATAACCAAATGCAGTTTAAATCATACTCTGCAGAGTTTAGCAAAATCATTTAGAATTCCAAATAAGGATTTTTTATTGTATCTTTGAATCTCTGTGTATTCAACTCATTCAATTAATCTGAAGTGTAGAATGTTTGGAAAAAGATGTCATATTTCTTGTAATCAACCTTCCTAAATTATTTTCTCAAATAAAGTCCATAAAACATTAATATAGAGTGATGTACAATATTCAAATCTACTTGATAAGAATTTATTTAATCTTATTTTTCAAAACTCCTATCGACGTTTTATAAATCAATCTGCTATCAGTTTTTTTTTATATTTGATGATACCAACTGCACTTGTAGAATATTTCTTTTTTATAAATCCTAATTAAATAACATAAATATAATAATGGGGATATAATGAAAAATCAATAATGGTTTCTATAAAAATATATTTTAACTCATATATACAGTAATGGACATTATACAATGAACTTAATTTATACAACAGTCATTTATCATTCCTATACTAAATTAAAATCAATATCTTTTTCTAGAAATTAATTTATAGTAAGAACTCTAAAATTACTCTTTTTTCAAATTCATATAAAGGAAACTAAACAGCTTATTCTCATAATATGTAGAAATATAAAGAGAAACATATTTATTAAGTTATCAGTTCAAAACACGAAAATTAACAGGTATTTTCATAAAATTTTCATTAATCTGTTTAGATTTTAAATCAGTATCTTCAAATTAGCATCTTTTTTTATTACAAGTACTAAAATGTAGTTTCAATAATGGATAAGTCAAAATCTGACTTAGCAATTCATGTTTATTGTTACTATATTTATATAGATCAATTATTTTTCGCCAGTTTTTTTAACATTCTTTTGAATCCTCTTCGATTTTGGAATGTATGAGTTCCTTCTTTTATATTTTGCAGTCCTTTTTCCCTGAGGTGCAGAAGCTTCTTGGGATTTTTGATTCACTAAATCGAGACTTCTTGCATGATTTATTAATTGTAAAGCTATATTATGGAACGCTTGTTTATCTACCTCTTTCTGAGTAATATTTTCTGCAGAATTAATCAGCTCAGCCTTGAAAATTTGTACACTTTCATTATCAATAACATTACTCAGCTTTGCCTTTATTGTTGGCAATATGGCATTTTCTAAAGGAGTGAATGAATTCTTTTTATTCACTTCATAACTGATTGACGTCAGATAACTTTGACTAGTCAATGGAGCATGCTCTGTAGTAAATTCTACATTTGAAGATTTTGTTGTTAAAAAGTTATTAGATTTAGAATAAAATTGTGTCAATGAAGTTGTTGGCGGTATTGTAGAAGCTTCGTAGAAGTCTGAGTAAATTATTTTTGGGGATTTAGCGACGGTTCTTGTGGGTTCTGTGGTAAAATATGTTCTGTAGGATGCAGATTTCAATTGTTTATATGCACCAAGTTTTTTTTCTTTTGATTTAATCTTTGGGCCAAAAATATCATCATCTGTATATTCTTGAGTTTTGCTTTTATCCTTGCTAACATCTTCATTCACATCTTCATCTTCCACTAGAAAATCGTTTTCATTAAATTTTGTTGGTTTCAATTTAGTGGTTTGTTTATTTGTAGGTTCTGTAAATTTCAAATACTTTGTAGTTCCAATATTAGCGGTCGAATGTGTGGATACAATATTAATAGGAGTTGAAGAGTAAGGTTGGGTATTTTTTCTTTCTATTTCTGCAGTGCTTAATGGAGCTGTACTATATTTTCCTTCTTCCGTTGGTACGGATTCAATGTTGGTTGTATATACTTGAGTGGTAGATAACTTTGAATTATTTTCTTCTAAATTTGTAGAAACTGTTACAGGAGGGAATGTGGTACTTATGCCTGTGCTGGGATACACAAAAGTAGTTCTTGGAAAAGTGTTATGGAGTAAAGAGCCCTCTTGCTGTTTCGTAATGTCAGTGTTTCCTGTATAACTAACACTACTGATTGTAGAACCATCATAAGTACTCTGACCAATGGAAATAGTTTGAGCAGGTGTTACTGTTACTATCGTTTCTCTTGGTTCAGGAGTAGTGAAGACATAGTTTATATACGTATTTCTTGCGGTTGTGGGTGCCGAAGTGGTATAGGGAATTTGGGTTGTAGAAATTGTTTTGAACACAGTAGGTATCTTAAATATTGTAGAAATTTGCTGTTCCGTTAATGAAGATGGAGTAAAAGATGATATTTTTAGCTCTTGATTATTATATGTTGTAGGGGAGCTAGCAGTTGTAGGAACAATAGATGATATTTTCTCAGTTTGGGTGCCATATATCGAAGATAGGTACTCTGTTGTACCTGGAATTGTGGTTTTCCTTCTTTGTGTTTTGAATGATGTCTGTGTTGAGTTTGTTGTACTTGGTAGAATTGTGGAGTGTTTTTGGGATGTACTCACAATATTTTCAATCCTCGTTATTTCATTATTAAATCCTTTCGTTACTTTTTTCATAGCTTCAGTTGGTTTTACTTCAGGAAAAATATCAAAATCGTCTTCATCGTTATAATCTAGTTTAGTTACCTTCTGTCTTGTTGGTTTCATCACTTTTTTACGATCGGGATATTTAGTGGCTGATGACAAATTTTCGTCTTTGGTATAATTATCTCGTGTTGATTTTTCTACATCTTCCGCAGCGAAGAAATGGATAGTCGTCTTTTTTGGTAATTTTGTGGTGCCCATGTCTTTAACAACATCTTGTTTTACTGGTTTAACTGACGGTGCAGACGGGGGAAGAAGTTCTTTCATAATGAATATTGGGACTTCCGTAGAAGGAATTTGATGGGGTAAATTAGTATCTGTATGAGGATAATTTCTATCCTCTATTGTAGTAAAGCGTTCGGTTGTTGCTAATGGCCGTGTCGACAACGATCCTATTTGAACTGGTGTGAGAATTTGAAAGTGTTCTTCGGGAACAGTGGAAGTTGAAATTTGAGTTAAAGGTACTATTTGCCCAGTTGGCAATTGAATAAGAGTGGTTCTGTGGGGACTGGTTGTCGATGTTACTTGATAATTGGTCTTTATAGGTGTAATCGGCGTTGTCGCTTTGTTTATCGAACTTTGAGGAGACGTCCCTTGAGCTTCTATTTTAACACCAGTTGTGGTAGTGCTTGTTTTAGCAGACAAAGATTCTATAAGCTTCCTATATAATTCAATTTCTTTTGGATCTGTTGTACTTGAAGTTACCTCGTATTGAATCGCACTTCCAGAATTGTGAAATATATTTGGCACTGGAAATTTATCCAAGTGGGTTATAAGAATAGTCTGATATTGTCCAGTCGGTGGTCTAGGTATGAAATTTCTATGCCATTTTACTTGATCTGGACTCGAGTAAAATCTATTATGTTGATACCCGCTAGTATATCTTGGATTACTCCTTATCACAAATACATGACCGGGTATTCCGTAGTCGAACCTACCATTTCTTGTTATAAATCCGTTGCTCAGTGCCTTGTCAACTGGTGAAATTGTATATTCAATTTCGTACCTATGGCCATAATTGTCATCTCTGTGTCTGATTCTTTTTACAGTCCACAGCGCTACTAACTGTTTCAATCCATTGAGTACATGCTGTTCGCATTGTTCGTTTTTACATTTTCTCCTTTTGTTGTGACATTCATCACAGTCATTATAATAGGGATCCTGCACGAAATTCAATCCTGTAGGTGTAGCATACAGTTGACCTCTTGCCAAAATGGCTATATCACCGAATGCTTGGGCGTCATGTTTGCCATAAAACGGCGCCTTTTCCAAAAATTCGTGAAGTAAGTGATCATTATGTCCATCACGTAGGAGAGCTTGATGGACAGCTTCCCTGAGACCAATTTCCCAGTCTGTTATTGGGGGCTCATCCCCTTGTGCTCTTGAATTCCTCGCGTGATTTTCGGTATTTCTCTTGTAGCTGAAGCAAGTTACATTCACTAGAAGGTTAACCTGAAATTTGAATGATAATTGTATTTGGTGCCAAACTAACCTTAATTTAATTTCACTGAAGTAATGCTTACAAATAAATATCTTTATATATATATATATATATATATATATATATATATATATATATATATATATATATATATATATATATATATATATATATATATATATATATATATATATCAAATTCGTCGTTTTTTACCTGTCGGTCGTATTACATACAGATGTTTGCTTGTGGTATAGCAGGTGTACTAGACTAATTAAACGTTGAATAATTAAAGGTTTAATGAACGTTTCAATGGAGTTTCCATCTTCTTCAGCTAAAATTTGAGACAAAAAACCTGATTAAAATTGAGACTGGGACAATTAGACTTGAATGAAGTTGAAAGAAACATCACAGGATAAAATACAAAACTATAAAAGCAACAAAATAAAAGAATAAAAGAAAAATTGTATCTCACCAGAATATTCGTCGGTAGTTTTCACATCACTGTTGGAAAAGGAAAGTTTGAGTTATGCGATATGTAGCGGTGCGCATGTGCCCATAGTATTATAATAATGGGGTATATATTGAACTTAGACCCTTTATATCCGTTTTGTTGTTAACTGTGTTATCTATGTTCATTTGAATAAAAATCATTTCTAGCATTTCTCGAGATTTAAGATTCCTCTCCGCTGTCAGTATTTTAGTTCTTCCGTAGTCGAAATCGTGTTTTTCAGATTGTTTGTGCTTGTTCAGTGCGGTGTTTGCAGTTTTAGCATATTTATGGCCTTTTAATCTGTCTTGTAGACGTTGAGCTGTTTGTCCGATGTATACTTTATCGCAATCCTTGCAGGGTATGCTATACACCAGGTGGGATCTTTTATCGATTGGAATTTTGCTCTTCAGATTGGTATACAGTTGTCTGATTTGGTTCTGCGGTTGGTGTGCTATCTGTACGTTGAAGGGTTTCAAAATGTTGATCACTTTGGGTGTTAAGTGTGTAACGTATGGCATCGGTATATATGTTTTTCTATCTGCTGAATCTGGCGTGTTGGTTCTTTGCACTGTGTTGTATGTCCTATGTACCCGACTCTTTAGGCTTTTCTGTATTATATGTGTAGGGTAATTGTTGAGTGTTAATAGTGATTTCGCTTTGTCAAGAGATTCTGGTCGATATTTGGGGGATGTCAATCTGATGGCTCGATATATGATACCGTCTACGATACTTCTTTTTTGTGATATATGATGTGCTGAGTGGAAGTTAATCAATCGGTTTGTGGCTGTATTCTTGGTATACCATTTTGTGTATAGCTTGTCCTTGTCACGGATTATTGTCATGTCTAGGAAATTGATGGATCCATTATTTTCGCGCTCAAGAGTAAACTGTAACTTTGGGTGAAAATTGTTGAAGTCGTTCAAAATCACATCCACGTCATTGGGGTCGATGATAAGCAAACAGTCATCTACATATCTTTTGTATAATGTGATCTTGAATTTTCTATTTGTTAGTATTTGTTCCTCAAGGTATTCCATGACTATCTGGGCTGTTATACTCGAAATCGGACTGCCCATGGCTACACCGTCTGTTTGTTGGTAAAATTGATCTTTATATTGTTTTTTTGTAACAATTTTCACCCAAAGTTACAGTTTACTCTTGAGCGCGAAAATAATGGATCCATCAATTTCCTAGACATGACAATAATCCGTGACAAGGACAAGCTATACACAAAATGGTATACCAAGAATACAGCCACAAACCGATTGATTAACTTCCACTCAGCACATCATATATCACAAAAAAGAAGTATCGTAGACGGTATCATATATCGAGCCATCAGATTGACATCCCCCAAATATCGACCAGAATCTCTTGACAAAGCGAAATCACTATTAACACTCAACAATTACCCTACACATATAATACAGAAAAGCCTAAAGAGTCGGGTACATAGGACATACAACACAGTGCAAAGAACCAACACGCCAGATTCAGCAGATAGAAAAACATATATACCGATGCCATACGTTACACACTTAACACCCAAAGTGATCAACATTTTGAAACCCTTCAACGTACAGATAGCACACCAACCGCAGAACCAAATCAGACAACTGTATACCAATCTGAAGAGCAAAATTCCAATCGATAAAAGATCCCACCTGGTGTATAGCATACCCTGCAAGGATTGCGATAAAGTATACATCGGACAAACAGCTCAACGTCTACAAGACAGATTAAAAGGCCATAAATATGCTAAAACTGCAAACACCGCACTGAACAAGCACAAACAATCTGAAAAACACGATTTCGACTACGGAAGAACTAAAATACTGACAGCGGAGAGGAATCTTAAATCTCGAGAAATGCTAGAAATGATTTTTATTCAAATGAACATAGATAACACAGTTAACAACAAAACGGATATAAAGGGTCTAAGTTCAATATATACCCCATTATTATAATACTATGGGCACATGCGCACCGCTACATATCGCATAACTCAAACTTTCCTTTTCCAACAGTGATGTGAAAACTACCGACGAATATTCTGGTGAGATACAATTTTTCTTTTATTCTTTTATTTTGTTGCTTTTATAGTTTTGTATTTTATCCTGTGATGTTTCTTTCAACTTCATTCAAGTCTTATTGTCCCAGTCTCAATTTTAATCAGGTTTTTTGTCTCAAATTTTAGCTGAAGAAGATGGAAACTCCATTGAAACGTTCATTAAACCTTTAATTATTAACGTTTAATTAGTCTAGTACACCTGCTATACCACAAGCAAACATCTGTATATATATATATATATATATATATATATATATATATATATATATATATATATATATATATTTGATTCTCATTTAGAGAAAAATTGAGGAGATAGTTGCAATTTCCTTTTAAACTTCGCTTATATTATTTGGCCATTTTCATAATATTTCTACATGAACTAGTGAAACACTAGGACATGTTATCATAAAGAACATTTACATCATAATATACATATTATGGTTGTAACTTATGTATGTTAACACCATGATGTTAAATCTATAGTATATTTGTTTTTAATTGAAGGTACATCGACTCTACATTATGGAAGTAACAAAGATACAATTTTTTGTACAAAATACTATTTAAATCAGAGTCTTAATAATAAAACACTGCTCAAGTCAGGTGTTTTTATAGGGCTATTATGAATCCTTCGAAACTGTATAGTTTTGTTGTTACTTGATGCTGTAGAATTTCAAGTAAAAAATATATAATATAGAATAATTCTTGTATATATATAAAAAATATATATATATACAAGAATAACAATATATGTGCTGTTAAATAAAAAAATTCGCCTAAAATATTCCGATGCAATTATAAAGTTATGAAGGAGCAAGTACCACTGCAAGAAATTTTAAATTAATATTTGTAAACATTTCAACAGACATATATGGCTCAAAGCCATCAGTAACTTTTTATTATTTTTTACTTTAATTTAAAAACATTCTATATCTGCATGTTTTTGGTTTTTTTTATTACGTTATAGTAATACAATAATTGTGTTATAGTATTCAATAGTAATTGGGTTTAAGTTTTGAAAGTTCTATCTTAATATGATGTTTTTTTCAATGTCATCAGATCTAATACTGCGTTACTAATAATATGAGTATCCCATTAAAACCATCAGTTTCAAAACATATTTTGAAATCGAATAAGTCTTTAACACGAATAATATGATTTCCAAATATTCTATTCGTTCAAGTTTTGACGTTACCATCCGTTAATATCGTGAAATATTTACCATTGCAAAAGCGAATAATCCCAAAGTAAGAGAACATCCCATGTTGGGCCACAATTAAAACACCGTGTGAACTCGGTAATAATAAGCGCGGAAGAATCGAATCAACAATACGCTTGCAACTTTGGTCGTACTCGGATCTTCACTGACAATCGGACGGCATCTTGATAGGCGACTTGGTTTCTATACGTGGTGTCCCCGTGGCCTGCGGCTGGGGATGATGAGGTACTGTAGCTGGAAGTAGAAGAAGATACGCTCGGCCGGACTCTAGACGGCTTCGTGCCAGGACAGGAAGGAAATTCAACTTTTGCGTTTATTGCGGAAATTATGAATGGATATCGTGTAATAAGCGGGATTAACCGCTAAAAGGATGCGTTATTACTGCAATACCGAGATGCATTCTGCACACAACTGCAGCCTCCCAATTTTGTGCTCAGCTTGCGTGATAATTTACCGAGAAGTCTCTTGAAATTGATGAGTTCTTAGAACTTCCACTTGCAAAATTGAATAATTACTTATATATATATATATATATATATATATATATATATATATATATATATATATATATATATATATATATATATAAGGTGCGTAGCTACCGCCGTATCAATTATACGGGGGCCCCCAAAGTGTGTAAGGTAAGGAAAAAAATAAAAACTTTTTAATTCATTTTATTTTACGAATGACAAAATTCTATAGAGCAATTACTTTTTTTCCCGCCCCAAGCGTGCGTTCAAAAGTTTTTTTCACAATATTTTTTTCTTTTGTGAAAAATCTTTACCCCCATATAAGGGCCTCCAAACAAATTTTTATACGGGGTCCCGACAAGGCACGTTACGCCACATATATATATATATATATATATATATATATATATATATATATATATTTCCTGTATTTTCTAGAGATGTGGTAGGTCAACCGTACGGTAGTTCAATTTATACATATGAACATTTATGTATTTATTTATTTCTTACATACAGTGTATGATATGTGTACAACTGTTTATAAAATGTAAAAAATAATTACATTATAGTATATGTACATATATAAGGCATATGAAATAACGAAAAAATGTAAAAAAAATTTGAATAAATGCATGATCAGCACTGATAACTGGAATTCATAATTGAGATATTCATAAACTTCTGACACTGAAAGCACTTTTAGCACTTCATTCAAACGATTGTAAATCTTGACCAAATGAGACTAGACATGAAGCCAACCTGTTTGACCAGTGCCTAAAGACCTGAAACATAGCTCTATGCCTGGTAAGTCTAAGAGTCACCCCAAATCTGGTTATTGATAGGAGATTTGGGCAATCCATAATCCCATTAACATTTTGATCAACCAGACATACGTCAAAATACAATCTTCTAGCGATTAGAATCTAACCTGAAGGATGCCAAGATTTAATATGACACGAACATAGTTGTGCCTGAATGAGCTGGCAGCTTCGCTTTAAAAGACAAGTAGCATAAAAAAAATTTCGGAATTCTCTCCAATGGTGGAGACAATATACTACAAGCATATTCCAAATTGAATCTCACCAGGGAGCAATATAAAAGCTTCGGAGTATTAAGCGATAAACACGTGGAACTACGAATAACAAACCCAAGCAAACGGTAAGATTTGTCAGCGATATATTTGAGATGTTCTTTGAAATTAACCTTGGTATCTAAAATTATACCTAAATCATGTACAGAGAGAATCATTACCAACATGATGAAAAGTGGTTTGCTGGCATTTATTACTGTTCAAATGCAAGTAGTTGGAATGACACCAGTGTGACAGGCCACAGAGATCTGTTTGCAAAGCATCCTGAGAAGCCACACTATCAATAGTCGAATAAATCTTCATATCATCAACATAGAGCAGAAACTTATTAGTCGCTAAATTTCGAATGTCGTTAATGAAAATGTTGAACGATATTGCACCCAAATGGGACCCTGCGGTACACCCGAGGAAACTCAATAGATCTAGATAGAAAATTTTTATATTTAACAGCTTGAGTTCTACCATCTAAAAAGCTTCTAAGACAGGGCAACATATAGCCAGAAATTCCAATAGCCTCGAGTTCTACAGATAATATATTCAAATAATCCTATCAAATGCTTTAGAGAAATCCGTATAAACTACATAATTTTGACAACCAGACTCAAAACACTCTTCAATGTCTTCCTTGTACATTCGTACATTCCTCCACTTATATTTGTATTTATTTCATACTGGGTTAGGATCACTCAAACAACGTTATGCTGTTACTTTCTGTATTTATAAATTATTTTACAAGTTTTGACTTTTGTCATTATTAAAATAAAGCAGGTAACCTAACATTAATGTCACAATCGAAGTAGATATATTCTAACTTCCACTTTCCTATGTCGAATGGTTGGTAAATGTGTCGGTTCTATGAATGAAGTGGCATTTTCTTCATTCTGAATCAATCATTTCTTATATACGACTTATTTCTTTTCAGTTGGTTTTTATCCTTTCTTATAATACGAGAAGCTGTGTTTTCGAAATCTATTGAGTGTAATTGCTCTATTGCATGTTTTCCAAGAGCTATAGATTTTTTATTCACTTATACTTTGATAGTATAACTTAATATTAATTAATTAATATATTTAGATCTTTTTGTTAATATTCAGAGGACTTTTCTATGAGTATAAACAAATTGATTAATCATGTTTCTCGATGTTGTCTTCGTTCTTGAATAGTTTGAAGTCACGAACGCGAAAAATTTCTCGAAACGATTGTTCTTTTTTAGAGTAAAGTCGCAGAAATTCATAACAAAACATTATTGCGTAGAGATTATTACGGTATTGTATGTATTTTTCTCACTAATACGTTAACTCTAGGGGTTCAGGGACGTATTTCTCCGAAGATCTCAACATAAATGGTATATTCAATCGATATTCAAACCTACTTTTTTGTGCCTCTCAGTTTAATATCCCTTCTATTCTGTCATTCTTTTTCTCTATATACAAGACAACCGTCCTCTTGGAATAGAAGTGCAATTGTTCGAAAAGTACATCAAACTGTAGGTTCCCCAATTAAAAAATACATACAAGATCTTCTGCTGTTTGATATAAATTTAGCTCCATTGTGATTTTTAGTATTAGTTTTTAGAATGCTACTTTGGAATTTTCTTTAAAAGCTTACATTTGGATGTCAATATCCGATCTCTTATACGAATGGAGAATGAATTATGTAGTTCCTTACATAAGCCTCAAGTCCAAATACACGGGAGTGCTACCCAATGCCTTAAACGAACGGTTTTTAGACAACTGATACTATGGAGTCAT
The DNA here is from genome assembly GCA_030704895.1 of Henosepilachna vigintioctopunctata. NCBI lineage: Eukaryota > Metazoa > Arthropoda > Insecta > Coleoptera > Coccinellidae > Henosepilachna > Henosepilachna vigintioctopunctata. The sequence continues at coordinate 1,037,799 of JARQZJ010000093.1, forward strand.
TGACCTCCTTTTCTAGATTTAATTGAGGTTAGGGTCACCAATAAAAATATACGAGAAATACAAAATACTTTGATAACAAATAACTTTCACCTTAAATGAACTATATCTTGACTTTTATGAGAAGTTTTCGAACTTCATAATAAGTTGAATCACCTATAAAAAGTTTATAAAGGAAATTTACCAAGTTTTTGTGAGGTTTCTTCAACTGTTAATTCGGTTAGTTTATATTATATGCTATTCTTCATATGTCAATTTTCAAGGTTTTCAAAAGCTGAAAATACCAGTTCCGATTGGTTTAGACTAGTTTAGAGGTTTGTGAGAGCACAGGAAGTGTTGGTGCATTCAAACCATTTTCTCAAAGATCTGGCTTTTTATTTAAAAACTTTGCAAATGTTCGTTGGTTTTCAAGGTTCACTAACTCAGAAGTACGAAGTAATGTAAAATGCGTGGGGATTGCTTTTTGTAGGTTTCAAATGTTTTTTTGCTCTGACCTAAATTGTATATGAAAGTTTTATCAATTTGGCGAATTTTCGAGCAAAATCTTAGTTCCTCCTAATTAAAATGTAATAGATACTTTAAAATCTCTTGGAACTTCACATATTATTTCTTGCTACCACAATTCTCGTAGTGATTTTTTATTCGATCATTATACTACAAATTGGTTTAGAGCTCAAAATATTTATTCGCGAATAGAAAAAGCATTGAAAAAATTCTCAAAATTGAATTATTATGTATCTTTTTGAGATTTTTTTATTTGATCCACCGAAATTAAACAGTTATAAAAGCTGCTTATAATTTAGTACCCATTCATAAAGCGTGATTAATATATATTTGCTTCTCAATTCTCAGAAGTTAAGTTAAAGTTAACTCTTTCATGAAAATACTGTCTTCAATTAGTTACTCATAATTCTTTTTGTTGACATTTATTGTAATATCAAAGTTTTAAGTAAAGTTCAAAATGACCGCTCTATATTATCGTAACCTTAATATTATTATGTTTACCAAAACAAACCATGAATCTGTCGGAAAAAACTTTCACCTCTCGATGTAGCAGATTGATGTTATAAAAAACAATAAATTAACAATAGTCACATGAACAAAATGGATTGATGCGTGTATGGAAACAATAATTAGTATTGAATAATATAATCTATCGTTCTTCTACTTGCATTTCTTGATCTTACGTAAGACTGCCATAATTATCTAGCAATGTGACAATTGCAATTGCAGATTATTTTTTGCTTCAGCGAGAGTTTTCTTATTATAGTTAAGTGGCAATTATTTCCATTCATTCTCTTATTACATACTTAGTTGATGAAATGTCTTGCCAAATAATCAAAACTCTTTAATTCGTCGCTATAATTTAATCGTTTGTAGTGCCATCAAATAATGCACAGGCAATTATCAGGCACAGGCAGAATTTATATAATAATGCATTTTTTTGACTACAATAATCCTGACTTATTTGAAAAAATTAATTATCAATTATCCATTTCAAAGATATAGGTACATTAGCCTAAGAAGATGCGACTACAATAATCCTGACTTATTTGAAAAAATTAATTATCAATTATCAATTTCAAAGATCACATTAGCCTAAGAAGATGTGAAATTCTTGAGATTATTTTCGAAGCTAAGCATTATAAATCATTATCAACTTTTTCCCGAAACGGCTGTGTTTTCATTTTATTCGAAATATACATCCCTTTTTCTACTCATGTATCAGAGTCTAATAATACAGTGATGGGCAAACTTTTTAAAAGGAGGGCCAGATGAAATTTAAAAATTTACAGGCGGGCCAAAAAAACAAAAAAAATACAAGTTATAGGCCTAAACCTTTTTATTGTTTAATTTTACATCATTACACAACTTATATACTAAAATGGTAAAAACTTCCAAACAAGTCACAAAAAATGATTAATCTTTAGAAGAGCATGAAGGCGATGCAAACTCAGTTAATGTTAGATGCGATAATACCATACCTAAGACTCCCGTTAACTATTATAGCTGCACAAAAAAGTTATCACTTCCTATGTGCAATTAATTTTAGGGGTTAATCAAAATCGTGTCGCGGGCCGGATCAGACTATCCCGAGGGCCGCACTTGGCCCGCGGGCCGTACTTTGCCCATGACTGTATTAGACGCTTAGAATGCTTTATATGCATTCAAAACTCCATTTTTCGTTACTCCATTCGAAATTTTTAATGTCGTTATTGATTCCTTTCATAAAGTTTGGTTTTACATTCTTTAATATACGAAGGTTGTTCAAAATGTTCTAGGAATTAAGCTATCATTTTTGTTATTTTGTTAATTTTCCTAAATATTACAATTTTTTCAACATAATTTCTACTTAACTGAATACATCCATCGTAAAGATTTAGAAATTGTTTTGAGGCGTACTCAAAGACACTTTTAGTTTTCTCCACTAAAGAATAATCCACTAGATAGTTGTACAAACATGTTGCACAAAACTTGTATGTCTTTAATAACGTTGCCTATAAGTTCTACGTAATTCAATTATAGCACAATTCCCAGAACTTTTTATACATCTCTCGTACCGAATGATAACACGTGAATACATTCCACAAAAATTGTTCAGCACATTCGACATTCGTTTTGGGATACTTACTCATCATCAAGAGATTCAGTTTAATACAGTTGTATCAAGTGTATCGTGAGAAATTGTTGAATATTGTAATTTGGATTTTTTCTGAAGTGAAAATCTTATAGATACTAGGGCGGTTTGATAAGTCCGTGACTTTTTGAATAAAAAATTTTTTTGCGACAAATAAACATTTTATTTTTCAACATAATCACCTTTCAGCTTGATACATTTAGTCCATCATTTTTCAAATTTTTTTTATACCCTCCAAATAATAGGTTTTCTCAAGGCTCTCAAAATACGCGTTTGTTTCGCTAATGACTTCTTCATTAGACTCAAATCTCTTACCATCCAGCCATTTCTTTAGGGTTTGGAAGCAGATAATGTCGAGGGGCTAAATCTGGAGAATATGCTGGATGGGGTGAGTTCTATCTCAACGGATTTTGGCCATTGTGACTAAACAACTGTGCACACGTGCATTGTCTTGATGAAACAGCACTTTCTTCTTCGCCAAATACGGCCGTTTTTGTTTCAAGTCAACGTCGAATCTGTCCAAAAGCTTTGAATAATATTCGCCGGTGATTGTTTGACCGTTCTCCAGGTAATCAATGTGCATCCCAAAAAACTGTGGCCATGACCTTGTTGGCTGACAGACTCTGTTTGGCCTCCTTTGGTCCACGTTCACCCCGAGCAACCCACTGTTTCGATTGTTCCTTGGTCTCTGGCGTGTTGTGATGGATCCATGTTTCGTCCACAGTAACAAAACTGCGCAAATATTCGTCGGGATTACAGCTGAACATCGCTAAACATTATTTTGAAGTTGTCACACGATTGCGCTTATGGTCGAGTTGAGCAATCGCGGCACCCATTTCGCGGAGAGTTTTCTCATGTCCCAATATTCGTGTAATTGAATTATTCCTAATTCAATATCATTTCATGGATTTTACCGACGATTTCCGGCGTGATCACTTCTTTTGGGCGACCTGAACGTTCGGCGTCACTAGTGCTGGTACGAGCACAACGGAACTCTGTAAAGCACTTCTTTACCATTGAAATTGATGGTGCCGAGTCCCCGTAGTATTTATCAAGCTTTTCCTCAGTTTCAGTGATGTTTTTTTTTACGTAAAAAGTAATGCTTAATCAGCACACGAAATTCACTTTTTCCATTTTCGTAAAAATTAACGAGGTTGTCTGCTTTGAATGGCTATCAAACACGAACTGCATGACTTAGCTTGCTCAAAATTTGACAGTTGCCCACTAATAGATTACAGTTGACGGCAGCACTGTTGCATTTGGAATAACTGCGCGGGAAATTTAAAAAGTCACTGACTTATCAAACTGCCCTCGTAATTTAATGCACCGTTAGTTTTGTTTCGCCAAACTTTGGAAACGTCTCCCACTTTGGACATCACTTCATTAAGTGTTCAAATGTAATTATTATTTATAATAAGGTATTTATTATTTGTCATTGTTTTGTAAACGAGGATACAAAAGATTAATACAAATGTTTTAGTTTTTTCTTTTTATGTATTAGTTCGTTTGAATTACGTGTTCAAACATTATTATTTCTTATTGCATTATAATCCTGCAACCGCGCTTATTAACATAAAACAATAGGCAATTCTACTAAAATGTTCAACAATTAAGTTCAAGGTGAAGAATTCGTGTGAATGGATTCGAAATCATATCCGAGTACATTGATGAATCATTGGCCTTTTCATTGACATCAAATTGAATTACCGAAAAGATAGGGTTAGTAAAATACCGAGTGAACAAGATAGGTGTTAATGAGAGGTGCCTATGAATTGTCAATGTTATATCGTCATTCTTCACTTGTGAACAGATTTTATAATTCAAGATCATGCTTTCATTATATACAAACAGATGCATAGTTATTGTGGGAACATTACGAAAAATTTCAACATTTTATCAATGTATCATTTAATCGTGAACCTTCTAGTTTTGATGAGACGCAAGGTACACTTGGAGTAGTAAATATTTTGATTCTCCGACTTCTGCACATTTATATTATTTTTTTTTTCAATTTATTCATTTAAAATAAACACACTATACCGAAGCATATACAAGAAGAGAAAATATAATTTGATCATAGTGTTTTGTACAATGTACTTTTACATTCATTTCCAACAGATACACATCCAATTACAGGAAAAAAATAACAGTTTGAATACAAAAATTAATAGACAAGAAAATAATGAAAAAAAGAAAGTACTCGTATATAACCGAATATATACAACGAAAACAAAATATTTAATAGTGTTGGCGTTTACTTGATGTAAATCCATTATAATTGAATATAACTTAAATTCAAACACTTGAACTTATGATTTACACTTTATTGACTACATAGCATGACGCGTTTCGTCGTTGCAAACGACTTCTTCAGATGCTTACAGAATAATCAGTTACCAGAATAATCAATTACAGAATTATTCTGTAAGCATCTGAAGAAGTCGTTTGTAACGACGAAACGCGTCATGCTATGTAGTCAATAAAGTGTAAATCATAAGTTCAAGTGTTTGAATTTAAGTTATATTCAACGAAAACAAAATTTAAATAAAACTAAATTGAAAGAGCTTATAATAACCAATGAAGTTATACGAGGGTGGGGTGAAAAGTTTCCAGCCTGACCAAGACAAACTATGTTTTAAAATATTTTTTTGCTTTATTTTTCAATATAATTTCCATCGACAGTGATACATTTCTCATAACGGTGTTCTAATTCATTTGTACCAGTTTTAAACGTAGATTCGTCAAGCTCCTCAAAATATTGATTTATAGTTTCGATAGCTTCTTCGTTGCTCTCAAATCTTTTACCGCCAAGCCATTTTTTGAGGTAAGGAAACAGATAATAGTTGCTGGGGACGATGCGGCATCAATTCAAACTTCAATTCGTGGATTTTGAACATGGTAACAATCGACGAATGCGCTGGTGCGTTATCGTGATGAAACAACAATTTTTTTCTTCGCCAGATGAGGTCGAATTTAATTTGTACCTTGTCCTTCAAACCTGCAATAAGTCTGCGTAGTATTGACCAGTGATAGTTTTACCCTTATCAAGATAATCAATGTATATAATTCCTCTCGAATCCCAAAAAACAGTAGCCTGAACCTTGTTTGCCGATAAAATTGTTTTTGTCTTCTTTGGAGTTAGTTCCCCTTTCCAACACACTGTTTTGACTATTCTTTATTTTCAGGAGTGTAGTGGGGAACCCAAGTCTCATCAACAGTTATGAATCGACGCAAACATTCGTTTGGATTACGTCTATACAGCGCCAAATTTTCGGTAGACATTTTTTTTCGAATCAGTTCCATGCTCAAATGGTTGTACAAAATATTTCGCACACTTTCAGCTGACATACCGGTTTCAGCTATCTCATGCACTTTCAATCTGCGGTCTTCCAATAATTGATGGATTTTTTCAATCAAATTGTGACCCTAACGAGCGAGGCTCGTCAGAGGTGCTCACTCGACCCATTTTGAATTCAGAAACACACTGTTTAATAGTTGCTAATAACCAATAGTTGTTAATAACCACTGCAAACCAACGTAGCGAGTGTGCTTAAACTTTACATACAAGCTCAGTAGGCTTGATAGTGTAGGACGTCACTCCAAAAGTAGACCTAGTGGCGCCATCTCTTAGTCAGGTTCGAAACTTTACATCCCAACCTCGTACAATAACCAAATAGAACAAACTACAAAATAAAATATTAACTATTAAAAAGTAACACGTTGTTAGTGAAATACAGACAGTTAGTGAATTACAGACGTTATTGAAAAACAGAAGTTAATGAAATACAGTGTTTAAACGAAATGTAAGCATACACAACATATTAAACACTTTGATCCCGACCGTTGTTGAGAATCTTTTACTAGCCCGACGACGATATAATGGAGTTGTTATGATCTTGTTGCATGACAGTGTGTTGGTAACTTAATCGTATGCCGCTGCTTGTACACGTAAACGCAGCATGAATGATAGTACATAGGTCCCATTTTAAATACTTCTTCATTACACAAATCATAAAATTGAATACAAAATTGAATTAATACAATTCAAAGCACTAGGCAACAATTTCACAAAAATATGAAAGTTATTCACTCGATATATGTTCCGGGTAGCTAAGACATTACCAAGAGTTGATACAAAATGAGCTGTATATAACTTATTGCCAAGAATTGTTAAAAATATAATTGAGATTTTGCGTGAAATCAACATTAATGATCTATTAATATTAAAAATTCTTTCCTTTTTCAAGTTAAATTCGAAAGAAGGTATAAAGAACACTGTTTTCCCCCTAATCATATATAAGTACGTTACTACAAGTTGAGTGATTTCCATCCTAGAAGTAAAATGTTGGATTCAACGCGGAAAAAAACGATGGAGTAATTAGCAGCTGTAAATTTAATATCGCGTTACGCAACTAAAAATATGTCTAGACCTGTCCGGAGTCGGTCATGCTTTTGATTATGTATAGAAATTATTGCAAAGGAACTGTAACTCAGTTTAATAATACGGGAAGCATTGGTCCGAGGACATTGTAATACTCCATTATTACTCATTGCTCAACAATTAAAATGCCTAGCTACTTGTTCCAGTAATCGTAGTTTGAAAACAAATCATACTACCTATCAAGAAATTGATTTCTATAAATCTATGAAGGGTTTTTGATCTATACATATAATAAAATATAACGAATCGCTGTCTGTACATAAAAATGTGTGAGAAAAAAATGTAACTCTCACCTTTATCAACACAACAGCACCCAAAATAATCATTGTTGAAATTTTTGTCTGTGCATTTGTGAACGCTAATTTCAGAAACGGCTTATCCCATTCAGAAGTGGTTTTCACTTATATATTGTGGTAAGATTCACTTAACATTTAGTGTTTGTTTCATTTCAATCGGTTCATAAATAAAAAAGTTATGCCAATTTAAAGAATCACGTCGAACACTTGTTCAACTACGAGTATCTATATCTATCTCTTTTTCTGTTCAGTAGTATTGCCTTAAAACTCAACTAATTTTCATAATAATGTCTATATAAAATTATAAAGATTTATAAAGCTACTAGACGAAGCTCTGATAGAGCTGTGAAGTAACAAAAAATATGTACATATGTATATGCTGAAGAAGCCGTCCGGCGTCGCAGATGAAATACTACGACAGGATAGAAGTGGATTGATGACTCATCACTGACAGTCGGTGACGAAGTGAGAGTGAGAGCCGTAATCATTTCTGCTACGAAATATATCGGAACATTTAAAACAAAGACTTGTTATTTTCACCAATGTTATGATTAAAAGATTGTATTCATTTCCTGAGGTAATTGAAATCATCAATTGAGTTTAGCTGAAACGTATCACTCCATGCCTTGACTGTTGATTGTTGGGCGTTACGGAGTTTGCCGGGTCAGCTAGTGTACAGTAGAGTTGAATTTACGTCAAATTTTCTGTTGATAACAGAAGGTGCAATTATAGTTGCATCATGCTTTATCAGTATCGACTAAAATAAATTTCGTGGTGAAATATCTATTGATTTCTTCTTAAATCTTGAATATTGAAAAGTCGCTTGTGTTAGTAAAGCATTACTTTATGGAACTTTATTACAACACTTCTATGGAAAGTATTATTTGAAATTTTAAATCAATTTTTGCAGGTAATTAACTGGCTCCTTCACCATTTTGTATTTTGCCATTTGGTTTTTCCAGTGACATTGTTTCGAAATATGTTTTATAAAGGCTTTCAGAATAAGCTAAACGAGCACCTCATTTTTACTTCCTTTTTTTTCTCTTGACGTGAATATGAAAGCTATACTCAACGTTACACACTTAGTTCTCAGTGTGTTTTTGAATTTTTATCAATCTAATCAATTGATTCCTATTCTTAATAATTTTCATGTGATGTTCACAGGAATTATATCAAGATGCATCGCAAAACTAGTTCAATTTCTTCGCGAGCACACGAATTTCTCAACAAAACCGGCGGCAATTTTCATTCATTCGTACTTGATTATGATAGCGTTCGTCGAGATTTGCGAAAGAAAGAATTGTGGAGTTATTATATTAAAGTTGCATATCGCGCACGCAACGAAACAATGACGAGCTAGTCTTTTTCCCCGTGTAATGTAATAATAATAACGCTGTTCTTCCACTTTTACTACGAATATGCATGTCACAGCGATCAGTGCCGGCCTGAATATTCCTAGAAAAAATTACGATAATATCAAACTAACTGTCGTAATCGAGGTGGCATTCGATTATGCATCGGACGAAAAAATTTTATTCTTCTCGCTAACTGATGCGTTTCAATATATCGTTATATATATATATATATATATATATATATATATATATATATATATATATATATGGAAGAATTCCTTGGATTTTGGGTTCTCAGCAAGTTACGACGGCAATTCTTGAGAATACTACTACGTCAACAACAATTCATAATTTTGTACCAAAATGCGGTTCTTCATCAGGAAGACTGAAATTACATTAACTTATGCTAAACGATAAAAATACATCAAAACCAACAGTTACATATGACAAAAGTCAATTAAGCAGCGAAAATGACATGAGAAAAGAACTTAGTACCTACTGAAATAATATACAAACGGCTAGAACATTTAATACGTGAACACTCATTGGAACAATTTTACCCGTAGGTTTATTTAGGTTAGAAAAAAAACAGAACCGTTTAAAAAGACATGAACATGCATAATTGGCCAAAGTACTTCCAGGTTGTAATGTGAGGTCTCTCTTATGAATATCAAGCTTTTTTCTTGAGCATTGTGTCGTTTGACCAACATAAACCTCCTGACAATCACCAGAAGTCAAGTCGCATTATAAACGAGCTTTAAAAAATGTGAAATGAAAATACTAAGAGTTATTATGAAGGTATATTTTCTAACTTCCAGTTATATTCACATTTAAATTTCTCATCTGCTTCACCAACAGTGCAGCTTTGTAGAAGGATCTATACAAACTCGACACGAAACGAAAGATATATAAAAAGAAGTTTGTTTATATCCTTTAAAAAGCTACTGTGTGAGCTTTGACAATGTATATCCTAAAAATAAATGGAAATTCGACAAATGTTTCAATGAATTTCCAAGTAAATTACCATATAAACTATGTTACACTAGCTATAAACAAATGTGAAATGAGAATATTAAGAGTTATTATGAAGGAATATCTTCTTATGTCCAGTTATATTTACATTATAAATTCCTCGCTTGCTCCGCCAACAGTGCAGCTTTGTAGAAGAATATATGCAAACTCGACACGAAACGAAAGATATATAAACAAGAGTTCAATTTAAATAAAACTAAGTAGTTTTCTGATTTTCACTATAATTCATTCAAAAACATGACAATATTCTTTCACCAACAAATTGGCTTCCTCATATGTTGATGTTGACGGTTTATCCTCAACATCTGATGAAGCCACTGTGTTGGCGAAACAATATTGTCATGTTTTTGAACGAATTATAGTGAAAATCAGATCTTTCAGAACTGATGATAAACAGTTTGTCATCAACATCTGATGAAGCCAATGTGTTTGCGAAACAATATTGTTATGTTTTTGAATTAATTATAGTGAAATTCGAAAAACTACGTAGTTTTATTCAAATTATTCATTTAGATTTCCATCAAGTATCGGCCCAATCGATTAGTGAAACAAAAGTTTATTTATATTATTCAACAAAGCTAGACTGTCAGCTTTGGCAATTTATATCTTAAAAATAAATGGAAATTCAACAAATGTATTAACGAATTTCCAAATAAATGACATATTTATACATAATTCAGTTATTTCTTAATTTACTGCCTTCGAAATTTACGAATATTTTGAGGTGTAACAAAATATAATATACGTTTATAAATAATAAGAAGCACTTGGTATCTACCGTAGTTTTTCGTATCGTACCTTCGAAACTGCGACCGCATAGTTCATTTAAGTTTTGAAGTGCCCGCCCATTGAGTTGATTTTTTTTACGAAATAATTATGAGACAAGCATTCATAACCATTCTTTATTTGCAATAAAAATTGTTGACATGAAACTAATTTCGTAATGTCCGAGCGAAATTGAATTTCTCTCGTATTATTATAATTTAGAGGAATTGAAAACGCCCAGTTGATCTGGTCATTTCGCAATTTTTTTCACTATTACAACCTCCACCATTGTGGTGTTTTCGGTGTTCAATTGGCCTAGAAATGCGCTCGTTTGTGGGTCGAATTTCATTCAATGTCATCTTGTCTATTTATTTGTTGAACTTGTGAAATTAGAAAAAGTACGCCGGAAGATGGTTGAGATAGTTCGTATCACGAATCTTCCGTTTCGATTTAATCTCGAATTACGTTAGGCAATATCTCGTTCAAGTTTAATTGCGCAGGTTATTCAGCACTGTAATTTCATTGAAACACTGTCACTGTTTTTTACTTTATTCAATGTTTGTTACTCATCGATTTAAAACATATGCATAATATATCAAAGTTGCCTAAATTTTTGAAATATCGAAAGACATTTTGACTAATGATAGATTCGATATTTGATGTAGGTGTAATAACCTCACATATTACCTCCCAAATCGCACGCAGATGGTGAAATTGATAAGAGGTTGAATGTGTTATTTATCAGATATTTCTCAGATCAATGCAGGCGTACCTCAAGGGAGTGTACTGGGTCCTATATTATTTGTAATTTTTATAAATGATCTTCGAGACGCTATGTGTGAGAAAGTTCATTTTGTTAGAAAATGATTATAATTTAACAAATTATAATATTTGTTGAGAAATGTCATTTTAGTTAGAAAACGTTTTTATGGGAAAAACAAATAGGCTGTTTTTAGGATTTTCCCGGCAATTGTTCGAATTTGTTTTGCCTTAAAGACCATCCTTGGAGTTCAACGAACATTTTAAAAAAAGAATTGGCTAAATTGATCCAGGCGTTGTTGAGTTATGCGCTTACCAACACATTTTGCGATTCATTTTTATATTATAGATTAGTCCTTTGGTAATTCATGAATCATTTTGTTGTTTTTCAAAATGTTATTTTCAAGGAAGATTTTCCTCTTTACTTTTACCAATAACACCAAATAAAATAATTTCCACAGATCATTAATTTTTGAGTAATTTTCGAATCTTTTCAATATACTATATAATCCATACATCTAGATGTCGGCCCATAATTAGTTTAAGAACTTACATTAGTATTAATCAAATGGTCCAATGAAACATTTTTTCTAACATTTTAAAATGTAATATTATTATTATTGTATTACTTATTTTTCATTTGCGTCTTTCTAATTTTCAGCGACTCTACCCGGAACTGTAACCGCTCATCAGCTGGTAGTTGCTATCAGACAGAAATGTACTCCGGAAGAAGTTCTTGCAGTATTGAAGGACCTTCCCAATCCCAGATCGGAAGAGGAAGCCGACAGTCGATTCAATCCATTGAAGATAGATGTGTTTGTACAGACCCTGCTTAATTTGGGCTCTAAAAGCTTCTCCCATAGTTTCGCAGCAATATCGAAGTTCCATTATGTATTTAAGGTAATTTTCTTGCTTTTTTCTCGATTATTTAGTTGGCCATGTAACATTTATATTGTTACTATGTTTGTTATATCATGTTATCAGACGTGAACGAAAAACAATTAACCAAACTTTCACTGATACATGGGAAAATATATAGATAGTTCGGAGTATTACTTAGTTTTCCGGTATATGCGGTATTAAAGTAATTATTTGATTATATTAAAGAAAAATAACTTATAAAAATAGAATTTTGTGTTCTGCATTAAGATTATGTTAGATCGCCTATTGCTGATGGCGAAGAAATAATTAAACAGTTATAATTCAATCCTCTGAGAAAATTTCCTATGGTTGTATGGGGAAAAGAGTTATAAGCACGATATCGATATTTAAAAAAAAACAAAGGTTAGAAGTAACTAAAGGAACTCTGTTGAAAGAGGGAATATACTGAGTTCTGAACTATAAAATAAACCTCTGTATAGTAAGTACTTAACTGTTTTAATTGAAAATTATGCTCTGGTAAACAGGCATCTTAGAGGCCATTTGGTGAATTTTTTTATCACAAAGCTGGAGGTTTCTTAAATAATTTTTCTATAGCACCATTATATTAATAAAAATGTAGTTGTATAGGTCGGCTTTGCATACACACAAAACCAATCTTGAAAAGGTATAAATTAAGTTTTACTTTTTGCATTTGCTCATTAAAATTGATTATCTTATCATTTGTAACAATGTCCTCAATAAGTAGATGTTTCTTTGATCTGGTGTCTATTGATATATAATAATTGATATTAATATTAGAATAATCAGAAAAATAAGTGATACCGTTCAGTTAATATATTTATTATTTTGATGTTGGAATTAAGTTGACTTGAATTCAATACTTTCAGTAATCAGAAACAAGCGTTCTCAAATTATGTTTAACAAAGAAAACTTTAAAAACTTAATAAAAGATTGGCATATTAAAATATTTTTTGATTTCCATAGATTTTGGCTGAATCTGAAGAAGCACAAATTTGCATCCTACGCAATATGATCGAATTGTGGAAAAATCATCAACAAATGATGATTGTACTAGTAGATAAAATGTTAAAAACTCAAATTATTGAATGTTCGGCCGTTGCCAATTGGATATTTTCGAAAGAAATGATGCAGGAGTTCACCAAATCGTATCTGTGGGAAATTCTTCATATTACCATTAAAAAAATGAACAAGCACGTTACGAAACTTAGTGCCGAACTGGGTGAGGCGAGAGAAAAATTGGCAAGAGAAGAGCATAGCGATAGCGAGTCTGATGAGGATGACGAGGCTAAAAAGAAACAAGACGATACCGAGAAACCAACTGAGGAAATGGTTGAGAGAATGGAGGAAAAACTGGAAGCAGCACAGGCCGATCAAAAAAATTTGTTCTTGATTATATTTCAGAGATTTATAATGATTCTTTCTGAACATCTTGTGAAATGTGATACAGATGGAAAGGATTACAACACACACTGGTATAAGTGGACCATTGGTCGCCTACAACAAGTATTTTTAGCAGTAAGTACTGGTTTATATTAAGTTATGTAATGAAAATTCTAATTATCAATTAATCTAATTAGTTCGTGAAAATCGAAATCACTTAGATGATATGAATTAATCATTCAATGCAATTTGCACAAAAACTACATTCATGTCTTGTACGAATTATCATGCATCATTGTAATTGCATCATTAATGATTTTTTTACAAAGTATTTTGATAATAATGATTTTTTTTTCGTTTTTCAGCATCATGAACAAGTGCAAAAGTATAGTTCAACTTTAGAAACTTTACTGTTTACTCAAGATTTGGATCCACATATTTTAGATGTATTCCACCAGTTTGTTGCTTTAAGGGGATAAAGATATATATAATGATTGTTTTTAGAAATTTCACAAATTTTATGTTTGACTTCAATGAAACCAAATATATTAGTTATGCAATAAGATAATGAGAAGAATTTTGTTAATTCTATCTATAAATGGTCTTTCAAATTTTCATTAATTTGTTCACACAGAATGTGATTTTCAATTAGAATATATTCTTTACTTGAATAAAACTTAGATAAACGGCCTATAATTGTTTTCTTTAGTTTAATTACTTTGAAATCTTCATATTCCAAAAAAATATGAAATTTCATGAATTTGAAACATCTTTTGTATGTATTTTGATGAGTACCCTATAGAAAATTCATTATTTATCTATCTTTAATATTAATCCATCAGTGATAACTTCTATCACTTTAAACAATATTTAATTCTAAGTTTTTAAATATCCCGATTAAATATAATGTTTATAATTATATAGTCAAAACACTTATATAGGAAGCTCCAAGTATTGGGTAGTTTTAGTAATGTAGCTGACAAACTAACCTCTCTTATTGATTATTTTGCACAAAGAATTTAGGAAGCAGTGAGATATTTATGTTAACAAATTGTTCTCTTCTAATAAAATCTATATTTCTGTTGTGATGTATCTTATCCATACTAGTTATTATTGATTGTAACCTCGTTACAGTTCTTACATAATTTTGAATAAATTGAAAAGTAAATCAGCATTTACTCAAAACGTGAGAAACAACAATAACAAATAATTCATTTGGTTTTTATATACATGAGCAAGGAAATTTGTTAACTTACTCAATGTATCATGGAATATCATCCAATAATAGTAAAATATGCTTTAATTCAAATAAAGTAGATATGTACATCACATTATCTACCCTATTTAAAATTGTGTCAGACTGAACTATTATTATTCCCTTCATGTCAAAAGTGTATCCAAAACTACACTCCTTCACTTACTTTCAGTACTTGTTCCACATTCTTGAAATGCTCCTTCTATTGCCATTGAAACTTCTTCAATACAAAATTTTGATCCTTTGAATGGGAGCACTACAATAAAAATTCTTCCTAAGTATATGGCCCAAAGACAACAATTTGTATATTTATTCCTTAAATAGTTTGAGATTTGTTGTTTCTCTTGTTAGATTCATAATCTTATTGTAGCATTTTATATAACTCTGTGGCCTTTCTGTTAGTGACAGTCCATTAATATGGATATTCTAATTCCATTGTTCTTGTGTTGTATGTCCAGAAAGTTTCAGTTTCAAAATAATTTCCTTTTTTAAAGACAAATATTAAGCCTTCTTGAATGTGTTTTGTTAAAAGTCCATTCTTTCAAAGTACTTGATTCTTTGCATGTCATTGTTACGATTGTGGGAATGTCTTTCTTTTGCATATTGTGTACATGCACAATATTATGGATGCTTCCAAAAAACATAATGCTCTATCATATTTTGGATTCAATAGTAGCTTGGTAGATAGTTTTCATAAATAATGAGTCTAGATAATTTCGTAGAACACCCAGTTAATAAATTGATCCCAGTTTAGTACACATGTTTATTATATGGTCATTCCATTTCAAGATTTCACCTATTGTCAGACCTGCAAAAATATCCCTGAGATATGAAGATCAAATTTGTCATCAAGCTGGATGTTGGGCGGTGTTTCGAAACCTGCATGTGTTGTTACTTACCTTCATACATGTTATGCCTATATTGAAGCATAATTTATTAGATTGAAACCATTCAGTTGTCTGTTGTACAGTGTTTGTACTAAATTTACTATCTGAGGGAAGTTGTTTGCATCGAATGAGAAACTTTGTATCGAAAATAATAAAAATTAACATGAATGAAATGTATAATGTATTGAATATATATATATATATATATATATATATATATATATATATATATATATATATATATATATATATATAATAATGTTTATTGTGAATAATTCATACACTCATAATTATCACAAAAGGGATCGGTTCAGTTTCCTGATCTTCCACCTACCCTTGTACAACTAAATTAACTGACCACATATTTACAAACTGTCACTGAGAAATTTCATCTTTTAAGAGTAACTCTTTAATCCTTATTTTGAATGAATATGGCGTCATGCACCACATGTCCAGGATCTTATTCATAAATTGAGGTGCAGTATTTAAAAGACAGCCTTCAAACTTTGAAGTGTGATGAAGAGGCAATGTGAATGTATCGCGTCTCATACATGTACCTCTTTCAGTGGATCTCCTCACTAAGCACTTCCATAAATATTGGAGATTGCCAGATGTCAGCAGTTTATAAAGAAACACATAATAAAGATCTAAAACCTGAGTTTCTATTTTCAAAATGAAAAGTCGTTTGTAGTGAGGTGTCATATGATCTCTCCTATGATGAACTGAATTGCCATCGAAAATCATTCCTTGAATAACATTCAACAAATAATAACTGTATTTAACAAAGATGCTACATAATAAACTAATTACATTTTAATTTAAGAACATGTAAGAGTATATTGTTTTATCAATTTTTACTAGTCCTGTTTACTCAAATATAAACTCCTAACTTTCACTTTAAAGTTTTTTAAGTCTAAATTTCGTATATATAATGGCAATTTATTATTTTTTAGAATAATATTATCAGAATTTTTTTAGAACTTTATGATCCAATATAAATTTGTCTCTGTTTCGTGTACTATACTCATGGATGTCACTAAAAGTCTTCTTCAATTTATTGCGCAAATAGTTTAGTGCAGGCTGAAGTTTAATTTTATGTATAAATATTAACACACTGACCTCCAGCATATGATTCACTTTCATCCATTTTAATGCCTTTAACATTTGGCTTATTCTTGTCTCTCTGTTTACCTGTAAGATTACTATCATCGCTATATTTTGAAGGATTTGAAGTATTTGTATATATAATGGTTTGCACAAGTATAAGAGGGTGGCCGAAAAATTAAAGTGAAGCAATACTATTGTATAATATACAAATTTTCTAGTTTCCATAGAAAGGTACCACCCACAGCGATATAGTATCATATTTTCTTAGCTATTTTTTTGCAGACATAATTTATGTGTCCATTAAATTTAAGGTTTCTGTCTATTATTACCCTTAGGTATTTTATTTTTTCAACATTCAATTCAACACATTCACCAACTATTTTTATAGAAACATATTTATCATTTGAGTATATATATAAATTTGTCCTTTCCAATTACCATTCCGTTTGTTTTTTGCACATTTAATTTTATTTATTCACTTGAAGCCACCTATGGCTTGTCTGTCTCTATTATTCTTTGGATTCCATTGTAATTTTTTTCAACATGATATACTTAAACACTACTAATTGGGAAGCATAATAAAACAACCTGTAATTTTGCATAACTGAATATTTATTTTTGTAATAAACATATTTTCTTTTTAGAAGGACTCACTTCTTTTTAGATTAACATTTTGAACTGACCTAAAGCAGTACATTGGGATGACTAGACATACTATGATAGAAAATTAACTTTAGATCCAACTATTTCTGTTAAACCCTATTAAAATTATTGTACACTGAAAGAGAAATAATTATGAAAATAGGAATGTCTTGACAATTTTCCAAATGATTCGAATAAATATATATATATAACAGAAAAAGTTCAACACAAAATCAATAATTTATACACAAGAGCACCTTCAATTCTAATTTCTAGGAACACAATGAAATTAAAAAACTTAACTGCCTAGAAATAAGGATTAATGTCGAATAATGTAATTAAATTCAACTTTGAGATTATAAATAGATATATATTAAGAGTTTAAACTGCATAGACAGTTGACTAAATCCACCACATCGTGAACCACAGCAGATGACTAATTTTCTGCTGGACTACTGAGGCCCTTTTGGAGTCTCGGTATCTTTGGTAGCATGTTCTGGACAAAAAAACTTAATATTTGTGAATCTAACAAAAAGTAGACAACAGTATTTCTACAATATAAACAATAATGCAAGAACTGAACTCAGTTGAAATGATATACAAAAAACACAAGTATGCAGTCACTAGCATCATGAGTTTTGTCCAAATACTGATTATTTTTTCACATGATCAAAGGGTGATTGTTTGGTCCAGCAAATAGGTACATACAAACAACTTATACATGAATTAATAACAAATACAAAACATGAATATGAACTATTCCATCAAATCAGTCTTTTTTATTGTATGCCTCAAAATATGTTTTTTAAACTTAAAGATACTAGAGAGCTTTTTCAATAGCAATCTAAATTCATACTGGACGGACCGAATAAAATAAACATAAACCTGGGTATTGCAGTTTTAGGGCGAGCGGTATATGAAATTACAATTTTGAGACATGATAATCTATGGGTATAGAGCAAATGGAAACAAATTACGATTTATACGTGCGAATAACGTCTCTTATTGT
This sequence comes from Henosepilachna vigintioctopunctata, assembly GCA_030704895.1. NCBI lineage: Eukaryota > Metazoa > Arthropoda > Insecta > Coleoptera > Coccinellidae > Henosepilachna > Henosepilachna vigintioctopunctata. The sequence goes on from JARQZJ010000093.1 coordinate 1,056,265, forward strand.
AGCTCTACATAATGGACAATGTCCACCACCCTTGCCTTTCCACTGTTGAAGAGCACATTCGTAACACATACACATATGTCCACACATATATAGTACGGCATCTATTGGATTTTCATAGCAAATTGTGCATTCGGTGCCAGCAGCTGGAACAGCAGCATTCTGCTCCAACCAACTAATAGTAGAGTGTTTTCCAGCATCTGGAGTGATAGGCTGCAAAAAACGATAATGTACATTAATATCCATTATTAATTATAAATTTATATGAAGTATGAAAATATGTAGTTGAAAAAACTGTCAAACATAATGAAAGATATTCACCTCTATATAGTTACTGCTACATGACGACATCATTGTACCAGTAAGATTCGGCAAGGGGGCAACTCCAACTTTGCTTGGGGATGTAGGTGTTGATGCTAAATGACTTGAATGTGGACCATAACTATTGGTATGCTGACAAGGATGACTATTTTGATTATGTACAGAGGTATGTGCAACATGATGCCCGTGAAGATTAGTTGTTACTTGAGCAGGCTGGTTTATAAAACGAGCGGTAGAGGGAGGTAACATAACTGTCAACATAGCGCCACCGTTAACACTCGGCTGAACTTGGACGTCTGTTGGTGGTGCAATCAATATTCTCGCGTTCGGAGGCGCAGGTTGCTGCATGACGGAATTTCTTCTGAATTCCGATTGTGCATTGAGAGTGTTTCGTAACTCTGATTGAGAATTCAAGCTGTTTATCGATTCTGATGCCGTTGTAGGAGACAACATTCGACATTGGCTATTTGGAACTTGGTGGGACGTCACAGAAAGTGAAGACGGATTGCTAAAAACTCTTATCTTTTGCGTAGATCCGAAAATATCGAAAAATGCCCACAATTGTAATGTTTGATCTACGTGAATGACAACTAAAGGTGATCCACCGTTTCTACTAATTTGTACTTCTCCATTCAACGCAATACAAAAACTAATCTCGTCGCCCTGATTTAAGTTCCTTGCAAAATCTCTACTGATTACCCAGTACTCCGGTCTATCCAGTAAGAAATTGGAATCATCTGGCAAGTCACTGGATTGAAGAGAAGATGGATCACAAGACGTCAAACCCAAAGCCAAACATCCTTGAAACATAGCTTCTGTATTTAATATTTGTACAACTATTCTTTCACCAATTTGTAAAGGTCTTGCAGTGAAAACGTAGCCTTGACAAAATTCGTTATCTATTCTAGAGGCAACATTTCTACTACTATTAAATCTTACATTCCTTCCACGTGTACGATGTAAGGTCAGCGGATGATAGTGTATGTAGGAAGATTGGTAACGTAATACTGGAAGATTTAAATCATCTTCATCTCTTTGTGTAATATTACATTGCTGCATGGGGTAAACTATCCTATCTATATCTTCGTTAATATTATCACAGTTATTATTATTGGTTGTTGTCAAACGAGAATTGTTAAGGTTGTGACGCACATCTACGAATTCTATAGCCGTCGAGTTTCCATAAACATCTATTAATGCCCATAGAGGTCCCCTAGTATCTACTCCACTAAAGAATATCCCTTTTTCTTCACCATTAATACCAAAATGAACGTCCCCTGCAGAAGTCACGTAATAAAATAAAATTGTGTTTTTACTGCAGAATCTTTCAGGGAGAGCTTTAGCCCAGTATCCAGGTTTATTAGTCAAGTCAGGGCATGCATATTTAGGTAAACCTGTTCTCAGGCTGCTAGGATCGTTATAAGTGAAGCCAAATCTAATTACTCCGCTCCAGTTGATCGATATTTCCAGAAATTTAATGCATATCTGAAACATAAAAATTCCATATTATTTTCAGAATTTATATAATTCACCAAACAAAACATTTTCAAAACTTTCTGAATGGTACCGATTTTATTTTAGAATATAATTTATTCACCTTCTCATTAACTTTGACTGGTCTTGAACTGAAAGCAATGCCTTTGCAGAAACTTTCTGCCCTCTTGGCAATTGTACCATCCCTGCTAATTCGGATGTTATCTCCATGAACGTTATGGAAAAGTAGCGGTGGTAAATTATTGGTGCCCCCTCCATTCGAATTAGATCTGGATGCTGTAACAAATGAATGAATAGGTAAATAATTTTACACATAAATAAATATAAAACAATAAAAACAAGAATATTGAAAGTTTTCAAATTATTTCTCCCTTTTTTTCTTACAGAATGCAAAACAATATTTCTCAGTACTACTAAGTAAATGAAATATAATAAAATTAATCAAAATAGAATATCTTCCTACGACAAAACATATGCCTACGACATGTGCGAATTGGTAAGAAACTAAAACCCTACATTAAATGGGTCCCCTTCTTTAGGGTATTCCAGGTGTTAGCTATATCTGCAATATGTTGAGGGGAGGAAGAACATCTGTATATTAGAAGCAGAGGGCTGCTTTAGGCAGGTATCCGGTTTGTCGACCTTTCCGTCTCGAAATATTTTTAGTTCCGATTTTGATTATACTTTTAGAAGAAAGTTGTTCATTGTACCAAACAAAACAAAAAAAATTTCATATTTTTTTCAAAGAGAATATTTTTTATTGGAATATATAAGTAGCATCATTTATTAAAAAGCATAAAATATATATTTTTTCAAATTTATATTTTCTGATTGAACTATAAACAAATTCATATATTTTATATCTGAAGTTATATCATCCGTTATTATGCACTTATGAAGTGTTGTAGTGGTTTATAATAAAATTTGTGGAAATTTAATAGGATGAATATTGATTGCGAAGTTCATTATTTTATAATTCAATACCTATAATTTAAATAATTATATTGTGTTCTAAATTAATTAGTTTATTATTTTATAATTGAATACCTATAATTTGAATAATTATATTGTGTTCTAAATGAATTAGTTTATTATTTTATAATTCAATGCCGTTAATTTAAATAATTATATTGTGTTCTAAATATTGACGATTATTTTAGGAAAATAACATGAAGCTTTCAAGTTTTTCAATTTGGATAAAAAAAATGGTTTAAATAGTGTTTGTTGTCTGTTGTTTCATGTGGTAAATTATATTTTTAATTATACTTTTCAAAGTACCTCAAACAGAACTCTGTAATTAACAAACAGAAATTTCTCTTCATTTGATGTTACACTAGGTCTACTATATTTTTCAATGAATTTCAATTCACATTTAGGTAAACACGGTTGTCATAATTACCAGATTGATAGTTTGATAACCATCCAACACAATGCGCTGGTAATAACTAATTCTATATTCATACTCGATTAATCATTGAAATTTATGAAATAACAAACAAAGAAATATTGGAAGTGTATTATCAACTTTCAACGTCTGAAGACCACCAACTCATTAACAAGTATTAACGGACTAACAATGCTATGTAAGTCTGTATTGCAATGCGCTTATTACACAATGATGTTTCCGGTAGATATGGGCAAGCTGAAAATCTCCACCTTGTATCCGGTCCGTCGACAGGAAACTAAACGAGGACACGTGCACAACTCAGAGCAATACAAACCCTATTCTCTTTTGGTAGACAGAATATCGATTAATGTACAGGCTGTGCACAAAACTCAATACAAGCACAGAAATTACTATAAACGAATTTAATATTCTTGCAATATAAATGAGAGAAAAAGAAATATTAGTATTATATACTTAAAAGGTAATAGTTTATTCCTTTCGTCATAATTTAAAACTGAACAGTAAACATATTTTTTATCATCATAAAACATCTATATCGGACTTCAGATTTGCTGAAATATAAATTCAATTTTGGAGGATAATTCAGGTTGAAGACTCTAAGGTGTAAACTTCAAATAATTGTGTAACCGCAAGAGGACATCAACAGTTTGCATTTTCTCTGAGACCGACGCATTTTCCATTGACATATCACTCAGCGTTCACCATGACACATCCAAATCCCAATGGAAATATAAACGAACAGGAATATAATAGACTCCTTGAATTAGGGGGTGGTAAAACGCTTAGACTGGGGTAATGTAATAGAACACACATGCGAATGTTTATGCATTTATTCTAGTTCATAGTATGGCCCGCGTAAATGACGTGATGTTAGGGGGAGTTGAGTCAAGTGTTCGCATTTCCACAGTATGGTTATACAGGGATGAATAATAAACCCCAATGGATTTCGGACCCTGATGAAATAATGAAATACCCTTTAATCCTCACTTTGATCAGTGCCGTTCTAGATGAATTGTTCCGCATAATGAATAATGGACATAACAGTATTCACGGTACACTGAATATCTATCTCATAGTCAACTTCTATGTTTTCCTTAATGAACCTCTATTTCAGTTTTCTATGGGTATACTTCTGAATAACAAAGATAATCTTTTTAAATGTTATTGAAGTATACCGTAGAACTAGACTTTAGACTTCAATCTATTAAAATTTACTCACTTTGATGAATAATTCGTCCCAAAAATTATGAACACACGTTACAAAATGGAAAACTGGAAGAAAAAAATGGAAGTCCAAATGTAGTCAATTAAAATTAGTCCGTGTTATAAAATATAAAATCGAAAATTACTACATATATATAAAATGGTCTACAGTCGATTATTACTACGTTAATTCCTTCTTCATGGTTTCCGTGATCTGCTTTATTGTAGGTATGTATTCTAAGAAACTTATTTAATGACATTCAGTTTAATGACAAGTATTTTCAACTAAAGAATATTACTTGAAAATAAAGTTTTTTCATAGTTCTATGCTCATGAGAAATCATAACTTAAACTTCCTTTGCCATAGATACATAAATGTGTGTAAATTTCAAATGTTATTCACTTTTTATATTGTTTCAAAATCTTATACTTTTTATATCCCGCTGTTTCGTGAAATATTCGTGTTATAATTATAATTTTATTTATAATAATAACACGAATAGTTCATTACGTAGTTAAATTTCAGCAATAATACATTCCTAAAGAACAAAGATTTCCCACACTTCAGATAACATTAACCTGCACCGAAACTTATAATTATTTATTTTCATTTCGAATTCGGTTGTCAGCGTCAATCACGATTCTGAGAAAAATGTAGAATAAAATACAGCTCGAAGTATTCCGTCGGTAAATCACATCCCAACAACATAATGTCGAATAATGACTTAATTAGACGATCATTTTCGATTTAAATCGCGTTATTTGTATTCCCCGAGTTGGAAACTGTCACAATTTACTCTTTACAGATACCTTGTAGAAATAAAAGACGATCGGATACCTCGAGTTCTGATCTGATGCGTGTTGTCGATGATCTCGATCGGCGACAGGAACATCGTGAGCATAGAGATTTCACGTGTATTATCGTTATGGAAGTCCGTGTGTCCGTCGAACGAGGAGTTAGAGAAGTACCGTGGGAACGAACCTTCTCGCGGTGAAATTTCAGATTTATGAACCCGTCGGTGCTTTGCGAGGTTCCACTCTCTTGAAATTTTAAGACGAGTCGGCCATACACGTTATCATCTATGCGACGGTTTTATTGCAACATTAATCTTGTGATATAACATATTACTTGAAATATTGGTCTCAAAGGAAATTCGTGCTCTCAAGTCGAAAATTTACATTTCATACGTCATTTAGGTTTATTTTTGAAGAACTATTACAACTATTGACAGCAGTTCAAACAACCGTGATAAAAATGTATTAAATTTGTATAAATCTAAGTCGCAGGAAATCATCTACATATTTCCATTATTTAAGTATTCAATTAGAAGCAATTACGTTTAAAGGCTAAATTTTATTAATAATCATAAATAATTATAAATTAATTCATTTTTTGTAAGAGTCAAAATTGGAACTAATCGAGATGAAGTTTTCCATGAAACTGTACCTTTAGTTATGAATGTTAGGCAGAGATTAATGAATTCTATTGTTTTCATTGGAAATTGAGTTATAGTATTTGACAAAACATAAAAAATTTTCGAATTTTAGATGAAAAATTGCACTAAAAAAAACAAAAAAGCTTTGTCCGAAAGTACTAAAAATTGCTTTCGGGCAAAACTGTTCGTGGGATATATCTTTAGAAAGAAATGTTAATATTACTCGCAGTAGAGTATCGCCGGACTTCTCCTCACGAACTCGTTTCTTGCAATTCGTAATAGGTCGTCTTTCCCACTCGCACAGCGCTCTTCTACAAACCTTCAATTTACTAAATGATTTATAATTGTAACATGTGTTTTTCCGAATATACTTGCAGTAACTTCAATTTCGACTGTAACTTTGTAGTTTGTACTGATGATTATCAAGAGGTACTTACTTGACTAGAATTATTAGGCCCTTTTTTCTATCGGTAATCATTTTTCTTGAATTGAAAAAAATACAAACTATTTTTCTTTATATTACTTATTATTTATATCTGAATCTCAATAATTGGTGAATATAATCATGTAATTAAGTGATCAATATGCATCATGATCAATCCACTCAAAACAGTACGAACTAAATTTTATTTAAAAGAGCACATTGTTAAATAAAACGTTGAATTTGTTTCTATTTCACGAAATAGATTCTAGCTGGTTTTCAATATTGATATAGTTTAATCGCGGGACAGTTGTTTATTCTTCAAATACCTATACGACGAGAAAATATTTATCTGATGTGGAATGCAAACTTCCACCTGAATAAATAAATTAATTGAGCGAGTCTCTTTCAGTATGATATTCCCGACTAAAACGAATAAATAACACACTAGATATATTTAGGGAACACTAATCAAAATAAGAGACATCTTCAAAGGATCTAAATATAAAATCTCAACTAAATTAACTTGAGGATGTATTTATAACCACTAACAGGACGAAATGAAACCGAGATGCACATTGAGCTTTGTAAAACTTCAACTAAGGAAAAACGTTTCAAGTTTTGTCATCTATGACGTTACGACGATATAAAACCTAGATATTCGTTTAGTGGAAACTTACGATTTATTGTTTACAAAAACATAAATTGTGCAGTAATTTTGAAACTAACTTCTTTCAAGAAATTAGCATTCATAACTTTCAAGGTATGATTGACGTTGTCATTTGCTCTATGACCTCACTTAATTCACGGAATAAAAAATTACAGTCTATCATTTCAAGATCATAGATAGTACATAATGTGAAAGATCCACATACCATAAGAATTATAGAAAACGCGAATAAGCATTCAAAGATACAATTTCAAAGAACATATTAATAAACTCTTATGAAATAAAGAAAATTGTCACATTTGACAAAATTATGAATATTACGAGAAAAGATCACAAAGACGCATAGAATTTCTTGCTATAGGTAGATATTATCTACAGCATATCTGAAGAAATCGGTTTCAAATACCCAATCTATATTGGAAATTAATTTTCTAATACGTATAAACCTAACAATTCAACCTACTCGACTTTTTGCGAGTGGGCCATAGAATTTAATTAAACTATGAAATTTCAATCGTCTACGGATAAGTGTAATGCAAAGTTTAATTTTTCGTTTCACGTTGAGTAATGTACGCTTTTATAAAAATCAATTGATCTGGAAAACCGTATCGAAAGTATTCAGAATGGAATTTCTTCAATTTTGTACTCATTTTCAGCCGCCAACGGTACTTCTAACGAGCTAGGCGGCGTGGGAAAAATTCGCACCGTATTTTTTGTGTCGCAGATACCAGAGATGATGTTTATGGTTGCGGACTTGCCAAGTTCCATGAATGGTAGACAAGAAATGATTATTCAGACAACAATGCGTGATGAGCGCGCACTTTCTCATTTTCTGCATCGTTCTCGCAAAAATGTTCGACGATTTTGTTACCTCATTCCGTATAGAGAACAGCTAAATGCCAAAGGTTTCGAAAAGAACGATGAATTCATTTTCATCAGTCAACTTTATCAACACAATACAAACAAAAATTTAAAGGAATTTAGAAGAAATTTTCAGTTTATTTCGAAACAATGTATATTTTCAAGAAATTATTGTTTTATAGCAATTAGATTACTGAAATGGGGACATAGAATCCACTGAAGTTTAGTAACTACGTTTTGCACTCTAAAAACCCTTTGTTCTCTATTGGAATCAGAATAATGAAAGATTTTGTTAATTATTTTTTCCTGCACATTTTTTTAAAACTGGACCTACAGTTTAACACCGGTTTCGAACGGCCATTTTGCTTGAAATCAATGTACATTACCCATCATATTTCATTATTTAAACTACTTAAATCATAGAGAAACACAAACACCCTGAGTGGAGGCAGTATTTCTACATTATGAACACGGAATCTTCTAGAAAAGAATGTTAATGGAAAGCATTTCGACTGTACAAAGAGCAACCTTTAGACAACAGGAACGTTATTGTTATATAAAGTGAAGTGAAAGAAAATCGCAAAGTAGAGACAATCTGATATTATTTCTCAGTGAAAATTGAAGTTTACTTATAGAATTTTGAACGGTTGGAATTCATATATCGAACCCTAAAGTCGTAACAATATTTTCATTTTATACGATATATATTTATTTTTATGAATTGATAATTCATTTGAAAATAGCGCCAGTGTTGAGGCGAAGTGTAAAGAGATGAGTTCCATTTTGGATAACTAGTTACTTCGTGTAAGAGACTAAATTATTGTCCTGGAATCCGATTCTGCGAAAATGATAAGGGCTAAGATTTGGATGAAAATATTTACCAAATTTATGAGTTGTTATCAATAGAACACCAAATAATCTCTAGACAGAGCAAAATCTTAGATGCTTAAATATCAAATACGGAATGAGATACTTATCAAGGTCACAATAATCCATAATTCTATTTTTAAAGTTTGTAACTTTCTAGATAGCGTGAGGACCTCAGGGACAGACAGCTGCTGAATCGCAGCCTCCAGAGAGACTCGTATATGGCCCCCTGGCGAGGTCTAGGAATAACTAGATATCCCATATCACCAGTAACCCCAACAAAAAGTCTAGTTTTCACCCTATCTATTCATCAAAATAGAAGTATTATAGGCCAGTATGTTCCTTTTCCAATTTATTTCATTAAGAGTTTTTGAAAGCTCATTGGATATTAATAATTATTTGTATACCGTATATTAAAATCTAGTAATAAAAATTAATTGAAATTATATGGAACCAACAGTTTACGATTTTGAACCTACGTGGTTTATTAATTTTTCAGTACGGTTTCAATTATTCGGAAAACTATATAGTGGAAATGTGCTTAAATAAAAATTTGTTCAAAAAATTATTCAAGAAAAATAAATTGGATTCATTTCCATTAATACTTCAGTTGCATAATATCAAATAAACTATACTCGAGACCTTCATTAGAAATAAATTAAAATATTGAATTTTGATATGATATAATCGGGGGACTTGACAATAAAAATGAAAATTTCCACTCTATACCTATTATGTTGTATGTGAAAGAATCGAAGGTGTGTCTTCGCTTCTCTCCCCAAAAATACCTACAAATTAAAAAAAAATTCTTATGCCGACATTATGTATTTATTATTCTGTATTATCTTATTTTCTTCTGTATACTCTTATTATTATGTATGTATTATTATTCTGTAAGCATCTGAAGAAGTCGTTTGTAACGTCGAAACGCGTCATGCTATGTAGTCAATAAAGTGTAAATCATAAGTTCAAGTGTTTGAATTTAAGTTATATTCCGACATTATGTGATGAAAATTTCATTCAAAACGAAATTTTGTATTTTATCTCAATTTTATGTCATATTACCCCTCTAAGTTTTCTTTTATTGCACTTCTCCGTGATTTTCTATTTGATAAATTAGAATAGTACAGAAAAATAAATAAGAAAAGTAATATACTGAAATCAAACGATAAAAGAAACTTTTAGAAAAAACACAAGATTATTCATGAAATTCTTGTTTTGAATTTCCAAATGAACATATTAAACATAATCAATTTTCATGTCTTATATAACCGACTATTGTGACTCATTTTAGATTCAAGGTTAAAAAATAAAAGATTAAAAGGTTAAACACCTATCAGATTATAAAGATCATCTGACATGAAACATTATTTTGAGCATAACTAAAGAAAAAGGAACAATAATAGCTCGCCAAAAAACTGGAAAGCAGCCATTTCTCGTGATCGACATAAAATACCATTTGTCTTAACTAGAATACTCTTTCGAAACGACAACAAATAACTAAGCAGTACAATTAAAAATCATTTTAGAGCCATTGCAGTAAAAAGAATACTTATATGATTTGAAGAGATTCAAAATTGCTACAATTCAGTTCTCAGGATTCTAATTATTATGTTGAATCGCGGATTTTATCGGTGAGCGAGTATTAACGATTATAAATTTATTAAAATTTGAATTTGATTTGAAAATTTTATTTCTAGCGAACGACAAACATGGTTAATTAATTGTGAATTTTCAAGACCATTAAAGCATTCGATGAGTAAGAAATTATTGACAGCTAGAGAAATCTATGACTTTTATTATATTAATCCCAACTGATAATACATTTATGTACCTATATACATATTCCAAATAGCCGTAAATAAATAGTAATCAACAAAAAAATGATCAATTACAATATTATTGAATACTAATCATTTATAATTCAGAAAAACCTACTTTCAGCATTGAACCTTTGCGAATGAGGAATTTTTTTCAAATCCTTCTAACTTCATTCTCAACATTTTAAACTTCAAAAAAGACATTTTTGAAAATAAACAGATCGGACACTTAATATCATATTAAATAATTATTACCACCCATGTGTATCACCATGTAGAAACTTTTGGAGTACATGTTCTTGTACATAACCTAAGAATCCTAAATCTTTTCATGCCTTATTAACACAAAGTTCCAAGTTTTAGCAACACGAATTACAAATAAAATAAACACACACCAACCCAAACAGACCAAGAGAAATAATAAAAACAGACGTTTCATATTAGTCAAACACATTGTACTCTGTTATGGGCGAATTGACAACTGTTTGATGTTCGTCATATAGAGTACCAACTAATCGATTGTCATTTTTTCATACTTTTTTATTTCAATCAAAGATACCGATGGTTTATCATTCATTTCGATAAGGTTTTAGTTATTTTGTTTTTTTTTAATTAATGAATTTCATGACTGAGATGGAATTCTTGTCTAACTCTTGGTGAAACATAATCAAATATTAAATTAAACTCTTGGCTTAATGTTTCACGATTATTTTTAACAACATAAATTTGTCAACATGTTTCGAACGTTAGCTCATTTTCAAGAATGAACTAAAATAAGGAACGTACAACAAATTTATATCTGAAATAAAATCTATATCAGATATGAATTTGTTGTACGTTCCTTAGTGTAGTTTAGTCTTGAAAATGAGCTAACGCTCGAAACATGTTGACAAATTAATGTTGTTAAATATAATCGTGAAACATTAAGCCAAGAGTTTAATTTGATTTAATAATGAATTTCATGATCTTCAAATCGGTAACTTTTTCGTTGAGAGATTTCCTTCTTTGAAGTTATTGGGAAATAGTCATTTCTAACGATTAAAATATACTTTTCGCAAAAATCATTGTTTAAACGAAAATATGTAGTGAATGCTTTATGAATTCTAACATTATTCTAACGTATTCTAACAGTACGACGAAATCTTTTTCTATAAGACAAAAGTTATTATAAACATTTACATTATTTTTCTGTTCGTTTAATCATGTGTGATATGCATCAAAATAAACGATTTTGGATGCTTCCGTAAAACGCAGCAAGTCCTATCTCAACAAAACGCGGGAAACATCTAGTGAATTAGGTGATCACCCTTTATCGAAGAAACGAGATTAACTCTATCGAATATGATAGAGTGCAACAAGATTAATGTTATTACTTTTGTACAAAGATGCAGAAGTTAATGAAACAATTGCTTGGAAATTGCTATTATTGAAATTGATGCCACACTTGATGGAAGCACAAGACGAATTGTTCCGTTCTACAAGGAACTCAGTCCATCAAAATGAGGCAACGATTTCAATCTCAAAACACCTTATGACGTCCAAATGAAGAACCAATGCAAGCAATGATATTACCTATGGGTATGGACGTGTGAACATTCGCTGCGTGACGTCTCTATGCTCTGAGAGACGTTTTCTGCTGATTCCTATAGATGACATTGCGGAGTATTCATTACTTGACAGTTCTTCACATGAAGTCATAAGAGGGTGTTTGGAGATTGAAATCGTTGCCTCATTCGAATGGACATGACACCACTGATGAGTTCCTTGTAGAATGATACAGTTTGTCTTGTGCTTCCATCAAGTGTGGGATCGATTTCAATATTTCTCTAACATTTCACCCTTGAATGACGTTGGAGGCATCACTTCGTACATGTTCACATAGCCAGCTCTACTATAACATTGTTTTGATCAATTCGACGTTTTTTATACGAAAATTAAATATGAACATAAGAGACATGTACGTTAAGAGATGGTTAGAATTTTTTTCAAGTCGGTGCGGGTAAGTGTATCCGGTATTAACATCCTGCGGTTCTCCGGACCGGTAGCGTTCATCGTTTCGGTTTACGAGCGGAGGCCCGTTCTCAAATCACTATACACCGGCACGGTTGTCTATACCTGGATGCGCATCGCTGACGAAAAAAACCGAACCGTAAAAAAATTAAAATGGCACGATCATGTATCTTACTGGTGCTTTTCACAATTCGATATGTGGAAACATATAACGAGGCATCATGAATAGTAAATGTATTACACACATCACGACGAAAACAGTACAAAGCAGGTAAATATATTAACACACATTATGACGAAAATATTGCAAGACAAGAACCCCTTTCAAAAGCTCCATTAAACCCTAAACCAATTTAAATAAACTCTGATTTTCTTAGTGTTTAGCTCAGTGTTTCCCAACGTGGGACCGAGCCCCAGAGGGGGAAAATTTTATTGATAAGGGGGCAATCCGAAAATGAACTCTAAACGAGTTTAAACTTCTCGTACTTGGTATCTTCAACTATTTCTTCTTTTTCGGGAGGCATAAGAATTTTATGAACGCTAAGGCGATGCATGGCACAAAAAAGGTTGGGAAACACTGGTTTAGATGAAAATTTATATATTAAAAATTTTGTCAAAAAATCATTAGTAAAATAGTCCGCTCATCGAAAACTAATCTCATATGTACCTATCATGTAATTATATACATACTAAATTATATGATAATTAAGTATATGCAAAATTTCATGAAAATTTTTATGAAGAAACTCGACGCTTTTTCCGGAGTGTCACCCCAATATCAAGAGAGTGGTAAAACAGGTTTGGTTGCTGAAGAGAAGGGTTAGTAACCCGAAATAAGTATAGAATGTATTGAAATTTTTTTAGAATCAATACAAATGTTTTTATTTATACTTAAGATACGTAACAAAATGTTAAGTCAATGTGCTTGAAATTTAAGGACATTATCCATTCCACCTTGCTTTTTATAATATTTCGAAAAGAATATTCCTAAAAGATAAAAGAGAAAATTGATGATACCGAAAATTAGGTACCGAAAATTTTATGTTCAAATTAGGCTTATAAAGGTAAAGTTAACTACCGAAAGAATAAATCACAACTCTCCAAAATTATTTCAATATCAACTTACGACATAAATACATATACAAGGAAATTATAACAGGAAATTACATGAACGTTCAACTTAATAATGAAATTTCATGCTTCGGATGTAACGGTTACCATATATTCCTTTTCAAATCCTTGAAAAAAAATATATATATACACATAAACATTAAGTTTCAAACCAAATTCCAAGAATTAGAAAAACATTACAAAAACCACATAACAGGATGCAAGAAATATTAACAATAAACGAAAGTCTATGAATATTCAAATTCTGTGAGAATATTACACAAGAATTATTAAACACAAATTCCTACTAGGTGGAGTTATGAATACAATAAGAATAGAGGAGAATCTCAAATAATTGAAATAAGGTACTGAAGAAACACCATCAGTCGGAGTGTAATCAATAACGGATAATGTAGAAAGTGTAGGATTTCTACGATGGTTGTTTTGCACCTATCGTAGGAAGGTACCGTGGGAATTTCGAGTCAGTCGTGCAGCAATACTCGACGTAAAATTTCACAGGTACAGCTTGTTTGTTGATGGTAAACAGATGCTCTTGACGGTTTAACAACGTATGGGAAAATAAGTGTTCGATTAACGCCTTCGCGACGAAAGAACTATAAATCTTTTGGCGATACACTTTGTATTTTGTTAAGAAAATACCAGCCAAATAAGAGCATATCTTGGCAGAAGAAGTGACGGATAAACCTGTCGAGAGCAATTCGATACTGATTATATATACCTAAATGAGAATTTAAATATTTAAATCACCGTTCTAGGAGCTAAGGATACCAACTGCAGGAACAGTCAAAATGGAATAATGATGTGTATGGTCTTAGTACAGGTATCTTACAATTGGTGCCCAATATGATCCATATTTGAACGGTGAATATAATAGAGGGGTCAAGTTATAGCATTTTTGTGTTCTTATGGAGATGTTCTTCTATAAACCCGTTGACAAAAATAAGGACTTTGGTGAAGCTCTTTTATGTCGAATGATAAATCATAATATTTTTTTCTATGTATGCTCTTGGAAGTTTTCATCAGATGTTGGCGGTTTTCCACTGTTTTTTATTAATGCTATGTCAGGTCTGTGATTTGCTACTAGTTATTGGCTTATCAGTAATATTTGGGGTGTCTCAGTACAATTCAAAGCTATCGTCTTCCAAAATATCTGACGGAGTGTACTAATATATTTTTTATTTATTTCAAGTAAGGGGTCGATCTAGCATCACTTAAGCGGATTTAATTCAATTATGCACCACCCCCTTTCAGCAAAAGGAAGAGGTCTTATCCCCCCTCCCAAGCTAACTTAAACATATATATATACAATTTTCTTTTTATATTTTTTATTGCTTCACGAGCAGCAGTTTCAATTCTGGAAATAAGAAAATAGATTTTCACTTGAGTGAAGATAATATTTTTACTAATCAAAATATCCTGTGAATTCGATTTCGGATTCAACTCTCCGTTTTTTTCATCAACGGTAAGAATTTATTCATTTTATTTTTCACTGAGCGATTAGGCCGATACTTGATAGAAATTTGAATACATAATTTAAATAGAACTAAGTAGTTTTTTGATTTTCACTATAATTTAGACAAACATAATATTTTTTCGCCAACAAAGTCACTTCAGTTTATCAGTTTATTCAGTCTGTTAGTTTATTATCTACATCATTTTAGTTGCAATTTATTTAATTTGATTTATCTTCAATTTCATTGTAGATTTCTATTTTAACCCGATGGATACTAATTATTATCTTTTTCAGTTAATTTCGATCAAATATATCATTTCTTCATAGTTTTGCTTCAGAACTTAAACTTAAAAGTAATAGAAGTCAGACAAAATAGTAAAGAATATTCATTGTCCAACACCTTCGAACAAAGAAAATAGGGTTAGAAATCATTCCAAGATCTCATGAAATATAAGCATTTCAAAGACCCTCAATCCCCATAGTGCTTACGTAATACTTGAACTACCCCTAGATCCAAGCTTTAAAGCAATATTTGTTCCATCTGGTTTTATATATATACTTCATGAATTATTTCAAATGAAACTATCAGGGAGCTGTATACACAAATGTTGTCAACGAGAACGAACCTATCACATTCGGGAGTGAAATTAAGTGCGCTTCGAAAAATCATCGAACTTGTTAAATGATAATAAGATACGATTGTTTCATCATTATTAAAATAATCAGTCCGCATTTAATCAATCAATAAAGAATCGATGACTTTCAAAACGCCCCCAGGTCCTGTATCTGAGTGAGGATAACATTAGTTCGTGAACTAATCACGTCAGCTCCCTCTATCGAAGAAAAGACAAATAAAGTCTCTCCAGCATTCTAGATTCTTACTCACGACAACATTAGTGAGAGACTTAGGGGCTTTGTAGACTTTGAATCTCCAAATTCTATATATATATATATATATATATATATATATATATATATATATATATATATTCGCAGAAAGCTGCTGACAGCGATGACAAAATTTAAATATATAAGCACCTAGTTTGCGTATATCCGCCACTGGCTCCGATTGATTTATAGCATTAAAATTCCCACAACCAGTGAGGCATATTAATGAGAATGTTCATTATGGCTACGGACAAGTATTGCATTATAGACAGCACAACGCGAAAGAGAGACAGCACCGTGGGAAATGTTGTATATGGGTCATTAACGAAGTAATCAGTATTTCTATGAACAACTTTTTGTCGACCACTCGTTCGCTGTTGACGTCGCGTTCTGGATCATATACTCTCTCTCTTCCGATTGGAATTCCACACATGATCAAAATATTCCAGTTCGGACCTTCCGGTCAACAGTTAACATTATTGCAAGTATTGAAATCAATAACATATACCACGCGCATATACATATGTCATAGTTGACTTCATTCGTTCTTACAACATTAAATATAGAAGAAGTTTATAACATATAGTATTCTTTTACCAATAATTTTCATTATTTTGAGATCAAATATTAATTAAAATGAACCATTCAATAATTGCTAGATTGAAGACATTGTTCGCTGACACAGAAAAATTATTACAACAAAAGGAAATTGACTACTACAAAAGAAATTATGAAAATTCAATGTCTTTAATTAGCATATTAAAAAAGTTGGTGACGAGAATTGACCTCTTATAAATAGGAAAAAAAGCTGTATTTGAAACGAATTAGAATTTTAAGAGAAATGTGTTTTATTATATCAATCAATCGATTCAATATCATCAAATTGTAAACCATTACTAACGATTTACCGTAACATAACAAAGAAAATTAATCTGCGTTCAACCAAATTGAAAGTAGAAGATATTCGCCTTGCTTTTAGCTATTACTTCCTATTCAAACTATTGGAATACTGAAAGAGCTTGAATAACCAAACACATAACACTCTTATGGGATTAGATGAAATAATTATCCTTCTATTAAATAGTTTAACGAAGTAAACGATAGCAAGCATATAGCGCATGAGCATCATCATGCCTAAAGCAAGATGTAATCGAAAATGACCTTTCGATATTGTTAGAAAGTCCAAGAACGTCTGGTTCATCATCGGTACCATTGCGAGTATTGCAGAATTTATAATCCACGATTTTGTACGATAGTGTTCGATTGTGTCACAATAATTATCAGTTAGAGGAACGTCGGAGTAACAGCTGAGGGAAGTTGATTAAAATTGTTAAGTAATACTATGGACCTCTGGAATCTTTCTTGAAGAAAAATAGAAATTACTTGACCTACTATTCAACTTTGGCACAAACAAGATTGATTATTTTCTATTGTAATTTGGGAAAAGTTACAAGAATCAATTATCAAAATTTTTGCACATTATATGTTTGATCTTTTTATGCAGTTGGAGCTCGAGACTTCATTTAGAACATTGAGGAAATTGTGCAAAATTTGACGTGTCAATTAATCAATAAAAACCAATTCCAGAAAATTTTTGGTTGAACCATCTCTAGACCTTCAACACCAAGAATAATACAAAGGTAATATCAATGAAATGATAACAAACCATGACGGTTGTTTTAATTCAGAAATATGTACATGAAATGAGATGAATATGGAAGATAGGTATAGTTATCCAAGCATTCGTCGTAATGTTGATGTTTGGCTATGCAATCCAATGGTCCATTGCTTGAAGTTCCTAAGAGATATCCTGTTTTCATGAAATCTTTTGGATGTTCTTAATTAGCTTCCTTGTTGCCATTTTTAATGTATCCACTGAGCTACTTCAATCCTCCACAGAGAATGACCTTCTTTCAACGTATCCTGTTGCATGTATTGACACAGTATTCCAGGAGTATTTTGATTTATCCAGCAGCTTAAATGAATTGGAAGATTTATAATTTTCTGCTATTGTGTTTAAATTTACTGGAACCACAATCATTGCTTCATTAGCTTCATTCCAACTTAATATTATTCCCTCAAATTAAGGCGGTGTTAATAGAAGTGGCAAACGTTGAAAACTTGGCCATTTACCAAATGATATAAATGGGCACTGTGTGTCAATGTCAAACGCATTCTTATGCTGTATCCTCCATAAATATTCCATAAGAAATTCAAACTCTTTTTTGAATATAATATCATTCTAAACAAACGTATTTGGACTCAGTTTAGAACGTTGAGGACCTGTTGAATGAACCATGAGAAGAGCAAAGATTGTTTGTGGTAATATCCAATTATTTTCAAAGAGAAATTCTCAATACTCAAAAAGAGTTCTTGTTCCATTAAATCAGGAAGGATGTATGAAATTGACATTCTCATTTTTCGAACAAAGGAACTTACTCCGGTAGTAGTAATCCGTTATCACTACAACGAGCATCCGCTTCTTAAGACTTCCGCACAAGATAAAATCCGGTTTTCCCATCAGATGAAACAGTAATCGGAGTAACATTGTGTTTATAAACAATGCCTATCATACACACGATACAGTATTATACAGTAGCAATTTATTGGTTATAATGATTATGCCATTAAATCAAAACAATAATTTCTTTGAAAGAATAACTACAAAATACCTATAATTTTATTTCGTAGTTTGTTCGAAAAGGAATAACGTAGTTGTACAGTTGTACAACAATAAATCAATTATTAAAGGAAATGCTATCCCACGCTATCTAACTCTATGCTAATTTGCGTGTTATATTTTTATAGAGATTGATTTGGTCTTTAATGGTATTCGAGGTAATAGCATTCCTTACGGCACCTTGGAAGATTTTCATCAGTAAAATGCGATAATAAGGTTCAATCCCACGGTTGGAGAGATCTATATGGACAACACAAACACGTAAGAGTGAAAATGAAAAAGCCGTTATGACGGTTATGTTAACAATGGGGGTACCTATCCTATTGGGTAATCCCATTCAAACAGGAAGCCTGTATGTCGGCCTTTTTCGTCTACTCATATAATAGGATTGGATCAAAACTACAAAAACAAATTCAATGGAAGGTTATGAAAAAATGTCTTCTTATAAACTGAGATGTAAACCGAAAATGACAAAATTTTATATACTAGCATCTAGATTTGTATACAGTGTGATATAGTTTTCTAGAAATGCTGAATACATATAGTAATTAATAAATAATATGAAAATTATTGTAATGAAATTATGAAAAACATTATGAAATATTTGGATGAAGAATTGATTGATACATTGTGATGGAAAATAAGTAGAGAACTCAATATTTGCTTCTAATAGGAAATAACCTTTTCCTTCGTTTCAATATCGATTAAATAGAAATATGTCACTAACCTAGTCCCATGCGTCGTTTAATTTTCTTGAGGACCTTCATTTTTCCTTTGAGTGGCGAGAATAAAGCGCTTTTCACAGGTTTTCCAGCTTTGCAATCGCAAGGCTTTTCCGGCTCATATATCCCCATCAAGTAAACAAAGCGAAAAAGTTTATGAACACAAATTCAACACATACACTACCAAAATCACTAACCTAAACGATTAATACTATACGCGATATGAATAAATTATTAAAGAGCTTGAAGCAGCTCACAACTCGAGAGCCCAATCTGAACTGAAGCAATATAGTTTTCAGGATTGGGATGAAACATTGCAAGACGGTAAATGGTGGGGAGATTACAGCTGCGGCCACGAGCCTCCGACCAATGAGCAAGCTGCCACACGCCTGATGGTGACCGAACAGCCGGCAAGGACAGATGTGTCACCTATCACTATACCTGTGTTTACCTTATTTTAGATGCATTTTCAATGCACAAAATGATAAGCTACCACAAGATATCTATTTCTTACATTATATATTAATTTTTCAAGAGTTTTTGAATGCTATACTATGAAGATAGGTTTATTAAATTAAAATAAAGTAAGAGTATTCAACAAGGAAAAGTGACGTGCTACTTACTTCAAAGCATAAAATAGCTGAATTTGAGTACTCACTCTATTATCAGAGTATTAAAATCTTCAACCATTTGACTTATTTGAAAGTAATAAATGTATAAGAAGAGAGTTAAATCTTTGCTATTAAAGCCATACTATAGTAGGACAGAGTAGTTTGATGATTCGAATGTAGACAGTTATGTATGATTCAGTTTTTTGTATCATATGTTTTTTATTTCTTTACTACGAGAATACTTCACAACATGAAATTGTTTTAAAGGATTAATATTTTCAAGGTCAATATTTTCTCAAATGTTAACAACTACCATTGTGAATTTCATATTAAATTGAACCAATATTTTTGTTCGAGGAATGAATGACAGATAAGACTCAAAACTGAAATCAGTACTCTTGTCAGCGTTTTTCTTAGATGTATGTAATTTATATATTAATTGAATTAATGTTATATGTACAATGTAAGAGATGTTTCACAATAAATATTATTTTTATTATTATTATATTAATTTTCTGGTTTGAAATAATGATTCTTTTTCAAGAATTCAAGAGAAATTCTTCTTCTGTGCCAAGCTTTCGAGATATTCCAGTTTTTTTCAGAGCATCTGAAAATCCATTACAATTTACCAGTTGTTCAGTTTACAACAGTTTGTCTACTGAAGTTTTTATCTTTCTAAATTAGTATGTTCGTTTCGATAAATTATTGTACATTGTATCTTTTCAATTTAGTATGTTAGTTTAATGTCAGTCTTGATAATGAGCTGACCGCTCGAAACATGTCAACTCAACGTCATAATATTATTTTATTATTCAATATATATATGTGAAATATTAAGCTAAGAGTTTGATTCAAATTTTTATGTTAGTTTTATTCAATGATTCAAATTTAAAAGAATAAAATTATTTTAACAGAAATTAAATCGAACTAATTTCTTCCAATTTTACAACTGAAGCATTGAAATAATACTATAGGAATTTCTGAATATGTGCATACAGGGTGTTTTAAAAACAATTCAAATATTCCATTTACGAACCAGGAAAATACACACTGGATTGGTATACAACTACAAAAATGATAATGAAATTAGTTGATAGTAACATTATTAACATATTTAACATTATTAGCATATTATTGAGTAACATTCAAATGGCTATCTTCTAATTCGAAAATTTCAATAATTCCTTAATAAAAGCTGATAAAATCATTTTTTAGACAGTAAACTCTTGAAAAATTTCAATTCATGTAAAAAATTTAAGTAGTTCAATTCTCTTAGCAGAAATTTAAAGAAAATATCTTGATTGAGTTTTTGTGCTCTTTTCAAACATGCAAACAAGTTTCTGAAATTCGAATATACAGGGTCATTTCGAGGTCTCAATTGTTTCTATTTTTGTTAATTTAGACTGGAATTTTTTGTGATTACTACGTGGACCAATTCGGCTATGTCTGAGAAACATAAGAGTGGAATATTAAAACAATGTACAGGGCGGTATGGCAGTGATGGTCCCAAGAAAAAATAAGCAAAAGTAGTAAAATCCTCTATTGCTCCTTGTGAACTCTATTTGTCCTTCAAGTATTTCCGTATATCAATGAAACACCCCGTGTATAAGTATATACCCTTTTAAAACCATCACCATCATAAGTTTTAAAGCAACAGGGCGAAATGAGAAACACTTGTGGGGTTTGGTATCTCAAACGATACTATCAAGTTTGGTAATTTTATCCGTTGATAATACTACTACAAAAACATTATATATGAAAAAAGATTTCTTCATTTGCAGACAAGAAAGCAAAAATTTTTTTTTACTTTCTAATTGAATTTTTTGGTTTTCTAATTGAATTTCCAATATGTATTTTCCTTTTTATGAAGAATTTCCTCTTTTTTGTACTTTTCGTTTTTTTGTTTTTATATATATTTGTGTACATATGAATTTCATTTCAATATATCTACATCACCTACGTAGGAATGTATTTCGACTTTTTTTAATTGCATTTTTCAATTTATTTTTGTTTGGTTTGAATTTGTACTTAAATGGTATTTTCATGTTTCTATGAAGTTGTATTTTTTCATTTATTTTTTCTCGACTCTTTTTTGTTTTGTTTTTATATGTCTGCATATGAATTTCATCTCAATATTCATGATCATGAAAATAAAAACTTTCATATGGAATTTCTACGATTGTCGAATTTTCATCGTTTTAATATTACTTTATCGTACATTCATTGAATTGAAAGTTTCGACACTAAAGTTCTTTGTAGGCAAAATTTCAGAAAATTGTTTGTGTTGTATTCTTGATTCTCCTCATTACACTATTGAATGCGTATCTATGCCCCAACGGAAACTTTCTGCTTTTTTGAACCATCCCTCTAAAATTCGATATGTGAAAAACGTGTTTTCAGTGTTTTAAGTGTTTTCAGATTACAAACACATAAAAATTTGGTGAATCAGAACCATCCATCTGTTAAAATCTTGGTGAGTAAGAGTTACTCAATATATCGATAAATCGAAAATTTATAACTTAATACTGAACTTCCTCAATAAACATGATATTTCAGACTGCTGCAGAGAATTATGCTAAAGGCGGTATTCAAATACACTATTTAATTTGACAAAATAGAAATATTTAACATAGATAATAAAACTAGGATCTAGTTGTCTAACCAAAATAAGTATTGAGACTGAATAGTTTTACCATTATTAACAGACCTTATTAATAGACCTTAAAATGCAAAAATTTTATTTTTATATAATTTTTAATGAAACGTATATATATATATATATATATATATATATATATATATATATATATATATATATATATATATATATATATATATATATATATATATATATATATTCATTTTAAGAAATAGAAATAGAAAAACAAGAACGGAAAATTCTCAGAAAGATTAACCAATAATGGGCCAATCAATAGAATCGTCATTTGGATGAAAAGACCTCAGAATGAATTTTATCAAAAGACAAATACGATAACGGAAGAAATCAGAAAACGACGAGCAAAGTTCTATGCACATGTCTACAGATTGAAACAGTCCAGAATACCGAAGAAACTACTCGATATAATTATAAAGAGTAAATGCAGGAGTGGCAAAAAATCTCGAAGATCGCACTGAGTGTCGCTATAAAATCGCACATGTGAAGTTTGAGCAAAAAACAACACGCCAACCTAGAATAAAATGGACAGATGAACGGAAGAAAGAACATTTGGGAAGCGAAAAAGATGAAGCAAAAGTCCTAAGAAATGCGAATTCAAGTTCAATTGCTCTCCTCAGTGGGAACAATCGTTATAATCGTAATAATTCATTCCAAGTTTTACGTAAACTTAGTTTCTGAAACTGACTCGTTTCAAATATCAATAGCTCTAAAAATAATCTATATAGACCTCATGGGAAGATTTAAACTAGCAGGGGTTCCATTTGACTTGTCAGCTTGTCACAAAATGATTATAAAGATCTGATGGGATTATGTAACATCTCAACGGTAGCTCACGTTATCATCTGTTAAAATATTCATATAAAATGCATCTTTATTAAGCTCTATAACTGATATATTCTTTTCTTGTACTATGTTTCAAAATTTCAAATTGCTTTTCCACTTTATATAGCATAAAAAATATTTTCATATATATGATTTTTAATTTTTTTCACCATATTGTTTCAAATGTTTCGAGGGTAAAGTAGGTAATCTTTTGATTCACTCATCACTGAATAGCACCTCAGAAAACATCACCTTACATAAACATCAATAAGATTTCTTTCGTGTTATATTTTAATTTTTGCATATCGTAATTTTCTATAAAACAGCCAATAACATTCATTTTAGATTTTTAACGCTTTGCAAGAGTTATAAAATTGATATATACATCACTGTGTGCCCATATATCACATAAAACTAATGTAAAATGTAAACTGAAAAACTAAACTAATTCATTGACTAATTACTTACTTTTGTTAAATTAAATTAATTAAAACTAATTCAGAAACTAACTATTTATAAGAATTAAGTATATAATAATAAAATTATATAGGTAAAGCAATAGTAACTATTCTAATTTTAAGATCTATCTTTTCAATTATGTTTCCTAAACAAAGATAATAATTTTCTCACAAAGACAGTAGCCTTGAAATGGTGGTTTTAAATAAATATATTATTGAAAATTATAAAAAATAAATTGAAAATTATCACACTATGGTCATTACCAAATTCAAGAAATATTTCTATAGTCAAACACTGTAAAAGAATACAGTGTTCTGTGTATTATCACGACTTACCTATAAATGTTACAATGCAGTAACATTGTATAGCTCAGTTTATTCATTCTGTTGACCACCCGAAAAATATTGTCATGTTTTTGAATTATTTAGTGAAAAATGAAAAACAAGTCTAGTTTTATTCAAATTATTGATTGAAACTAATGTTTCACCAAGAGAAAGCGAAACCTCCGTGTCATTTATTGTATAATTATAAAATTATACATGCGAGGAAAATATAAAAATACTTCATAAGGGGTCAAGATGTCCTGAAGATATGCGGATTACAGATTTATATCACCTCTATTTTTTATCCATGATATATTCAGTTTTTTTATTGAATATATACCACGTTTAGTTGCATGGTGGTGCAAATATATCCCGCTCAACTGCGTCAATTATATGTCATTAGGTAGTTTCTTCAGTCTAACAAAGGAAGCTGTACACCAATGAAGGAATCATTTTCTCAAGTGGATTTTAATTCAATCTTGTTAGCATCAATTGCCTGTAGAGGAAATGAAGTGCAGGAAAATGTCAAAGGTCAATACTAATTGACCCATTGTAATGACGAGATGTTAATTCAGATTCAAGCGGTCGGCACATATGAAAAAGTATACGTGTACGTATGATTCAGAATACGTAATTCGAACATTAAGAAAGTTATACTATCAGGGCTGCAATTGGTGAAGGATGCCGAGTGTAGACACAGTTGTGGGTTCACATCCTGGCGTAGATGTTGAAAAAATAGCAGTTATTCTTGACTGAATTCTATTGATTCGATCGAATAAACAAATTAATTTTTTTTATCCAGTGGGCCTACAGTTTTACGCCGGTTCCGAACGGCCAATGGGCTTCTAATCAGTGTACATTACCCAACAATTATTATTATCATTATACTACTTAAATCATAGACGAACACATACACCAATGTTTTTACTCGAACCCGAAATCATAAAGTATTGAATTAATCAAATGATAAACTCAAATTACAAATAAATTAAAAATTAAACCACTTGACATAAGTTTCACTGAATATATTATTAATATGTAATATTGTATACTCTTAATAATGGGTTAACCACCCGAAACATATGTTGAGTTTGTAATAATATATTCAGTAAAACTTAAGTGAAGTGGTTTAATTTTTAATTTAGAATACTACTTGCTTATTAGTTTAAAAAAAGAGAAAGATTATGATTTAAATGAAAAAGAGATGTATAAAAAGGGAATAAAAAAGAGAAGAGAGATATATGAGAAGAAATAGAATGTATACATTTAAAGAAATACTTAATAAGTATTCTGAATGAAAATGAAAGACTTAACCTAATCAAACCTAACTGTAGGGATATATATATATATACATGAAATATATCATCCTTTGAAGCAAAACATTGAATTGAATATAAACTTAAATTCAAACACTTGAACTTATGATTAACACTTTATTGACTACATAGCATGACGCGTTTCGTCGTTACAAACGACTTCTTCAGATGCTTACAGAATAATATTCATACACAGAATAATTTTAATACAGAATTATTCCGTAAGTGGTTTGTAACGACGAAACGCGTCATGCTATGTAGTCAATAAAGTGTAAATCATAAGTTCAAGTGTTTGAATTTAAGTTTATATTCAATTATAATGGATTTACATCAAGTAAACGCCAACACTATTAAATATTCAAAACATTGAAGACACAGTTCTAAGGTAGAAATTGGATTGAGGTTATTTTCAAGCATGATATTAACTAATTGCAGTGGAGAATGCACTTTCTCGAATTGAAAAGAATAAAAAACGTATTTAAAACTACAATGCTTCAAAGAGATTGATCAGTTAGTTTATCGCTGATGCCCATAGAATGTGATATTTTCTGAAACATAGATTTTGAAGAGGTGATTCGTAATTTTCATAGGGATTTTGCCACCTAAATCTAGAAGGGTACCTCTTCAATCAAGATAGATTCAATGCTTAAATAGTAAGTTTTGTGTTTATATTGATTACACGCCCAATGGCCGTTCGGTACAGGCATTAAATTACAGGTCCACTGAATTAAAAAAAAAATTTCCTATCAATTTATAGTTATTACATAAATGAAAATAAATGTATATCCTTGTTTCTCCTTTTTACTGTCTACTCTAACAAAATTGTGTTCTATCTAGACCAGTATTTCCCAACCTTTTTGGGAAAATTCGTATGCCCCCGAAAAGTTTAAAAAAGTTAAAATAAAAAGATGCGAAAGAGTTAAACTCGTGTCGAGTCCATTTTCGAATTGCCCCCCTTATCAACAAAATTAAACCCCTGTGGGGTAACTGATCTAGGTAATATGGCTGCAGTCATTTCTGTAATCTTAACATATTAAATTGTGCAACTAAATCCACAAAATTAATGAATAATTAAATAATCGATATAACATTTTCTTCAATGTTGTTGTTACTGATAACTTGGAATAACTTGGAAAGTAGTAATCCAATATTGAAGATGATATCAACATTTCCTAGATAGTTGCAGATAATTAGGTAATGTTTACATATTTATTACAGCTCAACAACCCAATCAATTTGTATATTATTCGTTAAATGAATAATTTGAATGCAATAAAAGCCTCAAAGTAAATAGGTGTGTTCTAAAATACATATAATGCGGATGAACTAATTTTAAAATGTAACAATAAACAAATTGGCGCCAAAACATACCCAACAACTTGCATAATGTGAAAAGAAGAATACCAGGTAGCTTAGCCTTACACGTGCCTTTCACTTTTCAAAAGATTTCTAAAGATTCCCCGAGGAACTTCCAAATATCCATTGAGCAATATCTGTCAAGAAAGCACCTGATGTGTTAAGGCACGGGCAGCAAGAATGACGTGTGCCTTTTGTACCTGCAAGACCTAGTCTTCGATGATCCAACGAATATTAGTTAACAAGAAAATAAAATTGGAAAAAAAAACTTTTTTTTTTGAGATAATTGAAGTTATATTTCTTGAGCAAGCATTAACGAAACAGTAGAGGAAAAGAAGAAATATTTGACCTATCCTTGGACGAAATTCATTTAATTGTGAAATTCAACATATTCATTGCATATAACAAAATATGCCTTTCTTTAGAATGAATTCATGCATAAGTTATCAATTGAAAATGAAATATTAAAAGATCAAAAGAATCGAAACATTCACCAAATGTGCACAAAATATTCAATGTCATTTAACTCTCTTTGGTTCATTTTTGTATAATATTTTGTTGGTTGGGTGCATTGAATAATTTCATGAATTTAACAAATGTTTTTGATTACACGATACAGAAGTATATTTGAATAGATAACAAAATTTAAGATAATGCAAGAGATAAAGAAAAACTAATACGAATTATCAACTGAAGATAGTAAATTTTAATGATAAAACTACCCAAATAACTTACGAGAAATAAGAACCTAATAAATATAATACGTATTCAATGCAAATTTTCTCAACTTGAAATAATTTCGGTACAATAGAATAATATTACGAAAAATTTTGAACAAATTAGCTATCATAACTTTTATGGATCTAAACTTAATTTGAAAAGAATTGTGAAATAAGAATATTAAAGATATACCAGACCCCAAACATTTGAAAAATTAATAGAATAAATCACTTTTTCTGAAGTAAAAGAAACTTTTTGAAACTTTGAAACGTTTTGCAAAATTTACTGTCAAGATAAGAAGCAAAATTTCAATAAGACATATTGAGGTAGCCGTCGAAAATGTAACTGCCTAAATTTTTGAATGGTTTTATCTTCATTTATCTCTATTCTATTAATAAACTAGATGAGTGATGGATCCTCACGAGGGAGATCTGGGTTCGAATCCCGGGTAAAACCTGGACGTTCCTGTATTTAAATGATTTTCAGCGGTTAAATAAATGAATTATATGAATGGGTAATGCTCAAAGATGACGAATACAAGAAAAAAAATTGAAACAAAAAAAAACTATATGTGTTCGTATAACCATAATTCTTTTTATATTTATGTTATAATTCTCTATTACGTAAATGTCAATACATTCGGATTACGTATAAATTATTCATTTTATAGAAAAAACTGAACGAATAATACATTAAGCACACAGTGCTCTGACAATAAGCACACTTATTACACGAAAAGTTTAGGTTTTCTCTGGAAGTTACGACTCTTATCGGTTATCATGAATGTGCAATATCCCCTGGAAGATATAGCCCGAAACTTCGAAGAAAATCAATAAAGCAAAAGGAATGACTTCGGGCACAAGTGGAAGGGACGTCTTGAGATCAAAAGGCGAGTTCAGACAATAAAAACCGCAATCTCGGACGATTCAGGGATAGAAAAAAAGGAAAAAAGAATACACCTTCTAGACGTTCGTCCTTGCCGTCAGGTACAGCTAACATAGAGTAAGTATAAAGGACGAAATGATCGTTTCTCATGAGTTTCTATGTGCGCAACATTAGGTAATATTCAAGAATGGAACAGCTGACGACTGACAACAAAGGTATCCCAGGACTCTGATTCGGAATCCACCACCCACTGAAGCAATGCAAGGAAGTTTACCTCAAACAAAAAGTGGAGAGAATCGTGGGAACGATGTTTTCGACAAACCAGGTGTTCTTCAGGTCATTTAAATACGTCATATGAAAAAATTCTAAATCTATGATAACATAAAAGTTGCAAAGAGATTGGTTCATGAATCTCCTGAATGATTTAAAGTGTTAAAATGCATAAATAACTGCTCATTCGAATCATTTAAATATGTGTAGAACAAAATTCGATAGGACCATGAAAAGACAAAGATGCAACATCTCATACGTTTTGTTTTTTCATTACTCCAATATATTTGTGTTTTCATTTAAATATGTTAAAGATTGAACAAGGTATTGTTTCATCCTTATCCTAAATGTTTTCAGGGTCCTTCTCAATGTCACGAAGTGTGGATGTCAGATTAGAAAATTTGTCAAGAATTTTTCTTGACAATTTAGTAATTTTTAGTAATTATCTAAAAAGTAACTAGTGATTATACTTAAAGGTGAATAACTTAAGCTTTTTAACTATTCTGTTTTTAAATTCACTTTCTTTATTAATACATAATAATTTCACTTAATCGAAATAGCGATGGTATCGAAGTAATTCAATCTACAAAACTGTATGAAGCATATAAAATTAAAGATGCAAAATGAAAAAAATACACTAAATAAGCTTAGCCTAATATTTTTAACAGAATATATGACATAATTATGGATTATCAACCATACACTTATCAACATGAGTAGTTATGAAAATCCGAAATCCTCGTATCTTATTAAATTTCTGAATAAACAAGATATACAACGAAATAAAACGAAAAACAAAGGAAAGGCTTGAAGAATATTTGACATTGATTTCACTGAAACCAATTTAATAGTCGTTCTTGAAAATACAAACTTGAAAATGCGAAGTCAATGGACAATCTGGATCATGCGATATCAAAAAAATTTCAACGTTTACAGTAGCTTTGGTTGAGTCAAATATTGCAGCCTAATTTTCCCATAAATGATTTCACTAAAATATTGTTAACGTCTTTGGATTAATTTTAATGTAATGTTCTGAGAAGTAATAATTAGTAGTAATCCTTTACTCAATTTGTTAAATAATGCATTTCCTAGTAGCCGTTGCGAAATAAATCTTCAAATTTCGATGTTATACTTCGAAATACTTTCATTATTCTACAATTTTATTATTGTTTAATAATATAATTCGTTTTCTTTTAGACAATTTGATATTCTGTAATTAAATGTCTTGTGTTTCTGTTCTTCAGTTATTCTATATTTAAGATGATATAGAATAAAATTTTCTTGATGTTTTCTTTTGTTTTCTTTAGTTATTCATATTTCATAAAGCAACAAGCCGTTGTGTTATTACTTTACAGTAGATATAATATATCTGTGTTTGTTCTATTGTAATATTTTTATCTTTGCATCTAACGATGAAGAACTACCTAGTTTCATTATCAATAGCAAATATTTTATTATATATCTTAAATTTCAAAAGATGTCTAATGAGGTAATGGACTGTCTAAGTCTGGACGTCACAGAAAGGGGAGGATCCATCAATTGGCTCTAAACAAAAAAGTTTATAACGTTAAAGTCTCATAAATGAGAGGTTATAATAAAAACTTGTCTAAAAATCACTGACTGAACAATTCTTTATTCGACTAGTTTCGCCTTTTACATTCTTGATAATGCTGTAAAAGGCGAAACTAGTCGAATAAAGAATTGTTCAGTCAGTGATTTTTAGACAATTTTTTATTATTACCTCTCATTTAAATATGAACTATCACAGAGTAGATTCATCGTCCATTGAATTTACTCATAAGAAATGTTTTATTCGGTATTTTATTAGTGTTTCCTTTATGTATTTGTTTTGGAACCTGTGTTTCAAAAAAAAAAGTTCTCAAGCTGAATTATTCAATTAAATGAACTCATTTGGATAAAAACGAATGCGATGTATTGAAAAGGCAGGCTGTTTAAACAAAATACACACATTTAAGATATTGTTGTATCACCAAAAACGAGAAAACACTAAATTAACATATTTTTATAGGATTTTATTTTTACAGAAATTTCACACTAATAAACTTATTTTTTGGAATAAGTATGACGCCAGACTAGGCAGTCCATTGCCATTAACGTTGAACTAATTTCAAAAGAAGATGGAGGCTAAGAAAACGATCAACGTTTCAAAATATTTACTCAAATCTTTAAACAAACTTTTACCTTAGCATATCTATCGATAAGTTTTTCTAATATCAAAATAATGTTATACTTTGTACAAAACAAAAAAATACATAGAGGCCTTGAGAATTAAGTTTCCAAGGCCTCCTGTAGAATTTCATTTTATATCATCAATTGAGTTTTCTTTGTTCATAAATAGCAATTTCTTCCACTGTATATAGGCCACACAGCAGGTTGCTATAAAAATGAAATTTCATCTGGTTTCTCTGACAATTGCTTAAATGAGAACACTTCACAGTTGCTGGTAATATCAATCCCTTATACACAGGTAAAAAGAAAAGATACTGAACATCCTGAAGATTATATAAATGACCATCTCCACTGAAAGAATTTGCCATCTGCATGAGCAGCTGGACATGCCTTGACCCCTGTATACGGCACCGTTATATATTAAAATAATGAAACTATTTTAAAATCAAAATTATCTCACTAAACGTACACGTCAACTATACATTATAATTTTCAAAATTGATTTTATGTGATTTCATTTAATTTTTTTCATTAGATAGTACACTCGATACAGAAAATATCCTTCCTGGGAAAAATAGCTTTTTAATCGTACATACAGGCTTCGAATATACAGGCTGTTTAGTGAATATTTAAAAAATTGAAGGAATCTTTTCTTGACTTTTTTGACGCTCTTCCATTGTCTATAAATTCAAGATCAAATTATGAAACAGGAACTATGATTAAATGAAGAAATTGAATGATAAATTAACTGGAGTGAACTGAAAAAAGATTCTAGATTAGTATACTGAGATCTGAAACAAAAATTCTTAGTTGAAGCTGAAAATAATTTGAATTAACGAAAGAAAAAAATTATGACCATAAAATGAACATAAAATATAATAATGAAATTAAATAAATAATAAACAATTGAATATAACTTAAATTCAAACATTTGAACTTATGATTTACACTTTATTGACTACATAGCATGACGCGTTTCGTCGTTACAAACGACTTCTTCAGATGCTTACAGAATAATCCTGTATTCTGTTTCTGTATTTTCTGTAAGTTTATTCTGTATTATTCTGTAAGCATCTGAAGAAGTCGTTTGTAACGACGAAACGCGTTATGCTATGTAGTCAATAAAGTGTAAATCATAAGTTCAAGTGTTTGAATTTAAGTTATATTCAATTATAATGGATTTACATCAAGTAAACGCCAACACTATTAAATACACAATTGAATGAAATAATACAAAATGAAAATAAAACTCAAAAAAATAAAACAAAATGAAATTCTTATTGTTGACGAACAAATTGATTAAAATTAATTTCATTAAATTTCTTCATTTCATCATAGCTCTTGTTTCGGAATTTGAAACTAAATTTTTTGGCAATCGTAGTCCAACAAAATAGTGAAGAATTTAGGTACATGGCTCAACACCCTTGAACGAATCCTTTCTTATTTTAGTAGTATTTTTTCGATGTCAAATGGACGGTATTTGAGTATTTTGCATTTGAGTATCGTGAATATGAACATGTGTCATGAATAAGCCCAAAATATCTAGGCGCACCAGAATAAAATTCTTCAGAGGCAACACTACCAGACCTTAAGGTTTATAAAGTTCGCTATACTTTATTTATTTGCATTATTTGTTTTCGATTCGCTATGGCGGGTTTCAAAAATAATCAATTTCAAAGTATTCTTAAAGCATTCCAAGGTATGATACCATTGAATTTTTCACTATTTTCAATGAAAACCTTATATAAACACCTGCAATACTTTGTTTCCATTACATTGCACACAAATCTCTCAATTATATTTTTTCAAAAATTATCGAATTAAATAATAGACGAAATATATAAACAAGAATTAATATTTAAAATCTTCATCAAGCTGAGTGGAAGAAAATGTTTCATAAAAAATACAATGAACAGAAGACCCACTTTCAAGGTAACTTGTTCATAATTCATAACTGGTCCATTCTTAATTCTACCATTGCGTTGATTAAAAACCACCTGTCCAAGATGGTACAGCGGCAAATCAATGGTTCTTCCTTGTTCAGAAGGTAATCAGACAGGTGGAAGCACAGATGGACCCCATATAAAGTTCGATAATTCTTAGACGTTTACCTCGGTTGGTCGACGTACTAACAAATGTAGGTGCATGACTGCACCGTAATAACGTACCTAGCTTTTCTGTAATTTTTTTGTATAATAACATGTATCTTCGAAATAATATTAACACCAACAAATAATGTTATATCTCGATGAAAAATTAACGGAGATTCACTGTTCAAGTGTTTTCCAAAAATTCAAAGGATTTATAGAATGAAATAAATTTGTTCATCAGAAAATTTAAATTTATCTAAGAATGACAATAACATTGCTAGTGGATAGGAAAATACAAAGCAAGAGCATATTTAGAATTGAACAGGAAATGTTTCGATGTAGATGAAAAAGATGAGATGAACTAACTGTGGAGATCGGTGTGTCTCAGGGCTCCAAACTGTGACCCCTTTTATATAATATATACCAATGATATGATCCAAGAAACCAAAACGAAAATACTGCGAAAAATTAAGAAACTAGTGGTAGGTTGAGTGAAATAGCATAAAAAAAGATCAAAACAAAGTAGCAAATGATACAGCAGTTGAGAACATTGAGAAAGAAAAACAACTCTAAAGCTCTGGAGAAAACCTGAACGAACTACTGCCGTTCAAATATTCTGTTTCGGTTTTTTACCAACATAGAAAATATCTACATAAAATATCGGTGTTTTTTGTGACATTTTGGACATTAAAAAACAGATTTTTTTTTATCAGTTTTATCGATTTTTATCGGTAAGTAAGAAGAGTGACAAGATACTTCGATATTTAAATTGCTTGTAACCTTACACTGACGCCGGCTAAGAATCAGTCATTCAATCTTCACAAGTTAGTTTGAATTAAATAATATTGTTTCTTGACAAAAGTTTACTTTTGTAAAAGTGAACCAAATGTTTTTAATTCAATAAACTTAATTGTAATAATTTAGTAATAATTAAGTAATATTTTAATATATATTAAATTATTACTTGACAATTGTTTCGGGATGTTACTTCATTTGAGTCTGGCTTTTGAAAATGACACCCCGAAATGATTTTCAAGCAATAATTCAATATAATTTTTGAAACTACGCAAAGTGGTTTTATTCACTGAAATTGAGTTGTGACAATTACATAAAAAATCTATTCAAAGCATTCGAAGACGAATGATAAAAATTGTAGCGAAATTTTTATGGCAAACATTCTGTTACACTAATCTTGAAACTAAAACTTAACTTTTTCTTTGAATAATATGTAGTCTAATAATGATGATATGAATACTGTTTACCCTGTGTTACAGTCTGCAAGTTTCGTAAAACTATCTAGTCTATTTCAAAGTAATTTGAAATTACACAAATTTATATTAAACTATAAAATCCTGTAGGTTACAGAAAATAAAGCAGAAACGAAGATATGATTTCCAACTGTTCAAATCAATAGATTTCGATTAATTTCTGAATATTATATTCAATAAGAAAACGTTGACTTTTTAGCTGTCTTAAAATATTGGACCATATTCTCAAAAAAATTATAACGGCTTGCCGTAATCATTTGCTGAAAGACAAACAAAATATTTTGGTACCTATATATATTTTGAATGAGTGAAGGTAAATTTCGAACCTTAACTCCAAATTTCATTCCCAGCTGTGTATTTTTTACAATACCTGGAACGTGAAATTATTGTAAAAAATCAGAGAGGAACTTCCAAAATAACTACTTCATTTATGCGCACTTTATATCGTGAAAGTACCCCTAATATATATTCTCTTCGAGCAGATGACAGCCGACCGAACATTGCAATAAAAAGACATCTGCAAAATTCGAAAGGCAATGGAATTTTCCAGTAATTTCAACCAAATGTTGCATTTCGAAAATTAAGAATAATAAAACCTGTAGAATTTAACAACGTGCGGTAGATGGTTTTCTGATTCATAGAAAACCTTCGAGCAACAAGTTTGGTCGACACATTTTTGACAGGTGTCGTTGTATAATGCAAAACGTGAGAATTCCCAAACGCTTCCGGAGTACTTAATCCTTAAATAATTGAGGATTGACATGGCGAATATATATATTCAAAAACATTTTGAAAGCATGAAAAAAAAGCAAGAAAAATGAATCACCCACAAACCACATAAAATCTGAAAATTAACAAATCCCCCTTCATAAAGAAATTGAATATTTAGGTTTAATACTGGATAATGAAGTAAATTCATTGCACACACGACAAAACAATCATAAAAGCAGAAGCCAATTCGCATCAAAACTTCTTTCCAAATCCAGTCGAATCAATAAAAAGTTATAAGTTAATTATCTATGAACAAGGTATTCGTGCAATTATAACATACGCAAGTTCAATAAGGAGTAAGACTCAAAAAACACACTACCTACCAAAAACTAGACAAATGACAATAGACTTTATACCTTAGACTTATCACCAAAAAAACTAAGATACATACATACACAAAAATAACAGAACTTCATGATACAATTAATACAGAAATCTTCAAAACCCTTGTTCATAACTTAACTGAAAAAATTCTACACAATAACGACAAACAAATAGAAAAAAATAGAACACCTGAGCATGGGTTCCTTAGAAAACATAAAATCAAAAGTCTTTTGATTTTATTAATATGCGCAGTCAAAAGGCATGGCGTATTAATAAAGTTATATCAAAAAAATGTGTGGCACTCGGGGACATCGTGGTAAGGTTATTGCATAAAATTTATCATCAACTTATGCAATTAAAATTATTTATTTATTTTTTATTTATCCAGTATTTTTTTTTCTTCGATATTAATTCAAGTTACACTTTTTGAGCGTGGCGACCAATAGAAAACAATTTTTTTCTTTTAATGAATAAATGAGAAGTTAATATCGTTTAAAATATTTTTATTATCTTACAATACATGTAGAAATTTTTATCATTAAAACTATAGGTTTATGGTAACTGATATAAGAAACATATATTTGAGACTTGATATACTCTAAATATCTGGAAAATACCGCGTCAATGGTGGTGCATTTTGTTGTGGATTCGTGTGGATCATTATTCATTTTCAAATTCAATTTTTCCGAGAGAAAAGTTGTCAACCGCTCTGATTTTTTATCAGCGCAGTTGATGCGCAATGTAAATTGCTACCCTGACTATGTGTAGGCCATTTCTAAGTTTGCATAAAATCTTCAACAAATGAGCGCCTAACATTAACATCGCTAACATGTGCAATATTAATTTCAATATTAGGAGTCATAATATTAACAATATTATTATTATT
This sequence comes from Henosepilachna vigintioctopunctata, assembly GCA_030704895.1. Lineage (NCBI taxonomy): Eukaryota > Metazoa > Arthropoda > Insecta > Coleoptera > Coccinellidae > Henosepilachna > Henosepilachna vigintioctopunctata. The sequence goes on from JARQZJ010000093.1 coordinate 1,092,615, forward strand.
TTGGTAAATAGCTATAGGTACCACCTTTTGGAACAGTATTTCGTTTGAATTTAACAATACAATAGAAATTAGGTATTTCAATCGGATTATCATGCGCCATACAAGTTTCGGTATACACACACGTTAAGCGAACGCTCAGCCGAGCTACATGGTAAGCGGAGTGGGGGTGTTAGGTTTTATTTTCGTTACGGAATTTTTTGATTCGGTTGCCGCGATAAAAGCTATGCAATACCTTAAAAACAAATTATTTCTCTATTTATTCATTTATTTTTTTGCTCCCCAATAAAGCGAATTGTAAAGTTGAATTTCACAAGATCAGCAAGGAAACCGTTGTGTTTTATTCAACGGGTCAACCTAACTATCATACCAAATGAACAATGAGAAATATAAAATCATTATTACATATTTCGATAGGAAAATAGAAGATGAAAATATCAGGTGAAACGATACCGTTAGGAACTTATCAAAATAACAAATAAGTTTATTTTTCGTACACATACATATCCCCCTGTTTATTACGAAATATATATTCATTAACGAAAAAAATAAATAAAATGTATATTTGAAAATGCTGATAATTGAAATTATTCTAAAAAAAATTTAACCCAAAGGATACTGTTAAAAATATTATACTATATAGTACATAATATTATATAGTTCATAAAAACACGGGAGAAAAAGAAACATCTACTCTCTGCAATTTTAATGTATACTAAAAAATTATGTCAACAAATTCAACTACGAAGTCATTATTATGAAAGAATTTAATATAAAGGTAATGATTTTCACAATAAATAAATTAAGTTATTAAATTAACATTTGAGTTGTTTTGTAATTTAATTTCATTTGATTACAATTTATACAGTAATCGTAAATACAGCGTACTATAATGTAATTTTAACCGTAATATATTTTGTGTAAATTCCCACACAAGTTTATAACTTTAATTAGGTCATCATTAGATATAAATAATTTGGTTTATTCGGATATGATGCAATAATTTTCTGTAAAATAAGCTAATTAAGATTCATTTATCGAAAAAAAACCACTTAGCTTAGTTTGGCAGAAATATATTGTTACTTTGAACAAACATTTTCATTAAACATGGTTTCACCTAGAGAATAGGGAATATTCAATCAACCTAAATTAATATTCATTTGTTTATTTTGGCTTCTTAGATTACTATCACTATTTCTTACTATTATTTTGTTAGTTTAGTTGGGTGAAAACTGTAAAGGAAAAGTTGATAACCTATATGGAAAAACAGTGAACAATTCAAATAAATCAAATTCGATGGCAACAAAATAAAATAATCATGTACATGCCATTGAAATGGCAGAAACTTCAGAAAAATAACAGATTCATCGTATTAAACTTAGATAGTAGGATTGATGAATATTGACTTTTTCACCGCAAAAAAAGTTCTAGTTCATTTTCTTCCGTTATTTTGTTTTATAAATTTGTTTTTATAAATATTTAGAAAATATACGCTATGTATTTCGGTTATCATCAGCTTTTGCAATGAGCGAAGTGATATTAAATATCGATATTTTTAGGAATCTGCGGTTTTCTATGTACCAATATGTATGTACATCCTCTATAAAAACTATTAGAGAAAATTGTTATGGACTCGGCAGTGCGAGTAGCAGTGATAATGATTGCATGTAAACTACTTATCACGATGAAGAAAATCCGATGAACTGAATATACTTAGACATAAATCTTGATACAATAATCGATAATGTTTTTACCAAAATTGTTTTTCAACGAATAAGAAAAATATTCGGATTGATGATATTCAATTCCCATCCATGTGTAGAACTCCGAGCTAGGTTCGAAAAATAAGTCGAAATAGACTATCATCAGGTGGCTGATACTGGGGGCTATTTCAAATCTTTCGAACTTATACGTCTACATGGTAACAGGTGAATGGGGCGCAGCTACCAGCTTGCTCTCGATGATTTTAAATATAATTAAGTTGAAGGGCATCTGCAGAATATATCGAGAAATTTCAATTGCCGTACTGTGCAGGTGAAGAAATACATTAAAAACGATAATAAACTTCACCCACTATAAAACGTTCTCCCAACAATTGCAACAATGCCTAAACTCATTATGTTACAATTTTATTTTACTGCATAATTGCCTATTTTAATAGTTTTAGTTATATTGCTAGTGTTTGAATATAGTAAAAGATGAATTTCTTATGATAATGTTTCATTTTATGGTCTTTTATAACTACATCTCATCTTCTCACGCTAGATATCATTTAATTTAAATTACTAAATAATGAGCACCATATTTATTTGGTAAAATTGCTCGCAAATTATGACAAATATAGAATAATACTATAAAAATAACACGCCTACACAATAAAATGCTACTTCACTTGTGAATTTTGAATCTGAAATTTGTATATTGGTGCTAAATAGTCCATTGTGCCTCTATAATAGTAAATAGTGCCTTTGAAATGGGGTAAAACCCTGAAACATTTGTCAAGCAATATACACAATGTCGTGAAAGCGAACTAAGTTTTTCATTAGATATATAAACAATATTTCCCAAAGATATCAGCGAACATTCAAACATCTTTAGTAAAATTTGTGTTGTAAACTAAAAATAATCAGAGAAACTTTTGAATCCTTGACAATCTGCACACACATTGCATTGTAATCAAAACTATTCTGCAATATTTCATTTAATTGATTGATCAATACATCAGTCAGCAGACAATAACAAATATAAAAAAAAACAATAAAAACACCTCAATTTCTTCATTCAAATGAAGAAGAGAGTGAAAACATCAAGTAAATACATAGAATTTATTTTTCAATAGCAATTTTCAATATCAACTATTCACAAATTTCATTTCATTATACTTCAGATACTACAGATTCATAAAATAAATAATTCTGTAAGTTGTAATCTATCCACTCATTCCAATTTAGTGTATTTTTCCAAATACTTTATTTCGATAGAAGCAAATGAAATCAAACACGTAAAGATGACTCTCAAACAATTTCATAGTAACATTTCAATTTCCTAAATTAATTTAAAAACTTGAAAAAGTCGGTAAGTAATTGAACGACCGAATAAAAATCTGCGGTTTCGAAATGGGAACTCCACGTACTTATTTCCTTTTTTCTGTACAGAAACAATCTACTGTGAAATTGAATCGAAGGGAATTTTGAATACAATTTTGTCGAGTTGTATTGGAGATATCTTCCACCAATGTATCAGACAATTTATGGAATTCGAAAAGCTTCAAAAATCATGCTATTAGACGTGTCTCATAGAATGAGAAACGTGTAACGTTCAATATATATATATATATATATATATATATATATATATATATATATATATATATTTTCTTATATATATATATATATATATATATATATATATATATATATATATATATATATATATATATATATATAAGAAAATGAACACTAGAACATTTATTCGAAAAATTCAAATTAACCAAAAAAATGTTATAGTAGAGCTAGATATGTGAACGTGTACGATGTGATGACTCCATTATCATATTGAATATTGAAATCGATGCCACATCTGGTGGAAGTACGAGACATACGTTTCGTTCTGCAAGGAACTCGTCAGTAGCACCACGTCCATAGAAGTGAGGCAACGATTTCAACCCCCAAGCATCTTCTTATGACTCCAAGTGGAATACCGTAAAGTAATGAATATTTCACAATTCCCTCTAAAGGAATCAGTAGAAAACATCTCTCAGATCATAGACACACCAATCATCGAACGTTCCCATCTTTTCTATACCCGTAGATATCTACTAAATTGCAATGTCTATTTGACAAATGTCACCATATGATGTTTTCAAATGTCAATAGGTTGCGTTAGCAATACGCTCGCGATTGTTCCCGTAACAACCGCGAGTTGTTAATTTGTAAATTTAGTTAATTTGCGTACTACTAACGCAACCTTTTGACATTTGAAAACATCATATGATGACATTTGTTCTATACCTACGGGTAGGTATAGAAGATATGTGAAAGTTCGATGCTTGGTGTATCTCTATTCTGTGAGATGTTTTCTACTGACTCCTATAGATAGAATTGTGGAGTATTCATTACTCTACGATATTCCACTTGGAGTCATAAGAAGATGCTTGGGGAATGAAATCGTTGCCTCACTTCGATGGACGTCGATTTTAATATTTCTCTAACATTTATCCCTTGAATGATAATGGAGGCATCACATCGTACACGTTCACATTTTGGTTTTGTCACCTGGCTATTTATACTACTGAAGTTGTTTCACGATTGGATATTCCACGTTTGATAAAATACTCTATTCCTCATTAATAATGATCAACAATAGAAAAATGAATAATAATGAAATTAAATGAATAGTATCTCAATAGATAACATTAACTACATCAAAGTGACACGTATAAAAACTTTACTTTGATCTTAGAAAAAATAAACTAAGATATCCAAAATGAAAATACAATGTCGTCACAAATAATAAATATGTATTATGAAGATGTTTTCTTATGTCTTGAGAGACCATCTTCATAATACGAGTACATTTATATCTAATTCATAATTGGAAATTAATATTCTTGCGAATAACATGCCTTAAAATAAAAATTTTCCTAGTAGATTTTTCGCTACAATTTGCCGGGAAACATCAACTAAAAATAATTTTTTTCATTTTAAGATCTGTTAACACTATTAACAAAAAGCTAACAATATTAATTTTAAGGTAAAATATATACAGACAAAAAAGTATCAAGAAAAATATACTGCAAACGACATAAATTGCGTTCAAATAGAAACCACCAATTTTCCGGAGGCCAAATATAAAATAGTATCAACATATACATAGTCCTTGATAGTAATAACAAAATTCCCAACAAAAAATATTATGATTTCAAGCTAAAAAACAGAAACCAATGAATTGAATGAAACCTATTCAGTTTTATATACACTGTTGAAAAGTGCAAAAATAGAACCTGCAATTATTAGTCCGGCCAACACCTGGGGGCAATATGGTAATACAATTTAAGAGAATACGAGCCACCTGCCCTTTGAAGAAACCCCTATCATAGTCGCGACTTTCTATACATTCGCCATTACGAGCGCAGAAAAAAACTCGTACAACATGATGTACGATTAAGTTTGGGGCAGGTGGGTCGCGATTCTTTCTGTCGGTCAAATTCATGGAAGTCCCGTCCGGCACGTTCAGATGAAATAACCGTACAAGACAACGCAGGTGAGTCAAAATTCAGTGTGGAGGCGTTGTTACTTTCTCGATTAATAATTTTATTCGAGATATTTACAGAAGAAACCCCATTTAAGTTCCATGTTTCAAAACGGCTACAATGAATATAATACGTATATGTATAGCGAATTTCCTAAGTTCGAACGAGTTATTGGAAAGCTTTTCCAATATTCAAACAAATGTTTAACAATATCTGCGTATATTAGAGCTCAATATATAATATATACAACAATAATAACACTGGGGAACAAATTTGTAACATAATTTTTGTTAACTTCGATTATTAGGCTGTTGTAGAGGTAAATTGACATGCTGATTCCAAAACTTCAAATAGTTTTTTTTATGACGTCAACGTTTTTTCTACAGTTGTTGCAACTTTTAGCATCAAGAGTGTACTTGTTAGAAAAGTCACCTATTCGATCGAAAGAAAGTGCATTTCTGCAGTTCTTTGAGTGCTGGAATAAGTAGCACATCCTGTTCCTTGTTGAATACTGATGATTACTATTCAATTTAATGAACCTATCTTCATTTTCTTTAACATACAACAAACATCTATAAATATATAAACACGGTAAGGTGAGTAAATGATAAATAAATAGGACATTCAGTTTCTTTGCATGAACACTACGAAGACATAAAGAAGGTCATTGACTAATTTCAATGTAACTTACACTAATGGATCATCTGTGTTGACCTTAAAGTTTGTTTGTTTGTTTTCTTTTTGGCCAGCAACGCGGATTTACCAAGTATCCCTGTTTTCTATGTAAGTGGCATGTATCAGAGCTCGTGAGAAGCATTGTGTGCAGTCAAAGTGGACGCCAAGTCCACTGTGGACTTGTTTGACGTCCAAGTGGACCTCAAACCTGGTGATCCAAACATTCTAAATCAGCCACTTATCGACAGAAACAAACATTATATTTCCGCCATTGCATATAAAACTAGGTCTCACAAAGCAATTTGTTAAAGCTTTGTCAACTGAAAGGGACTGTTTTAAGCATAGCATTTCGGCATTTCCTAGCTTGTTATATGAGAAGATGAAGGCTGGTGTCTTTGATAGGCCACAGATTCGGCAACTTATTAAAGATGATCGTTTCATTGAAAAATGACCAAACTTAAAAAAATGCTTGGTTGGCATTCAAGAGTATTGTCAAGGACTTTCTTGGCAACACACGAGTCCGGAATTACGTCGAAATTGTTCAAAGCTCTTAGAAAGCTTTAAAAAACTTGGCTGTAACCTCGGTATCAAACTTCATTTCTTTCATAGTCATCTTGCTAACTTTCCAGAAAATCTTAGCGCTATTAGTGTCGAACAGAGTGAGAGATTCACCAAAGATTTGAAGGTCATGGAGGCAAGCTATCAAGGTATCATGGGATGTCAGTATGATGGCTGACTACTGTTGGAGCATCAAGCGAGAATGTCCCCAGATTGAACATTCTAGAAAAGTCATAAGCGAAAATTTTTACCCTAATATCTTTTTAAATTTTTTGTATAAACACAATTTAATTTTAATATTATAATAACCTTTGTATGAATAAAATATTCTAATATGTTTGGTTAGTACCCACTAATTTCCTCTACATGCCCATTTTGTATGACTTTTAGGGTGAAGAGAGGGTATCCTGTAGTTCAAAAACTTGACGCGGTAGAGAAAAATTGATAACATTTTTGAATTCAAAGACCAAAATTCAGTCAAAAACAAGTCACAGATCTAAGACAACAAAATTGCTGTTCCCCAGTGTAATTTAACACGCACTCCTTCACTGGGACTCTAACCCGAATCCGACCAAAGTTTGGTATTGTCCGACCAAGCTATGGAGGCACATTCAGCTATGTTGCATGAACAAGCTTCAACTTAGTTTTGAATATAAACTAAAGCTTTTGGTACTTAATTCTTATTTCTTAGTATTAGATATTCGACGACAATAAAGTTTGAATTTTCAATCAAATACAATATGTTTTCTTTGTAGGGAATAGCCCACCATAGCAAAATATATTCAGAGTTACATACCTACGTTATTTCATTTCGAAAATGATCACAAGTATTTCTTATTTCAATAAATAATGATTCTTACTGTTTTCAAATTGTTGAATATGATATAAATTGATTAATTTGATAATCTCAAATGATAAAAAAATGCCGAATTTCAGGGATACGAATTACATTGTATATGTATTTGAATGATATTGAAATACATATATAATTTCAACAAAGAATCAATCTGATCAGAAAAAATGAGAGATATATTTAGAAAAGCAGTTTATCGATTTAATTGTATTGTTTGTTGTTGTATTCGAGAAATAATATTGGAGGAACAATAAGTTGAATTTCAACAATCCTGCTGTCCTACACTGAACCGGAAGAAAGTCTTTTGCTTCGGGTTTGAAAAAATAGGCGCCATCAGAAGAGCCGGAGCAGTTTCTGGTATCTAAGAACGTTTAGCGCTCTAAATTTAGTTATTAGATTATAATCACATTTGATGGCACCCACTGAACTCTTATGACATATCAATCCACTTCAACAAAACACTTCGACAAAATTACCCACATTTTTTGCCCAAAGCACAAAAAGATATTTTGCTGAAACCTCACCCGACCACACTTTCCGGTCGTTTCCCGTATGTCGATGTTTTTCTCTTGAATTATCTGATTATTTTACAATTAGTAACAGAAAATGACACCTAGTGGAAAATTAAATAACATATTATTTCATTTTTTGTGGCCTAGTTATGTAAAAATTGATATCTTTCTCCACTCCCATTGTTGAATTTATTTCTGTTATTACTGTGAAGCACGTAAAATACGGATATGCCATAAAAAATTCAAAATTGGTAGTTACATGAACTGCCGATAGAACTGAAAAGTCCGAATTTTCCGTACTAAAATTCTGGTTCATTCCCTGATTTTGACATCTATTGATACTTCAGTAACAATTATACGAATGTTATAAGATTTTTTTATTATTCCAATATATTACTTGTTCTACAAGATCCTGACAAAATATAGATACAATTTAATTGAAATAACGTTAATCATATCATTTATGTATATACTTACCAGTACCAATACTATCCATAAATAATCATATTAATTATGTATAGTATTGGTATCTACATAAATTTCGATGTTCTTGATTTTTAATAATACTTTCATTGTTTGCATCATTGTTACCTTAATTTCAACAATTCTTAGTCGTTTATTAATAATAACTTAATTTAAATTTCTTAAAACTTTAACATAGATTCACGGATGAGTAGATTTACCTATTATTGAATATAATTATTTATTAATGAATTATTTGAATTTAAGCGTTCGGTTTATTTGAGCTCATAATTCATAAGTTATATATTATTCACATTTTTTCAGTTTATATATTTTAATGTACATCTGCATGGGAACAAAAACTGTAAGATGGCATGTCAGTCAAATGAATAAATAAATTATTAACTGACATATATAATTGAGTACCTATATTCAGTACCCAATAATTTTTGATGAGTTCGAAGTGTAAAGAAATTTGATAGTGTAACCTATAAAGTTATCCAATAGGATTTATTTCATTTAATTAATGAAAATATAGTTTATATGTATATATAAAAGGTTTTTTTCAATATTTTCAGCGAAAACGGGTAATAACTAGTTTAATTTAATAGTATAATAATTAGTTTTCACAAAATTGCAATTCGCAACGAAACTTCAACTGAAAAGAAGACTTTTCAAGTAAAAAAGCATGTTAATGCGACAAACATCAAGAAAAAACTATAGATGAGCAACAGGCAATAACAACATATATAAAAATATACGTATATAAAATTAATCATTAATATTCAATTCCACAATAATTTTAAAACGTATTTTAGGAGAAAGCATAACTGAGAAAACCTTATTGCATATTCATTGCGTGATTGAAATTATCAACACTGTAATTTCATTGATAATTACTGTAAAATATATTATTTCTTTCATTGCATAATAAAAAACTGAAATCGCACAACATTTATATACAATTATTATAAGTGCATAATTTCGCTAATTGAATAAAAAATTCTGTTTTCGACTAGGAAGAAGTTCATGTTGTAAATATTGATGTTTGTTGTTTCGAGTTGCCACTTCTAGGAAAAAAGTGTAGATTATCGTTTCATAGATAATATAAAAATATTCTAAGGAAATACAGAAGTTTAACATTCGATAACAAAGGTGAATACGAGAATTGTAGGTGTTTCACAAAAACTTGACAATTACAGATTCGTTAAAATATCAAACTGCATAATGCCTCGGACAAACTGTTACCTTAAGTTATCCCAACCGGAACCGAAAACCAACTTCCGTTCGCCCATCCGATGCGTTTAACGTTCACGTTCGCTTCCCAATAGGATGTATCATATATCTTGGACAGAGCAGGCTTTCATTTGCCTGCCAAATTTAATAATCTTTATTTAAGGTTCTCGTAATACAATTATATAGGTGAAAAAATAGTATTCTAATTTTAAAATCTATCTTGTCAATTTTGTTGCCTAAACAAAGATAAATACATTTTCTCACAAAGACTGTAGCCTGTGGTGAGTAATATATGTATATATATATATATATATATATATATATATATATATATATATATATATATATATATATATATATATATATATATATATATACAAGTGGCGCCTAAGAATGGCTCCAAGGGACCTGAGGGGCCCGAGCCCCCTCAAAAATTATTTTGTGATCTCATCCCTGCAACAACTTGAGGAAATTATTAAATATTCTGCTGTATAAAATCTCCTTGTATCTAGAACATATCTAATATAAAAGCTTCCAGTATCTTGAAAATAATGAAGAACTTTTACAGTTTTCCGAAACATTTTTAGCAAAGGATGAAAAAAAGCAGACAAATGTCAGGCTGCAGTGAGTCAATGTTACAATTCGAGACTTATTTCTTTTTACGTTTTTATTGCCATACCAGTGAAACCAGTAGAGGATGTCAATGAAAAAATCAATTCCTTCATCTAAATGTTGCTGATTTGGAAAAAAGATGTGAGGGCTTGATTTGTATCCGCAATTGAAGGCATGAGAGCTATAAACAATTTGGGAATTGTGTTTAAAATAAAAATCTTCACAAGTTGATGATCCTTCGCTTTCTCGGAGGCGATGTATACCAAAGAACTTTGGTAACAACGAAGGCAGCTCACTGCACAATTTTGTAAGCCAAAATTGAAAAAACAAAAAAGCTATTTATATTAAAGTTTGTGACACGGTGCAATATTTCATTAATGATCGGTTTACATCAACTGAACTCACACAAGTCATTGCAATGCTCGCTTTTAGTGGTCGAATGTTCAGGGTTCTAATGTTGATCATATAACTTTAAAATACCTTAAATAACTTTGAAACTCACTATTTTTCATAAATTCTAGAAAATTTTTCGAGACAAGCTATACGGGCTATTAAATATTCACTGTCGAAAGTGATGTTTGTTTTTTGCTGACATTTGTGTATACAGTTCCCTGAAAGTTTCATTTCAAATATTTCAATATTTTTATTTATACATTTAGACCTAGACGTAGAAAAATTTCATTTCTCCTTTTTCTTCAGAAATTATAGATTCATCATAACTTTCAAATGAATAGCTTTCATTAAATGACAGTTAATGACAAAAACAAATTGATCATGAAAATTTGGCTAATTATCTAGTTTTGTTATTTTTATCATTTGTTATTGGTAGATAACGAATTTATAGAGATTTTTTACATTTAATTGGGTTTTCATGAATTCGCCCAAAAAGTTCATATAGATAATATGCTTTTAAGTGCTTTATACGTTCGATTTCATATCGTTATTATTGTTTGTTGATTTTGGTGTGTTATTTTGATAAATTCTTTAAATCATTACAAACTGAATTCAATTGTTTTTATCTTTCCTGTCATTGATTTTTTTGATAGTAAATTCAATGACACAAAAGATATAAACCAACTAAGTTCTGAGATAGTTACTTAGTTACGTAATCATTGATCCCTTATTTGTTATTATAAATGGAATATATAGTTTTGAAATATTTATATCTAATGAATATTTTATCAATTTTTGAATCATTCCATGAATTCCATGTTAAGTTTCTAGTTTTAGTTCACACAATAACATTCATTAAGAATTAAACATCTAAATAGATTCACTTCAAATGTCAAAAATGTACTTTCCTGTAGGACTTCAATTTATTCTTTGCTTCACCAGAGGGTAAAATGGATCTATGCAGTACATTCAAAAGAAGCCTCATTTTAAATTAATAGTCGATAAAAATTCGTCGTTGAGTGTTATTATTCTGAATTTAATTCAATTTATAATCACATTATCTCATTATATTTACGAATAAATAATAACATATTGCGACACTGAGTCCACCCCTGGCGCTACTTCAGAAGTAGTTCATATCAAAGCCTTACCACTTACGCTATATTTTTACCTGATGCTCATTATTTATTCCCCTTTTCGGAAGAGAAAGTGTGCCCGTTTGTCTAAGGCAACAATATCCACCATCGGACAAGAGATCACCTGGATGAAAATGTGCATTTCAATTTCACCCCTATATTTATCATTACTTTCGACCCCCTTCAATATTACTTATAACTCGCATTCAGAAATACTTTTCATCTTCAAATTTTTATCACCTGGACGTAGGGGCGGAGGTGGATGTCGAGTTATTCTAGTCCAATTGTATCGGTATTCAGTCCAAAAACATATTTTCACTCTTTCCCCTAGGACAGATGTGCGAAAATATGATAATCGACTTTTGAAATTCACGAAATATACGAAACAAGGAATCAAATTGAAATACGAGTAGACATATGTTCTTTTATTCGGAAAAATTAAATAAATTGTTCAGATTTGAATCCCACTTCTGATATTGACAATTCAATAAAACTCTGGAACAAATACAATTTGCTTCGCGACAGGCAATATTCAACATGAAATATAAATTTCTAACAAAATTAGAAGGCTATAATATATATTCCAAATGGCTTGTTTTAAATATTTTTGCTGTAACTTATGTCGTTTTTAAATAAATTTTCATTCTGGATATATTGAGTTAATATGATTTTTATAGCTAATATAAGAATATATTCATTTCATCTTGACAGGGTAGAACCTTTTTAATAAAATTTCAATTGAATGAAGAGCGTTGATTAAAAAAAAAACTTCAGTTTCTGATCTTCCTGCACAACACAATTTCATTTCGCATGATAGTCTACATCAATTTCAATTGAACTTCATTTACGCAAGTTACTACCCGATAGTCAACCTATCCAACATTAATATCTATATATGTATACCATTAATCTTCCATAACATTAATTGGTAAAAATTAAAATATTTTTAAGAATTTTGTGAGAGAAAAACGACATATATTATTGACATAAAAACATTTTCGAAAACTAAAAAAGATGCTTCAACATCGAATTAATAATAATAATATTTATTTAGCAATATTAATTGCAAAATAGTATATACATTCAGGTCCAAAATATATTATTTACAATTATATGTTTAAAACGAACTTAGCTAATTTACGCTTGAATACTTTGAGGTCACAAAGCAAGCTTACAAACTTGCATGTAGAAATTGTCAGCATTTCTTGTATTATAACTGTGCACATCAATGACACATGTTACATTTTTTATTATTCTATATGGTAACAATTTGTGTTTAACTTTAAATATAAATATTATATATATATATATGAGCAAAAAGTATTCTCTGTTTGACTGACATTAGTTCTAAACAATAAAGCATGCTTTGGATTGGAGTATAAATATCACATTTCAAAATTATTCGCATAATTCTATTTTGTAAGTTTTGTAACTGTTGAGTTTTTTCTTTACTCAATCCCAATAACATAGTGGAACAATATTCAAAGTGTGGCATTATTATTGACTTAAAGAGCAATAACTTCATATATGTCGTCAGATTTTTCCAATTCTTTTGAGAAAGTTGATTTTCTTGGACATTTTAGACGATTTAGATTTTAGACGATTAGATTTTAGATAAAATAATTTTTTTTATTTTTCAATTCTCTTTTATGAAGATTAATGTAACATGAATAAAACTAATTATGAATAATATTGAAATTGAAATTTAATTATTAAAATAAATCAATTTATATTGAAGTTGCTAATTATTATGTTAGTAAGGTCTGGAAAACGTCCAGACCTAGCTAATCAGACCATCAAACGTAAAAGACCTAGAGAAATAGCTAATCAGACCATCAGAAATTCACTTAACATAAAAGAGAATAAAAGTCAAATTTTTAAATTATACATTCAACTCAGGATCTCGTTGAAGACGATTCGGAAGAAAAAGGTATTTCTTTCAAAAAAATTTGACAAAATGTCGATTAATATCCTACCTATATTATTTACCACTGTTCTTAACAGAAATACTAATCATCGTTGCAGTAATTAATCTAAGAAAAAAAATCTTGGCTGAGTATGAGAACATACTCAATATCATGAAAAACTGAATGTTTGGTCAATAATTATAGGTTATATCAATCCTCCAAATACTAGTTTACTTTGAGAAACTTTTTACTATTCAGCACTCATTACACTAGGATATGAACGCTAACGACTTCCAAACACAAATTGGAGTTGTAATCTTCTACATTACTCATTTTTATCTTGAATATAACCATCGAACTCACAGATATAAACAAACGTCCATATTTCACCTGAGATTTAAAGCAGGCACAAATTAACTGAAAGAAGATTTTAATGGCTATATGCATGTACCATATAAAGGCTCTACTGTCCTTCAAAGAATAATGTTAGAGTACTTATACTGAATTCGATAACACGCCAAATAAAAGCACAATATAGACTGTTTCATTATCTAAAGTAATTAGAAGTTGTGCTGAGTTTATTGCCAATTGAAGTAATTAAATAGGTACGGATATAGACGTGTGAGAAATCGATGCTTGACGTTTCCATGATCTGATAATTTCTACTAATTATGGATGCAATTGTGATCTATACCATACAATACTTCATAATTTTGCTTCATAATAACAAGACGATTCAGTGATATAGACGTGTGAGAAATCGATGCTTGACGTTTCCATGATCTGATAATTTCTACTAATTATGGATGCAATTTTGAGAGATTACAATTTCTACTAATTATGGTATAGAACCATACAATACTTCATAATTTTGCTTCATGATAACAAGACCATTCAGTGACTATAACCTCAACTAAGATATACATTTTGTGGTTTTATAGTATCTTTATATGACTAATTTGATATTGCTTTTATTAGTCTTGAAAATGAAATAAAAAATTTCGAACTTCAGAAAATATAACAAAAGAGTAAGCGTTCATTTTTGCTGCTTTCCCAAAGCAATATTTGATTATATGCAACAGGAAACATGTAATTTTCCACTTATAAACGATCATTTTATTATAGAATATGAAACAGCATATTTTGTGCCTTTATCAAGTGTAGGATATATTTCAATGTTTCCTAATATTATCCTCAGGATTGTGGAGGTGTCACCTGGTATATGCACCAATTGCCAGCTTCAATATAATATTCTGTTCGCTGATAATTTTTTAATTTAAATAAAACTAAGTAGTTTTTCGAATTTCACTATAATTAATTCAAAATATGACAATATCGTTTCGCCAACACAGTGGCTTCATCAGATGTTGATGATAAACTGAGCTATTACATTGTGGACTGCGTATATTTATCCTGAAGTGCGTGGGGTGGGAATGACCATAGAACAATGTTCTTCTTTTACAGGGGATGACTATAGAACATATTTCTTCTGAATTGTGGGGGATGACCATAGAATAGTTTTCTTCGATTGCATTTTTACTGGAATAAATTTAATAACGGAGAATTATTCATTAAAATTTGATCATTTAATAAAATGTTGAAGAAATTGAACAGTTTATTAAATGATCAAGTTTTAATGAATAATTCTCCGTTATTAAATTTATTCCAGTAAAAATGCAATCGAAAAAGGTATTCTATGGTCATCCCCCACAATTCAGAAGAAATATCTTCTGTAGTTATCCCTCTATAAAAGAAGAACATTGTACTATGGTCATTTCCACACACTTCAGGATAAATGCAAGCAGTCCACAATGTAATAGCTCAGTTTATCATCAACATCTGATGAAGCCACTGTGTTGGCGAAACGATAGTGTCATGTTTTGAATTAATTATAGTGAAAATCGAAAAACTATTTAGTTTTATTCAAATTATGTATTTAGATTTTCATCAAGTATCGGTCCAATCGATTAATGAAAATTTTTTCCTCAATTTCAAATTGAAACTAACAAATACAGATAGACGGCAACTTTGGGGTTGAAATTTAACAAAAAAATGGTAAAATATGCCAGATAATCATATAATTTAAAAAGTATATACTTGAAATAGTGCAGATATTATATGAACACGTATATTCGAATCAAATCTGCACTATTTGAAGCCAATATTCTTCAAATTTTATAATTATCTGGTATATTTTACCATCTTCTGTTTAACCTCATCACCTTGTAAATTGCCACACATCTGTATTTTTTTTTGCTGTTTCGTGTTTGGCGACTTATTAGTCGGAATACACGATTCTATTGAATTAATTTTTCCAATTACAAGTGTAGAGGATTACAATAAAAAATTCTAAAGTATCAATAAAATTACTAAGCTTCACTAATAAAATCAACAATTGATTAAGGAAAATTTTAGATTCATTTCTAGTTAAAAATAAAAAGATACAGCCGATAAATGAAAAATAGGAGTAGGTATATCAAATTGACTGTACTGATTGTGACGCATTTTATTAAATAGGTCAATCTTGCAGAACGTTGAAACCAGAATTATAGAACATAAATTCTCCATATTACATAATAAAAATTTTACTGGACTTTCAACACTTTGGATTCAAAATAACCGTTTTATAGATTCAAACTCAGTGAAATTGCTGCACTTAAAGATCATATGAAAAACTCTTTTGAAGCATCTATTTGAAACGGATGATTTGCAAAGAAACTTTACTAGTCCTCGGACAATTTTTCCATACGCGAAAAAATTCAGTAATAAAGAAAAATAATAATAAGTACTATTCAGTAGTATTCTTCAATACTCAGTAATTTTTTGTTGTTGAAAAATTTTACTGGTCCGCGAATTTTTCTTTACAAATTTCACTTATTTTGGGCCAAAAAAGGCTGAGAAACGCTGTTCTAGAACAATTGAAAATTTCCGATTCCCACCGACGCCAAAAATTTTTCAATTTTGATCCCCTTTTTAGTAATATATGTTGTTAAAAAAATATCACTGGTCCGCGAATTGTTCTTTACACTTTATTTTACTGGTCCGCAGGCCAAAAAATGTTTATAAAGGTTGTTCTGGAACAATTCAAAATTTCTGATTCCCACCGACGCCAAAAACTACTCATTTTACTCCCCTTTTTAGTAATTTTTTTGTTGTTACTAGTCCGCGAATATTTCTTTACAATTGTTACTCGTACATAGGCCAAAAAAAGTTGAGAAACGCTGTTCTAGAACAATTGAAAATTTACGATTCCAACGATGGCAAAATCTTCTCCATTTTAATCCCTCTTTTTCCAAATTCTTTTTAGAACCTAATTCGCTTTCTTTTCCTCAACACTTCTTTCGAAGACATCGATACCAAAAACCGCAATCCTCTTCATCCGTAATTTCCGTGAAAAATTAACCAAAATGAAAATAAAAAATGAAAATGAATGGAAACAATCCGTAAAAAATGAATAAAAATGTTATTCTAGTCAGTTAACTTCAGAAAATGGGGTAACACCCCGAAACAATTGTCAAGCAATTAATATAACTTTGGAAATTAAGCCATGTGTTATTTATTCAATACATTAAACGATGTTTCATCAAGGAATCAGCATATAATCAATCAACTTTATGACACAAATATTGTCCTCGAATTCGAGTAAAGAAAAACAGAAAAGTACACTCATTTCACTCTATAGTGCTAACCCAAGCTATATATATATATATATATATATATATATATATATATATATATATATATATATATATATATATATATATATATATATATATATATATATATATATATATATATATATATATATATATATATATTTAAAATTGATTTATTGCCTGTTTAAGATAGTTTATTCTGAATGTTTTTAGCAATAACAGGCTTCTTTCAATATGAAAAACTTTATTGTCGTTGACGTTTCGTTGTATATCACAACTTTGTCAAAACTGATGAATTAATTCATTAGTTTGGACAAAGTTGTGATATACAACGAAACGTCAACGAGAATAAAGGTTTTCATATTAAAAGAAGCCTGTTATTGCTAAAAACATAAAAAAAATATATATATATATATATATATATATATATATATATATATATATATATATATATATATATATATATATATATATATATATATGGTATAGGTATAGGAAATCCAATCCTGCACAACGCAAATATGCATGGATATGCCATCGGCAGCAGAAATTGGCAACGAAGTGGAAAGACCACGGGAACAATACTAAGTCCCCTACATGTATTGGAATGATGGGCCCTGAACAATCTTCGCCCACGGAGGGTAAATTCCGCTTAGTCTAGTCAAAATTGCGATGCGCTCCGCTCATTTTCAGCGACGTGCAAATAGGAACGAGGGTAAAAGGGACATCCGACCGGAGGAGCGTGCGGCGTGCGCCAGCTGACACGTGGCCGCCCTCAAACTGCAATAACTGCACCCAGACAAACACGCGTGCCAAAGTATCTAATTATGAGACACGATGGAAGACAAACATAATGAGATACACAACTTCCTGTTAAAAGTTGCATTGCGGGAGGCGGTGTCTTCTTTTCCGTTTTCAAAATTAACAATGCACGTTACCAATATGTGCTTGATAATTTGTAAATTCGAGTTGAGTTTATTACAATTCATTATTTGCTCTGAAGAAATTCTATGATGTCTCAAAATGTAGGTACATCAAATAATAACTGAAAATGTGTCGCAAATAATTTGAAGATACATTTTCCAAATTTCTTATTTCTAAAAGTTAAAACATTCGACTGAAAACTTCAAAGTCCCGAAAACTGAAATGAAGAATACACACATATATATATATATATATATATATATATATATATATATATATATATATATATATATATATATATATAATATAAAAATGAATCGCAAAATGTGTTGGTAAGCGCATAACTCAACAACGCCCGGAACAATTTTGCCAATTCTTTTTTTAAAATTTTCGTTGAAGACCAATGGTTTTTACGGCGAGAAAAGTTCAATTAAATGTCGAGAAAACCCTTAAAACAGCGCATTTCTTTTTCCCATACAAACATTTTCTAACTAAAACGTAGAGTCAACGGATGGACCGATTTTACTATTTTTTTTGTTGTTGTATTTGTTATTGTCATAAAAAAATTTGAAAAATTGCATGTAAAATAAAAAAATTGAAGAATACCTTATTTTATAATATAAGTTAGAAATAATTATTAATTCTCAAAAAGAGGATGTAAAAAAATGTATATCTCATCACACATCTTGGTTATTTCAGAGATATTTCCACTAATATTAAAATTTCAATTTAATATAATATTTTGGTAAATTTGATAGACTACATACACGTTACTAACATAGCACGTGGTATATTTGAATATAAAGAATAATACTTAGTTTTCTTTATTTTACAGTTGAAATTTCGTTTTTAAAATGATAGCTATTAGATGTGCAAACTTAAGTCGTAGAACTCGCAATGTAGCAAGTCAAAGATATAAAAGAGCAAGTCAAACTGACGAGCAACGCTAACCTCGATGAAGTTGAACGGAATCCATGGAATCGAAATTAACAATATGAAAAGATTGCGTTTAACTTCTATCGACCTGCATTGAATTGTAACGTTGAAATAGATTACAGTTCACAACAAATCGTTGCTATTGGACCAATGAACGTTGTGTGTCAATATTGCAAGGTAAAGTTTAATTGTTATTGATAAGAAAATACTGCCAATGATGCGACAAAACATTGCGCGAAGGTTGACACAGCCACCAGAGCCAGTATATTCATTGGTTTCCGGGAATAGACTAAATTCTGAACATTTTTGACATATATCCAGCAAATATCCTATATAATCTCATATAATTAATGATGATATATATGGGGCAATTATATGAATTATATGGGTCCGTTCAACTATAGAACGGACAGGTTAATCACTTTCAATACATCAAACATGTTGATAAGGGAATTTTTTGATAATTCGACTGTTTCGAAATAACAGAAAGTATTACAGTAACTTCGTAAGTGAGTAAGTCCCTGGCTCCACACGGGATAATTATTAAAAACAAGATAGTGTAGCACAAATAGTAGAACATGTTTTTCCGGATTTTTGAAAAATATTCAGAGAAAAATAAATGGGCGTACAAAGTTCGCCGGGTCAGCTAGTATATATATATATATATATATATATATATATATATATATATATATATATATATATATATATATATATATATATATATATATATATATATATATATATATATATATATATATATATATATATATATATATATATATATATATATATATATATATATATATATATATAATCATTATTATAACGATTATTGAACTTATTAAAGCAATTGACTTTTTGAGTCTTTTCTTCTACTTTTTTGACCACCAAAAACGCTCAGAATGCTCCTTCTTCTGTTCATCTGTCCATTTTATTTTTTATTCCAGATTGGCGCGATGATTTTTGCACAAACTCCACATGTGCGATTTTCAGAGATTTTTTATATTTATTTATCTTCTGATAAAGGTCGTTCTGAGATCTTTTCATCCAAATTCTATTGAATTTGGTTTCAATCAATAGAGTTTTCTAGTGATTGGCCCGTAAATCCTTCTGAAAAGTGTTCGTTCTTGTTTTTCTATTTCTCCAATTTTTTAATGACTGTCAATAACCATTGATTCAGCTGCGTCGATTGCTTCTAGAAGGATCGTTGTGTTATAATGCTCCTATTTTGCGCCTGTCGAAATGCACTTCTTATTCAAGATTTATCGTTAACATATATCGTTATCGTTTATATATATATATATATATATATATATATATATATATATATATATATATATATATATATATATATATATATAATCTTATATATAAAATTCTCGTGTCACAGTTTTCGTTTCCATACTCCTCCGAAACGGCTTGAGCGATTCTCATAAAATTTTGTGAGCGTATTGAGTAGGTCTGAGAATCGGCCAACATCTATTTTTCATCCCCCTAAATGTTAGGGGTAGTCCACCCCTGAATTTTGTTTTTTATTTTTTAGACAAAATTTTCAGTTTTTATTTTTTTATGATACAACATACAAAAATACATACAATACTAAATTTTCACCCTTCTACGATCAACCCTTATTTTTTATAGCTGTTTATTTCTTTGGCGGCTTGATGATATTGTTGGCAGGCGATTTCAGGCAGACGTTGCCAGTAATTCCCCGTGGAACGCCTGCAGATGAATTGAATGCTTGCCTGATGGCATCACCTTTATATGTTACCGTTATTATGGAATAACGTAAAAACATTATCGCTAACCACTAATATGAGAATTCAACTTCAAAATGATCAAAGTGCTGCACAATTTTCCAAACAATTATTAGCTGTTGGAAATTGAAAAGTCCCAGTTGATGCGACATCTGGATAAATTACTCTTACCAACAACTTTTGCCGATTTGTAGACTCTCAATTAGCTTTTATTGAAGATGTTTTCCAAACATTAGTGAGAATTATCAGAATTATGCTTAGTTAAGTCAACGAACAATTCTTGCAGCAAAGAATAATGATATACACGCACTGAATTTCACCATTCAATCAAAAATTGCAGGCGATTTGGTGACATACAAATCCGTTGATTCCATAACAAATCCCGATGATGTAGTAAATTATCCAACGGAGTTTTTGAACTCTCTGGAGTTACCAGGATTTCCAGCACATAACTTGCAACTCAAAGATGGTACAGATATTATGATATTGCGTAATCTGAATCCACTGCGACTTTGCAACGGTACTCGACTTTCGGTTAAAAGACATGCCGAATTTGATTGAGGCAACCATTATTAACGGAAAGTACGCAAGTGAAAATGTATGTATTCCTCGAATACCAATGATTCCGACTGATCTTCCGTTTGACTTCAAACGATTGCAATTTCCAGGTCGCCTTGCGTTCGCAATGACAATGAACAAGTCGCAAGGCCAATCGCTTAGTGTTTGCGGGATAAATTTAGAAAATCATTGTTTTTCACATGGGCAGTTATACGTTGCGTGTTCACGAGTTGGGAAACCATCCGCTTTGTTTGTGTTAACGTCAGACCAAAACACAAAAAATGTGGTTACTTCAATGAAACGGATAATTTGCGGACACGGATATAATTCAGTATTTACTTTTGATTCACTTTCATTTACTTAGAGACGTTCAACTAAATAACACTTCATTTTTGTAATCGAAATGAATTCATTACTGTTGAGAAACGAAATAAAATTTTTTAATAATCAATAAAACTTTTAATCACCAAACGAAATGTTACATAAAACGAAGCCATCTGGTGGCGAAACGGAGTTCGCCGGGTCTGCTATATATATATATATATATATATATATATATATATATATATATATATATATATATATATATATATATATATATATATATATATATATATATATATATATATATATATATATATATATATTATATATAAACTGAGTGGAATCATACTCATTAGACAATTTCCAAGCTATCGCTAAATTTATTTTCTTCTCCAGGGATAGGAATACAATACAAAATTAATAACAAAACGAATCTCGTAGTGAACATAAATTGCACTTACATTATATTTGAGATTAAAAATTATTTAAGATAGACAAATACATGGATTTACTAAAATTTATTTTTCTGGAGGAACTGGAGTAATTTTTACTATAATAATGTTAGAACAAAAATGCGAACAGGTAGCGTATAAAGCACATCTGTATCGGTATGTAAACAAGCCCAAAAGCCGGAAAAAATAATTATTCATCTTTAGATGGACTTTTATCTTATGAACTCATTAAGTAATTATGAATGTTACGTAGGTTGAAAGTGTCTGATTTTGTATTATGGGATAAGGGTGAATATCTAAAAACACACGTTTTTTCATAATTGTGTACCAGATTTAAAATTTTCGATCATTATTGTGTTTGAAGTTATGTCCGGTGTCTCTTATGTGGATCGAGTCACTTTTATGTCTACAGGCAATATTTTGTGTACCTATACTTTTATAATGATCATAATAGTCAGTCGGTACCAGAGCAAAGTCCCACTTACATTTGCGTCTATTTTACCCATTCATTTGTTGTTAACTAACTTTTTTATCGCCACGAGTTTTACAAAAACTAAAAAGTTTAATTAGGTACTTAATCAGTTTCTTGCCATCCTTTACTTCCAGTTTTTCAGAGGATGATTCATTTTTATAACGAATTAGATTGAATTTGTTCAAAGTAATTGAGTAATTTAAGACGATTATCCGCAATTTCAACAATAGCATTAACTCATTTTTAATCATTAATGCAATAGTGTAAACAGTATTTAAAAAACTGATTAGTATATATATATATATATATATATATATATATATATATATATATATATATATATATATATATATATATATATATATATATATATATATATATATATTATATTTTTTCACATTTGAACAGCTAAAACTGCGTTGCTTTGTTTTATGCTTCATTACTGTTCAACAAAAAACAGAGGGCTGTAAAGGATGATAATTTTAAAGTATCAGATTGAGTGAATTTTGAGTAAGTATTTTATTTGTAATAACAGTTTATTAGTATCTTTTATTTGAATCTAGCGTCACCATTACAAAATAAATAATCCTTATCCGATCTTAGTGAAATTGTTCACGTATTGTTGTGTGTAATTTGGAGAAACTTCATAGAATAGATAATTTTTATTTTGTTTAGTGACTCCAATATTTTTCAAAAAATTCAGATTATTTCTGAACAAAATGAGCAATTTCAATTCTTGCTCGCAAATTACATCAACTGGTTCAAAAAGATTTCTTTGGAAACGATTCTATGGACGTAATTTTGATTTTACATTTATTCCTAGAATGAGGTTATGAGTACCATAACCATACCATTGGGTCGTTGATGCTGATGCCAAATGGCCCGCAGTTACTCAAAGCCTATTTTCTGGTATAAAGTGTCAAGCCCTTGCGATAGCTTAATTAAAAACAAGCACAGAAGAGAACAATTGTTGACATACAGGATAGTTCTTTATAAACAACAATGAATAGTGAAAAGAACTATTCAAATCAAAGCCGGTAAAGTAATTATATAGTTCCACATGCCAGCTGTAAATTAAATAGCTGCTTCATAAATGAAGTTTTTTATTACAGGTGATGATCTAGTTGCGAACAGAACCACCAATATTACACCAAACAACATTCAGCATTCAGTTTCGCACTCCGTGCATTTCTATATCCACATATATGACAGCAACAATATAAACCGCATCCATATCTAACAATGTGATCCAAATGATGAAGTTTGGTGGTTAACTAATTAATTTCTAATTTTTTAAGTAACGAAACAGAAAAGGTTAGTTCAATGAACTATTACGCACACCGACTGATGATTACATACAATGAGGACAACTATATCCTTCGATATCGTCAGAAGTACCATAAATAAGTTGTGGACATATACGATAAGATCGAGAACGAACGCTTGAGATTTATTCGATACAAGCCGGCTATATTACGAACGCAAGAATACATCCACTCACAGATGCTTTTAATGGAAACAACGTTGGAAATTCAAACATCAAGATCCCTTATTTTACCTCCAAGCCACGTCGCACAGAACATGTAAGAATGCATACGAAATACCCTAACTTTACGTATTTCATTAGGTTCATCCAGATTTGTTCACCATATTCAGATTGAGTGATCATATTATTATAGCAATTTTGGAAAAATTAATAATTCTTATAAAAAGGTTCATATTACAGCTACAGATATTAATTTTTTTGTATACAATTATGCTGTCATATATAGTAAATTGTAAAAAATACACCAGCAACGCCTTTATTGAGCTCTGCCATTCGACTGATCCGCTACTTTCCGTCAGTTATTTGACAGTGCTGTCATTTAACATTTTAATAACCTTGTATTTCATTGAGTTTGAAGACATTGAAATTGTTTTTAGTGCTCTAGACGGATCTTTTTTACGATGTGAAATTCAAAGACAAAAAAATAACAGAGTTAAAAAAAATTCTAATCTAATATCATCGCTTTAAGATAATCGGATAAATGTCAAATGTCTTGCTTTCGCAGACGATATTGTATAATTACATACAACAGAACTGAAGCGATACTCGGCGTAGACAAACTACATGATATTGCGCAGAAAATCGGATTACAAGTCACGTATAAGAAAAGCAAATTCATGAAAAGACAACCAAAAAATAAAAATTCTTTAATCGCAAAATATGGTGAAATTGTACACATCAGTTATTTGAAATACCTCGAAGAAATTATACAGTCCTCAGGATTAAACCGAATCGCAACCTAACACAGAATTACTAAGTTCAAAAGGACCTACAGGCTAACATGGGCGTACCTTCATTTTTCTGATGAAGCATATGTTAACTCTGGCTTACCTCAGGGCAGTATATTTGGCGCCATTCTGTTTATATTTATGCTGAATGACTTATGAATATTTAGCAGATTATGGTGACGTCACCTTGTACGTAGATGACAGTTCTGTTCTTGGGTCAGCTGAATATGTGAGTACTTTAGCGATCCGCTCTAATGATTGTCTGTCTAGAATGAGAAGGTATTGCTCTATTAATGGTCTTATTCTTAATGAAATTAAAACGCGGCTTCTAATGTTTATGCCAAATGGACTGGTCCCACTAAAAAGCCCACTTGTGACTTCGGTTGATCGTACCAGATTGAGGATATCTGACACATTTAAGTTCCTGGGTGTTATTCTTGACACTCATCTGGATTGGAAGGTACATTTGTCCACATATTGTGAAAAAACTAGCTGCTCAAAACTTTGCAGTTTATCAACTAAGAAACTATTGTGACATGCATGCCATTAAGATGTATTATCACAGTAAAATAAATTCGATAATCAACTGCGTAATTCTGAGTTAGGGAGGTAGCACGGCATTGATTTCAGTTTTCAGGGCCCAAAAGAAGATTATAAGAACAATATTCGGTCTCCAGAGAACAGAGTCTTGCCGTGAATACTTCAGGAACAACTTCCTAACGGTGCCTTCTCTTTTCATGCTGAGCTGTGCTATCCATGTAAAAAAGAATTTGCCAAAAATGATAACATGCACTGATATTGGTTCCTACGGTACGAGAGCGGTTTTTTCTAATCTAGTCCATACTCCTTTCACCCGATTGTCGCAGACGCACAGAAGCACTAATATTATAAGCATCAGAATCCACAATCATCTGTCACGTAGGATCAGAGAGATGGGGTGCGTGAAGAAGTTTAAGATTGAGCTACGGTCATTCCTCTTGGAACGATTGATTCGATTCTACAAGTGAATACTTTTGTAGTCGCACTTGATTGCTTGTCTGGTTCTCTTCTGAATATTATTGTATTTTAAATGTTTTGTATTAATTTCAAATCGCCTTGACAATTCCAATACTATAATATGTATTATAGTCCATGGAAATATATCATATTATTATTACTATAATAAAATGACAAAGACAATAACGGAATAAATCAGAAATCGTCGAGCACAGTTTTATGTACATGTCTACAGGACGAAACAGTCT
Source organism: Henosepilachna vigintioctopunctata (assembly GCA_030704895.1). Taxonomy (NCBI): domain Eukaryota; kingdom Metazoa; phylum Arthropoda; class Insecta; order Coleoptera; family Coccinellidae; genus Henosepilachna; species Henosepilachna vigintioctopunctata. The sequence goes on from JARQZJ010000093.1 coordinate 1,118,807, forward strand.
ATAATGGCAAAGAAACTACTCGATATAATAACCAAGATTAAATGCGGCATAGATTGGCTAAAAGAGGTGCAAAATGACCTACAAGTGATCAAAATGAATAATCCCGACCCACGGAGTGTCGCTGTAAAATCGCACATGTGAAGTTTGAGCAAAAATCATCTAGCCAACATGGAATGAAATGGACAGATGAGCAGAAGAAGGAGCATTCTGAGTGGAAGAACCTTTTTTGGGAGGCATAAAAGTTAAAGCATCAGCCTGAAAAACTATGAGTCCAGTTCAACTGCTCTCCTTATGGGGAATAATCACTTTATTCATGATATATATATATATATATATATATATATATATATATATATATATATATATATATATATATATATATATATATATACATATAATATAAAAATAATTTCAAATCTTTATAGTTTGTATTAATGATATATGCTATATACAGTCTAGAATAAAATAGAATACTAACACCAGCACTCCATCGTTTTCTGGATCTGAAGTTTTTAGGGAGGCTTCTGATAGATACATATTTTCTCCTATTTGAATTTTTCCACACACCAATCTTTTACATTTGCTCATTCATAATTTACATTCTAGAATCATTTGTAAGCAAGCTCTATTATATTGAAACAAATACTCGTATCTTTTCTTCTGTGTTCAAAGATTATGCTTATGCTTATGGCTTTCCCTTTGCCTGTTATCTTTACTCATCTCCACACTCATACTCATCGAGTTATTTATTCTCTTATTCTTTTATTAAATCTACCTGAGTTTCTATATCTTATGCATCAATTGTTCAATTTTTTCTCTTATTGACACTTGTAATATTTTTCTACAACTTTCTGTATCATATAGTATACATCTCCTTTGTTTTCCTGCCAAAATACATTGTTCATCTGCAAATAAAAGTGTATATAAGTTTCTGTCCTCAATTTGAATTTCTATTTAATCACATCTTTCATCCATAATTGCAAAGTAGTAATGTGATATAATTCAAAATTACGTAGAGAACAACATCCTTGATATAAAAGCCAATCCACCTTTCATTCGCTCAATAGTCTGCAATTCTTTCTGCAAGCTTATGTATATTGATGATAGACTTTCGCTCCTCAATATGCATTTGAGGTTTGTTATTTTTATCCATTCTGTTTCAAAATGTTGATATTATTACATTTTCGAATGCTTTTTTGAGGTAAACGGAAAATAACTGAAATCTTATCCATATTCAAAACTTCTACACAAGAACTAGGCACTTGAAATACATTAAATTCTCCCAAATTAAATTAATCTTCCAAACAACCCTCTCACAAATGAGAGTACATATTGGAAAACAATTAAACTAATTTTCACATAAATTTTCACCTCCTTTCTTTTATATAGAACTGATATGGGCACTACTCCACTCTTGTCGTACTTTACGCTGTAGGCATTTAATGTAAGTTTCTACCAAATACTATAAACAATAGTAGACCTTGTATCAAGTACTATCGAAGTTCGTATGGATTGCCTATAAACTCATTTAGTAATAGTTTTTCATAGTTTGGGCATCATAAAATTTATTTTATGATGTACTGCTTTGAAAGTCTATTTTTAGTTAATATTTTATAACAGTGTTATTTTAATTTAGCCTCTCAGTTGTTACTTCTTCCCCTATTATTCATTAATTTTTATGCTGCTGTAAACTGACTAATTCCTATCTCCCCAGTTGTTTTACCCTCTCTACAGAGGTTCCTTTATAAGTTGATTAATTTTTTCCATTTTGAATAGAAACATTCCTTGGTTCAATTCACAACGCTCCTAAATTACATTCAACATGATTCTTATGAAATTAGATTTTTAGAGTTTCATCATTTATGATACTAATAATAAAAAATTAATATTTTAATTAAATTGTGTCATGCATATAAAATGAGAACCAAAAGTTATTTCTCACATTATCATTGCATTGATTAGAATTATGTGACTTTTTTTTAATTCTAAATAACACATAATATATAATATATTACTACATATTTTTGTGAATTTGCTTTGTGAATTTCCCAATGTTGAATGTGATTATTACAGTGATAAATATTTATTTCAAATTATTCACCAAATTCGTTCACTATCATTATTATATAAATAAATAAAAAGTTTATTCTAGGACGTAAACTTCTACTATGAAGATTATTTTACTTACTAGTGTCACAAATTTCCATTAAATATGTAATGTAATTGCACAACAACATTTAAGTCTTAAATTTTTCAGTACTACAAAAGAAGAAATAATCGTGTTTGTAGGTGTAATAATTGTACTGAGATCATTTATTTATCATCTATTGAAATAAATTCAATATTTATCAAACTAGGATTCAGATCTGTCCTAGAGTTTTAATGCTTAAATTATGGATATTGAATGGACTCCCATATTGAAAAATTATTACTAAATTCTGAGTAGGCTCACAAATTCAGTTAAATAACATATTATATTAAACTATAAATATAAATGTATATAGAGTAGCATTAAAAAATTATTTAATCTACTAACCTAATCTTTTTAGTTATCAAAGAAATTTTGTTGATATTTCCAAAGGAGATATAAAGATGGAGCTCTTTATTTTAATGATATAGCATACATATTGTATAGAAACCATTATAATAAGAAATGTGGTACTAAACAAATATAATATTTAAGCTCACAAACAACCATTATTTGTTGTTACCTATCACAATTTGTTAAAGAGATTGAGAGCTTCAAATTCTGCGTTGAAAAATCAGAAGTAATCGCCAGATCTTTCGTGTTTTATCTAAAAACATGAAAAAAAATCTCATAAAGGGCTGTATTATATCAAAAACGCAAGTCCACGTAGATATGAAAATGTAATTCTTAAAACAAAACAAAATGAAATTGGTGAAGTTATTCATTTATTCATACAATGTAAGACTATTCAGAACATGACAAAAATACATATAGGTATGTTAACAAAAGGGGTATAATTGAATTAAATATATAAATAAAATCATTAAGAAATTGCATACACATATAATGTCACATAATCACAGTCATTTTGGCAATGTAGTAGAGATATGTCTTGTCATTTGTCTGATTGTCACATACCATGACTTGAGATTCTGAGCATTCTATAGTAGATCAAAGCCAAGTGGTTTCTTCGTTATACATGTTACATGCATCTTGTTAAAGTATTTTTGTAGTACTTTTCTAAAATGGTCCACCTGCAGCCAAACTGTTGTTGATGTAGCCTCTTTATGAGTGAAAGTATAAATTGCAGTCTGTACATGTGTCAGGTTCTCAAGGGAGTTGAAGATTTTCGATTATTGTCTTGTATTACTTTAAAAGCACCTCATGTCTTTGTATTTCTGTAGCAGAAATGAAGTAAAAGTACTCCATCTATATATATAGATTAGATATGAGACACCTTGCGATGTTACATTCTCTATCTAATTAGTTAATACAGTCACTTTCCAGCCAATTAGAGGACATTATTCAACTGCTCTATATAACTGTTTTCTATATAAAGATGATACTGTTCTCAAATCGTGGCACTTATCTGGCAATATTTCACAACATAAGAAGAAATAAAATTAGAATAAGACTACATTTCCAGGTAGAAGGAGTTAAGGTAAAGTTATGATCAATTAGCTTACCATAATTTTAATGAAATAAATGGATATACCAATTCATATTGAGAGACATTGAGATCATACATTATAAATAGGTACTATTACCTTATACTAATGATGTGCTATATGACTGCAGTTTATACCGCATTTATTGCCCACAAACTCACCTGTTATCAACCCACTATTACTTTGTCCCATTTTGAATATCAATTGAAGACCACTCTTCAAATTATATTTGATCTTTGGTTCTCAACCATAACCTAAGCAGAGTGATTGCAACCTCAAAGTTAACCTTTCAAAATCCAGAAACATGACGAAAAACCAAACGAAAATTTATTATTAACACAGGTTTTTCAAAACTAACTTGGAATAAAACAGTTTTAGTAAAATTAATAATTCACATATAATAACACATTATACCTGGCCACAGAACTGTTTATTTACCATTCAAAGATGCTAATCATATTTTTCCGTAAGTGGCTTAGTCCATAACCCCCTTATTATAATAAAAAAAAACAGTGAATTCTATAAAATATTAATCTGAAAATGATAATATAGCCTAAAATCTTTTAGAAGATATGAATTTAAATTACGTTATTGCCTAAATAATAGCATTCAACCTCGAAATAGCCAATATTTGAGGAAATTCAATGTAATTGATAATTAATTATACCTTATTTACCCAATACCATAACCTTTCATAATTTTGGCAATAGTTGTTGAAGCTATTCGTTTTACTGTGATCAATAAAATACAGTAAGTGTTTGATAAAATTAGAGTATTTTATAATAAAAATAATTGCCCATAAAATAAATCGTGAATATCAATATCAAAAAAGGAAAATTTGTTTTCGTCCCCAAAAAAAAAACGGATAATAAGATTTACATTCAGGAAAGCAAAATCTAAAATTTCTTAAAATTACAAAAATTGGCTAGAGATTCAACTAGGACAACTTTCAATTTAATTGTAATAGGTTGATAGATAAGATTGATCTTTTTCAGATTACAAAATGAATGCAACTACATATGATATTCAACAATACATGAAGTATTGTTACAATTCGTATTCATACAACAGTATGAAGGACAGAAATATAAACTAATTATTCGATATTGAATAACAAGCTTTTAATTCCAGTGAATCATATCACATATCAACCATCTACCCCTGAAAACACAAACCATTTTTTGTCTCTTTAACGCTTCAAGTCTTCAATGACCCTAAGGAGGGGCCTTATCGCCCACTTTGAGAAAGTCATTTAGATTCTGTTTCTGTGCACAGAACATATAATTAAACTGTATGATCTATGGCCGAACATATATAAAAAAGAAGAAGTTCAATGCGAACTTCACATCGAACGAGTAATCATAGCCTAGCTCTACTTACATAGTAGAGTTAGGATCCTAACTCTACTTACATAGTAGAGTTAGGCTGTGGAGTAATCACAGCCTAACTCTACTTATAAGCCATGAACTAGGAAATCTGGCAACATCGAGACAAGACCCACAAATAGAGATGCTGTAATGGCGTTGTAATGGTTTCTGCTCATTGCTGCTGAATAAATCGCTATTTAACAAGAGAAATAACATTCAAATCCAAAAATAAATTGTGAAAGGTGCTATTGTTGGAAGTTGTGAAGAACAAGCTAAAGAAATTTCTCGAAAATTTCGTTTATAAACAGGAATATCTTCAGTGTTTCAAGCTGTGCTTTTTTTTTTTGTTATACCAGGAGAGGTAGAAATAATATCTAACTTTTTGCATCTCATAATTGTGTAAAAACAAAAATCCGCGTTTTAGTTGTTGTGCTATTATGTGATGTATGAAAGTGTGTAGAAAGTGCTACTGTGTTTTTTTTTCAGCAATAGACTAAGGAATACCTTTGCAAAATTTATGTAAATAGCTACTTATTACTGATGTCTTGACGAGTAGTTCAGATATTAATAAAAGCATTTTTGCTAGAATCGTTCCTTTTTTTGTCATTAGTAGAGTTACTTACCCTTTAAGGTTAGTAGTTATTTAGAATTAATCTCTTATATGTCTTGGTCTTGATATTAGCCCAAAAATAAACATGCAAAGTCATTATTGTGTGCTTGGATCCAAGTCGAATTACAAAACTTACCTGGAGTCTTATGTATTTCGTTTTCCATAGGATGAAAATCTAATGAATCAATGGCTTGAAAATATTCCTAGGGCATGATGGACCTTCACAAAATATTATGTACTTTGTGCCAAACATTTTCCAGAGGGTCCACTTATTGGAGAAGGTATTCATGGTTTGCCATATGGATCAACGAAGGCAATATCTGCTCAAGTTAAACTCAATTTAAATGCAGTGACAAGTAACAAATTACCAAGTAACCAAGTGCCAAAAACAGTCCACGCTCAAAGAAAAGATCGAGCTGAGAGAACTATATATAGCATTGAAGGAACGTTGTGAGAAATTGAATGAAACCTTTGAAAACTCAGATTCAATTTGTAATTTTATTGATTTAACATCCAATTATATGTAAATCGTGTAATATAAAATTTTTTGAATATAACGGCATTTTTTTTACACTCTAGATTTTCCATCAAACGTAACTGAATGCTCACAAATAAACAGTATACAAATAATTTATCAAATTTTAGTAGATCCAGATATGCAAGTAAATGATTTAATCAATGAAAATAATTTGTCTCCTAATAATTTAAAATGGATTTTACAACTGAAATTAACTAGATGGTCTCAACTAGAAAATTTGCTTGCTCGTTACAAATATGATATCAGAATCATACAACCATCCAAACTACTGTACAAATCTCAATAAAGGTTAAAGGGCATTAAGAGATGCGTTAAACTTAGTCCCACCTGAAAATGAAAAATAATGAAATTTACTACAAATACAACTTTTGCAACGTCATAACTCGGACATAGTTCCTCTTAGAAAAAAAGTGTATTATTAATTTCTATAGATAATTTTATGATCTACAATTTTTGTCAAAACTATTTTTTTATTCAAAGTATCGTTTCGCTGAAAAGTTTTGTGAAAATGCAATTATAACATGCAGTAGGCCCATGTTCGAAGATCGATCGGTCTACAGGCATGAGCTGATACGGCGTTGCCAAGTTTACGTACCTTGTAAGTAGATTTAGGCTGTGGGAGTCATAACACAGAGTTTACCACACTCTGTGACATAACCAAAATTGTTGTTGTTTGTGATTATACCCGATAAGATTGAATTTTCGCAAATATTCTTCAAAAAATCAATAAAATGTCGAACATATTTATCATTCAAGAAGGTTATTGTCCACACTGTGGATCAATTTTACCACCAATAACAGATAACGGATCCTTATCCTGTTATTCCTGTCCTGCTATAATACCCATTAAAGGTAAGTAAATATGAAAATCTGACTTCACAGCACTTGATTAGTATACCATATGATTTTTATAGAATTTGAAGATGTTATTGCAAAATATACTGTTCATTTTAATGCCAAGTCGACTGAACAAGACATAAAAAATACGAAAGAAATGAGCAATGCAGATGGTCCAATTGTAGATAGAAAGTGCCCAAAATGTGGAAATGAAAAGATGTCTTATGCCACATTACAACTGAGATCTGCCGATGAAGGGCAGACTGTATTCTATACATGTACTAAATGCAAATTTAAAGAGAGAGAAAATTCATAGATATTCTTTAAAAGGTGAAAATTATATATTTTGTTACATATCTATGGTTAAGAATTAAATTAGTGTATTGGACTATTATGAAATTCTGATTTTTGTACTTGATAAAATAAATATTGTTATTAAACATAATTTGTTTTGAGAACACATACATTGATTCTATATCTCAATTTGAATATAAATCTGCAGTTTGTTCAGATTTATTTACATTCTGGGATATTTCAAAGCCTTATTTTTATACAAATTCGGTTTATTACTTCACCTGATTTCAAAGAAAATATTTACTTTCAGATGTGCATTTTCACCCTTTATCAGGAATAAATGTATCTATTTATACTACAAAATTAAAGTACTTGTCATTTTCAATCAAATGAATAAAATGTCTAGTAATTTTACTTCAAAGTTTTAATACATTATACTCAAATTACAAAAACGAAATCGAGTTCTTTTTTCAAAGCAATCACAGCCTATAGCTCAACTGGCGGAAATATTAACACCAAGTACCACTTATAAACAATTCTGTGATACTGTGTTCATTGAATAAGAAAGAAGGTAATGCATGAAGCTACAAATATTATGTTGGCCTTTTTTGAGCTTTTGGAATCATAATTTATAACCCAAAACAGCTAACTCCATGATATAAAAATAGGCAATTACACTCTAGTCAGTTAAATATCCTTGATAATAGATTCAGAAGTCACCAACAATAGTTAATCAACTTAATTTTTTCCATAATGTAACTAATAATTTTATGCATTTATTTGTAACAAAATATGAAGCACGAATACCTCAATTGGTCATTGATAACGTTCAATCATAAATATTTCAAAATTTAATCACATAAATATCAAAAGCATAACAAGAAAAAATGGTTCACACATTTTTAACAATCCTTCAGAATATCCAATGTATTCATATAAATAGTGATCGATATCTGGAGGAAATTCCAGGAATTATAAGTTTTTTTTATACAAGGAAGTAATCATTCAAAAGAGATAGTATAAAATAGTTTTTTTAATCAATTTCAATCACACTTGGTTTACAATACCACATTTTTTTATTCTCATAATATTTAATAACTATTTCTGGACATCTAGCATTTGCTACTCTTGCAGCAACCAAATCAGCCTCTTTACAATTTTTCCACATCATGAGAAACATCAATTCTCCACTGGCATCAGTTGCTCCAACAATTTTATCTGGTTCAAGACCTCTATCAAATCCTCTCAACCTACTATCCTCTGCTATATTTTTTTTCTTATTCTTATCACTTTCTTCACCAGAATTTGCTGGAATATTTTGAAACTGAGCTTCATATGATATAATAAGATCAGGACAATCAAGGTTTTCTTCAGGTTCCCAAGTATTATCCTCACTAGAAAAATAATATGAAAGTTTAGAAAACATCTATCTACTAAGTACATAGTAAACATCAATAAGCTTTTTGAAATAGACAACTTTAATTATAAAGATTGATTAAAATTTTATTGAATATTACTTGATCAATAGAAGTGACTAATTAGCCAATTTTCCATATTTAACAAATTATACCACATTTTTCGATTCAAAAACTGTGATTTTTGATTCTTTAGCATTTTGAGAATTATAAATTATACAGATAGCACAAATATCATTGTTGGACAAGCAAAAAATCAAAATGTGAACATCTTGGACTCAAAAATGATCTAAAAATCACATATCTGAATATCTAAGATTAAAGTAAGGCACCACTTATGCCCACTCCAATCTAATTGATGTAAGAAGGAGTATCAATTCTTTACTGCGATAAATAATAATAAGTATCTACTTTCCATTACACAATCATTATTTGATTGACCAAACCTGAGGAAACGGCATTTCTAAAAGTAGAACAAACTGGCCAAAAGTGGTGAATTCTGAAGTTTGTGACAAAAAAGTTCTTTGATAATTTGATTTTACATGAAATCTGTATTAACACTTGAGTTTCTGAAAGGACAGATCTTGAAACATAAATGACATTCAGCACAAATGTCTTCTCCAAATCCTGCATTTTTAAAATAAGATTGAAAAAACTTTGAAGTGGCCATAAGTGGTGCCTCTGTTCTAAGATTCATCCAAATTCTTGAGTATATACTATATATGTTACCGGCCAAACTAGTTCATCCTATATGCGATCGGATAAACCGGTACAGACTAGGCCAAACTGGTCTGTCCTAAGGGTGATAGGAGAAACTAGTTTAACCTAGGAGGAACTGGTTGAGCAAGTTAATATGAAAAGAACACTTCAGGATAAACTAGTTCGGCCTAGTCTATGCTAATTTACTCAGAAATGTTCAGGCGAGTACGTGTTTAGACCTGTTCGTTCACGGAATCCCCCGATCGTATTTATCATGTCCCGCGCGTCGCCCACTGTCCCCAGTTGCCCAGTTACGCTCATTCTGCTTTGAATTGAGGACGTGTTAGTTCTTGCTCGTATTTTGAAAAGATAAAAGTGAATTTTTTTGGTTTTGTTTTATGTTATCATGGCTGAGCCTTCAACATCTACTAGACAAGTAGATCAAAAACAGTGGAGAAAAAAGTTTTTAGCAGAAATTTCGGAAAGTCCTCTCATTTTAATGTGTTATAACATCACAACAAAGAGGGCTAAAATGATTTAGTGTGCTAATAATAGGTGATAAAAAAACTAATAGCACGGAGGGAAGGGAATATAAAATACTATCTACAAGTTGATGAGATTTATTTTGATGTGTGATGTATGTCAACAAGACAAAAAAGAAGAGAGGACAAGTTTCAAAGCCCATTCTTCACTCTGAAATGAATAGCAGATGTCAGGTGGATTTGATCGATTTTTAGACTCAACCCGACGAACAATTTGAATTTATTACCTTACCAAGACCATTTAACAAGATTTGTTCTTCTGCGTGCGTTAACATCTAAGAGAGTGGCAGAAGTTGCCTACCACCTGAATGATATATTTCTAACTATAGGACCGCCATGCATTCTCCAATCTGTCAATGGTAGAGAATTTGTCAATAATGTGATTAGTGAGCTCGCAACTCTTTGGCCAGAACTTAAAATTGTGCATGGAAAACCAAGGCACAGTCAAAGTCAGGGTTCCGTTGAACGCGCCAATCAAGATATAGTGAGCATGATAAGTTCTTGTTTGACGGACAACGAAATGGTCGGAGGGCTTAAGATGTGTCCAGTTCATGAAAAACCATGCCTTTCACTCAGGAATAAAAGAATCATCTTACCATGCTTTATTTGGGATGGAGCATAGAGTAGGACTTTCGACTTCATCGTTGCCGCAAGAAATAATAAATGATATACAGGATGAGGACGACCTTAGAAAAGTTATCGAAAATGATTCTAATAGTAACCAAAGTGAAGATGGTGATGGTGGCGTTGTGAAAATTGACACACAGAACATTCAAGATGCTAGAAAAACGGCGGCTGAAAATCTTGAAAAGCATAACAAAAAATGAAAGCTTCTTTGGACAAATCCCAACCACCTGCCAATATTGGAGACAATGTTACCATACCAATTCCAGATGTAGACAAAGGCAGAGGTTATCTCACAAACATCATTGGGGTTATTCTTCAGAGAAATGACGAAGTTGGCACCAAACATGGCGTACTGCAGAAATTATATTGCAGGTACAGATTATTTGCTCACCATATTGTTAAAGCCCATGTTAATAATACTTTTAATTCATTGTCGACATTACCATGTATTTCCGGCGATTGAAAGATATTTGTTTGAATTTGTTTTTTTTTCAGGACTGAATTCGATATTTTTATTCAGAAATTTTTAAGCGTATGTGATGTTGACCAAGATACTGAAATATCTACAAGGACTGCAGCCACTAAACATTCGGTTGGTTCAAGGCAAGCTTTCGTAAGATGCAGCTGCGTAGGAACTGTTTGATAAACAGATGCAAATGCAAGAAAAAAATGGTGCTTTGCAATTCCAAATGCCATCAGAGTACAGCATGCAAAAATAAGTGAAATTGATTTTGATCTAATTAATAAATGCATCTTAATTTTATTATTTGTGGTATTTTATCATTTCCTGTTAGTATAGTCTAGGCCAAACTAGTTTATCCTGAAGTGTACTTATTCATATCAAGCTCAACCAGTTCCTGCTAGGTTAAATTAGTTTCTCCTATCACCCTTAGGACAGACCAGTTTGTCCTAAAGTCGGGCTTGGCCGGTAAGGTATACACAGAAGACAAACTAACATGGAAACAACATTTCAACATAGTGCAACAAACTAAGTTCTATATGCTACTCCTTGGGAAGTTCAAGAAGTACCATAAGAATATGAAAATTATTCATCATGCTGTATTTGAGGCTAAAATTAGATATGAAAGTATCCTTTATGCAGGTATATGACTTAGATAAAGGTACCTACATCATGCTGTATTTGAGGCTAAAATTAGATATGAAAGTATCCTTTATGCAGGTATATGACTTAGATAAAGGTACCTAACCTTAAAAAAGAGCAGTGTAGAATACATTAAAAAAAAACCTTGCAAAAGAAAATTTGCAGAAGGGAAAATTCAAACAGCTGCTGCCATTACTATCTAGATCCTATTCTTTTTCGAAAATACTGGCTGGCAAAAATTAAATAAGAATTACTATTTTGCACTATAAAATACTTCAATAAACTACCATCCAGTTTTGAGAACTCTGTAAATATAAAGCCGAAATTTATAAATATATATCTATAATTTGAGCTATAACTGAAAACATGCTATATTTTAAAAAACTGTCTATAGAAACTTTTTATCTTATTTTGACTTCGTTCATTTTATGTTTTCTTTTCATTCACATCATGGGTAACATTTGGACGTATACTTACTCCATTTCAAAATGAAGCTCAATATTATTGGATATATTGATTACTCACTCATTATATCCCTTCCACTTCAGTAAATATTCAATTTTGCCATTTCTTGTTCTCTTGTCTAGAATTTTTTCTACTGAAAATTCTGCTGGGGTATCTTCATCTTCTTTACCTTTAACTAAAATAAATTGTGTGAACTTTCATTCAAAAAAAAAAAGATTAAGTAAATTAATGCAAATGTTTGTTAACCAAGACTAACTGTTTTTTAGACCTATAAGTAAACATTATTTGTGTAAGGGTCACCTTTATAGGTAACAAACCTATCTAAATTAAATTTTTGTATTCGAAACTATTTAATACGGTAAACCTATTAACCTACAATAATTTATACTCTCAGGGCAAAAGAATACTCACCAACATCCATAATATCGGTGAGTAAATTATCTGGTTTAAAGAGACGCTTAGGACTTCCTCTATTTCGCTGCCTCAACTTGTACTTACGGACTTATATTGAGCAATGAAATAAGCACTACTTTTTATTCATTCGTACAAGGCTACCCTAATATCATCAAATTTGTTACTGCATTATCATTTTTCAATCTCGACTTTTAATCACAATAGGAATTACCATTTCTTTCACTGAAATATATAAATTTCACATTATATTCACTACAAAACTGTTTGAAAAACAACGTTAAACTAGTCAACTACTAAACGTCAGTCTAGTACGATATGAATATTATGAATCATTGCTAACAACATAATACAGGTAAAGTAAAATACCTACTATAAACAAACTATGTGATCATAACCAAAAAAATTTTTAAAGGTATATTTCTATATTTATGTCGTCGAGTTTTTCATTATAATTAATTCTAAGTTGTCTATCCAAATGATTAGGACATACTATAATTAGCTCTAGATATCTTTAATTCGAAAAGTCCTTCGTTAAAATGTCTAATTTTGGCGTGTTTACAAGTAAAAACTACACCCAAGTTACGGTTTTAAGTATTTTAGATTGCCTAAATATAAATTTTTTAAAATAGTGGATAAACGTTTGCCGAAGAGAAGAAGATAAAAAATGGTTAATGATCAGAATATTTGTTAATACGCAAATCTAAAATATTTAGAATTTTCAAACGATGGCAGAGGTAAACAAATATATAAAAATTTCAACGTTTATAGAAATACGCCCAAAAATCTTGTGGACATTAGAAGCCAAACTCTGTACCAACACTGAATTTTACTTTAAGTGCTGAAATAAATACTAGTCTAAAGGGAGATAAGTATTGTTAAACAAAAACTTCAAGAAGTTCAGAACATTTTGAAGTAATTCACCAATGCTTATAAAAATGCTATAAATCAGATAGCTACATCGTTGAATCCATGGCAAAATATGATGTTAATATAAATATGTGACTGAAACTGATGTTAATGATCAACTGAAGCTGTGCACAATTGAGTTAGTTTTGCTTTATATATATATAATATAATATATAATATAAGTTTCGAGCTTATTGACTATCCTCAGAACGGCGTAGCCAAGTTCTTGTTGTAGGAAACTGGAGGTGAAAAACACAAGAAGAAAAACTAAGAAAAACAGAAACCTCTAAAGGAAGTCGCAACATTCTAGGCTACGCGTTTGTTCTTTCCGGATTGGGAAATTTGTAAACTGCTTTGCCCGTGAAGTGACTATTTATCCTTCAAAGGATGCTCTAAGCCGAGACGTTGAAAAAATATAAATAATATTACCTATATTATTTTATGCGGATGAAAATTAAAATGAAATTGATGTTTATCGGCATATCCCGCAGATTGGTAGCACCCGTTGACTCGTGTTTCGAGCTTATTGACTCTCCTCAAAACGGCGTAGCCAAGTTCTAGTTGTGGGAACCTGGAGGTGAAAAACACAAGAAGAAAAACTAAGAAAAACAGACAACCTCTGAAGGAAGTCGCAACATTTTAGGCTACGCGTTGGTTCTTTCCATTTTTTTGCTATTATTTTTTTGAAATCTATTCACATAATTATTGTTCAATATTTGGATTTGCTTACTTGAAATACAAGACAGTTACTCTTGTTGAACATTTGATTAGAATATTTAAGACAATTTTTTTCCTTAATATTTCAAATATATGTATCTATTTCTTGCCTAAATGCGTCAATAAATGGTCAATTACCTTATAACATTGATTCCGAATATTGTTCAAGTGGATGCCGATTCTAGATCCAACACATGTTTTTTTCATTGAAATTTCAATCCGAATGTTTTTGTGAGGCACCTTCAGAAAAAAATATTGAAATATCCAATAATTTTTGAAATAATTTAATCCTTCTCAATATTAAAATTTTAATATTGAAATTATTTATTTAATTAGCCTCTCTAATTTCGTTTCAATTAAAAAAAATCACTGTTATGTTTTTCTAATTCCAATCTATTTTCTATCTGAACCTCTATTTAGAATTTATTCATTTATAGCATATTTCTTATTAACATAGTCATAAATATACATAAACACATTCATATTATTTAGCATGCAACTGTAGTTAAATATTTTTTATAAAATGGAAGCAATTTTAAAAATTATATTTAAATGATATGAAGTCACTACTTGTAGTGTGTGGACGTGTGGAAGTGTTAAATTTAGATGAAAATCTTGTTTTGAGAGTACTTACGTTTTGTGAATTTATTATCAGAATGATCGATAATAGCGATATCGAAGAGCCCTCTGTGTTGGAGAGATCGAACCTTATAGAAATGAATATTACCATAAAAGTATTCTTCTATACCAGAGGATTGAAAAGTTAGAAATAGAAAGAAGTACATGTTAGTAATTAAAGAGGGAAGTAGTTTCGGTTACAGTGATTTGCAATTAAGTGAAAATTTTGTTACGTTTTCTACAGCAGTAATTAATTTTGTTTATTGTTATTATTGAAATTTCTGTTTACTAGTAAAAGGATGATTTTTTATTGAATTTAAAATAGTTATCCATCCGTCGAATTCTGAAGTAACACATGTGAAACTATAATGAATTATTTCAATACTAAATTAATTCCACAAAACTAAATTTTAAATTATAATTCACATGTATTATTGAACTATCTATTACTGTAACACAAAATATCCATAATTAAAGAATAATCCGTTTTTTAATTACCTGAATATTTTAATTATTATCTCTTTAATATGAAGACTCCAAAGGGTAACAATCATTATTGTACTCAAGATCCTCGAGTTTGAATTTGTCCCAAGTAAATTATTATAGTTTTATAACAACATATAACTATAGTTTTCAAAGAACTGCCTATTATTCTTCTCTATAAACCGAATTACTTTAATTGCACTCTCAAATTGTTTTTGTATTACCACAAAATTATCCAAGTTATCGCAGCTCTGCTTTTGTTAATTAAGTGTAAATATCTAATCTAAGTGAAAAATAATGTAGGGTGAATTAAAAAGTTTTTGTGGAATCCAAGGTAGATTGAGTATTGAGTCAGGAGAAGTCATGTAAGTTCAATCATGTCAGGCACCTAGATTAGAAAGAAATATCATCTATGCTGTACTTAAATCAAATACAGAGTGCTCATAACAATCCCCACGACCTCTTTTGTATTCGCATTGCATAGAATTTATCCTAGTATTTTCAGTTTTAAGATACGTTTCACAAAATTCCATCAAGTGTTGTGTGAGACCTCAATTGATATTTGGTAAAATGTTTTCTTTAATGAATTCAATTAGTTTTCGATAAGTCTTTATTTCTAAATGAGTTTTTTTACGGATTTATGGGTGATTTTTTAAGCGTAGTGATTTTTTAAACCGAATGAAACACTCAATTTGCACCATATATTAAAAATTTTCATTGAACTTGATAACTTAGCCTTTGCCACTTACATTTTAAAGATAACTTCATGTAAATGTTGTCCGCAGCTCCGTATCAACTGGTTCATTCGGAAGGTCCAATTTTGCGTCACTTTTTTATGTAGTCACTTAAATAGTGAAAAAGTTCAGGTCATAACATTCTTATAATTCTGGATTAGGTAATTTTATTGAATAATAACATCGAATTACTTAATGTAGGAAATTTTTCAAATTGAGCATTATTATATATGCTTGTATATGATATTTTTTATTTTTTCTCATTTTTAATTTGATTTGGAAAAAGTTCCACTATTTGTGGAAAATTTCGTGATGTATATCTCATAAATTACAAAACTTTAACTCAATTCTATATAAATAACACGGAGATTTTGCGTATCACTTGCTGACACATTATATTAAAAAATATGTAGAGTTGTCAATACATTCAGTGAAACTTAATTAACAGTGAAGCCAAGTGTTTTAATTTTAATTCATTGAATTTTTAATGATACAGTGAAATATTTGTTCTGACATGTTTAACATATAATGGGTGATTTTTTAAGCGTAGTTTTTTTTAAATCGAATAAAACACTCAATTTGCATTATATATTCGAAATTTTTATTGAAATTGATAACTTGGCCTTTGCCATTTACATTTTAAAGATAACTTTATGCAAATGTTGTCCTCGGCTCCGTATCAAATGGTCCATTCGGAAGGTCCAATTTTGCGTCACATTTTCGAGCTTTTCGGCCTGTATCCCACGAATTACGCGTGTTATGTTATCCTGTAAGGCTTCAATCGTGTTCAGCTTGTCCACATACACTAACAACTTTACGTAACCCCACAAGAAATAATCCAGAGCCGTCAACTCGCATGATCTTGGCGGCCAATTCACAGGGCCATTTTGAGAGATGAGCTGCTCACCAAGTTCATCCTTCAACATGTCCATTATTTCACGAGCTGTGTGGCATGTGGCACCGTCTTGATGAAACCACATGTCAACCAAGTTCAACTCGGCCAACTGGGGCCAAAAAAGTTGCGTATCATGGCTCGTTATCGTTCGCCGTTGACGGTAACGTTTCTTCCACGGTCGTCTTTTAAGAAGAATGAACCGATGATGCCACCAGCCCATAAACCACACCAAACTGTCGTTTTTTCGGGGGATGCATCGGTAATTCTTGTATGGCATGTGGCTTTTCATCACTCCAGATGCAACAATTTTGTTTATTTACATATCCGTTAAGCCAGAAATGAGCCTCATCGCTGAACACAATTTTTCGATAAAGCAGCGGAATGAGGCCCATTCACAAAAAATTAGACGTTGTGGTAGGTCATTGACTTCCCAATTTATGCTTCAAACCCAAATCAACACGTAAAATTTTCCATGTGGTTGAGTACCACATGCCCAATTGCTGAGAACAGCGACGAATTGACATTTCACGATCCTCATCAACACTGTACGCTACGACTGCAATATTCTCTTCAGTACGCACTGTACGCATGCGAGACAATGGTTTAATGTCTAACAAAGTAAACTTGGTGTGAAATTTGGTGATAACAGCGCTAGTTGTTGATTCACCAGGTCACCAGATCTTAATATTAACAAACGATACACATTTTTCACAGAGCACGAATTTTGTTAGTAAATTTCAACAATTTGCAATAGTTGCTCGTTTGTAAGTGTTTCCATGATAAAATGGCAGAGTATACTGAAAACTTTTCACTTTGAGAGATGACGTTTGGATGCCATTACCAACCAGTGCTGCCAACCTGAAAAACTAAACTCTTAAAAAATCACCCGTTATTAATAAGGTAGGTATTCATTGTTTAATAATTTTAAAATATAATGGATACGATAAACAATTGATATATCGTAGAAGGAAAATTATCTTATAAATCTTCAATAAGTTCAATTAGTTTTCGATTATTGCTGAATAAGTTGTTCACACAAAAATAATATTAATAAGGTAGGGTATTCATTTTGTACGATTTTAGAATTGCGATTTTGATACGATTAACAATACCCCATCAAGTGTTTTGAGATATGTCAATTAGGTCAATTATTTTCTCATATTATGTCAATTGTTTCCTGTAATGAGTGCAATTAGTTTTCGATAAGTTTTCATTTTTAAATACATTTTTACCTGGAATACGCGTTAGGTAAGATGTTCATTTTTTAATTACTAGCTACTCGAACACAGTTTTATACAATTTTACCAATTACACTAGGTTATTCACGCGGTCTCAACGCCGTCTTGAATCCTATAAATCGATTGCTGTAATTGAATGCTACTTCTTCGTATCGATAGAAATCGAAAAAATTCGAGTCGGAAATTCCTCAAGTTCTTGATGTCTAACTGAGAAACGGGTTCGAGTCAATCCCGCGGATCGTTCATAGCGACTGTTTCAGATGACAAAGCTACGCAAATTTTGTCACGTTTCGAAAATAAGGCAAAGAGTTCAGTAACTGCCAATTACTGATTTTGGCGGGGTATTTATATCGAAAAACTTTCAGATATTTTAATTTAAAACTTATGACAATTCCCATGGTTTCGGCTGGATGGAAGCCGATTATTTTCAATCAAAAAAATTTTCACTCGTCACATGGACTGTGGGAAAAGTTAAATAATTTTAACCGCTTAATGTCATAAACTGTGAATGGAATATAGGGGGTGTCCAGAACCTCTTCCGTTAAATAGAAACTCGATAATATATAATAAATTTGTGTAATAACAGCCAAGTTTTATAAATATTTATTCATTTATTCATTTATTTATTTAATTATTTATTTTCAAAATTAACATTTTATAACATTTGTACAATTCTATGTTGACGACGGAAACCCCATTTAAACATATTCAATGAATCAATGCAAAACTAACAGAACATAAAATTAAAAAAAATTCAATTATAATATACATATATACAACAAATAAATTATCTAAAATATGCAAAAAAGGAAAAGAAATCCATGATTAGGATAAAAGCACTGACATCCAAAATTTAAAAATGAGGTATTCGCAAAATTTTAGCTTTTAACACAGAAATAAACACAATATTTCGCGCAACACCAGCACATCGTTCAAAGGATTTGAAATCTTGACTAACAAAGTCTGAACATGAACCAACCTGTTAGCCAGCACCATATATCTGACCAAAAAAAAATTGGAAACGTACCTTGACCGTTGCATTAAGACCTGAAATAGGGAAGTGTGCCCAGATCTCTGAGAGGCACCACGAACCTGATCCTTGACAGTAGATCTGGGCCTAATCCCATTAACAGTTTTATATACTAGACATATGTCAAAATACCATCTTCTAACCTGAAGAATGTCAAGGTTAAACATGGCACGAGCATAGTCTAAGCCTGAATGAGCTGGAACTTTAGCTTTAAAAGATAAGTAGCGCAATAATTTCTACTGAATCCTCTCCAAACACATATCACTGAAATGGTTGGGACCATATACTGCTACCATATTCCAAATTGGATCTTACTAGGGAGCAATACAACAGCTTCAGAGTATTAGGCAAGAAATACGAGGCATTACGAATAACAATACCAAGCATACGGTAAGATTTGTCGGCGATATATTTGAGATGTTCTCTGAAATTAAGTTTGTTATCCAAGATTATACTCAAATCGCTCACAAAGAGAACCTCAAGGGCTAGAGGAGACACAACATGATGAAAAAGTAAATAGATTTATATGTATAAGTTTCATTTTTTATGCTCTTCTCAAAGAAAATGAAACACATATGGACAATTATTTTCATATGAAATGTATAAGGTTTTGGGTAAACATGGATCAAAACATTAAACTGGTATTTGTTGAATATTTTAAGACTGGTTTGATCTGAATATTTTAGAAATACTTCTTTGTTTCGAAGTTACAATGGAGTACATTAGTAACAATTTTAATCATCAAAAACACGTGTAAAATTGCTCAATCTACAATAAATATTCAAAAGGACTGCTTTCGGCCTGGATGCAAGTCTTCAATCTTTTTGTCATTGTATACAGAAACCTTTAGAGATCCTTTGAACAAAAAATTCAAGGGGTTGTCTAGCAATCGAGTAGGCCATGTGTTGCACATCGCGACCAATGCCAGATTTCCGTCTGTTGTCAAATTAAATCGTTGTGGTGCACCATTGTGCTTAAACCACATGAAGTTGCTATACATATCGCTTATAATTTTGGTGATTAGATAGTTATCCACAATAAGCATTCAAACATTCTATGGGAAATTATATTCAAAATGATCCTCATACCTAAGGTGGATGATGCTTGTACAATATACATCGTTATTATACAAATTTGTGATTACATTTATTGAGAAACTGGGTTAAACTGTAAAAAACTTGTACCTACACAGTTTAGATAAGCATACTTACTGCATTTTGTTCACCCTGTATTATCGAAACACACCTAGAAAACAAATAGAATTGCATTTTGTTAACCTGAATTCGAATTTCTGGCCGAGTTGAACCCATGGAAATCGAAAACAACTTCTTATATTTTTATCACTATTTCTAGCCTGGTAATTTTTATTCACCATACGATAACTATAAGAGATCAAAGTAACGAAATTGCTTTCTGGCACCAATATTTTACTAAAGATCAGTTTTCATATTGGTTAGATCCTTCAAACCAATGTATTTTATAATGTTTTTATGTTTGCATAAAAAGTTTGCAAAATATTCACTAGTCAAACAATGATACTAAGCAACAAAATGCATTTAACTTTAATTATGTAGAAACTTTTTATTTCTCAAATTTATATTACAACCGCCATATTAATATCAGGTCGATTACTTCTGGATGCGTCCTCGTACATATCATTTCCAATTTGATGAACATTCTCCTTATAAATGGGGATATTCTGTCGATCTGTTGATCATTTAAAAAATCTGCAATGAAATTTCTCCTATAATCTGAGATATATTTCACAATAGATATACAAACCAGTTTAAACGTGATAACTAAATGATCTTAAATTACGAAATTCAAGACTTATGGAGGATAAGAAAGCGTAACAATTTCTTTGGATAAATCATCGAAAGATTTACGGAGCATGCCATATATAGGTGGTCATTTATTTTGATCTTGTTTGGGAGAGACAGAAAAAAATCCCCAACCATTAAGAATGACAATAAATTTTCTCGAAATTACCCTTAAGTTCATTCTGAGGAATACTAGAGATACTCATTTAAATTCACAGAGCGTCTTGAAGTAACACTATATATATCTGAAAATAATTCAACAAAGCAATCATGCTTACATGGTATATTTAGATTTACTCTTAAAGTTAAAATTGTATTCTGATTAGTGTGTGAAATCTCTGGAGTAAGTATATAAAATAAAGTAGGTATATCGTACTACTGAGCATTATATAAGTTTACATGTAGTGAGTATATAAAGGATAAGCAATTCACTTTGATTTTCAAGCAGGTTGTTCTTGTTATTCTTGCTAACTCTTCTTATTCTTCGGCATTCTTATATCTTCGGCATTTGATTCACTATCCTTTGAATTTATACTTGGTAAATGCTACAATTAAGGTTTCAGATGCATTTTTCTGGATTGGTTACGTAGTAACCTTGAAGAAAGAAAAATGGTAGTGACAATAGGCGAGAGTTATTCTCATTACATGATATTGCTCTTGGTGTGCCGCAAGGCTCTGTACTCAGACTTTTCTCTTCATAATATTTATAAACGATCTGCCTACAAAGTTTTCCCGATTTTTGGTGACACTATTTGCCGATGATTCATCGATAGTTGTTTCTGGCAGGACTTCTGAAGAACTTCTGGAGGTATGTGAATGCATTATGGGGAGTTTGTAAATTGATATCGAATGAACAATCTGATGGTAAACGTTGACAAAACTGTATGTGTTCATTTTTGTCTGAAGGGAAATGGAATCAGTAGTTACCTTGAATGTTAAATATGGAGACAACACTATATCATCATCCCAATCAACTAAGTTTCTTGAAATATATGTAGACAGAAATTTGAGATGGACAACACACATTGATGTTTTATGTAAAAAAAAACTCATTTTTTTCTCTAGTAACATCGTACCTAGAAACTGTTTTGCAATCTCTGAATTTAGAACATGTGGGGCTGTACCTAGAAACTGATTAATATTGTTATGAATCGCTTAACTCTTGTATTACAGTCTTGTATATAGTCATCTTAATTACTCGGGTTGATGAAATATTCTGCTGTGGGGCTGCTCTACCAAAATAAATATGGTGATTATTACACAGAAGCGAATAGCAGTTCTTGGAAGAGAAAAGAAGAAATTGTTTAGATTCAAATATTCAATATTCATCAACGAACATCTTGTAAAACTATCTTCATTAAAAATTACATACTCACCTTATCTTGTTTATATATTTATAGATGTTTGTTATATGTTAAAGAAAATGAAGATAGGTTTATTAAATTGAATCATAATCATAAGTATTCAACAAGAAACAGTGATGTGCTACTTATTCCTATGCATAAAACAGCTAAATTTGAGCACTCACTCTATCATCAGAGTGTTGAAATCTTCAACCATTTACCGTCAAATTTGAAATTACTGAAAGCTCATTTATTATAGGAGAATGTTAAGTCATTGATGTTAACAAAGGCATACTATAGAGTGGCAGAGTACTCCGATGATTCGAATGTAGGTAATAATGTATGAATCAATTTTTTGATCATATGCTCATTTTTTTACCACGAATGTCCCTCACCATGTGAAAGTGTCTGAAATGTTTAATATTTCTGAGGTTATTTTTTTTTTTTTCTTTTCAAATATAGTTGCATATTATTTTGAATATAAACCGAACTAATAATTTAGTTTGAACCAATATTTTTGTTCGAGGACTGAATGGAAGGTTCTTAGTTGTAATTATTGTATCAATTGAATGAATGTTATTTTACAATGTAAGGAATTTCTCAATAAATTTTATTATTATTATTATTTTATGAAATAAAATCGCTTTTCAATATTGCAAAGTGCATATATCTTATAGGTTTATCTTATAGGTTCCTATATGAAACAAGTGATCTAAAACTTAAATAAAGGTGTAATATATTATAGAAAAATAGAGGTAATAGGTTCAGTAGAGAAAATTCAGGGTACTATTTACTATTACGCATTCGAAAATCTTTCGCTAAAATTTTTTATGAATAGATTAATTCTTTTACTTTCAGAAATTATACTTGAGATCTTTTATGTTGTGTTAACTAGACGAAAAATAAGAAATAATAAATGAAATATAACTTTTTTCACACTGGTGATGAGGGTACATTAACCGAACATTAATATTTTGTCATCGATTGTACAAGGTTTTTTTCTAAATATTGTCGAATACTTTCTGGTTTTATATGACAGAAATTACACTCTTAGTGTCTTTGGTCGTTGAAAAGTGACAAATTTATCAATACCTTATGAAATTTCAAACAAAAATATATTTCGCAATTCACTTATCCACTTTATTTTTGGAAATCGTGGATTTTTCAATTTTATTTGTCCGGTTCTTTCGCCATTTTGTAGGAGAATTGAGAAGATTTTGTTATATAGACAACTGCAAATAGTTGTTGTATTATTAATCGATTGGGCCGATACTTGATGATAATTTAAATACATAATTTAAATAAAACTAAGTAGTTTTTCGATTTTCACTATAATTAAATCAAAACATGACAATATCGTTTCGCCAACACAGTGACTTCATCAGATGTTGATGAAAACTGTTTATCATCAACATCTGATGAAGCCACTATGTTGGCGAAACGATATTGTCATGTTTTGATTCAATTATAGTGAAAATCGAAAAACTACTTAGTTTTATTTATATTAAGTTGTTGTATTAGATATATGTTATAATAAAACTTATAAATACTTGAAAAATATACTGTATATATTTCAAGAGTATAAAACTAGTTAGTTTTATTCTGTTAATTATTTTCCCACTTGGTTCTGTACTCAAAAACAATCTACATAATCTGTTACCAGTACTTAATAATTTTATATTCGAGAACAAACTAACAGCTTGACAACATTGTCTGATTTTCCGATGACTTTGTAGCTTTCGTGAGAATGGGCGATGGCAATAATTCCAATCAAACAAAAAGGTGATGCAGGTAAATAAATTTTATACCTGTGAAACCCACAACTGTGAATTGTGATAGATTCATGTGGAGAGGAAATTCTTGAGATACACTGATTTTGAAAGAATAGAAATATAAAATGAAATAGTTAAAAAAAGTATTCGTATAGTTGTGAATTGATATGTTGTTTTCGTCAATCAATATTTGTTCATAGAAATTTTTGAGTACTTTAAGTAGTCTTGAATAATTCTAAAATTAAAAATTAAATCAAAAAGTTTTAATAAAGTTACAATTTGTCTCTGTGGTTAAAAAATTTTTTTCCGTTAAAACCTGTGTATATATTACCCAATGAATATTTTAGGCTGAGGAATAATATTTAAACCAATATTCAATCATATTGATCCAGGTTATATCGAAAAAAATCTCTTTGGTTATTAATCTGTTTCTGGTACTTGGGACATCGAAGAGGCGTTAGTTTCAAAGAAAACGCTTTCTTGATAATGTTGTTTGTAAATAATTATATTGTTTGGCTTATGAAGTCCAAGTCTGTTGTTATGTTAGAAATGTTATGAATTTACAGCTCCAATTGGTATGGACTTTAATGGCGATGGTTATTACTTATTATTGAAAGGCGGAATATACTCTAAGTGCAAATGTGCACATTTCTTGCATATATTGAAAATTTCATTATGAAATCAATATTTTTTCCAAATATTCACTCATGAGCATATTTCTATATTTTTGATATAATGAAAAATTAAAGCACCGAAATTTTTCAATTTCGTAAAATTAGATGACAATATTTATGCTGAAGCTTTTTTATAAGACTTTTCCGGAATTACTAACTATAAATAAATCATTCTATACATTCAACATTCTCAGTAGTTTCAGG
Source organism: Henosepilachna vigintioctopunctata (assembly GCA_030704895.1). NCBI lineage: Eukaryota > Metazoa > Arthropoda > Insecta > Coleoptera > Coccinellidae > Henosepilachna > Henosepilachna vigintioctopunctata. The sequence continues at coordinate 1,143,787 of JARQZJ010000093.1, forward strand.
ACATAGTTTATTATTTTCAATATTCATTTAGAAAAAATTACTACAAGGTTGATAATCAATCTATTAATTTCATTACTTTTAGTGTGTGGTGAAGAAAGTAACGTACATGATAATCTCAAAACGTAGGTACATAATATCGATTACATATCAAGCCTCAAAAGAATTTCACTGATTTTTTCAACACAAAAGTGAAATATTCAAATGAAATAAATCAAGAGAATATGTTGTCGAATATCTAAGGTAGAATAGAGATCTTATCAGACAAACATTGTACCTAAATAGTAGAATCACTTCTTCCTTCTAATGAGAATTTGAAAAAATGCATAGGAAAATCATTAAATTATGTTGTCATTAACAACCAATAAACTTATTTTGAATGTTCAAAATTGTATTACCCTGATTTTTGACATTTCTAAATAATTATTCAACATAAAGTTCTGGTGTCCTAGTATTTGAGATTCACAGAATATTCGAGAGTAAAAATCGTAACACTGTTAATATAAATAAATTCACAGTCTTCTGAAACGATGTAATCAATATATGAAGATGATGAAAAGCAATGTTTTTTCCTAATGAAAAATTATATGGAAATTGCTATTGTTTAATATTGTATACGAGAAAAACGCAATAGTTAAACCTCAATATAATGGTCTGGCTTGAAAATGAAAATTTTGATCACTGATTAGAAACTGATTATTTTATTACATTTTGAATTATTACACTAGAAATTGATAGAGCAGGGTTAATGATGCAATTACATCAATTACGAATATATCTTTAGAATACTTAGATGTATTATAAGCCCGGCTAGCTCAGTCGGTAGAGCATGAGACTCTTAATCTCAGGGTCGTGGGTTCGAGCCCCACGTTGGGCGAACACGTTTTACACCTGAAGAACTGGAGAGCCACAGTAGCGACCCATAGAACGCAGGGGTTCCAACCTATTTATTATTCTGGTCATCCCCTCAAGAATACGCTCAAATGCTATGCCCACGGTTAACTGTGATGGAAATTAAAAAACCATGAAAACTTTTATGGTGTCGAATGAACAATCCGATGGTAAACGTTGACAAAACTGTATGTGTTCATTTTTGTGTGAAGGGAACTGGAATCAGTACCTTGAATGTTGAATATGGAGACAACAGTATATCATCATCCCAATCAATTAAGTTTCTTGGAATATATTAGACAGAAATTTGAGATGGACAACACATATTGATATTTTATGTAAAAAATTGAGTAACTCATTTTTTGCAATCTCTAGAATTAAGAACAATGTACATAGAAATGTATGTGTTATGAAAGTCTATTACAGTATTCTATATAATCATCTAAATTCTAATTTTCTGATGTGGGGCTGCTCTACAGAAATAAATAGGGTGTGTATTACACAGAAGCAAATACTTCGATTATTATTCAATATTCATCAACGAACATCTTGCAAACCTATCTTCATTAATAATTCATACTCACCCTACCTTGTTAATATATTTATAGATGTTTACTATATGTTAAAGAAAATGAAGATAGGATTATTAAATTGAATAGTAATCATGAGTATTCAACAAGGAACAGTAATGTGCTACTTATTCCTAAGCATAAAACGGCTAAATTTGAGCACTCACTTTATTATCAGAGTATTACAATCTTCAACCATTTATTGTCAAATTTAAAAGTACTGAAAGCTCATTTGTTTAAGAAGAGTGTTAAGTCAATGATGTTAACGAAGTCATACTATAGTGTGGCAGAGTACTTCGAAGATTCGAATGTAGGCAATAATGTATGAATCAATTCTTTGTATCATATGTTTGAATATTTTTTTACCACAAATGTCCTTCACCATGTGAAATTGTCTCAAATGTTTCAAATATAGTTGAAAACTTTTTGTGAGCTTAGTTGTAATTATTGTATGAATTCAATGAAGCATTATTATTAATAATATCCCCCTGAACTAAATTAATCAATAAATACTAGGCATATTTTAAGATTTAACAAGTGTCATTGCCCTTTTAGGCAGTTTATTTCGGGAAAAGTAGAAATAAAATGTTTTAGAGAAATCACAAAGAAGTGTATTCATGCAGATCTTACAAGTCGCCAACAAAGTGTTAGCATGACTAACAACAGAAGAAATTATAAATCTGAATTTGCGTTCTCAAAATTTGGGATACCACAGGAAGCAGTTCTAGGCTTTTTCTGTTCAATGTTTTGTTCAAGTTAAACTCATTCACCTACTGCTCGTAAGTTAAACATTGAGAAAAGTCTAAAGTGATTTTATTCAGCTTTCGATTATCTCTTAAAAATGAAGAGAATGATGCTGAAACTGATGAATTAAGTATTGAAATCGAGGTCAACAACATTTTTAGGAGTTTACGGTTTACATATCAATACCCAAAGTGGATTAGTGATATTAATCTGTTGTCAAATTATTTAAATAATTAAAGCTTTAGGATACTGATATTATGCGAACTTTTTTAGGGATTTTCAGTTCAGAAGAGCAAAGATTGCTTATCATATAAAAAAGAAGTTTGAAATAAATATCTAAATTGGTAATTCTTGAATCATTTTACATTTTAAATATGTTTTCTGGTATATGACCGCCACGGCTGCTTCGGATGTAGTCCAATCTGGACGTCCAATTTTCGATGACTTTCATAAGCGAATTTTGTTTAGCGATGAAGCGCACTTCTGGTTGAATGGCTACGTCAACAAACAAAACTGCCGCATTTGGAGTGAAGATAATCCTCAAGTGTATGTCAAAACACCTTTACATCCAGAAAAACTGACTGTTTGGTGCGCTTTATGGGCTGGTGGAATCATTGGTCCGTACTTCTTCAAAAACGATGATGGCCAGAACGTTAATGGTGATCGGTATAGAGCCATGATTACTAACTTTTTCATTCCTGAATTGAACAACCATGATGTCCAGGAGCTGTGGTTTCAACAAGACGGCGCAACATGTCACACAGCCCGTGCCACAATCGATTCATTGAAAGGCACGTTTGGTGACCGCCTAATTTCACGTTTTGGACCTGTGAATTGGCGTCCAAGATCTTGTGATTTAACACCGCTAGACTACTTTCTGTGGGGCTATGTAAAGTCATTGGTCTATGCGAATAAGCCACAAACGCTTAGAAGACAATATTCACGGTGTTATTGCCGATATACGGCTACAAATGTTGAAAAAGTCATCGAAAATTGGACGTCCAGATCGGACTACATCCGAGCCAGCCGTGGCGGTCATATGCCAGAAATTATATTTAAAATGTAATGCCACAAGATTATCTTTCGAATAAAAAAAATTCTTGTCAATCGAATGATCCATCGTTGTTTTATTGCAATTTAAAGTTCTATATCTCTAAAAAAAACACCCTTTATTTGAGCCTATTCCTGAGGGGGATGCACAGAAAAATAGGTTGGGACATTTATTTATTGGACGTTATAGGGGTCACCATACCATTCGGTTACTGTGGCTCTTCAGGTATAAAACGTGTTCGCCCAACGTGGGGCTCGAACCCACGACCCTGAGATTAAGAGTCTCATGCTCTACCGACTGAGCTAGCCGGGCTTGCAGAATTTGGTACTTATAATATTTCTAATATTCAATAATAAGTGCTTAAGAATCTCTTCGGGGTGTTGAAACATTATAAAATTGTATTGAATGCGATGTATTTTAAAATAGTGATTATTAAGATGTATTGTGTGGTAACGTCGGATTCAACTCAACAACTGGGGTGGTAGGTTGGTCAAATGTGCTGACGAAACCGTGCGCCCAGATCTTCGCGTCCCAGCCTCAACTAGATCGGCATTGGCGACTTGTCAGAAGCGGCCGTAATTTGGTTTCGATCCGTCATGAGAACTTACGGGTGCACGGTAGTAGTAGTACTCATAATACCGCGATGATGGCCTCTTCTATTCTTGCGCTGTGCATGAGCTTAGCACTCGTCCTCGTCAGGCTGGACGCCGCGGCGGCTAAGTCAAAGCTGCGTTTCGGGCAATACGACAACCTACTCGTGGCCAGGTGTGAGGCAAGGTGCTGGTTCCATCCCAACAAAAACGAGGTACGAAAATATTTTGGTAATATATACCTACGTTTGCGTGAAAAAAATTAAGAAATAGAGAACACAATTTTAAATTAATAATTGATGAGGCCGATACTTGATGTAAATCGATGAACATAATAAAACAATTGTTAAACAAAGATTTACACATATATTGAAAAGAATACTGCATGACGTACGTTTCGATGAGATTCACCTTTTTCAAAGGTGAATCAGTCTGCACGTAGCATTTGAAAAAGGCGAATCTCATCGAAACGTACGTCATGCAGTATTCTTTTTGATATATATGTAAATCTTTGTTCAACAATTTTTTTATTATTAACACAATTTTGAGTGCATTGTTATATTAATTCCATTATATGTATTCTTAGAAAGAAGATGCTTCATATAATAACAATTTTGTATGAATTATCTATTCAAAAATGTATTTTTTATCGATACGAAATGAAAATCTATATGGACTCTTTAAACATTTTATATCTACTCAAGATTATCTGGTGTTTTTCATAACAAATTCTCAAAAATTTTGATGAAAACAATCATAAGTTGGCTTATTATTATTTTCAAATAATTAGAGAAATATAGGAATTTTCTTGAGAGTTTTCTTGATTGCCAATATTGCAACAAAGAATTAATATTCTTAGCAATAACAGAACAGAAAAGTGAAAAATTTTTGCTGCGAATGGTATCTGAAACTATTGAAATGAATAATTTTCACTGATCAATCGTTGTAAAGTGACAAAAAACAACTTCCTTGTCCATTTGGCTTTCTACTTTTATATATCAAAGGAAAATACTGGTTCAGCATTCGCTTCAAATTATCTTTTTCTCTAAAAGAAAAAGTCAAGGTTAGACAGATAAATTTACGCATATTTGTCTATATATGACATAATGTATTAACCCAGAAAGTTGATATAACACATTTTCTAATTTTTTGTTTGATGTTATATAATTAGTATCATTGTTTGTTGATTGAGGTAACTTGTTTTAATTAAATTCAATTAATTAAATTGGACTTAGTAGTTTCACATCTCTTCATTTTTTCTTCATTGATTTCTCTCGATTTGAGTTCAGAGAAATTTGTTTGCTTGTTTAGATATTACTGAAGTGTTTAGGGATTACTAAATTAAGGATTACTAAAGTGTTGATGGAAATATATGCTTATTATTATTATTATAAGCAGTACTCTCCAAAATTTTTACGTATACAAAGAACTGTCCTCTTCAGTTATTTTAACTTTCGTACTATTATAATTGAATTCATGATTTTCGGTAATTTTGTGTTTGGAAAACACTACAAAGCCAAATTTTTATGTTATTTTGTTTCTGTCATTCTAGTACTTCCACTGATTACACTATAAATTAGTAATTTCAATGTTTTGAAATAATGATTCGGTTAATTAATAAATATTAATTAACCGAATATATATATATATATATATATATATATATATATATATATATATATATATATTTAGTTTTCATTATATTATTTGTTCATTAAATTCGTATATACGAAAAGATCGAATAAATATCAATACCCAATGATCAATATACTCAATACTTTATTTCATGTTAAATATATATAATATGTTTACAAACCTCAAAGGAAAACTAGAATTAGTAATAAAACTAAAAATTCTCAAATATAAATTATAAAAGCAATAAATTAAAAATTAACACACTTAACTTAAGCTTCACAATATATTAAAAACTCTACATATGTTTCGGGTGCTTAACGCATTACCAAGAGTATACAATATTACTTATTATTTGAGTAATATATATATATATATATATATATATATATATATATATATATATATATATATATATATATAGTATTGTATACTCTGATAATGGGTTAACCACCCGAAACATATGTAGAGTTTTTGATATATTGTGAAGCTTAAGTCAAGTATGTTAATTTTTAATTTATTGGTTTTAACATATTGTTTCACCAAAAGATAAGCGAAACCTCCGTGTCATTTCATTATCATCGTATAGCGCTACAACCCTGGGTGGGTATTGGCTGACTGTACAACCTTTTTCCAGAAGACCCTGTCTTCCATCAATCCGTGTCATTTATGAATTATAAAAATAAAACTGTCAAAATTTGAATTTTAAAAACTGATGTACAGAATAAAATGTACTTTCCATAAAAAGGCTCTATATATTGATCTAAATTTATCTACATATATATCTTATACACATTTTTGTGGTACTATTTCGTACTATTTTTTAAAATAGTACGAAACTGTACTATCCAGAGAGTACAGTCCGTATCTGTACAATCAACTTGATACACCTCCACATTTTAACGATATATTCGTATATATATATATAGTAGTTATCACATGTTTATTGTAACAGGCAGACCCTTGGAATTGAATAAAGTATAAGCTCTCTGCATTTTATTACCTCAAGAAGCACAAATAACACACAAGTATATCAACGACCATTGATATTTACCTATAATATTGATCATTAAGACATTATTTTTTATGTAATCTCGGCAGATTCTCAGTGACGAAAGAAAATAAATTACAATAATGAAGCATATGAATGATTCAGATATTTATATATTTCACGTTGTCCTTGTAGAAAATTTAATGCTAAAAACTGGTCCGCTAACATCAAGAATTTGTTTCAATGTATACAAATATTCCTACTTATACTCAATAATCATTAAAATATGATTAAGTAGCTATTTCTATGAAATAGTTTAATGTGCCATCAAAGTTTACCAAAAATATTCTGAGAAATTAATGAAAATAAAATATAATATATGTCACTATCACAATGAATTCTTATATTAATTTTCTCTATAATTCTTCTTTATATACGTCTGTTAACATCAGTCTTTCAATTTTTTTTAGGAATTCTTGTTCATACGAAATGTATTATCGATTGCCGTAATTTAGTCAAAACTGAAGTTCACAAAATTACTTCATGTACTTTATATTTAGGAATTACGCAGTATAATTTCAAATCAAAACTATTAATATTTTTGAAACTGCTCTAATCTACTCTTAATGGTAAATAACAGGAAATAGTAAAATGCCAAATGCCCTCGTGGGAAAAATTCTAGACCAAATAATTTAAAGATCACTTGAGATGAATTGAATAAGGTCATCTGAATATATTGATAGAAGTATCATGAAAACTGTCTATTCACAATAAATAACATTATGAATAATTCAACGATAATTTCATTGAATTTGTTGCTAGAAGATAACTGTCACGCGACATAAAATTAAAATTGAAATTTTCATTCATTGAAAAATAATGGCTTTTCTTTATTGGGATATTGCTATTCGGTTTATACTCCGAGTGATGTTTATAGACAGAGCTGTCAAGAATGCCAGTTGAACTCATCATACTATTATGCAGATGTTGAAAGAAGAAGCATTTAATAATTAATGTTAATTATGAAAACATGCAACCACGGTATAGGTTGTTTGCAATTCTTTCACATATTTGTATATACAAAAATCTAGAAATAACATTTTCAAAAACAGGAAATTTGAGAATCATTCAAGTTGTAATGCTTTCATAAATTTGATAAATTTGAAATTTTGGAGCACAGTACCAAATGTCTTAATTCAAGGACATTCTTTCAGAGAATGCTATCTATATCTAGTTTAATGTTAATTTCTACAACACGCTAACTTGAACCTTTTCTCAATATCAACTTCAATACTAATCATTTAAAAATCAACCTGAAGAAGTACTACGTTGTAACGTTTTTCGAAATATTCTCCATATACGTGATAGATTGTAGAATATAAGTGATTTTTTTTATTTAATAGTGTTGATGTTTATTTGATGTAAATCAATTATAATTGAATATAAACTTAAATTCAAACACTTGAACTTATGATTTACACTTTATTGACTACACAGGTAATAGATACACAGATTAACTAATATACCTTTATCAGAAGAAAATTTCAATAAAGAACTGAACATCATTAAACAGATTGAGGTTAATAATAATTTATGAAAGCGAACTAGTGTCAAAAATTCTTCACAAAAAACTCTATTGGAAAGCTCTGCGATTAAAAGTTTCTTATCAGTCGGATAGAAATCGTGAATATAGTAGTTAAACATACTTTGAAACCGTCAGTCAAAAGTCAAAACCTTTTTAAAAAAACATTGTTTTAATATTTTATTTAAACCGAACAGTAATTTATGGAGATACATTAAGAACAATAAAAACAAAATCAAAAGAGAAGACAAATGAGGTGTTTACCAATTGAGTTGTGGAACATGTCCGGTATATATATATATATATATATATATATATATATATATATATATATATATATATATATATATATATATATATATATATATATAAAACTAGTAGAAATTTATATATAATAATACATATAAATATAGCTTCGCGCATAACAAAAGTAATTCCAATTATGCTAACCATTTATTAACAGAAAACCATACTTTTGATACGAATTTCAAAATTTTACACAATATACAGAAAAGTAGTCAATTATATTTTTGGGAAATAGTGGAAATAAATCGGCATAAAAATTCTGGAAATTTGCTCAATGAACAGATAGAATTAAATTCATGGAAATCTCCAAAATAGAATCCCTGATATTTATACCTGTGATTTTCAAATTTGTTGTTATTATTCTGTTAGCATCTGAAGAAGTCGTTTGTAACGACGAAACGCGTCATGCTATGTAGTCAATTCAGTGTAAATCATAAGTTCAAGTGTTTGAATTTAAGTTTATATTCGAATATAAGTGAGCTGAAAAACTAAACAGACATCATTTACTATCGAACTGAACAACACAGAATAATTATTTGTTTAAAAAGAAAGTTAAGTCTTTGCTGTGACAAAGGATACTACAATGTATCAGAGTACCTACTTTGATGATTCGAATTTGGTCCAAAATGTTGATGAGAATCAAATTTTTTTCGCTTTATTTCGGTATATTTCATTTATTCGTGGCTTATACTGCATAATGTGAAATTGTCTTGAGGGTTTAATAACGTCTGTCTACCTATCTATATTTTTATGTTGAAGAAATTGAAAAAGTGTTAATACGAGTTTTCACAAAATGATTCATTATGAATATTTCAAAACGCCATTGGAATTGTCAACCTACCACTTGGTAGTATAAAATTCTAATAAACTGCATAAAAAAGCTTGACGATAACTTTATATAACGTTAGAGTTTCAAAACTGTCGATAACATTTTGAGAGTCCGAAACATCTGAAGAGCCTATAGAACTTTTTTAGTGGTATCAAACTATATAAGTACCTAAGTATAAAATATATAACTGAGATTGAATTCTCGCTTAACTCTTGGTGAGACATAATTAAATATTAAATTAAATTAAACACTTGGCCTAATGTTTCACTATTATTAACAATAGTTGAAAAGTGACTTGTGAAATAGTGAATCAATAGTTATTATATTTAAAGAAACAAAATCCTGTGTATTAAGTATTCCATAAGTAGTCCAATGACCTTTCACGATGTAACATTGATTCTATCGAATCAGAAAAGAAGATATTATGTGATATACGACGATATTAAAACACGTAACGGAATTTATCCAAATAACATTTAATAAGTACTACACTAAAGACTGTAAAGTAAAGAGAGTTAAGAAAAAAAAAGGTATTGGGATTAAGATCCATCTACCGAAAAAGAATACTGTGAAGATCAGAATGTGTTCTACAAGACAGTGTATTAACTATATGACAATTTACGATATAAATGATTTGTTATAATCCCAAGATCCAATAATATAAAATATATCAATAATACATCATACACATTACTAAGAAAAATATAAGACATTGCAGTTGTACGTGCTCTTCTATCTATAACGACGAAGTGACATGAGAATAAGATTTATTCATTTAGTAAAGAGTTGTGAATTTAAATCAAGAATGTTATTATAATTTTTTTTAATTCAGTGGACCTACAGTTTAACGCCGCGCCGGTTCCGAACGGCCATTGGGCTTGTAATCGATGTATATTACCCAGCAAATATCATTATTTAAACTTCTCAAATCATAGACAAACACAAATACCCATGCCTTCAGCGGGGCTCGAACCCGAGTTCTACCGCACCATAGTCGGGAGTTCTACCGACTAAGCTACGGAGACAGGCCGTGTTATTATTTATTTGTTATTATATTTATTAGATCACTTGTGATAAAAGATCACCAGAATTCCAGATATGCAAAATAGACTATTCCAAATATTCCAGAAGTATGAGACGAACTATCTCCAATGTTCCCCTGAAAATAATCACCACTATAATAGAAGAAACTTCAGGAAACTTGAAGAAATTGACGACTGTAGAAACAAATTTTGAGTCAAAATTTTTTTTTCAAGAAAAAAATTTTTTTTCGGAAATTTTATTAACATTTGCGACTACTTATTCCACCTTGTTTGTAATGAAAAATATATAGATCCAAATGCATAAAATATTGTCATTTTTAATACATCATAATTCTTAAATAAAGTTTCAGACATTCGTTTCAATAAATTGCTGTTTTGCTTTTCTTGAGTACTCGAGCCCATCAGTTAGATTTTTCTTGAAAGATGAGATATTCAGCGGAAATAAAGTGATCTCGTGTAAGATGAGAGAGAAACTAAAAGATCCACGCGACAGATTTTATATCAGATTAATCACATTTTATGGCATGCACGCAACCAATTGATATCTATTGAACACATCAACTTTCGTTTATTGGAATTCGATAATGATACTGAATAAAGATATTGGTGCATTGTGATTGAATTACAATCAATTCGGATGAAATCGCATTTTTAAATCAGCAAGTCCTTCCTTTATTTTACTCAAATCTCACTCAATGCTTGAAGTGCGGTAATTTGAGAAATCAAGAAATATCTCAATAATATCTCAATAAGAGAGCAAAAGTTTTATGAGTATTTTAATGACACTCATCTCATCTCATGACACAGATTATTTAGCTTTTAAAATTAAAATTACCCTAAAATGCAAAATTACACGTATAGGTGTCCAATTTAAAATCATAAAGGTGTCCGAAATATATCTAATACGATTATTTGATTCAAATACCGATATTAAGAGGAATTCATATGGAATTATGCCTCTTTAAATAAGGAGACTCTAATTATCTCTTAAATTGAGCCAATGAGAACAAGTAATGTTCAAAAACCTTCAAATATAATATAAGCAACTTGAAAAATTCCTGTATTAGATTCTTATATTCGGGAAACTTCTTTAATAGCTATTGTATTGAAGTTAGGACAATAAGTTTTTTAAAATAATGATAACGTATTTCGAACATATATACGTATACATTTTGAATCAATTATTAATAAAATAAAGGAAGTTCTACTAAATATAAGACACATAACAATAATGGAATAAAACATTATTTTCATTAAAGTTTCATGCAATAGACAAAAAATATTTCAGTTAAATGTTTCTAGAGGTTAATTTATTCTCAATATTACTTGATAACATTAATTCAACTATTTCGATTCTGTTATATGATGTTAATTTCTTTTTATTAAAACTTCATTACGAATTATATTTTAGTTCGGGATGTATATATCAAAAATATACATAAGTGTATGGCACACGTTATACTGAGAAACTTTGATAAGAAGAGATATTTTCGCTCTAGCAGTGCTTTCAAATTATAGTTCTTCATTTTTACAGAAGAATATATTGATTAGAATAATGAAATGATAACTAGAATCCTTATCTTATCTTCGCCACTGATCGATGGTATGTCATCTTCACAGTGAAAACATTATTTTCATTAAAGTTTCATGCAATAGACAAAAAATATTTCAGTTAAAATGTTTCTAGAGGTTAAATTATTCTCAATATTACTTGATAACAATAATTCAACTATTTCGATTCTGTTATATGATGTTAATTTCTTTTTATTAAAACTTCATTACGAATTATATTTTAGTTCGGGATGTATATATCAAAAATATACATAAGTGTATGCCACACGTTATACTGAGAAACTTTGATAAGAAGAGATATTTTTGCTCTAGCAGTGCTTTCAAATTATAGTTCTTCATTTTTACAGAAGAATATATTGATTAGAATAATGAAATGATAACTAGAATCCTCATCTTGTCTTCGCCACTGATCGATGGTATGTCATCTTCACAGTGAACTAGAGGGTTTATTAGCACCATATGCTCGCAGAAAAACCTTGTTCATTGAACAAAGCGTATAAAACCGTAATGGAGTACTAATTTGCTAAGATTTATAGTCTCTTAATGGAGTTATAAGAAGAATATATATGTGTTGCGGAACTTGAAACCCGTTCTGCCATTTACAAACAGCTCCGTATACAGTGCTTTTTAATTGAAACAGTTTGTACTGAATAAATACACATATTAGTGTTTAAACGTTAAATTGTAACGTACCAATATCGTATCAACCATGTAGAAAGTTGTTGCTGAACTACGTAGATTTCAGAAAAAATTATGCCAAATAATAATGGAATGTTATACAAATCATTGATTGCTATTATATATACATACACATAATGCATATGAGCATATCTTCCCAATTAATATATGTGATAATTTTAAAAGAATTCGAAGTACAACATCTTCTTCGGATGCTGACTTAACACTTGTGTTAATTTACCTTCTGAAGAATAAGTTGTATCTACTTCCATTCGCACGTCATGCGTATTATTTAATAAATGGGAAAAATTAAATTACTGTTTCATTACGGTTATTAATTTTCTCCAAGTAACGGCCTCATCATTCATTCATTTTTGAAATTACATTTCCAATAATATACCTATCAATTACTTTCAGAAAATAACAAATATGTGTATTAAGGAAATTATTTGCTCTCATCATTAGTTCTTCAGTTGTAACATATTATTTAACGATAACGAAATATATTATTATACTTCTAAAATATGTCTAAACCTTTTTGGAAATTCTTTTCACAGAAGTAAGAATTAACTAGGAAATTGTTCTCTGCAACTGTGTAAAATATTTTTCCATTATTTTTTTATTTATCTTTGTATTATTAACTTTTATCAACTCAGAGGTTTGGCAGAGTAGCTCTCAGCTAGATATGGATTCGATCTATTTTTCTTTGTCAATTGAGATAATTTCTTATTATATATTGACAGTAATTGTTGATGAAATAATGAGATAATCTTGAACTGCTTCACGAAACTTTCGAATCACTATTTGACGTACCTGTTATCTTTCTCAACGTCATAAGTGATCGAAACGCTAGCATTATTTATTATCTTGGTTTGGTAAACTTCTTCCACTTTCTGTACTCCTATCCTACTACATTTAAATGTGAAATTATTGATTGTAAAGTGAACGTGATGATAATAGCTTGGTGTAACTAATCATATGTTATTGTACCATCTGTTTTTATAACATGAGAACCTTTTAAAGAAGTTTTCATTAGTTAGTTGAAATTTGAAGGAGAGAATTGAGACATTGAATTTCACATTATGTATTATATTACCAATTTGTTCTGTGTTCCAATGAGATACGAGAGGTCATCAAAAAGAAAGGTGACTGACATGGTGTAATGTACAACAAAGTAAACTTGGTGCGAAATTTGGTGATAACAGCACGAATTTTTGATTTACCAGGTCGATTATGACGACCATAATATGGTCGTAACAAACGATACACATTTTTCAGAGAGCCCGAATTTTGATAATAAATTTCAAAAATTTGCAATCCTTGCTTGTTTGTGAGTCTTTCCACGATGAAATGGCAGAGTATATTGAACACTTTTCACTTTGACAGATGACGTTTGGATGCCTTTACCAACCAGTGCCGCCAACCTGAAAACTCTTAAAAAATCACCCGTTATTAGAAGACTTGACTTCTGTGACATCTGTGAAACGTTTCAAGAGTATAGAATTTTTTGTTTGTTTGTGAAAGGCATTGAAGCTAGAAGTGTTTTGCGTGCTCGGCGATTTTTTAATGTCGAAAAACATGGATCAAGTGCTCTAAAACTCTTGAAATGTTGGCAGTGGCATACGGTTAGTCTAGTTTGAGTAAAAAAAATGTTTATAAGTAATATAACTCTTCCAAAACCTTGGACACCCCAGCACGTTATCAACTGATGAGAAAGATGAGAAGGAAATACGGTTGACGAATCTTGGAATTACCATGAGAAAATTTGATGGTCTGAGATGATCAGCATATCATTCGGTTCGTGCTAAGTAATTGATTTAATATGCTGAATGGAATGATTTTATCATGAAACCAGCGAAATTTGCTTAAAATTTAAAAATTTTTTGAACAGGAATAACACCGTAATTATGCCACACCCACCATATTCACCGGATTCAGTCCTCTGTGACTTTTTCCTCTTCTCGAAATTCAAGAAAGCTATGAAAGGACAGCATGGCTGTATGAGCTGAAGGGTATACCAAAATCTGCTTATCAGAAGTGCTTTGAGGACTGAAAGAAGCGTTGGCACTTTGAAGGGGACAAAACGGGGTTGAATTGATATTTTTTATGAATATAAGTCACTTTTTTATTTATATTTTTCGATCACACCTCGTATATTGATTTTCTTCTAGAGCTAACACGAAATATTCATTTTGAATTGATATTTTATCGAATTAATTTAAAAAATATATCAAATGAAGCACCTAAGAATATAACGAAAATAACTTTTTTGATTACAGTGTATAAAAACCTGTCTGACTAAAGAATTGACAAAACCAGGAGAGTGTCCCAGACGTGATTCTAATATATCACCTTTTGCAACCGCTTGTATCCGTGCATGTCAACATGATTCACAGTGCCCCGGATTAACCAAGTGTTGTCAACATCGCTGTGGAATAACATGCCAACATCCGAGAAATTTACAGAATATATCAAGTAAGTGTCTGCTTTACCATTCATTTGATAGAGCTCCATACACAGCTTTATTAGTGTTACATGCTCAATTTTTTTGAAATCTGAACAATCATAAATCGTATAATTATAATTAGAAACATTTTTCTAATTTCCACAAAATAAAACTCATTATCAAGAGTTTATCAAAACATAACTAAACAATCATCTTGATAACTTCACAAATTGACCTGTATGGTATAAGTTGATAAATATAATTATAAGTTAAACAGTATAATAGTATACTTTAAAACTCGTCCTACCAACCAATTGTGACAAATTAAGACAAGTGATTTGAAACCGGTAACAATATTAAACCTATTGATATTACTGATTCAATTATATGCTACATAAGAAAGCCTTAGTTTCGTTGCTGAATTCAATAGCTTTCTTCATTCACGACTTGAAATCAAAGGCTTCCACTTGACCTATTTGTGTACCTTTAAAGGATGTAGCTAATATTTTTGGTTTATTTAGGTTTATGAAGTTATGGTTTTTGATACAGTTATCAGATTTTTTTGAACTATTACGCTTTTGTTGGATGGATTTTTGGTGTTCTTTTATTATTTGGGTGTTTCTTCAAATTTTTCTGTGCAGATATTAAGTTGAATATATTAATCAATATATAAAGTTCTACCAACATCGTTTTAATCAATAGGAAATCCTTTTTTCAAATTTATAATGATATTTCTAATATTTAATAGTGTTGGCGTATTTAACTTATGATTTACACTTTATTGACTACATAACATGGCGCGTTGTTTCGTTAAAAACGACTTCTTCAGGATGCTTACAGAATAATAATAACATTTTGAAAACACACAGGTTTAAATATCAGGAATTTTGGGATTCTATCATCAATCCAGCATTTTACCTAAGATATTCCATTCTGTCATATAATTTTTATTACCTGAAAAGGTTTAACAAGGGTGAATTGTTCAATTCTATCTGTTAATTCTAATTGTATCTATTAATTCATTTTCCAATAATTTAAATGACTACTTCTCTCTATATTGTGTAAAATTTTGAAATTCGTATCAAAAGTATGGTTTTCTGTTAGCATAATTCGAATTACTTTTATTATGCGCGAAACTATATTTATGTTCCTGTATTCTAGTACCGAAATTTCTACTAGTTTTACCTATATATATATATATATATATATATATATATATATATATATATATATATATATATATATATATATATATATATATATATATATATATATATATATATATATATACCGGGACATGTTCCACAATTCAATTGGTAAATACCTGATTTGTCTTCTCTTTCAATTTTGCTTTTATTTTTCTTAATGTGTCTCGATAAATTATTGTTCGTTTTAAATGAAATATTAAAATTATGTTTACTTAAAAAGGTTCTGACTTTTTGACTGACGGTTCCAAAGTATGTTAAACTATTCTATTTACGATTTCTATCCGACTGATAAGGAAATACTAATCGTAGAGCTTTCCGATAGAGTTTTTTGTGAAGAATTTTTGACACTAGTTCGCTTTAATGTGTCGAAAATTCTTTTTTGACACATGAACATGAATATTTTCGAATTAAATTTATGAACCACTTTTCGTGGGTCTCAGGAACTCATCTGTCTCATATAAATGGATCACTTCATTTTTTGATCATATAAATGGATCAACAGCATCAGAAAATCTTTTCTACTCTCTTGGTCAGCACTCATTTTGTAAATAGTTGAAATAATCGAAATAACACTCCAAAGTAAAGCTTTGATATCTGGAGAAATCTTCAAGTAAATACTCACAACTAAAAATAATTCAATACAATTTATCTCTCTGATATCTGTAGAGATCTTAAAATATGAGCTTTGTTCGCGGTAAGGATTCTGAACCGATTCAGAACTATTCGCATGCGCAGTTTGATTTTTCGCTTTCGCGGATCACCCAGTTCCGAACTTTTAGTTACAGTTCTGTGTTCGCGGATAAACTGGGACTGGTTCGGAAAAATCGATTTTGAATTGGTTCGGAATACCGGTTCGAAAGATCAATCTAGAACTGTAAGTTCGGGACTTGCGCATTCACGATAGTTTTGGTATACGGCATATTATTCGATGAGAACAACCGTGATTTGAAAATTCCCTAAACTAGTTCTAAAATCGTTCGCGGATCCAAATAATTCCGAACCAGTTCATAACCGAGCATGCGTATTAAATCAATCCCGAATCAGTTATGAATTAGTTCTGAATCGGTTCAGAATCCTTACCCCGAACAAAGCTATGGACTGACAATTGGATACCTAATATGGTAATAAGACCACTCTCGTAGACTTGTTGAAACTTGTCTCCGATACTGCTCTCAAACCCTCGCCATTGGTGAGGCAACAGTCTCGAGACTATTCCAGATACTGTTTTGTCTCAGATGCACACTTACCTTAATACATATGTGTCATTTTATAGACCACTCTCGTAGACTTGTTGAAACTTGTCTCCGATACTGCTCTCAAACCCTCGCCATTGGTGAGGCAACAGTCTCGAGACTATTCCAGATACTGTTTTGTCTCAGATGCACACTTACCTTAATACATGTCATTTTATAGACCACTCTCGTAGACTTGTTGAAACTTCTCTCCGATACTGCTCTCAAACCCTCGCCATTGGTGAGTTCAGTCTCATGCAGACACTGTTTTGTCTCAGATGCACACTTACCTTAATACATATGTGTTATTTTATATTGCCAGCTGATATTGAAATCATAAAGAATTTGTTAATATAACTTATCATTAATTAAGGAAATCACACGTAAAATATACGTTTGTTTAATTGAGAATCCTTGGATAAATTCCACAAAATTGTTTGATTCACTCGATATATGTTTCGAGCTTCTAACGTATGACCAAGAGTATAATAAAGTGGTTGTATTGGGTGTTTTTTTAGAGGTATAGAATTTAAGTTGGCATTATTGTTGAAGATGGCGACCGATTTGACAGCTGGGAAGTGATTTATTCTCAGTTTGGTTTGGCAATTCATCATGAATAGACTCTCGCCTGAACAACGCTTGCGAATAGTGTAATTTCATTTCGAAAATAATGGTTCTGTGCAGAATACGTACGCGCACTACGTCCATTTTGGATGAAGCGCACTTCTGGTTGAATGGCTACGCCAACAAACAAAACTGCCGCATTTGGAGTGCAGATAATCCTCAAGTGTATGTCAAAACACCGTTACATCCAGAAAAACTGACTGTTTGGTGCGCTTTATGAGTTGGTGGAATCATTAGTCCGTACTTCTACAAAAACGATGATGACCAGAACGTTGCAGTCAATGGTGATCGGTATAGAGCCATGATTACTAACTTTTTCATTACTGAATTGAACAACCATGATATCTAGGAGCTGTGGTTTCAACAAGACGGCGCAACATGTCACACAGCTCGTGCCACAATCGATTTATTGAAAGACACGTTTGGTAACCGCCTAATTTCACGATTTGGACCTGTGAATTGGCCTCCAAGATCTTGTAATTTAACACCGCTAGACTACTTTCTGTGGGGCTATGTAAAGTCATTGGTCTATGCGGATAAGCCACAAACGCTTGACCATTTGGAAGACAATATTCGCCGTGATATTGCCGATATACGGCCACAAATGTTGGAAAAAGTTATCGAAAATTGGACGTCCAGATTGGACTACATCCGAGCCAGCCGTGGCGGTCATATGCCAGAAATCATATTTAAAATGTAATGCCACAAGATTATCTTTCGAATAAAAAAAATTATTGTCAATCGAATGATCCATCGTTGTTTTATTGCAATTTAAAGTTCTATAACTCTGAAAAAAACACCCATTATTATCTAATGTACATATGTAAAGGGTATGCATTAAACAATTTTCATGGAATTTATAAAAATGTCTTTGATTAGTCAATATATTCAACAGTGCTCCACCAATTGTGAGAAATCAATTAACATTAAGAGTACAATACAAATATTTCCATGTTCGAAAATTGTTTTTTGCGTTTCGAGCGGTAAGATGAAAATGAAAGAACCGCTAAGACGGTGCATTTTGCATTTATCGATAAATTGTGGGAGGAACCTCATAACGATCTTGCATGATGCGGTTCGATCGTGGCTTAATTTAATGGTCTATTAAAATGAAGATTCGATCATGCGATCCCAAAGCAAGCCCTCCTATGAATATGCGCCACTGGCATTACTGCGGCGGTCGCGTCTTAACTGATTGATTTCCAGGAGGCTAATGAAACTGGTTTAGATATTAAAATAATGGCCTAGTTTTTATGGACCCAGCTCCTGACTTGAATTCCAATAGGACCACCTGGGTTCGCAAAAATTCCAATTGATACAGTTGGTCCAGAAGCTCTTCCGGGAATATAAATTAAGCAAAATTTCCTCATATTCTAATCAACTCAGTTTATTCAAATTCTATGTTTATTCCAAAAAAAATAAAGACTGGCTTGTAGAGAATTAAATTTTATGTATGTTTGGAAACTGCTTCTGATGAATTGAGAGTATTTTCAACCGTTTTGATTTCTGTTTCGATTGTATTGAGACCTTTCAATTGTCTGATCCTCGTTATTTCAATTTGGATGGTTATGACATGTTATATAAGGAAGGCAATTACAATAGGAATGATGGAGGGATTATCTATATAAAAAGAGATTTGAATTATAAATATGAAATTATTTCGGTGTCCAGCACAAAGCGAATTCAAGTAAAATTTGCGTGTGGTAAAACATCTTTTGTTATGTCTACTATGTATAAATCTCCTAAAATTGATAAAAAGCATTTATAAAAGATTTAAGATCATTTTTTGAGGAAAAGTGAGTTGCTAATGTTGATTTCAATATATTTTTGGGTGATTTGAATATAGATATAAATGAAGAAAGTCAGGTAGTATATGACTATAAACTCACTTTCAGCGAATTCGGTTTTCATTCGGCAATTAATAGACCAACTCGTGTCGAGGGTTTGTCAATATCGTGCATAGATCATGTGTTTGTAAAACCACCGAATCCAGATAAAATGCAATATTTTAGTTCAGCAGTTTTGTATTCGAAGATTACGGATCATTACCCTGTTGCCATTGCAATAGATCTTGGAATGCAACGTGATTGTCTAGGAAATGGAAGGCGTGTGTTCTCAAAAATAACTAATTATAAGAAAGTAAATGAATGTCTTGAACGATCTGATTGGGGAGCCTTCTACTCTGCTACTGATGTTAATAATATGACTGAGACTGAGAGATAGAAAGGGTAACTAAATATTATGAGAGAAAACGCAAATCTTGGATTACCAGAGGGCTGCTAAAGTCAATTCAAATTAGGGATAGTTTATACAAAGTGTCTCAGAGAAACCCCAATAATAAAGAAGATAGATATAATTTTATTAAATATCGAAATAGGTTAAATATCTTATTGAACTTAGCATCTAAAGAAGACGTTTATAATAATAACATAATATAATGTTTACTGTCTACCAGTCAGTATTCTGTTCGATTTATTAGAATTTATAACGACAGAAGTGTTAAGTTACTTCCAAGAAGACTTAAAACCTACTCTATAATTATAATTAGACTAGGTATTATGGGGTGATTTATCTGGCTGGTAATTTATCATTTTCTCGAAAATTGATTCTAATCCGCCACAACTATACGTGGGAAGGTCTAGATATCTGTATTGAATTCAAGAATTTAGGAGTTGTTTTTGACTATAAGCTGGGTTACTCTGTCAGAAATTGAAATACTGACGTTTGTAAAATGAAGACTCTTTACTATACTTTATAGTAGCTAAGCCAATTCGAATAATGGCAAGAGTTAGTTACTTGGATTCATGCTGACCATTATTTATAAAATATAAAATAATACCCTTGGCTACATTTTGGATATATAACGTTCTTTTAGCAGCACATAGGGATCAAACAGTCTGATCTACATAATTACAATACAGGAGGAGCAAATAATATCCGAACAACTAAATATCGTCTAAGTAAGTCAAAAAAATTCTATTGATTATAAATTATACAATATCTCACTTTCTCATTTCAAAGAGCTTTCTTTCAATAAATTCAAAATCAAAAAACATCAAAAAATATTTTCTGAGATTTTGCCACTGAGTATTCTGAGCACTTCAAGGCAAAGTCTTGATACTTTGATAATTCGAACATGCTCACCACATCTTTTTGTGTGTTACTTTTTATAAGTTATTTTTTGTGCATTATATGTATTAATTTTTCAGTTTTATGGTGAATTAATTACTTAAGTATAATAAGTTTATAGTTATTAGACTTCAATCATTAGTTTTACCCAGGATTAAGTGTATCCTAGAGAAAGTGTACCTATTATGTCATATGATTCTCTAATTTATATTAATTTTATTATGAAGGAGTGCAAGAATGATTCGTCAAACTCCAACCATTTGTAAGAAAGACATTTATTCTATTTTTACTTTTTTACTTTTCAATTTTTTAATTTTTTTTAAAATTCTATTCTACTTTTATTCCGAGTAAATCAGAATATGCCTCTACATATTGGTGTCCTCTGTACAATAATTCTATCATTGACTTAGGAGCAGCTCAGAGGAAGTGGTAAAAATGAGGGTATTTCAAATGTTTTGAGCATATATCCTTTCGAGAAGCTCCGAACACTCCTTCCTCTCCAGTAAGGAGCTTCGGAAATTGAGTATTGAAGTTAACCACTTAACAGTTCTCCCTGACGTTTCTGTAAAACAAAATTTCCAAATTCGATCGACATTCTCGTATCAGGACTTGGTCTGAGACGGAATATTACATTTTATGTCGATTACAGCAGATCAAATGCTATATCACGTTCTCCTATCAACTTTATATGTAATATATTTGATGAATGTTATGGTCGATGAGAAGTCTATTTCGATAAACTCTTACTGATTTTCAAATGCCATGTAATGGGTGTTTTTTTTAAAGGTATAGAACTTCAAATTGCAATAAAACAACGATGGATCATTCGATTGACAAGAATTTTTTTTTATTCGCAAGACAATCTTGTGGTATTACATTGTAAATATGATTTCTGGCATACGACCGCTACGGCTGGCTTGGATGTAGTCCAATCTGGACATCCAATTTTCGATGACTTTCATAAGCGAATTTTGTTTAGCGATGAAGAGCACTTCTGGTTGAATGGCTACGTCAACAAACAAAACTGCCGCGTTTGGAGTGAAGATAATCCACAAGTTTAGGTCAAAACACCGTTACATCCAGAAAAACTGACTATTTTATGGGCTGGTGGAATCATTGGTCCGTACTTCTTCAAAAACGATGATGGCCAGAACGTTACAGTGAATGGTAATCGGTATAGAGCCATGAATACTAAATTCTTCATTCCTGAATTGAACAACCATGATGTCCAGGAGCTGTGGTTTCAACAAGACGGCGCAACATGTCACACAGCTCGTGCCACAATCGATTTATTGAAAAACACATTTGGTGACCGCCTAATGGTTTTGGACCAGTGAATTGGCCTCCAAGTTCTTGTGATTTAACACCGCTAGACTACTTTATGTGGAGCTATGTAAAGTAATTGGTCTATGCGGATAAGCCACTAACGCTTGACCATTTGGAAGACAATATTCGCCGTGTTATTGCCGATATACGGCCACAAATGTTGGAAAAAGTCATTGAAAATTGGACGTCTAGATTGGACTACATCCGAGCCAGCCGTGGCGGTCATATGCCAGAAATCATATTTAAAATGTAATGCCACAGGATTATCTTTCGAATAAAAAAAAATTCTTATCAATCGAATGATCCATCGTTGTTTTATTGCAATTTAAAGTTCTATACCTCTAAAAAACACCCTTTAGAACCATTCAACACCAATTTCTCATTCATACCCAATGATTTATCGCGATATTTTTCTCATTTACTTCTGTTTTATACTACTGAGCAGTTGTTAATATTTTATATTTTCATTCTATTTCATTTACTTATTATAAATTGTTGTTTTATTTCATTTTCAATATTTTATTATTCCCTTGGGTTCTCACTTACATACTTTCTCTTGATTAATTTTTTCAATTGATTGATTCTTAATCTCTATCTGCAATTGGGTGTAAATCAGTTACGAATAAATGTATTATTATCAATATTATAGCTTAAATAAAGATATCAACCCAAATTGATCCGAAAAACTCGCTCAATTATTTTCTCAAATTCGATTTCATGTAGAAAAGTGAACTCCTGAAATCTTTGGATAGATAATTATTACAAGTAAGGGTTTCTTCAAGAACAGTGTACTAAAACTAGATTGCTCTGTAGCCTGAAGAAATTTCCGACAGTTCAGTCTCAAAAATATTCAAGGCTTAGACGTAAATTATACGATTGGTATCAGCTATAACATCATTATATAGATACCTGAGTTGCAACTCCATAAACTTGGTTGAAATATGATAATCTGCGAGCTGAACCTTTCTGCTCTGCTCTCGTATTGCTCTCGTAGTTGCTTCGTATAATAATTACCTTAATTATGACTTATTTGATGCACATGCAAATGTTGCTTGCTCGTTTTCGAAACGATTAATGGGATATATTGAAAGTTGTTGGGAAGACTGAGGTCCGTTTCATCAAGACATCGATGTTCTTGAACATAAATTTGACCGTTGAACTCTACGCCAGCCAATCATAAATATTTACATTTTACCCTTCCCAGACCGTGCTGAATTATTGGCGAAGAATGTTCTTAATATTTATCGCTTATTTAATGACCTCTTGGTTGGAATTTGTATAAACAAAAGTCCATAAAACAGTCTGAAATTTTCATTCATTGTTCATTTCAACTACAGTTAAATATAATATAACCGGAGTATGGTTGAGTGAATTTTCCTACTTCGGTTCTGCACTACATATCTAAATAATAAAAAAATTGTTGTGATGTATTTTTATTTTGGTTTTCAAATATGCAAAGAGAAAATTATTATTTCCAATTCATTGTCAGGTTGAAGTTCTTTTTTATATATAGTTTCGTTTCAACGGAAGCTATGAAATGTTTACATAATGAAATGAATAAATTATTCATGAATAAGGTTTTGACGAAAATTCTAAATAAAATGAAACAATGAGATCATTATTGAAAATCATTACAATATATCAACTTACTTCTCTTTTTTTAATAAAAACTTTAAACATTAAACAGATTTGTAAACATTTCATAAATTTTACATATATATTTGTCACTATATTGGAAAATATATGAAATATTTTTAAAATTTTTGAAAATGTTTTAATTTATTGATACGTTGACATTGAATTTCAACAAGTATACGAGAAAGGATCCTCACTCAAAATTAAGTTTACATTTTCGATTGATTTTTCCTATTCAATTATTGTTGACTAATTAACCTAGCGAAATATTTGAATAGTTGATATTCCAGAAAGTCTTTGAAAATTGTCTTTCAGCTCAATACTTTTTGAAGGTCTAAAATAAATTAATCTACTGGAGATATGTTTTGGGTACTTAACCTATTATCGAGCCATGTGTATAACCATTCATGTATTTTAGAAGTATTTATAAAAATTTTTCTACCTTGATACCCTATTTACCGAATAATCAGAGCCCTACTAAATTGTTTGTCGGTACAATCGTTAGATACAACACCTTTTTAACCAGAAATTTGTGAGTAACATTTTCAAATCCGTTAATTTTAATATTTTTTTACATAATTTCTTTTTGAACATTTCCTTCATAGATTACCTAACTGTATTAATTGAGTTTTGTGATATATTGAGAGGCACATGTCTGCTCCCATTTTTCTATGAAATGGTAAAAACTCTTCAGAATTAATAATCCTCTTGGGCCCAAAAAAGTAAAGTTTTAATTTTTTACTACTATGCCTTTTTCAGTCAAATTGAGCAGCAGTTTATTCGAATTAAATAGATAGTGCATACTCTGCATCAAATTTCAATTTCATACATGGCTTTCAATATCAGCTTATCAATCTTCGATTTAACTATATTTCGACTCGCTCTTATTCCCAAACCAAAAAAACACATTCTTCTTTTGCACCAAATATTCATGTTCATATAATCCAAAAAGTTATTGGGGAATTTCTATACAGAGCGAGTTTTATTGATGATTCAAAAAGATAGAAACCTTTATATAAATATAAATATGATATATTATATTTATCATATTTTTTATAATATTGTTAGCAATAACTAGCTCTTTTTGTCTGTTGTAACTTTGTCAAAACTGTTGAATATAGTTTCAAAATTTTTAAATATTCAATAATTTTGACAATGTTGCAACTTTTCAGCAACGAAACGTCAACAAAAACGGAGAGTTTTTCATTCAAGAAAGCCTATTATTTCTGAATATATTATAAAAAATAATCTTATCAATCAAGAAACCATTCGAAAGAATTTTATTATATATACCTATAATAAAATTATAATTAAAATAAAATATATAAATAAATATAATATATTATTGTGCAACCAGAATAGATAGCTAATAAATATATTATAGATAAAAAAAGCGCATAATAAAATATTGAAAGTTATTGAACTTTCAGCAATTCCTTTATTTCGTTTAGCATAAAAATATAAAATGAATTACTAATAATAATAACAATGTTTAGGTAATGAGGTTATGAAATTACTTATGCCTTTTCAATTACAATACTCAAAAATCGAAACATCATTCTGAATTTTATTCAAGGTAACCCTAATTTTGAAATATAAAAATTATTTTAATTCATTTTCTTCTATATGTAACAAGGGATGATAAAAATGGTATCATTAATTTTTATGTGGTATTTTTGCAATATTTGCTGATGGATGAAGTATAATATTCGCAATATTACCATTGATAAGAAAATCATTATTTTATCTTGAATATAGCCATCGACACCAATAAATTGACATAGTATTGCTACATCCTGTATTAAAAAGAGTGGCCACTCCCTGCAGATAAAATTAACAAGATTCAACCTCAATCCAAATTGTCGCATGTTGATCTTATAAAGTATTATTAAAGACAAATATGGGTCTAGGGGTTCAGCCTCACATTCATTAATAACTATGAGGCATGTACTTATTTAAATTAATGATATTATTAAGTAATCTGATAGTTGTTGCTTGGAGCTTAACTGTGTCGCCCTCGGGCTGCTTGCTCGTAATAATAATGTATTCATCAACTTGGTGGTCTGTCATACATTTTAGCACTTGGGCAGCTGATGTACCTACATGTTTATTCGGTACGAATTGGCCCATGTAATACTTACCTGTTATGGAAGGAACATGGCCGTCAAACGCAATCATTGTTCGGATGAAAGTTAATATTTCTTTCATTTGCTGTTCCAAGAAATTCACGCTTCCTTTTAATATATCCAACAATTCTTGAGATTGAATTAGTGCAACAAACATGGAAAAACTTTTAGTTATTCAACTGTATACAAGTAGTGAATTACTCGTATATTTTCAAATGCAGTCTTAGAATTGAGATTCAAAAAATAGACTAATTTGGAAAATTTAGTTATGTTCAATAAAATCAAAAAGAAACAATAAGTTTTAGAATTCTCAAAACATTTTCATCGTCAACATCGAAGAATGATTCGATATAGACAAAGGCATCAAAAACTGTGCGTTGCTACTCTCTGGGGCAGTGTTTCTCAACTTTTTTTCAGGTCATGGACACCTAGCATTAAGCACAATTTCACCCACTTGCTAAAAAAACACAGGGATAATTTCAGTTACTTTATTCATTTTATTATTACAAAAAATAACTTCATCAAAATTGGAAATAATTGAATATGAACTTGTATCATGTTGTACAAGTTTTTTCTTTGCTCGTAATGGCGAATGTATAGAAAGTCGCGACTATAATAGGGGTTTCTTCAAAGGGCAGGTGGCTCGTATTCTCTTAAATTGTATTACCATATTGCCCTCAGGTGTTAGCCGGACTAATAATTGCAGGTTCTATTTTAGCACTTTTCGACAGTGTATATAAAATGGAATAATTATAGGTTTCATTCAATTCATTCGTTTCTGTTTCATAGCTTGAAATCATAAAATTTTTTAAATATTAAATAGTGTTGGCGTTTACTTGATGTAAATCCATTATAATTGAATATAAACTTAATTTCAAACACTTGAACTTATGATTTACACTTTATTGACTACATAGCATGACGCGTTTCGTCGTTACAAACGACTTCTTCAGATGCAAACAGAATAATGAACATAAGTTCAAGTGTTTGAATTCAAGTTTATATTCAATTATAATGGATTTACATCAAGTAAACGCCAGCACTATTGAATATTTAAAATTAAGGCCAGCTTACTCCAAAAAACGTAATTTTTTTCAATATATTTTATTTATAGTACAATACATGTTGAGCAATCCATTTATTTACATATGAAAGCACATATATGAAATTACTTGAAAAAATTTTTTTTTCAAAATGGCGATCCTGAAAATGGCTGCTAAAACTCATCTGAATCGGAGATGAATGACATCATTTCTTGGAAAAGAATTATCTGAAAGCAAAAAACAAAACGGTTTCATGTTCTGTATCGAATTGGCTATGACCTCAAGCAGAAGGAAACATTTTCAATGAAAAAAAAACAAAATGGCGGACTTTTGAATTTTTTTTACCCTTTTTTTACTTTTAATTGTTTATAACTTTTTAAATAATGATGAATATTTCTGGTTCTGCTTGAGGCCATAGCCAGACATTTAAAGAATAAAATGCCGTTTGGTTCATATCGATAAGTGCAATAGTTTTGGAATGAGAGTGTAATTCATGCGAAAAAACGTGGTTCGGAGAATAATCAGTTCAAAGTTTTTATTCGTGAAAAATCGTAAAAAAGGGAATTTTACTCACATACCCATTCCAGCTTCATACACACCTCCTTCCTGGTCCTCGTAAGACTCATTCTGAAGAATTCTTGCACTTCTCAAAGCAGTTCAACAAAATAACAAGACAATAACAATAAAACAAAGAACAATAAGACGACCCGAAGGCTTACAGCAGCTGCCGCTAACGAAGGCGTTCGAGCGGCCGGATTTACTGCAGCGCTTCCTAATCTTTTATACCTGCTTCTCGGTCTTGCTGACCTTCGGGACTAATTCTATTCTATTTCTACAAGTATATAGTAGGAATTTATGAAAAAAAAATTTCGATTTTTCAAAATTGTTTGGAGTAAGCTGGCCTTAAAAATATATTAATATGAAGGTTGGTACTGCTTTTTGGCGTGCCGTGGTAAGTAAGCGTAGCGATTAGCAGACTTGTTGACATTTATTTGTCAGTTTTAATGTCCATAGATAAGACAACAGACACCTTTACAAATATTCGTGAACTCCCAGGTCTGCGAACTACAGGTCGGTAAATACTGCTCTAGAGTAGCTATTCTAGAAAACCAAAGTACAACACTTGAAATAATCTTTCAAGTGTAAAACTTGTACTTATCTCATTTTTGTTCACTTAATGTTTGATATTAATTGGATAAGAAATCATTGGGCCTAAATTGAGTAAGGTGTTATTTTTGATTTCAGATATTCCTGATATACCAAAAGATTTGACTGTGATGGAAGGAAGAAAAAAAAGAACCGTTTATATTGAATGGAAACCTGGGGGACCGAGCATAATAAATAAACAAGTTGTATATGTCCTAGAAGAGCGACATCACGTCGGACGTAATTTCAATGACGAAAAACTTTCACATTGGTCTGTTTGTGCAAGGACATCCAAACTAAATCAAATTTTAAAAAATGTCGTAAGACCTGGAAATTGGTATCAGTTTCGGGTAGCATCAGTAAACGAAAATGGAACCAAAGGATACTCGGAACATTCTTTTACGTTCACTATTTCAGTTAGTAAGTTATAATTTTGTTTTAGGTGAATTCCCAATAATTAAAATCGAAATCCAATATCATCTATTCACTTTATTATGAATATATTCAGTTCTACAAAAGAAATAAATTCAACAAGAAGTAATTATTACAAATGAACAAATTCTTTGTTTTAGTAAGCCACTTTGTACATATTCAGGATTGCAGTTCTCAAACCACTGAATTTAACCTCCGGGAACATTTTCTATAGTACACTATTATTACATGAGAGTTTCTATATAGTAGAGCTCTTGTACATAACTTTAACATTGATCTCTGAGGGAATAATTAATAAAAAGGCCGCAGAACATCTGACGAGCTAGTTTCTGTTAAAAACGCACAAGTCCAGTCACTAACCTTCATTAAATATTCGAGATGATGTATCTACGCCTAAGTCTTTGATTGTTTATTCGTATTGCTGTTCTATGAATTAAGTCGGGAGCAGGTAGATCAAAAGTGCATACGTCGAATGATTTTATGCGTAATGTTAGTGTATTAATTTCACAAACATAAATATTGACCAAATGAAAACATCTATTAAGTCAGTCGAAACAAGAAATGAGGAATTTCTCAGTCTAAAATGTGCCTATAAATTACTAGAACTAACTGAAAACAAATGATACGAACTTGAAACAATAGTGACTGATTTGTGTTTGGTATATAAGACTGACAGGCTAAAATGCTCAAGAAGAGTATGTGCAACTGGACTTCAAATATTTTATTGAAATAGGAATATTTTGTTTATTGTATTTGCTTCTGGAACAATTGCCCTTAGGCCTAAATTTCAGAAGCAAACGCGTTTTTCAACTTTCTGTCAGCTCATCTGTCTTGTCACATCCGTCATGATCAACATTATCCTTGTCTTATTTTTTTCTGTTTGCTCGCATTTTATTATGTTGCTTCCACATAAATGAATTAATTGAATACAAACTTAAATTCGAACACTTGAAATTATGATTTACACTTTATTGACTACATAGCATGACGCGTTTCGTCGTTACCAATGACTTCTTCAGATACTAACAGAATAATGACGTAACGACGAAACGCGTAATGATATGTAGTCGATAAAGTGTAAATCATAAGTTCAAGTGTTTGAATTTAAGTTTATATTCAATTAAAATGGATTTACATTAAGTAAACGCCAATACTATTAAATATATAAATGGATTCCTTGGTACTTAGTACCTACTTGGATATTCCTTGCTATCTAACATAGCAGATATTAATGACTCCATCTTAGTAAATGTTCCGATCCCAATCACTAATTCCTTTATGTACATTCCCCCTTTTGCATACCCAGATGACATCTCTGCCCGTCGTGTTCTGGGGGGATATTCTGCACTCTGCATAACTAGCAAAGGTCATACTGGGTCTTTTGAATTCTTTGTGTGAACGTGCCGTAAGATCCACGAGGAATTGGCAGAAAAGTAATTAGTGACGACATATTCACACTCGACCCATGGTTCTATACACAAAATAAGCCGTCTTGTCCAATCTGCTACATTCCTGCTATTCAGCCACCTACCCCTTCACTCTTCCCCAGTTCTTCGTTTGAACATTCTCCTATTACCTTGAAGTCTGCCTCCTAAGGCATATAGAAAACATACTTGAACCACTTCAGCAGAAACGGTTCAGTAAGCCGAATATTATTGTAAAGAAAGCCCTGCTTTACATAGAGATCCATTTGTTTGGTAAATCTGAACTGCCTATTATGTCCATACTGGAGCAGAATGGAAGAATAATCGAATGCATGATGCTACAATTAATTCTCCTTTTCATATAAGTCGCACCTTCCTCATTCGCCTAATTGTTTGCATTGACTTCTCTAGCATGCATTTACGATGCACAGAAAAATATTGAAGTAGAAATAAGAATTCGACAATGACAGATGACAGATGATTGAATACTCAGATTTTGCCCAGTAAATTATGGAAGATGAACTTTTTCCAGATAAACTAAAGTAATAACCTTTTCGCAAATGATTTACTTCTTTAATTATACGAATAATTATATAGTAACTCATAGATATTGGGGGCCACAATCTATAACTAGCCTGTACAACAACTTGTCCTCCGTTGATGATTAAAAACAAAAATATCTAATAGAAAGTTGTAATTTTTAGATCCTAAGCCGCCTAAAGCTCCACAAAATATGACAGTAACCCCTCTCTGGGTAACGAATGACAGCATCACCGTCCAGCTCAGTTGGATGTCACCCCATTCCGATCTACCCATACAAAAATATAAAGTATTCTGGAGTAGACGACTGCACGGAGTTAAAGCCTTAGATTCTGTTTTAGTACACCAACAGACTGTATCTAGGGTATGTTTATGCATTTTTTGAAGACTAATTAATGAGTAAAGAATTGAAATTTTATTCAAATGAAATCTGTTTGAAATATTAAAATTGCTCATAATTGTTTGTATCGATTGAAGCAAATATTTGGAAGTTTTGTAAAGGTTGCTTCATATTCTGGTGTTTGTCTTAGTTAATTCAAAGGGACGTCAGATCAATTGATCTTAAAATTTTGTTCGGAAATATAATATTAATTTTTTTGAAAAGCCAATTTGTCGAACAACTTAATTAAAATACGAACCATATATACGCGCTTCATTGTGAAAGTAATTGAATCGGCACATGCTGAAAAGACATCAGTCATAAAAATGGTAAATCGAGTTAACATATCCACGCTAAAAGAATTTCAGTCCTATGCCCGGTATACCTAGATATTGGCTTGTGAAAATACTGACGTTTACTAAAAGAGTATCAGTCCGTGACTGATACCCTTCTAGCATACACAGGTTGAGCCACATGTACTAAAAAGATGAGCCACATGTACTAGCCATCTCCTTTGATTTCATGCAATACATCCAACTTCCCCAAATCTGTGCAGGAAACCTTTTACTTACGACAGCTCACAAGCAGCGTGTTTAACATTCATGATATTAAGAAAATTGAGGCAACTATTCATCTGTACCATGAAGGTACAGATAAATACAGGTAACAAAGGGCCGAACGAAGTATGCTCCCTGGTTTATGATTTTTTGAAGGGTGTCCCCTCCCACTACACAGAACTTCACGTTTACTCCGACAACTCTGGGGACCAATATAAAAATCACGCTCTAGCTAGGATGAATTTGGCCTTAAAACTAACACAAAATGGTTTAAAAAGTCGAACAATTTTTTTCTGTTCGAGGACATTAGTTCTTACCATGTGAAAGGGATTTTGCATTATAAAAAGGGCACTCAAAAACATGATAGAATTTATAGCATTCATGAGTTGACGAATATCATAGTTCAGTCAAGTAACTCTGAAAACTTAATAGTAAAAGAAGTAGACTCAAAAAAGTTCAAAAAATGGTGGCCCCAATTCTATAAAAAGTAATGCATGTCAGAAGAAATAAAGCCAAAGGAAATACCTAGAGACAAGGAAGTAAATTTCCTAATCAGCAAGTTTATGCATTATACATACTCCTCACAGTTTAAATCCCAGATAGTGGCAAGAAGTTTAATTGATTCATTAGTCACACAAACATTCCGTCTCGGAAAGCCAGTAATAAAAGAAGTAAGGATTCCAAAAGAAGAAGAAATGCCTACCCGTTGTGCAAAGTACCTATAAAACCTGCAAAAAAAGAGTCATACAGAAATTGATCCGTACATCCCCCATGAGTTTGTACAGTTCTGCAATGAAATTCTACAATGGCCTACATCCGAAATGGACTATAGTCTGTAGTCTGGCCTATTACATCGATGATAATGAAGAATATGATTAAAACACTGTTGCATATAATGTGAAAATAAAGCAATAATGAATTGTTTTACTTCAGAAAACGCCATAACATGCTAACAGGTAATAAGGCCACGCCTTTTAAGGCTAGTGTTTAAGAAAGAGTTAATATAGAAAAAACAATAATTTACGGAAAAGTTAACATTGAGCCGAGAACTACCTTTTAACACAGTGGATTGGTTTTCAAAAAAATTTGTGTTAACTAGAAACAGTTTTTTTCGTTTTTCTCAAAACCATCCGCTCTGGACGGATGCTCTTTTAGTATGTGCCGATTCAATTGGAAATTTGGGAAAGCAAGTGGTTTGCTGATTATCAGGAAAAATTTGGTAGGTTTCATTTCGGTAAATTTTATTTGAATCTTCTGATTCGGTTAAATCAAAATTAATATTAAACAGCCATCTTTACATATAAAATCAAGTTTTCTTTAATGGAAATTTTTTTGTGATGATTTCTGCTCTACATTTCCATACATTCACAAGCTACCGTCACGTATTTGACTTCTGGAATCCATGGATACTCCAAAGCTCGTGAAGATGTTGAAGAATGACTTGATATTTTTTCTATTCGTGTTTTCCTTTTCATAACCGTGATTCCGTACTTCTTTTCATTACATTGATAGAAATTTCCACATTTACTGCTGTCGCATACCGTTGTCAGAAGTTTCCTAAAATTGATACTTAAAATAATCACAACAAATTGTAATGAACTATAAAATTTAATATTAACACACTTGACTTAAGTTTCACTGAATATATTAAAAACTCTACATATGTTTCGGGTGGTTAACCCATTATCAAGAGTATACAATATTACTGAACATTATACTAAACTATACAATATTACCCGAAACATATGAAGAGTTTTCAATATATTCAGTGAAACTTAAGTCAAGTGTGTAAATATTTAATTTTATAGTTTTTAACATAATGTTTCACCAAGAGATAAGCGAAAAGTGTTACCTGGGTGAATACATGAAACCTAATTCCAATAAAGCATACTTGACAAAGCAAGAACATGGAGTTGAGCTTCTACCATATTGATATATTTCTTTCTTCGATTTCTTCGTGTCCATAATCTGAAATTAAATATGTTACAATTATGGACATTCGTTTTCGCTCTACTTCTATCATATAATAATTTTCAAAGAACAAACGCAGCCAAGTTTGAAATATTTTGAAATACGTAAACTTCAAGATGAAAATCACAATATAAACGAAACCACAAACCAATGAAAATCGACTAATTTAGGCTTCAGCAACTGATATCGTTTCTACAATATTTTTCATTTTCAAGCTTTTATAAATCACACTCAGCTAAATCGTTGGGATGACAGCCATCAAGGTCGACATGCTTGTCAACTATTAAGTAACTCTATGCAGATTAAGCCCATGAATTTTTTTTATTAGTGTTTTGCCATAATAATTATGTTTTAATTCAGTTATTGATATTCTACACATCAAGCTAATCGTTTCAAAATAGTGGATGGTATTTATGGCGAGTTTAGGATTATAAACAGGGTACTCAAGGTAAATTTTGTTGTTGAAACCTGAACTAGAAATTGAGAGATCACATAAAATAAATTTTTAGGTACAAAATTTCGTGGGAATTTACAATGTTTTCTGAAATATACTGATATGCTTGCAATAGAAACTTGATGAAATTATTTGGATACATTTATTTGTATAACTAAAACACGTTTGGTAAAGTCAACATACATATGTAGAACGAGATTTTAATGAAACATTTTTTCATGTTTTTCGATGTACTGAAATAAGAAAATTAACTGACGAATTAATAGAATAATTAAATACTGCATGTGGCTGCACCATACAAACTTATATTCTTTGTTATATATCCTCTATTATTGGGATTGAGTAAAGAAAAAACTCAATAGGTGCAAAAGTTACAGAATAGAGTTATGCGAACAATTTTGTAATGTAATAGATATACTCCAATCCAAAGCATGCTAAAATGGTTAAGAACTAATGTCAGTTAAACAGAGAATACTTTTTGTTACATATATATTTATATTTAAAATAAAACACAAATTGTTTCCATCTAGATTAATAAAAAATATGTATCAGTGATATGCACGGTTATAATACAAGAAATGCTCAATTTTCTACATACAAGTTTGTAAGCTTTCTAAATCTAGAAATAGTGTATTTAGTACATTTAAAATTGCCTAACTCCATAAAAACAGTTACTGACCTTAAGGTATCCAAGCGTAAATTAGCTAAGTTCGTCATAAACATATAATTGTAAATAATATATTTTGAACCTAAATGTATATATGATTTTGTAATAGCTATTGGTATATAAATATTATTATTATTATTATAAATGTTAAAGAGCTTGAGTAACACAGTGAAACTTACTGCATTTGGTGTTTCTTTGTAACCGCTGAATCTCCTCTTTTCATTTCTACTAAAAACATCCTTTACTGCTATGTCATTAACTACATCATCGGCAAATTCATTATAGTCAGAAAAATCAATTTTTTCTGCTTCGGTTTGCCGCCAAGCATCCTCTGATATTACAAAATTAAATGAGGAAATTGTCACCATTAAAATTTGAAATTTCTGAAAAGAATTTTAGGAAATTATGTTAGCATATACATATTGCTATAGGTTTGGGAACTGATGTGAGCTCTCAATTTGTTACTTGATCTGATACTCCGATCAAAATATACATTTGAAATAGACATTTTACCATTACAATTTAAGTATTAAAAATCCCCATCATCCTATGTGTGCTAGAAAAGTTATTCGGGGTTAAAACTCAAAATTGTAGGCGTTTTGGATTTTTCTCGACAAAGGTAAGTTTTCTCGAAAAACCCCCAAGTTGTAGATCTTAAAATTCTCTACAAAAATAGTCTATATGATTTTTTTCCTAAGAGTTACCATTCGTGAGATATCGCGATTCTAAGTTAAGTCCTTTTGATTTTTTTCCTAAGAGTTAGGTGCCATTCGTGAGATTTCGCGCTTCTAAGAGCACATTATACATGATATGCATAGATTTCCACGCCACCTGTGAGGTAGTGTACTCGTGGATTTGCCTGTAGACCTACTCCAATAACTGTCATGACCATTTTAGGATAATTTAAGGGAAGAATAACCGTCAATATGTTTTTGTTCGCTCTTGAGCACTTCCAAGTTTCAGAAAATAAATACTTTATCTATTGCAGTCCTTACAGTAATAACTAACAAATCAACATCTTCACCAACTACAATTGTTGTGTTCGTTGCATTAAATTTTCAGATGTATTTCAAGGCCACGGGGGTAGAGGGAATTCTGTTAGGGACTGACTATTTTTTGAATAAATGTTTTTAGGATAGTATAATATAGCTTTGTTCGCTGTAAGTATTCTGAACCCATTCAGAACTAATTCATAACTGATTCGGGATTGATTTAATACGCATGGTCGGTTATGAACTGGTTCGGAATTATTTCGAGCCGCGATTCGCGGGTCGCGAACGATTTTAGAACTAGTTTAGGGAATTTTCAAACCACGGTTGTTCTCATCGCATAATATGCCGTATATTGCTTGCAATTGCCATTCTAATCAAAGAACAATACAATAACACATTATTCTATGGAATTCGACTTATAACTAAGCAACCATTTTCCAATTTATTTATTTTCGAAAGCACAAGATAGCAAGATACGTTTAGTCATTTAGTGATAGTAAGATTTCAGAAATGTCTCAACAACCAGAAGATAGTTATAAATGGACCCACCAAAACACTCTACTTCTCTTGGAATTGTATCAAAAATACAGGGACCATGTCGGATCGATGAAATTGAAAAACTTCAAGAGAATGTTTGAAGAAATTGCAAAAGAAATGGTAATAATCACAAATACACATGTTACACCAAGTAATTGCGAAAACAGGTGGAAAGTGCTTGAGAGAAATTAAAAAAAATATGTCAATAAGACAATATGAATAAGACTGGAAGGGGAAGAAAAGTATTCGAGTACTACGATAGAATGCAGAATATCCTAGGTAAAAAAAGTGGCATGTATATACAAATCATACAAATAATTTTCTATGATATCAATTGCCAAACTATCGTGAATGCGCAAGTTCCGAACTTATAGTTCGAACCGGTAGAACCAATTCCGAATCGATTCCGAACCAGTCCCAGTTTATCCGCGAACACAGAACTGTAACTAAAAGTTCGGAACTGGGTGATCCGCGAACGCCAAAAATTCAAACTGCGCATGCGAATAGTTCTGAATCGGTTCAGAATCCTTACCGCGAACAAAGCTTATATATAAAAGAGACTCGAATCGGTATTTATACTTGTCTTACGTGCCTGATATGTATATACATGGCTTATTTGTGCATATCATGTATAATGAGACTCTTAGAATCGTAATATATAACGAATGGTAACTTTTTAAAAAAATCACAGAGACCATTTTTGTAGAGAATTTTAAAATTTACAACTTTACTTTGACGTACGTTTTCGAAAAAATCTAAAAAAACCTCAAATTTTGATCTTTGACCCCGAATAACTTTTGTAGCGCACATAGGATCGATAGGAATTTTTAAAACTTTATTTGTAATGGCAAACCTCAGTTGTTCACCAATATTTGGCATTCCGAAAAATTTTTATTATTTGACCACTATTTTTATGTGTAAATTGACCGGTTTATAATGAGAAAAGTAACATAATATCATTTAAGAAGTTTTTTTTGAGAAGAAATTTAAGAAGTTTAAGAAGTAATTTTCTACGAAACACTCCATAACATTTTTTTGGTTATAGAAATTCAAATGGCAATCCATCAATTCTATTTCAATATACGTATGTTGTGGAGGTTCGACACTATCTCTAAATTTTGTGTAGTAGACACATCTAAGACATCATTCATATAAATAAGTATGGTCATGTAATCTTCAAATGATCTTTGATGTAGATTTGGCTTTTGAGTAACGAATGAATAACAAACAATTCGATTCGCGAAAAGAATTATTGATCATAGTTGTAAAAATTTACGTCACTGAATGAAATATTCCATTCTTCGTAATTGAAATTCCCACACAATTTCCAGCATCAATACAAAAGCGTAATATACATATTCATACTCACCATTATTCCCTTCAAATAATTCAACAAGCAACGGCATTAATAACCTGAACATTCAAAATGAGCTTTATATATAAATCCAACAGACGAAAGACTCCATTAGCTGTAAAGTGATACTATTATGTTTGAATTCTCGAAAAGGCATCCCATAAAAAATATGCATTGTTGTGTTTTCTTTCATGTTGTCAGTTTTCTCCTACGATGAAATCCACACCCTCGACTTGGAAAAATTAATGGAAGTTACTCATCTGTTCCTGTATGAAGGTTGTTTGCTGGTTGCAACATTGATTAAACAAAAACTGCGCTCAAAATTTGGAAATGGGGAGTAATTAAATGAAATTCAAATGGAAGTATTATGATTGAGATAACTCAAGTTCGTAGTATTGAATTCTTTGTGGAAGAATAGATATTTTCACTTCCAATTTGCATGCCAAATTCATTGAAAAATTGGGTAACGTATTTTTAAAAAGCCATCAATATCTTCACATAAACGTTCATCAAACCATCATGTAACATTCTTTCTAATGAGTATAATCAATTATTTCAAATTATTTTATATTACTCAATTAATTATTATAATAATCACATAGTGCGAATAGGCAGAAACTTTGCCACTCAATTCACAGAATATATTCCTCCAGGCTGAATTAAAAACACACAAATTTTACAGAAAATTTTCTAAATTCAAGACATTAATTCAGATCTATAAAATTAAAATACTTGACTGAATATATTCTAATATTCAGTGACTTTCACTGTGACTTCACAAGTGTGTTAATTTTTAATTTTATAGTTTTTAACATAATATTTCACCAAGAAAGAAGCGAAACCTCGGTGTCATTTATCATTAATTCAAAGTTTTAAAAAGCGTTTCAGAAGTAAAAAACTAGATATTTTAGGACCCATGGATATCTGAAAACGTTAAAAAATTCAGAAAGCAACTACCTATAAATAGAGTAATAAGAGGCAACGTATATTTGTATTCATGGATATCTTGGATTGTCACAAAGTAACGAGGGACATCCAATATTCTTCTCTGTTTTAAACTTCCTGGGATCCGAAATATGAAAGAAATTATCTACCTTATTATCTATCTTATTGAGTGTGCAATTCAACCTCCATTAAAATCGATTGAAAATTTGAGGGATATATAAAGATATATTTTTGTCGGTTTGTCAATTTTTTTCAGTTTTTCTAGTTTTTAGTATATACGGTATACATACGTAATACTTTATAATTAATGCGAAAATAGAGTAGATTTTCTCATTAAATGTTTATCCACTCATATTAAAACTACCGTCTTTTCGAAAAATATGATATATTATTATTATATGGTATATTTACTTCCAGTATTGTGTGTGTTTTGAGTTTCAGGTGACGTACATATTTAATAGTAATATGTCTGCAGAACACCTGTTGTGATCTAAGAGACTTATATATAGTTACATACATTTCAGTCCATGATTACTACACATTGTTGCAATCTGATTCAATACGTCTTATTTTAGATTTCATAATCTAGACCTAGAGGGACCCCCGTGTGAAAATAATGGCACATAAGCATTTTCACTAAGAGAAACATCATCATATTGTTGTAGAATAGGATAATTATATGAATAAATCAATAGTTATCGAAGTGTTCTCGAAGTTTATTGCTTCGCAAAAAGTTTCAACTTCTCATTATACCTTTTGATTTATGACCTTTGTTCGTGACTTTTATCCATTCTCGATATTCGTTGGCGGCAACTCCGCTAAACCACAGAGACTAACGGGCATTTATTTATGTTTCCTAGAATATTCGAATGCGTTACTTCAGATATCTTCAGAACTTTCAAACTCAATCAGAAATAAATTGAATAGTGGTTACTACTTTTTCATGCAAGGAATTCCAGAGTGTTTCATCAATACTCTATCGAAATTGTTTTCATTCTTTTATACAGTGAAAATATTTACCAATGAATAGTAGGTACTATGGCCAATTCATTGAACCTAAATATAACATAATATACCAGACCACAGGCAAGGAACATTCTAAGTCACTTTTTCTTATTTTTGAGTAAATTGAAAATTAGTCTTCGAAACGTCATATGAAAATTGAGAATTGATATTTATTGAACAATAAATTTTTTTTGTACTGATCAAATACATTCAAATTCGAAATAAAACTGTTCAATCTCCATTTTTGGTTATATTTATTAAAAAAAAAATCAAACATAATGTCATAAAAAACAGTGAAAAACAGTATAAGTCAGTTGAAACATGGAAAGAAAATTTCATGTTCATACATAGGTTATTGGGAATTTATAAACTTTAGGTAAGAACACATTCGAAAAGTCAAAGAATAAAAGTAAATATTTATTATTATAAAAGAATACTTGAATATTTAAGATAATTCAAAACAAATTTTCATTAATGTGTGCAACGATTTTAATCAATTGAAAAAAAACTCAAATGTCCATGTATGAAGAGAGTTTTAAAGATACTTAAATACGGAAAAGTTTTGAAGATACTGAAATACATATTATGAATTATCTATTCAAATGTAATATTCTAAATCACAAAACACAAAAAATCGTTTTCAAACTGCCAAAATTACTGTTACAAGCTAATGTTTCAATTTTGTCAAATATGTTTGTGTTTCATCTCGACAGGATCTCTTTAAAACCTGAAGTTCATTGTATTTTTCATTTGATATGTTCAAATTTTCAGAGTAGGCATTTGCTGGAAATGAAGTTGATCTTCTTGATCTACCCCTATTGTCTTAGATGATAAACGAGCTCCAAATACCATTTTAAAAAAATAAAAGTAAAAAAGTAAAAGAAAAAAGTAAAAGTACGTGGTTCGCAGATGAATTGTTTTGGGATGGCGTGATTCAAACTTGATCCCTGCTATTGGACGAGTTGGGAATCCTGATTTTTTTTCTATATCCAAATTTAGAAAGAAACAATCCCCACTGCTTAAACAAGGATTGTTCACACAAAAATACTTTGAATGGTGACGGTTTATCATTGTAAATCAATCAGCTGGTTGAACATAGAATGATGATTTCCTGTATATGATTTTTTCCAGCTTTAATAACAGTGACACAGAATGTTCTTTCCCCTTGATGAGTAGACTAGGTTATAGTACTCGATCTAAGCTATTAGATAGCGCAAAAACCTCATTTTTGAAAAATTAAAAAAATTTAAATGAAAAATTGATTTAGAATGTTCTTTGCCTATGGTTTTCAATTGGTTTTACTGCCTGAGCTAGTTATATTTATAATATTTTTAGTAATAACAGGCAATTTTCTAATGTAAAAAGATTTATTTTTGTTTACGTTTCGTTGTATATCACAACCTTGTCAAAACTAATGAATAATTGAATTTTATGAATAGGTACCATATATCAAAACGTCAAACTTATTTTTAAAAAAAATCAACTAGGTTATTTGTCTCTTCAGCATTCGGAGGAATATTTCTGGCCAAGTATTAGCTTCGGAAGTTCATTAGTCTTCACTATGA
Source organism: Henosepilachna vigintioctopunctata (assembly GCA_030704895.1). Lineage (NCBI taxonomy): Eukaryota > Metazoa > Arthropoda > Insecta > Coleoptera > Coccinellidae > Henosepilachna > Henosepilachna vigintioctopunctata. The sequence continues at coordinate 1,184,999 of JARQZJ010000093.1, forward strand.
GTGAACCTCTGAAAAACTCATGGTAAACCAGGTGATTCAAATGAATGTGATGAAAAATTAAAATGATGTGAAAACCGAAGTTTGTTGGGAAGCTTGCTGGGTGAAATAATAAACAAATTACTAGTTACATATCCCAGTATTGAAAGAGATGTTCACAATTGAAATGAATATAAAAAGAGACCAAAAATTTTATTCTTCTCTAAAATTCCCACCTGCTGTAATAAAACAAATTTGTTCGTCTGAAATATACAAAAATAGAGAGTTGAAGAGATATTTTGCTTAGTATTTTCAATTCACAATAATCAAACTTTCTGAATAAACAAGAATAAGAGTGGTAGTGGAATAAAATATCAATACAAAGTTTTTGATCACAAAAAAATGGTCAAGGTGTTCATTTTATGTCTCAAGTTTTTTCGTATTATAATTTTCAATTCCTACCCTCTGGTTTAATAGCAAGTTTATCAATTGTAAGACACGACAACTTTTGCAAATAAAAAACTGTTTATTTTAGTGAAAGTCCTCATTAGGATTCTTAATATTCAGGTAGATATTGATAGAAAAGTTTGTGTTTTATGTACCAAAACTTTGCTCTAAATACATTATATATCAACTGCGGTTTCAATCAACCAAAAAAGCAATCGACAAAATATTCCAGACAGATTTCTTTTCTTCAGAAAACATATTTCATCAAATACAGTAGTTATCATTTTTCACTTAGTCCTAATTTTTCAAATTTCTAGGATCAGACTATGTTCCTGTTGAATGACCTTCAACCTAACTCCCTCTACTTTCTTCAAGTACAAGCCCTCGTGCAATTTGGAAATGAGAGACTAAAAGGAGAAAAATCAGGGTATATCCTAAATACAACAGCGTTTGTAAATCGTAAGTTTTTTTTCAGATTATGAATAACAAATAGATAAACAGGAATAACACCCAATTACAGAAAATAATAACAATGTTGAATACATATCGAAATAATTAAAATGAAAAAGTTATAACAAAGATCTCAATCTAATCTAAAAAAAATAGTAACTTATAACTACATTATAGCATTGAATGAAATATTACAAAGAACTCAATCTAAATCAATTCATTTTAGTCAATATCCTTTGTTCACATAACTCCAAATAATAACTTCTACGGAGTCAAAGTGAATGTCACAATTATTGACAACTCTATTGAATGTAGACTCCATAGACCGAATGGGGGATTGCATTAGGGAGTTGGTCCTTGGAGTCTCGAAGTGGAATAATTCTGTATTACCTACGAGAATTGCCTAGGAACACGAATTTTACAGCGGGCAAGAGAGGAAAATTTCAAAGGGACTAATATCATTTTAGAACGAACATGAAGGAGTCTTTTGCACGTGTTGATTCTGATTCAGAGTGTTGAAGGGGCATATTCATTTAAAACCATTAATCAATTGAAGTCTTTAGCTTCTTTTCAACTTGCAAGTTGATCTACAAACGTCAAGGACTGGCGGTTAATGTGCTTGTGGAGTACTTTGACAGCTCGAGCTAAATAAACTGAATGTTACAACCGAACATTCTTGTAAACTCAACTTATTTGACTTTAATTTCATTTGGTACTCAAAAGTTTTCATTCCTAAATTATATCACTCAATTAGACATCGCCATTTAAAAAAAAACCACAAGTTGGAAACAGGTACAGACAGCTCATATAAATATCATATATATATATATATATATATATATATATATATATATATATATATATATATATATATATATATTGCATTTGATCAATTTGATAAAAGTTAAAATAATAACCGAAACGTTATTGGAAAAAAAATTTAACATCATTTCGTTTCAATTGAACCATAAAACCCAAGAAGCGAATTTTTACGATATAAATAAAATGGTTCACGAATCAGATAGATATTCAAATACATATAGCAGGGGTGAAAAAAATGCTACATTATCTGTATGTAGAAAGTAATTGTCAATATAATTGTGATTTCAGTGACTTTTGTGTCTGAGGTATTCATGTTTGTGCGATCATATGACAATTTGTATCAATTTGATAAAGGTTAAAATAATAACCGAACGTTATTGGAAAAAAATTTTACATCATTTTGTTTTAATTGAACCAAAAAAAAAACCCAAGAATCGAATGTTATATATATATATATATATATATATATATATATATATATATATATATATATATATATATATATATATATATATATATATATATATATATATATATATATATATATATATATATATATATATATATATATATATATATATATATATATATATAATAAAAGACAAAACATGGTGAAATTCTGCTAGTAGGCCATTTTAAATATCTCGGGGAAGTTATGCAGTCCTCAGGTTCAAACCGAATCGCTAATGAACAGAGAATTACCAAGATCCAAAGGGCTTACAAACTAACATGGGCTCACTATAACAAAAAGTGCATTTCGAGAGGCGCCAAATTGAGGCATTATAACACAACGATTCTTCCAGAAGTAATCTTCGCAGCTGAAACATTGGTTATTGGCGGCCATTCAAAATTAAAGAAATAGAAAAACAAGAACGAAAAATTCTCAGAAAGATTTACGGGCCAATCAATAGAAACGGCATTTGGATGAAAAGACCTCAAAATGAACTGTATCAAAAGACAAATACGATAACGGAAGAAATCAGAAAACGACAAGCAAAGTTCTATGCACATGTTTACAGAATGAAACAGTCCAGAATACCGAAGAAACTACTCGATATAATTATGAATAGTAAATGCGGAACAGAGTGGCTAAAAGAGGTCCAAAAGGATCTACAACAGATCAATATAAAAAATCTCGAAGATTGCACTGAATGTCGCTATAAAATCGCACGTGTGAAGTTTGAGCAAAAATCAAATCTTCAACCTGGAGTAAAGTGGACAGATGAACGGAAGAAAGAGCATCAGAGAGGATGAAGCGTTTTTGAGAGGCAAAAAAGATGAAGCAAAATTCCTAATGATTGCGAATTCAAGTTCAGTCGCTCTCCTCATGGGGAACAATCGTAATAATAATAATAATATAATAAAAGAACACTAAGCAGAGCTGGCTCTAAACATGAACAATGCGATGTCTCCATTATCCTTCTAGGGACAAATGTTAGAGAATATTGAAATCTATACCCAAGTTCATTGATTTATTCTTACTATTGAATAAGACAATTTCAATAGTAAGAATCAAGAATAAGACAGTTTCAATATTCTCTAACATTTATCTCTAGAAGGATTCTATATATATATATATATATATATATATATATATATATATATATATATATATATATATATATATATATATATATATATATATATATATATATATATATATATATATATATATATATATATATATATATATATATATATATAGAAAGAATTTTTACTGTAATTTTTTTGTAAGTAGAGATTACTATTGTTCTTTGTACGATTTTTTAACTGTTCATGTATTTTGCTTGTAGATTTTCTCCTGAAGAAGTCAATAAAAAATTGACGAAATATGGATAATAGGGACATCGCATTGCCAATGTTTCACATAGCCAGCTCTGCTATAATGTTCTAATAATTTGTCAAAAATTTATCGAAAGAAAATTATAGTAGGTATACTTTTATAGCGAATATCTACAACTTTTTTCATTGTAGTATTTTTCTTTCATGTTTTGAAAAATGACAACGAGGGTTTCTGCAACCGCCTCCTAGAACCGTATTACTTCATTGAATTAGATGAAATCGTCCAGAAAACTAGAGTTGTAAAATGTAGTATCTTAATTCATAAGGACGTGTGAAACTTGCAATGTCAGATGTATTCATGTGCTTTTAATTAATTCCTTAGATTTGAGATCTACATTAATCTATGCATACGACTTCCTCTATATTTCTGTCTTAAAGTCAATAGGAGATGTGAAGATTGAAATCGTTGCATTTCATTTGTTGAACGTGGCGTAATTGACCTAATGAGTACCTTGTAGTACGAAACAATAGCTTTCTTACGCTTTCAATACATATAGGCATCGATTTCAATATTCTCTAACATTTATCCCTAGAAAAATAATGAAGATTTCAGGTTTTTAACGATAATTTAGCATCAGAAGAAAAAGTTGTACTTCGAAACGCGCGTCATGCTTATTTTTAAATATATGAGAAAATTTAAATTAAGTTTCATTTTCATTTTGATCGAGATTTGATTTTTAATAATTTTTCTAGATACAAATAACGACATAGTACCATTCAATCTGAATGCTAAATTGAAAACCAAAGGTCTTCACCTGGAAAGGATATTTTGGTCCCAAGGGGAACTTCGAGCTAGAATTTCGTGGAAATCTAGAAAAGACACAAAAAGGTATGCCGTAAGCTGGTGGACAACGTCATGCAACGGAAGTCATCAGGGAAATAACCACTTCCGTGTAGCAGCCTCTACGAAGGTATCATTTCAAGAATTATTATATTATTATATAACTTATATTATTACATACTTTATATGATAAATATATAGTTATGCAGAGTGCGTTTGATAACGCACCCTACACTATTTACTCTACCAATAGCACTATTTTTGGTGCTATTATGAGAATCATGTCAATAATTTAATTTTGTTAGAAATATTAAAACATCTTCAGTATTTTGTATACCTAGTCAAAGACGTTCAATTATCATTATCTACTCTTAGAACTTTTTCATCAAATAATGTAGTGTATTTACATCTGATTGAGCCTATTTAATTATAGAGAAAAACACACTTTGTTATTCATCATTATATTTATTATATTGCATTAATCATTATTTATTATGATGTGATATACATGGATTTCTTTAAAGCCTTTGACAGGCTTGACCACGGTATTCTATTGAATAAACTAGGCACTTACGGCCTTTCGACGACCATCAAACTTTTCGGATCGCACTTGATAGCAGAAAGCAACGCGTTTTTAGCCGTGGGTATACATCAATTGAATACTGTGCTTTTAGAGTAATCTAAATACTAATCTAGAGTGCCCCAAGGTTCCATACTTGGTCCTTTGCTTTTTACAATGTTCATAAATGATGTAATCGATTTTGAGGGTTTATTGTTCGCAGATGACTTTTCATTATATTTCCAGCATTGGTGACTGTGAACGCATTGCAAGAAACTTGGGTAATAATGTAAATTGGTGTGATTTCAACAAATTAAACCTCAACATCTCCGAATATCGTTGTCCCGAAAATATAATTTGATAAATTTCAACTATGAAATTGGTGATAATAATTTGGGAAAACCTAATACATTTATTGACCTTGGTGTAACCTTTGATTCTCAACTAACTTTCGTGCCACATATCAATGCTACAGTGACCGCTGCCTGTAACGTATATGTTTTCATTATTTGAATTGGTGAGGAATTTAGCAATATATCCACTCTGAAAACATTGTACTGTGCTTTCGTAAGATCTAAACTTGAATACGGTTCAATATTCCGGAATCCTGGTTATCAGTTACAAATTGATCAACTGGAGTCTATACAACGAAAGTTCCTAATATTTTTGAGCTTTATTTCATATTTGATGGAATTATTCATCTATAGGCATACAACATGAAACGCTTACAAGTCAATATAATGTGGACACACTCAGTGTGCGAAGGAAATGCCATGCAATAATCTTCTTTCATAAAATAATTAACAATGAAGTGAAATATCAGGAATCATTGTAAAAGCTTAACTTCATTGTTCCGAGAGTTACTTCCAGAAGCGCATTCACGTTCTTCCTTCCAGCAATTAGTACGAATGTTCTAAAACTTTCTCCATTGCACACGATGTGTGAACAATGTAATATTTTGGGAGCTAAGGTGGATATTTTCATCTATTCTGTTTCTAATACTAAGGCAAGTTTCCTGGATATGCATAATCTCTTATGATTATGGGATAGCAGTTCGTATCTCAATTCGCGGATTTTGGCCATCGTGACTAAACAAGTGTGCACACGTGCATTGTCTTGATGAAACAGCACTTTCTTCTTCGCCAAATACGGTCGTTTTTGCTTCAAGTCAACGTCGAGTCTGCCCAAAAGCTTCGAATAATATTCGCCGGTGATTGTTTTACCTTTCTCGAGGTAATCAATGTGAATGACACCGAGTGCATCCCAAAAAACTGTGGCCATGACCTTGTTGGCTGACAGACTCTGTTTGGCCTTCTTTGGTCCACGTTGACCCCGAGCAACCCACTGTTTCGATTGTTCCTTGGTCTCTGGCGTGTTGTGATGGATCCGTGTTTCGTCCACAGTAACAAAACGGCGCAAAAATTCGTCCGGCTTACGGCTGAACATCGCTAAACACTCTTTTGAAGTTGTCACACGATTGCGCTTATGGTCGAGTGTGAGCAATCGCAGCACCCATCTCGCGGAGAGTTTTTTCATGTCCAAGTATTCGTGTAAAATATGATGTACTCGTTCAGTTGAGATACCTACAGCATGAGTCAACTCACGTACTTTCATTCTCCGATCATCCAATATAATTTCATGGATTTTATCGACGATTTCGGGCGTGATCACTTCTTTTGGGCGACCTGAACGTTCGGCGTCACTAGTGCTGGTACGACCACAACGGAACTCTGTAAAGCACTTCTTTACCATTGAAATTGATGGTGCCGAGTCCCCGTAGTATTTATCAAGCTTGTCCTTAGTTTCAGTGATGGTTTTTTTACGTAAAAAGTAATGCTTAATCAGCACATGAAATTCACTTTTTTCCAGTTTCGTAAAAATTCACGAGGTTGTCTGCTTTGAATGTCTATCAAACACCAACTGCATGACGTAGCTTGCTCAAAATTTGACAGTTGCCCACTAATAGATTACAGTTGACGGCAGCACTGTTGCATTAGGAATAACTGCGCGAGAAATTTAAAAAGTTAATGACTTATCAAACCCCCCTCGTATAATACCGAATTTCAAACTTTTTTTTTATCTTCATATTATGAAAGTCATAAGGCACACTTGTTTCGCATCATTACATTACAACGCATGGGTGCTACCTTAGCCTAAAGTTTATAACTTTTTGACTAAGCAATAAAACACGCTTTGTTTGGACATACCTCAATGCCTTTTCAGATTATAAAAACAGAAAATAATGGTGAATCAGAAAGATCCATCTGTTTAAATTTTATCTCTAAAACTCATGAAACTAGAAACGAGTCGAAATATCAATAAAAAATGTATAAATTGTTCATAAATTGTTATGAACTTGAAATTTGGTGCAAAGTAGGCTTAAATGGGTTCAATTATAAGTACCCCATTTAAGTTGATAGGAAAAACTTAATAGAAGATAATGAAAACTGTACACTTTTGACTGTAGAAAAGAAGTATATCAAAACCACTAGTCAAAAAATAATTGAATCAAATAATTTTTGTCAGTTACACTGATTCGGATTCCATCCAACCGTATTGAAAATAATTCACTCTTTATTGTTTCTAGGCCTACAGATTCGACTTGTACGAGTTGCAGTTTAACTGTCGTTATAAGGTGAATGTTAGAGAAATTCCTTCAACTGGTTTAAGATCTTCCGAAGACACTACGTTAGCATTCTCGACGCCACCATGTAATTCATTCAGAAGCTCATATAAAAAAGCAAAGTGTATGAGCAATTCAATCTAGAACTACTACATTTATTGTACATATAATTTATCATAAAATAAATTTATTTTCTTAAAATAGAGAATTATTTCATTGACTAAAAACCCTTTTAGACAAGTTTTGGAACTTCAAATGAGAAAAACTAAATGGGTCCAAAAGTCAACCGCTGCAAACATTACGGAAACATTTATAATGGTTTTATTTTACATCTTCAAATAAAAAGGAGATAATTCGATAAAATTTCATGGAGCTATTTAGAATTCCATGATTTTCCATGAAGTTTTCGTAAATTTAGTTGGAAGGTTAGGAGTAGTCTAGTTCATTACCCTCTTTTCATTTCAAAAGATTAAGAAATTACGCAAAAAGTGTGTTTTTATTAAGTATTATAAAAACACACTTTTTTCGTATTGTTTAATCTTTTGAAATGAGTGGAGGTAAATGAATTAGACTACTCCTAACCTTCCACCTAAATTTACGAAAAAATGCATGTAATGTCATTAAAAAAGTTTTAATGACATTTAAGTTACAGTTTCAAACTTTTTTGTTGAAAATTTTTTCCATAAAACTTACCATTCTCATTTAATAAAATGATATCTGATGGAACGACTATATTTTCTCTGTAGAAAACAAATTCATCAGAAAAAACAAATCGTGGGTTGCTGTCACTTTTTAAGATGTTTCATATTATGCTCCATTTTTTCTCATTTTTCTCCATTGCGTAAGTTTTTTTTAATTTCAATTGAGAAGAATGATATGGGTAGTTTAATTCAATCCCCTTTATTCTTAAAAAAAAACAAAAGAATATGCAGAAAGTGTGTTTTTATAAAAGTAGAGCTTTTTCTTTTCGTAAATATGATTGTACTAACTAGTTTTGTTTTCAAGATGGAAAAGAGAAACATTGTTTTTCCGTTATATTTGAGGTGCTACCTTACGTAATAGTCGGCGTTTGACCAAACGTTTAGGTTAAAATATTTGTTAACAAACTCTCTTTATTTTGACCAAGGAATTTCGCACTCAAGTTTTAGGCATTTGTTTGGAAACAAATGCCCGTGTACACCTTCACGCTTTATAATTACAGAAATCTGCGAAGTATTCAAGTTACAAACTTATTACTTCATTACGTCCATTTCTATAAATCAGAGAACAAATTAAAGGAGGTTTATACTATGTAATTCTTCCAGAAGATCAAATTTAAAATTTAAAAATTTACAATTGTTTTCTCAATTGCCCAGGTAACTTTAAAAAATAAGAGCAACGGTTGGGGAACATGCACAATCGTGCAATAAACAAGGAATATTCATTCCACGATTATATAATATATTGCTCGAAAAGAATTCAATATTATGTACTATGTGGTCACTTCAAATGAAACAGTCTACTTTTGTGTTTTTTTAAAATCATAATATTAAAAGAGTAATCTTTCTATTTTTTCAATATGTTTCATATCATGAACCTCTCTTTCATTTAGAAAAATTGATTTTACTTATTTTCACTTAAGAAACAACTGAACGAAATTAAATTTCTCATAATTAGATCAGAAACACAGAAAATTTGAATAAAATTATTTTAATAATGATTTTTGTACCATCTCTAACATGGAAATATCTCGAATTACCTATATATCTCAATAATATCTTATAATAATATAATATAATATTATATGCATAATATCTCAATAATAAAAATTATTCATTAATTTGAAATACCAGATAGAAAAAACAAAAGAACATTGGTAAATTGAAATTGATTGAACCGTTAACACTCCGATTAATTCAATTAATCTCCTCAAGATTGTAATTTCTAACATCGATTCCTGTTTACTAGATTATCACTTAGTGTATCAAGAATTAGCGATAGAATTAGTGTGTAAATTTACCGACAAAATAGTAATAGTTTCTAATATTACATTATCTATATTAAAAATTGTCGGAGTAAACACGCATTGAATAAAATCGTCTTGGATCAGTCAGATACTTAATTAAATATTTGAATGGATTGAAATTAGAAGACGGTTATATTAATACACTTGTAACGTAGCTAAGTAAAATTGAAGTATTCTAGAACGTACTAAAAACGTAAGCATTGACAAATAAATGTTGAAATGTCGAACTAACTAGCCAATTGTCAAAAAAACACTAACCTATCTCTTTAACCTAGTTAAAACAACATCAATATCACAGCACATAATAATATAAGAGGAAATTAAAAAACAATATGTAAAATGGGAAATGATCAATCACAGTTATCCGGAATAGACATAGAGGACAAAGCAGTAGAAATTGCTGATTATTGGAGCCAACATTCAGCTAATTTACCCAAAGCGAAGCAGCTTTCGAATTTAACTGTATTCATAGGAGAATTATTTGTTAGTGGACCTTTATGGTCAGTCCAAACGCCACTGGAAAAATGTAGCAAGGTTTGAACTTGCAACATTATCACATTTCATTATTAATGTTATAATTATTAATTTCAGAACTTAATGATTTATAGACACCCATGTATATTGAAATATATTTCCTCATGGTCAAAAAGTTCAAAATTCTACCTAGCAGTCGAACATGTTAAGCCATTATCACATGAATACTCGTCTCTTAATACTTTACAATTGTGTTTAGGATTACATTCAATATTGAAAGCAATTTGCTTCTTACATGAAAAAGCTACTGCTTCTCATAATAATGTTTGCCTATCTTCTGTATATGTAACAGATAATGGAAACTGGAAATTAGGTGGAATGGAATTTGCTTGTAAATATAATGACTTGTCAAAAGAATTTTTGATAAAATCTAAGCCAAATAGGTACAGTGCTGCATTGGATGTCAATGAAGAAGAATATATACAAAGAGCAGATGTATCTAAAGAATTTGTTGATACATATGCCTTCTTTGTCCTAGCATCGGAATTATTGAAATCACATATTTCAAGTATGTCAGGCTATGTGTATATATATATATATATATATATATATATATATATATATATATATATATATATATATATATATATATATAAATTTTTAAATTTCAGATGAGATACCATCTTTGGAAGATTTCAAAAGTTTATGTCAATGCACATTAGGAACTGTGAATGTTACTGAAAGGCCAAAATTATCCGATTTGTTGCATCATCCATTTTTCAACCATGATTTTATTATGATTCACTCTTTTCTTGTTGAGCTTCCATTGAAATCTGATGAGGAGAAATCAGTTTTTTTTTCAAATTTATCTTCCATATTGAAGCAGTTTAATGAATCTGCTATTGCTAGTCAGTTGAGTGGACTTCTTCTGTCTAGAATGGTATTACTCAATGCAGCAGCCCAAAGTGAGTTGCTGCCAAGAATTCTATGTTTTAAACAAGGTGAGGGTTGAATTTTATTATTATTACTATTATATATGGAAATTCAAATATTTTATTGATTTATTTTGCATCAAATGAATTCAACTTCAACTGTGTTTTGTATCTTCACCACAATGTATGTTATTATTATTTTAGATAGGGTATGTGTCAGTGAAAGCGGACCATTATTCAGTGACAAAACCTTCAAGAAGTATATATCACCACGTCTGCTTGAAATATTTTGTGTTAGAGATGCTCAAATCAGATTACTTTTGTTAAAACATTTTGAAAATTACATTTATGCTTTCAGTGAAGAGGAACTTCAATCATATATTTTACCAGAGGTGAGTTACTAGGTATTGTGGATTTTGTTATTGTATATTATTATATATCCACCAAATAATTCTCAATCATATTTATTTAGGTGTAGAATGTATTTCAGTGTAGAATGATCTCAATGAAAAGTTTTCATTAATATTTTACAGTGAATATTATTAAATATGAATGTTAACCTTTAAGTACCGACATGCTGTCTGAGAGGCCTTGGTAGGTACTTGACTTGTTAGTTTACCCCTTCCACCGCACAATACCGATCCGGGCTTTTAAGTAGCTGTAAGTTTAGTGCCCTTGTTGAAGTTGGAACAGGCAGTGTTGTCGCGCGTGTATTTGGTGAGTAATTACACTTTGAAATTCTGACACGGCCTCACGTAAGTACTTACGTAAGTTTTTGTTGTAGTAAACTGTTATTTTCACAGATATTATGAACTATGAATACACCAGGGACTTCCGGTAATAAGCGAAATAGTTGTGCAACAGATTTACAACATTCAATGAAATCTCGGATATGTATAAATACACTGAATCCAAATAGTGATCGTGTGATCAAGAGCTGGATGCGGATTTCAGCGGATCAGAGGTAAACGACGTTGGAGAAGATTTTTGCACAGCACAGCGAGCATGATACGGATACTAGTACTGATATTTCTGATACTGAAGAAACTCAACCTGAACAACTGGACGCGCCGTCATCAGATAAAGATGTTCCACTCTCAAGGTTGGGTTATTTTAGAGTCAAGAATAACTATAAGTGGTCTAAATTACCTCCAAACAGATCATCAGTTAGAACACCACAAAACAATATTATTTCCCGTGTACCCACGTCCAATTTCACGCAAAATGATATAAAAGATCCTTATTCTTTATGGAAACAATGTATAATTGATGAGAAGTTATCGGAGATTTTGCTTAGGACCAACGAGAAGGTAGCTGAATATAGATCTAAATAAATGAAGCTAGATTGTCCAGAACTAAAAAATATCGATATATTGAGTTGAAAGCTTTTATTGGCCTATTGATGTACACAGCTGTATTCAAGTCTAACCACGAAGACGCAGATTTAATATTTGCTACTGATGTTACCAGAAGAGACATTTTTAGATGCGTTATGTCTAAAAACAGATTTCTGTGCTTACTTCACTGTCTTTGGTTTATTATCCAGTTTTATCCAAATTATACAGTTTTATAATTCTACGAAAGGCGGAGTAGATGAAATATATAAGAAGTGTTCTGTGTATACTTGCAGCCGCCTAAGACAATTTTTTACCGGAGTTTGGATATTAGTTCCGTCAATTCTCATCGTTTACATGATATACATGTGGGAAGACAAACTGTTAGAGGGGCCTTTATAAAAAAATTAGCTCTACAGTTATATTATTAGGTATTAGAGCATATAAAGCGAAGATTTTGTAACCTAAGGTTTCCCGTGAACTTAGAATGAGTTGAGCAAGACTGCTTGGTTCTGATAAGCCAGAGACATGTGAAGATGGAGCTGAGGAAGTCAAGACACTAAAGACATGTCTTTCATGTCCACCTAAATTGAAAAAAAAATCGACCTATAAATGCTATTCGTGCAAAAAACACTTTTTTTCACACAAGTGCGCGAAACAAGTGTGGCCTGACTGTGCTTGGAACTGAAGGTGTAGTTGAACTGTGGACTTTTTTTTTTCGGAAGGTTTATGTTCTTACTAATATTTTTTCTAAGAGTTATATTAGTTGTAAGTGAGAAATACTATTTGTTGTTATTCTGAGAGAAGTATTTTTTATGTTTTGGTTTTTTATAACGACTAGTCTGATTTTTCTCCAAAATTCAAGCCAAATAACATTTTAGTCTTATATTCAAAAACATAATAAAGTTGATTTCCTTTCTATATTTATTTTTTCTCAAAATCCTTCATTTTTCATCATAATGCACATTCGTTAACTCATCACTTCCTTTAAAAAACTATATAATATACGCGGCCTCTCATGCCTCACATCGGATTAACGTTACAAAAAATGCACGCCGGTACTTAAAGGTTAATTTAAATAGCTGATTGAGAAGGCAGGTATATATTGTTCAGAAATATACATAAACCTTTTATAGATTGCTGTTTTCAATTTTGATTATTTGAGTGTTCTTATATCTTTTCATATTAAAATTGCTCATTTCAGCTTCTTGTTGGAATAAAGGATACAAATGATGTTCTAGTCTCTGTAACATTGCAAGCACTATCCAAACTAGTTTTGATATTAGGTGCCAATATAGTTATAGGAGGTAAGAGAGCTAAATTATTCACAGATGGAAGACCCACAACACATTCCATTCACAAACTCAGGCAGAATAGTAAACAGGTCAGTTCTATTGTACCAGAACAAACTTTAGTTGGACCTGAAATAAATACATCAACAATTCCGCAACTTGATCAAATTTCCATTAATATTCTACCTGAACGCCAAAGACCAGATGGTGAAGAAGTTGATAATTCAGCAGATGACATTGAGCAATCAGTAGATGAAGAATTAGAATGGGAGGACTGGGAAGCCCATGAAAATATTTCAGTACAATACACTGAAAATAGAAGTGATAGAGACTTTCTTCCTGTAGAACATGTTAATGATAAAATTAGTGGAGAAATATTGAACAGTATAAAAAGTAATTCCAAATTGGATAATTCTTCTGGCACATTGGCTTCCAAGGAGAAAATTTTCATTCATGATATTGATGAACTGGATATAAAAAATCAAAGAAATACTAGGCCGACTGAGGATATCGATTTCTTCCAAGATATGGAGCCAGAAATAAAGAGTTCCACCAAATTTGTGATTGAAAGTGAACCTGAGAAAGAAAAAAATTCTACAAGTAAATTGAATCTTGTAGTATCAGAATGTGATCAAGAAGATGGGTGGGGAGAGGAAGATTGGGGATGAACAAGTAATCCTTGTTCATCCCCAATTAATCCTGGCGATTAATTAGGGATGAACAATTAAGATTTTTACCATCCTGAGGATGATAAGAAATGTTACAAAGTATAAGGATATTTATATCAAATTATTATTTATCTTTACTGCAATTCTGAATTCAAATTGTTATAATTTTATATATTTAAAGCAAAATTATCATATCGAAATATATGATGAAATGTAATATTTAAAATGAAACATTTATTGATAGCAGAAAAAGTATACATAAACTTTTGAATATTTGATATTTGTTTTATTGTACCAAATTGAATTTTTGACTTAAATTCTGCATTAATTTTCCTGTATACAACAATTTTATTGGTATTGAGGTTGCAAATTAACAAATATATGAAAAAATTTCACATCATTGAAAATTGTATAAAACAAAATATTGATAAACATATTACTCACAAAAGTGAGTAATATGTAGTTCCGAGTTTTGCATGTATACATAAACAAAACGATAATCTCAAACAAATATATATATATATATATATATATATATATATATATATATATATATATATATATATATATATATATATATATATATATATATATATATATATATATATATATATATATATATAGATTGATAGATAGATAGTTTATTTCAATTACATAGTAACTAAGTCAAAATGAACAATAAATTCAAAAAATAATTAATTAATTCCAGTTTAACCGCTTCGATGGCTCTGAGAGCCTCCTTTTGAGATGTAAGAATCTCTTTCACATGACAAGTCACTCCCCACAGCTCCAGAGCGTAAAGCATCCTTGAGTGGAAAAGTCCGTAATATACTGTTTTTACTGCTTCGATGCTGATGATCTTCCTTACCCTTCTGATAGCAAATATGCTGCTCTGTAAACTTTCATTGAGTTTGTGACAATGATTTCTCCATGTAAGCCGGTTATCCAGAATGACGCCCAGAAATTTCACTTCACTTGAAGGTAACATTCTGGATGTTGTGAAAGTCATTGTTTTGCACTTACTTTCATTGAGCAAGAGCTTATTTATCCTGAACCAGCTCCCAGATGTTTGCATGGCCTGTTGATATCTTATTTCTAATTTTTTCTCTTGCTTGTCCTTCAAAGCAAAGCAGGTATCGACAGCATACAACACCATATGGCATGCCAAATTCTTAGGCAAATCATTCATATATATGATTAAGAGGGGGTCCAAGGATTGAGCCCTGCGGATTCCCTGCTCCACATTAAGCACGGAGCTACTCACCGGTCCGCACCTCATCCTCTGCCTCCTGTCCGTAAGATATGATGTGAACAGTGCGAGTTCCACACCTCTAACACCATAGTATTAAGTTAACATAAAGTACTTATACATATGTCAACATTACTAGAGACGAAAGAGTCCAAATAATTAGAGACTGGCTATTCTCTATCATGCACCATATTGATCACAAATGAAACATTTTGATGTTTTTGTAAAAAGATTGGGTACTGTTATAAATGTTATAGTGAGGTTGTGCCTTCAGTTTTCTACCCACTATCGTTTTTATTTGAATATGCAATAACAGTTTAAAAGATTTAAGATTAATTATCATCCTAACGATATTTAAATATAACAATGTGAAAACTTCTGTTAATGATCATAAATGTGCTGAAAATTTGATCTTATTGAAATGCTTTTTAAATGGCTTTTGTCATTGTACACAAAAGTATGATTTTCGGTACCTTTATTTATAAATTCAATTATGCACATAAGAAATTATACACTGCCAGAACTTCTTTCAAGGTCCTGCAATTATATATATATATATATATATATATATATATATATATATATATATATATATATATATATATAATACAAATTTGAATGTGGTTAAATACTACGCCACTGAACATGAGAAGTTTGGTAACCAATTCATGTTAGGGAAATATAATTATCTTATTTACTTTCAGAAATTCATCAACAGAAGATAAGGGTATATTCTACTAAATAATCAATTTATAAATTGATTAGTTATCATTGGTTACTGTTCAACAATTTCAAATAGTTTATTAAAATTTCAATCAAGTGGGGACGTCAAAGTCATTATTTTGGCAACATTTTCACAATTAGTAAAAATGAGGACTTTTTTTCCAATTGTTATTTTCAGCTATGTTTTATTTCTTCAATGTTACTCTTACCAAACAGGTAGGTGAAAACAATAAAAATTTTTTTTCAGTAGTGCCAATATTTCACGTTTTCCATTTTTGGAGAACTTACGAAAATCGACTCATTCAAAATCACATACTCGATAAGTAGTTACATGTAACTAAATTTTTAAACATCAAAATATCCAGTGGAATATATTTCGTATAATGAAATATTCTAGTTACTAGCCTAAAAATAATTGATAATGAAAAATTACTTGGGGCAGGCATATACCTAAACTATTGTTTTAAATAAAATTGTTGGATTATCATGCGATGGCAATTTGCATATCCCTCGATATTGAATGCGAATTCAATCAAGATTTCCATATGTCTGGACCTTAGATCTAGCATGCAGTGTTCAGATTTTAGTTTGATATTTAGAAAGCGCCAAGTTATAAAATCATTATATTTTCATGATTAAAGAGGGAACTTAATGAATTAAAATTTTATTTGATGTTGATTTTTGAAACTGTTAAATTTTTAAAGAAAAAGAGGTTTTAATTCCCCCTGGCTCTAAGGTTTTCAACATAATAGACTATCACTTAGTAACGACGGTAAAAAATTACTTAGTAAATTATTTGAAGCAGACTATACGCGTATATATTGCATATATATATATATATATATATATATATATATATATATATATATATATATATATATATATATATATATATATATATATATATATATATATATATATATATATATATATATATATATATATATATATATATATATATATATATATATATATATATATATATATATATATATATATATACCGAAATGCTCAACACTTTTTCAGCTAGTACAAATGAGGTTTATATGGGCCCATTTGTGAATCGGCAAACAGTGGTTCAGAACATTTTAAATGAAATCCACAATGTATCTTCGAATCTATCAATATGTAAGAAATGTGAATTTGTGGCGAAAACGGTACTGACATATAGAAGAAATGGCGCAAATAGAGAGACGATGGCTAGTCTTTTCGCAGATATGTGCTACGAATTGAAGGGTTACACCCGTTCAGTATGTCGAAGCCTGAGCAATATACAAACGGTGAGAAAATTTTGAATACAGTCTGTTTGTTTGAAACGAGATGGGAAGGCAAATATTTTTTCAATGCATTGTAGCCTAATTTCTTTCTGTAACTTTTTAGAACCCAATCTTCATTTTCTATGTTCTTATTTATATCCCATTAATTTATTTATTGAATTAGAATTTGGGATACAAACAGGTGCCCTACCCAATAACAGTTTAGATTTGAACATCTCTGCTATATGAGATATACAAGTATATACATGATTTCTCCCCTTCACACAATGTTATTGCATAGAAAATTTTATACGCAATAAAATAATCATTTCATAATTATTTACCTGGAAATGACAAAACGTATTTTGCGCTTTAACATGATTTGTTTTCCATTTATTTATGTTAACATACATTTTATGTGTGAACAAAGTTGAATATATTTCAGAAATTTTTTTATGTAATAAAAATTTTAAATATGAATAAATTTTGCAGGACGTTTTCTTATATATTATAGACAACACACATGTGAATGCTGAGGAAGTTTGTGGAACTTATTTTCAAAAAGATGGATGCATAAATTCTAGGGCCAAAAAATGGGTTATTGATATTCCTCCTGAAAATAATGATGGTAATGAACACGTGAGTATTATCACGCATACAGAGTGTAACAGTAAACTGTTGTTTCACATTGAAACAATGGTAATTAAAAAAGGACCTAAATTTTCTATGTGCTGCATTTAATTACTGGCCGTTTCATTTCTGGTTTATTTCAGGAAGAAACAATTGTTCATTATGATCCCTTGAAAATAATACAGATTACAGATGTACATTATGATCCTTCATATAAAGAAGGTTCAAATGCAAAATGTGAATTACCCCTTTGTTGTGAAGAACAAAATGGAATACCAACAAATCCCAGCGATGCAGCAGGTATGTTTGGAGATTATAGAACATGTGATATGCCAAGAAAAGCTATCCTTAATTTATTGAACGAAATAAGAACTTCTCAGGTGAGGATACATTTAACAGCTCAATATTTATTGCAAAATTGAGCAATTATTTATTGGCATATATATATATATATATATATATATATATATATATATATATATATATATATATATATATATATATATATATATATATATATATATATATATATATATATATATATATATATATATATACAGTGTAAACTCTATATAACGACACCGAAGGGATTGTACATTTTATGGCGTTATAGAGAGTTGTCGTTAAATGGAGAGAAGAAAAATCAGAATTATGAAAAGGAAAAGTTTATATCAAGTAGTTCCTACATAAAAAATAATCTTATTTGAACGTTATTGCGTCTATTCTGTTATTTTCGTCTGACGTCTTTTTCTGTACGAGTATTTTGTTGTATTTTTAGTAATTCTATTCATACCTTTCGATATTGAGTCATCTTTGTGATAAAGGGAGTACTTTTTCAATAATTTAGCCGCTCCTAGAGATTCTTTTTTGCTTGGCGGAGGCGCAGCTCATCCGTTTCAAATTCTTCATCTTTTTGTTTCTGATCCTAAGTTTTTCTCACTTAATCTAAAATTTCTTTGTCTGTGAGTGAAGCCGTTGTAAGTAGGCAGTCGTCTACTTACTTCGATGGAGGTTTGAAGATTTTCCGTAAAATTTTTTGCCCTGTTAAATTGTTGCATCCACTCAGTTAATGGAAGGTAATCGTCGCTGACAAACTCAGGTAATGTATTCACGTTACAACGTAGGTACGTCACGTACGTGAAAACGTACACAGCTGGGCGCATTTCACTAATTTTGGCAACTTAAAAGTTACTTTTCATTACGTAATTGTTTTAGTTATTGAGAGTGGGTTCAATGCTATATAGAGTGCTTCATCGTATGGAAAACAAGCTAAACCAACCAAAGACGAGTGATTTCAACGCTTTAGGGAGTTTGTCGTTAAATCGAGTGATGTTACATGGAGTTTACACTGTATTTATTATTACAAACAAATATACTTCAACATTCAAATCTCAAATTTTTCTGCCTTCATCAAACAAGCAGGAACATCATTTTATACATATATTTTTATTCTAATATATAAATATATATATATATATATATATATATATATATATATATATATATATATATATATATATATATATATATATGCCAATTCGTTATTGCTGCGCCTCATGTTTCACTGATAGTTAAATATTTATTTCAATCATATCTTATGTATATTGTACTTTTTATGTTCTTAAAAATTATTACATTAGATTTTTAAAGATTCAATCATGTGAATTGAATATGCATTCATATGTATGAAACTTGTTTTTAGTTTTCTTCCAGAAGGAATAAACTTGCAAAACTGTCATCGAGGCAGAATTGTAATCTACATATTACTACTCAATTGTCATTGCCCACTTTTTATGCAATTCGAAAAATAATCTCTTGACAATTC
This sequence comes from Henosepilachna vigintioctopunctata, assembly GCA_030704895.1. NCBI lineage: Eukaryota > Metazoa > Arthropoda > Insecta > Coleoptera > Coccinellidae > Henosepilachna > Henosepilachna vigintioctopunctata. Next base: position 1,204,887 of record JARQZJ010000093.1, read on the forward strand.
TTATTTCTAGAGAGATATCGACTATATATATTTTACGGGGGACATCATTGCACACAATGATTGGGAAACCAGCAAAATGAGCAACTTAAAAACAATTAAGGAATTTTACGACTACATTTTTCAGCATTTTCCTAACATTTCTGTTTATCCAATTCTTGGGAACCATGAAGCCTATCCCTGTAACTTGTAAGTTATAAACAATATAACACAAAAATATTCTAATTGATCAAATCCTCACTTCTAAAATATTTTAAAAAAATGTCTCTTTTAGTTTTTGGGTCAGTAACTCATCATATATCATTTTACGATGCACTAAACTCATGAACACACATACATATTAATATGAAAATACATAATAATATGAATAAAAATTAAATATTTCTGAGAGACAAAAATTTTAAACATTTCTAGCATGTTCTTTTTTTAAGCAGAGACTTAATTTCCTACTCTTCATAAATAAATAGTAAGTAAAAGTATCATTTATTTCAGATATTCTCCACTGAATATTTCAGAATCATCAAAAAATTCGATTGGTACAAGGTGGCTTTTTGACGCAGTAGCGGAATATTGGTCCAAATGGTTACCTAAGAGTGCGTTAGAAACAATTAAAATAGGAGGATTCTACACAACACTTGTTCGTCAAGGATTCAGAATAATAGCACTTAATAGCAACGTATGCTTTACTGAAAACTAGTAAGTGTAATTGGTTATATGTGTCAAGAATTAATTATTATAACTACTATTTCCCATTAGGAGAGCGAATGAACTTGACTGCGCAATTTTTAGGGCTTGTAATTCAGTTTTTTTGCTTCCCAAAAACACTTCAAACTCTTCAGAATGATATTTCTTTCGTTCATCGGTCCAGTTTATTCCAGGTTGGCGTAATGATTTCTGCTTAAACTGCTTATGTGCGATTTTATTGATCTGTTGTAGATCCTTTTGGACCTCTTTTAGCCACTGTGTGCCGCATTTACTCTTTGTTATCGAGTAGTTTTTTCAGTATTCTAGACTGCTTCATCCTGCAGGCATATGCATAAAACTTTGCTAGTTTTTTTCTAATTCTGTATTTTCGTTACTGTATTTGTCTTTTGATAAAGTTCAATATGAGGTCTTTTCCTCCAAATGCCGTTTCTATTGATTGGCCCGTAAATCCTTCTGTTCTATTTCTCTAATTTCTGAAGGACCCTCAATAACAATTTCTTCAGCTGCATAGATGACTTCTGGAAGAATCGTGTTATAATGCCTTAATTTTCCGCCTGTGGAAATGCACTTTTTATTATAGTACGTTTGTACGTATAGTATAGTATATATATATATATATATATATATATATATATATATATATATATATATATATATATATATATATATATATATATATATATATATATATATATATATATATATATATATATATATATATATATATATATATATATATATATATATATATATATATATATATATATATATATATATATATATATATATATATATATATATTTATAACAATATTAAATTTACAGTTGGCTGATTTATGATGACGAAGATCCATATGGGCAGCTCAAATGGTTAGTTAAAATTCTTTCAGAAGCAGAGAAGAATAAAGAAAAAGTACATATACTCTCACATATCCCTTCAGGTGAAGCTAACTGTCACAAACAATGGCAATATAATTTCAACAGAATTGTTCAGAGGTGAGAATATCCGGCGTCTTATGAGCCGGAAAGAATTCATTACAATGTCAAAGTTGAAGTTCTTGCATTCTAAAATGCAACACATATATACGTAGATTTTGTATTTTCCAAGTTTCTTTAATAGAGAATATATAAGATAGGTTCAATATATTTAATGTAGATATGCAAAATAAGTTAAAAATGCATGATACATACATACAATTTAGTACTTGCGATGGACGCATGGTGGGAGAGAAAGTAGGGATGAAGACGATTACAGTTCAAGGTATCAATGTCTTCAAAAGAAGAGAACAGTTGCTCTCTAAAACCGTAACCGTCTTCATCCCTATTTCTCTCCGAAATGTATCCCAATTGTCAAGCATTTAATATGATTTTGTGAAACTAAGTGTTTTTTTTAATATATTGAACAATATTTCACTAATATTCAATCAACCTTAAATAATACGAAGTAACATATATATATGGTTCTATATTGTTCTATATTAACAATATAGAACAAATTAAAATTATTTAAACTGAAATTGTCTGTTTAATTTAATTTTCACTCACTATCTGTTCATTCCTTTTTTTTAATCAACATCCAGGTTTTCAAAAACAATTAGCGCGCATTTTAATGGACATACGCATGTGGATGAACTGAGACTCTATAAAAATGGGAGTAATCCAAATCAAGTCATTAATGTTGCTTACAATGGAGGTAGTTTCACAACATTCATTGGCTTGAATCCCGACTACAGAGTTTATGATATTGATCCACAAAATCTCGTAAGTATGAAATTAATAAAATAGATATTCATTGTGAAGAATAAACATGCGTTGTGCATGGAATTGTTATTAATAAATTTGACTAAAAGGCCTAAAAACATGGATTCGTTGTATATCAAAACTAATGAATAATTGAATTTTATGAATTACTATAGATATCAAAACGTCAATCTTATTTTTTTTTTTGAAAAAAAATTAAATCGCCTTTTTTGTTTTTTTAGTATTCAGAAGAATATTTCTGGCTTAGCATTCGTTTCGGAAGATTCAGTCTTCTTCACCATGAGGAAACCTCTGAAAAACTCATGGTAAGCCAGGTGATTCTAATGAATGTGATTTATATATACATACATATAATTACACATAGTTGAGTTTTATACACTTATCCAGAATATGTATATTGATTGGTTTATGTGTGGGAAACTGATGGTTAAATTCATTTTGAGAATATATATATATATATATATATATATATATATATATATATATATATATATATATATATATATATATATATATACTAGCTGACCCGGCGAACTTTGTTCCACCTAAGAGGCAATAAATTAGCAGACTTTCGATTTTATCAAGGTCAATTGTTAAAATTGGTAAAAATGCAAGTATTGTATTTTAATGATTGGTCATGTATTTTAGTGCAAGGATTTCACTCTTTAGTGAAGCATCTTGTGATAGACACCATTTTTCGTTTTATTATCAGGTGCAAGAAAAAAAAACCCAAATGGTCCTCCGACCCGTGAACATGCCACATATACTCGTAATTGACCATGGGAAAACATAGATTTTTTAGATTCAGACCACAAACTTTTAAGCAGTCGTGTGATTTGTTTAATGTCATTGCGAATGCAAGTCGGAAAGGAAATTGAAGTCGTTTAAACTCAAACGGCATGTCGGTTGGGATCATCGGGAACCTTGGAATGAGAACTTCCTCACCTTCGAATCTTCCTTTGAGTATCGTCGCGTAAATCACATTTTTCATCAATTTCCTTATCACCAAACACTGTTCCGTTGCACAGTTTTGGTTGGTTTATGTTTCGAAGCATGATTACTACGGAGCCAACCTTTAGTCGTAAATTGTGGGGTGGTAATCCCGGCACATCCAAGGAGTTGGTGGCTTCATCTTCATTTGTTAAACAATCAATTGATTTGAAAGAATGCAGTGTACCAATGATCTCGTTCTGTCCTAACTGTGCTAATTATCCTTGTTGTGGCATATCCGTTTTGTTATACTACGTATTATGTCACGCCCGACGGGAACGTGATAAAAAGTATCCTATGTCCTTCTCCTGGTTGTAAGCTACCTTCCCACCAATTTTCAGCCAAATCAGTTCAGCCGTTCTTGAAGTATAACTGTGTAACTAACACGACTTTCTTTTATATATAGAAATATTAATGATAAAATTTACGAAAATTTTCAAAGAACAGCCTCAGAAGTGTAATTAACCTAAATTTAACAATTAATTGAAAATATTTTGAAAGAATATACCTAATGTGTTATGTTTTCAATACAATAATTGTTCTTTATATGAATTGAATATTCGACTGCTTCATAATTATGTTCAATACATATGTATTGAATGAAATTAGTAAAAACTTTTGTCATTGAAGTAAAAAAAAGCTGAAATTAGATTAGCCGGAACCGAACCTGGGCCGCCCTCGTGAGTTATGCATCCTACCACTGAACTACTGATGCTTGCTATATCGGTTTAAAAAAGTACGAATTCAACCGACACATACAACCTTTCATAGTGACTGACGTTTCTTGTCAAGTCACACGGGAACGCTGTCGAACGGGACAAAAAGTATCCTATGTCCGTTTCCTGGCTCTAAGCTACCTCCCCACCAATTTTCAGCCAAATCGGTACAGCCGCTCTTGAGTTATAAGTGGAGTAACTAACACGACTTTCTTTTATATTATATATATATATATATATATATATATATATATATATATATATATATAAAATATATATATATATATATATATATATATATATATATATATATATATATATAATATATATAATATAACTAATATAGCTAACTTATGGAGAACAACAGGAGGCAGAACATCGCTAACCCAGTGGAAAAGATCGGCGGACGAACAAACATCTCCAATGAACAAGAAGAGGAAGTGCTAATAAAGCACTAAGCAACGACATGTGAGAAATCACAAACCATCATAGTAGAAGAAAGGCGAAACGAAGACGAAGAGGCAAAGGACCAAATCCAGTCCTCATCAAACCAGTGCAGACCCCCATTGAAAGTCATCGATTCTTGATTGATAGATTAAATATGGACTGATGATTCATAATAATGATGAAACAATTGTATCCTATTATCATTCAACAAGATCGATGAATTTTTCGAAACGCTCTTAATATTCACTCTCGAAAGTGATGGGTTCGTTCTCGTTGACAGCAATTGTGTAGACAGCTTCCTGAGAGTTTCATTTGAAATATTTCGATTAAGAGTCTCAGTATTTACTAGTATTGAATGACCTGTGAACTCGAAACTATATATATATATATATATATATATATATATATATATATATATATATATATATATATATATATATATATATATATATATATATATATATATATATATATATAGTTTATATTATATTGTTTATATGTATTTATATACAATTTCAGTTTCTTCATTCTTATATTTCAGATGGTATTAGACTTTCATCAGTATACATTTAATTTATCGTTGGCTAATACTGGAAACCAGCACCAACCGGAGTGGTATCAACTATACTCTTTCAAGAAAGCATATAACCTAGACAATCTTAGTTATGACAATTTAAATAAGTTCTATGAAAATCTAATGTCAGACCGGAAACTAGCGGAACAATATGTTCAGTAAGTCACATACTGATGAAGCAATTTTCATTGTCGTCAAAGTTAATGCCAAAGGTTTATTTTAGTTCTATATTGCATGGCATTTTGTAATCAGTAATTGCAATAAAAATGTCCTATGCTATCAGGATACTACATGCCATCTAAAACCGAATAAAATAAAAATAGGAAGACTAACATAAAAACTCTTCATTGATATTAGCTTTAAATGTCCTTTGTGACATTTAGTTTTTATATATTTAAAGTTTACATATATGGAAATAGTTTTAATGTGTTTACAACATATTTTTAGAGTAGTAATTTTTTCATTAACAATTTGGCAATAACTATTCAGTAATTTGATAACCTATACTTATTTGAAAAATGTGTTAAATAAAGGATTATATACAATATATATTATTTCTCTATTTATATAGAATCACGTTTTTACGTTTATTTTTTGTAGGTATCATGTAAGGAATAGTGAATTTGCATTTGACCATGGTTGTAACGAAACATGTATACAAAGTCAAGTTTGTCACATAACAGCCATAACAGCTGAGGATTCCATTAAATGTGGGATTTACAATATTTTCAGTTAATTTGAGAAAATAGCAAATTGAACTGAGATTATTAATATATCTCAGTTTAATTTATATATATATATATATATATATATATATATATATATATATATATATATATATATATATATATATATATATATATATATATATATATATATATTATTCTATGTAATCAATAATAAAATATTTTAGAGCAAATACTGACAAATTTTTATTTAACCATTTCTGACTATATGAATATACTTTAATATTTTTAACACATTCATGACTGTGATTTTAATCATCTTAAATTGAAATCGATTATCCCAGGTAGTATAGTATTTAGATATAAAACTTTCCTTGAATTTGGAAATTGCAAATCATTTGTAGATCTATCTTAATACAAAAACAAAATTTCAATAGGTACTTAATATTTTTCAGCAATACTGAAGAAACAAATGATCTATGTTGATACACTATTTAAGCATGTAATACTCTGATATATTGTTTTCAGGACACAAAGTTTATGTGTGTGTATGTGTACTTTGTGAAGTACTTTCTATTGATATTTTCATCAACCTTTCAAAGTATCTCAGTGTATTTTTGTCAAAATACATTGAGGTACATTAAAATGAACGATGAGGGAATAAATATATCTTTATTCACACTTCTCTTCAGCAACAGTTAAAGAACACTTGAATTGCCTTATTCAAGTTTTATAGGACTTAATTTTCTAGACTCGTCTGTGAGACTTTCGAACCTACTGCACTCAGTTGATAACGCAAACATAACAACTGCAACAATCCATAGAAGGTAGAAGAAGTTCCTGGTTGAACATTTCAAGCAGAAGCAAATGAACGGCACATTGAAGAGAGAAATCGAAGGGTTAAACAATAGTAGGGACAAACAGATGAGGATAGTAGAAGAAACAATTTATATACTATAACTCTTTTCTGAAGATTCAGATACTGTAAAAAATTATGAAAAAGGGAATTATGGGTTAACAGTGGTGTCTGTACCTATAGAAGATTATGAAGTTACGAGATATATTGCTGGAGCTTTCTTATGAAATCACAATGATTTTACCTACAATTTCAAAAATTGTAATGATAATTTATTTCATAAATTCTATACCTAATATGTTACATACATTAGCCTCAAGAATTTAATGGATGCCATTTTATATTTTTTGGGTTAAAAAATTCTTCTTTACTCAGACCATCCAATATTCTCATCTGAAACAGAATATATCGATGAAAAAAAATTTTTAATATATGACATACATAAATTAATTGGAGGTTGTAAATACACAGCACATACATGTAACTGTCTATGTACTTGTAATATGAAAAGTCATGGAAAAAATGCCATATTTTAAATAATGCGGAGTGTTAAAAACTTGTATTTAAATTGTTTCATTATTGAATAAATTTTATTCATAAACTTCAACAATACTCACATGTTTCCTAATATATTTGATTAACATATGCAGATGCTCAACATTTACTTCTTTTTGCTGATATAACCTTCTCCATAATGCACTTGCTAAAGTAATATCTTGTCCTTGAATACCTTCATCATAGGCTATTAACGTAGCTTGTAACTGCTCTGATAGTTCAGTAATTTTTTCTCTTGCTTCAACTTGACTAATAACCTTGAATTATAGTTTACTTCAATTTCTGGAGATAAGTAGAACTTAATGTTGTTCTCTTAAGAAATATATGAATAAACACGAAATTAGTTATAATATAACTGAATTGACCCACACTATAGACATTGAAAATTACTAACATATTAAACATTTATACCGTAAATACTTTGTATACACATTGGGTAATATGTTTTTTTGATAAATTTGCCATATCCTACCTCTCCAAGTTCTTTAATTCTTGGAAAAACATCCGCCCATAATGCTTCTATGATATTATTTCTAATTAGTCTACCATCATCACCTTCAGCCATTGCACGCACTGATAACATCCACAAATGAAGCTCTGTTATTGCAAACCATGAGTAGAATGTATCAGGAATATCAAGATCATAAAAAAATTGATAATAGTCAATCCCATCAACTACAGATTCATAATGTTCATAAGCTATTAATTTTAGTTTCTGTAATTTATATCACATTATTATAAACATTTTTAGCTTGAAGTATACTCACAGTTTTATCTAATTTTAGAAAAGGGATGGATTTCAAAAATTTTCTCAAGAAACCAGGTTCGTTTACAGTATCAGTTTGATGAATTGCCATAGTTCTTTTAAATGAATGTAATTTTTCATCTTGAATCGATGGAAAACAGACAATTTCTCTGTTCATAGCTAGTGAAAATCTATGTTTAGCTGACATCTGAAACTGAAAAAAAATTCTCTATTTTGTCCTCATAATTAGGTATTATCAAACTTTACCCGCACTTGATGAGCAGCCCGAAATATTCTTTGAATATTCATATTTGAAATCAACTGAAATGAAATAATAACTTTCGCAAACTTATATCAGGGATCTGTACTGTACATTATTGAAGGCAGAACATAATTCATTTGATAGGTTGAGGTTAGAAATACCAACTATCCATCTATCGGAAAATCATTGAAATATACTTGAAATCATGGCAATGATAGGGAATGAAAGTGTAGAACGGAAATAGGTACGTAATATTTTTCTAATACATATAAAAACTAATTTGCGTAAAATCATCCTGAAAGGAATAATGTTTTTGTTTCTATACATTACTTTAACATACGTTCACAGTTGATGGTTTTGGGATTTTTTAATGTTTTTATAAATGATTGAAACAATATTTCAGGAAGAAAACCAGCCTGAGCTATCATGAAATTACAAAATGGAACAGAAGGAATTTGCTGCAAACAGAACTACTAGTTTTAGATTGAATCATTTTTATTTCACTACTGAATAAGGCAAAATTAAAACGAATATAAATATCTGTCATTTGCTGAAATTATTAGGTAGGTAACCTGAATTTTCTTACATCTAATAAATACAGTTTGCTTAGAATGAACTTCTAAGAATGCTTGCCAGCTTTGCCTTATTTTCCATGCAATAATTTTTCCGGTATAATGGTTGTTAGATATAAACTATTTTAATTTTTTACTAGTAAAGGCAAACCGTTTTATTATGGCAACATGTAATAAAAATCCAAATTCCTATCTTTGAATCGTACCAACAAATTGAAGAAATTATATGGCAAATATTTAGGTATAGTATCTTTTCATGAAATTATTGCAGTTTATTTGTTGAAAAAAATATCATAAAATCTTAATGATTTGGAAAATTGGTTTGCTTTTGATTGAAACATTTATGTCGCATTGCAGACATGAATTGGAATGAAATTTTTCAATCAAAAAATGAAATGTTTAAGGAATTTTGAGAAGCTGAATGTTAGAGTGGCTTTTTTGTCAAATAATATTAGTCTTAAAATGTGAAGAGGTTCGAATTCATTAAATATTACTAAAAATTTCGTTAATTCTAATTGAAAATCATATGTTTGATTTCAAATGATAAATAATATATCATATATTTACCCTCTGAATGCAACATTTTCATTAAATTTCACAAATTGTGCTATTTCTTATTATGTTATTATTTATGTAATTTTGTTTTCCACAGAAAGAAATGTCTTCAAAGACATCCAAAAAACTAAAAAAGCCATTGGATCTTCCACTAGGCAAAGCTTCATTACAAAAGGAAGTTGACCTCTCTCATGTTCAATTGCCTATTGAGACTAGTGTTTTTGGATTCAAACAAGTACTTTCATTATTTGAAACAGCGACTAGTGAAGTGAGTTATAAAATTAACATTCATCAAATATAACATAATCGTATTTTAAATTTTCATTTTATATGATGTTCCGTCATATTAATAGTTATTACATCATTTTTCAAAAAGTATATTCATTTACTTATGAACTTACAAATACAATATGAAAATAAGTGACTTAATATTAAGGTCAATTTGAAGGAAAAGACAAAACTTCGAACCAACATTACTTTGATCAACTTTCCTTGATGGTGTCATATTATTTTGATTTTATTATTTAAACCTTTGGTAAATTCTTTTATTACAAATTATATCAGCTATTTTGCGAAACGTCATGTTTGCTGGGCCCAATGAACTGGAAATGTTCAAATTTTCCTTAAATTGGAAAATAAATGAGAATTTATTTTTCTTAAAGAATGAAAATTAAGAGAAATTGCTAAAATCGTAAAACGTTCTATTCAGAAATGCAAATTATTGAACCTGGTTTCTTTAAACTGTGTGATGATGATTCTCCATTTATACACAAGTAACATTTTGTTCATACAAAGTCTCAATATGATAGCTTTTTGCTTAGAAGTAAAATATTTGCCTAGTTTTCATAGTGATATATTTGATATGTATGCTTTCATGTTATTTATTTTCTGCTATACAGGGATAAGTTGAAAGCATTCTCACTGATAACAAAGGTGTAACGACAAGTGTTTAAAAGCACACTATTATTGACCTGAACAGGAAGTGAAATCGTCAAAAAGTAAAGTTCCTTTTCTTATGGAAACAATTGATGTATTATACCCTTTATTAAATATTATATTTTTATGGAGTTTTGGCTGTTGAATATGATGTTTTTGTGATATGAATATAATAACTAATAATAACTAAGTGATTCAGGATTTAAACATTGGAATTTCTTACAATTTATAATCAATTTATCATGATGTAGCATTCTCAGAGTTGTTAAAGTGATAAATTCTACTAATTTCAATTTGTCAAGTTAACACAAAAAAATACAAATGGAAGAAAAGATGCTTATAATTATCTAAATACAATTATAATTAATATTGTTAATGGAGGACAACAAAAAAATCGATGAATTGCAAATGAAAGTTATAACAATATAAATCCTTAGCTCAGAACATGAACCTGGAATATCCAAGATAAAGAGCAGGGTATAAAAACAAAATTGTTAGTATGCAACAAAGGATAAAAATTCTCTTAAGAATAATCGAACATTATAATTGGAGAACTGTTCAGCCTCAGTAAAATTTAACATTGTGAGGAATTGGAGACCCTCCTGTAGGCAAAGTGGAAAGCATTAAGCCACAGGAATAAAGCATTATTCAAACAGCCTAAGCAGCAGCAGAAAAACTGTAAAACGTACTGGTGAATAATCTTTATAAATTTATACATTTAAAAAAAGGTGTCCTATTTGGTGTAACATAAGAGATTGAAACAGTCCAAGAAGCTGTAAATAGCTCTTGGGCTAGTAGAAGAGTCCAAATAAAAAAAATTGTAGAAAATCCTTTATTTTGGATTCCAATTTTCGAATTTTTAATAAATGATATTCAAAATTTTCCTGAATAAAACGTTTTAAAAAGTTTTTCTTTGTAGTTTGACTTCAATTTTGTTTCAGTTATTTCGTAATTTGAATGTGTCTGAAAAAAATCTGTATTTATAGTTTATGTTTGGACAATTGAAAATAATTATATGCCAACAAAGATAACATTTCCTGAGAAATAATAATCTTAGTTAAGTTGAGTTAATCCCGCCGTTTAATTCTTGAGAGTTTATCATGATGAAAGAGGTGTCTATATTTACTTGCTTTGAAAGTATTAAAAAAGAAGAAGCTTCATCTCAAACACCATATGAATATGATTAAAGTACTTGATCAAAAAACTTTACTAAGATAAACATATTCTTTTCCTATATTTAAATACATATTACATATTATCATGTCATAAAATTAGTTGAAATTGCTTTCTGCTTAACATTAAATAGAATACTTATATCTTTTTCTTATTGGTTTCTATCAAATGCCGCTGCCCATACTAGATGGGTAGCTAGTTAATATGGTTGGAGCATATAATTTATTTGAATATTCTATTATTACAAAGAATCTATATCATATTTCTCTAAGGTTGTGTGAGCTATGCTTCTTTTTCGGTTATGTCAAGATTATTACCTCAAAAAAGTATAATAAAAATTTTTTAACACTTTTCAGGTCAAACACTATCTTACATTTGAATGTGACTTGATGTATGAATGTCGGCTTTGTCGCACAATATTCCGAAGTTTGGCAAACTTTATATTGCACAAACGGAAATATTGTAGAGAAAAATATACTCCAGTACAAGATCCAGCTGAAAAATACCGCGAGGTCAGTAAAGTGTAAATATGTACATAAATTTTCAGAAACATAATTTTCAAATTATACCCTTTTATTGTATTTCAGACTAATGGAATAATCATTATTCAAAAAGATATTGAAAAAGCAAACGAAATAATTTTCGAAAATAATGATAGTAAGAATATATCAGGACATAATCTTAATCCCATAATAGAAAAATTGATGAAAAAGCAGGAACATGAGAAATTTGTTGAGAACTTGATAAATGAAAACTTGTCTGATAACACAAAAAGAAACACCAGAAAAAGTGTTGAAAATAAAAATAATATACTTCTGGAAAAAATTGATACCTCTGATGTGGCGGTTTTTCAAACTGCAGCATTTTCATCCAAGTTAGGTGATACAGAGTTGATGAAAACTGAGGTAAGTTTTCCAACATTTCCAAAAGATTTTTCAAACTCACTAAAAAATTGTAATATTTCTATGGGTTAAACAAGCCTCTTTAAAAGAAAGTACTTAGTATCAATCTTGTACATCTTACAACTTAAGGGTAGTGACAATAAATAGTCACATGACTGATATAAATATCAGTCGGAGCTTGTGATACAAATTTGTACCACAAGCTCCATTAAACATCTCAGTTGATTAAGCATCACAATGTACAGATAGTTGCTTGTTGAAAGTCGAAACAGTACCAAAAAAACACTGACCTAAACTACAGTCAACTTCAAGAGCAGCCCGTCACAACATACATTACAGGTGATCAATGCAAGATACAGCTTCCTAGCCTTCAAGATATGAAGGTATATCTTTGTTGCATTTGTACACCTACAAAGTACACTTTATTTATGTTTGGGTTTTCCTGTTTCTATGAACTTATCTTGAATTTAAAATATTTTTAAGATGTTGTGTGGTATATGTTATTATTTGTTTTTCACAAGTTTCTGTTTTAATATTATCTCTTATCAAAAAATGTATATCCTTCAAATTATAAGGCGAATGCTTAGTTCGACTCTGGACGATTTTTGAATTACGCGAACAGTGCGAGCATTTGTTTGAGTGGTCTCTTGGAAACTATAGAGTATAGTTCATTATTTCTTTCATCAGTTGTCTGTCGCTTGTTAATCTAATAAAGATTTTATTAGGTAACCTGTTATAAGTATTTTTATATTACAATAGTTATAATTTCAGAGAGTATGTTATTAACTATATATTGTCTCTACATTACCTTATTTTTTCCATGGTAAATTTAAATTGTTTGTTTTTATATTGTAGATGTTATGTAATCGAAATTTAGCAAAAGCTGAATTCATAATCTTATTTGAATTTTTTGATTTTCACAAAGTAGTCGCATGATTATAATTTTAAATTTTTTTCAGCTATTCAAACATTTTATGGTTTGTATTTGGTTTTTGTATATGTATCAGGTAGTTAGGTGTGATTCATTTGTGTTAATATTTCATAATAAGAATATCAGTATTTATTAGGTAGTAATATAGCATACACATGAAGGATATAACATTTTTTGTTGAATTAATTCACGAATTCTTTTTTTTATTACATTTATTACATTTATTTCATTCAAAATTGATTTAAATTTACTTAATTTATTTTGTTCATTTTCGTTGACTCCATTAACTTTATTTCATTAACTTCTGTTGAGTACATGTGACTTAATAATAGATAATATTTTATTTTTAGTTTGTTTCATTTGGTTATTGTATACCAATTTCAAATTAATTAAAATTTTTTTTTCGTTGTATATATTCGTTTTTATATTATTATTCGTATTCAATTGGTTTTTTACCTGCAACTGGATGTATATCTCTTGGGAATAAATGTATTATTATTAATAATAATAAAATTTCCTTTCTTTCTGACTTCAAATACAGTTTCTAGAACTGGTAGCAGAGTCTTCAAGTGAATAATTACAAAATGAGTTGAAAGAAAAAATTTTTTTTTAGAACAAAATGCAAATTTATAAAAACACAAAATATTTAACTCATTTTTTTAAGTAAACTTTGAGGTTGTGGCACATCTTTCTAATATTTTTCAGATTTGTGATTTCTTGTGGTATGGTGTTATATACAATGGTGCTGTTTTGTACTGGATTATTTTGCAATCTTGCTGTTTTGTAAAAACCTGTTCTCAGTTGTTGTTTTGATCTTATGGAGCATTTATGGCAATCGCTAACTTGACTTAATTTTGTGTTTGATTTTAGATTATTATTTTTGACGATATACATAAATTTTACTTGTTCGAGTATTTTTAATTTGTTTATTTCCAATATATTTGTTTTATCATAAACTTCTTTCGTTGGTGTGTAATAGTCAAATCCGAAAATGGATTTAATAATTTTATTTTGCATTCTTTGAATTTTTTGTACATTTGCCTTAGAAGCATTTCCCCAGCAAACAATCATGTACCTTAAATGAGGTTCTACAAATGATCGGTACAATAACTTTTTGGTGTTAAAATTTATTATCTGGGAACATCTTCTAATTGCGCCGACCATTGGAGCAATTTTAACCATAATATTTTCAATGGGTTTATCCCATGTCAGATTGTTCGCTAAGTGTAATCCCAGATATTTATAATCTGTTACTTCCTTCAGCAACATATCATTTAGTCTTATATTAATATCACATTTCTTTTTATTTTTTTATTTTTTATTTTATTATTGTTATTATTACAAATGGTATTATTTTAATTATTGACTTCTTATGTATATCAATCAGCAGTTGATGAAATACTAGTAAGCTTGATTTAAAAATTTTTTTAAGGTTATGGAAATACACAGCATCTTTGATAAAGATGAAGCGGTTATAGGATCTGATGGAAAAGTAATTTCCTTTGAAACAAGCAGAAGAGATGAAAAATGCCTATCTAAATATACTTTAACTTGCACAGAGTGTAAAGAGAAATTTTCAACCAAAAAAACATTAGCATGCCATGTTAAATACAAACATAATAAAAGTAGACTAGTCTATCCTTGTCCGTTATGTAAAGATACTCTTGCAAATGCCTGGTCTGTTTATCGCCATTTATTGAAAGTTCATAGGAAAACACCTACACAGATAAGGAAATATCGAAATATAATACACAATAGTGCTACATGCAAAAAAATAGAGGATCTTACTACAAAAGTAAGAAAAGAAACAAAGGAAGTTACTCATAAGAATGATGAAGAAAATGAAGTAAGTGCTTCCAATAATTATTGTCCCTTTTCAGAGGAAATTTTTAATATAACAAATAACAAATTTTTTCATAAGTTTCCCAGAAGCTTTTCATATACATATTTCTTCAACACATTTTCCTTGTAAGTACATATATTCCATAATTTTAAGCAATTGCGATTAAGTGAAAAGGTTTATATGATATGGAAATAATGCAATTTTTCAAACCAGTCGGCTCATTTTTTACTATTTAATATATTGATCCTAAAAAGAATTTATAAGAAATAATTTTGATCTATTGTGTTATTGAAATTTGAATAATATTGAAAAAAGATTAAGAAAACTTTCAAAATTATCCATACTGTGAGATCATCAAATTTCATTCAGATTAACAATGTTCACTTTTAATATTAACGTTTAGAAACTGTATTCTGCAGTTTTTTGTTATATAGATGACATTGGTTCATTATAAGATTATATATTCAAATAAATTTACATCTTATCTCTAATTTTTGAAATAGTTGCGATAGCTGTACATATGTCATAATATTACTTTATTACATCCGTCTGCATATGATTTAATTTGTCAATCCTAAAAAGTGCAGTTTTGTTTTGACTATTTTGCTCTAATAGATATTCAATTTTGTTTTAACATAAGTCTATTTAGTTTTTACTTTTTATGAATTTCTTCTGATTATTTCATATATTGCTTAACGTATCACTCTTTAGATTTTATTTTCATGAAATTTCTAATAGATTCACATTAGGACTTTCATATTTCACATAATGAATGGTATTTTCACAATTTTTCATATATCTGAAGTATAAACAGCTAACATTATATTTCTGTTTCAGTGGTTGGACAATATTGAAGGAGACAATGACTTGCAGATGTGTGGTGGTTGTGGCAAAAGATTTGAGAGAAAGGCTGCATTAATTTCCCATTCTGTAATGTGCACCAAAAGAATTGCTTTGTGTAATTCAATCAAAGAAAATAGTGGTAGAAAGAAAGAAACTGACGATTGGGACAATAAATCTCGAGAAACAACATTTAAAACCCAGGCAATAGGATCTGCAAAGAGAAAACCTGAAAATTTGATTACATATAAACCAAAGACTGAAAATGAAAGTGCAGATAGAATTACAGAAAATGAACAGAAGAAAATAACTACCAAAGAAGATATATCTGTAAAAGTACAATTTGGTGAACAAATTTCAGATGATACTGTTACTATCACATCTGATAATAATAAATTTAATAATTCATTAGGCTTGAATAGTGTTATCCATATATCCGAAAAAGCAGTTGAACAGACATCAGCTGAAGATCAATTATGTCATTCTGGTCAAGCTGAATCTCCTTCCACAGATTCTGAAGAAAGTTTTTCATCTAAATTATCAGAGAGGAGTGTGTCACCTTGTAAAGGATTTGAGAATAATCAATCTTTGAAATTCCCAAATATTTCAAGAAACTTGATGAATAATACCAACTCTGAAACTGATTGTAAATCAAATGTAATAGATATCTGTGTTAATAATAATATCCCTGACGAAAATATTGAAGTGATTATGACCGATGAACATTATTGTCCAAGTGTAAATTATAAATCTGTTATAAAAAATATAATTGGCGATTCTGATAACAAACTTACAGTTAATAATGTGATAGATACAAAAGAAATTACAGATTTCAGAGAATCAGCTGTAAATGCTAGTAAGTTTTCACGTTCAAGAAGTATAAGAGAATCTAATAATACTGATATTTCTACAGGAAAAAATGTTAATACATTCTCTAAGTCAATTAATGTAACAAAAAATCACTCGGCTGATATAATAGGAACATATAAAACAAAAAGAAAAAGGGATGATCAAGCAAAAAGTGAAGGAGAAATTAAAAAACTCGCAATGGTTCCAAATGACATTGATCCTTCACTAACAGAAATTGCGGATGAAGTTTTTATTTCAAGAATAACGCCATATGCAGATATGCCAAATCTTTGTTGTTCTTTGTGTAGTTCCCAGTTCAGTTCTTTGTCCCACCTACTTTTGCATATGTCTATCCATTTTTCTTGGTACAGATATCAATGTAGTAAATGCTCATTTATGTCCTACAATAAGTGTGACTGTGAAAGCCATGTCCACAAGGAACATCAAATTCCTTTCAGTCAAATGCAGAGTACAGTTCTTCCAATCCCCACATGGAAAACAGCAACAATATCTGATAATGTTACTGATTTACAACATACTGCTCAACATAAAAAATCAGTGTATCCTAAAGAAGACTGTATCAAAACCTTGAATGTTGAACAGAACAAAATAGACCTTAAATTTGAACCAGTAAAGTACGGAAAAGCTAATGGAAAGCAGAACTCAACGACAACCATTGTTGGTTATATAGATCTGACAAATGAGAAAGATGATAAAGTACAAGAACTCACAAATGCAAATGGGGATGACAGCATTATAATGGAAATTGATAGGGACGACAATGATTCTAATTCACCAATAAAATCCTGTGGAGTATCTACTTCTCAAAACCTTTATCAGATATCACCTGATATGTCTAAACAAGCTATTCTAGAAGTTATTTTAGGTGATGAATATAAAAAAAACAAATATGAAAATATAAATACTAGTGCTCCTAAAACTGAATATGTTAGAGCTCCTAGGAATCGTGTTAAAAGTATCAAAACTTCACAAAAAGATTTCATTTATGAGATGAATATAGTTCGAAATAAACCCTTAAAATAATTTCGTTTTAGTAAAAAAAAGCCACTAAATTTATTTCGAAGTTATGTTAAGTTATTGTGCATATATTTGTAAATTGTTTTCATATTCATAAATACATTTCTTATATATATAATGTAGTGTTTCAGTTATGCTAGATTAAAGTATTATACTAGAAAATAATTAAATTCAGTCACATATACAGACAATAATATTGTTGTAGTAGTAATCTAAGTATAGTAATTGATAAATAAGGATTTTTGTGCGCACTGGAAGTTTTTGTGTCTGTTTTTTGTTTCTGTTTACCACATGGGGTACATGTGTGTTAAACCCATGTTTACCCCATGGGGTACAAGTGTGTTAAATTAAAATTAACACACTTGTATACAATTTTACTTTGAATAACATTGTTAATGGTAATTAACAATGTTAATTATGATTAATGTGATTAATCAATGTCAATTATTCATAATTAATCAATGTTAACTTGATAATTGGTTAACCACCCCAAACATATGTAGAGTTTTTTAAAATATATTTAGTGAAACTTAAGCCAAGTGTGTTAATTTTACTTTATTGATTTTAATAACTATTTTCTAACTGAACGCGGAGCTTGTTCTACCGGTGTATTAACGCTAAAACATTTATTGTTAATGTTCAATGTTTTTTGTAAAGTTCAAATTCATAACGAATAGCTATCTGAAATGACTAACTGAACAAAGTAGTGACTTAGGTAGTGATCTTATGTATAATCCGAAATACCATGGGCAAGGGTCAATCAAAACACTGCGAATGCTTATATATAACTACTGATTTTTCTGTTATAATTCGCTTAGATTCACGGCTAAGTTTTTCTTTGTCATCTTCAGTTTATACACACCTTCAAGTAATTCAAAAAGTGATTGAAGATATCACTTCGCTATGAGACACACTTAGTGAAAAAGTTGAATATTGAAAAAAAAAGTTGAGAGCAACATTGACGTTGCAAATAATGTTGGAGTTTACTTTTTCAACTGATAAATAGGAATCAGTAAATCTTTTTGTTCATTGTGAAATTGCATTTTTTGATTTTTGCAAATGGTAACTTGAAAAAGTTATAGTTTTTTTTTAATTCAGTGGACCTACAGTTTAATGCTGTTTCCGAACGACCAATGGGCTTTCAGTCAATGTACATTACCCAAGAATTATCATCATTAAATCACAAACATATACACACATGCATTCACCGGGGCTCGAACCCGAATCCTACCGCATCATAGTCAGGTATTCTCCCGACTAAGCCCCGGAGACTAGGAAAAAAGTTATTATTTTCAATAAAATGCCAAATGTATATTAATGCATGTTATTACTACATTCAACAATTTCATAACAATATCTAATTAATTCAATTATTTTGTAATTCACGTGATGCTAAATTAGGATTATAGGTGTATCAATAAATGTTATTCATTACTGATTCAAGGCAATAATATTCCTACTTGTTGAAAAACAACAATTCTGCAAATTTTATAGTTCAACTGAACAGTGAAATAATATATTGCTATCTAGCTTCAGGCAATCTAAATTCCACACATTCCGTTTTATTAATTAAATCCCCACCGGTCCCAGTCCCACTGAAATATTTGCTATGGGCTTTCTCTACTCTGTCATACAACACCTAATGAATGAAAAATACCATAACTTCCTTCGTGTTTCCGTTCATTCCTTATTGGAATCAATATCAGTAAATGCAAATCCTTAGTGGACTTTAGTGACCAACTTGTTAGATTCAACAGCTGACCTGCTAATATAATTACGAATTGTTAGAAACTTGGGGAAAATATTGGAATTTATCTCTAGTATTGGTTTATTTGAATAAATGACACTTCTGCTTGAAAACAAAAATAAACAATAGCATAACCTAAAAAAAGAAAATGCCAGATAGTGTGGAATCGGATATAGAAAAAGTTCTCAAAGGTTTACCTCTGGAAAATGAAGAATCAGCTATTTGTGATTATTCTTTGGAGCAACAAAATGCTGCGTTGGAAACTCATGGTAAACAACCAAGTATTAGTCCCAATTTCAAACCCATTTTACGAGAAACTGTCACATATATAGTAGCAGTTCTTGTAGTAAATGATAAGAATGAAATTTTGATGATTCAAGAGGCAAAAGAGAGTTGTGCAGGCAAATGGTAAATGTTCAAATATCAATTTTATATTTCTTTCCTACAACATTATTTTCATTGATTATTACATTTAATTGAAGGTATCTACCAGCTGGAAGAGTAGATAAAAATGAGACCTTACATGATGCTGCTGTTCGTGAAGTTTTAGAAGAAACTGGACTGGTTGTAGAGTGTACTACACTACTTAAGGTTGAATGTGCTAGCGGACTTTGGATACGATTTTCTTTTGTAGGACATGTTATTGGAGGTACATTGAAAACATCTAATCAGGCAGATAAAGAATCCTTACAAGCAAAGTGGATTGAAAACCTGAATGAAGTAATACTCAGAGCAAACGATATTTTACCACTGATTGAAAGAGCAAGGTAATTTAACATTCTTTATATAAATTTAATATAAAATTTATGCTTAAAATCGGTTTTTACTTCTAAATTTAACGCCATTATGATTTTGTCAGTTAAAAAATTTTTTTGGATTATTATTTAATATACAAACAAAAAATATGTTATTCTGCAAATGGTTGAAATTCATTAATTACTACATTGCATATTAGTTAAAGTACAATATAAAATATAAGATTAGGAATTTTCACAAACCTGTATTTTCATAGCTGTAGTTACAAACTTTCTCTTTAGTATATAATTTTATTAATAGTAATAATAATTTACTATTCCTAGATGTTTTAGTTACTATGTTTGATGCAAATGGCTGTGAATTGAGTTAATTACAAATGTTGGTGAATTTCAAATGAATTATTCTTTATGTTACACCAAATGCTAAGTAGCCAAATATTTAATTTCCACCATGTTCCTAAGTGTTTTTCAGTAGGTATAGTATTGGGTATTAAACCCGATGTGTGTCTTGTTACATCCCAAACTCTAAATAAAAGAGTAAGATATAGATTTGATTAAAATACATATATTGCAAGCCAAAGGATTATTTAAGCCCAGTTTAAAGAAGGTCTTGTGAGAGGTATATAGACCAAATAAAAAGTTGTTTATGTAACTATTTTTGTCAAACAGACATGACTTTTTAATGTATCAATTCTTAGCTTTGCAAATATAAAATATAAAGAAAACAATTTTGAATATAATCAAGTACATCTTTAAGTAAGAATTATTTCACACATAGAAAAAGAATTGAAAACAAATTTAAATTTATTTTACCAACAAGAGTTAGTCTTTGTAGTATCGATTTTAATAATGTTGCACCTGACACAATTGAAGTGCCTTCTTCCTCTGAAAGTTTAAACATTTATTAAAGCAGTTCGAAATCATCTTCAATAACTTACAAAAGTAAGGCTTCCAAAGGTTCCTGAATGTCTTCTTTTGAGTAGTGAGTGAGATTGGAGAGACCTTCATGCCATAATGTTAAATCTAGTTCTATTCGACTTGCAACAATCACAGCAACAGCCAGTTTTGATGGGGAATAATTTTGCATTAAATGAACATCTAGAATAATACTACGTTTGAGAAAATTGAAATATGTCTAAAAGCTATCAGAAAAATATCTAAATAAATTTATACGATTCAGATGAAATGAGTATGAAAATTTTACAGTTATAACTGATACCATCTATTGGGTAGAAGAAGCGAAATTGAGTCTACAAAATGTAGATGATTGAAGATGTGACATAAGGTACAAAATACCATTTTATAAAGCAGTGTTCCCTTTTTAATTTAAAGATCTATTCCACATCAATGCATTCTTTAACTACTATGACATATTTAAATGCATTCAACATTCATATCAACATCCATAACTTTACTTACCCTCCAATATTTGATCCAGATATTTCTGTATCATCTGAACGAGATCGAAAATCAGACTACGTAGATTTTCTTGGCGGCTGTCTTCTTCAGATAACATTGCCTGCATGTAATAATGTACATAATGAGCAGGAGTCGGTATCATGATGTCCCAGCTGAAAAACTTCAGAATCATGATTTCAAGGCTAATGTAGTAAGAAATGGCTTCCTTTTCTGTTGGTGGCCGTAATTCCTCTAATTTGGGGATATTTGTGGTAATCTCTTCAAACTTGGCTGAAATATATTCCAGTTGAAGGGATTATCTTACACACACACAAATATATATATAGCTGCAAATTTTTTTTTAATTATTTCATATGGGCTAATTGAACTGTATAATTAATTAGAATTTGGTTTAAGTTGTCAAGGAAGTAGCAAAGTACCACTACGGTACTATTATATATTTCAAAACATCTAGCTAAATTCTGGAAAATTATCTAATGACTGATGATACCTATTAATAGTAGTAATAACCTATTATTACATTAGAATGTTGCATTAAATTTTGTTAGTGTATTAGCGGTAACATATGTTGAGTATATTAAACACTTTTTCTCAGTCAAACATCATACTTTTCAACAAAAGTGTATCAGAACAATGAAATAGAATTACATCCAAATTAAATTTGCAAAGATTCTTTGTATGTTTTGAAATATTCAGCTAGATTATATGGTTCACAATGAGTATAAATTTATATATATTTTTCTTGAAGAGCTCATGTTCTCCTATTTGCTTTAAATATTTAGGCATAATATAATTAACTCTTTTTATAATAATCTAAAAGAGAAAATTTAAAGATATTATGTTTTGGTATGTGTAAATATTTCAACAATGTTGTTATTAATTCTATAATTTTTTGTGTTTCAAACTATAAATGTTCTTTCCGATAATAGAATGAGAATAACTGACGAATAGAAGGAATTCATAATTTTGATTAAATATGTTCTAAGCGCAGAAAATTACTGTTAAAATACTTCATTTGCTACAATATTAATTTTCCAATACATACTTGAAATTGTATATACACATACTTGCTAAAATTAATGATGCATTGGCAACCATCATCAGTCGTTTGGGATCGATTTGGTGATTGTCCATAAATATATCGAGAATGTAAGTTGCAAGCTGCAGGCAACAATGAGTCAGTTTCTTTTTAATACCAATTTTTTTAATATATCCCACGAGAAATTTTCTGAAGGAAAACTAGAACAAACAATATTAGGATATCTTAATTTGGGAACAATAATTTGGCCTTGGGTACTTGAATTACTTATTTTATTATTTATATCAATCTTATATTACTTTTCGAAATAATTACAATATATAGTTTATGTTTGGGTCACACTACATATATATATATATATATATATATATATATATATATATATATATATATATATATATATATATATATATATATATATATATTAAATCTGTCAGGCAAATATTGATAAGCTGGATTAATAAATAGCCATCTTGAGATCATAATGAACTTGGATCTTATAATAAAACTGCTTTCAATGCCACCAAACACAATACCTAGCAGTCCCTAGAAACATTCAGACCATATTACGAAATACACGTGGACTAAATATTATGTATTTAGTAGAATTGAGCCAAGATGTTTACTTTAAGCCCTCCTGCCTACCTGGCAGGAGGACTTCCTTAAATATTCAAGCCCCATTATTGAAAAGGCCTTCAGTCCCCCTACCTTTTCAAAACTGCCGGGGATCGTTTATATTTCATTCTTTGCATTAATAAGCGACGATTATGTGAATATGAGAATTTATTGATATATTTCAATAAACATTTTCTGAAAAATCATTTCTGGCTGGATAATGAACTATCGTATTGAGGACACATTTATATAGACCCATAATCTGAACAAAATCGGTTTATTTCCAGATTTGTACAATAACAGCTCTTTCGAATATTTTACTTCCTAGCAACAAATGGTCATAATATATGTATCTAAAATTGCCATTGAGATTTTCTAGAAATTGTTTTCAAACCAAAGAAAATCCAGCTTTTTGTGAAAAGCGCTGGACAAAGCTATGTTTCAACGTTTTGTTAGCCTCTTAGTTGAATCTAGGATACACTTTCATGTATCCTTTCCATTACACTTATTTTGAGTATTTTTTCGAATTGTAGTTCTCATTTGAAAAATTTAATGTTTACAAATTTTTATTTGAATAGAAATAAAATATGCATATAAATTCGGGGATGTATTCAAAATCGATAACACTTTTGCTTTTTTATAAGTATTTTTCGTGATCGTTCAAAATTTTACGCATAAAGACATATGGAATAAGTAACAAATTGTTACATTTGTCAAGTTACATCAATAGCCATATTGAAATGTGTCATTTTAAATTAATTTAATTTCCTTTAAATCGGGTTTCTGTCAACATTTAAATTTAAAAGAGCACACTTCTAACGATGTCGCATGCGAATAAATTGCTCACTTGTGGTGATTGATGGAAAAAAACGAATCTTCTTTTTTCCCTCTCTCTGATAATTTGGTTGTAATCGTCCTTGTATTCTTCGATGTCATGTTGAAGTTGTTTGTTTAGCTGAAAATGAATTGCAATTATTTCCTCAATCGTATTTCCACTTATTACTTAGTATGAGAGAACTGTTAATTCGTCGATACTTACATAGAATATAGAATTTTTACTGATTAGTACTCTCATATTTCATATGGCGTCTATCTCTATTGTCAACACTGCATATATATGAGATTTAATTTTTCTTTCGATAATATTGCTGCCACATGTCCCTTAGATTTAATGCACCTAATGACATTTTATTAATATCATGATTTATTGTGCGTTTTTCTTCAATTTTTTCAGTTCTTGTCCGGCTGTATCTCAGTTAATATTGAATCAAATATCGCGTGATGTAATATATAAAAGAAAACAAGTTTTTATAACATTGTTCGCTAAAAAATCTTAGTTCACCAAATATATTCATGAAACTTCGAATTTTATTTCCAAATTATTTACATACGGAAATATTAGTACTTCGGAATACTCTGAATTTAACAACTCATTATTTATTATATCCAGTGGATTAATAATATCCATGATAATAATTGAATATATTTTATTTCATCGAATAAAAAACAATCATTTGAAAAATTAAATTAAGATACCATTCTTAATACTTCACAGCACTTCAACGCTTTACTAGGTTTTTCACCTTGCAAAATTTTTATATATCATCGATACTTTTATTTTGTAAGATTTTCGGAGTGCCTCAGTTGTCGGTTTCTTATTATTCGTTAATGAACCATCAGTAGGTGTTTTAAGTGTAGGTATAAGATTAACTTATATAAACCTGAAGAAACTTGCATTGAAAAGGTTAATCCTTCCATCGCATCGTCTAGATTTCTTCTAAAAATGTTATTAAAAATTTTATTTAGTCTTAGTAAACCCTCTTGATCTTTGATGCGTATTCTTATTAATACATATCTTAGTAAATCAGCTAATAACAAAGAACATGAAATTATCTTTGCATCATGTTTCATTTTGCTATAAATGAAACATGATGCATCATTAATTTTGATTATGCCTACCGAAAATATCACATCTAGCGTCAAATTAGCAACTGTGAGATGTTACATTCTACAAATTATGAGAATTGTTTTCCATTGATTAGATCATGAGATCTAATCAGTAATTACAAGATGCATCAAGTGGTTATGCTTTATTAATTTCTCAATTTATTTTCAGGGAATATAAAATTAGACAAAAAGAATCATGGCATGAAAATATTTTAGTAGGCTTAAGATCCCACACCAAAGTTCTACTACGGCTTGTCGTCGTTATCAGAAAAAAAGCCACCAATAGAGTGCACGTTTTATTGAGTGAAAGAACGTCTTGGCATCTTCCAGTTTGCGAAATTAATCCTGCAAAGTCGTTACACTCTACGCTAAAGGGATTCATGATTGATCTATTTGGAGCAGGGGTACCAACTCACAAACCACATGGTTTACTTAGCGTAAGGAAATTTTACAACATGTGCACATTGTGTTGTTGATATACGTCGCAAGTCGAATTTTACGTTTTTATGTAAATTTCCCTGTAAGAACTGACTATCATTTTAAAGATTTTGATAAAAAATAACTTCGAGGATTTAAAATTAACATTATCATTATGTAAAAACTGTATATGCATCAATTTATCTTGATTCAGTTCAAGAACCTTTACATTGAATAAAAAACACTTGACTTCTTTTCTCAAAGATTGTATTAATTGCTGGACAATTGTTTGGCAATGAGGGTTTTCAGGTATGAAAAATCTGCTAGAGGGCAATACGTAGGCATGAGGTACGACTGCTGCATTATTGGTTATTTTTGACATAACATTGACAGATATGTAAAAATTCACCAATCACGTAGCAGTTAGACCTCATATCTACGTCTTGCCATCTAATGGATTTCTCATACGCGAAAACCCTCATCGACAACCAGTTCTATTCACGGATGTTAAACAGTTATTTCTATATCTTCAGTTTTCATCCCATTTCTAGTGGTGATTAAATCGTCTTAATCAACAGAAAAATGGGTAGATACATTGTAACACCTTCTGTTAGAGTTTGCAGTATTACTTCAAAATAAGCCAGCACTATTTGCTTGCTTAATTTGATTGAGCAATTTAAATATCATTTAATGCACAAGAGTACAAGATACATACAGCAGGAGCAGCAATACAGTTTGAATGCAATAAAAACGGTTAAAAGTATTTCTTTTTATTTTTAGATTGAACATCATCCTTCCGACGGTGATGGCCTCTGTCTTACAATGCTCGTTGTTTTCAAACCACCAATGGAAGAAGTGCCAATCATTGGTAAATGTGTATGGCATGAGACGTCGAAGGAATTAGGAGATAAACTGTTGATTCGAGTTTCGCAGAAGAATTCCACTATACCGATTCACGTTATATGTTGATACATCTGATATTTAATATACTCGATATTTTGAAGACAATTTAAAATGAAGAGTACTTGTAATAATTTTTATTACTTTGAATGTTTATAGTAATATTAATATTGTTATTTATAAATATGACACTGTTGAATTTTGAATTTCCACAAGAGCATTCCACTGAAACACTCATTACCACCAAAAACTAAACTTTAAACGCTTTGAATTTAAAATTTTGACATAATTTTAACAGAATCTGATAATCAATTATATCATACCTACTCATTTTTTTTTCAAGTTTTTCGATCAACCTTGGCTATCATAAAAAGTGCCATTTCTTAGTAGGAATTGTTCTCAAATTGGAATATATGAACACGCTTATAACAATTATTTTCATGACAACTCTTTTTCTAGTCTTTATTTTTGAGTCTTTCGTAGTAATTATTGATTGGTGTTACTTTTTCTTTTGGGATTATAATAGTTTAGAAAAATATTTTTATCACTATTTTTTTTCATGAATTCTGTTGTGTGATCACAACCAGATGATTGGAAATATGATCTGAACACATCTTTTCTCTATTTTTCACCTTTACATCAATTTACTACCTGATTAAAGCTATTCTGTCTAGAAATATAATTTTTAATTCTATTTTTTTTTAATATTTGTTATTGTATTTTATCTTTTTAGGAATATTTTTCATGTATATAGCATTTGTTCTTGAGGATTATTTAACTAATACATCAATAGTGTGCAATAAATGTTATACATTCAATTATTAAATTAAAAGCAATTTATATTGATTAATAATTTTTATGAATGACCTATCATTAGATATATATATATATATATATATATATATATATATATATATATATATATATATATATATATATATATATATATATACATATATATATATATATAAAATTCATCATTAAGGAAAGTAATTTCTACATTTTGGAAAATTTAGGGGAACTGGAAGCATATCTTTGTTCTCGCCCACTTTAAACACTAGCGCCATTCCTAATTCCACATGCAGTTCTATGTGACAATGGAATATCCAGTAACCTGAAAATTGAAACAATTTGTTAACAATAGTTATAGAATCTTAATTTTCGAGATTAGCACTGAATGGAAGTTTCAGTAACTGAATTTTATAACTAAAAAAAACTATCGAAATATAAAATATTTCAATATAATGGTCCTTATCACGTAATATGCGATAAAAATATTCAATTGCCTGATGTAAAAGAGTTCCATTATAATTTATACTAAAGCTCAAAACAATGCTAACATTTAGATTCGAACAGGCGCTTGATGTTAAAAGATAGAACTCGTTTTTTAAATATATATTGCTCTTGATGTTCATTAAGTAGTTGAGCTGTTCTATTCGCACTTTTATTGAATATGAAGTGAAGCGAAATTATGTGCAATACTACAAAACATATAATTTAAAAACAAATTATCAATCACGACTTTCACACACTACACTACAATGGTACCCACTAATTTCTAATTCTTTGTGTCCTATGTATCTTATTCATTCATAATTTTTACACAAATGAGATTTAATGGCAAAACATCTGCAAGACATGGCAAGTTTTAAATCCAAATTTTTAAGAAATATCATACGGAATTTTCAAAATTCAGTCTATTGCAAAGAAAATTGTAAGCAGTTTCAAAAGAAATGTTATGGCAATAATACTATCAAATTTATTGGGATAATTCTTTTTCTCGCTTGGTATACAGATGACAAACCAAAAATACAGGAAAAATTAATGTTCATCCTCAATATAAAATTGTAGTGTTCGTGACAAAGATAAGATTATGCGAATCGTCCTACATTCAACATAAAATTCAGATATTCAGAATCTCACGGATTTATTTATACACGGAAAAAAACCCAATTATTTTTTTAAATTAACACTCTATATAAAGTTCGAAAAATCGTAACATATATATATATATATATATATATATATATATATATATATATATATATATATATATATATATATATATATATATATATATAAGAAAAAGAACACCAGAACATTCATTTGAAAAATTGAAATTAATCAAGAGAATGTTATAGTAGAGCTAGATATGTGAACGTGTACGATGTGATGTCTCCATTATCCTTCAAGGGATAAATGTTAGAGAAATATTGAAATCGATGCCACACCTGATGGAAGTGCGAGACATATATGTTTCGTTCTGCAAGGAACTCGTCAATCGCACCACGTCCATCGAAGTGAGGCATCTTCTTGTGACTTCAAGCGGAAGATCGTAGAGTAATGAATACTCTACAATTCCATCTATAGAAATCAGTAGAAAACACCTCTCTCAGATTACAGATACACCAAGCATCGAAATTTCACATATCTTCTATACTTGTAGGTATCTACTAAATTGCAATGTCTATTTGACAAATATCATCGAACGATGTTTTTAAATGTCAATAGGTTGCGTCAGTAGTACGCTCGCGTTTATTCCCGTATTTCAGGGGCCTATTCGGCGATATTTTTAAGGAAATGAAATTTTTTTGTGCTTATGGCACTGAATGAAATATTTAAGAAAAAGAACACCAGAACATTATTTTGAAAAATTGAAATTAATCAAGAGAATGTTATAGTAGAGCTAGATATGTGAACGTGTATGAATATCATATAATATATATAACACATATCTAGCTCTACTATAACTATATATATATATATATATATATATATATATATATATATATATATATATATATATATATATATATATATATATATATATATGCTTTTCATTGATTCCTAAGATTTGAGAAGTACATTATAATCTATGCATTATATGCATACGACTTACTGTATATTTCTGTCTTACAATCGAAAGGAGAGTATGCGAGGATTAGAATCGTTGCCTTTCATTTGTTGGACGTGGCGTAACTGATGAGTACTTTGTAGTACGAAACAGTAACTGTCTTACGCTTTCAATAAATATAGGCATCGATTTCAATATGCTCTAACATTTATCCCTAGAAGGATAATGGAGCCATCGCATTGTTCATGTTTGACATAGCCACCACTACTTTAATGTTCATTTGAATAATTTGTCAACAAATTATCGAAAGAAAGTTATAGTATTCTTTGATATCGAATAGATATTAGCACTTGTATATACAAGTGCGATAATATATCACGAGAACTACAGAATTATTTTTCTTGTAGTAAATTTCTTTTATATATATATATATATATATATATATATATATATATATATATATATATATATATATATATTTATATATATTTATTTATTTATTTATATACCAGGATTAGCAGCATGAAATCTTAGGACCGTGTATCCTCCATCAGGTACTGTGACAGTGTCTTTCCAAGGTGGATTCTTCAAATTTCTTCGAATCTGACCGTTTTCATTCATTTGAATAACTTTTTCCAGAGTAACGTTTAGACCTACCCTCTCCATAGCAACCACTCTGAATGCATGACCATGCAAATGAAATGGATGGTTACTGTTGAATGCAAATCCATTGTCAATTAAAATAAGTTCAACTACAGAATTAAGTTTCACCTGAAATCAACACAAGTCCAGAATGAATAACTCAAACACATTCAAAATTGCTACTCACTTGAATTACGTGAGGACAGGAACAGAAGTTATTACGGCAATCCTGATATTTGACTGTTGTTTCGTTGCAAAATAGTTCTTCGTTTATTTCATCCCTTTGAGAAAATATTGGGACTGAAAGGAGTTTCATTGAAATATGATTCAATTGAGGAGTGTAGGAATCCATTCTCTTCTTTTTAACTGAAAAAGATTTCAACAATATTTACAGGATATTTCATGATTTTATGGACATATTTGAGATTGAATTCTTGCGTACCGCTTGGTGAAACATTATTAAATAATAATTTAAATCGAAATATATCAAATTAAAAATATAACACATGACTAAAATTTCACTGAATATATTAAAAACTCTACATATGTTTCGGGTGGTTAACCCATTATCAAAAGTATACAATATTACTGATTTTCACAATTTACTGATATTATTGATTACAATTTTTAATATATTCAGTGAAACTTAAGTCAAGTGTGTTAATTTTTAATTTTATAGTTTTTAACATAATGTTTCACCCAAGAGATAAGCGAAACCTCCGTGTCATTTTTATCAAATATATATTTGTGAAATATTAAGCAAAGAGTTTGATTTAAATTATTATGGAAATATTTTATACAGAGTATTTAATTTGAAAATCCAGAAATTTGAATGAATAACGGAATGTTATTTCTTGAAATTTTAATTAAAATGCACTATTATACAAATATATACCTAATAGTGTATTAAAGTAAGATTATTATAAATTTGGATTATAATGAAAGTGCATTATTATAAAAATGCACCTTCTGTTAAAACATCAAATATAATTTTATGTTTATGTCTAGAAATTCACAATGCTTCTTGAACACATGAAATTACACTACTTTGCTTAGTAGGAATAGTAAATTCGTTTGCGTGAAAATGCATTAAAATGACTTAATACACATTAAAAACAAAATATTGAGCAATATAACTTAATCTGAGAAAGTTTTATGAAAAATAACCGAACAAGAATGTCTCAATATTATATCTACATGATTAAAGAAACCTATATAATATATAATATTTTACAGTTTCTTTGATAATTAATGTAAATAATAAATTAAAGAGAAATAAATAAAAAATAATATTTAAGTTATATGCAAATGATGTTTTTGTTCAAACGAACTGAGAAACCGACTGTGTAGTAGACTATTAAGCAAAACTTCTTTGTATACTTGCCATTGTTAACATCATAAAATGGTGGCTTATAGAAATGTGGATTATTAATCAGAAAAAAGTCATATGAAATGTAGTAGGTAAAATCCGGAATTTCTTTTAGGGTCTCGTCCCAAGGAAGCAAGCTTTGCAGGTCTGGAGCTGCTACTACAGTGTTTGAACTGCTTTCTGTTCCTTTATTCAATGGATTTATTTGCTATAAATAAGATAAAAAAGTCCCGTAAATCGAAGGGTCCAGTCGACACTATACAAGTGAAAGACCAAAATGTTGACCGACATTTGACTGTGGAAAGTTTAAAGATATTGAAAAATTGTAAAAAGTACAGTCTTACTTTAAGAACTGTCCACTAATTTCGAGATTCACGAATCTCGCCTAACGTTCACAATGATCAAAATTCTATCTGAGAACACAGAACATGATAATTGTGTACGCTGAGTGGAACGCACCTTTAGTCTCTATAGCCGATGGTTGGTATTATTGCTCGGGATTTTGTATATGAAAACTATACTTATTTTCATTAAGAAACCTTTTACCATTTCTTGTATGTTTTTCACATATTTCAGATATATTTATGATATATTTATAATATGTTTTAGGATATATGAAGATATAAAAAATATACGTATTCCTTGTATATTTACGATAACTTCGCAAGAATTACCTATATTCTCTGTATATTTAAATACGGATATTTTATATATATCTTCATCATAATCATTTTCATGGAAATCAAAATATATTTTGAATACCTATATGTAAAATATATTCGAAAATGCAAAAATATTTATTGCAGTTTATTTTATATTAATATAAGTATTTATTTATATTAATATAAATTAATAAAGTTATATTTATTATAAATATTATTTTATTTGCATCGATTAACATTTAAGTTATAATGAAATACCTACTTTTCCACTTCTTCCCATTTCTTTGTAAGTTAAATCACCGTTGGGATATACATTGCTGTTGATTGTGTCGCTTTCATAATGTAAAACTGCTGCTTGGAAGACATTATTCGACTTACATTGCATGAAACCTTTGAATTTAATCCAGTAAACATTTTCCGGTTGATTAGCATCTATGATGAAATCGAAACGTTCACCCGCATATGTAACAAGTGAATCGGCTGAAAAAACAATAAACTTGCTATAATAATATAATAGGGCCGTAGTTAATATCAGATAAGTACTTATATAGAATATGGCCGTTAATTCGATAAAACGAAAAAAAAATTATTTTGCAATTAGTTAATTATTTTCAATGAAGATTACCTATTTTCATTCTCGATTAGATGAGGTAATTAATATATCAACTGTATATGAAAATACAATTGACGTTTAGAATAATTAACTGTAATAGAATAACCTAATGTTGATAATTAAAAAAGATCACTTGACGGAATGTATGCAAAAATAGACGGTGAACATGTTTCGTGTTAGGAACTCGTTTTCGAAAATTCAAGGATAAAAAGACAACCGAGTCTTTCACAACATTATTGAAGGGTGGTAATTATTTCCAAAATTCCAATCGATGTTTGACTCTGCAACGAATGCAACGATTCAGTTTAATTTAAATCTAATCTATTTTACTTTGCTGTCAAAAAACCAAATTATTAAATGAAAAAAACGTTATAGTTATATTTAGAATGAATTTTTAAAGCCAATGGCCTTGGTTCAACGACTTTATTTCCTATATTTGTTACTTTCAGTGTTATGCACAACTTGGTTGTCGATACTTTTGGACATGAACATGTCTTGAAATATTCAGTATTTGTTCGTACAGTGAAATATTGCATAAAGTACGATTACCGTTATTTATTCTCATTGTTTACCATATTTCGATAAGCGTTCAATCTCAGTTGATGAGGGAATTGCTTCAATTCTTAGTCAAAAATAATTAAATGTCTCACCTTCTGTTTCTTTTATGTCATATCCATCAGAGCTGATAACTTTCAAAATATGTTTGTCAATGGACATTTCTATAGGGCAGACAGCAAATCCACTGTTTATAATTCGGAATCGATATCTATTACCCTGAAGATTAATGAAATAATAATAATAATAATATTTATTTACCTGAAGCTATACAAAAAATTTACATATATTGAACTATAAATTTTGAATTATATACCTATCTCATTGTTTAAATATACTTTCTTAAATCACTCTTAAATATTAATAGTAGTACTAGTTTTCAATATACTTGGTAAATTATTATTGAAAGTATATGCTATATTATATAGTCATAGTATATGCTATTTTTAGATTTAGAAAGATTACAACTTTGGATATAAAAATTATAAGTATTTCTAGTATTATACCCGTGCACAACACTGATATATCTTACATTTTTTATTACATCACATGGAAAAAACTAATTTTTTAATTTGAATATGAATATATATGTAGCAAACGGTATTCTTTGTTTAACAGAGATTAGTTTCAAAGCGGCCACCATAATTTTAACAGGGGGAGGTATACATATTGCACTTTAAAACTGTTCGCATGGCTGTATTCTGTAACTTTTGTAATTATTGAATTATTTCATTAGTCAAACCAAATAACAAATTGGAGCAATATTCAAAATGTGGCATTATTATTGATTTGAACAACAATAATTTCACATATGTCGACAGATTTTTTCAAAAAATTGATTTTTTTAGAGATTTTAGATGATATGAAATCAACATGATCATTGAAACTCAATTTTTTGTCTAACATAATGCCTAAATATTTTACTGTTTTTACTCTTCTATTTTTTTGCTCATTAAACTATATAGCTATATCCTCATTTCCATTAATTTTTAGGGTTTTACTTGTACCCAAAACTATGAAGTTAGATTTTTGCACATTTAGGGATAAGAAATTGTCACATAACCATTTATTTATTGATTGCAGAAAGGTCTCTATGGATCCCCTCGGTCATATTCTTGATATCTTTGCCACATATATAGAGCATAGTATCATCGAATTTTTAATATTTTTTTATAAATTTATATAAATATATATATATATATATATATATATATATATATATATATATATATATATATATATATTATATTTTTTATATATTTATATTTGAATTGAAAAAATTTGGCACCTCTATTAAAAAAATCCGCTTTTCAATGAATGTTGAATGAGCACCAAATGATTCCTGGTTGTTATTATATGATTGTTAATTGATCTTTTAATTAGAAACAGTTCAGCTAACTGGGATATATCATTATCAATTATTGCGAAAATATCATAATTTGAAAAATCTTCTGAATTTTACAAGTGTATAGAACACTTTTTTCATTAGAGCAGAGGTAGTCTTCACGCAAACTAAATAACTAAACTTCATATATAATGTCATCACGTAACAATTATTTGTTACACATCTTCCCAAGCATCTTAATATTACATATGTTTGATAATAAAAAAAGACTTTCTTGAAATATACTCGTATCTTCATTTTCATTGTAACAACAATGTAATGAAAAAAAAAAAAAATAAACTCGCAAACCTCCATGAAATGCGGTGAAACAATATCTGGTGTTCAAATGATATGCAAATGATGTCTCATTTGAATATTAAAATCCTGAATGGAAAACTCACGATACAATTGATACTTCCAGGAAAATATAAAAAGCATATGAATAACTGAATTAAACAGAAATTTTTCAAATATAAAATGAAAAAATGAATGAAATAGGTAACTCAATGAAAAATTGAGGTACCTCAATATACCTCAATAGTTTTTCGAATATGTAGGGGAAGTTCATCCGTTTTCGTGAAGATACTTCCAAATTCTCCCTGTGAATATAGACGTAGTCAATCCTTGGTAATATGATGTTAGACACTGATTGGATCGAATAAGTGAATGATCTTTCAAAGATTGCCAAACAATGGGGAGAAACTGATTTCTAATTTTTTTTATTCTTGGTGTTCACTTTATGGTGCTTTTTTCAATTTATTGTGATATAGAACCAGAACTACAAATTTAAATCAATATCTACTGAATAATGAGCCATCTCACATCTTTCAATTTGTGACTTATTTTGTCAAATTTTTGCGAACCATTAACGAAACGTAAACAACTGCGTTGAACCTCTCGAATATAGTAAATCCTTGATCTAAACATGGAGAAAATTGTTGAGAAAAAAACTAAA
This sequence comes from Henosepilachna vigintioctopunctata, assembly GCA_030704895.1. NCBI lineage: Eukaryota > Metazoa > Arthropoda > Insecta > Coleoptera > Coccinellidae > Henosepilachna > Henosepilachna vigintioctopunctata. Next base: position 1,240,692 of record JARQZJ010000093.1, read on the forward strand.
TTCTGACAAAACTAAGGTGTAACAAAGTGAAATTGTAAGATTTTGAAGCAGGTAACCTTCATTAGGATATAGCAAGCGTATTATACAAAAACGGAAAGAATTCGACTTACCTTTTTCACTTTGAATCTTGCTGTTGGCATTGGTACGCTGTTGTTTCTTTCCCCAAACAATCTTCCCAATCCATTAACCAAAATATTCGACGATTTATATTTGATGTTGTTGTGATAGTGAGCAGTGTACTTTTGGGTTACCAAAGAATGATCCCAATCAGTGATAATGATAACGTGCTCATCTAGGTCGAAATCGTATCTATTTCTGTGAAGATCCTTCTCACGTGGTGCACGCACTATTAGTCCTCCGAAGATACCATCACCTCTCTGTAGACCTGCAAGGGTATCTTATAATTGAAAACCTACACTCGATATGTATTCAGGCTTCTAACCCTTTATCAAGAGTTGAATACAATTTATATTGTTTTATTAAACTTTTAACCTGTTTTAAATTCTTGATGATGGTTTGCAGAAAGAAACATTGGTATGTCCAGTCTATTACAAAATTATGTGGACTTTTTTCAAGTGTTGTGAAATATAGGATACATTTCGAGATATTCGCAAGTTTTGTGCGAGGAATTAGCTTAAATTACCTTCGGTGTTGTAAGAGAATCTTTGTCGTCTAGTACCTAGATTTTTGAAATGACCAGGTACTCGTATATAAAAAACATTTTTTATGGGTTACATCAATTATTGTCAAAACGATGAATTTTTTTTACCATTATAACCCAAATTGAAAGTGAGAAATCAATTTTTGTGAAATTGATTTTCAATGTTTGGTGTTTTTTGCGAAATGTAATTCCGAAATTATATTAATAATTGATGAGGCCGATACTTGATGTAAATCGATAAACATAATAAAACAATTGTTAAACTGATTTACACATATATTAAAAATAATACTGCATGACGTACGTTTCGATGAGATTCACCTTTTTCAAATGCTACGTGCAGACTAATGACAATTTCTCGAATACATACAATATATAAACTTAAATACAAAGAAAACAGGTAGATAACAGGTAGAAGGGATGAATTCATACTGAACTACTATATAGTAAACTAAGTAATTTTGAAAATATTGAGAATGGGGCTTGAGGTATGATCGATTTGGCTGTTCAAAAGGTTGCCAGAATATTTGTATTTATTAATTTGAAGTGATTCTAACAAATTAGCTTCATTCCCTTGTTTGCGGTATTCAAAATTTCAAAATCGGAATTGAATATATGATTTTCATTAATCAAATGATTTGCATAATGAGAATCTGTCTTCTGATTATCAAAGCTACGTTTATGTTCCGAAATTCTTATTTGAAAACTTCTAAACGTTCTACCAATATAAAACTTATCACAACTACCACAGTTAATTTTATATACACCGGATTTTTTATTTTTGTTGACTTTAGATTTGTTATTTTTGATATGTTTTCCTAAGTTATTTTCAGTACGGTAAGCAATGTGGATGTTATACTTATATAATAATATGTTAAACAAGTATAACATCCACATTGCTTACCGTACTGAAAATAACTTAGGAAAACATATCAAAAATAACAAATCTAAAGTCAACAAAAATAAAAAATCCGGTGTATATAAAATTAACTGTGGTAGTTGTGATAAGTTTTATATTGGTAGAACGTTTAGAAGTTTTCAAATAAGAATTTCGGAACATAAACGTAGCTTTGATAATCAGAAGACAGATTCTCATTATGCAAATCATTTGATTAATGAAAATCATATATTCAATTCCGATTTTGAAATTTTGAATACCGCAAACAAGGGAATGAAGCTTAATTTGTTAGAATCACTTCAAATTAATAAATACAAATATTCTGGCAACCTTTTGAACAGCCAAATTGATCATACCTCAAGCCCCCTTCTCAATATTTTCAAAATTACTTAGTTTACTATATAGTAGTTCAGTATGAATTCATCCCTTCTACCTGTTATCTACCTGTTTTCTTTGTATTTAAGTTTATATATTGTATGTATTCGAGATATTGTCATTAGTCTGCACGTAGCATTTGAAAAAGTTGAATCTCATCGAAACCTACGTCATGCAGTATTATTTTTAATATATGTGTAAATCAGTTTAACAATTGTTTTATTATCCGAAATTATATATATATATATATATATATATATATATATATATATATATATATATATATATATATATATATATATATATATATATATATATATATATATATATATATATATATATATATAACCAGCTTTTGCCGTGTTTCGTACACTTCTCTGTTTATTTTCAGAACGAAAAACACGAACCGTGCAAAATTTAATTCAAATGCGTTAATCTCGACGCAATATCACTCCTTTCATCACCCCAAAATATTGATTTTCTGATATAAATTATGCTATATTTTTCCAAATTCTTATATCTCCACACCTAATTTTATGCAGATAGTTACAGCTCTACATGCTGAATTTTCGAATTGTCCTGTAGTGTAAATACCAGTGCAATATCCTGCCTTTTAGTTCTTCAAAAAAAATTATGAAAATCACAGAAAATTTATTTTCTGTAAACCAAAATGCAGCTTCAGATACTCCTTATTTACTGCGTTATCTTAGCGGCATGCCGATTTGGAGATGAGTCGAAACAAGCAGGCACATAGACAGAGAAAACTTTTGAAAATTGTATATTTGTTATAGTTGAAAAACGTTTAAAGATAACGACGTTTGACTTTTCCAATTATAGAATTCTTGATCAACTTTGTAGTAATGAGACTAGGCTCTGTCACATAAAAAAGATAATAACTGTGTGAACTATAAATCTGGCAGTGGTCAACTGAGTAAAATTTACTTCAAATTTTAGAATATGAAGCAGGCAGTTGCTCTTATCAGACTTTATTGTCTCGCCAGCTGACACATTATGAACTGAGAGTGTGTATTAAAATGTTGTTGCTTTTAGATCTTGATTGACGAAACAACTGTGACCGTCAGATTGACAGAAATATTGAAACAAGAACGAAAAATTCGCAGAAGGATTTACGGCGCAATCATTAGAAACGGAATTTGGATGAAAACACCTCAGAACGAATGTCATCACAATAAAAGACAGATACAATGACGGAAGAAATCAGAAAATAACGAGTAAAATTTCAAGCACATGTCTACTGGATGAAACAGTCCGAATAGCAAAGAAATTACTCGATATAATAACAATGAGTAAATGCGACACAGAGTGACTAAAAGAGGTCCAAAAGGATCTTAAACAGATCAATATAAAAAATCTCAGCGATCGTATAGAGTGTCGCTATGTAATCGCACATATGAAGTTTGAACAAAAATCATCGATCTAATAGAATCAACATAAAAGGATATATGACATATGAACAGGAGCATAAGCATTCTGAGAGGATGAAACGTTTTTGGGAGGCAAAAAAGATGAAGCAAAAGCTCTAAAAATTATGAACTCAAATTGTATAAATAATCCCTATAATAATATATTAATTATAAATGCAGTTATATGTTTGATATTTGTTACCTATATGTGAGTGCCAGAAGTGGGTTCCAGCATCCTCTGCTATAAAATTGTAACCGAACGTAGACTTGGCATATATTGGACATTGAGTAATATGTGGTACACCATCCATGTATGGTGAGTATCTCATCTTTTGGCCATGCCAATGAATAGAAGCACTTTCACTTGATAAATCATTCACAACGTCTACGACTACTTTATCGCCTTGACATACCTATGGAGGGAGAAAAATTGATTTAATTTGAAATATTACTACAAACTGTGGACTTGTTTTTCGTAAACTAGCTCAGACTCAGATTGAAATTCATTTCGATCTTAGTTGTTATTAAATGACGCTAACAGTTTTTGCAAGTAGGAAGAAAAAATAACTTTGGTTGTTAGTTGGAATAATATAAGTTCTGGTTTTCGTTGTGTTGATTAACTACGATGCCTGTGTTTGCTACTTAATCATGGAAAATCGCCTCAGTAGCTAAGCAGGGAAAATGCCCGACTATGGTGTGACAGGATTTGGGACCCAGTCCTGGTGAAGGCATACAAGTTTGTGTTAGTATATGATTTAAGAAGGTGAATCACGAATTATTAATTTTTGGGTAATGTACATAGGTTACAAGGTGATCGGCTTTTCGGAACTGGTGGTAAACTGAAGGTACACTGAATTGAAAAAAATAAATTAATGTTGAAAGTGAAATTACTTATATGTATTTTTGTATGGATTTGCGAATCACAATTTCTTAGAGGTTAGACATATGTATGGTCAGCGTTATCCGAGTTATTTTTTACCATGCTCTGAGTCGTTTACTAAGCCAAAAGCGTTCACATTGTCAAATGAAAGTATTCAAAGTTTCAAATGGTTTCTTTTAGAATTATTCAATATAAATATATTACTCCGCGCGCAGTGTTAAAAACAGACGTTTTTAATAAGCAATGTTTTGTAACTTTGGTACTAACGGATATGAGTGGTCCAGGCATTTTTCTATTAACAGTAAGGATCGATCTCTTCACTCCATCGGCAGGCACGCAGTCCGGTCGAAAGCAATCCTCTACATTATTTGGGCAATCAAAACAAGCCTTACTAAGTACTTCGTATGATTCAAAAGTGAAAACGTAATGACAAAGCATCAAAGGTGCCCCTGTTACACATTTTCTGCTACATGGACTTTGGGGCAGGTCTTCATTGCCAACTATGTTATTGGAATAACCAATTTGCTTTATTTGCCCTAAAATGTAGACAACGTTTTTCATTTTATTTTGAGATGAATGTGTGATACTGTTTTTAACAATCAAAGTAATATTAGACAAAAAAAACGTGGAACATATAACAGTATAGTGGTTGTTGACGAAACTTTTCTGTAGGAATCAGTTTTTGTAGAACTAAATGAATGACTGGCTTTCCTTATTCAGAATTCAATATCATAAATGTAAAGGGTGTTTTTTTAGAGGTATAGAATTTTAAATTGCAATAAAACAACGATGGATCATTCGATTGATAAGAATTTTTTTTTATTCGAAGGATAATCTTGTGGCATTACATTTTAAATATGATTTCTGGCATATGACCGCCACGGCTTGCTGGGATGTAGTCCAATCTGGACGTCCAATTTTCGATGACTTTTTCTAACATTTGTGACCGTATATCGGCAATAACGGCGAATATTGTCTTCCAAACGGTCAAGCGTTTGTGGCTTATCCGCATAGAACAATGACTTTACATAGCCCAAATTTACAGGTCAAAAACGTGAAATTAGGCGGTCACCAAACGTGTCTTTCAATAAATCGATTGTGGCACGAGCTGTGCGACATGTTGCGTCGTTTTGTTGAAACCACAGCTCATGGACATCATGGTTGTTCAATTCAGGAATGAAAAAGTTAGTAATCATGGCTCTATACCGATCACCATTGACTGTAACGTTTTGGCCATCATCGTTTTGAAGAAGTATGGACCAATGATTCCACCAGCCCATAAAGCGCACCAAACAGTCAGTTTTTCTGGATGTAACGGTGTTTTGACATACACTTGAGGATTATCTTCACTCCAAATGCGGCAGTTTTGTTTGTTGACGTAGCCATTCAACCAGAAGTGCGCTTAATCATAAAATGGTCGTAGTGCGCGATACGTATTCCGCACAGAACCATTATTTTCGAAATGAAATTGCACTATTTGTAAGCATTGTTCAGGCGTGAGTCTATTCATGATGAATTGCCAAACCAAACTGAGAATAAATCACTTCTCAGCTGTTAAATCGGTCGCCACCTTCAACAGTAATGCCAACTTAAAGTTCTATACCTTTAAAAAAAACACCCGTTAGTATTGTTATAATTTATACACCGACATTCATCATGCACATTTCATATCATCTTCATTAGAATCATGCATCTAGTATCCACCTATATCAACTACTATTTGATTTTTTTAAACTCACCTGACCTTGATAGTGGTGCATGGACAGCTAATAATCCTGGCAAAATCGAAAGTAAAAATTCATAGCTTTTGACACTCATCCCACTTTTGTACCTGATTAGATGAACCTCTATAACGAAATTTCAAATAATATTATTTGGTATCATAATGTATGGTAAACATGTATAAACTTGAAAATGAAAAAAGACAGGAAAGTAATGTCTTTAATTTCCGCATGTACAACTCTGGTGGGTCAGAAATGGTCATTTTGTTCATAGGAGTCTCCGTTTTTTTTGTTTTTTTATCTTCAACTTTGTACACTGTAAACTTAGCTATGTTGTCCAGATGAAATCAAACATGTCCAGCCTAAACTTCATTGTATAATTTCTCGTTTGTGAAAGTTTTGAACATTTTAAATACATTAATGTTCGTAATAAATTGTATGATCAATGGCTATACTAATATATTAACTGAGATCAAAACACCCCCTATTCAGTCTTGGGTACAAGACGAATGAAATTATTTTGAAGAGACTGAAGCATCTTATAACGTATAAAATAAATTGTATCTTTATACTAATATCCATCAACGGCAGATGAAATTCTGATCGCCTCATTTTGTATATGAATACTCATAATATTCTATAAATCCATCTAAATTATACGAAAGAATAATTGAACGAAAAGTATATACGAAAGACTATATTAAAAAGACGAAATACTAGTGACAATAACATAATTTCTTTTTGATGGCATGAAGAGATATGACAAAGCTGAAGGAGTTTTAATATGAAATTATTCCTAATCCATATTAGGAGAATTGATTTAGTAGTTTTGTAATTTTTACTTGATTCGTTATGATTCCATCAATATGAAAAATTTAACTCAAAAAAATTGAACAATATTTGCTTTTTATTATTAGATCAGAAACCAACTCACGCATTTACAAAAATACTTGATTTATATACACTTGGGTTGATGATAGAAAATTAAAGAGAATTCAGAAATTTTACGTTTCAGTCAAATGAAGAAATTATAGAAAAATATTTAGTTCTTACCTGTCTTATTTCTGAATGTGGATTATATATCTCATAATATCAATGCATTTTAGTGAGAATATAGTTTAGTGGGTGTCTTTATATTATTCATGGATGGATTTAGTTTATATAGATAATATTAAAGCATGAAATTGGAATTTTAATGAAATTCTACGTTTATTGCTTAGTCGTCTCAAATAATTAATTGAATATATAAAAATAGAGAGAAATGCGTAGATATGCAGTAGAAAATGAAATAGAGAGATATGCAGTAGAAAATGTTTTCTGAATGTGGTTACATCAGAAGTCGCCAACAAATGATCTTTTGGCTTGTTGGTTATCTATAGATTTTTTCAATGTTTTCAGCAATAACTGGCTTAATAATATCAAAAAACTATATTTACGTTGTCGTTCCGTTGTTGATTACAACTTTGTCCGAACTAATGGATAATTAATTTATTCATTAGCTTTGCCTCAGTTGTAATCAACAATCATAATTATGTCTACGAAAATAAAGTTTTTTGAAACTATAAAGCCAAAAAAAAAAGTAAAGAACTATATATAAGTTTATTCTTATTTTTTAAAATAAAATATTATTTAAATAGGATATATTTCACAACATAAAAACTGTCTAATTAATAAGTAAATTTTTTTTCTTTGAATTCTCAATAAATATTGTGACCATTGCGATCTGAGTGTCTTGTCAATAAGAACAATTGGCAAAAGTGTGACTTTTCATATGTAGTTTCCGCACTTGGGAAAATTGTCAGGAACAGAAACCATGTCAGCATGTTGACCCACTTTGAAAACAAGTGACATTCCAACCTCTGCATGAAATTCTAAGTGGCAATGGAATAACCAATATCCTGAAATTTGAAATGTTACTCAACAAATATTCTAAGGACTTAATATTTTCTAGAAAAATACAATTCTTGAAAATTAGGTCCCGTAAATTAATCACGTGATGTTTTTAGAAACTATTTATTTCCTTCCTCACTCCTGGTTTTTTGCGGTGAGGGTTATTACCAACCCCCGTTCCCAAAATCCCGTGTATTTTATTAGTGAAAATAAATATATGACACCAACAAGTGTAATAGTATTTTACAAATTAGCTGTTGGTACAGCTAATTTGCTGTACCAACAGCTTCATTCATTCAACTGACGTTGAAGATAAACGTCAGTTGAATGAATTAACGTGGTTATATTACGTAATTTTTTGAGAACCCCCTACACACCTTTCGAACATCACATGATCAATGGACGACCCCTTAGAGCAGCGTTTCCCAACCTTTTTTGTGCCATGCCCCACCTAAGCCTTTCTAAAATTCTTATGCCGCCCCGAATAGGGGGGGACACTTTCAACTTTTTGAGGAAAAAGTTGAAACTAAGAAGTGCGAACAGGTTGAACTCTTCTCGGGTCCATTTTCGAATTGCTCCCTTCAACAATCAAATTGCCCACTGTGGGGCGTAGGCCCCACGTTGGGGAACACTGCCTTAGAGTGAAATGAAAGGGTACAATTTTCGTTGTGTATTCCTCTTACCTGGGTTAGTTGCGTGAAATCTCAGAACTGTAAAACCTCCATCAGGAACAGTAACCGTGTCTTTCCAAGGTGCGTTTTTCAAATTTCTTTTAATTTGTCCTTTTTCATTCATTTCGATCACTTTCTCTAGTTCAACGTCTGATCCTACTCTTTCCATTGCAACCACCCTGAAGGCATGACCGTGCAAGTGAAAAGGGTGGTTGGCATCGTATGCGAATCCTTTGTCTATTAAAAAGAGCTCCACAACTGCATTGAGGTCCACCTAAATTCCACAGTATATACAGGGCGTTTCATTGAAAATAATCTAAATAACAACTGGAAAATTTTCGCACAAAATACCAAGATACAAGCTATTACATTTCAATAAAATATTGCAGCTTATCGGGATACAGAGTGTTTTACTATAAATAATCTAAACTGATCTGAGCCCATTAGTCTAACACCTTCCAACATTTTCGTTCAAACTTGATGAACAGTTTACACATGCTGAAATACTTTGAATAGTGTTAAAATATAGTTTTCGTCTCTTACCAGCGGCACGCTGTAATGATACTTGTAACATTAAATAAAATTAGATATTTTACATATTACCTTTTAACGGAAATAAGTTGAAAACTTCCAACACTATTGCATTGGGATATGATATTAGATTGAGGGGGGATGATAATTACGTAAATAGGACAATAACAAAAACATGACTCAGATTCTGAACGAGCAAAAGAAAGCATCTCACCCTACAGAACGTCTCTGGTGATATAGGAAAGCTATATTCTAATATTATCAAAATATCCTTACATCTGAATATGATTGCCAAGTTTGGAAAAAAAATATTGGATTGTCTTGAAACAATGAGCTGAAATAATTCATGAATATTGGCAGTAAAACACCAAATATATTTTGGTTATAAAATTCGGTATTTCAAAATTATTGAAGTGTTTTAGGTTAAATTTTGGTATTTTGTAATAGAGTTTCTCCAGTTAATAGTGTTAGCAAAAGAAAAATTCTAGCAAAAATCTGTGGTATTTGATATCTGAAAATAGAAGTAGATTCTACTGCTACCCTCTATCAGTTATACCATAGATTATCAGACTTATTTCTTTCACCGCCACTTTCAAAATTAATTATTTTTCAGCGCCCTCAATTTTTTTATACACTCCTTAAACCTAATTACCACAATTTCATTACCTCTTCAATTAATTCAGCTATAGTGTGCAATATTAGTCGGTTCTGGCGTTTGAACTTAGATTCTGAACTAGACGTTTTCACCAGTGATATCAACTAAAACGCAACTTTATAATATCAAAAATATATTTCAATCAAATTAAAAGAAGCAATATAGATAGGTAATCGATTTAAGTTTTAACACTACTCTAATGAGATATATGAAATTTTTATAACTGTCGAAGTCGGTTTTTAACAGTAACAGTTCGGTAACATGCACACAATTTTTTGAGTGAGAATTGTTGTCAACATTCCAAATACATATTCATACAAATATGGCGATGGCAGCGGTATCAAAAATCATTGATAGAAAGACCACAACCCAGAGTACAATATCGGGATTAACTTTTGTAACCAAAGCTCTTGGTAGCCATTTTTTAGTTCGATATTTATTTCCTCATTCGTTTCAGGTTCATTTTATAGGTTCAGGTTATATATCTCTTCAAGTACTTTCATCTTTAACTTGAACTACGCCGCTCTGACGATAGGCAATAACCTTGAAACATATGTAAACGGCTGTTATATAGAAAAATGTGTAGGTTTTCAACGTAAGTTTCTTTTACTTAATTTTAGTTTGCCTGCATTAAATATAATTCTTAGAATAATTCTTTTATCGTTAAGATTGTCTGGGATTTCCAGAAGCTATAAAAGTCTCACAATAGCCGGACGGTATTTCATTGTCGTCTGCAACGTTGTGTTGACTCTTCCCAATTTGTTTTGGGTGTATAAAACGTGTACGAAACTGTGTTTCGTGTTTTATATATTAATTAAAGTACTTTCATCTTTAACTTGAACTACGCCGTTCTGACGATAGGCAATAACCTTGAAACATATGTAAACGGCTGTTATATAGAAAAATGTGTAGGTTTTCAACGTAAGTTTCTTTTACTTAATTTTAGTTTGCCTGCATTAAATATAATTCTTAGAATAATTCTTTTATCGTTAAGATTGTCTGGGATTTCCAGAAGCTATAAAAGTCTCACAATAGCCGGACGGTATTTCATTGTCGTCTGCAACGTTGTGTTGACTCTTCCCAATTTGTTTTGGGTGTATAAAACGTGACTCTTCCCAATTTGTTTTGGGTGTAACACGAAACTGTGTTTCGTGTTTTATATATTAATTTTTTATATATCTCTTCAAGTACTTTCATCTTTAACTTGAACTACGCCGTTCTGACGATAGGCAATAACCTTGAAACATATGTAAACGGCTGTTATATAGAAAAATGTGTAGGTTTTCAACGTAAGTTTCTTTTACTTAATTTTAGTTTGCCTACATTAAATATAATTCTTAGAATAATTCTTTTATCGTTAAGATTGTCTGGGATTTCCAGAAGCTATAAAAGTCTCACAATAGCCGGACGGTATTTCATTGTCGTCTGCAACGTTGTGTTGACTCTTCCCAAATGTTTTGGGTGTATAAAACGTGTACGAAACAGTGTTTCGTGTTTTATATATTAATTAATTATATATCTCTTCAAGTACTTTCATCTTTAACTTGAACTACGCCGTTCTGACGATAGGCAATAACCTTGAAACATATGTAAACGGCTGTTATATAGAAAAATGTGTAGGTTTTCCACGTAAGTTTCTTTTACTTAACTTTAACTTCTTCTTCAAGTAGGGGCGAATTGATATTACAAAAACGATCTTTTCGAAACACTCAGTTTTGTATATTCAATTTCATAATATCTTGGAATGTTTCAATGAAATCACTGTGAAGATTTTCCAAATGTTAGCAGTAAACAAACAAGCTGTTGTTGCAGAATGTCGATAAATTGACAGATTAATAAATAACGCAATGAACAGCAAGCACATTTGGACTTTTGTTTTTTGAGTGGGCAATGAAGGATTTTGACACATAGCTATAGCTGAAGCACCATCTGTAACAGCTGACATATTACTCTTCAATGGAATTCCTTTTTCATCATTAAACTTCTCTATTGTTTTAAATACGGTTTCTTGTTTTGTGCATTTCTTTGAATTTTTAGCCAATAAGTTTTTGACATATTTTTCATCTTCAATAAACCTCATGTAAGACAGCAACAACGCTTTATTAGCTGGTAAAGTGGAATCATTCAGCTGAATTCAAAATTGAATAGTTTTCAGATGATTGCAATATGACTGCACAATGTTTTCAACCATTTCATCGAATGGTCTTTGCACAGAACTATTCATCAACGGAATTTTTGCCTCCGGTTTATGGAACATAACTTCTCGTTATAACCTGGTTTACATGATTGAGCAAATAGGAAAGAGATATTGTATAAAGCTCGAATTCCGTAATCGACTTGCTTAGCAGCCACCGAAAAAGTTTTAATACACTTGGCTGAGCATTATACTTCTTATACAGGCCTTGAATGTAGAGACTACATTTTTGTCCTTAACTGAATGCATTTTATTCAAAGTTTTATTGAAACGCTGTGCATAGAAATGTTCTACATAAAAGGTATTCACATGATCTTTAATTTTATCGCTTCGGTTTAAAATGTTTTCGAACAAAGAAGGCCCCAAAACAAAGATGAATTTTCTATGAATCCATATTTGATATATTCTATATTCTTATGACGTTTCTTCTTTTTTGCTTCCGACAAAGCTTTGTTTTTAGTAGTATATGCATACAAATATCGAAGGTAAATACTTGTTTGAAGATTGCGCACGAAACTACTAAGGAAAATATTGTATTAAATATCAGGTGCTTTTATATAGAATTCAAATATAGCACACACCGACCGAAATAGGACAAACACATACATACTCGTTTCGACACTTAATCCTACTGAGCAAGTTAGAACGAGTAACGTTTAACTAATCGATTGCTATCTGATTTCACAAATAGCGTTAGTTAACGAAAACGTGTTACAACTTGATTGAGTACGGCGTACTGGGAATCTTACAAATCTATATTGAGTATTTTTATAATAGTTTTTATACCAGCATACAAGGCAGCAATATGAACTAATTATTCGATATTAAGTAGTAGCTAGGTTTAAATTTCAGTTAAATTTAAAATAGAAAGTAAATGAAATTAAATATCAACCATCGCCTCCTTAAACCACGCCAAGGCCCCAATTTTTTTGGGTCCCTTGACGCCCCTTGTAGATCTCCAATTCCCACATGGGGCTGAGATCGCCGTCTTTGAGAAAGACTGAGTTGCCTATACGAAATAATTTCATTTTACTAATGAAATTATAATTTATACTCACTTGAATAACGTGGGGACAAGAACAGAAATTATTTTTGCAATCTGTATCCTTAAGTGTTGTTTCATTGCAAAATAGATCCTCATTTATTTCGTTTCTTTGTGAGAAAATCGGAAATGGTAGGAGTTTCATGGAAATATAATTTAGCTGAGGAGTGAGTGTCAACATATCTTTATTTTTTACTGAAATGAAATTATTGCATTAATTGTTGAAGTAGGATAGATTTCAATTCATAGTTTAATACATGAAATCTTTCTATATCGAACTTTTGTTCAAGATACTTGATTAATTTGATTCGAGAAATAATCTATGAAAACATCTTTGGATGTTGTTTTTAATTTTTAGAGAGACATATTTCAGTAGTTGAATATAGATATACTCATATGTTTTCAAATATATAGTGTGATTATATGAAATAATATGAAGATTTATTTCTCATTTGCACGGATATATACTTACTGTTATTGAAGTCGTAATTTGGTGACTTGTAAAAACTGGGATTGTTTGCTTTATAGAAGTCATATGCAATGTAATAAGTATAGTCTGGAATCTCCTTGAGGCTCTCATCCCATGGGTGTAAACTCTCTAGTTCTGGGGCTGTTACGAAAGCTTTAGATGAGCTTTCAGTTCCATGGTTTAAAGGATTTATTTGCTGAAAAGAATTGAAAATGTTGAAAGATTCGTTATTGGAAGGCATAATCTACAAAAATATGATATATATATATATATATATATATATATATATATATATATATATATATATATATATATTATACAATTAAATATATCTTTTATTTTCAGTCAATTACATTGAAAATTATCAGAAACGAATGATGATATATTTATAAGAAACGTGTATAAATTCAATTTAGTAATCTTGAAAAGAGTTACATTTATTAAGGCAAATAGTGGGTGAGTCAACCATATAGTTCTGAATAATTTAGTTGTTGTTTTACAACTTTTGGGAGTAGTAAATTATTGTTTCGGATCTTACTTGGATTCGCGAACAAAAGTTAAGTTTAATAGCATGCTGTCGGATAGCACGAAAGTAGATGTAGGCGTACCTTATTGTCTCTCATGTGAAAAAATGCTCTATACGTTTATTCGCTGATGATACTATGCTCTATATATGTGGCAAATATATTAAGAATACGACAGAGGGGATCATAAGAGACCTTTCTGCAATTAATGAATGATTATGTGACAATAGTTTTTCTCTAAATGTGCAAAAATCTGACTTGATAGTTTAGGGTACAAGTAAAATCCTTAAAACCAATAAAAATGAGGATATAACTATAACGATTAATGAACAAAAAGGTAGAAGAAGCAGTAAAATATTTAGGTATTATCTCAGACGAAAACATATCATCTAAAATCTCTAAAAAAATATATTTTTTGAAGAGAATAGGAAAAAATCTGTCGAAATATGTAAAATTATTGTTGTTCAAATCAACAATAATGCCATATTTTGAATATTGCTCCACTTTGTTATTTGGTTTGACTAAAGAAAAAATTCAACAATTACAAAAGTTACAGAGTAGGGCCGTGCGAACAATTTTAAAGTGCAATAGATATATTGCAGTATATACCTGTAAAACTATGTTGAACTATTTGGCAAGAGTCTGTTAAATAAAGAATAATCTTAGCTTCATATATATTCATATTCAAAATAAAAAATCAGTTGCTTCCATGTTATGTAATGAAAAATGTAACATATGTCAGTGCTGTGCGTGGGTATAATACTAGAAATACTGATTGTTTTTATATCCAAAGTTGTAAGCTCTCTGAACCTAAAAATAGCATATGCTATGATGGATTTAAGGCTTTCAATGATTTTACCAAGTATTGAAAACTAGTACTAGTATTAAGATATTTAAGCGTGATCTAAGAAAGTATATTTTAAATAATGAGATAGGTATGTAATTCATAGTTGACAGTTCAAAATATGTAGATTTTTTGTATAGTTTCAGCCAAATAAATATTATTATTATTAATACAATGAGGTACAAATTATGGACTTAAGAAATGCTGTTGTGAAGATATCTGTCCATATATAACGAATCAGAAATTGTTCATCAAGATAAAACGTACATGTTTCAAAAAAGCATATGAATTTTACTCAAGACTGAGAAAATAGAAGATTCTTATTTTTCATTAGCTATAACTCTCTTATTAAAATTATTGGAAGTTTAAATACATTAAGTAAATCAAATTTTATATTATACTAATCTAGTTATTTTTTCATGGAACCTACTTTTCCTTTCTGTGTGTCTCCTCGTAGGTGGGAGAGTTTTCAGGGTATAGGTTAGGGTTCATTCCAGTAGTCTCATACTGCAAAACCGCAACTTGGAAAGCACTAGCAAAACGCTCATCACAGTCCATGATTCCTCCGAATCTCATCCAATAAACGTCTTCGGGTTGATTAGCATCTAAGATAAAATCGAAACGTTCTCCAGCGTAGGTCACTAAGGAGTCGGCTGTAATTACAAAAATATCATTCGTAATACAAGAATTTAAATATTTATTAAATAAAAACACTAGGTTTGGTTTCTCACAATTATAATATATAGTTAACAATTGTTTCGGGGTGTTACCCCATTTTCAAAAATTAAACTTTCATTTGAGTTCAACATTTGAAAATGGGGTAACGCCCAGAAACAATTGTCAACTATTTATTATAACGGGTGTTTTTTTTAGAGGTAAAGAACTTTAAGTTGGCATTACTGTTGAAGATGGCGACCGATTTAACAGCTGAGAAGTGATTTATTCTCAGTTTAGTTTGGCAATTCATCATGAATAGACTGAACAACGCTTGCAAATAGTGCAATTTAATTTCGAAAATAATGGTTCTGTGCGGAATACGTATCGCGCACTACGTCCATTTTATGATGAAGCGCACTTCTGGTTGAATGGATACGTCAACAAACAAAACTGCCGCATTTGGAGTAAAGATAATCCTCAAGTGTATGTCAAAACACCGTTACATCCAGAAAGCTGACTGTTTGGTGCGCTTTATGGGCTGGTGGAATCATTGGTCCGTACTTCTTCAAAACGATGATGGCCAGAACGTTACAGTCAATGGTGATCGGTATAGAGCCATGATTACTAACTTTTGCATTCCTGAATTGAACAACCATGATGTCCAAGAGCTGTGGTTTCAATAAGACGGCGCAACATGTCACACAGCTCGTGCCACAATCGATTTATTGAAAGACACGTTTGGTGACCGCCTAATTTCACGTTTTGGACCTGTGAATTGGCCTCCAAGATCTTGTGATTTAAGACCGCTTGACTACTTTCTGTGGGGCTATGTAAAGTCATTGGTCTAAGCGGATAAGCCACAAACGCTTGACCATTTGGAAGGCAATATTCGACGTGTTATTGCCGATATACGGCCAAAAATGTTGAAAAAGTCATCGAAAATTGGACGTCCAGATTGGACTACATCCGAGCCAGCCGTGGCGGTCATATGCCAGAAATCATATTTAAACTGTAATGCCACAATATTATCTTTCGAATAAAAAAAATTCTTGTCAATCGAATTGTCGAGTCGATCCATCATTGTTTTATTGCAATTTAAAGTTCTATAAAAAAACACCCTATAAATTTTCTGAACCAAGCTAAGTGTTTTTATTTAATATATCAAATAATGTTTCACCAAGAGATCAGCGAAGATTCAATCAATGTAAAAATTGTTGAAACTGATCTAATTCGCACTTTTACTTGAAATTTTTATGTTCTTTTGTATCATTAAAATAATTTGCACGAAGTAGGGGCCCGCAATAAAGTGGAAATGTAAAATTCTTAGTTTGAGCTATAACGTATATTATTATTTTCAATTTTTGAGCAAATGCTATAGAGGGGCACTATAATTTTTCGAATTGATTTGTTTACTTAATTAACTATTAACAGTAGTACCATACTATTACTCCTACTTAGTACCTACTTACCTTCAGTACTTTTGAAGTCGTACCCATCGGAGCTGATGACATTCAAGGTATGATTATCAATTGATATATCTATAGGACAGTTCAAAAATCCAGTATTTATTACTCTGAATCGGTAACGGTAACCCTGAAGACAATGAAATTATGTGTTAATTGACAGCTACCACTTTCATTATTTGTAATATAAGAAATAAAGAACATATTTGCCTTTTTTCTCAAATTTCTCAATCAATTGTTCTATTATTAGGAGAATATCATCTAAATATTCATTTCAAATTAAGAGAAATCTACAATCATGACAACTAGATAAATGAAGTTGATAACTGCTGTGAATTGGACATTGCGTTCTAGCGCAGCTCACGTAAGTCCAATTTTTAGTTCAAAGCCTTTTAATGAATGCTAGTTATTCTTTCATCATCACTGTGGTAGTACGGAAGATGGATCTACTGTGTTACACTGATTCCGAATGGCCCAAGAATACGTGGGAATTAAACCTATCAGCACCAGTAAGCCAAAGGCGTTATAGAGTCACTATACTGTTCGTCGTATACTGAGCCTCGGTGTGTTCTCTCTTCATCTCATAGGGTCCTATATGCTGTTTGTCAGAAAACGGGTGACAAATTCCAAAAGCGGGTAAGGGGGTAATTCCAAAGCCGTAAAAGCGATGAAAAGAAACGATGGCACCTTTCAAACCAACGGTGAAATTAATGTCATCCTTACTTTTCTTACTTCATCAATACTTATCAATACTAATGCATCTGTGCCACCCTTTTATACTGGAACTGAGCCTGACTTTTATGATTTGAATACTGAAAGAATCGTGCTCATATATTTTTATTGGAAAATGTATTCAAATACTCGTTGAATTAGGGGTGTGGTTGAAATTACTGCAAACTTCTTGATCCTTGACGATTCAGAATCACCGACTTATACGTCGTATATAACGTATAAGAAATTCAATACTGTTCTTGTCTTATGTGAAGTGATTCTAAGAATGATAAAGTCTTATCGATGTAAAGAACGTGGAGGTGTAAGTTAAGGTATAATCAAATACACTGAAAGTCAAACAACCCATATCGAATCTGTTTAATTTGCTATTAGGCCTTAATCACAACATATAAGGAGGTGTACTACGTTTATCTATTGCTAACTTTAATTTTGTTATTTTAATGAAAGGGCCAATCAGCCCGAAAATCATTTCACCATGTTTCACAATGGACACCGGCCGTGAAAGCCTACACGATTTCATTAACCGCCTCTACGGGGAGGAAGTCTACAAGCAGGTTCGACGATTTGAAGTATTGAGGAAGAAAAAAGCCCACCAGGTAAGTTCGCTAATTTTTCTACTTCGTTGCAGGGACAACAATGTGATTCCAAAGTTTCTTCGTGCGAAACGTCATTTCAATACAGCAGCATCCCACAGGATCTACAACAGGTTAGAGAGAGCACTACTACGTGAACGGATTCATGAAACTCGTCGAGAACTGGCCAAGTTGGATTCCGAGCTTTTGTCCGTCCATCTCCTGATTAGTCAAAAGATGAACAACTGGGACTGGGAGCGTGTGGATAGAATTATTTACAACACCATGTCCTCGGAAATGAAGAGAAGCACGGAACGACAGAAGAG
Source organism: Henosepilachna vigintioctopunctata (assembly GCA_030704895.1). Lineage (NCBI taxonomy): Eukaryota > Metazoa > Arthropoda > Insecta > Coleoptera > Coccinellidae > Henosepilachna > Henosepilachna vigintioctopunctata. The sequence continues at coordinate 1,259,221 of JARQZJ010000093.1, forward strand.
AAAGTTTGAACAGTGTGATACCAATACTAAACCACGGCCCATTCTGGACGTAAATAAGACAGTCGTCAACATCTCAAGCCATCAGCTCTCAGATCATGAAGAATCAATTCTTGCTAAGGGAGGGAATTTTGCCGTTACACCTAGGAATGTTCCAGTTGAAGAGATCATTGCCAATATCGAAGCAGGAATAAGAAATCTACCACAAGATTCAGCAGAAGAAATCCGCCGAGATTGTTCAAAAATATTACAACACGCCAGGCCACCAAAGTCAAACATTCCGTACACCGAAAGGAGAGCGTTGAAGGACCTTCGCAACAACAATGACATAATAATTCTACCTGCAGATAAAGGGAATGCCACCACTGTGTTAAACACTGTAGATTATCACCAGAAAGTGCAAGACCTACTGAAACCGGAAAACTACAAGATGTTGAAAAGAGATCCCACAGCATCAATTCTACGCAAAACAAACGACCTCATCAAGAACTCGTCCATCCCAGAAGAACTTCAAAAGAAGATAAAAGTATCCGAAGCCCTGTCCCCGAGGTTATATGGATTACCGAAAATTCACAAGCCAGATGTGCCACTAAGACCCATAGTCAGTGCAATAGGATCTCCAACTTACAACCTGGCCAAACATCTCACGAGGCTACTTCAACCACATGTGGGACAGAGTGTTACCTTCATTAAGGATTCTTCGCATTTCATCGAGAAACTGAAGTTAATCACTGTTCGAGATACTGATATATTAGTGAGTTTTGATGTGGTATCACTCTTCACAAAAGTTCCAGTCACGGATGCGTTACTCAAGATCGACAGGATTTTTCCACGGGACATCAGTACACTATTCCGCCACGTTCTAACCACTACTTATTTTCAGTATAACAACGTGTTTTATGAACAAAAAGATGGTGTCGCCATGGGAAGTCCACTTAGTCCGGTCATCGCAAATTCCTACATGGAGGAATTCGAGGAAGTTGCCATCAGGAACTCGCCTCTCAAACCAACACATTGGTACCGATACGTTGATGATACCTTCGTCGTTTGGAGCCACGGACAAGAAAAGTTACTTGAGTTCCTGAATCATCTGAATAGTATACACCCGCAAATCCAGTTCACTATGGAAAAGGAAGAAAATGGCCAACTAGCTTTTTTGGATGTTCTAGTAAAGAGAAGAGAAGACGGATCGCTAGGACATACTGTTCACAGAAAACCGACTCACACGGATCGCTACCTTCACAAAATGTCCAACCATCATCCCAAACAGAAGCGTGCTGTTCTTCGATGTCTTTCACAAAGAGCAAGTAGGATTTGTGAACCACAATCACTCAAAAATGAAGAGAGTCATCTACATCAAGCTTTTCAGGCCAACGGATATTCTTTCCAAGAAGTCACCAGAGCACTGAGGCCCAGAAAGGGAACCGGAGTACCACCAACGGAGGAACCCAAACAAGGAGTGGCAATAATGCCTTTCATCAGAGGAGTAACGGATCGAATCGGGAGATTACTTCAGCGCCACGAAGTGAGGGCTATTTTCAAGCCAACCCATCTTTAATAAGAGATGCCACTTAATTGGGTTGAAGTCATTTAATGTCATAGTAAGCTGTACGTATTTTCAGTACCTTAAAAGAGATGTTATTATCTTGAAGGTTTGCTTTCGATTCTCTTTTCCACAAAAATGTTCCACACTTATCGAAGTGGTGTTCCGCTTACGTCTCTTTTCAGTCCCTCCGTACTTTAGAGGCTACACTTTAACGGTCTTACAGTTCTTTACTACTTCAAAGAACACCCGAATTAGTCACATGAACTTTTCGTATGAAAGGATCAAATGACTATTTGAAATTGTAACTGTAACATTTTTTACATATTTGGAACATATTTTTACTGACCTTCTTTACTGTGAATCTTGCTGTAGGCATATTGAGATTACCGAACTGTTCTTTGCCTCCATAATACCTTCCTAATCCATTAACGAGTATTGTTATTGGTTTGCCATCTCCGACATTGTGATAGTGAGATGTGAACTTTGTCGTCTCTGAGACATGATCCCAATCTAATATAACCATGACATGTTCATCCAAATCGAAATCATATAGACTTCCGTGTGGATCCAGATTCTTCGGGCTTCGAACAACAATTCCACCAAAGATACCATCACCTCTCTGCAGACCTAAAAATCGTTGGTAATAGTCTAAAATTAATAAATTTAGCATCTGAAGAAGTTTTACTTCGAAACGCGCGTCATGTGTATTATCTAATATAAAAGAAAATTTGAATTATTCTTTCATTACGGATATTACTTTTTTCCAAGTATCGGCTTCATCAATCATTAAGTTCATATTATATATTGTATATGAAAGGTATTGAGTCAATATCCTGAGTGATCTAATGAAAATTAAGAATTCATTGTGAACATCTGATAGATGAAATGAAAAATTCATCTATCTTCAAAATGTATTCGCTGTATGTTTGTTTTTTGTTCTTATTTCTCATAATCGATCGACTTCATTGCCTTTGTAATGAAGGATTCCTTGCCTGTAAAATTATACATTCAGCAGTTGTTTACTTTGAACATATTTTCATAGTACAGGAGCGAACAAAGTTTTAAAAACAAGAATTTCAGGTCGGCTTGTTTTTCGATATGTTGTTGCTCATTCTCTCTCGATCAGTGTTCGAGCTATCTGCCTAGTGGTAGCAGTTGCGTTCAATAGTGCACATCCCACTTGTTTAAATGAAAAAACTTACTTTTGAAAGCATTTTAAGATGTAATTTTTTTCATTGATAAAAAAGGTGATGATTTATTAGTTTGAAGCTATAAATAACAGAAAAATACGAATATGAACAATAATAAAAATACACATAGTCAACATATAAGATGGGACTGTCTGGAAATGTCATAAAATGGTTTAGTTCCTATTTAAAAAATAGATCTCAAAAAGTTAAATTTAATAATTCGATATCGACATCTAGGATTAATGAATATGGAGTTCCACAGGGAACGGTGTTAGGCCCTCTCTTGTTTATTTTGTATATAAACGACATTGTTAAATATGTGGGAAATTCCGAGATCTCAATGTTTGCTGATGACACGATTCTTTATGTAACGGGCGAGGATATTACATTTATGTCACAATCACTACAGAAGGACTTAGATGAGTTGTATGTATGGTTATGCGACAACAATATGAGAATTAATGTTAAAAAATCTAAATTTATGATTGTTGGCAGTAAATACAAGATAAAGAATTTAAGTGAAACTAACCTAAAAATAAAAATTGATACAGAAGTAATTGATAGAATAGATAAAATGAAGTATCTTGGCATAATAATTGACGAGAACTTAAATTTAAAAGCGCATGCAGAGTACACTGCTAATAAGATGTCAAAAAAATAAGCCTTTTGTACAGATTAAGAAATAAAATAGATATGAACACAACCTTATTATTGTTTAAGACGTTGACACTACCTCACATTAATTATTGTTCGTCACTTTTATTCAATCTACAGAATAATTGTCTTGATAGATTGCATAAAATACAAAATCGGGGTATGAGAATAATACTAAAATGTAACAAAAGAACACCTATTAGAGATATGCTGTCAACGTTACAATTGATGAGTGTAAATCAGAGAATTACTTATCGAACACTAGATTATATATATAGGATCAAACAAAGAATGTTACCTAGTTATCTAGGAGAAAATTTGCAGTTTGTTAATGAATACCATGATTATCATACCAGACATCGAAATGACTTTCAAATAGATACCTATAGGACACATAGTATGTATAGATCCACGATGAGTAAGGGGCTTGTATTATACAATAAACTGCCCATAAATATAAAGTACTGTCAGAGTTATCCAGACTTCAAAAGATACTTGATGGAATATACTTATAAAAATTATTTGTAATAAATGTGAATGTAAACTGTTTGTTGATAATAGCTTTGTGCTAAATGAAGGTTATTATTATTATTATTATTATATACGAATATACAATATTACACACATTTAATAATTATTAGTTACTACTTCTCCCTTCTAGTAAATACAAACGTGCATCCCTTTTGAACTGTTCTAATGATCTGCTATCCCGGATTGTTGCTGGAATTGAGTTATACAACCGAATACCCTTGTAAAATAGTGAGTTCATTGAACTGCATTTAGACACACTACGCAAGTAAAAGCCTATACTTTGTCTTGTATAATAATTATGTATCTCTGATATTTGTGAAGTTTTGCAAAGGAGATAGTTTGATAGAATCCCTGATTTAATTTTAAAAATTAATATCAGAACTTGTAATTTGAATATTTCTCTCACATTGAGCCATTCTAAGCAATCGAGCATACCAACAATACTGGTATACCTACAGCATTTCAATATTATTCTCTATTTCAATATTGCAATTTTTGTAGTCTATTGAGATCCTCCGAACAAAGGAAATACAAAATGGCGGGACAATAAAGAGAATGGAGCATAATGATACTTTTATAGATTTGTATTGCTGACATTCTAGTGACATTATTAGTTACTTTGTTTAAGACATCTACCTTTTTTGAAATTTTGTTTATAACATAATTTGCATGTTGTCTGAAAGTTAAATTATCATCGATCATTACTCCCAGATATTTAATAGCAGAAATTCTGTCTATATTAATATTAATTTTAATATTTATATCCATATTAATAAATATATATATATATTTATATATATATATATATATATATATTAGTTTTTTCTGTATTTAATTTCATATTTCGTATTGCCAGACATTCTTTGACTACACTAATAATTACAGACAATATTATGTGAGCTGTTGTGAATTAATATATGATAATTCGGAAGGTGATTCAACATTTCATAACTAGTACTAAAAATTACGAATATATTTACCAATATCACAATCATGGATTTATTAATCTGATCAAATGCGGAATTATTTTTATATACAGATAAGATGCATTGAAGTGCCATATTCCAAATTTTCCATTATTATTTAATTAATTATCTCCATTTCAAACAATGATTATAATGTTATATCTCACCTATATGAGAGTGCCATAGATGAGTTCCAGCATCTTCAGCTATGAACTTATACCTGAAAGAAGACTCGGGTAGTATTGGACATTGACTAATATATGGTACTCCATCCATGTATGGTGCATCTTTCACCTTCTGACCGTGCCAATGAATAGTAGTACTGTCGGTCAACAAATGATTTTCAACATTAACAATTACTTTATCACCATGACATACCTGGAAATAAGGTATTTGATAATGGAAATTCTAATAAAAATTAAGCTTCTACATATTTTCGGCAAACTTTCTAAACATTTTGAACTACTTCGTTTTGACTAATGTACAATGTACTTATTCATAATTTTGGATTTTATATTCGTTTTTGAAGTGCACTGAAACAATCGATCATGATATAATTAATATCAATATTAAATTAAATTAAACTCTTGGCTTAATGTTTCACGATTATATTTAATAACCTGAATTAGTCAACATGTTTCGAGCGTGAGCTCATTTTCAAGACTGACTTGTTGACTAATTCATGCTGTTAAATATAATCGTGAAACATTAAGCCAATAGTTTAATTTAATTTAATTTCTAATTATGTTTCACAAGAGTTAAGCGAGAATTCAATCTGTCATAATTAATATCAGTACATGAAATCGAATATTCAATTAAATCTTCAATCAAATCAGTTTCGCTACTTGATTATTTTTTGAAAATGTCATATTTTTTCTGCAAATTATCACACATTGGTTATGATGAATAATTTGTAATCTTATCACATCTGAAGTGATAATTTTTGAAAAATAAATCACAGCGCATCTACTGGATTTAGGGTACTAGTAAACTATAATGCAATCACCATCAGCTTTATCTTAATTACTTCTGAAAATAAAAACTTATAAATATAGATGGAATTGTGGAGTATTCATTACTCTACGGTATTTCACTTGGAGTCACAAGAAGATGCTTGGAGATTGAAATCGTTGCCTCACTTCGATGGACATTGTGCCACTGACGAGTTTCTTGCAGAACGAAACATATGTCTCGCACTTCCATCAGGTGTGGCATCGATTTCAATATTCCTCTAACATTTATCCCTTGAAGGATAATGGAGACATCACATCGTACACGTTCACATATATAGCTCTTTTATAACATTCTTTTGGTTAATTTGAATTTTTCGAATGAATGTTCTAGTGTTCATTTTCTTATATATATATATATATATATATATATATATATATATATATATATATATATATATATATATATATATATATATATATATATATAAATGAATAGGTGTTATGTTTAATGTGTTAATGTTTAATGAATTTCGCTAATTCAACGGCTGGACCTATTTGGCTAATTTTAGTCTTGAATTATTTTTGAAAGTACAGAGAAGGTTCAAAATGTGAATAAATATGAAAATACTCGATATTAAATAAAAACAACAATTTTGTATTTCCTTTGATGTGTCCCCCGTCGTTTAGAAGTCATATTGAAAGAATAGTTGAAAGTGAATAACCATGATGATAGCGAAAAAGACATCTGATTCAGTGCCGAGTTGATCTAGTACAAATTAATGATTGTGCCACTACTTAATCCTCTCCGACACAATGATGATGCTTAGTTTTACCCACAATGAAACTTTGAAGTTACTTGTTATCAATAGAATTTGTCGTGAATAATATTTTGAGCAAAGACAATTAGAAATTAAACAATAGTTCATGATGCCGTGTCACAGTTTGTAACACGGGATCATAAAATCACTACGTTGGTTGTGTATATTAGTGAGAGTGAATAGCCACCTTGGGTGCTTTTAAGGATATAAGAGTGCTGTTACTGTGTGAATAAGGCACGAAAAACAATCGTGACCTTACTAAATGAAATGAAAATATTGCTTACTGTACAGAGAGTGAAAAAAAAAGTCAAACGTGGGCGTGGGTACAGAATAATATTAGGGCTATTGGACAAAAGCCCTTTTCTTGGGCCCTCTGTATCTTTTTATTCCAGACCCATCGGAAGGGGCTCCAAAATCTAAGGTAAACCACAAGGCACCTCATTTGGAAATGGTTTCTACGCTATTGATCAATGACGTGTTTTAGTAAAGATATTGCATACTCACAGAAATCAGTGGTCCAGGCAATTTCCTATTAACAGTGAGAATCGATCTCTTCACTCCATCGGCAGGCACACAGTCCAGTAGGAAACAATCTTCTACTTTGTTTGGACAGTCAAAACATGCTTTACTTAGGACGTCATATAACTCTAAAGTAAAATCATATTCACAAATCATTGGCGCTTCACCAGCCACACATTTTCTGCTACATGGATGCCGATTCGTATCCTCTCCCACTAAGACTCGCCGAAAGAAAACATCTTGTCCTAAAATATAACCAACAAATGTGTGTATTCTCTTATATTATATATATATATATATATATATATATATATATATATATATATATATATATATATATATATATATATATATATATAAATGATAATCAATATTATTTGCAAATAACAAACCTCCAAAAAAATATACTTCTAGTTAAAAGATGATCAAAATGAATGAATTTTTCAAATGATATCATTTGAAGGTTAACTATCATTTTTCAAATGATAGTTAACCTTCATAACATTTAATTAAGCAGAAAAACTGTTCATCACACGAGTCGTGGGCTTCTTTAATACAGATCAGGGGCATATATATAAGGGTATGGTGGGCCCTGAGAGCCGAGCAAACAAAATAAGCAAAACAAAACAAGCCGAGGTGCCTTTAGAGAAAACTTCGAAATTAGATTGTATGGATGCATGACACTGATGATTCTCATAATTGGATGAAACAGCGATTTTTGGTGTTTCAGTGTACAGTGTTCTTCATATTTATGGCAACGTGTTTTCATGTCTAAAACCACCAGTATGAAAGCTTTTCTGAATATATTTTTCAACTAACCTGATTTTGAAAGAGGTGCATGCACTGAAAAAGCTCCAGGGAATAAAAAGATGAAAAGGAGAAACATTTTTAAACTCACTCCTAGGTTGATATGTCTGAAAGATAATAAATTATGTTAGTAATTTTACGATATCCATCTTTATGTTTTTTTTTCCGATCTTTACGATACCCATCTTTATCATCTTTTTCATTTAGATACGTATTAATTATTAGTCTACATTGTTTCTGATTTTGTTGATATATATATATATATATATATATATATATATATATATATATATATATATATATATATATATATATATTTATTTATTGATTAATCGGGTATATTGACCATGGGCTCTTGCTTCGGAAAATTTTCTGAATTTAAGATGAAAAATATAGGATTTTAAAGTTTTTTGAGCACTATAAAGTTTAAAGGATAATGATAACTAATCAAATGAAAAATATCAACTTCATTCTGTAATTTTACAAAGCATAACTAATATATTCCTCAAATTATCGATTAAAATAATTTTTTAAGGGGGATATGGTCCCCGCAGGCTCCAAGGAGTCAGCGTCACATATAGAATAGATGTATACATATAATTATTAATTAATATACAAGAAATTTCTATTTGAAATTAAATTTTTGAATTATTACATTAAGAAACTTAAGTTCTCAACAAATTTCGAATATATACCTATTTTTTATGTGGAAATCAATCTTTCATCAATAGGGTTATTGGGAAAATATACTTACCAGACATTTAAAAGTGCGAAAATTTATACCTTCCTATTTTTATGGTTAATCAGGATTCTGTTTAACTTTAATTGGTCTACGTGCTTTTATACTGAAATCAAATATTCTGATTGCAAATTCAGATACCAACTAATCTTCAGATAATTTTCTCAAATTTATTTATATCAATTAAGTTTGAATAAAAATGCAAGATATTTATCAAGCAATTCGTTGGTTTTATCTCCGATGAGGTGACATTTGTTTCAGTGTAAATTCCGTTTGAATTTCCTTGCACGCTACATTAAAAATCCCTTGATTTATTTTGATCCCTTATTCTAGGGACATATACGTCACATAAATGATTTATAACAAATATATTAGTCCTATTACATTTTACCACAATTAAACTCATCACATTACAAAGAAGAACAAAAATATGTTGAGTTTTTAAGAAATTATCGAAGTGATTTCGTATCAGTGACACCTGGTTCCAATAAGCGATATCAAAAATGGTTTGACTTTATTTATATACACATATTTCGGGCATTTCGGTAAGAAAGATTCCATTAGTCTGGTTCACATGTACCCTTTTTTCTAAAATTTTTCAATAGTCTCCGAAAATTACGAGCATGGTGTCATTCGATTCGTATTGTTACTTAGAAAGTTTAAGACAAGGTCCGAAAATGCGCTGAAAAAAATTAACAAAGTTATAAACAATGAAGTGAAAAAAAAGTAGGGGTTCGGTTGTTTCAATATCTCAGGAAAAATTCGAAATTTTGAAAATTGCAAAAAAGTTTCAAAAAGATGAAGAAATTTGCTAAAAAAAACTTTGACTCGGAAACTGTAGCTCTAATATTTATAATGTTTACAGAGGCTCGAAAATAGAGCCAAAAGCGAGAAAAATAAATAATATTAAGGAATAATAAAATTCATGGAGTGTTGGGATACATAAATGAACAATAATCAGCGGTAAAAAAATGTTTCAATTTCAACATAAAAATGCATTTGTTAATTAACTGTTTTTTCTGAGCTGAAAGTTAATATTAAACCCAGATAATTATTAAACTACTACTCTAGATTTGTTTTCACTTAGTTAAGGCTTTTTTAATAGTATAAAAATAGATTACCATTACAATAATGAAAACATTTTGATTTTACACTTTTTTATTAACAATTCAAAGTTATAAAATAAAAAATAGTGAATTGGAAATTTTTTTTTATTTGTCTTCTCTGATCCATGTTTTCATTCCTTGTATAGCTCCTCTACTCACTTTATTACTGGTGTTATCTGTTCTCAGTTTTATTTAGGGAATACTTTTTTCTTACTTCAGTTACTTCAGAATACTTCAGTATTCTCTTAGCATCTGAAGAAGTCGTTTGTAACGACGAAACACGTCATGCTATGTTATCAATAAAGTGTAAATCAAAAGTTCAAGTGTTTGAATTTCAAAAAAACTATTGATATTTTCAAGATCAGTGTGTAAAAGATAGTGTTTCGGTAGTACTTAATGACGTTGTTGACGAAGATTGGGACTTTGTACAATCCATACTTCTTCATTATTGATATTTTTTGTATTCAGGCTTTATTTTATTCTCATAACGGTCTCGTGGCGTTCATCTCGAAAATTTTAAAGTTTGTTAGAAAGAAGTTCACATATTTTTTATTTATATATATATTTTTTATACTTGTGTTTCATACTTTATACAGTTGTTTACTAGAAAGTTCTAATTTTATTCTTCATCAATTATTTTCAATTACTCCTGGACCATAGTTTTAATAAATAACCACACAAAATACATTTTGCGTTTCAATATTAATTGATTTTTTGTCGTACTTCTGTTCTGTTATTTAATATTTTGTTTGTGAGAAAGTGAATAATGTTACCTTCTTTTGACAGTCTACTGAATTTAAGATTGAACGGATTGATCTTATTTAAAACAACTTGATGTCTTTTTTTGATGTCGGTTTGTTTCTAGCACCAAATCATGGTCAAAAATGATCATGGTTATCAAACTTCTGAACACATCTAAAACCATTTCGATAACGTTAGCTTCAAAACAAAAAAAGCATCTTAATCGGTAGATTTCTTCATAATTTACGATATGCCACGGACAGACAATTCAAATTAATAACACAACTCTTTTGCATTAAAAGTTAATGAAGGTAAAAGTAATAATATAGTTTTGCCATACTGGTAACTTACAGAATGACTGTATGGTAACGTTTCATACACCTATTTCGATGATGAAATCAGAATATTCCACATCTTGGACCCTGTAGGTCTTGAAGATTTCAAGGCTTTTCTGTTACAATGTGGGTAAATATATGGAAATGAAACATCATTTATAAAATCAAGTATCTTATTCTAATATCACAATATCGATGCCATAAACAGCATCACTATCACAAGTTTAATTATAAATAAAATTTAGATCTTTTTAAAATATAAATCGAATGTTTCAATCTATAAGAATAAGTATTCTGCATAGTAAATTACACAATAATAGTAATAGAGATCACCAGTAAGTAGTTATGAATTAAATAGCTCGTCTTACCACTAAAAAATTGTAAGTAAAGAAACATTGAGTATATCATACTATTAAAGTTTGAAATTCACCGAATCCAGTCATTAAACTACTTCACTTTTCAAGTATCGAAGCAAATGCGATCAGTTGAAGAAGTGAGGAAGGTAAACGGACCTCCGCTAACGATGAGTTATCGAATAATTATCTCATAGTTGTCATTCTTCATGTCTTCAGAAAGTTATGTATATTAATTATTGAGCTCAAAAAACACTTTTATGTGTATAACCTTGAATTGATATTCATTATTGATAGCGTTCATATGAAATTTGCTTTACGACTTGGGTAATTGTGTAAAATAATTGAAACCCATGGAAGAAAATAACAAAAGCAATGACAACTTTATCATTGTAGCGGAACTGGATATGCATTTCCTCCCAAATAAAGATGGAAACGATGATTCAATTTTGGTGATGGTGTCTGCTGAGGTACAGGGTGGTAGCTCCACTTCATCTTGATGAATATAATTTCCACATTTCGGGAAATTTTTAGGTACTGGAAGCATGTCTTCGTGCTGGCCTACTTTGAATATTATTGCCATTCCAAGTTCTGCATGGAATTCGATGTGACAATGAAAAATCCAGTATCCTGAAAGTGAGAATAAATGAATGCTATTAACATAGATGTTGAATGGAATACAAATGAACAGAAATGGAGACAAGTTCCATAACAATCACTTTTCAAGAAAAAACTTGAGCAATACGTCACTAAGTTGTGATAAATATCTTGTGTCGCTATTTTCAAGCTCCAAGTTTCATTGATTCATCGAGAATGAGCTTTTGAAATGTTTTTCTCAAGCGTGGCTAGTGGTGAATGCCTAGTATAAATGACAGTTTAAATCTTCAGTGGTATAAAATTTGGAGTTTTTAGGAGATGAACCCTTCGTTCATCCTGAAGAAGACTTGGTGTAGTCTTCGACCAGAAGCATTCCTTTGTCCCACACATCACCAAACTTATTTCATCTGCTGCGAAAATATATGGATTCATTATAAGTAATGGCAAATATTTTAATTATTCCTCAACATTCATAGGACTATTGAATACCCTAATCCGTAGTAAGTTGGAGTATGGCAGCATGATCTGGCATCCCATTTGTACTTTCCAGAGAAGGTTCTTGAAATTCTTAGTTTGAAATAAAGTTTATCCACAGAGAGGAGTCGATCATAACGAATTATTTAGTCGATTCAGTTTAATTTCATTGCAGAGCAGAAAAAAAACTTTATCACTCACATTTTTGTACAATTTACTGCACTATATTATTGATTGTCCTCCTGTCTTGTCCGCTTTGAAATTTCGTGTTCCTAGGCAAAATTCTCGTAATACAGAATTATTCCACCTAGAGACTCCGAGAACTAACTCCCTAAGACAATCCCCCATTTGGTTTATGGAATCAACATTCAATAGAGTTACCAATAATTGTGACATTCACTTTGACTTCATAGAAGTTAAAATTAGGAGTTATGTGAACAAAGAAAATTGACTAAAATGAATTGATTTAGATTGAGTTCTTTGTAATATTTCATTGAATGCTATAATGTAGTTATTAGTTACTATTTTCTTATATTAGATTGAGCTCTTTGTTATATCTTTTTCATTTTAATTGTTTAGTTAGTATTCAAAATTGTTATTATTGTCTGTAAGGGTATTATACCTGTTGAGAATAATGAACTTATTATTATTATTATTATTAAAGATGACAGATTCCAGTTGTGCTAAGTAGAAGTAATTTCCCATATCAGATAGTATTGTACTGTATGTATCCATACAAAACTATCAAGATATCCGGAATAGTTGGAGGATGTATGATTTGATATCCTATCTATATTCTTGTTTCGTCATCCATTTGAAGAATGTTCTGTAGGGAGGGATCATCTTTTAACCTAAACCCAGGTAGCTCCGAAAGTCGAGTGAATGATGAATAGATACTGATAAAAAATTGAACAATCAAAACCATATAGGGGGAAGCAGACAAAATAGTACCCGAACCAAGAGGCAAAAAAAGTATGAAAAAAAGACCAAGCAGACTAAAATCTGGAGATGTATCAAAGGCGTGAAATCGAAACACAGTTTCGGAAAACGTTGAAACTAAGCAACCATCACTCTAGATGATCTAACCAGTAAAGAAGTTTTATACGCTCACATAACCAAGAATAACAGAAATTTTGGTTGTTATACAATATTGAGAGAGGTTAAAATATTCGAATGTGCAGCGAAATACGCTCGAAGCCAAAAAAAGTTCTAATTTATTCAATAATAGGAAGAGTACTGATAAACTTATATTCTATTTGAGAGTATAATCGAATGATAATTTGTGTACACGTCGATATCATCAAATTCTTATTCTAAATTATAAAAAAAGTATGTGTGTCAAAGAGTTTTTTATGAATTCTCACCTGGATTAGTTGCATGAAATCTTAAAATAGTGAAACCTCCATCAGGTATGGTCACAGTATCTTTCCAAGGTGGATTTTTGAGGTTTCGTTTTATTCTTCCCTCCCTGTCCATCTTATATACTTCTTCTACGGTTACATTTTTACCAACCCTTTCCATAGCTATTACTCTGAAAGCGTGGCCATGTAAATGGAAGGGATGGTTTGCATCGTATGCAAAACCTTTATCTATGATGATGAGCTCTACTACTGCATTAAGGTCGACCTAAAAAAATGTCCATTCGAATTTTAGCTTTGATCTAGTTTAAAAAATTAATGACGTATAATTTAATGCAATTGATATAGTTTTTTTCGATAAATAATGGATGGATTTATATCAGCAACCATTGTATTGATTTTTGAATGGACTGATATTATTGTTGAATTTTTTTCAATAAACCTGACGTACGTTTATGCAAAAGAATATTCATCAGATCATTTTGATATTAAATGAAATCGAGTAGACAGTTATACACAGTTGAATTGAATTACACTCAATTTTTATACACATGAAGATGCATTATGGAGAAGAATTTCTTCTTTCTTAACATTAACTTAATATTCGAATTTAAACTCACATTAACAACATGAGGACATTCACAGTAGTTATTCTGACAGTCTTTATCTCTAACTGTTGTTTCATTGCACAAAGTTTCTTCTCTTATCTCTCCTCTCTGGCTAAGCAATGGAAATGGAAGTAATTTTAAGGATATATAGTTCAGTTGTGGCGTCAGTACCAAATTGTTTTGTTTCGTAACTGAAATAGAAATTTTTACTTAATATTTTCTTTTTGGACATAGTCTTGAAACATTTGTTCAACTCTTCCACAGTTTTGGGATTGAAATCATGAATAAGATATTTGTTTGTAAGTATACTCTGTTTCAAAATTTTATAATTCTTTATTATTATTCTTTCAGGAATTCAAGAAGAGTTTTTATATTATCAATCAAGGTTTTAAGACGGCTGAATATACTGTAACCTAAATTTTTTTATATGGTAAAACCCAATTCGTAAATGATTTAGAAAAAAATCGCACTAATCACCTAGTCCTGAATGAATAAACTGAATTCAAAATGAATGATTGGCAAATGCCGGGGGTTCATATAACCTCAAACATTTCGATATAAAATTGATTGTTGACGAAAACTTCTTCATAAAAAAATACATTTTTATAAACCAATATTTCTGTAAGTAGCTGAAAAAAGTTTCTTGAAACTGATTGATAGGTAGCTCTTGAATAAAAACACCTAGCAAGCGAACTCTTATAATGAATAACAATTGTATTGGTGGAAACTTTCTAATGTAATGATATCTATTTCAAACATTCAATGTGCGAATTTGTTGAATTGGTGAATTTTTTTATTAATTTAATGTGAAATTTAAAGCACACGAATATTTGAAACATATAACATATAACATCTGCAACATATAATTCTAAACTTACCGTTATTGAAGCCATAATAAGGGGCCTTATGGAAATGGGGATTGTCAGATTTATAGAAATCGTACGAAATATAATATGTAAAATCTGGTGTTTCCCTTAAACTCTCATCCCAACCATGTAGACTCTCTATTTCAGGCGCCGAAATAAAATGTCTGGCACTTTCAGTTCCTTGGTTTAGGGGATTCAATTGCTAAAAACACAAATGATATATAATAAAATTATGTTATGTATATAAATAGGTATATACACATATATAACAAGCTATGTGAACGTGTATGAAGTGATGCCTCCGTTATCATTTAAGGGATAAATGTTAAATAACTGTTGAAATCGATGTCACACCTGATGGCAGCACAGGTCAACTGTTTCGTTCTATAAGGAACTCGTCAGTTGTGCAACGTCCATTCAAGTGAAGCAACGATTTCAAGCTACAAACACCTTCTAATGACTCCAAGTTAAGAACCGTCAAGTGCGGAATGCTTCTCAATAGCATCTATAGAACTCAACAATCGGTGGTTAGTGTGCCTATGATATGAGAGATTGAGTCCCATAAATGGAATTGCCTACACAATAGTTGTTTCTTTTGGATAAACGCGGCACAACTGACGACTTCCAGGTAGAACGAAATTACTGCCTCGTGCTTCCATCAGGTGTGGCATGGATTTCAAAATTTAGTTAACATTTATTCGTTGAAGGATAATGAAGACCACGTCGTACATGTTCACAGAGCTAACTCTACTATTACATTATTTTGATTATTAAAATTTTTCGAATGAATGTTATAGTATTTTCTTATATATATATATATATATATATATATATATATATATATATATATATATATATATATATATATATATATATATTGTAGTGTATTTTTGTTATTATTTCTACACTAAAAATTAGAACAGTATTTGTCATTCAATTTTCAGATCTTTATGTCAGGGTTCCAATGTAGCAAGCACTAACCGTTCCATTTTTTATTGTTTTCTCGTATGTTGGAATTTCTTCTGGATAAGTATTATCAGGAATATTATCGTGTTCATAATGTAAAACTGCTACTTGATGAGCACTTGTAAATCTTTCATCACAGTCCATGAGACCTCCGAATCGCATCCAGTACACTCCTTCTGGCTGGTCAGCATTAATAATAAAATCGTATCGTTCTCCTGCGTAAGTCACAAGAGACTCGGCTACAAGAAAAATATGTATAAAGTATGAATGTTTCTACTTTTGTTGCAGATAATATCAACTGGTGAATTTGATGGAAATGAATGAAGATTGGAAATAAATATAAGCTATATCAATTCAAGGGGGTCCTTTCTAACTTAAAATCAACTACTTAATACAGCTGCATTTTATCTGATTAGGTTTATTATGAAGTTTGGGAAGATTCAATATATGTATATACAAATCCTTTGATAAAATCTTATTGAATTTCAGGTATAAGTTTCGCAATATTACATTTCGATTAGGATTATGGAAGATTTCTCAGTAGATTTCATTAGTTGATACACTTTAATTTAATGTCGGCTTAAAATATTATACTAAAAAAACAATCTGAAAAATCAGATTATTCGATTAAAATAGATAGAATTGATTGAATTATTGTTACATTCTACGAGTGTTCCTTATAATAAATTTGCTTTACCTGTTACGTTTTTGAAGTCGTATCCATCTGAGTTGATAACATTCAAACTATGATCATCTACAGATATAACGATTGGGCAATTAAGAAAACCAGCGTTTATTACTCGGAATCTATATCGATAACCCTGTAAAACCAATGTATTATTAGTTATTAGATACTTGTGACAGAGAAATTTTAATTTAGCAATATAATAAATTTAATAAAATCTAACAAGGCTTGGCAGTGTCAGGGTAGTGTGATCACAGTAAGAGGCTTTCACAGCTGGATTTCATAGTGATTATATTCGGGTTTTTTAGCCGTGGTCAAGGCAGAAGCGAAATCTTTAGAACATATAACGTGTCCTTTTCTGTTGTAGACAGTAGAATATGATGCAGAAAATTGAAGAGATTGTGCAGACATCCAAAACTGCAAATTAATCTAGCAATCCGTCATTTGACGTATCCCCTACTACTTCTGTAGACATCTTCAGAGAAAACTGGTGCAGAAAATTTGATTGATTCTGCAGACAGCTAAAATTCAGCAGTTTTATCTGCTTGGTGTATCAATCTCTGCAGCAATTTGTTATCTGACGTGACCCATACTATTGCACAAGACATATTCAGAAAAAAGTTGATGAAGAAAATTGAATAGATCTTGGAGCCAGTCGAAACTCAACAATTTAAGGAGCTCGATGATACATTATTTTATCAATCTGTCAATTACAACAGGGTTTTTATAAAGAATGAGCCACTGAGGAGTACCAGACCTCTCGGCAATGTCTTTCCTTCAACTTTGCGCATGAATATAAAGTCTGCAGTAGTCGTGCTTCTACAGAGTTTATATAGTACCGATATCTACAGAGTTTTCAACCTGTTATAATTGGTACGCCAAACAGTTAAAACATTAGGTTTGGCTGAATGCTGGATATATTCGAGAATCCAGCATTCTGGAATTAATATCATCGCAGCCAGAAGATGCGATAGGTTTCATTATTATACCTGGACCTTGACCAACAAAGGAAACAAAACAGGTTGATCACTTTTAACAGAGCTATCAAACAATAACTTATACGAATCTCGTTATCGTTGACTTTCGGAAACTTTTGGATGAGTTTCCAGAAGGACTAGAAGTGAAAAACAAGAAACCTAGAATTGTACTTTAGATGAACAAGACTAAGTCTGAATTAGATGAAGTATGAATGATGAAACATCTAGATGATTACCTACTAAACAGATTACAGGTTTAGCCTTAGCTAAAGGTGTTATTCAGCCTTAGTCACTGGTTTTCTCAAATTTGAAAGCATTCAAACCAATAGCTAAGAGCACTATATTAACAATCTGTTATATTTATCATATAAGGTATGAAGAAATATGGTCATTACATCATTCTATCATCTATATATTGCTTCTGACATCATCCCCTATTATATTCCCTTTATCATATATTGGATGCAGAACTATGGTCATTACATCATTCAATCATCTATATCTTGCTTCTGGCATGAATTTCTCAATTTAAGAATAGAAAGTAATGATTTATTATAGTGACATTTTTCACGCATAAGATTCATATAGATTTTCATAGATAACTAACCTTTTTCACTTTAAATCTTTCAGTTGGCATAAGTTCTGAATCGTTCCCGATGAATCTTCCAATTCCATTCACTAGAAGATTGGCTGGCTTATTATCACCATCACTATGATGATGAGATGTGAATTTCTGGATTCCCATCACATGATTCCAATCAATCAGAATTATCACATGATCATCCAGGTCAAAATCGTATAGGTCTTTGTGTGGATCTTTTTCTTCGGGAACTTTCACTATGAGGGATCCAAAAACTCCGTCACCTCTTTGCATACCTGGAATATAAAAAAAAAATTTATTTTACTTAATATAAAAAATTGAAAAAAAAATTAAAGGTGATAAACTTTAAAGTATTATATTTTGACAAAATTGAGGAAATTTATTCCAGCTATATGAAAACTTCCACAGATTAATATGTGAAATACATTTTCATAAATTCATTTCACTTTCCATTTCCAGTTTCGATGAAAATAATCTTTTTGCAAGAAAGAATGTTGGCAACAAGAAAATATTCTGAATTAACATATAAGTCAATATATTTATTAAACAATCTGAACCCAAAATATTATCATTCTATCTAGTAGTAATATGAAAATTGCCATAATTGTTTTCTTACTAAATTTTTTCGAAAGAAATTCATTGGAAATTTTCAGTCGAGTAATTTGTTAGGAAAAGCCAATTCAATGTTTGAAGTCGATTAAAACAAACGTTCAAAAGTCGGGTACTTTTCGTCAGATTTGCATTTACATCATCATATTTTACAAAAAAGTAATGAACAAGTTTTCACAGTGATTCGAATCCCCATCCAAAATATATTTCACAGACCTATCCCAGGATTTTGGTCCAGGTATTTTAGACATGATTTTATGTATGACTTATATGGCGATATCAAAAATGTTACCAGTGTTTTTGTCAGCTCTAGTTCCCGAGACAAAAAAATACACTTTTCACAAAAAAAATTATTTTATTGGCATTAAACTTCAAGAAATTGCTTTTTGAGTTATTTTCTTGAGTGAAACTGACTTGAGCAATCTCGCATGATTCCCCAGCAATATGAGTGTTCCACCTTCCTTGGTATCTATTCTCATTTGTCTTCATATCTTGGTGGAAAAGTTCTCCTTGCTCTTCGCTCAGATATTTTAAATTGTGTTGAAATTTATCTATATGACTATTGAGATAATTTGAGTGTAAACTTATACTCCTATTAGAGCTTAAATCTTTGAAACGAACTAACATTTCCACTACTAATTCTACCTATATAATAAATGACACGGAGGTTTCGCTTATCTCTTGGTGAAACATTATGTTAAAAACTATAAAATTAAAAATTAAGACACTTGACTTAAGTTTCACTGAATATATTGAAAACTCTACATATGGTTCGGATGGTTAACCCATTATCAAGAGTATACAATAATACTCAAATAAATTAATAATTGTATACTCCTGATAATGGGTGAACCACCCGAAACAAATGTAGAGTTTTTATATATTCAGTGTGTTAATTTTTAATTTTATAGTTTTTCTACCAATATAATTGTCAGCCTTATTATTTCCAAGGGAATTTTGTGGAATTGCTACAAATAATTTCCACGCAAGTCTTTTCAGATCATTTATTGAAAACTCAAAACGTATTGAGATTGGTCGAAGATACCTGCTTTCAGTTTTTCAAATTTAAACAGGAAATTTCTGTGAAATCAACTGAAAACATTGACTATTTCTGTCGAGAGCCTTAACGAATTGTCATTAGCCCTAATTTTATATGCAATGGCGGAAGATTCCATTAGGCAGAATAACTGCTTTGAGACTTCGTTTACTACTGTCAATAAAGAGACGCCATTCATTGGGCTGATAAATCGTCAAAACCATGAAAAACAGCAAATCACTGACTTTACAACAATACACAAAATTTTTATCAAATGAAAAAAACTGCGATAAGTATCGTTCTCTCGTGCGATATGTAGACAATCGAACGTCTGAGGAAAAGCATTTTTTTTCTGCTTATCTTGACGGTAGTAACTCAGCATGTTCATTAGAAAGGTCTAAGTCTCTGATGAGGTCATTGAACTCATTCTGCGAAAATGGCTTAGGATTTAATGTTTTTCCACAGTATTCAAAGTAATCATCTACTTGACAATAAATAGGTATTTCAGCTTGATTCTACTGAGATTTTGGCAATAACCGGTGAAAAGCTGGTATTGGAACGTTTTCTGAATGAGGAATAAGTTGGTCTTTCTGATGAAGAAATATATTTATTATCGATAATTATCGTATTTATCGATAAATATCGTATTGATGCATACATATGTCATCATTCATAACAAAAAATTGAGA
This sequence comes from Henosepilachna vigintioctopunctata, assembly GCA_030704895.1. Classification (NCBI taxonomy): domain Eukaryota; kingdom Metazoa; phylum Arthropoda; class Insecta; order Coleoptera; family Coccinellidae; genus Henosepilachna; species Henosepilachna vigintioctopunctata. The sequence continues at coordinate 1,279,941 of JARQZJ010000093.1, forward strand.
ATTTGTGTTATATGAGAAATATTTATTATCCGGTTTCAAATAACATCAAAGTTCATTTGAAAGCAGCAAATAAAACTGATATAAATAAATAATCGAACAGAGTTGAAAAAGTGCATGATGTGTATTTAAGTTTTTTTAGACTTGGTTCAACATTAACCTTATTACCGGTAAAATACATTGTACCTTCTTCTCTTTCAAAAAGCGATATTCAAATCGTCTATTTACGAAAAATACAACTTTAAAAAATTAAGTGTAATTTTATTATGAAGCTACTATAAAGTTATTTTGAAAACATTGGTTTTAATTTAATTTTTCTAATCAAGATGCATAATTAATATCTCGACAATGGATTAGTATCTGAATCATAAATGTAGTACTTAGATTAAATAATTTTGTGAAATTTATTGAAGTGTTTTCAATGATATTACCAATAATTTTCAACAAATTTCGAGTAAGTATTTAGTGGTTGTGTGTCATTTTAGGAATTGCACATAGCTGAAACATTATATTTCTTTATCATTATTCTTCACATCACTATAATTTTTTTTCTAGAATGTATTCGTTACAATTAAATAAGTCGATATAAATTTCATTACCTGTATGTGAATGCCAGAAATGTGTTCCAGGGTCTTCTGCAATAAACTGATACCGGAACATCGTTTGTGGCAAAATAGGACACTGTGTAACATATGGCACTCCATCCATGTAAGGAGCATCTTTCTGTTTCTGGCCATGCCAATGAATGGTGGTGCTGTCGCTAACTAAACCATTTTCTACATCTACAATAATTTGATCGCCGTGGCAAACCTGGAAAGACACATTCATCATTTTCAATAATTACCATTGTATCAACGGCTATCTTTCTTGAAAATTTTAATACTTTTCCTTTGAAGTGTAAGTTTTCGTCCTTGAAACCTTGAAAATCTTATAATCATCAAGGAGGAACTAATGAAAATTTCAGCAAATTTTGGTTATCTACTCTTGGTTTTATGGGAACTTTTTCCACAACAAATAAAAATTCACAGTCATATTCATTATTCATTACATTCAGTATTATCCTACAACTTTTAATATTCCACGATTTTAATGTTGGCATATTTATTAACAATGAAAAATAACTTTTTCCTACCACAATTCGTACTTTCTATTCAAAATAAAAGATTTCGATTAAAGATCTTTCTTGAATTATCGCAACAGTTATTTCACAGTCATTACCCAGAAAATGCCTTCATTAGGTGGCAAAAAGTGTTCTCTATCCAGAATACTTTCTGCAAATAATGATAGGCTAAGTTAAAGTGAAATCATCAGTGAATTTAGTTAATGTCTATACAAATAATGAAATTTTAAAATCTTTTGTTGAGAATTTGTGATATGTTGCTCTGGTTGTATATAAAATAAGAAATTCGAAATTGTTTTGGCAAAATTCCTGAGCTGCTTCCCCATATTAGAAAAATCAGTACCTAGTATTTCTTTGCTATAACATAAAGTAAAATCTTTCATGTTAAATCAAGAACGACGAAATTGTGACGTAAAGAACAATTGGACAATTGAACAAGGGAAAAATTTGAAATTTTGCACCGAGGTAACTCTCTCTACTTTTAAGTAAAGAAAACAAAGAACAAAGGGATTTTTACGTAAAAGTTCTCAGAAGTGCAGGTGTAGAGAATTTGTCGTTTAAGATAATATCACTGATAACATCTATGATGATGTACAAAACATGAGATTGAATTGATATGAGAATTGTTATCTATGATACAAATTGTCTATGTCAATAAAAGTCTTGAACAGCGATAGGAAAATATGAAAACAAAAAAACTTGCTGTTTGGAAAATATCATACACTTCGCTATTTTTCCATCACAATTCATAGAAGTTGTAGAACAATTTTAATAGAGTATTTTATTTCCTACAACTTATTTTATGTCTAATTTTATCGATGATGAACAAAAATATTAATAATGCATTCGCAAGCTTACGTTTTTTAATTTCTTATCACCAATTACAATATATCAAAGCATTTCGAATTTTCTGAAATAAACTGCTCAACTCAGTGGTTTATAATGAAGATAAAACTTTCTGTACATTAGGCATGTCTCGTCATATAATTATCATAATTGGGAGAAAACAGAAATGATGAAATAATATGTAGTTATTAATGTCTTCAATTCATAGTTTTTAAGTAGAATAATTACAAAACTGCACTTAATCACCTAAGTAGTTTTACCTGAAGTTAAGTTAATTCAAATGAAAGTTATGATGATTATACATAGTTGACATGATTCAATTGAAACTTTTTTTTCATTTTATAGCTGATAAATATTTAGTGTTCGAAGTATAAGGTTATTTAAGGCTGATTTTTGACGATTAAAATATGAAATTTATGTTCGCCAAAACTAGTCATTTTTATAAACTATTTTCAAGTTTTCAAAAACGCCATTTTCAATATTTAGAAATTTTAGAAATGTGGTAGCGAGCAATGGTAAATTATATTGTTACAAAAATGGCGACGCAAAACTTGAAGCGACGGCAAAATTTTTCTATTATTTTGCTGATGAATTCTGGAAAAGTGAAACAATTTACAATTGCTATACGAAACACTTGTCATAAATTGCAACTTAAATCGTCAATCGAATATATTTCTTTCAAGACGTATTATTCTCAACAATTATTCTCAATAAAAGCTGAAAATTCAATTCGAAATTGTAGAATGAAGAGAATACTTGTATTTCTAATTTTGAATCGAACTTATACGAGTATAATAATAGCGGAATTCATTGTTAATATATGAACTGACACATTCAGTTGTTCACATGAGTTTCAAACTATTTAATTTCCATCAATATCTGTTATATAACATATTTATCACTATTTATTTATCTATCTCAATTTCATTAATGCTTTTACATAAGCAAAATATTTCCTACTGAATTAGTTGTACTCACATGTATGGATGGCCCTGGTAGTTTTCTATTTATAACTAATACAGCCCTTTTAATTCCATCAGCTGGTACACAGTCTTGTCGATAACAGTCTTTCACATTGTAAGGACAGTCAAAACATGCCTTACTGAGTGTATCATACCATTCTAGCGTAAAATGGTACTTACAAACCATCGGTGGTTCTCCTAGTATACATTTTCTGTTACAAGGATCGTGCTTTGAGTCTCCATCTTCTAGCAGAACGTAATGGAAATATTCTGTATTATTGATGATGATTCCTATATTAAAATGGAAAAATTACATTTTTTCAGTGTTTGGTGAACAATTCATGTGGAAAATATAAACAGGGGTTGTATATGAACACTTCAAATTCAGGATCAATCGTTGAATATTGTTTCATAGAAAACTGGAATGATTAACACAATGGTTGAGGAACACCTGATGATCTATCTATTTTACGGTGTATGTATTAAATGAAATGAAATAAAAATATCATAAATAAGAAGTTTATTCCAAATTATCCATTCTGAAATAAACACTTAGGAATACTTCACAACAATTTTTGGCATTGATGAAAATAAAATACAAGTTTCCTAAACATTTCATCCTTAAAGACTATTGAAATAAAATTAATTCAACTGAACATTTCGTCTACTGAAGCTGTATTATAAAATTAAATATCTTTAAATTTCCTCTTAAAGGAAATTTGAGGAATTTTATGAAATTTTCAACACAAAACATTACTATTGAGTCCAGTGACATGAAAAATATTCGAATGAATCATTCGAACAAAAAACAATCTATGACTAATTGTCATAGATTTGCATACTATAATTTGAAACGTTATTGGAGACAATTCAACCATATTTAATAATTTTATTCTAAGACAATAGAAAGATTTAGTAAAAGATAAAGGTTCACGTGATAGCTTTAATATCAAATAGAATCATAACCTTACCTTCACAAAGTTCAAATAATAATTTAACGCTATCCAGAACCTAATTTGATGCATAAATAAATAAGGAAGACCTTCGGTTTCAATGTTGAATTAAATCAAATAATGACATGTATTGCAAATTTCTATTATTTCACCACTAAAATATTTAGTGGGCATTTTGATTAACAGTTTTGGTTGGTTATCATGAAACCAAAACGTCTGTATACATTGGACGTTTATACAAATAAGTGGTTGTAAGTAAACTATTGATGAATAACTTGTTCAATTTCTCCGATTTGATAGGTTTATATTGATGCTTATAACCCGTGGTGGTAAATCACTTGGCTTAACAGTTTTCTGCCAATAATGTGTTCTATTATTGGCAGTTGAAGCATTTTATTTCATGTATTAGTTTGATTCATGCTTTAATTTATGTTCTTATGCTTCAATTTTTAAGATACCATATTGATTCTCGTAATTTATTGACATATATCTTCAATTTCTGGAAATTTCATGAAAATTTCCAATGAATCAAATATGAAATTAAATGAAATTTAAATTTAATTTGAATTTCATTAAAACTGAATTTGAATTTATCTCGATGAAATTCGAATTAAATTCTCAATTATTCAATAATTAACTCAATTTATAGAATTGTAATTTTATATATCTCAAATTTTTCTTACCAAATTTTTTTATAAACCATATTCGAAGTATAAACCAGGTTAACAAATTGATATTGTATCAAATAAAGTGGCTAGTTTCTCTGAAAATTTTGATTAATAACAAAACGTTGTTCATTTTCTGTTGGAATAACTTCATTCATATACATTTCCACAAAACAAGTTTCTTTTTTAATGGGTAAACAAACAATTTCATTCAAAATATATAATTTGAATCGTCAATCCTTTGAAATTCGAATTTTTACATTTTCAGATTAGATAATAAAGATTAATTTCGAAGAATTAATCTGGATGATATTCATGGATTGATTTGGTAGTTGAATTTAATTAGGATAAATGTTCTCAAATTTTCCTCTACCAAAAACCTTATGTGAATTTTCAGTTGAAATATTTTATTCACAGTGAACAAGCAAACATTCAAATTCAAGCAGCTGATCGTTCGCCACCGAGAAATTAATAATACAAACAACAACGCTTATAACAATATTTCACGAAAATCGGTCAAGGCTCATTTAAAATATAGCATTTGGTAACTTGCTGGTATTTCGATTCTATAGACACTAATTAAATACCATTTGAAGGCATATAACACGAGTAATTGGTTTCATCCAAATAATGATAGTCACATCCAAGTTCGAATAGACAAGCAAACATGATTTGACTATAATTAGCTAATTTCACTTCCATTATTATTACACACTCACCTGACTTAGAAATGGGCGCATGCACCAAGAATACACATGGTAGCATCATTAAAGCAGACACAACAATGCAGATATCCATTGTTTTAGGCTGAAAGAAAGATAATATCACCTTTGGAATTCAACAAAACAGGATTTTGGTTCTAATCTAATTATTACATGTTATACGAATTTCATATGAAGATAATACCATAATATGTTGATAAAGTTTTAATCATTTGTCTTGTTTCATTTGTCATAGTTTCAATTATGCACTAATAGAAAATTATATAATTGCGAACGTTTTTCAGGTTATTAAAAAAGTGATGATGCTTTCAAATAAGGCTTAAAATTCATAACTCGACTGATCTTAGTGAATGTTTTTGAGAGATGATAAAAAAAATACAACTTTTTGATGCATCTATAAAATCTACAAAAATTACTTATTTTATTCTACCTTTGTTCGAGCTGTAAACTTATTGGAGGGTTGATATTACTCAAACGTTGCTTGAATGCAAAAATATTGATGAAATTCAGCTAAATGTTTCAGATTATGTTACTCATAACATAATTTCAAACAGTGTTTTGTCACTTTTATCTATAGAGCAACTGTTAAAATAAGGAAGTTATTTTATTTATAGACTTTATAAAAAAGATATTTCTGTTATAATTCACTTATTGATGAAGTCAATTCCTCTAATGAAGAAGTACAACATATTTGAACTTGTCACTTTCATCTTGCAAGAAACGTGTTCAGATTACTAGTTTCGTACAAAGATTCAGATAAGTTTATAAATTCTATAAACCTCTATTGTTATATAAATTCGATACAATTTGTCATATACTTTCTAGTTGAAAAATGACAGTCACTAAAAACTGACGAAGAATTTTTCATATTTAGGATCCCATCTCCCGTAGGCATTCTAGACAATGAAAAAACAAACCAGTCTACAAAAGCACCACAAACATCCGATCCGATGCTCCTGTGACAAATATTCAGCTCTATAATGACGACTATAATCATAATGAAGACTAGAGCATCTCTTGACTGGCAGATAGAATACGATACAACCAAAGATAGACAAATCTATCATAATCATTCTGAACAGACAAGGAAAAAGTGATACTAAGGTTAACAGTCGCTGATACCAAATTCTGGGTATCACAGAATCACCTTTATTCGACAACTGCAACAATTTCTGTTTAACTATCGAATATATGTCATCTAGATGCCCACAATAAGAAGAAACTCGTCAACGTTTAGACCTCAAGAATGATGTCAAAGATATTCTTAACTTGACAACCCGAAGTGGCACTTGAATTCATCAAAGAACGTGGACGAGCTAACCTTATGTACTACATTTTGTACTAATTTCCATTAGCTGTATTAATATTATAAGTGATTATACCTTGTGTCAATGATCTGTACGAAGAAACACGTTTAAACTGAAAATCAACTTCATTCACAGATCCCCACGGCGGAGTTTTTGGTTTCGTTTGAGGACCACTGAGTTATACCAAATCTGTGATTGTCTTATATTGCTAAAGCTGTTAGGAAGTTCTCGATGGTTGGGCCAAGCTTCAATAAACAGGTAAACATAACGACATATATTTTATCTCATCAGGTAAGATGAAACGATATTCGAAATATGAAGAAATAACAATTATTTATAGTTTGTATTTGACTGGTCCCAATTTGTTCTGCTATGGATAGATTTACAGTAGTATGGAAAAGTTGTATCGGTAGAAAGTATCAAAATTTTCAATAAAACTCGTCCTCCTTTAAAATTTGATGAAAGTTTTGCATTTTGGGACGAAAAGAAAATAAATTATTGTTATTTTATGTGAAGTGACATCAATTTAACTTTCATGAGAAAATATTATTCATAACACCAGTTTCTCTGAGTTAATCTCCAAGTTTGAGTTTTATAGGTATCACATGTATCATGCTCTAGTTTCAATCCTGTTTCGATAGATCATGTGATATAAATTAAGAGTAAAATGTGATGAAAATTTCTACGTATCGGTTTACATTCACAACTTCATGTATATTCAAATCAAAGATTGATGATCATAAAATTAGTCCACGAGAAATACTTGTAATCATTCTCGCCTGTTATTGACACGTTCTGCACATAAAGAGAAACACAAAGTTCACGAAGAAATTGAAATGATATTAACTTATTTAGCATAGGAAATTATAAAATTATAAGTCTGTTGGAGGTCTTTTATTTCTACACCACATTAATTGTTATTTCTTCACATTCATGTAAAAATTCATAAATGTGAAGAATTCTTCATATTTCACTGAAACTTCTCTTGAAAATCCATAAATTTTTACAAACTGTTATATTCTCTGTTTTAGTTTGAATTTCTTCAAACCGTCATAATCAACACTAGACAAAATTTGGCATATTTCTATTAGTAGTAGCATATCAGTGCTGATCTCCTACATTACTAATACCTTCAATCGAATACAGTGGAACCTACGTTAACCAATTTTGTATACGATACGAGGTTTGTTCAGAAGAAAAGGTGAATTTTGAATTTTTTCTAGGAATATTTATTTATTCATTTATTTTTATTATTTATTCATTTCGTCCCCTTCAAAGGAATCCTTCCCAGATATAAAGCACCTATTCCAGCTCCTCTTCCAATCCTCGAAAACATTCTGAAAGGCACTCTTCGGTTTGGCCATCAGCTCGTTCTTTGATTCCACCTTTATCTCATCAATTATGGCAAAAGGCTTTCCTGTCATTGGTCTATTCAGTTTGAGGAATAGAAAAAATTCACCGGGAAGCAAATCTGGTGAATACGGTGGTTGAAGCATGGTTACTGTGTTGTTTTTGACCGAAAAATCACGAACAAGCGCTGATGTGTGTGCTAGTGCATTATCGTGATGCAATATCTATGATTTTTTTCCACAATTACGATCGTTTGACGCAAATTATCCTAATTTGTGAAAAAAAATGGGATAAGGAGAAGTGATGGAAGAATATTCTTGTAAAACTATGTGTATCAGATATTCCGAAATACCTGAGGTCTAGAAGTGAGATTCAACAATGATTCAACTTGAAAATTCTGTTCTTTTTATCTATAAATCATCATGGAATTACGGAATTGTTGACAGATTTTTATCAATCAATTGAATTACTGAATATTATGTTTCGTTAAGCGAATATAATATTGATAAATAATAATGGTTTTTATCATTAATTTTATTATTCAGTTACTAAGTGTGGTTTTTAGTTTCCAGAAATTTAATTTTCGTGAATTACCACATAATGTAATATCTTTCAGAATTGAACATTTTCGTTAAAATATGGATTGAATTGATAAAACAAAATATTGATAGATTCCGAAGTAAGATTCCTAATCAGTTGTAAGTTACATTACATTTTTATTAACAATGTACTCTGAAATATCAGATCAAGATGTTTATTTCATTTTCGATTATTATGGATTGTTGATTTATAAGTAAACTTGTCAATAGATACAAATAATTATAGATATAAAAGTGTATTGATTTCAATCTATTATTTGAAATTCAACATGCTTTGAGGAACTGCACAATATTGATTGTATCATGTCAAAAGCAGATGATGGTTTTTCATGATAAATTCGAAATTATGTCTCCTGATTTTCAGCAGCTGCAGGTTTCTCACTAGAAAACTGAATTTGGTTAGGTATTAAAAAATTTTCCGATAAAATTATTTCTGATAAATCTTGGAATAAATTACATTATTGTAGTAAATTGAAATGAGCAATCATTGAAGTAGTAGTTTTTTTCAAGATTTGAATAACGCCAATCACTAATATTAAAATATATTCTTTATCTTTCAACATTGCGAATTGACTACTTACACAACACTTCTTGGAACACTATCGAGTAATGATAGAAAATCAAAAACAATTCGATACACTGCACAAAATTTTAATACACTCAACAAATTTTTCGTGCTACAAGTGCATTATTAAGTGAGATGTTTTATTGAACTCTTGATAATGTGTAAGTGGCTCGAAACTTACGTTGAGTTATTGAAACGTAACCAGAATTTAAATTACAATTATGATGATTTTGAGAAATTTTTTATGCAGCTTCAATGAAATATTATATATATTTTATATAATGATAGCATATGTTAGAGTCCGGATACATCAAACTTCGATTTCCATAAATTGTATTTTTCATATTAAATCAAAAAAGTCGAAATAATATTGTCCTCGAATAGAGTTGTCCATAAAGTATTTATTGGTATTTAAATTGAGATTGAGATAAGATATAAAACCCTCGTATCTCTACAAAATGTTAAAACAAAACAAACAAAAAACTAAAAACAAAATGCTAAAACTTATTAGATATTTTTGTTGTGAAAAAACGCATATGCCGTTTATTAGAGCTTATACGAGGTCTGTTCAAAAGAAAACTGAATTTTAAATTTTCGGGAGTTATTTATCGAATTTTTTTTTTGTTATGTGGGTATTCATACGTTTCTCATATGTTGTCATTATTAGCTATTTTGGATTAGTTTCTTTTAAACAACTAAAGATGTCAGCACCTTTTTGTGAGTACCCAATAAAAAAAATTTACTTGACGTGAACATTGTCTAGGAACATAAAAATCAATAGAACCAATAAGGGTAGGTCAGACTATATAACCATGTAAGAGGTTATACAGAATAAAAATTGAATAAAAAACACTTGACTCAGTTACCCTGAATTATATTGTAGTTAGACAATTATTACGGGGTGCTGCCCCATTATTGAAGGATAAACTGCAAATTAAACTCAGTTTAACAATTGAAAAGCAACAATATAATTATGTGAAGCTTAATCAAATGTTTTTCATTCAATTTATATTACATTAATTTCCTAAATCGAATTCAAACTCCTAAAATAATAAAATTATTGCTTTTAATTAATAATTGAGTGATTCTTTTTTCGTGGTGAATGAATTGATGACGAAGAATAATATCATAATTAGAAATAGGATGTTTTCATTTTCGTAGTGTGAATATAAGAAATTTGATATAAATCTTCAATTCCCAATCGTTTTAAATTTTTAATGAAATATTTATTGTTCACATCGTTCATGAAAATTAATTCCACATTCAATGTAAAACGATTTTTGAATTATTCATTATTTCTCGATACTTTATACTCACGAACAACCGACAATTAAATTAATCATTTTGGTGATTTAGGGATTTTCACATATGTAACTCGGTTTGTTATTGTTTTATTAGTAAATCCTTAAGGTAATCATTTACGTTATTACAATTCCACTAATTTGTCTGGATGATGATTGAAAGTTATTTCGGGAATTACATTTCAAGATTCCGTGAGAATAACTGAACAATAATATAACCAAATATTCATTAAACTTGGAAGCGAAATTAATACCACAAGTTGAAATAGCCCGTTCAAAATAACCCTGACCGTTAATCTAACAACTGATTGGTCTGAAGAAGAAGAGCTAGCTTCGTATTCTTTTTATTTTCATTTCAAGGTTCAATGGTAGATGAGTATCAACTTGCAATTCCACAGGGATCAGTTCTGAGCCACAAAAAGTTTGAACGAGATTTATATAGTGTAGTGATGCACTTTTCGTTAATTATGACAGTGTTGAACATATAAATATACCTTCGCAGAAGTTATGATGAGCTTCTTCATCAACGAAAATAAATCGCGGCCCAGAGACCTGCTAATGCAATATTTCAATGTGTATACATTGAAAGTAATGTAACATTAACTCAAATGAGAATCCACAACAAAGGAGTTGATTGAACTCGTTTTCTTACAACAAACTTGAAATGGAGATTGATGCAGGTACTTTATATACAATCCGGTATCGCTATTGCAAGAGATTATTGTGACCGGCAATAATAGAATAATATTACTCATACTACATCATCTAATATAGTACATATAACGACGTCATTCCTTTCAAATCTATCAATTTTTTATTTGTAAACATGAGAGGGATTCCCGAAATACCTGATAGTTCTCGAGGTCAACTCCCATCAATACCAGAAATTTAACTTTCATTCATACGTCAATGATTTAAAGAAGGTAAAACACATTTTATTCTTGGACCAGAACGCATTAATATTAATATAAATCACATATTCCATAAGAATTACTCATCTTTAGTTTCGATTAGTTGTTATTCATCGAAAGATCCACATAAATGAAGGAAAAGAAATATGTAGATATTCTTCATCTACGAGAAAATTAATTCACATCATTTGAAAAACACAAATTGTCGAATTAACGAAACATTAGATGGTTCTACTGAAATAATTGTTGTACAACTAAACATAATAGTCTCATATAAATCCTAGAAATAATTGACGGCTCAAACTAAAACTCAACTAGAGAGAAATGCAAATGATAATTTTTGAATATGTTTTCGGGTGTTTTGATATATTTGTTCTCCAGTTTTGCTTCTAAAGAAATTGAAATGAACTCCTGATAACAAATATTGAGTGAAACAGTGAAACAGTCCTCTTAAAACAGTTTTTTTTTTAACTTGAAATTTTCAAAAATTTATTCATTCAATTTTGATTCCTCAATATTTTATAAATGGTAAGTTGATGATCTCCCAAATATTCTGTGTTAGTTTTCGCAGAAACACAAATAAAAATATCTTCAATATTTTAAAGAATCTTGAATAGCTACAGAAATTCCCAATTTTGTACACATTGACATTTTTCAATTTATATTTTAGATTTTATTATTATTAATTTATTACAATAGGCATCAAATCTTGGAATGACTGCTTTAATTGGTTTAGTATTAGTAAATTATATTACTGAACTTATGAACTATTAGAAAAAGCTCATCTAATTTGGTTTGGCTACTAATGGAATAAACTTATTTTGTTTTGACTTCATTTTTCATGATAAGGTTCTGTGAACAATATAATGTTGTATAAAATACCTATATAATTAAAAGCAATATTTTAAGCAATAACGAACCGTAAAAACGGAAAAATCATTTTTTTGTCAAAGCTGCGCTACAAAATGAAGCTTTGTCAAACTTTGGAATGAATAATTCGCACTGATCGATAATAATAATCGAATACCTCACTGAAACAAAATAATCATTTAAATTTGGTTCATTAATATTAATACCATAGTACTATATGCAATAATACTATTACGAAATAAAAAAAGTTTCATATCAATTTTTTGGATCAATATATCAAAACACAATTTTATTCGCATAAATTGAGGTGTTTTCATAGCAGAAAAGATAATATACTTCTTAAGCGATTTATAGCTTGTATTTTCGTCTGATTGAAAAAACAGGTTGCCAAATTCCAGTGATTATTTTTTTGTCATTTTGGTACTGCCAATCAGTGAAAATTCCTGACAATGAAAATTTGGAAAAAAATTTGTGAAATGTTGAGAAGAAAAAACATTTTCCGCTTTTTTGGCGGAAAAACAGAGTGTAACTATAATTTCAATATTAATTGTGAATTTACAATTTTAAATGAAATATATTACCTTTATGAATTGAAATATCCTGAACACAACAGAAACGTTATGAATTATTCAATGATTTCAATAATGGTCAAATAGCATAACACAAAATCACAACATTGTTTGAAGCCGCTACAAACAATCTATCACAAAATCACACGTGTGTGCTATGTCGAAAGATTGCTGCGCTTTGAATGGCAGCCACAACCGGGTTGAAACTGTTAATGAGAAAAAATTCAAAAATTGCAATATCTTAAAATTCCGGTCATCGCAATTCTATATGGGGTGGGAGATGATAGCTGGAATACCCAAGACGAAGAGGTGGTCATGGTAGAGCAACCAGAAGGTGGGATATCCTAATCGACTTTACGACCTACAAGTGATGCAGAGTCCTACCAGGTAAATACGAAACACATAAAACACACAAACGTTATGATGCATGTGGATATTTTAAATTGTGTTGATTTATTTTATGGAATTATATAACTAAAGGAATAAATGACACGGTAGTTTCGCATATAACTTAGTGAATAATAGTAAATTAAAATTAAAATACTTAATGTTTCAATAGGAAATGAGTTTGTTCCAATGTAAAGATTCACATAAAAATTTTCAATTTTTTCATGTTGTTTCACTATCCAATTAAGTTTCTGTAAAATTCCGGAGTACCTAGAGAGGAATAAAAAACACTTATTCTGGGTAAATGCGGCAAGGGACACTTTTCAGAAAGGCGTTTAAAAATAAGATTTTCATAAGATTTTCAGAATAAAATTTCAAAATAAAAGAGTCGTTTGAGAGTCGTGATCGAATCATCTTTGCGTGCCCTTTACTCCCAATTTGGGAAGTGATCATCGTTCATTATTTTTAAATTTTACTATGAACAAATTTTCAAAAATCTCGAAATCGTTTGAGTAAAAGAACTGAAAATTGTCCTGAATCATTTTTATGGAGTACCAACATTATACCCCAAGTGCAAATAGACAAATCTTTCGAAAACAAATTTTTCAGTTATAGGCAGCCTTCAATAATTAAATTTTATAGGCAGAATGTTCAGTCCTTAAATAACTACATGAGATAATTTGAGCCATAGGAGTATCAAAACTTACCTTTATACAATGAATATTACAGTTAGCAGATTAAAGATGGTGTGAATATTATTCCTTAATAAATACCTCTAGCAATAAATATCTCTAAATGTGACATAGTTTTTCCAATAAGAACGCATCTAAATAATCGATTGATGGGACAATTAATTTTTTGGGAAAATTGAATATTGAAATATTGCACTGAATATTTATGTATATATATATATATATATATATATATATATATATATATATATATATATATATATATTAAAATTTATTTATTGCCTGTTTAAATTAGTTTATTTTGAATGTTTTTAGCAATAACAGGCTTCATTTAATATGAAAAACTTTATTTTCGTTGACGTTTCGTTGTATATTACAACTTTATCAAAACTATGTAATAATAAATAATAAGAAAAGTATGTGATATACAACTGAACGTCAACGAAAATAGAATTTTTAACATTAAAATATATGTTTCACAGATTTTTAGTATCAGAAATAACATTTGTTTTCACATAAACCAATTAATATTCATATTCTGGATAAGTATAAAACTCAACTAATGTATATATAACTAATATATATATATATATATATATATATATATATATATATATATATATATATATATATATATATGTATATATAAATCACACTTATTAGAATCACCTGGCTTACCATGAGTTTTCAGAGGTTTCCTCATGGTGAAGAAAACTAAAACTTCCGAAGCGAACGCTAAGCCTAAATATTCCTCTGATACTAAAAATCAATATGTGAAACTACAAAAAAACTAATTTGATTTTTCTAAAAAATAAGTTTAACATTTTGATATATACCTAGTAATTCAATTATTCATTAGTTTCGACAAAGTTGGGATATACAACGAAACATCAACGAAAATGAAGTTTTTCATATTAAAAGAAGCCTGTTATTACTAAAAACATTCAAAATAATATATATATATATATATATATATATATATATATATATATATATATATATATATATATATATATACATTGTTATCGTGATGAGTAAATGTTTTTCCCATACAATATCCGTAAACTATATAAAATTATTTATATCAATCGTAAAATCACTTGTGCTTTCCCTTGATAAATTTCCCATTACATATACATCTTAATCAGCTTAATGTGATATCGCTTTGTTTGAAATTAGTTGTTTCCGTTATATTACTTTTCCGATTCATTAAAATCTCAACATGTAAATCTTTGACAGCTCGTTCATTGAATATTCAATATTGATAATCATTCAACTTAGTGATAGATATCATAAATACCAAACCCACTTAATTAATTGATTAATTTAAGTAGACAACCCAATTTCTCACGTATTTGTTCGTCTTACAATTGATCGTCATCAAGAATCATCGAAAATTTGCAAATTACTTTGCATTTGATATTGATTTTCAATCAACTTCATGATCTGAAATATGAGAATAAAAAATTAAATGTGAATTAAAACATCTGAATTGACCATCGCTATGGTTTCTTATACATTCAGAAATTATAAGAGTTTAAATTAAATATAAGATAAAATGCAAACACTTGAACTTTTGATTTACACTTTTATTGAAAGCATAGCATGACAAGTTTCGTCGTTATAAACGACTTCTTCAGAGCTAATAGAAAACTGCTGAATGTCTGTATATCATATCAGTATAATACCAGTATTCTATTAGCATCGGAAGAAGTAGTTTATTATGACGAAACGCGTCATTCTTGTTTTCAATAAAAGTATAATTCAAAAGTTCAAGTGTTTGAATTTTATCTTATATTTAACTATAATGAATTTACATCAAGTAAACGCCAATACCATTGAATAAATGTTAATTGTTTTGATTGTGAATATAATAATTATGCCACTTTTGTATTTGTTGAGAAATGGAATATAGAATTCAATGGTTTTTATCATTGAGCGTTTTCTTCTTTGTCTATATGTGAAATGAGGATTAACAGCGGCGGCGGGATTAGGGGGTTGCGAACAGGGCAACATCCGGGACCTCGCCCTTGCAAGGCTTTGCGTCAAGCAAAAAATTTTCAATTTTTTGTTTCTATAATTTAATGATTATTATATATTCTTTGGTATTATTGAATGTCACTGAAAAAAAGAATCTTGTTCTTATTGGTGAAGTTATTTGTAATTTGTGAAATAGATTTTGCTTGATGATTATCAAGCATGAAAAAATCATGACAAAGAGTTATTACAGACTTCGACAAAAGTACCCCGACAAAGTTGAAACTCAAAAATTAAATCCAAATTTGGCTAAATTTTAACCACTCTTGGCGGTCAATGTCTGTACAAAGTTCGAAAAACAATAACTTGTTTTGTCCATTCATGTAATTCTCTGTGTTTTTTCCAGATACGGGTCTGCCCTTGATGTTAAAAATTAACAAAATAGAAGGTTGTAGGTTTTGTTACGTAATTGTTTTTTTCTGGATAGATAATTGATACTTGTACCGTTTATACAAACTCATCTTATTATTTCAAGTTTTTATATAAGGAAGTAGTAAAATTATGGCAGCCTTGTTTGTTAGAATTGATTTTCATTAATTCATTCAAAACGAAAGGTGTTTACAGTCCAAAGATTTTTATGATTTCCTTTATTAGAAAAAACTTATTCTCGTCCATATGATTGTCAAGATAAAACACTTCGGGAGTCTTGCGTCAGAAAATTACGTTCGCGGCATGGGGAATCCACAACATTCTTTATATCTGGCACTAGGAATACGATTATCATGATTTTCACGCAGCTTATAGAATGAAACCGGATCTCAAATTCCATTTTTGGTTGTCTATACATAGCTAGAGAATTGAACTCGCAATATCTAGATCGTTTATCACTCTGAATTTATTTGCTATTTCGAATAGTATTCGGAAAAAAATTCATTGGAATGAGGAAGTATTTTGTAGATTTACTAAAATTAACATTTACCTTTGAAGTTATTTTCTGGAATCAACTACATTGAATAGGAATGGAGAAAAAACATTATTTATTCGTTAGCAATATTTCGCGAAATTTCAACAGTGAATGATTCCCACATGCTTCAACACGATATCTTAAATTTGAATCGGTGGTGTGAAAGAAATCTACTGACACTGAATATTTCTAATTGCAATATAATGTCTTTTTCTTGTAAAAAAGTATAGTTCCTTTCTATTACAATGAGGATAGTAATAAAATCAATAGATGTACCGAATTCAGTAATCTAGTGAACTTTCGATACAAAATTAACTTTTGTTACTCACATTGATGATATTGTTTCAAGTTGTTACAGAACATTAGGTGTTGTAAATGGCTCTCTCATCCGAATCAACTATGCTTCTATACAATATACCTTAATACTTTCAAAACTAGAATATGCCAGTGTCGTTTGGAATCCAGGATACTTGTGTAATATAAGGAATTTTGAATCCGTGCAAAGACGATTTTTGAAATATTTATGATTTTGCTCCGAGGGTGTGTATCCAGAACGAGGTATAAATAATGTGACCATTTATTCTTTGACTCAAAACGGGACATTAGTTTATTGAGGTCAAATAATAGGTTGTCAATGAAAGAGAAACACTTTTTTGAAGTTATTCAATCAGAAAAAATTTGTTCATTCATCAAAAGAACAAATTTTTTTGAATATAGTGACGATTTCAAGTAAGAATGTCACTCTTGCCACGTTTTTTATATTCACCTTAATTATCAACATCGCCTGAAATTTGTAACTGGGTTTTCTCAAATGTCCACAATTTGTTCATAATAGAAAATACTCTTTCTACTGTAGCATTTGTAGCAGGCAAACATGAAATATATTCAATTACAATAGAAACGTTTTCATGCTTAATATTGTTTCCTTGGAAACATTTGAATTATTCAATTCCGTTAATTTTTGCGAAGTAATGTAATTAGAAATTAATGAAAATTTGGTCAAAAACATCAACGAGTCAAAAAGATTCTCGTGAGTATCTTTTTACAGTCAATATACTAATTTTCAATTAATACATCCAGAGATTTTTTAATATCTTCCCATGTGGAGACCTTTTTCAAATCTGCCCAATAAAATATCTTCATTTCTTTGGTAAGACAGAAAGTCCATTGCTTGTTTTATAAATTTCTGTATTCGTCCTTTTCACTAATTCTTCATAGATATCAGTACCACTATCTCTCAACTTTAACATGAATTGAAGGGCCATAAATGGAAGAAAATTGGTTTATTGAAATTTGTTTGTTTCTGAATTAAATTGTGCCCGAATTGATTAATTTCTTTTGCAGCTTCAACCGCTAGCTCGCGTCCGGTTGGTGCGGGCGTCACATCACGGTGGCGGGCAAGACGGTGACCGGCCGTTTGCCACTCAAATTTTCGCACGGTTCCTGAAAACGGGACAATTTTGCGTCCCATAGTTCATTTCGGGGACACCGGGACTAGTAATTGTAAAAAGGGACAGTCCCGTTTAAAACGGGACGTCTGGTCACATTAGGTATAAATCATGAGTTACTTACTACAAGATTTAATGTTTCACCACTTGAAACACGTAGGAAATATTTGAGAATAATGTTGCTATACAAGCTGATAAGGTTTTCTGTTGATTGTTCTTTTCTTCTTTCCCTCATAAATTTCCGAGTCCCGAAAATATATTGTAGAAATATGAACATTTTTATCCACGTCTGGCTCGTTCACCACTTCATAAAATTTGTGGTGACTTTGAGCCTTTTCATGACGTCATCGACATATTTGCATGCGTGCCTGGTGATATGAGACGAACTCTCGCCTGACTGTTTTTTAGTTATAAGCTTTTAGATATTAGTTTTTCCTGTATCTTGTGGGTGAGCTTTATCAACATCGCCTGAAATTTGTAACTGGGTTTTCTCAAATATCCACAATTTGTTCATAATAGAAAATACTCTTTCTACTGTAGCATTTGTAGCAGGCAAACATGAAATATATTCAATTACAATAGAAACGTTTTCATGCTTAATATTGTTTCCTTGGAAACATTTGAATTATTCAATTCCGTTAATTTTTGCGAAGTAATGCTATTAGAAATTAATGAAAATTTGGTCAAAAGTTCAACGAGTCAAAAAGATTCTCGTGAGTATCTTTTTACAGTCAATATACTAGTTTTCAATTAATACATCCAGAGATTTTTTAATATCTTCCCATGTGGAGACCTTTTTCAAATCTGCCCAATAAAATATCTTCATTTCTTTGGTAAGACAGAAAGTCCATTGCTTGTTTTATAAATTTCTGTATTCGTCCTTTTCACTAATTCTTCATAGATATCAGTACCACTATCTCTCAACTTTAACATGAATTGAAGGGCCATAAATGGAAGAAAATTGGTTTGTTGAAATTTGTTTGTTTCTGAGTTAAATTGTGCCCGAATTGATTAATTTCTTTTGCAGCTTCAACCGCTAGCTCGCGTCCGGTTGGTGCGGGCGTCACATCACGGTGGCGGGCAAGACGGTGACCGGCCGTTTGCCACTCAAATTTTCGCACGGTTCCTGAAAACGGGACAATTTTTAATAGTTCAAAATAGTTCATTTCGGGGACACCGGGACTCGTAATTGTAAAAAGGGACAGTCCCGTTTAAAACGGGACGTCTGGTCACATTAGGTATAAATCATGAGTTACTTACTACAAGATTTAATGTTTCACCACTTGAAACACGTAGGAAATATTTGAGAATAATGTTGCTATACAAGCTGATAAGGTTTTCTGTTGATTGTTCTTTTCTTCTTTCCCTCATAAATTTCCGAGTCCCGAAAATATATTGTAGAAATATGAACATTTTTATCCACGTCTGGCTCGATCACCACTTCATAAAATTTGTGGTGACTTTGAGCCTTTTCATGACGTCATCGACATATTTGCATGCGTGCCTGGTGATATGAAACGAGCTCTCGCCTGACTGTTTTTTAGTTATAAGGTTTTAGATATTAGTTTTTCCTGTATCTTGTGGGTGAGCTTTATCATCCTGCCCACAGAGTTATCGTCCATATGTATTGTTTGTAGGTATATTATCGGTTATATTATTATATATTATTTCTAATTTTATTTTACATAAGTTGTAAACTATATTGTATCTTTCCTACTCAGTAATTGGCTCAAGCTGTTGAGTGGTGTATTTCTAAATAAATAAATGGATAAATATTTAGAATACATTTTTTGTTACTATAACTTTCTGGATTGGCTTTCGTGGTGACTTAATGTTTGCGATGTTGCCAACATTTTCGGTTCCAGAATTAGTAGGTATTTCTATTTTCTGTGTCATGTTTTAAATTTACGGATAAGTGAATATTGAAGTTGATCGAAAAGAATCTCTTGGTGAAACATTTTTTAATATATTAAATAAAAACAGTTGGCTTGGTTTCATAAAATTTACAATGAATACTTGTCAATTGTTTCCTCATTGTCAAGTTGTAATTAACTTGATTAATAGTTATTATTTTGATTATTAATCAAGTTAATAAGTAATTAACTTGATTAGTGATTGATTAATAGTTGAATTGTTACCCCCATGGGGTAACGGAGTGTTACCCCATTCTCAAAAAATAAAACAGGTTAAACAAAATTTGAAAGTTTTAAAAGTTAAACTTTTGAATATGGGTAACACTCCGAAACAATTGTCAAGTATTCGTTGTAAATTTTGTGAAACCAAGCCAACTGTTTAATACCTACAATTTCAAAAGAATCAAATGAAAACAAAATCGTTCAAATCGTAAACGAATTGGTACAAAATGATTTTTTCCGCAAAATGGTTTTAGTTAGAAAAATGGGATTTCAGTATTTGGATTCGACATTATTTATATTGATTTTACACTGAATTCAACAGAAAATTACTTTTTGAAACTATCAATCACACTGTATTAGGATTAGTTACGAAATTACAAATTGGTGTTGCTCTCAAAATTAACAGTGAGTGATAATTGTTGTAATGCACTATTATGCTACCTGCATTCAGGCAATGTCTCTCTAAACACAAAACTTTATTAATCTTCATAATACTGAACTGAATTCGATAAATATTTTTTTAAAATAAATTTCCTTTATTGTAGACCGGAACTATTCATTTACACTCAACAATAAATTTCGTGGAGAAAGTTATCTTAATCAAGATATTCAAATTTAAAAATGTTAGAAATAAGTAATATTTAGAAAAAATAAAAATAGGAATAGGAAAACAAATTTCACACATGCATCAAAAACTGTGATTGTTATAGGAATTGCTATAGATTCCTAAATGATTTGTAGTGTTAAACATTTTTATTATAATTGGGATTCATGATTCGAACTTATAATTCAAATAAAAGGAAGATATATGTATATCTATACATCACCGAAGGGAAATTCCATCATGGCTTCTAGAAGAAAGGCTATATATAAATATGAGCACAATTTTTCAACACCACAGTCGCTTCGAAATGAACATTTAGCTATTAACTGTTTTGAGTTTAGCACGTCTGGAACTGATTTTTATTGCCATTTTATTGGTGATTATTGAAAATTCATAATATCTACACTAACTGATTTTGAAAATTACTGTTCATTATCATACATGTTCATTTATACGTGTACATATTATGTTACTTATCATACATTTTTATATATAATTACGAATTTAATGAATATATATATATATATATATATATATATATATATATATATATATATATATATATATATATATATATATATATATATATATATATATATATATATATATATATATATATATATATATATATATATATATATATATATATATATATAAAGAAATTGCGCAAAAAACCGGGTTAAAAATTTCTTATGATAAAACCAAACAGATGGAACGAAAACCAAAAAATAAATCTGCTCTTATGACAAAACATGGTGAAATTCCACAAGTCGGCCATTTTACATACCTCGGAGAAGTTATACAGTTCTCAGGTTTAGTTACCGAATAAACAGAGAATTACCAAGCGCCAAAGGGGCTACAAGCTAACATGGGCGTACTATAACAAAAAGTGCATTTCGAGAGGTGCCAAATTGAGGCATTATAACACAACGAATCTTCCGCAATCTACGCAAATGAAACAATGGTTATTGATGGTCATTCAAGAATGAGAGAAATATAAAAACAAGAACGGAAAATTCTTCAGAAAAGTCATTTTCGCGTAAACTAAAAGTTCAAGTGTTTGAATTTTAGTTTCAATTTTATATTCAATTATAATGGATATACATCAAGTAAACGCCAACACTATTAAATATTATTCTTGTATATTGAATGCTGAAGAGAGTTGATGTGTAAAGAACTTTCCATTTCGTCGTTTGATTTTCGCATAATTAATTTACCCGTCACATGTGAATGAAACTTTCTTCAGTTACAGCTTCTGCAGGAGGATAACTACAAAGTTAAAAAATACCAGAAAGATTTTTAAATATATATCAACTAAAGGCCATCGGTACACTTAATCTTCATTTATTATTCTAAAAAATGAATCTGGAATTGAGGAAGCTCATAGAAGTTCAGCGAAATATTGAGGATTCAATTCTATTATTTACGGACTGCATTTTTAATCAAAATATTAAAATAAATCTTTCAGAAAGCTGTCTACACGAATGTCAACGAAAACACAACCTATTACTCTCGAAAATGAATATTAAGTGATTTCCGAAAAACATCGAAACTTGATGAAAAGAAATACCAAACCGTTCATCCTATTATGGGATTCTTCAGTGGCACGCATCGAAACAATCAAGTTTCGATAGTTTTCAAAAGGCAACTAGTCAGTATCTTCAAAATTAGACGAACATTCATCCGTCAACTGAACACGTGAGCTCCCTCTAATGAAGAAACGAGTTAAACTCTCTCGAGCATGGAAGATCGCCTTCTCATGGCAAGATGAACATGAATAATATTCATGTTGTTGAATATTATCGTGAAACAATAAGCCAAGAATTTAATTTAATTATATATATATATATATATATATATATATATATATATATATATATATTTATATATATATATATATATATATATATATATATATATATATATATATATATATATATATATATATATATATATATATATGGATATCAAATGTCAAACTTAATTTTTTGAAAAATCAAATTAGTTTTTTTGTATATTCACTTATTGATTTTCAATAAGTGAATATATTAAAAATATATATAAAAGTGTAAATATTCCTCTGATAATGAAAATCAATAAGTGAATATACAAAAAAACTAATTTGATTTTTCAAAAATTAAGTTTGACATTTGATATCCATAGTAACTCATAAATTCAGTTATTCATTAGTTTTGACAAAGTTGTAATATAACAACGAAACGTCAACAGAAATAAACTTTTTCATATTAAAAAAGCCTGTTAATGCTAAAAACTTTCAAAATATATATATATATATATATATATATATATATATATATATATATATAAATATATATCTTATCAAAAGAAGCCTGTTATTGCTAAAAACTTTCGAAATAATATATATATATATATATATATATATATATATATATATATATATATATATATATATATATATATATATATATATACTGTTACGATCATTAGATTAGCTAAGTTATTCATCAAGATCAGAACACTTGCCAAGGATGTTTTTTTTTTTATTTCACTTTCAAGAATAATCAAGAGGTGAAAATTTTGAATGATGTTCAAAAAGTACAAATTCGCTTCATAAAGATATATTGAAAACGTAGATTAAATTAGTATATAATTTGGTTTTTTCTTCAAGCAAATTAGTAGAGGAATTACGAGAATTAC
Source organism: Henosepilachna vigintioctopunctata (assembly GCA_030704895.1). Lineage (NCBI taxonomy): Eukaryota > Metazoa > Arthropoda > Insecta > Coleoptera > Coccinellidae > Henosepilachna > Henosepilachna vigintioctopunctata. Next base: position 1,303,564 of record JARQZJ010000093.1, read on the forward strand.
ACTATCCATTCACTCCGTCACTGATTGCATTGTAAGTTCATAGACAGTGGTAATGAAGAAAAACCCATTCATCAAATATCTTATTTTAAGGTGTGATAAATTACCTACCGTAAAACCGATGAATGCCTGAGAATTTATAATTACTATAATTAGCTGTCGTTATTAAACTGAACAAAACTATCCATAATTGAACAATCAGAATTTCAGTGACTACTAGATTGATTGAAATAACTAAATGTCAAATAAGTAAGGATGGAAGTAATGAAAAAGTCTCTTCCTTTCATTAAATCATAGCAAGCTTATTTAATTAAAAAATAATTATGTTGAAAGCTTATGGTATTAATTTAGACCAAGTTTATTTTCATTAATATATTATTAGTTTTAAATGAAGTGTTACAATATGACTTGTGATTTTCATTGGATAGATGTTGATTTTGAAAGTTGAATACAACAATTTCTGTCTAAACCTCAAAGCAACACAAAACTGGTATTCCCATGAGAAATATCGTGTAAAAAAATAAAAGTAACTTATATTGTTACTTAGTTACCTCATTGAAATTTGCATTCAAGAGCAATCGGTCCATATATACAGTAAAATTCATAGGTGAAGTTTCAGATCCTTAGAAATTAAAACAGGAGTGAGACAGGAAGAAGGCTATCAACGATCTTTTTCAATATCGTGTTATTGGAAGAGATAGTTAGGGAATGATAACATCTTTTAAATAAAGCTATCAACGATCTTTCTCAATTTGGTTTTATTGGAAAACATGATTAGGGAATGCTAACATCTTTTAAATAGATATCAAAGAAGTGAAATGATTGGTTCAGCCAAGTGTTCCTCTTCCGGAGATAATATTATCCAATACAGGAAATATAGTCAGGAAAAGAATCTCTTTTAGTCATAAAATATTTTGAAATAGGTTGAATACTTCAAAGAAATTATTTACTACTAAGGATTACACCGAATCGCCAACGAAGAAAAAAGGGCTTACAAAATATCATGGACGTACTATAATGAGATCCATATCGACAGGAGCGAAATGAAAATATTATAACACAACGATTCTTTCAGAAGTAGTTTTCTCGCCCTCAGTAAGAATTCTCAGTAAGGATTTACTGTCATTGGAAAATGAGAAAAATCGAAATTCAAGAACAAAAAATGCTTTAAAGGTTTACGGAGCAATAAATAGGAATTGCATCTGATGAATACACCTCAGAACGAACTTCATCCGAAAACAAATAAAATTATGGAATAAACTAGAAAACGTCGAGCAAAATTTTATGATTAGCATATCTACAGCAAGAAAAAGCCGAAAACAACAGAGGAACTACTCGATATAATAGCAGAGAGTATGTTTGGCAGAGAATGATTGAAATATGTGCAAAGGAATCTACAACAGATCAAACTAATATGGAGGATGAAGCGTTGTGAAAGGTAAAAAAGCGAAACACCTCAAAATTCTAATTTCAGACTCGAAATGAAATTATATATATAAGACTTATGTATTTCATTATCGAATATATCGAAATATCAACTCACTATTTCACTTTTTCATTTAACCATTTTTCAATTCCATATATTTATTTTCTGACGAATACAATATTTTGAAGAACTCCCGTCAATGAACTGAATGAACAATAACAAAATTTCAAATAGCGTTAACTGAAAGACTATTATTCGTCACGAATTTTTTAAGGAGAAACTCAAATTACCTTGAAAACAATATAATTATCTGTATTTCTACTTATCAGAAAACTAGTTTAAAATTGAATTTACTGAAGTTGTGTATGACTTTATTTCAAAGAGGTATTCTTCCTATGAGCTTGGAAAAATACGTATATAGCAAGAAATTAGAAGTGATAAACGTTATGTATGTGAATCAAAAATTAATAATAGTTTATATTGTTGTTTATTTGGGTCATTCAAAAAGGACAAATAAATAATTTCAGTTTCGTGTAATATTGATATGCTACAGTGGTTTACTGTGAATTCGTTTCAGAAGGAACAGTTCATTTTTTGATGGATTAATTTCTTCATATCAAACTTGTAAAATTTCAAGAATTCCTCTTGAAAACAAAACTCAAATTATTATATCTTTGAACTTAACGTAACACGAGTAACATCATGTGAAATAACTATACAATATAGAAAAAATTAGAATAGAATGTGAACTTATAACTTATTTCAGACTTTCCGTTATCTAAGTAATCTGAAATTTTGCTGTGGAAATTGTTCATTTTATTTGGAAAAAAGTTGTCATAAACATATGTGAATTACCGTGTCGTTAATGATATCACGAGTGTTTTTTTAGAGGTATAGAACTTTAAGTTGGCATTACTGTTGAAGATGGCGACCGATTAAACAACTGAGAAGTGATTTATTCTCAGTTTGGTTTGGCAATTAATTCATCATGAATAGACTCACGCTTGAACAACGCCTGCAAATAGTGCAATTTTATTTCGAAAATAATGGTTCTGTGCGGAATACGTATCGCGCACTACTTTGTTTAGCGCTGAATCGCACTTCTGGTTGAATGGCTACGTCAACAAACAAAACTGCCGCATTTGGAATGAAGATAATACTCAAGTGTATGTCAAAACACCGTTACATCCAGAAAAACTGACTGTTTGGTGCGCTTTATGGGCTGGTGGAATCATTGGTCCGTACTTCTTCAAAAACGATGATGACCAGAACGATACAGTCAATGGTGATCGGTATAGAGCCATGATTACTAACTTTTTCATTCCTGAATTGAACAACCATGATGTCCAGGAGCTGTGATTTCAACAAGACGGCGCAACATGTCACACAGCTCGTGCCACAATCGATTTATTGAAAGACACGTTTGATGACCGCCTAATTTCAAGTTTTGGACCTGTGAATTGGCCTCCAAGATTTTGTGATTAAACACCGCTAGACTACTTTCTGTGGGGCTATGTATAGTCATTGGTCTATGCGGATAAGCCACTAACGCTTGTCCATTTGGAAAACAATATTCGCCGTGTTATTGCCGATATACGGCCACAAATGTTTGAAAAAGTCATCGAAAATTGGACGTCCATATTGGACTACATCCGAGCCAGCCGTGGCTATCATATGCCAAAAATAATACTTAAAATGTAATGCCACAAGATTATTATCCGAATAAAAAAAAATCTTGTCAATCGAATGATCCATCGTTATTTTATTGCAATTTAAAGTTCTATACCCCTAAAAAAAACACCTTTTACAAGGTTTTGTTAGAATATTGTGATTTTTTATAATAACAACATGAGGCTGATGTGTACGGAAAAGCCCCAAGTGAAAGAGAATTTCAGCAAACCTTTGGGGCCAATCTTTGGATCACCAATATTGACGATTACTTCACGGCCGACTTTAAACTGCAGTAAAATAAATATTCACAATTCAGTTAACAACCAAATTCATTTTTACCTTAATTTGAGCGTAGACATTATTACCATTAGTAACCAAATTACAGTGAATTAAGACATGTTACTAACAGTAATTTTGAATGGAAACAAGTTGTTGTACACTGATTCAAGTTGGATTTCACCTATTGACTTCAATTTGGATAGATTGTCTCAAAATAGAAAATAGAAAATTCGTTGATAAAATACAAAGATATTCCAGACAGTGTGGATCAATCTTTCACATATTTAATCGAGAAAAGTTTATGTTATTTGAATGATATAAAGAAGATAAAAGGAATATGTGCTCAGGAATAATATTTACTAAGTTATAAATATCAATAATATTTTTTATCCGTACGGAATATACAAAGAGAGTTGAAATAATGCTTCAAACTTTGGGAACAACCGACTAGGAGAGTAGATCACCAGCTCGATTTTGGCAACACCGCCAGACTACGCTCTTCATGGCCTGTTTGAAGGCGGCCGTGCTTATTTGCTTCCATTAGACTAAATTGGTTTTTTTCCTTACTCGTGTATTGATTGGTATATTGATATATATTTTCATTTTCTCAAAAATAATATTCTAGTTCCTTCGAAAGAAATATATATATATATATATATATATATATATATATATATATATATATATATATATATATATATATATATATATATATATATATATATATTCGAATGGTGTATATAGTAATTATGATTTACTCCTACATATCTTTCAGTAGATATGTAGGAGTACCGTATGGAAATATGGGAGTACCGTATGGGAATTTTTATAACGTTTTAAACAATCTCAACATAACTGACCCCTAATGTCACCTTGGCTCAACGCTTTGGATTTTGCACTGAGATATATTTAAAATCGTAATTATTAATACGTAATTTAATGAAATTTAAAATATCTACTATGATAGATTCATTGATTTCATTGGATGCATCAAATTCTAAAAAAGCATTCCGAACTACTATCAATTTCTGCATATTATAGGATCGACTTAATGAAATAATATTTTCTATGAGAATAGGTACTAATTTTAAAATATTTTCCATGTTTTTGCAGCATCGCACATAACACTTAGGTAGTGAAGAATACCAATTCAAGGATGTCGATCACATGTTTTCGCATTGTGTAACAATTTACTTTCACTGATCACTTTGATCTTGACGCTGAATATAAATCATTTTATTTGGAATTAAATCATTAGATACTCTTTTAATTGATTTGGAAGTCCGTTTAAGTTTAATCGGATAAAGTGACAAACCATCTTATTTTATAATATTATAAGCGAATCGTTTTGCTACTAAAAACACACTAGAACGTTTCTAAAGGTAATTTGTAATAATATAGAGACTATTATATAATGTATTATGTGGAATGTATTGGTTGAATTTTTTTTTATAATTCCATTGGGCAAACGCCCTTTTGGCTTCGACTTGACTTGATTAGCCAGCAGTTATGATAAATTATAAACCGAAAATGTAATTGAATATAAATTTAAATTCAAACACTTGAACTTATGATTTACACTTTATTCACTACATAGCATGACGCGTTTCATCGTTACAAACGACTTCTTCAGATGCTTACAGAATTAATTATTCTGTAAGAATTATTTTGTAAGCATCTGAAGAAGTCGTTTGTAACGACGAAACGCGTCATGCTATGTAGTGAATAAAGTGTAAATCATAAGTTCAAGTGTTTGAATTTAAGTTTATATTCAATTATAATGGATTTGCATCAAGTAAACGCCAACACTATTAAATATAGAAAATATTATTATAAGGATGAGTTCTAATTCCAAACCATTTCCTAAAATAAAACCACAAATAAACAACAACGCTGATATTTACCATTTTCAAAGGATTGACAAGGATACTGTGCGCCAAGGAGCTCTTCAAGACTACTTTTTTCTTCATACACAAACCATAACTAAGTCGCGGTAAGAAAGGTATTAACATTAGGAAGGATACATAAGGAAAATCATCGTAGATATTAGATTTTCAGTTTAAGCAAAATGATATATTCCAATAATAATTCGTGAACCTTTACATCAACAATGGTCAACAAAAAATCCAAATTAGATGGTTGATTAAATTTGGCGAGGGCACTTATTTTTACTTGTAGCTCAAATGATCGGTATTGGATTTCACTACACGAAATCAGAATGTGATTTATAGATCTCACTTCTCCACAGCTGCATAATGTGGAATCCTTCAGACCAATTTCGTGTAGGTACTGCAGACATAATACATGACCAGACCTTAGACGAGATATAACTCTAACAGACACTCAAAGTCAGTATAACACCAAGTAGTTAACATAGGAATTGGCTGATTACTTTTATATGTTGAACCATTAGAATGAGATTGATATTCAGCTTCCCATTTATTCAAAACTAACCTCTTGAAATGGAGGAATAAATCAGAATAAATACATCTCGAAACCTCAGCCAACTTATTTGCCGCAGATTTAGCAGCTGAGTCTACGAAATCGTTTTATCGAATACCAACATGAGCCTCAACCCAGAGAATTTTTACTTCAATATTAAGGTGGCTCAATCGCTGTAAAGTATTAAGAATATTTTTATGAATTACTGATAAGGATAATGTAATATATATGAGATTATTAACCTCAATTTTATTATAAGTAATGGACAAGTGTTAGCTTTTTAAAATTTGAATATTTTATTAGTGTGTATTTTCGATGTTCGTGACACCTCTCTCGTATATTACTCACCTGTTGAAGAGTTTTCTCGGTGTGTTTTTTGCTCTTTACCACAGGTCAAATCATCCTTATGAAGGACCGCATTTGTGTCCGAAATATAGATGATAGATTGAAGATTGTGTGTTCTTAATTTCGCCCCTACTGCCGAGTACCCAAATATATATAACATATGTTTCATAAACATATGCTATATAGACATATGTTTCGTTCTGCAAGGAACTCGTCAGTCGCACCAAATATCCAGATATTTCATAAATATATCATTTCCTTATATATATATATATATATATATATATATATATATATATATATATATATATATATATATATATATATATATATATATATACAAGGAAATGATATATTTATGAAATATTTGGTGCGACTGACGAGTTCCTTGCAGAACGAAACATATGTCTCGCACTTACATCAGATGTGGCATCGATTTCAATATTTCTCTAACATTTATCCCTTGAAGGATAATGGAGGCATCACATCGTACACGTTCACATATCTAGCTCAACTATAACATTCTTTTGGTTAATTTTAATTTTTCGAATGAATGTTCTAGTGTTCATTTTTTATATATATATATATATATATATATATATATATATATATATATATATATATATTGAAATTGATTTATTGCCTGTTTAAGATATTTTATTTCGAAAGTTTTTAGCAATAACAGGCTTTTTTGATATGAAAAACTTTATTTTTGTTGACGTTTCGTTGTTATATTACAACTTTGTCAAAACTAAAAGTTTTGACAAAGTTGACAAAGTTGTAACTTTGTAGTTGACAAAGTTTTGACATTAGTTTTGACAAAGTTTTTGACAACTTTGTCAAAACTAATTAGTTTTGACAAAGTTGTAAAATAACAACGAAACGTCAACAAAAATAAAGTTTTTCATATCAAAAAAAGCCTGTTATTGCTAAAAACTTTCGAAATAATATATATATATATATATATATATATATATATATATATATATATATATATATATATATATATATATATATAGTTTCAATACTCTCGTGCTTCGCCCTATCAAAAACACAATATCAACTATATCAAGTGTGGTAGAGAATATTCTGTGATATAATCTTCAGTGCGTAGGTACTTTCAATGCATAGAATACTCGTAGAAATATTCACACTCAAAAATTCATATTTTGTATTCCGTTGACAATATTTGTGTGGATTTTATACGAACTATTTCGCTCTTTAGAATAGAAATTCCATAAATAGACTAACTGTGAATCACGCTTTATATGCATGAACTTCGACACTAATCACATTGACCGCTAGTAATTTTCTGTAAAACAGCCGTAACTAATTTATGCGGTATTGGGATGAAATATCTACAAAGACTGCCATCTTCGTATGGAAATAGGTACTTGAGTTTTTGTTGAATTCGCCCCCGAAATGTGGAAGATTACGAACGTACAACTAACGAAACTTTCCGAAATAGATAGAACATAGATAAATTATATCAATTGCGTAATCTCTTGGCGAAACATTGTTCAATATATTGAATAACACTTGCCTTGGTTTCACAAAAATTATATCAATCTTTATTATTTATTATTCATTATCATTATTATATATGGAGTTAACTACAGTTAACCTTTTGAATATGGGGGTAACACACCGAAACAATTGTCAAGCAATTAACATAATTTGGAAACAATTAATATTAAATGTTAATAATTAACATTTTTTGAAATCAAGCCGAGTGTTTTTATTCAATAGATTATATCGGTTGATTAATTGATAGTTTATGATACCTTATAGTAACTCTTTTCTATAGCATCACTTTATATTAATTAATAATGATAATAATCTTTATTTAAGGTTCTCGTAATACAATTACATAGGTAAAACAACTAGTAACTATTCTAATTTTGAGATCTATATTGTCAATTATGTTGCCTAAACAAAGATAATACATTTTCTCACAAAGACCGTATCCTGTGGTGAGTGGATATAAATTATTATAATTATATAAATTTAAACAACATTAAAGAAGAATAGAAGACAGAATAATCTGAGGTTGAAAATATATCCTACAAATATATCTACAGAATAATCTGAGGTTGAAAATATATCCTACAAATATATATATATATATATATATATATATATATATATATATATATATATATATATATATATATATATATATATATATATATATATAGGATTAAATATAGGATTTTATATAAAGGACGATATTCTACATGTGTATAACATTCAGATGTCATTCTAGATTTCATAATTTAATTTGCAGTATAACTACGGAGAACTATTAAAAGTTGAAAGTTATGCTTTGGGTTATAATTGAATTTTATAGTATGAAATTCGAAATTTATCGAGATTTAAAGATAAACCATAATTCATCAATAAGCTCAATAAATTTCATATTCAGGAATTCTTTTTATACAAGCCATCTTTTTCAGTTTATCATATGAATGTCATACAACTTTATTTCGCAATAAATCAATTATAAATATATAAAAACTGTCGATTGTAAGTTTATAGGTTTAAGTAGTGGAACACATTCACTATTGAATGATTTAGAAATTTTCTATCAAGTAAACAATGTAGTTCCTGGAATATATAATAAGATGCAAATATTTCCAGTGATGATTTGCCATTACTTATTGTAATCCCTATAGAGTACCTGATTAATTTACCTCGTTATGAAAGAACTGAAGAGATCTTAGACATTAAATCGATGAATATAGTAATAACAATAAATACCTGTAACTTGTTTTATGGTTAATGACGTATGAGGGAAACCCGAAGAAAAAAATTACCGAATTTCCAAAATTAGGGATTAGCTCTTACATATACAAAATAGTTTTGACGTATTGGTTTTTTGTACATGTTTAGACAAACCTTCACGCTAGAAATGATTGTTTCTGTAGTAAGTTTATAAAAATCTAGTATTTACTTATATTTGAGGTCAAGAGCCGCAATTTCGAGGTCTTTGGTAGGAAATATCGGTAATTAATGTGATTGATTGAAATTAAGTTGTGGTAAGGATTTATTTTAGATTCATGTAAAGCCATACTTGGCGTAAAAAGACGGCGTGTAAGTAAAAAATAAACAAATCGACATTCTATTTGTAGCACTAGAAAGGGAATTTAAGGGGTTAAAACCAAATGAACATGAATTGTTAAAGAACAAATTTTCCCAACAAAAACGTGACAAATCATACCAAAAAAAACAAAGAACGAAATTTTCACAAAAACATCTATAAAGTTACCAGTTCTCTGAATTATACGAGTAGATGAATAGACAGAATTGTTAATTTTTGAATGAAATTATTCGATAATTCAGAATGTCTGCTGAATAATTTCAATTTCATGGAAGATTTATGAACTAATTGAGACATTTCAATATTCCCACAATATGGGAAACTATAAAACTCAATATTTCAATTAACTGAATAATATTTACAATTTTGTATACATACTCATTTTAAAAATTAATCGGAAAAAATTTCAATAAAACGAGATTTTAATGAAGTGAAAAAATTCCTCAAAGGAATTATCTTTAACATTACACACATCTTAATGATGAGTAAACGGAGTAGGCTGTAAACTGAACTGATATCGGTAAAGAATATAATTAAGAGTTGTAAATATTCAAGATTAGTACAAAAGAATCATCGAATTTGAAGAAGCTGTATTTCACAGAAATTGCCAACATGTCATTGCACATCGTTATCATTTTAAGATCATTGAAATCGTCATGCGCCTTATGAGATACAGGATATTTTATACGAGTTGAATATTGATATTTTGGGTAATCTCATAGAGTGCTAGTGTTATAGAAAAGTGTTTGCGTAATGTATTCAAAATGGGAACATACAAAGGTTTCCATTGACAACAAATTTTTGGCTGTCAATACTTTGTATAGTTTAGGATAGGTACGTTTTGTTGCTAATAATATAGATGAATTTGAACATTCTGGTTAAATCACAAACGTTTCACAAGAAATAGAATGAATTTAGTAACCTTAAGATAAAATTTCGGATATCGGCAGAAAAATCTCGAAAGTCAACTGAAAAAGTCTTCAATTAAGTACCAATACATATAAGAAACCTTCCAATGAATTAATTAACATTTGTTCCTAATAAACAATATCCGCATGAGATAACATTTATTCAATGTTACATTTGCAAAGCCTCAATTGTTATTTATAGCTATAAGAAATTTTTAAATTTATCTCAAATCTTGTACAAATTATTTTATAGTGTTAACTATAGGTTTTAAACCTTTCATTTTGAGAAATGGTTATAAAATACTCTATATAAATATAATATTCTATATAAGCTTATAAAAATACCCTATATGGCCATAGTACTGTATTTATATGTTAAAATGTTTTTTCGTCTTGTCACTACTGTTTTGCAAATATTTAGATGTATTATGGTTTCATGCCCACTTGGGATTTTGTGTGACCTTTTCAAATCACTGGAGTCAATAAATTAATCTATCTACGCATGCACTGAATTCACCGAGTAGTGCCAAAGTGCGGCAGAAATGTTTTATGTTTTTATACGAGCAAGGTTGTGCAAGGTTGTGGATTAAAGAGACATGACGGAATTAATCCTCTAAGTGTAAGTGAGATTCTTCGATAAAATCGACCATTTCAAACCACAAATTCACTTACTACCTTACTGCACGTAAAATAGACCACAGACCACTTGTTTATAGCTCAGTAGAGGATGCGGTTGATCAAGTACGTTCGAGATAAACCACCGTCAAAGGAGCGTAACGTGCACTTGGTATTCCCCAGCCCACCTTGCACTCATAAACAATATATATTATTATTATTATAACGATTGTTCCCCATGAGGAGAGCGATTGAACTTGAATTTGCAAATATTAGGACATTTTGCTTTATCTTTTTGGCCTCCCAAAAACGCTTCTTTCTCTCTGAATGCTCTTTCTCTGTTCATCTGTCCATTTCATTCCAGGTTGGCGATTTCATTTTTGCTCAAACTTAAAACACGTGAAACTCAATAGCCACTCTGTTCCGCATTTACTCTTTATAATTACATCGAGTAGCTTCTGCGGTATTCTGGACTGTTTCATTCTGTAGACATGCGCATAGAACTTGGCTCGTCGTTTTCTGATTTCTTCCGTTATCGTATTTGTCTATTGATGAAGTTCATTCTGAGGTCTTTTCATCCAAATACGGTTTGCTGAGAACTTTCCGTTCTTGTTTCTCTATTTCTCTACTTCTTGAATGACCGTCAATAACCATTGTTTCAGCTGCGTAGATTGCTTCTGGAAGAATCGTTGTGTTATAATGCCTCAATTTGGCGCCTCTCGAAATGCACTTTTTATCATAGTACGCCCATGTTAGCTTGTAGGCCCTTTGGATATATATATATATATATATATATATATATATATATATATATATATATATATATATATATATATATATATATATATATATATTTGAACCAAATAAATCATTTTCTTTCTCCAGTGACATTTTGGGTCCAAATCTCCTTTATGCCTACGTAATAGTTGCTGAAATACAGCTTTCTTGAACTTGACAACTCTTTCGTGGTTAGTTGCAGTTGAAGTTAAACTGATAGATACTTGATAACTACCATAAATATAATTAGCTTTGATGTTTACGACCGTTACTTGATGTGAATCCTTTTCGAATTAAAAATGGTAAAATATAGATATATTTTACCATTTATAGATATTATACTATGCTGTTCGAATTAATTGGGGCAAACATTTTTTTTTCTTCGTTTGAGTTACTGTAGTAAGTATGTGAGTACCAGGGTGGCCCAAACACCCTCACACCTCCTTGTTCACTACATGAGGTGACGTGAGTGTTCGACCTTGACCATCATTTACATTCTGACCGGTTTTACCTCGCCAGCAATTCAGTTGTGAGCCTACCAGTGCGACATTTGGTGGTGTCAATTTTGATACGTGCTGTATTGTCTTGTCCAAAGATGGATATCACTCCGAGGAAGTGTTCCAAAATTATCGCGCTTAATGAACACACATCAATGACTTAAGAGATATAGCTGAAGCTATTGGTGTGGGAAAGTCCAGGGTTTCGAGAATTTTAAAAACATTTGAAGAAAGTGGCTTATCGTGTCCAAGAAGAAAAAGAAACTGTGGTCGCAAACGCAAAACTATTCCAAGAACAGACAAATTGTTGATAAGAAATAGCAAAATTAATCCGAGAAAGACAAGCACTGATCTTCGAAGGGATTTAATGGTGTGGAGGTGAGAAGCTTAACTGTGCAAAAATGACTGCTGGATGTTGGCCGTAAGGCAAGAAGACCAAGAAGAAAGCAACTGGTTACCCAGAAAATGATGAAGAAATCTTCGGCATGGGCCAAAAAGTACCCTGCGTGGACTGATGGACGACTGGAAGAACGTGGTTTTTAGTGATGAGACACATTTGTTTGTTCAATGGTACGAATCAAGTGTTGTTAGACGAAGTGATGGGGAAACTTTGCGGCCTGATCACATCCAGCAAACAGTAAAACATCCTTCGAAACAAATATTTTGGGGTTTTTTCACAACCAATGGCACTGGACGATTAGCTCCTATAACAGGGATGATGAATTCAGTGAAATATATGGAAATATTGCGCACCAGGACTGTCCCATTCATGGAAACGTTTGATGGATCATTTCAGCACGACCTGGCTCCCTGCCACAATTCCCAACAAGTGCAGACCTTTATGCGTGAGAATGAAATAAAAGTACTCGATTGGCCGGGGAATTCACATGATCTCAATCCTTTGGATTTGGAGTTCAAGAAGTTATTTCTGCGAAAGGAGGACAAACTTCATTAATATGAAGAATTTATGGTATTTTGTATGTATTTACTTCATCAAAAGGTAAGTTTTCGAAAACATTGTTTTTTATCCTTTGTCCCAATTAATTCGAACAGCATAGCAGGTATTTTATAGATATACAAACTCGATTATGATTGTTCATCTTTATAAGATGAGTAATTGTAACGTCTTTTTTACCATTATATAATTTTATATAACTACAATTTATATGTCCTTTCACAAACATTTAAATTACGTATCGTCTCATTCATTCAATTATTCATCAAAAAAGTTTCTTGCTGGAGAACAAATGGCTGAAAGATATCGATATGGTTCGAGATCTCGTGAAAATTAAATTTTATTAAAGTTTTTTGTTTGGGATCCTATAAATATGCATAATTAATGAAAACAATGGCTTACTCACAAAAAAATTGCAATTAATATTTTGATATTTGTACAAAAAAAAACAGAACTATAGATACAATGGTACAATAAAAAAAATCACATTAATTATCAAGTCGACATAGTCATTTTGAAATACCTCAAGTGTTTTTTAGTGAAGGGAATCTAAAGTGAGAAGGCTCTTTCAGTAATAGATAGGTCATATCATATTTCATTAACACTAAATACATCAGCTGGATGATGCGATCCTTGAAGTAATACCTGAACTAACCTTCACTTCTAACGAATTAAGTTTTAATTATAATCTACTGATGAATGTGAATGTAAATATGAATTCAAATTCCGTGATAAATCATATAATCTCTAGAGCATAAAAATGACATAAAATGGATCATAACAATTATATCCAGTTCGTGACTTTAGCTGTGTTTTTCAGTATTAAACAGTGATATTCTATAAAGCGATATACCTATTGTGGGTTTTCAAGGAAACTTGTGATTTTGGAAAAATAATTCTCGTAACATGCATTCATAATTAACCCTCGTCATATTTTTTGACGTGTTATTCAATTTATTTCCAGAATATTCTTGAAATTTGGTTATTACTTTCAGCTGAAATATTTATATTCTTTAGCATCCTTGCATTGTCCTGCTATTATTACTACTATTGATGTAGTGTGTAATGATGTAATGACAGAAATGAATTAAGATATGTGAGCATCCCTTATACACACGTTCCCTCTTCAAAAATCATTAAGTTCTTCAAAAATAATAATTTAAATATAGCATTTTCAAGTCACAGTAGATTGGATAGAATGATCTTTAATAACAAATTGTCCGAATCCGAGCCAATGAAGAAGTCTGGAATTTATAGATTAGACTGTGAAGAATGTAAGTCGTCATATGTTGGCCAGACCGGAAGATGTTTTGAAACTAGGCTAAAAGAACACGTAAAAAACGGACAATCTGCTTTTCGGGAACATCTAGAGTCGACAGGACTTAAGATCTCAAGTTGTTTTAAACCTAAGATACTTCATTACTGTGAAAAAGGGATTAAAATGAACTACCTGGAAGCCATGGAGATAAATAAACTTCAAAAATCCGATAAGTACGATCTTCTTAATGACCAGTTAAACCTAAACCATTCCTCGCTGTTAAATCTCTGATAATTTGGAAACCCCCACCTCTATGACGTAATTCAAGGTGGTCCGAACAGGTTTGCAAAATATTTATAGGTTGTCTTTGTAATATGTATTCATTCTTGATAATGCTGTAAAAGGCGAAACTAGTCGAATAAAGAATTGTTCAGTCAGTGATTTTTAGACAAGTTTTTATTATTACCTCTCATTTAAATATGAACTATCACAGAGTAGATTCATCGTCCATTGAATTTATTTGTCATGATATTATGAAAAAGAATCAAATAAATATTGACTATCATTCAAACAAGTATGTGGATAGGATGTAAACAAGAATGTGGATAGGAGGAAAGTTCAGAAAACATAGACCAAAATAAAATGAAAGAAATGGAAGACAGACATCAAATTTTAAGAGACTATGTGCAAGTAGGTGCTCATCACAAGCTCTCTTGGAGGTTTTCCTACCTAACTGGAAGGAAAACGTTTCCTCCTGAGTAAAGTAAAACTAAGTAAAAGGCATTTTTAGAAAGAGTGTTTATTGAGCAGACAGCAAAATCCAACCCTCAATATCATATATGCAGTCAAGCTTAGCATGCTACTTATATTAGATCAACTATATTTCGTATCCACTGTGCTCATATTATGAAATACAAAATCGGCGCTAAAAAACAGTATAGTCAGGCAACTAACACTGATATGGCCTTTGATAGGTACCGACACACCTGTCCAGACTTTAATAACTTAAAATTAGTCAACATTTTAATATAGGTAATACAAATTTGGCCATATTTTGTATTGATTTGCCTATGTTGTATGTCTATTCTTATTTCAGTCATATTCTCGCCCGAATCTGAAGAATTTTCTAAGTGAAAATTTCTTCAGTAGCATTTTGCGCTTTTTTGTTAGGGGAAATCTTATGGCCACCATCGTGTGCTGGTGGCGTAAGAATCTTTTTGGATGGGTGAAACCTCGTGCATTAGGATCACCGACATGTTTATAGCAGTACGTATATCTGTAGCTAAACAGCTGACGTATTGTACTTAGATAAATTTCTTTTCTTTTTCTTTTCGTCTTACCATAAATCTATTCATATTCTTTTGAACACAATAAAATAATTGAAAGTACAAAAGTATATTTCAAATTGATGATGACAATGACACAAACAATGAAATTAGTGTTAAAAATACATTGAAATTTATGTGATTACTATTACTTTTCATAAATAATATGATTGTATATTAATTATTATTTCAATTAAACTGTAGATATTTATATTTTGTCAGAATATTGTACAGCCTGTAATATAGGTACCTATTTGAATAATAAAAAGTCATATAAGCATGCATATAATTGTTGCTCGCTGTGTCAATAGGTAGATGTGAAAAATAGATTTATGTTGATAATTTTAATTTAAACTTCGTGAAATTTCCAAGTTTTCACTTCTATCCACAGTCCATATGAGCGCCAACTTTTCATTGTTTTTCTCACTGATATCAAGCTGTAATTTCTCTCATAATATCCATCCAGTTTTCGATTTCACTCTTGAATACGTTATATCTTCTTATATTTCTGAATTCAAGTGGAATCATTTCGTAAATTCTTGCATTTATCTTGCCCCACTATCATCTTGTATATAACTTTTTTCATGCGGTCTCTTATAAATGATATATTTCCTTAGTTAATAATGATCTTAGATATATTTTCTTGTTAGTTTCCCCATCATAATAATTTTCATAACAGAGATTTTTCGAATTCTAGAGTTCTCTAAATATCACACACATTTTGAAAATTGTTTGAAATTTTCTCGTCCGAAAATTCTACGGGAAAGATTTTCGAGTAGTACCGCAAATTCTTGGAAACAATAAGTACCTCTTATCTCTGGAAGAATAACGTTCAGTAACCAAACATGTGCATTACTGAGATTTGTTAACTTTAATGCAGTACTGCTTTCAAGTATGCTGCCTCTTGATTTCTTTGTAATAACAATCGAAGATCGCTACATTTGTCGACATGGATCTGACAAGCCATACGGACTAAATCCTCTAGTAGATTATTTCGTAATCAACTTTATAATGTTGATGACTTGCGAAATAGGATAATGACTGAGTAAAACTCAATTAGAAATGACCCTGGTATACTTGAAATACTTCGACGTTCAGTGATGAAAAGTTCAAATTCTTGCATTCAACACGGAGAAAGTCATTTTGAACATTCATTGAAAACTAAGCAATTTTTACTGAACAATTCTAAGCATATTTTTTGGAAAATAAAATGTGGTAGCGTTGCTTGTTTTCTTTGTTCTATACGTTAAACTATCATAATATCTCTGAATATACCGTGTATTGAACCTTGGAATTCTTTTATTATGAACAGCCTGTGTAATAAATAAAACAGTACAGCGAAATCAGTAACTATCAGAAATTTACTACTCAACAGCCAATAAAAACTGATCGATGCAATTTTAAGACTATTCTTAGTCTATATAAATGGGGGAATCATGCTTTAAAATCATATAGGGGTAATAACAATATTACCCAACAGGCAATAAAAATTGATCGATGCAATTTTAAGACTATTCTTAGTCTATATAAAAGGGAAATCATGCTTAAAAATCATATAGGGGTATCTATCGCTGATTGGGTGTCGTTCAGAATTAAGAAAAACAACTGCATCAACGTTTTGGGAAGCTATGCTGAAAAGAAAGCACATCTTTTCATCATCAGTAGCCAACCAAGATTGAGAAATTAACGGATTTTTTTCATTTTTATTTATTTGATCTCATGTTTTTCTAGTCTCGTTTCGAAATTTCTCGATGATATTTGGAATTTTTCAATAGCTACTTACTAAAATTGAACTACAAATCGCTATATAGTTTTGGTCAATCAAGGAAGGAAGGAATTGCAGAATAAAAATGTAAAACTCTCGAAAAGTATTCCAGTTAAAATGAATTTGAAAGACTTACTGAAGAAATGGAAAAGTACAATACGCAAAAATGGTTCGAGTGTAGTCTGTTAACCAAAATACTGAATGAGAATAATTTTTATGATTTGACTCTATCAGGCTTGTGGTATACATTGTCAACAACAAAGGGTATATTGAAGATTTTTCGAAATTTTTATCAATTTTTAACTTCTCAATTCTTTAAAAGTTCCTTGAAATTACTTATAGCACTCAATAATATATTTAGTAATATCAGTAGCCTTTTACTTCAACAAGATCTCAAATTAACTCAGTAGGTAGAAGCCAACTTAAAAAATGTTGAAATAATTGATATCTATATTAAAAATTGATTTCAATAGTTTTATATTCATTTCGATAAACCCGAATTACCCTAATATTAAACTTGAAATTTATTTGATGAGTATATAATCTATATAAATTTCAACAACTTACCTCAGTTACAAAACAAAACTAACCACCGATCTTTACACTACTTTCTGAATACTGACAGAAAAGCAATTTCCTTAGATTATCTTTTTGTGGAAGATTACAGTTAATTACCATATTATTCTACGAAAATCTATATCTATTTGGATAATAAATCTAACTCAAGCTGAGGTAATGTTAATCCTTGGTATTATGACTTGAAAAAGTATCAAAACACTTTCATTTCAATGGAGACTTAGCTGGGTTTTCCAGCTAAGCTATTCTATTTTTAAATACCTAACCATACCGCTTGTATTAATATTGTTACTGAATTTTAGCTGAATAGATATCCAGTACCGGTTTCCATAATAAGTTCAATTCACCTATTGAATGCATTTTCAATAAACTTGATCTAATTAGAGCTATTGATTAAACAAAACGATGAAATTTATATCATATAGAAGCTATATTGTAATTAGTAGAGGAATTTTTTCACCAAATTCATTTATTGAAGTGTTTATTCATTTTGAATAGTTAGCTCATGCTATTTATTTATTCTCAATTTGACTAATGTTTGATTATTATTTTTAGGCTGTTACGAGTTATCATATAGTTAGTTGTTAGAGATTTGCTGCTAGCTTTTTTTGTTATTGAATAAAATGTATCAAGCGTATCATTGTGTTACATTTGAAAAGAATGCTCCAACGCACATTCAATATTGACAGTTCAGTAAGACTCCGATTAACGCTTTTATTTCAATCCGGGGATTCTACGAAATTGAACACTTATGAGGTTATTACTTGGGGCACTTTCGACATATAGATATAATCAATCTCTTTATGATGACCACTACCAATGAACTCATTAGGTTCGAACACATCTGTTTAGATTTTAATAAGTTAAAATTAGTTAACAACTTCAACATATAAGTTCGATAAATAAATTTTATCTATTTTGACGCATGTCATAAATTCAGACTTTCCTAGGTCAATAATTTTTTCAAACCTAAAAGCTCCAGATAAATATAATGAAAGATAAATATAGTAAGAGAATTATCAAAAAAGGAATTTGAATTATAGCTTGGATTTTATTTCATGCTTATGAAATGATGTATATATTTGCTTAACGTTTGTTGTGAATATCGTTATCTTATTAATTATTGTCAACCAAAACATTATTATTACTTGAGATTCACAAAGCAAATGTTAAATAATTGAAATGGCATAAATATTATCTTATTTGGCAAAATTAGAGTAACTACTATCTCCTTGAACTTACTCTGATTTTTATAAAATAATAGAGACGAAGCGCCCAAAAAGACTGATTTAGATAGCAATCAAAATATATATATTTTCAGTTTTTTTCTGCATTGTATTTAAAACTGAATTTTTTTTTTAATATTTCACTTGAAAATGAGTTCTGTATTCAACGCTACCTCTTGAAACTAACAGAAATATTGAATATAAGGTTACTTTCCTTTTAATTAATCTACCTATGAGACTATACATTTTAACAATGGCACAAGTACAAATACAAAAGAGTAATTCCATATAATTATGTAAAAATTGAATGTTTTATAATGAATTACATAGTATTTCATATATTTATGTAGTTAACTTGGCTCACTATAATCATTTTTAGCCCTTGTACTAAAAATTCTTGCAGTTTCGCAAATTATGTCAATATTTTAGTTTTTCATGCTCAGCACAAAACAGCATTGGATTTCCTATCAACTTCTAATTTTGTCTATTCAAGATAATTCGAAAATTGAATAGTTATTTGAGCAACATATAAAAGTTAAGAGTATAATTTGCAATATAGAAGGTTTTCTTGTGAAAGAACAATTCACACAAAATATTCTTGGTGAATGAAAAATACATAAAATAATAGAACAATATTTATTAACAAATGTGTAAAAGGGTTTTAACATATTACAACAAGCTCTGTAAACAATGAACAAGACTTCACTAGGGGCCAATAACAGATCATGTTATTTTTCACAAAAATAATTATTTCACAAAATGATAATTTGATATATATATATATATATATATATATATATATATATATATATATATATATATATATATATATATATATATATATATATATATATAGCTTTCAATTATAAACACAGGGGATGCTCATTAGTAATTAGGGCAATGAATAACATATTAATCACTATGCAAGCGCGCATCTTGATATTAAAAACACAACAGTTCAGATGAAAAATGTAATTGGAAACCAACCTAAAAACTGTTATACATGTTCAAATATTGAATCAAATTTTCATCTTGTTCAATACGTTTCCAATTTATTAACATCCATCTCATTTAATACGCGTCACTCAAATTAATTATTCGCAAATATTAATTAACACAAAAACAACGCATATAGTGTATTCATTAATTGGATTTTACTTAAATGAAATTTATTGAACAAGTTGATTTTACATTTTTACGAAATCAACAATGAGCAAAAAGAAACTTATAATTTATATTAATAAAGCAATTCAATTAGGTTCTTAGATAACGCAAGAATTGACTCAAATAAAAATAATAAATATTCTCTTCCTCGCTAGATGAGGTGTTAGCTAGTATGTTCAATTAGAACAGATCACAAAAAATTCTATGCGAGCTTTAACTTGTGCAGGCCACAAGTTAATATAAAAATGATGCAACACATTGAAAAATTTCAAAGTATTGTATCAAATTAAAAAAATTTAATTTAAAAGTTGTACCCAAAATATCATACAAGTTTATTTCAATATCCAATGAATAATGAATATCAACTTTAAAGAATAATGTCTAAATAACAGATAATTTATCACATAATTTGGTAAATAAATATTGTGCGCATTTTCAACATGTACTAAATTTTGCCATATAAAAAAGTTGGAATCTATAATGAAATTGATGTTCTATGGCACACTATCAAATGTTGAACAAGAGTATTTTTTTATTATACAAAATGAATAACATATCACACTTTTTATCTCTGAATTTTAAACTGAATATTTCACAAGAGCACTTTTCTTAAATTGGAAATTGAAGAAATTTTTATTGTGAGGACTAATCAAAAATTTCAGATAGTTCACTGTTTGTATCTTAACTAGATGAAGAACAGTCAATAACTGATAAAAAATATTTGAACACTAAAAATACAAAAAAAATATGCAGCAAAGCTCTAATAAGATTATACAGTTATAACATTACAACTTTAAATGCATTTGACAGTTCCTTTTAGAAATCTAAATTATTATGAATTCAAATTGATTTTACATTAAAACTATACCAATTCGAACAGAAAATATATTTGAGTATATGATCAAATTGAAAAATGAACGCTTTCAGAGGTATAGTCCATTTAATCAGATACAACACCAATGGTTTTCATTTTGAAAAAAATATATCAATAGTGAAAAAAATTACATACAAGAGACAAAAAAATTTCGTTTCTAGTATTTATATCATCTTTTTAAACCATAATTAAGTTAATTTGGATA
The DNA here is from genome assembly GCA_030704895.1 of Henosepilachna vigintioctopunctata. Classification (NCBI taxonomy): domain Eukaryota; kingdom Metazoa; phylum Arthropoda; class Insecta; order Coleoptera; family Coccinellidae; genus Henosepilachna; species Henosepilachna vigintioctopunctata. The sequence continues at coordinate 1,324,969 of JARQZJ010000093.1, forward strand.
ACAAAATATGAATGTAAATTCAAAAATTTTCAAAATACAAAAATAGAAAATATTTTTAATATTCTAAATCCTTGTAACAACAAAATGCGATTCTACAAAGAACAATCATAGATACTACAACCACTGTAACAAAAAACAATTCTCTAACAGATGATATATTTACTAATAAACATACATTATTACTGAATAATATAAGTTTTCACCATAATGGTTACACTTCTTTTCAAATACATATCGATGTATATAATTTTTTTCTATCAGTAAAATTTATGATAATTTTATAGTGTAACTTGCAGTAAGAATGACAAATATTTGATAATTGAATTATTTCATTATAGTTTGATTGCATAGATAAGTAAAAGTGTAAACACATATTTATTATATTGCAGATACAAGTAACATCTTCAATATGGAAGATTATGTTACGTATTATTAAGTAAAAGCTTGAAAGCAGCTTTTAGAATGTGGACATTGATATGCTTTCCTTTGGGATGAAAAAGTTAAAGTAAACGAAATTATCCAGCTCTACCACCATAACTATTAAACTGAAATTTATCAATTATGATGATTCTGTTAATTATTAAGGAAGTTATATGAACTTAAATTTTATTCCATTTTTGTGTTGAAGTTACAGCAAGATGCTTTTGAGCATAATTTCAAGACTCTTCTTTAATTTGTCTATCATAAATTGAACCATTTTCTACAGAAAATAAAACAGTATTGACGTCTGTATAGTGCTTTGGACTTATATGGAACATCTATAAGATAAATTTTATATCCCAATGTAATAATAAATAATGTAGTAAAACTTTTGAGATTCTATTTGAAATAGAGATTTGAGAATATTGAATGTCATTAATATTCAAATATTTTCACAAACACTTTGAAATACAGTGAGTTATTCATTTCTCATTAGTTCATGTAAAAAATTAATTTAAATTGGTCCTTAAATATTTACCATGTGATAATGACAAAACAAACATTTCAACAACTCCAATACTTGTGCAACTCTTTTATAATTTAGTATAAAGTCTTTGAATACTGTAAGCGTGACAGAGTTAAAGAATATTTTATCAATATATTCATTGGAAAGACCAGATGCGCTTTTAAAGTATTCAAAAAATTTGTATATGCACATAGAAAAATATTTGAGAAGAAAAAAAGCACTGATCTCAAAATTTTGTAGAAAGCAATTTATAAAAAGTCAGTCAATCGAGTTAGATACTAGTGATAGGGTCCAACCTGCCTCAAAGTATTTTCTATCTGGTTAACGTTAACGTGGCCAGGGTTTGGCTTCGGTATTAGAATAGGAGCAAAAATTAAAAGAGCCAATCCGAGAATGTGCAAACACCAATACAAACTCCTGTAACATAAGAAATGTACATGAATATTTCCCTTCATGAATTTACTATAGAATATAAAACCACATAATGTTGATTTGGATTTATTAATTTCATACTAAAAAGAAATGTTAAGCTAGTAGTTATAATGAGTCAATATAACATTATAGTCAAGTAATATTTTAAATGTTTGAAAAGGATAAATATGGTATATAGCAATACTTACATGTATAATTGAAGCGAAGGACCAAGTTCTAACAAGACAAATGAAAATGTGATATAGGTAATGATTAAACGAGTAACTATGAAGGTAAGGACATCATAAAAGGCTTTAAGTTCATTTGTCTTCAGGAAGAAATGTCTAATGTGCCTTCGTCCCTGAAACAAATGTGCCATAATGTGATGGATGTCAACAATATATTTCTAGAGTTTTACAACCGATTTAAAATAGGTAATAATCTAAATACTAGAAAATAAATGTTTTCCTTTTCAAATTCGTAACAAAAATTAGTGATAATGTGTTATAAACAGATTTCAAGTATAAATATCTTTTTTAGATAGATGAGTTTTTTTACTAAAGAATGATTTAAACTTTAAGATTGATCTAGCATAACAGTAAGTGTAGAATATTAGAAAGTTTTGGAAAAATATTGAAATCGATGCCTCAAGATGTACAAGACAACTGTTTTGTTCTATAAGCAACTCGTCAGTTGCACCAAGTCCATCGAAGTGAGGCAACGTTTTCAGATCTCCAAGCACCCTCCTATGACACCAAGTGAAATTTCAATCAATCAATCAATCAAATAATTTATTTCCATTATGCATACATTTAAAATGTGTGGAAAGCGTCAGACATTTACAAATCACAAATAATGAATTCAAGAAACACTAGGAAGATACCCTTCTAAAGAATAAAACATATTCGTCAATATATACCTCCTCAACTTCTGTTTGAAACAAACCGTGCTCTTCGCCTCCCTGATGTCAAGAGGCAGGTGATTGTAGAGTCTTGGACCCATACAGTTTGCAGACTTTCTGCCTATGTTGAGACGTTGGAATGATACGCGTATATCATTTCTGGCACGTGTGTTCTTCTCATGTATATTTTTGTTCTTGAGAAATTTGTCCCTATTTAGGTGAACATATGTGCTCAATTCCAACAAAAACAATCCGAAAAGAGGTAGAATCCCATAACGCGCAAAAAGACCACGGCAAGAGACTGTACTGCTCATGCCCTCCATAGAACGCACTATACGTTTCTGGCAGATGAATACATCCGCAGCACCTGAGGAAACTCCCCAGAAGCAAATGCCGTATCGCAACCTCGATTGAATCTCTGCATTATAAAAAGTTATTAGTTGCGGCAGAGTTAAAACCGTTCTGAGATTTCTCATAAGATATGATTGGCTCGAAAGCCTACCACAGAGATCACCACAATGCTTCTTCCAGTTTAGATTTTCATCCATCGTTATTCCGAGGAACCTGGCATACGACACACTAGATAAACGGTCGGCGTTTATGATCATTTCAAATTTATTCAATTTTTTTTGTACACTTCCATACTGGATAATGTTTGTTTTTGAAATATTCAGTAATAATCCATTATCATTGAACCAGCTCAAAACATTAGTCATATTTTCTTCACATCTGGCTCTAAGTACCTCACCGGTCCCCGAAACAATAAAAGATGCATCATCCGCGAAGTATGTATCGCAAATGTCCTCACCAACCACATTCGTTAAATCATTCATATATAATATGAAAAGAACTGGGCCCAGTACCGACCCCTGCGGCACCCCAAGCTCAACCTCATCCATCCTCGAACCTGCAAAAACCATCTCCCTACCATTGTTATGTGGTACCGAGACAAACTGTTTTCGTCCCTTCAGATACGTAGCAAGCCACCCAAGCGGCTCTCCCCTGATACCAATAGCCTCAAGCTTCTCCAAAAGCCTCTCATGTGAGACACAGTAAAAGGCCTTGGTCAGATCGAGATAAAGACCCACTGGGCACTCGCCAATCTCCATCGAGTCGATTATCCTCTCAACAACACGACCAATTGCCATGGAAGTAGAACAGCCTTCACGAAAACCATATTGGTTTGAAGTGAGTATCTTGTTTCGTTTGAGAAAATTTTCCAGCCTGGACAAGAAGGCGTACTCAAATATTTTAGAGAAACCAGAAGTCAGTGCTATTGGACGATAATTTTCCTTCAGCTGCCTATCATTCTTCTTAAACACCGCCACAACTTTGCTCAGTTTAAGAGCTTCAGGAAACGATCCGGTCTCGAATGACAGATTCAGGAGGTAGCTGAGTGGTAAAGATATAGCATCAGCCACCCTTTTGAGAATCAAACTAGGCACCTCATCAGCCCCAGATGACTTCTTGGACTTAATTTTTCCTTTAAGAATATCATTCACTTCCTGTGGTACAACAGGGACTCGGTTATCGTCCTGTTTATCCTGGGGTTTCTTTGTGACTTTTGCATATTCGACACCAAGTCACGTGGTGACTCTATCAAGTGCCTCTGAAAAATATTCGCCACAATGCAAGGATCAGCAACAGTAGTCTGATTCAATTTTAGTTTAATGTTATGTGTTGAATTTGTGCGGTTGCTTATTTCTCTTGCAACTGCCCACGCAGCCTTCGATGGGTGATCCGCCGTTGTAATAATATTCTGGTAGTTTAAATTATGAAATTATTTTATCATCTGAAATATTTTTCACTACCGCATTTGAATTTTTATTCGAATAACCCCTTAAAAATTTGGATAACACGATTTAAATTTGATTAATAAAAATTTTTCAAATGTTGTTCCCGTATTTATAATCTATATTCATTTTCTAATATTCTAACCATATGCTTATATGGTTCATTAAATGTGATTTCTTTTTTATCATTTATTCACTTAAGAATTTTCACTTACCACTCTAGCTGCCGCCGTGAATAAGGCCCCACTTGCAAAGGTAATATAATATCCGGGATAAAATCCGTGCCATAAGGCCGACAAACTAAAAGTCATCACTGTGGGATATTTTGTTGATCGTTCATAAGCTACTGTCCTGAGCCAAACATTTGTGCGTATATTCCAAGCATCAATAGTTTCCTTCAGATTGGTGCCAGTCTAGAACACATAAAACATGTCTTCACAGTAAACGAAATTCATGATTACTTCAATACGTTTTAGACAAAATTAGGTAGATTTCCATGTGCCAGAACATAGTATAAGTAAGAACTTATATCTTCTTGTCTCTGAAGATTAATAATCTAGGCAATAAACAAAATCCACAATTTCAATTATTGCTTACGTTTCGCTACATATCGAATCATTGCTTTGTCAAAACCTCGAAATAAATAATCGTTAAATTATTTCCTTCATAATACAACTTACAGCGAGTATTAATATAACTCTCAGCGAGAACAGAGAAATAAATCTTTCAATTTCAAGAGTCGCGTTTTTCGCTGAGAATATCAATATTCAGATAATATATCGACAGACAAGAAATCCGAAGATATAATATATATATATATATATATATATATATATATATATATATATATGTTTTCATTATATCATATATATATATATATATATATATATATATATATATATATATATATATATATATATATATATATATATATATATATATATATGTTTTCCATATCTTATATCTTCATAAAAACCCATTTCTGTTTTATTTGTATGTTATTTAAGAGTCTGTAGGATACTATTTATAATGAACAAATACCATTAACTAATGAATAATAATAGTCTAAACTAATAATTATTAGTTTTGACAAAGTTGTGATATACAACGAAACGTCAACAAAAATAAAGTTTTTCATATCAAAAGAAGCCTGTTATTGCTAAAAACATTCAAAAAAATATATATATATATATATATATATATATATATATATATATATATATATATATATATATATATATATGTGTGTGTGTATGTGTGTAAATATATTCTTTTTAGGAATAACATGATCGTAGTTTAAATAGTGCCTATTTTTAGCTATAAGTTGAAGCTTTTCAAACGATTTCTAACGAAATAACAATATAAATATTACTTAAAATTCGAAAGTCTGTTATTGTTAATAATGAAGATAAAATAGCTAAAAGTAATAACTATCGAAAAACATAAACTCAAAAGCCAAAGAGTAAAATATCACAAAATGATTCGATTAAGACATGCGAAATAGAAAAAGTAAAACAAATAAGGTTTTATTTTTATAATTTTCCATAGAGTGGAACGAATTCAAAAATACAAGCGTTTAGTACGATCAATCTTAAATATTTTTCTATAATCGTTGTAACCATTCACATCCAAGTTATGCACTGAGGAAACTTTATACATAGACTTGAATTGATTTTCTATCGGCATCAACGCTTTAAAATGCTGCTTGGCTAGCGCATGTTTGTTGAAAATATGATTTATGAACTCCTCTTCATACACTTCTTCCAGATTTTCTATCTTGACGTGAGCTTTTCCTTCCTGTAATGTGAGTAAAATGCAATTCCACGGTGACCAGTCGACATCTTTGCGCCATCTAACTAATCTTAAATTATAAATATCTTTGCATTCTGAGACGGCAGAGTGAGCATGCCAAATCTGAGTAATCAAATGGTAAATGTCTCTATCTTGCAAAATGTACGCAACAGACGATGGTGAATTATTGATTCGTTCTGAACGTCTTATTTGAGTCAAGATAAAACGATACGGAGACAGATCTGCCCAGGGTTCTTCCGTTCTATCTAGCCATTTACAAGCATTGCACATGCTGATCTTTTCGGTACGCGCATTCAATCTGAAGAAGTCAACAGTCTTTATCTGTTGGCAACGATTACAAACGAAGAGATTCGTTCGCATGAATTCGGCTCGCTCTTTCTCTCTGCGAGAATTCAATTCGTCGAAACATTCTTTCCTTTTGAAATGATATAGAAGGGTAGCGTCTATTCTCTTCTGCACTGACTCTATCTTCTTATTGGAAAAGCCTCTGGATAGAAGATCGAGGGCACGATCGATCAGACGGTTTAATTCAAAAGATATTTCGCAATCGTCGTTTTTCAATGACAATTTGAGTTCCAATAAAGCGTCCATTCTTTTCGGCTCAGATACTTTCCTATTCACTACTTTTTGATATAAATCGTCGATCTTCCTCGCTTTCTGGTTTTCGAGGGAATCTAGCTGAACTGGTATATATTTGTAGCTGCAATACCATTTAGTTGAGTCTCCTATAAATACAATAATCATAATCAATTGCAGAATTGTTTGAAACTGTAATTCATAAATATACCATCAATAGTGACCATAATTATTCTTGCTTAGAGGGAAAGTTACTACTAGCAGGTATAAGAGTCTATTTAGCCAAAAACTTGAAATTACTTGAAACACTAACAATATCAAAACAGAAAAACAAAATTAGAATATAAAGTAAAACACTGTCTTCTGAAATTGAGTTATTTGTAATTTTAGGTTATTTTGTTGAATATGTCATACAAATTCGTCAACACGGTGGTTTCCTAAAATATAAATGATACATTAGTTACTATCTAATAATAATCATGAGTATTCAACTAGGAACAGTGATGTGCCACTCATTCCCAAACATAAAACAGCTAAATCTGCGTAATCCTATTATCAGAGAATTACATTCCTTAACCATTTCTTGTCTAATTTTCGAATGTAGACAGTAAAGTATGAATCAATTTTTTCTTCATATGTTTATTTTTTTAATATGGCAATTCTTCATGGTGAAAAACTGTGAGCATTCCTTTTAGTTGAAATTACTGTATTAATTGAATAAATGTAATAGTACCTACATAGTGAGGAATGTTTCACAATTCAAAGACATCAGTGTATCATTAACATCTCAAGAAGCCAGTTGGTAGTTGAAACATCAATTATTGTTATGTTCAACTAAATATTGCGGTAAATTTTAAAGAAATTAGTTTTATTTTACTTCAATTCTGTTATTGAATTTTCAATTATCGACCCAATAATCACAGAATAATATGATAACAAGTAATGCACGAAAATAAGGAGAAACTGCTAAATTTTCAATGTAGTATGGAAAGAAGTTTCCAATATATTCTTCCTGGTTTATAAATGTCATTATTAACTACGATTTATCATTCATGAAAAATTAATTTCAAATCTAAAGATCTAATCTATTCAAAAAATAAATCTTAATTCCTAGTAACTAATTCCCAGAAGATCAAAATATAGATGGAAATTGCAGTAGCAAGGATAAATGAGTAAGCGTGGAAAGCCTTCAGTGGATGATGATAATGCAAATTGGAAAAATGTATAGCTTTGTGTCCTGACTAATGAAACAAGAGGACACTCAAAATATATAAAAAACATATATTGAATCAGATTTAAGAGTACTAATAAACGTACAGAGAATCCGATAGGTGGATATATAGTCCTAAATCAAAAAGTATGAAAATATACTTATAGAAAAAAGAACAAGAGCAAGACCAAGAAAGCGTTTTTAAAAAAAACATGATAATTCTTGCATTAGTTCAAAAACTGATTTTTTTGAAAATAAGGTTAAATTAATATGAAAACACTGAGCTCACCTAATTTCTTCAAGTAGTTAAGATCGTTCTGTTTACGAGTATCTCGTCTGACTTCCTGCTGCAGCTTGTCCACGGCTCTGAATAACTCGATTTCCTTATCCGAAAGCAGAGCCAATTCTGCAATTTTTGCGGATCCGCAATACATCGACGATATCCTCGCAAGTTTCTCCTTTTTTCCATTTTTCCGCCATTGCGTAAAGCATCGCGAAATCTATCCGAGATCTTGGAAACACTTGACATATAAGATCCTTTCTCCTCCGACGCCAATCCTCTTCTTTCTCGGCCCGTTCGCATTCAATTTGTCTATTTAGTCGCCTACGGTATTCCAAACTCATTTCCCTAACGTACCGACGCATTCTCCACGCCCTGTAATACTTTTGAATCGTACGGACGCTTGTTTCTGTATTTAATCGTTCGCTACGTTCTTCCCATGTCTCGTACTTCCCCGAGGTCAAAATTCTATCGGTAATGGACGGTATATAAAGATCCTTTCTGTACATCTGTGTGGCTCTGGAGTAGGGCATGTCAAGTTTCCTGTTACGACACCAACTCGTTTGGGTGTCCCTAGAATTCATCAGTGTAGGACATCTAACAGGCGGACGGGGGCCCGTCTGCGAGAAAGCGTTGTAGTATTCGATTCCTGTCCTGGTGTCCCGGTATCCGCCATCCCATGGTTTGTCTATAGCGCGGTTATATACTTCAACCGGCACACATTTCGTAACATCAGTGAATGAATCCGTAACAGAAACGCACATATAATCCGGTATAACAAGCTCCTCGTAGGACATTCCAATGTTAGACGTTTCAGAAACGTCGCAGAATCTATCATACAAGTTAATGCCTCGTGGGGATCGTTCTTAAATTCGTCGAGCAGTTCAGGTTTCATCAATTTCAATTTAATCTCGTTAGTCTTCAATCGTCGCGGTTTTACTTGGATAACGGTAGCAACTACGGTTTTTATGCGTTCGAAGTCCGTGTCCGGTAGAAAAGATTGGGCAAATATACCTCCATCTTTTGTAGTAAATTTAACTGCCAGTCTGAATTTTCTCTCGGTCAGCATTATATTGAAAATGTATAATGGTATTTCATCTTGCAGTTCTTCTCCCAGACTTTGTCTATATCGTTTGAGTCGACTTTCTGCGGTGGGTTCTTCATTATTTGAACGGGTACTCTCCATGTTTGCGAAAAACACTAAACAAACTTCAAACAACTTGTCAAACGCTTCAATCAATGTCACATGTGTCAAGATTTTCTGAATAATAATATCCTGTTGCTAAGCATAAGGAAATACTATTGATCAAACCATTTTACAATTTTCGTGATCCACTCGATTACGATCATAATCATTAATGTATCCTTATGAATTTGCATTCAATAATTTTAGAATCTCATTTCAAGAAAAGTTTGCTCATAATTGTACAAAGAATTTACAATACCTGCTTCGACATTTCAATCATTTTCATGTGTGTTAAGTGTAATATGTAGTTGTTGAGAAGCACGTTGAGGTATTGAGATTTTAATTACACATTTACTATATTTAGCAAAAGTTACCCTATTTTATTTTAGTCAATTGCAAATGAAAACTGAAATGAATGATTTATAAACGCAGTCATAATTTCTCTATTCTCTATTTTTTTGTATTTATCCTGTTATACAAAATCAAGCAGTTAACACACTATTAGCAGGTGTTTTGAGACAACTAACTTCCTTATAATTCGAATATATTTTTCACTGATAATTTTATTGCCGTTGAATATTTGTAGATATTTTTAAAGATTGTTATTAGAGGCAGTTCATCAAGATTTTGAATAAATTTGTAATGAAACGTGAATCTCAAGAAGCTTCATAATATACAAACACCCATCGGTCTGTATTTGGTCGATCCCTCATTTGCTATTGAAAATATTAATCAGATTGTTTTTGATATGATACTGTACGATTTGAAAATATTGACATGATTAAACATGGTTTGAGAAAAAACATAAATTTATTGTTTAAATAAAAATTAACCCCACTCAGAATCGAAGTAGATGGTTTTTGCAAAACATAAAAACAACAAAGTCAAATAACGCAGTCAATGTGGAACTTTCCTCCTACAAACATTGATAGATAAAACCAATCTTAAAATAAACAAACTACAACATATAGTTGAAGAAATTTTTAAATACATTATTTTTATTATGATCATAACATTTCCTGTGTTGTTCGACTTTTTGCAATAACACAGTGGGGTCAAAATATTGAAACCTTTGTTATCTTAATGCCTCTTCAGGAACGCCCTAAACCATAGCATATCAATATAAATGTAAATATATTGTGAGAAGTGCTTGAACTTAAACAATGGAGAAAGATTAATATAATTCCGAGTGATCATAAGCAGAAAACATATTGATTGCAGGATATGAAAACGCATACAATAATGCTATTTACATTACAAAAGAATAACCATTCCTTTTATTCAATTGATATTGCAGGTCCATTACATTTATTGAGCCGATGATGTCATTTTTCTGGATTGTGTTAGCTAATTTTGGTAACATTAAATGATGAAATAGTTATCCCAGCTATTGAATAAGTATTGCAGTTCTAAGTAAATATGACGAAAATGAATATCTGTTTTTATTTGTGAATCAAATCAGTATTTTTCAATAGATTTCAATTCATCAGTCATTGATGGAGAGAGAAGATATCATTATAAAAATAGATTTCAATAGAAAAGAAACAATAATTCTAAATTACTAATATAGTTGTTATGAATACCTCAAACTTCACAATTTCAATGTTCGACATAGCATCCCACTTTGCTTCCCCTTTTTCATTATAACCGCTGAAACCAAGTCCAGAACTGTTGCATATTGCATCAGCAAATATCCAAGCAAAGTAATATTTCAGACGGCTTGCACCGGTGCTCACGTAAATGTACCAGAATTTATAGCTTATGCTGGTATCTTCTATGAATTTTGATTCCTTCATTCCGCTGACTGGAAAATAGGTACCAACTATGATGAAGCTAGCTCCACAAATGGCAGCTATGAACACTTTTTGAACAACAACAGGTATTGGAGATGGTTCTGTGGAAGAAGCGGGTAATTGTTTCTGAAAATAAATCAGTGATGAAAGTTCCAGAAGGAAATATCAAAATCAAATAAAAGATTCTATTTGAATTTTTGTTATCTTAACTTCAATGAATAAATTGGTTGTTATTCAAGCTTTAACCAGCAATAATAAAGAAAAACACAATATATAAAATGTTTAAATAAGGTAACAGTTTATATTTGGTATAACCAGCAGAAAGAACCTTATTCAATTATTTTGGGTAAAATTGAACTAAATTAGCAGTAACTACTTGACAGTTGATCATAATATAAAGCCTCACGAATTTATTAACTATATAAAATTTAAAAAAAAATCGTCCAATTTCAACAACATTTAATCATTTCAAAAATCCACAACCTTTTTTCCACTCGTATAATATAATACCTAAGTAATTTCAAATAAAAGTTAAAGCAAAAAATTCAGATATTCACGCCTATACCTTAAAATCATTGAATAATCCTTATCACTCTATAATAGTGCTATAAATAACTATTTGGAACAGTTGAACCCAATTCCATCTCTCAATTGAGTAATGGGGGTGGATTAGAGTAGATAAATATATTGTTAACGAGTTACTTTATTTTATTTATTTATTTGTAATTTTCAAAATATATTTATTCTCTAACCACGCATAAATAAATATTATTCATAGATATGTAAAAATAAACCAAACAATCCATGGAAAAAATTACAGAATAAGATAAGCAAAAAGATGGAAATTGCAAAGATTCTCAATAATCACAAGAGTTCGACAAAGATATTACCAATGTGAATCTATAAGAGGATTGTATTTTATATAACCCATATTCAAGATGATAATATTTCATGAAATAATATGTATAAAATGAGTATAAATATTAAATGTCATGTTTCAATATCACTATTACATGGTACATATTAATTTTCATCTATATCTATTTTCATCTATATCTCAATGGATTTCAGTAGTTTCAATTATTCAAATTAATATAATATTATTTGGTTGAAATCGAAATCTCAAATTCTGTGGTTACTTCTTATTAAACGTGTTTTTATATAAATTACTATTATCAACAAATATTTTCCATTTGCTTCAACAAAGAATCATCATGATTAATTAATTATATATATATATATATATATATATATATATATATATATATATAATATATATATATATATATACAATTTTGAACTGAAACCGTAAGACTTAATTGAAATTTTGTTGCAATTCTGCTATTTATGGATACATACATACCTTGCTAATGGCAGTATACACTTTGAAGTTTTTGCCTTCAATAAAATCAAGATAGTTCTTGAAAGAAATGCTAGGACCTGCCATGAGGGTTTGAAAAGTAAGGCAATAACTGAAATATGACAACAGATCGGGAGTTTCCTTCATGGCTTCTAGCTTTTGATTTTTTTTCATTTCTTCTTCGGATTTCGTTTTGCCATCGTGTATATTAAACGCCAAACTAGTAACTTTTTGAGTCATGACCATGATAGGACCTGAAATTTAATTTCACTGTTAGAAATATTTAAGTGTTTAAACAAAACTATAACAAAATTTATTATTGAGAAAGGGGACAGTTTAAGATAAGTAATGAGACAAATTGAGATATTTTTTCTATTCCCTTACATTACTTAATTTATTCATTAGACGTGTACAACATGTACTTTATAATATTCGTTGGGAAATAAATTATTCACTAAGATACAAGTTCACAGCCCATAAAAATAAATGCTACATCACATTTTAGAGGCTCAGTAGCCTCTACTTTGCTCGAGTATAGTGACCATGAAGCTTTCGGCTAACTTGTGCTGGTTTGTTTGATTCCACCATTGGGTCATTCGGAATAGGTGCTAAACTATAGCTCCAACAGATCTATATAGATCTCTGACCTCCGCTCTTAGAACAATAATTAAAATAATCACCATAATTTTCACTGAATATCAAAGTTGTCATGAGTACTTTTGAGAGATCTAAAATTAATCAATTATGAAAGTTCTAAAACATTTGCTAGTAACTTGTAAAAATTTGTATTTTTTACTTATTACCAACGGAACGTATAAAAAATAGTGTATGCAACTCTAATTTAATGGCTATTAAGACACTCAAATACGCCTATGGCCCATGTAGCAAATTTCATAATTTTGCCTAGGAAGTCATAACTAAAAGTTATGACTTCCTGTTGTTGTTGAATAATATACTATTGATATAAGAATAATGAGATTTTCGATTGTGTATTGACATTGATTTACAAAGTATCGTTAGAGGTTTCCAATAAACAGACAATTAGCTAATACAATGAAGAGATCCATTAGATACTGGCCATGCCAAGACCTCTTCGCTACATCCAACAATTGAGTCCATTGACATTTCATGGATTGATTGATACCGAAATTTCAAGTAGTAAAATTCGTTATGCTCTGAATTTTAAAAACTTAAAGGTAGCGAAAAGAGCGACTTAAATATTTATGTTCTAAATTTTAAAAATTTAAAGGTAGAAGCTTTTTCAAAACTTCGAAAAGAGCGACTCTTAAATATTTTCATAATTTAAAACAGGTACATTTTGGATTGTAGCGTTTGTAATCTATGCAGAAGGAAATACTAAGCATTAGTTTTGAAATATTTTCTACTTGGCATCATGGTAAGTGAAATTTGATTTTTGGAAATCTTTTTTTTTTTTCATGATAAACATATATGCACAATATCACTATGTGATCAGAGTAGAGGATTAATATATTAATCCAGAAAAATCAATAAATACTATTTTTTATTTATTCCTCTGCTACGGATTTAGAAAAAGAACTTTTGAGTAATATTGTTTATTGATTTCAATGTATTGTTCTCATTTGCATTATTTCATAAATATATTATTTTAATTACTCGAATCAAGATGTTTTTTATTTGTAATGCCATTGAAATTTTCAAAATTTGTGCAAATACAACGCATTCCCTAATGAAAAAAAAGAATTCAAAATTTTTTAAAATATTCTGTTGATGAAATGTTTGTGTTATGGTCGAGGTTTTGCATATTCGGGAACTTTCCGCTATTCTAAATTGTATGATGTTATACATTTACAAACTACATGGAATATTATAAACGGTATTATTTTATTGAAGTAATTGTCGAAGTTGTAGTCAGTGAAATTTACAGATATTCCGAATGGAGAGTTTGAAATGGAATAATCTGTAACTTATAAAGAATGTAGTCAATATCGTTGTCAACATGTAAGAGAGTACAAAAATGGACTTTTTTGTAAGCGTAACCAATATAACTTTTATTTCTTCATTTCCAATAAATGGCGTTTTTAAAATTAATATTAGAGATTCAGTAGTGTATTGATGAATATTCAAAGGTCTCACGCCTCCTTGATATTTAACACTTCTCAAATGAGTAAATTACAGTGAACTACATATTTCTGAATCTTCAAATTTCAGTAATGTAACGAATCTGAGCTGCATTGGTTAAGCAAAATGGCAATAAATGGGATATCCTTCAGGCGTTACCGACTGCGATACACAAAATACCACATTGATTTTGGCACGTTGAACTGAATACCTAGAATGAACTAAATCCTTGAAGAGTTCAAATATTTGGCAGCAAATGATGCGTAACGTCAAGTAATTACCAGTTCGTGCTTTCGTTTTCTACTTCATCTGACGTTAATATTAACGATAACTATTTCGAGTACCTAACCAGACCAAACGAGTTATTGATAATAAACTCATAAAATAATTCTTCTTATAATTCACTAAAGAATCGTGTTCAAAAACTACGACGAAGTTCGATTTGATAGTTATTTTCTTTTCGATAGGATGGCAATTTAGTTTTATGACCCGAACGAACAAATAATTATTGAAATAAAAATCTGAGGACTGAAAATTAAATTCATTTGATTGCCAATAAAACGGCCAGTGATAAAATAAACGTAGGCTAGGTAATAAAAAGTTTGTTGAATTTTCAATAAACATTCAAGTGAACGAATCAAATAAAATATAATCGATTATGTCCATTTGATTCTGAAGGCATTCCATTAATCCTGAAGCATAACTCAAAGTTTATCGAAAGTAAATTTTATTAGTGCACAATTAATATTATTTTATATTATCAAATAATATTCAAGTAAAAGCATCAGAACAACGATAAAACATTATTTCTATTTGTTTTTGAATGCAATCAATCAACATAGAAATATATTTCAAATTTAATTGGATTGCATATATTAAAAACATAACTTTTGCAAATTCGGCACTATACAAGAGTAAAAGACGATATTTATGTTGATCAAATAGGTTAATTTTGCGTTCTTTAACAAATTCAATTGAATAATTCAGTTTGAATTTTATATGGACAAAACGAGCATTCAAAATATTGCGCAACAGTGACGAAGAGTTATGTGAAATTTTTTACCTTGGCACACTTGTTAAGTTGTATATCATCTTATTACGTCTACACCCTAACCTAGAGAACTTCACATTTTAATGGTGAAGAAATGAGGAATCGTCAGTTCTTCGTTTAATTAGTGTTATTAACTACCTAGGGGCAGGGTGTTAGATCTAATCATGTAGAAAATAGGACATTTTTACTGCGGTGTTTCGTGGGTATGGAATACCCCAATATAGACATCACCTGTGCAGACAATTTTATTAATTTTATGAATTAATCTAATATATTTCGTTTATATGTATGTGTCGTAAAAATAGAGCATAAAGGTCTTTATAGATAACAATTTATTATGTTTGTTTTACATACTGAAATAGCTTTAAAAAATACGTGAATATAGGTTATCAATTTTCGTAATAAAATTTAAAAAATATTTAAGTAGAAAAAAATGTAATTCGAAACAGTTTTTGAGAAAAGGGTTCTTCCAGTGATGGGAATCCTTATTTTTTTGTACTATACGAATATAAGTAATGGAAAGTTCAATATAAATAAGGAAGTTAAAGTGTTACTGATTTCAATTATTTCCAGTTTCGTGATTTTTAGAATTATCGTACGTTTAAAACGTTTTAACGGAGCTTTTTAATAAAAACCTTTTTTTTAATAAAACTTTTCACTTTTGTTGCCTTTTATTGAAAAGGATCAAATACTGAAGAAAAATACATTTTTTCGAATGTTTAGAAAGATGATACTTCTTGTAGAAAATCTATTCCAAAAATAAAATAGTAAACACTGGTTGTTAGACTTACACACTTTTACTCAACAATATTGTGATGTACATTTCTCCATTACGTTGTCTTCTTCAGACTATCTAACTTAAAAGAGTCCGAAGAAACCATCGGAATGGTGAAACGTACGTTACAATTATTGAGTAAAATATTGTAAATCTAGAAAGCAGTGTTTTCTTCATCACTTTATTTTTGAAAAGATATTTGATGGTCAAAAGATCTACGAAGATATAAATATACAGTAGAATCTCGATTATCCGAACCTCGATTATCCGAATATTCGATTATCCGAACTCATTCGTCTTGGCTGTAATTATGTACCAAGTTAGAAATATTTTGTCGGCGCAACGAGACACGTTACGACAAGTTTATTTTCCCACCTCCGACCGTGTACTTTGTCGGCGCAACGACACATGTTACGACAAGTTTATTCCCTCAATTGTTTGCGGGATAATGTTTGTTATTGTTTTAGTTGCTTTGATAGCGATCAACTGACAGGTTGTCTTATTATTTGTATAAATTTTATGTTGGAAATTTAAAATGTCGAAGCGAAAAAGAGTAGTGTTGTCTCTTAAAGACAAAGTGAAGATAATTGAGAGTTTAAAAAATGGTGAAACTGGCAGTAAGTTGGCACAAGTATATGGTGTAGGAGCTTCTACGATATCCGAAATTAAAAGAATTCTGATTCTATAATGAAATTCACCAACGCGCTTGAGAAAGAAGATGGAAGCTCGCAACGTAAAGTTATGAAAAAATCTCAAAATGAAATTCTGGAGAATGCAGTTTTTACTTGGTTCTTACAAAAGAGAGCATGCGGCCAGCCCATATCTGGACCTCTGTTATGTGAAAAAGCATTAGACTTTAATCAAAAGCTTGGTGGTGATACTTCTTTCAAGGCGAGCTGTGGCTGGTTAGCAAAATTCAAATCTAGACATGGAATTCGAGAACTGGAGATTCAGGGAGAAAAACTGTCTGCTAACGTTGCATCGGCCGACTCTTTTGTAGACGAATTAAAAGAATTTCTAGATGAAAAAGAATACGATTTAGATTTTGTATACAATGCGGACGAAACAGGTCTTAATTGGAAATCTCTACCAAGCAGATCATTAGCATCGCGTCGTGAAAATGCAGCACCGGGGCACAAAGTGAGTAAGGACAGAGTTACAGTTATGGTTTGCGCAAACGCTAAGGGAACACATAGATTGCCACTGCTACTTATTGGAAAATCAAAAAATCCGCGCTGTTTCAAAAATTTTAAAATGCCGTTAACTTACGCTAACCAACAAAAAGCGTGGATGAACACAGATATTTTTCTTACTTGGTATGAAAATACGTTTATTCCTGAGGTGAAGAAATTTCAAAAGGAAGTGGGAAAAGAAGGTGATGTATTGTTGTTATTAGATAATGCACCAACGCACCCTTCCGCTGAAACACTAAATCGAGAAAATGGAAAGTTCACGGTTAAGTTTTTGCCCCCTAACGTAACATCGATATTGCAACCTATGGACCAAAGTGTCATTGAAACTTTAAAACGTTTATACAGAAAGCAGCTACTGCGTCGCCTTTTGTCGGTAGATGATAGTGAAATAGAAACGATGTTAAAGTTTTTTAAAGAAATTAATTTAAAAGATTGTTGTTATATGCTGGTAGAAGCGTGGAACTCTGTGGAATCGCAAACATTGAAAAGGGCATGGAATAAATTATTAAAATTAACTCTATCTAATTCTGCAATAAAACCACACGACGATTTTGAAGAAATAACAGAAATAATGAAAGTTCTTAGCATTGGTGAAGGTGTGATGAAGAGAATATCAAGGAGTGGCTGAACTACGATAGTGAAGACCCTGGATTCCAAATATTAACTGATGAAGAAATTATTGAGGATTTGAACAGTAACGAGAGAGAAGATGAAGAAGAGACCGAAACTGAGGATGTAACTCACGTACCATCTCATGCAGAAGCTTTTGAAGCTCTGGATGTTGCTTTTAAGTGGTTTGAAAGACAAGATGAATCGGATCCCATACAGTTGTTACAATTGAAGCGCATCAGGGACTTGGCAGCAATGAAAAGATGTGATACATTACGTCAAAAATCAATAAAAAGTTATTTCAAACCAAAATCTTAAATCACATAATTATTAAGTAATATATTAATTTTCTATGTTTTCTAAAGCCCATTACATAATAAAAAATGATACAATTTAAATATTGTTTGATTTGCTTTGAATTCGATTATCCGAATTTTCGATTATCCGAACTACCCCTGGTTTTAATTGATTCGGATAATCGAGATTCTACTGTATATATATATATATATATATATATATATATATATATATATATATATATATATATATATATATCCTTAAGGGATAAGTGTTAGAGAAATATTGAAATCGATGCCACACCTGATTGAAGTGCGAGACATTTATGTGGAACTCGTCAGTCGCACCACGTCCATCGAAGTGAGGCAACGATTTCAACCTACAAGCATCTTCTTGTGATTCCAAGTGGAAGACCGTAAAGTAATGAATACTCCACAATTCCATCTATAGGAATCAGTAGAAAACACCTTTCAGATTACAGACACACCAAGCATCGAAATTTCACATATCTTCTATATCCGTAGGTATCTAATAAATTGCAATGTCTATTTGACAAATATCATCATACGATGTTTTCAAATGTCAATACGTTGCGTTAGTAGTACGCTCGCGTTTATTCCTGTATTTCAGAGGCCTATTCGGCGATATCTTCAAGGAAATTAAATTTTTTTGTGCTTATGGCACTGAATGAAATATTTAAGAAAATGAACACTAGAACATTCATTCGAAAAATTCAAATTAACCAAGAGAATGTTATAGTAGAGCTAGAGATATGTAAACGTGTACGATGTGATGTCTCCAAAATGTTTTTACATTAACCAAGAGAATAACATTCTCTTGGTTAATTTGAATTTTCAAATGAATGTTCTAGTGTTCATTTTCTTTTATATATATATATATATATATATATATATATATATATATATATATATATTAAAGAAAATATATATATATATATATATATATATATATATATATATATATATATATATATATATATATATATATATATATATATTATATATATATATATATATATATATATATATATATATATATATATATATATATATATATATATATATATAAATTTCATTCTGTTAAAGATTATCGGAAAAATTTATACATACTCACCCGTTACATCGACTCCAGAAGACCCGTAATTGTAAGTTTGTCTGTACAAATGTAGAATAGACAGATATGTCAAAGATACCAATAGGACAATTCTGAAAAAAAAAACATCTATTCATATTATCTACTTATATAATAATTGAGAAATTTTGCTTTGATTTCAGTTGAGGCTTAAATTCCATGGAAAAAATGGCTTCAATTGAACGTATTCATTAAAACAATATAAACATTTAACTTCGATCGATCGTATTAGTTAACTGTTGAAATAATATAACAGGAAGATTTACAACATTCTTGTAGAGATGAAACACGAACGATGGATCTAAATAAATTAGCGCAGTAAGTAATAGCATACGGCGTAAAATAAATATTTCTATGAGATTTGAAAATGTGTATACCCTTGCTGATGATTGTTCTTGGATCGTAGTCAAATTAAAAGCGATCCATCATAAATAATCTCCATAATTTGAAACCTTTCCACAATTTCTTCTATTGAATAACTCAAAGAATAGATTATATTTCACTGATTATTTTATGGCGTAAAAAAGAAGTGACCAGATAATGAGAAAAAATTTTTTTTTAATAATAATAGCTATTAAAAAATCATATATACATTTAGGTTCAAAATATATTATTTACAATTATATGTTTAAAACGAGCTTAGCTAATTTACGCTTGAATAATTTAAGGACACTAATTGTTTTTATGGAGCTAAGCAATTAATTGAATGCTTTGAATCCTTCATAAAATATACTATTCTTATGTTCGGAAAGCTTACAAACTTGCATGTAAAATTGTCAGCATTTCTTGTATTATAACTGTGCACATCACTGACCCATGTTACATTTTTTATTATTCTATATGGTAACAATTTGTGTTTAACTTTAAATATAAATATATATGTAGCAAAAAGTATTCTCTGTTTGGCCGACATTAGTTCTAAACATTTAAGCATGCTTTGGATTGGAGTATATCTATTACATTCAAAATTGTTCGCAAAGCTCTATTCTGCAACTTTTTTAACTGTTGAGTTTTTTCTTTACTCAATCCCAATAACAGAGTGGAACAATATTCGAAGTGTGGCATTATTATTGACTTAAAGAGCAATAACTTATGCCGTCAGATTTTTTCCAATTCTTTTGAGAAAGTTGATTTTCTTTGATATTTTAGACGATATGAAGTCAACATGATCATTGAAACTCAATTTCTCATCTAACATAACGCTTAAGTATTTAACAAGTTTTATCCTTTCAATGTTCTGGTTTTCAATCGTAATACTTATATTTTCGTTACTAATTACCTTTAGAATTTTACTTGTACCAAAAACTATAAATTTAGACTTTGTTACATTCAGCGATAAACTGTTAACGCTTAGCCATTCATTTATTGCTGCCAAGTCTCTATTGATCCATTATGTCTAATATAAATCATTGTATCATCTGCGAACAATCATATAGAGCATTTTTTTACATGCAAAACAATATCATTAATGTATAAGGAGAATAGCAGTGGACCTAAGACCGTACCCTGAGGTACGCCAAAATCAACTCTAATGCTGTCCGAAAGAACACCATTGAACTTAACTTTTTGAGATCGCGAATGTAATAAGAATTGAACCATTTGTTTACTAAACCTTCATAACCCATTTTATTTAGTTTTTTCATCAGCAATGATCTACATAAAGTTTCGAATGCTCTTTTGAAATCCAATAATACTACCATCACTACCTCTCCTTTATCTATAGCTCTATACCATTCCTCACATATGCTCAACAGTGCTGTATCACAGGAGGCATTTCTCTTGAAACCTGATTGTAAGTCAGAAATAACTGAATGTTTTTCGCATAATTCTAGAACCTGAACCTGCTTCAGTATATCCACAGTCAGTCCATACAGTATATAAAATTCTTATATCTTCTAAACTATGGAACTTTAAATATATCTAATATTAAAATCTTCATCTGATAAATTCGTTCAGCATGTAGTTCATTCTATGCCGCAACCGTAATAGGTCAAGTGACCTTGAGGTAGTACCATATAAAAGTCTATATGTCGTCCCAACAAAACAATTGAAATTGCACGAGACTGATCGGCAAGTTTTATTGACTGATTCATTCAGCCGTGACTTAGTCAGAAGAACACAGGACTATGGTACGGTAAAACTCGGGTTGATTTAAAGATTTAAAGTACTTTACGATACCTATTATGTTCTTTCCTTGATTTAATATCATATAGTAGTTTCATTGAATTATTGTGTTTTTACAGGCAGAATCTTAGTGCGAGCTTTAATCGAAAGTAAAACAAAGTTCAAGTTTTCCTCATATATTGTACCAAATAAAGGGTGATTTTTAAGCATATTTTTTAAATAGAATAAAACACTCAATTTGCATCATATATTCAAAATTTTCCATTTACATTTTAAAGATAACTTTATGTGAATGTTGTCCAAGGCTCCGTATCAAATGGTCCTTCGGAAGGTTCAATTTTGCGTCACTTTTCGGTCTGTTACCCACGAATTACGCGTGTTATGTTATCCTGGAAGGCTCCAATCGTGTTCGGCTTGTCCACATACACTATCGACTTTACATAACCCCACAAGATATAATCCAGAGGCGTCAAATCGCATGATCTTGGCGGACAATTCACGGCGCCATTTCGAGAGATAAGCTGCTCATCAAATTAATCCTTCAACATGTCCATTGCTTCACGGGCTGTGTGGCATGTGGCACCATCTTGATGAAACCACATGTCAACCAAGTTCAACTCGGCCAACTGGGACAAAAAATGTTGCGTATCATGGCTCGACATCGTTCGCCGTTGACGGTAACGTTTCTTCCACGGTCGTCTTTGAAGAAAAATGGACCGATGATGCCACCAGCCCGTAAACCAAACCAAACTGTCGCTTTTTTGGGATGCATCGTTAATTCTTGTATGGCGTGTGGCTATTCATCACTCCAGATGCGACAGTTTTGTTTATTCACATATCCGTTAAGCCAGAAATGAGCCTCATCGCTGAACACAATTTTTGGATAAAACAGCGGATTTTCATTGAGCTGTTCTAAGGCCCATTCACCAAAAATTAGACATTGTGTTTGGTCATTCGGCTTCAATTCTTGCAGAAGTTGAATTTTATAGGCATTCAAACAACAAAGTATACTTGGTGCGAAATTTGGTGATAACAGCACGAATTGTTGATCCACCAGGTCGATTATGATAACTATAATATGCTCGTAACAAACGATACACATTTTTCACAGAGCACGAATTTTGATATTAAATTTCAACAATTTACAATCGTTGCTCGTTTGTAAGTCTTCCCAGGATGAAATGACAGAGTATACTGAAAACTTTTCACTTTAACAAATGACGTTTGGATGCCATTACCAACCAGTGCCGCCAACCTGAAAAACTTAACCCTTAAAAAATAACCCGTTATATGAGAATAATCTTCATGGAATACAACATTATCCATGTTCTTAATGTTGCAGCTGAGGTACTCAGTACTCAAGTACTGTGGTGAAGTAGTATAGTACTTCGAAACGCTCGTCTTGGATATTCTTTTTGATTTTCTCCAGGTAACGGTGTCATCCATTTTATCAGTATGAATAATTGATCAAAGACTGAGTTAGGTTATACCAAAGTCGTAGAAAACATTCATGTTTTAACAGTAAGGTTTTCATTGTTTGTCTGAATTCTTCTCAGTTATGAGCACGGTCCGTCCTGCTTTCGAATGTCTTTTGCAGGCGATCAAGTCGCATTACACGGTAATCTACCTAGTTATAAATGTTTATGATAAACGTCAATTTTTCCATTGAAGAAAGAAGAATCTTTCAAGGTAAAAATCCTAAATGAATTTCGTGAAATAGACATTGTTGCAAAACCGATGAAAATTTGACAATTTCTCCTGTTCATAAAATTTTTATATTATCGAATGAAGAGCTCAATCACGATGCAAAACTTCAAAAATTTTAAACAGATTGTCGAGAATTACTGGCTGGGTAATGTAAATCAATTAAAAGACCAATTGCCGTTCGGAAGCTGCGTTAAACTGTAGTAGGACTGATTCGTTATTATTTTCAATCAATCAATGTCGCAATCGTAGTAAGCCTGTTGTTTGTCCATTAGCTAGGCTATTGATATTCTAAATTCAATAACTTCACAAGTTCAATGATAATGTTAAAAGTTTAATTTGAATGATATATTGATATCTGTAAATTTACCTCGAATAATCGAAGAAATCGCAAAAATAACTTGATGCAATCAGATATCTAGAAAACGTGTATTCAAATACAAAAATTTCATAATTTGGATATTGTTGGAGTTTACTTGATGTAAATCCATTATAATTGAATATTAGATAAAATCCCAAACACTTGAACTTTTGATTTACAGTTTTATTGACAACATAGCATGACGCGTTTCGTTGTTACAAACGACTTTTTCAGATGTTGAGTCAGTATTCTATTAGCATCTGAAGAAGTCGTTTGTAAGGACGAAACGCGTCTCGCTGAAGTGTTTGAATTTTATCTTATATTCAATTACATAATTGAAATATAAAAAAGTAGAATGTAGGTAGTATTAGGTAAAGGAGATTAATTGCTTTAATTGTATTAATTGTTTTTAATACATGAAAGTACAATGATTTTTTTTCTCAATCGATGATATTGTGAATGCCTAATGCTTTTTCTAAAAGTCCATTAACTTGTTATCGTTTATTAAGAACATTGCCTACCATAATTTTTATATTATAACCACTAAACTCAAAAACATACACAAAGATCCATATCTGACCAGAGGTTCGAACACAGATCAGCCTGATGGCAATCTTGTTCTTCAAGAACTGTTCTGAGAGAACACACCATTTTAGAATGTTGAAGATGTCGGAAAATTTTATAAGAGTGACAGAAAACTGATTCCTCATTTGAATTCAAATTGTCAAAGACATTTGGAAATAAGGGAAATACGAAGACAAATAATAATTTGGTATACACATGTAATAGTACCTACACCTATCGAACAAAAATACTTAAGCATTAAATATGTTATCGAATATAATCAACAAGTTAACTACTACGGAGATCTAGGTTCGAATCCCGAGATATACATGTTCGATTGTGCATGTAAAATGAATTTAAGTGGTTATAATTAGATTATGATACTCATAGGCTAAAAAAAAAGTAAAACAATCATAAAAACTGCATTATCTCCATACAAAAACGAAAGAATTAAAATGATTGAATATGCTAAGCAAATTAAAGGCATAATGATTAAATTGTTGATCGTATTTATTCGTATATTTCTGCGACGCCAATGAATTTTTTTGTCGGTAATTGGTCATGGAAATGATATAATTACGGCATTAGTAACATCTGACAATACCCAGGAAATATAACCATTTATTGTTATTAATGGCAAATTGATATTTACGAACCTAGATAAATTAATGCATTATTTCCAACTATCCTAAGAAATTAATGGACTTTGTAATCTTCAGTTCATATTTTATCTCAAGACCGACAAACTTATTATAGAAAACGCCAAGATGACTGGATTGTGTTTGTTCAATTTGAAATGTCCATATTTCCACCTAATATTGTATAGAGAAAACCAAGGTGAATTTGTTATTTCGAAAACTTGGAAAAAAATTTGTAAAAATATGTGAGTAAACTTAAAAACTTGAAATTCATATCTGAATTTAGGAAATATAATAATTATTGTGAAATATGTGAAATTAAAAAGGAAATATATGACCTGGAACATTTCATTACATTTTTTGAAATTTAGTAACCGTGAATAAATTAATGAGTTAAATGTGAGTTTTTACTCACATTTTTTTATTGAATAATTTTTTTATTGATTCAAAATATTCCTTATGATTTTTCTGAAATGGCGGGTGTGATTGCAAAAAAACTACACGACCAATCAAAACAAACCAAAGCTTGTTAGCTTCAGTATTGTTTTCTCTTCTATTTCAATTGAAAACATACCCGCAAAAAAATTCTTTTAGCACGAAACAATTTTTTTAGCAAGTTGAAATTATTATTTTTTAACAGATAGAACATTTTTTGTTTCAAACAATGTGCTGAGAAAAACTTCGTATTTCATAATTTCTTTAGTTATTCTTAGTTCATATAGAAGAAAAATATATGAAAATCAAAATGGTATTTGGGTTTTTTAGTTTTTAATGAAAATTACGAGCTCCATCAGTCCCATCGATTGAAAACAGCAATTGTAGGATAACATATAGAATGTACATAAAAATCGGGCGCCTGTTAATATTTTTCTCTGAAAAATTTTATTTTCTCATGTAATGAAATAGTCTGAAGCTCGCCTTAATTTTTCTTTTCTAAAACAATTCCCGAAAAAATAATTTTTGTGAGCCTTCTAAATCAGGATCCTCCCTCAACCTCTCATTCTCAATGTGCGTGAAACTGGCCACCGGTTTTCCGGCCACCGTTTTGACTAAAGTGCGCACACACGCTACGATCGGCGGGATCTACTACAATATGATATTGCGAATAAATCACAATAAGCCAACATTTTGATGGAATTTTTGATGTGATTAGATGAGAATGAGTAATATTATTATGAAATAATCATTTTCAGAATTTGTTCAATCCATTTACGAAAAATATCATCACTTTTATATATAGGACAGGTGTTTTTTGTTATACCTTATATTTTTGAAAAAATTCATTTATTTTGAAAATTTTCAAATGAAATACACGGAAATAAACATTCTTAACGACATTTTTTCGTTTTCAGAATTTGTTCAATCCATTTACTACTCGTTTCACCCCTTTCAAAAAATTCAATCTCCCTTCATTTTCTACGCTGCTAATTTCTCACCAAGCCATCTTTTTGATGAATTTTTGATGCAAATAGATATAAATGAATAATATTATCACGAAATAATCATTTTCAGAATTTGTTCAATCCATTTACGAAACATTTCATCCCTTCCATGAATATGACAAGTCTTTTATGATATACCTTAAATTTTTGAAAATATTCATTTATATTGAAAAATTTCGAATGGAATACATCGGAATAAACTTTCTTAATGAGATTTATTCGTTTCCAGAATTTGTTCAATCCATTTACGCAAAATATCATCCCCTTTATATAATTGACATGTGATATTTGTTATACCTTATATTTTTGAAAGTATTCATTTATTTGAAGAAATTTTGAATAGAATGCATTGAAATAAACCTTCTTAAAGAGATTCATTTGTTTTTAGAATTTGTTCAATCCATTTACAATCAGTTTCACCCCTTTCAAATAATTCGATATTCATTCCTTTTCTACGCTACTGATTTCTAACTAAGCCAATATTTTGATGAAGTTTTGATGGGATTAGAAATGTTTGAATACTATTGATACGAAATAATCCTTTCCAGAATTTGTTCAATCCATTTACGAAAAATATCATCCCCTTTATATAATTGACATGTGATATTTGTTATACCTTATATTTTTGAAAATATTCATTTATTTGAAGAAATTTTGAATAGAATGCATTTAAATAAACCTTCTCAAAGAGATTCATTTGTTTTCAGAATTTGTTCAATTCATTTACAATCAGTTTCACCCCTTTCAATTAATTCGATATTCATTCCTTTTCTACGCTACTGATTTCGAACCAAGCCAACATTTTGATGAATTTTTGATGTAATTAGATGTGAATGAGTAATATTGTTAAAAAATAATCATTTTCAGAATTTGTTCAATTCATTTACTACTACTTTAACCCCTTTCAAATAATTCAATCTTCCTTCCTTCTTTACGCTACTGTTTTCGAACCAAGCCAATTTTTTATGAATTTTTGATGTAAATAGATGTAAATTAATAATATTATTAGGAAATAATCATTTCCAGAATTTGTTCAATCCATTTACGAAAAATATCATCCCTTTATAAATATGACAAGTGTTTTTTGTTAACCTTATATTTTCGAAAATATTCATTTATTGTGAGAAATTTTGAATGGAATACATCGATATAAACATTCTCAATAGGATTTATTGGTTTTCAGAATTTGTTCAATCCATTTACTACTAGTTTCATCCCTTTCAAATAATTCGATCTTCCTTCCTTCTCTACGCTACTGATTTCTCACCAAGCCAACATTTTGATGAATTTTTGATGTAAATAGATGTGAATGAACAATATTATTAGTAAATATTCATTTCCAGAATTTGTTCAATCCATTTACGAAAAATATCATCCCCTTTATAAATATGACAAGTGTTTTTTGTTATACCTTATATTTTCGAAAATATTCATCCATTTTGGGAAGTTACGAATGGAATACATCGATATAAACAATCTCAATGGGATTTATTTGTTTTCAGAATTTGTTCAATCCATTTACTACCAGTTTCACCACTTTCAAATAATTCAATCTTCCTTCCTTCTCTACGCTACTGATTTCGAACCAAGCCAACTTTTTATGAATTTTTGATGTAAATAGATGTAAATTAATAATATTATCAGGAAATAATCATTTCCAGAATTTGTTCAATCCATTTACGAAAAATATCATCACTTTTATATATAGGACAAGTGTTTTTTGTTATGCCTTATATTTTTGAAAAAATTTATTTATTTTGAAAGACTTCGAATGAAATACACCGAAATAAACATTCTTAATGAAATTGTTTCGTGTTCAGAATTTGTTCA
The DNA here is from genome assembly GCA_030704895.1 of Henosepilachna vigintioctopunctata. Taxonomy (NCBI): domain Eukaryota; kingdom Metazoa; phylum Arthropoda; class Insecta; order Coleoptera; family Coccinellidae; genus Henosepilachna; species Henosepilachna vigintioctopunctata. The sequence goes on from JARQZJ010000093.1 coordinate 1,353,077, forward strand.
ATCCACTTACTACTCGTTTCACCCCTTTCAAATAATTCAATCTCCCTTCATTCTCTACGCTGCTTATTTCTCACCAGGCCATCTTTTTGATGAAATTTTGATTCAAATAGATGTAAATGAATAATATTATCACGAAATAATCATTTCCAGAATTTGTTCAAACAATATACGAAACATATTATCTCCTTTATAAATATGACAAGTGTTTTGTACCTCATCACCTTATACCTTAAGGGGATGATATTTTTCGTAAATGGATTGAACAAATTCTGGAAAGTATTTTTTGTATCAATAGTACTCAAACACCTCTAATCACATCAAAACTTCATCAAAATGTTTGCTTGGTTAGAAATCAGTGGCGTAGAGAAGGATTGAATATCGAATTATTTGAAAGGGGTGAAACTGATAGTAAATACGTTGAACAAATTCTGAAAAATGATAAATCCCATTGAGATTGTTTATGTCGATGTATTCCATTCAAAATTTTTCAAAATAAATGAATATTTCGAAAAATATTAGGTATAACAAAAAACACATGTCATATTTATAATGGAGATGATATTTTTCGTAAATGGATTGAACGAATTCTGGAAATGATTATTTCTTAAAAATATTATTCATTTACTTCTCTTCACATTAAAAATTCATAAGAAGTTGAATTGGTTCGAAACCAGTAGCGTAGAGAAGGAAGGAAGATTGAATTATTTGAAAGGGGTGAAACTAGTAGTAAATGGATTGAACAAATTCTGGAAATGAATATTTACTAATAACATTGTTCATTTACATCTATTTACATCAAAAATTCATAAAAAGTTGGCTTGGTTCGAAATCAGAAGCGTAGAGAAGGCAGGAAGATTGAATTATTTGAAAGGGGTTAAACTGGTTGTAAATGGATTGAACAAATTCTGAAAATAAATACATATCATTAAGAATGTTTATTTCGATGTATTCCTTTCAAAGGTTTTCAAAATAATTGAATATTTCCAAAAATATTAGGTATAACAAAAAACACTTGTGATATTTATAAAGGGAAAGATATTTTTCGTAAATGGATTGAACAAATTCTGAAAATTAATATTTACTAATAACATTGTTCATTTACATGTATTCACATCAAAAATTCATAAAGAGTTGGCTTGGTTCGAAATCAGTAGCGTAGAGAAGGCAGGAAGATTGAATTATTTGCAAAGGGTGAAACTGGTAGTAAATGGATTGAACAAATTCTAAAAATAAATACATATCATTGAGAATGTTTATTTCGATGTATTCCTTTCAAAGGTTTTCAAAATAATTGAAGATTTTCAAAAATATTAGGTATAACAAAAAACACTTGTCATATTTATAAAGGGGTTGATATTTTTTGTAAATGGATTGAACAAATTCTGGAAACGGAAAAATCTCATTAAGAAAGTTTATTCCGATGTATTCCATTCGAAATTTTTCAATATAAATGAATATTTCAAAAATTTAAGGTATATCATAAAAGACTTGTCATATTCATGGAAGGGATGAAATGTTTCGTAAATGGATTGAACAAATTCTGAAAATGATTATTTCGTGATAATATTATTCATTTACATCTATTTGCATCAAAAATTCATCAAAAAGATGGCTTGGTGAGAAATTAGCAGCGTAGAAAATGAAGGGAGATTGAATTTTTTGAAAGGGGTGAAACGAGTAGTAAATGGATTGAACAAATTCTGAAAACGAAAAAATGTCGTTAAGAATGTTTATTTCCGTGTATTTCATTTGAAAATTTTCAAAATAAATGAAATTTTTCAAAAATATAAGGTATAACAAAAAACATCTGTCCTATATATAAAAGTGATGATATTTTTCGTAAATGGATTGAACAAATTCTGAAAATGATTATTTCATAATAATATTATTCATTCTCATCTAATCACATCAAAAATTCCATCAAAATGTTGGCTTATTGTGATTTATTCGCAATATCATATTGTAGTAGATCCCGCCGATCGTAGCGTGTGTGCGCACTTTAGTCAAAACGGTCGCTGGAAAACCGGTGGCCAGTTTCACGCACATCAAAGAATATAACAGAATATATGAAAGAAAAATATTCATAACAAAATCAGTAACGAAATTCGAAGACTTATTATTAATAACAGACATTATATTCAGCAGGATATTTAAATTGCTCAGAATTTCCGTTAAGTTATATTGGTTAATTGAAATAAATGAAAAAACCAAAAAAATTCTAATAATAACTATATTTAAAGGCAAATTATCTAGTTAATTTTGATATTCAACTATCAATAGTACCGGCGTGATAACACAGCCGGTGTTTTAAATTGCTAATATATTTTTCTATTGAATCACGAAATTTTATTGAATTTTCAAAGCGAAATTATTGAAAATTATCTAATTAATCCTCATGATTATCATTAGTGTCGTGCAATAACATATGACTATATTTAGCCGGTAGATTGAATTGTTGCAATGAATTTCCATAAAATAATAGTGGCTAATTGAACAAAATAAAAAAAAATAAGACAGATTCTAATATCTAAATGCAAAGCAAAATTATTGAAAACTTCATCTAATTAGTTCTAAAAGTTAATAATTAGTACTATGGTAATAACATAATTTATATTCAGCCCATTATTTAAATTTTTACTATGAATATCCGTTGATCAAGACAATTAATCAACGATTAATTAACTTGATCATTAATTACAAAGATTAATTGATTGCTCAAAAATTAATTAAGGATTTTTTTTCCTTCAAGTAATAAATGAACGCTAATTAAATTGAATAAAAATGGACCGAAATACAATCTGGTACCTAACTAAATTTAAAACAAAATTATTTAAAAATATCTAACTAGTTTTGATCTAGGTATGATCAGTATCGTCCCAAGAACATAGTCTTTGTTTAACAGGTACATAATTTGAATTGTTGCATTCAAAAATTCAGTGTGTCTGAGTCTCTTTTTGGTAAATGATCGAGTAAAGATCTATGTGAAGATTCAATAATACTCAATAATTTATTTGACGACCTATGAATTTCTTAGATATATACAAGACAGTTCAAAATGAAGGGGAAAAGTGGTCAACAGTTATTATGGTATCTAATTCCAGACTACTCAGGTGTCATGATGAGATGCTGGGGAAGTCTAAGAGGTGCTACACAACTAAAACGCTGCATATAATCAGAAAAAATGTTTTGCTGCCATATGCAATAGTCCATAGTACACCATAATGCCTAACATAAGATTGACATGACGTTCTATATCAAAAAGTGGAAAACTGCCTTCAACTTATCATGACTGGCAGACCATCAACTCCAGGCAGTAGAGATCATAATACGTTCTTAAGAAAAACCTTGGTATTCGGTAAAAATTCGACAAAACTCAAACACCCTTGAAAATAATTTCGAACCACTGAAACACGATGATCCTGAAGATATATCCCTAAGAACCAAATGTATGATTCGACCATTTTTCAATGTGTAATTTTTCTATGGTGTCTAGAACTCATCATGTCCTCGACCTCTGGTTTTGTTGACACTACGGTGTAGTGCGAAAAGAACTGTTATTCCTTCTGAAATCTACAAATTTGACCCTTTTCATCATTCGATGACTTCAAAACACCCTAATAATCTTGCTATAATGAAACAATATTTAGAATTTTCTCATAATTTAATTCAAATACGCATGACTTGACCTTTCTAAAGAAGTAGTACTTCGAAACGTCGTCATGCGTATTTGTATTAAATTATGAGAAAATTCTAAACATTGTTTCATTATGGATATTAATTTTCTCCAAGTATCGGCCTCATCAATTATCAAATCTTGCTATCTTGGAAAATTTGTTGCCGTCGTAATTTTAAAGATTTTAGCAGAGTAATTTTGAACCTGTGATAGACTAGCAAGGGCTAGTCTCTCACAGGTATAATACTATAACCTAACCAGCCTATTTAAAAATGTGCATTACAAACTGGACAACATAAAGTATCGCTATACTTATAGCCAAAAACAATGGCATATTATTTACAAACAGCATTATCGTATATTTATGACAGAAGTCACTGAAGCGACGAACATCCGTCAAAACCAAACGAATTGTTCTCCTATGCTGGACAAATTTGCAAGAACTTTGAACAGAAGTGCATACATATCGAACACATTCCAAAAAATATGAAAAATAACGAAATTATATTCAATTGTTTTTTGCGGATGAACATAGCAATTAAACTGTATTGTGCTTGTTTTGTAACCTCACAAATGGAGGAAATACTAACTCAAATCACAAATATTAACATCCGGTTCGAAAATCGAACGGGAAATAATGAATTGACCGCGCACGTGCCTATAAAACCGCGTAAGCCTTCGGAAAATATGAATACAGTTAATTGCATGTCATAATTGACCTACTTCTTCATTTAGCAGACCAGTGAACAGGTACGCTTGCAATATCCAGTAATTACATTTTTGATATTACGGGTATGATTAATGTCTCTCCCGTGTACATCATATTCCCGAGTTGGGGATGGCGTGTAAGGGGCAGCCCCATATTGAAGGTTTTTAACGTACACATCATTAAGAATGAAACAGACCTAATTCCCTAGTTCACATACAAACTGTTAAAAAAAGCAACTCTGCAAACTTTTTTAATTGATATATTAAGAATCGTCAAGGCTATAGTGATCCTTGAAGTTTTCGGCTGATTGGTGCTGATGGCTTAAAGATTCTCACTAGCCTTGCCAGATGGCCGGAAAATCTGGGACTGTCTCCGAATTTTGCATCTTGTGTCGCAGGGATCCAACCTTGGGCCCCTACTATTTGTCCTGTTTGTTAACGACCTCTTGGAGATGGTGAACTGCATGAAAGTGGCTTATGCTGACGATATTAAAATTTATATACGAGAGCGTGTCATCTATGCATGATTGTTCGAGGCAACAGAGTGGTGTAATAATAATTGTTTACACTTAAATGTCATGAAATGTAATGTGGTGAGTTTAAGTGTTAACTATTGATTACAACACTGAAGGTGTTAATCTGACTCAACTTCTGGAGGTTACAGATCTCGGCCTAGCATTTGATTAAAAATTCTCATTCGTATCTAATATCAAACAATTAATTTTATCATGTAGCAAAGTTTATGGTTTCATCATCCGCAATGCAAGACTGTTCTCGAATTCCTCAACACTGTTCATTTATTTAATGCCCTAGTGAGAAGCAAGCTTGAGTATGGCAGTCTTGTTTGGAGACCAATACAGTTGTCACGTAAACCGCCTGAGGCACAGAGGAAGTTCTTGAAATAGCTCTCATTTCAAGAGGATGGTTTATATCCACCTAGGGGTTGTGATCACGCTTTGTTGCTGTGATTTGCACTGGGATTCACTTGTTTCCATCATCAATGTGCATTTATTCAGATTAAAAGTTTCAGAGATTCAGTTAAATAATTCGAATATTTAGATATTGATATTATATATTCAGATTATTTTATTCGATAATGTTTATTATGATTATTATTTTTGCTACTATTTATTTATTACTATTATTTTTTAATATTGTATATCTATGTTATTATTAGTATTTTTAGTCACCTAATTTTGTATTTCATTATGTATTTTCCTGTAATTGGGCAGTTACCTGTTGAAAATATATGCTTATTATTATTATATTATCTTGTCCAGTAAGCAAATATTATTGTGTATTATTGTGCCCTATTTCGAAAACTAATAAGTTTTATAACAAAGTCAACTAACAACGAATGACAAAACAGAAATAATGAATCCCCAAATTTACTAATTCAAACAAAGGAGAATTTGAAAGAAATGCCTTTTGCAAAAGAGTATTTAGACAAATTAATATTTGGGTAAACCAAATGTCCATAGTTCAATCAATCAAACTGCAGACTCGTATCAATATTGACGTGTTTCGCTTAGAGATTTCAACAGTTTTTCATAGCTCTGACCGAGAATATCTGATTAAAATGGAAAAACCCAGTGATAAATATTTAAAAATATAACCTATATTTTGATTGATCACACAGAGAATTTTTTTATCTCGTTGAAATAGTTGTATTGATTTCCTATAAAAGTGTAACATATCGTTATGAGGAGGAGCTCAATTTAGTTGAGTTTATTTTATTCAAAAATTTCCTTCGTACTCAATCAATATTCAGACTATGAATAATTACATATACCCCTTAAGTTTGCACAGTATAAATATAATAATAATTATATATATTTATCCCATCAGACATTACATAATGAATAGGACAGGTCAACTTATCATTACAAAATTAACAAAATTCAGTAGAAAAATATTCCCTTAAGCTATAAAAAGAATAATGTAATAACACTTTTTTTACTTCATTTTTGAATTTCTGTTGATTCAATCAATACCTTCAATCTGTTAGGTAGGTGATTAAATAATATAATTCCCATGTAAGTTGCTGAGAATTCGAACTTTGGTGTGATATGAGTCATAAGGATACTCAGAAGTATCCTTATGTCTCGTATAATAATTCGAGAAACATAACTTTATCAAGGTACCCCAATTTATGATGAATAAATAAAAGACAATTCAGAATGAAGATACAACTCAATGGAAGAATTTTGTATTTTCTGAATGTTGGTCTACATGATTCCTGAGGTTTTAAACAAAAATTATACGTATACACCTTTTTTGAGCAAGAAAATTCTACCACTGCTGGATGAACATCGCCGAATTATATTATAATTTATGTGAGAGCATACAGCAGCTTAATAAACTGTAAGAAGGCTCTCTCGTGGTAAAATGATCTTAAGGCGACTAATAACAAACAGAGATTAATTCAATTTTTTGCATAAGTTCATCTACTTGGTAGTGTCACCCTCAGTACTGATCGACATAAATACCCCCAGCTAATTTTATTTGACAATCCTGTAACTCAACGCTTAGACGAATATCGAGGTAAAACACAAGGAGTTGGAAATGAATCCATTCAGTTTTCTGCATATTCAATAAGAGATAATTTTTAAAACACCAGTCGGAGAAATCCTGAATTAATTTCTCACACTTAGTCTTGAGCTAAATCAAGTTTTGAGCTGATACTGCGAAGAATGTGTCGTCAGCGAACATGGTAATTGAATCAGCAGAATGATCAGGAATGTCATCGATGAACAGGAAGAAAAGTAAAGTCCCCAATACTGAGCCCTGGGGAACACCTAGAGTTAGTGGATATTTTGAAGAGTTTGTGTTATTGTAATCTAGAAAGCGACCATCCAGGAAACTACGCACCCAGTTCAATCCACAGTCATTTTCTCACTTTGTGGTACCATGAAGATGTTATGTAGTATTATTGATTATTTGGGTTAAGGCTCATTTTGTTTAGTTTGTTTTTTGTAATAGGTGTTTCTTTTGTTGCCAATTAATACAATCAATGTTGAACTGTGAGATAGTCTGTGATGAATTGTGTTCAATGGTTATAAAATATTATGATTGTATAAAATATTACATTGAAAAATATAGAAATAAAACAAATTTTATCAAGAGATGATTCAGTGCGAAATAAGATTTTCCTTCGGTTTCTATCACTCAAAAGTGAAACCTTTTTCCCTTTCACTAAGCACAAAATGATGGGAGGCGGCATCACAATAAGCTGGAGGTTAAACAGAGATTATAATATAGTCTTTAATCTCAGTATTTGAACTGATCTAAATAGCACATTATCAAATCCGTAATCTACACTGATATAAATTAAATAAAGACGCAAAATATACATATTACATAATATTTTCACCTAGAAGATTTGAACTTAGATAGAATCAAGAAAGAGAAGATTCTCTAAAACCATATCTATTTACATTTCAATGACGATTTTCAACAACTTGAAAGGACATTATTAACCATTACTTGCCTAAGAGTTTTGGCTTTGAGAAATTGCAACAATTTCATTGAAATGCGAAATAAGAAAAGCATCATTTAAAAAACCATTTTCAAATAATCATATAATTAGGCAATAACGGTTTGTCTTACTACGAGGCTAAATATGTGTTAAACTCACCTCTGCATTATCCATGGATCCATATTAGCCATTACAATAAAACATAATGCAGGCATAACCACCAAATGTACCACATGCCTGAAAATATTAAAAAAGATCACAATAAATGAAAATAATGAAACAATAATAAAAATAATAATAAATTTGTGTTAGTGGATCATCAAGTCTTTCAAAAAATCTTCTGCTTAACGAAGATCTTGAGCGGCCATTGGGCTTTTTAGTCTAGTGAGTATTTTTTTGATGAAATCATTATTCAGAATTTCGAATTTATGTATGTAAAATATGCAATAATTTACGAAAAATTACGGTGTCTGAAAATCAATGAACTAGCAATTTTTCTAAGCATTTCTAATATGAATAAAAAAACAAACAAATTTAACAATAACATGAATTAATAACTATAACAATAAAGTGAATATCTAAAAATTATCAAACTTAATTGTCATTTTTTATCTAATCATTAGAATAACTCATCAAATGCATTCAACAATTTGTCTTCTATTTGTCGGATAGAAGAATGCACCCGACCAATGTTGATAATCGATATATTATATTATATCGATTTCGTTAATCGATGTTTCTAATTATTACTGATTAATTTTTAGGAGTAGACAATTCCTTTTTAACGAGACTGTTAATAAGAATAAGATAACAATTTATATTATTTCGTTACTTTAGGTGCGTACCATTACTGTTAATAACGGGTGTTTTTTTTTAGAGGTATAGAACTTTAAGTTGGCATTACTGTTGAAGATGGCGATCGATTTAACAGCTGAGAAGTGATTTATTCCCAGTTTGGTTTGGCAATTCATCATGAATAGACTCACGCCTGAACAACGCTTGCAAATAGTGCAATTTCATTTCGAAAATAATGGTTCTGTGCGGAATACGTATCGCGCACTACGTCTTTTATCGTCGACAAAATCGTCCATCAGAGCAATTAATTCGATTAACCATGGAACGTTTTCGCACTACGTTTACTCTTATTGATAACTCGCATTCCCAGAGACGCCGCCGTACGGTACGGTTTTACAGAAGAAGCTATTGATACTGTAGAGCGTAGCATTGAGGAAGACCCAAATGAGTCCATCCGCCATCGAGCACAGGAATTGGATCTGTGTCCATCCACTTCATGGAAAATTTTCCGGAAGGATCTTGGTTTGCGTGCTTACAAAATCCAACTCGTGCAAGAATTGAAGCCAAACGATCATCAAGCAAGGCGTAGATTCGTCGAATGGGACCAAAACGAGATTGCCGTTGTACCCGATTTTCATAAGCGAATTTTGTTTAGCGATGAAGCGTACTTCTGGTTGAATGACTACGTCAACACACAAAACTGCCGCATTTGGAGTGAAGATAATCCTCAATTGTATGTCGAAACACCGTTACATCCAGAAAACTGACTGTTTGGTGCGCTTTATGGGCTGGTGGAATCATTGGTCCGTACTTCTTCAAAAACGATGATGGCCAGAACGTTACAGTCAATGGTGATCGGTATAGAACCATGATTACTAACTTTTTCATTCCTGAATTGAACAACCATGATGTCCAGGAGCTCTGGTTTCAACAAGACGGCGCAACATGTCACACATCTGGTGCCACAGGTCATTGGTCTTTGCGGATAAGGCACAAACGCTTGACCATTTGGAAGACAATATTCGCCGTGTTATTGCCGATATACGGCCACAAATGTTGGAAAAGTCATCGAAAATTGGACGTCCAGATTGGACTACATGCGCGCCAGCCGTGGCGGTCATATGCCAGAAATCATATTTAAAATGTAATGCCACAAGATTATCTTTCGAATAAAAAAAAATTCTTGTCAATCGAATGATCCATTGTTGTTTTATTACAATTTAAAATTCTATACCTCTAAAAAAACACCCTTTATAATAATTATTAAAATTCATGAGGTCATTACCTTCCAAAACAAAATGCTCCAGCCAAAAGTCCTACTATCAATTCAAACCAAAGACGGGTTTCAGCTCTGGTCTTCGAGGGATGGAAGTATGTACGTAAAACGGAAGCCAACAGTAACAGTACAACTTGACTGACAACAAAATTGATCTGCAAAGAAGTATTTATGAGTGGAAAATAGGGTATTTTACAAAACTGTCGAAAAATTTCAAATTTTCGTACATCATATTCGAAATTGAAATTTCTTATGATTTTTGGGGGATAAAGCAGATATCCCCTAAAGCAGATAGCCAGTCTATAGGGGATTTTCCCACCTCAAAGACTCTTACAGTTGAAATATATATAAGTATACTCTTAGAAAAGCTATCATTTGTATAAATCCAAACTAAACTGATCTTTAAAGAATCAGTTCAGTTTAGGTTTTCCATTGTTATGTAGAAATATAATTTCTTCATTACAAACATTCAATAATGGGCTGCGTTGTTCCTAGCAAAAGAAGAGATGATAGATGTTACCAAGCAATAATAGGCAAATTGAACCTTTCAACATTATCGAAATAATTGCAAAATATATCCATAATAAATATAAATTGCAAAATCTTTATTTCATTACAAGGCTTTCTTTCTGTTTCAAATGTTTCAACACTCTGATTTAGCTTATCATTGAACCTCTTTTGAACATCTTACATTAGCGTGACACCAATATTCTTCACTGCATATTTCGGAAATGATTATTATGTAAACAACAAACAATTTGAAAATTATTGAAATCTGCCTCTTACAAAATCTGAAGTCACTATAAATTAATATCTCAAAATTCGGATCAACATGCAGCATCTAAAGTGAGATTACGAAAAATTATTAAAAAACGAAATTATTAAAATTAACGAAAAATTATTAAAAACGGTCAAATAAAAACTATGGAGCAAAGAACGTTTCTTGTCTGTTGATTATTTGAGTAGTATATTTATTTGTTGTTATTTGTATTCTAAACGAGTAATTTTTACTGATGGTCATTATTTTGGAACTGTATGAAACGAAATAATATATGATTAAGCTTTTTCCACAGTCGATTCAATTCAGTTTGATGAAAATATTAGCGAATTATATCGATCAGTTATGACAAAACTGAGAAACAAGCAAAAATCTGAAAATGTAATGTTATGCTGATGGCGATGCTATTATGCCTCTTATTTTATAAAAGGACATCCTACATTTATTTACTTTTTCCTACGATTAAATCGAAATACATATAATAAATAAACATTAGACCTCAGTTCAGCATTCACTCGTATAAGCCAGATTAAACATTTTATGTCAAAAGTGACGTTTGAAAATTCATAATTATCAATTTCTCCTTTATGTCTACTTTTGTCAATTGATTTCAATTTGTTTCTTTGTTGAAACTAACTTATTATTATCTCATTAAAACACATCAAATTATAAAAGCACATTTCAAATTATAATTTGGTTTTGAAGGTTTAGTAAACAAATGGTTCAATTCTTATTTACATTCACGATCTAAAAAAATTAAGTTCAATGGTGTTCTTTCGGACAGCAATGGAGTTGATTTTGGCGTAGCTCAGTGTACGGTCTTAGGTTCACTGCTATTCTCCTTATACATTAATGATATTGTTTATCATGTAAAAAAAATGTTCTACACGATTGTTCGCAGATGTTATAATGATTTATGTCCAGACTATGACAGAATGTATCAATAGATACTTGGCAGCAATAAATGAATGGCTAAGCGATAACAGTTTATCGTTGAATGTAGCAAAGTCTAAATTTTGGTACTTCTAATTTCTTTTTGGTACAAGTAAAATTCTTAAGGTAAATAGTAACAAAAATATAAGTATTAAAATTGAAAACCAAAACATTGAAAGGGTGAAACTTGTTGAATACTTATGCGTTATGTTAGATGAGAAATTGTGTTTCAATGATCATGTCGACTTCATATCATCTAAAATTCCAAAAAAATCAACTTTCTCAAAAGAATTGAAAAATATGACGATATATACGATGTTCTTGCTCCTTAAGTCAATAATAATGCCGGACTTTGAATATTGTTCCACTCTGTTATTGGAATTGAGTAAAGAAAAAACTCAGCAACTACAAAAGTTACAGAATAGAGCTAACGTAAAGGCACCGTTTTCCGGCCCGGTCTGTGCGCAAAAATTATATATTTTCATTGATTCATCGGTCAAATAATAATGGACGGAATACGGAACCCTATAAAATATGAGCGTTCCTCATTCCGACCACTCGGTCGGTAATAGGAATTTCGGCACTTACTAGATAATGTTAATTTTCTATTTTCCAGGTTTTTTTGTAAGTATTTTGTATTAAGTTATATATTCTGAACCCTAGCTCTGCATAAAACACTCATTGTCGATATAACTCAATTCCTAAAGAATACTGAACATTTTTTTCAATTTATATTGAAATTTTTTCTCGCGGTATACACAATGATTTTATAAACCATAAAGTTTATTTTAGTAGGTGAGTATGGTCGGTCGGAATCAGGATCCTCAGTGGTCGGATACAGGGATAGTTGTCGTCAGCCGGTCGGTAAACGGCTTCTTAAAAACGGCTTCGGTTAAACGGTTTTCGGTTCATTTCCAATCATTTCAGTTCAACATCAAATATATAAATGATCGAGTCATTATAGGATAAAATAATGTACATTTCTTGAAATTAGAGTATATATAACCTTTCAGAAAAACTATTTTTCGAATTAATTCTTGAATAATTTCATTATCTTTTGAACGATTCTTTTAATCATAAGCATCAGTGGTCGGAATTAGGTGCCTTTGCGTTATGCGAACAATTTTGAAATGTAATAGATATACGCAAATCCAAAGCATGCTAAATTGTTTAGAACTAATGTCAGTTAAACAGAGAATACTTTTTGCTACATATATCTTTATATTTAAAATTAAAAATAAATTATTCCCATATAGAGTAATAAAAAATGTAATATGTGTCAGTGATGTGCACGGTTATAATACAAGAAATGCTGACAATAGTGACCTTAAGGTATTCAAGCGTAAATTAGCTAAGTTCATTTTAAACATATAATTGTAAATATATTTTAAACCTAAATGTATATATAATTTTGTAATAGCTATTGCGAAATAAATATTATTATTATTAATTGACTATTGATAATACAAACATTAGTTCGAAGAATAACAGCAAAATTAAATTGATAAACTGTAAAAATTCAATTATTTCAGTGGAAATTACTCTATTTTCGAAATTTCGTGTTGTCATTAAACAGTAGGCAAACTTATGAAATTACCTGTTTCGATAATTTGTATTTCGCTATTTTTTAAATTCAATTATAAATTATTTTTGGTTCGTTTAGCATTGCTGATAGATAACAATGTATCATTACGATCCTTACAAAAATTATATGCCAGTTTTACGTCAAATTGATACAATGAGCTTCTAAATTTCCCATAATTGTCACGTTTAGTCATCACAGGTACGTAATCCATTGAACATTTTAGTTATCTAGAATCAATAGAATTTATAACTCTCAACATAAAAATAATTTGTTACTGGTTAGATAATCATTTAATTTGACTGATAAATCTCGATCTTTTTTTTATAATTCAATGTGACCCTAAAGGATCTTTTGGCCTTAACAATAAGTCATCAGCCATCAACAGGTTATTCTAAATCTCGATCTATTGCTAAAGTAAAGATTTTCAATTTTAGATTTTTCATCTTATAGATAAAACCAACTGTTCTATATCATATTTTTTATTTTATAATTACCACATTGTTTCACTCTGCAATATCTTCAACTTAACCAAAAGTGTAGACCACTCACTCACTACTCAAAATGTGACTGTATAATGAGTAGTCCCATATATTATTTTTTGTGAAAGGTACTAGGAATACATCTATTCTCTTCAGGAAATAAACAATTTTTATGATTTTACAATTCTTCAGATTTTCGAAAAGAATTTGTATTTTCTAAATTATTTTAGTCGTTATTAAAAATCGTTAACTTATCTGAAAATCATTAAAATCAATCTAATTTGATCACGTTTTCATATCCATTTAAAAAAGTTTTTTCCTTTCAATGATAGATATCGCGTAGAATTTATAGAATATATAATCTACTTTTTCCCTTATTGCGTTTTTCCCAATAGCCTCAATTTCAAGCAATTATTTTCGTGACATCTTTCAAATGACGAATATCGAACTGTAACTATATCAAACAACTATTCAGTTGTAATGAATGATTTTACAGATTGTTTTCTAAATGATTATTGAATAATTAAGGGTATTCGATTAGAAATCATCCTGTGCATTCCAAATCTATAAGAACGGATATTGAAGGCGACACACTAGAAAATAAAAGTTAGTATTAAAAGCAAAACCAATGAGGCTCATCCGTAATACAAGCTCTGATTGTTATTTTGGTTGGTATATCAGAGTTGGCGCCAATAATAATGTTTTGTGTGAAACAGTGTTGCCAAACGAACGATTTAAATTGTATTTATAAGACCTTTTCGTCACTTAATTATAGATAATAAAAGGATGAAAATACCTAAACTATATATAATCACCCAATAAGTAATCTAATTATTGTTGTGTGTAAACTAAAGAAAAATATATATGGCCAATACCTTTAGAAGTAGAATAATTTTTAGTTGACAACACAGTTATCAAATTTAGAAATTGATTTGTAATAATTTTGTACCATTATATCCTTAAAAAAAAGGTCGGTAATCTCTAAAAAAGGCCCCTGAACTCTGGTGCTGAAAATTCTTGATTTAGTCCATGATACGCTAAAAATTAAAGTTGGCAACATTGATGTGAAACCGAGTAGTAGCCTTCCTCCTACAATGTCTAGCTACACTTTATATTGCCCTCATTGCACTAACAGTAAAAGCTGAACAGTTTTAGTACTCATCAGAAAAGGAAGTAAGTATTGTCATTGAGATTTTGAAATCAATTCGTCATACCTAAAACAATTTTTTTATGCAATGATTGTTTGGCCTTGACTCGCTTCATTAGACAACAAAAAACTATGATCATGATAAAAATGAAAGAGAGAGAAAAATTTATAAGAAAGGATCCAAATTGTTTCATTTAGTATTACTGCAGACTTTTAGTTTAACCAGTCATATTATAAGACTAAAATATATTATAACATCTACAATTCAGTCTTTATACAGAAACATAATTGAGTAATGGAAGATGAAAATAAAAAATGGAAGACTAACAAGCTCAATTTAATTATTTTCTCATAAAAATTTTCATAGAATAACTAAGTATTTTTTGGTCGCGTAGTGGGAGAGTGACGGACCGTCATGAGGGAGATCTGGGTTCGAATCCCGGGGAAGATATGGACGTTTATGTATGTAAATGAGTTTCAGCGGTTAACTAAATGAATGACATGAACTGGTAATATCCAAAGATGACGAACCAAAAAAAAAGTTTTTTTAAAGGTATTCTGTGATTATAGGTTATGAGGTAATAGGTTCACTCCCAATCTGAAAAAAATTCCAATGAAATCATCATTTTAAATCTTATTGAAATCTTGAGTCATGCCAGTTACGTAAAATTGACTGATATACAGTTTCGGTATGATTTGTAGTTATGTATAGCCCATAAATAGTCACTTAAAACGCTCGTCGTCTATAGGGTATTGCCGAAGATAAACATACAAATGGCAACCTTTGTACTCTAGTGATAAAAGAAATTCACAAATATATTTATGTATCTATATTGATTTTGTTTATATTTGTCTTCTTGTATGCTTATATTTAAAATAAAAATTTATATTCTTACCAAATATTTACTTAACAGAATGTAAAAATGGAAAAATTCATTTATTGTTTACTTCAGAAATTTTACTACAATTCTCGTAATACATAATAACACAAAAGAAAAAAAACATGTTGAACAAAATCATACAAAATTAAAAACAAAACAATTACTCCAAAAAAACTCATACAGTTCATAATAGTTCATGAAGGTCTCAATAGTTCGAGAAGTTTTGTTCTATAGTTAGAACAAACATCACAAAATTTGGAAGAACGAATAAAAATAACAACGAAAATACTAAAAACTGTCCTGCATAAATACAAAAAAATCGAAAAGTATGATTTTAACTGCAACAATACCAAATATTTGGCAATTGAAAAAAATAAAAACGCAGTAAAATTTTAGAAATACTTTATATACGTAAAAAATTGGAAGCTACTACCAATAAAAAATATATATTAACGAAATATTGAATAAAATTTCTAATAATTTATTTTTTGAATTTATGAAATGATTCCATTCAAATGAACTCGACAATCAACAAACAATAACAACAATGATATAACATCGAACGACGGAAAAACTGAAGACCATATAATATAAAGTTTCTGGATTAATACATGAAAACACATTCATGAGTATAAAATTTTCACAAATTTCATTATCATTATTATGAGATTTTCCAGAGTTTTTCTCGTGGTGAAAAATATAACATATATTCTTCCGCAGCGAATACTTAGCCAATGTTTTCCTCTCGTATCCCTAAATAAAATGAAATCTAAAATTTAACGATTGATTTGTTTGTCATATACTGTTCATTTTTAAAAATTATTCTTTCAAAATTTCGAAAGAGCTACAATTTGTAGCGAAACGTAATCAATAAATAAATTTAAAATTATTTTGAGTAAAAACATGCTCGATAATTTACCAGAGATTCCAAAAAATTATGAAAAGATTGCTCGAAAGAATTTCGTACAAATAGCATAAATTTAACAGTTTCCTGTTCCCACAAGAAAGTTATTTGCAAATTTTAACTGCATCGAGATGATGCCAAAAATCGGATATTACTCCAATTTCAAGTTCGCGAAAATAAAACGACCATTCGTAATAATAGAACTTCGAAAATATTATTTCAGATGAATATTTTGGTTTTTTTCAAAATTAGGTACGATAAGTATCGTTGCTGAGCGGAAAATTGAAATTCCGCAGATCACCCTAATTATTCTTTATTTGCTTATACTACTGAAATCTAACGAATATGGAATAAGAAATAATACTCTCAACCTAAATAAATTGAAAACGGGAATAATTGATATGATTAATAAACATCAATTATAAATAGTTGGTTGCATAAACAAAATCCTTGTAAAATTCAAATATTTTTATTTGAACACGTAGGTTCAGTAGTGATTACTAACAAAAAATAGGAAAATCAAGAAAAACCTTCATTATACTGACAGCCATTGAATATGTTGTTAAAAATAGTCTTTCGTAAAACAGTTTAAAAGGGCAATATATTGATTTAACTGAATGCTTAATCAAGATAGTTTCCTAATTTGGAATTCTTATTAGGTTGCGTAATGGAGATGAATTTTATGCTCCATTATTTAGGACAAAGAATGCAAATTGTACAATGCAATTAGTACAAAATGCTTCCGTTTTTAAGTTGACGATTTCATTTAACAATCTTTGCACTCATTTTGTGTTTTGCAATATATCTGCTCAACAATCTGAAGCGAATTCTCAAGAATATTATCTCATAAGTAAAAAAAAATTATTCTATGTAACAAATTGTATTCTTTTTGTTTTATAGATTCAAAATTAACCTATTTGTAGTTCCGAAGAGATTAATACTGTTTTTTGGGTTATGTCTGTTTAATTCCATGGAAACTTATAAATAAAATAAAATAAATAGATATCGGTTGGTTATTAAATTCTCGTGGATGTTTTGAGTAAGGCCCAATAAAAATATCGTTGCTGTGTTTTGTGTAGATTGTGAATTGTCCTCATCCTTGAAGCAATTATTATGTTCATAAATAGTGTTCCATGAAAACGTTGCCTTCATAATTCAAAAAATTCTAACTTTCCTAAGAAGAAGATATCATAAAATTCCTAACTTTTATCCCAGTGATTTCCAAACTGGTCCATGTGGACACCCAGGGATCAACAGAAAACTAGACAGAGATCTACGGTGGTGTAAAAAAAAGTTGTAGAAGGGGACCACAAAAAATACCTAGATTGGATGGTAAAAAAGAAAACTGTTGCCTGTTTTTTCGATGTAGGCAGATAGATAAGTTATATGATATACTATTTCGAGAAAACTGAGGAAGCAAACAAAATTTCAATTTTTCGGTAATTTTTGACATTTTTCCAACAAAAAGAAATAGATTGAACATCACATTATGTGGAAATTTGCAGTTATTTCTAAGAGAAGTGAAGCTAAATATTATCATTATGTTTTTCACTTGTTCATCTTCGTTGTTGAACTTGAGGTATGTTACTAATGTAAATACTCTCAAGTCCCCAATCACATTATTGTAATAACTGAAACATAAATTACTAGCTTTTCTTATTGTTATCATTCTTGAAATTAGGGTTTTGTCGCAGTGCAAATTCCCATCTATCTAATCTTTACATTTTGACAAAATTCTACCGAAATAAATTTTGAGAATCTTCAGTCGGATGATGCTCATTTTTTTCTTTGTTGAATAATTTTAACATACAGGATGTCCATTTCGGTTTTATTTGCGTAGTTTTCCAGGTTTTGGAAAAGATTTTAGCGCATATCTCACGTTTTCTGTTTCTAAATATATACCTAAACTTATTATTGTGCTCATAATAATTAGAAGTTTTTCAATATGCGTTTCGCTAGATAAATAAACTACTTATTACTCAAAATATATGGCCGTAACGTATCATTATTAGAAATTCTAATCTTAACTCTTTCTTTCATTCAGACGAACCATTGATAACGAGTAATGATGCGTGTAATATTTGTGGTAAATGATTGATGAGGCAAATTACTAATTAAATTACTAATTGGGAACGGTAAAAAAAGCTTATTGTTTCATTAAAAAATAGCGAAGTCAATTGATGAAACCAATAGATATTGCATACTAAAATGTTCATTTTAATTATTTTCTTTTTGAATTATTTCTAACATATTTATGTTAAACATATTCATTCACGATATGTTAGTGCAACATGAAAGGGTAAAATTGCCTTTGTTGTTTTCATATAACTCCGTATAACAGAATCCGAAGGGAAACGTGTGATTTTTTAATTGAAGGGGAAATAAAAGGGATCAGTGACATAGTGCTGTAAGAAAAAAAATTTGTTTACCTTGAACATTAGAAAGTGAAATTATTTTTTCAATAGTCTCTATGAAATTTAGACGCCATGGTTACTTATTATTGTTTAATTTCAAATTCTATGACTGTTTTACCACGTAATAAGTAAATGAAGAAGAATTCTGTTATTTAGAAAATTAATGAGACATTTTTTCACTAATGATCTTTCTAAATGATACAAATGACATCTAGATAACTACAAATAACTATAACGTTCGATTTCAAGACCTCACAAATAACTGAATATAAGCAAGTTTGCGAAAAATAACAGTTTTGAAAAATCGACTAAAATACTGTCAAAGGTATTGCAACAAATTGCACCAAATTGCAACAAAAATTGTTAAAAATACAACAGAAGTGTAACAACTGTTCTTGATAACGGTTATCAGTAGGTTACCTTGCGATCTCATTATTTATAATTTGCAAACAATTGTTTCTTGAAAAACACACACAATATTTTCCATTTTAGGTAATGTAATGAACAAACCAATCTGCATATAAAATGAAAGGTGAGTGTGCAAGCGAGGTCAATATGCAAAATAGAAGTGTAATTTATCGACATCGGAGCAAGATCTTTGTCTTCGCAATCTTCAGAAAATATCTCACTATTTGTTATGAGTAAAAACTTTTGTATAAATATTCAATTTAATTCTGAAACAAAGATATTTCTATAAACAAATTTCGACAGAAAACCATCATTTGTCATTTTTTTTATTCAGATCTACAGTCCGATTTTTTTTCCAACTATCCCCATAATAGCAGTAATTTAAATAAAGAATGGGACTCTACAATCATAAGATATTGGGATCAGAACTATTTATAAAATATTAACTTGTCAAAAAATCATTAAAGAATAATTTAAATGGTTGGGTTGATTACATAAAATGAAAATGTATTCAGTATATCTACTTATATTTCGTCAATTTCTTTTATTAGCAACGTTATTAAAACTTATTTCAAAACGTTATAAACTATCTAATCAAAGTAATGATCTAATGGCTGAGGAAATCCGAAGCTCCTTCTGTTTATTAATCAGATATAAATTTATCAAATCTGCCCACATACAGTCTATAAAGTGTAAAGCAATTTTCTTTTGTTCGCTGCATGTAATAACTTCGGATTATTCAAGTTTATGAAGTAGGCGGACATTTTTCAGGCAATGTTTAGATATTAAGTAGGTTGTTTAATTTATCATTTTCTTTGAGTGTAATTCCTATATTATTCCAATCACAATCAATTATAGCCAAAATTAAATACGAACCAGAGCAAGGTAAACGGCGTCAATTAATGCCACAGAATAGTAAAAAAAAAAATAACAGAAATAAAGGGAAGATCAAAATGAACCTGTCATAGGGTAGAAAAATCGTTTCATTACCTTCATGAGTGTTCCAGATGCATTGAACATGGAAAATAAAAAGGAAGAAATGATCAATGTTGTCTGTTAAATCTTACTCAATGAAATTCTAGTTTGAACCCATACAAAACGTAAATTAGGTAATATTAAGAAATCCATACAGCATGTCCGTTATCACTGTTTCAGATGGTACTTACTAGAATGTTGATGCAACAACTAATTTAACATAAATAATTGTTTTATCAACATGATAGCCCTAAGGCAATTGTGGCAGGCACATTAATATAGCTGCCTGAAAATGGACTGTTTATATTTATTTCGTCATTAAATACCTCGAATGAAGCCTGTTCAATTAAAAATTTAATCGATCATTTTCAGCTAACATAATATTTAATTTGTTCACATTCGCAATGAATGGAGTCATTTGTAAAACAAATTTTATAAGTATGCATAAACAAGTAGTTTTGTTCAACTTACACAATGCTGATTTAGTATTTCTGTGTTTTTCGGTACAAGAACAACCAACGTTGAATATTACTATTTTCTAAACTGATATCGTTAGGTTAAAAAAATGGGGCACATATATGTATATTTATACGGTGCCGTCATATAGCGGGCGTCAAGTAAGGAAGCTGAGGGCACTAACGCCATCGCAGCGTTGGTAAAAATAGAGATGGTTTGTACGGTGGATATTATTTCAATGTTGTTAATGTAATTACGTGAAAAAAGTGCTCCGCACTGAAAGAAAGCGTTGTAACGACTGTTTGTAGCCGGACAATCCACCACTCTAGAAAAACTGTCAAAGTTCTCATTCAAAAACGACGGTTGTTTTGACCGCGCTCTAGGTGACAGCGAAGAATGTGAACAACTGTGATGAATAGTTTTTATAGCGACCTTCGCCGTAAAGAAACGCCCGCTATATGACGTTACTGCGTTCCTAACAAACCCTACTTTAACGGCAAAGTACCGAACTTGTATCTTAATCTCAAATGAAAAATAACTACCTCAAACTAATACTAAAAATCAATTTGTTATATGAAGAGAAGATTCTTCATATACAAAGTTTGAAAAATTCTTCAAAGCTAATTGAAATACCGATGACGTACAGCTAAGTTTCTCATATAGAGACAATTATTTTCAATATATCAACGGTTTAACATCATAAATTGTAATCAACAATTGTCACTCAGGGTTTATAACATCCGTCATGATCTCTGAATTTATAAAATAATTACAGTATTTACATGCTTACATCGGAACAACTAGTTAATGGATTACTATTTCATCATCGACATTAATATTGGCACACTGTGGTAAATTATATTAATGGAATACACGTGTGTGATATGGCTATTGCACTTCAGGAATGCAATGGAGAGAAATATTTTTAAAATCGTTATGGAAATTCTATACTTGTGTTTTACAAATTTTACATTATCTTCTCTCAGGAACCTACCACAATTTCAATATTATATTGAACATATTATATTGAATATTTAATAGCGTTGGCGTTTACTTGATGTAAATCCATTATAATTGAATATAAACTTAAATTCAAACACTTGAACTTATGATTTACACTTTACTGACTACATAGCACGACGCGTTTCGTCGTTATAAACGACTCTACAAACGATATTATTCTGTAAGCATCTGAAGAAGTCGTTTGTAACGACGAAACGCGTCATGCTATGTAGTCAAGTGTAAATTAAATTAATTGTAATTAATTAAGTGTAAATCATAAGTTCAAGTGTTTGAATTTAAGTTTATATTCAATATAATATTGAATTGAACATAGTTACTTAATATTACACAAAAAAGTGTGACCCAATGAAAATAAAAATGAGCTAAAATTAGTGGGGAACTGCACCAATATTACGTTGTAGATTCGTCAATATTAAGTACGCTATTTGTGCAGTTAGAATATTTCAAATATTGTTCAGCAAAGCCATTGACTTACAAATTAAAAAATGCAAACAATGACCAATCCTTGATAACTGATATATTACCAATAACAATGTATGATAACTTTTTGATCTTAGACTGACATTTGAATCATTTTCTGATAATTTAAAATAATATTATATTAAATTATATCACATCTTAATCAAAAATAACAATAAAAAAATAGTCAATTATATACAAAGTAACTAAAAGTCTTAGTGTTAATATTCTCTTTGTTAAATAGATTTATTCAAAGAAAATTTACTTCATTTATTTATATGTGTTTTGACAATAATGAACATAGAAAAAAATTAATTCAATACATTTAGTTACCTAGTTGCAAAAAACACAGTTACAGCATTTCCTGCTAGTTTTATAGGATTTACAGCAAGTCTAAATAAGTATGTAACAAATAACTCTTGAAAATCTTTGAAGGTAATAGAATCATACAGATCATTAACCGATAACTTTCAAATTTATATTGATTGGTTGAAAAACTGCAATAAGTACCCCTTCACAAAGCAAAAAATTAATGAAACAAAAATATCAGTATTATGTTGCTTTAATATTTCATTAACTATTTAATATAAACCTATTTACTCCCTTTTCCATTGATGTACCAAATTTAAAATAATCCTGATTTCATTACTATAAGAAGGTAACCACTATATTTCTATCTTGTGCAAGGGTACTCGCAAGAATATGAATTCTCATTTATAACCAGTTAAAACATATTAAGTAATAAAACTATGAAGTACATACTTAATGGGCAGACCACAAAATAATAAAATATATTTGTGTCACTTATGAATACATACTTATTTATAACCATTTTTCAAGTGTATTCAAATGAAATTAGCTACTCAAAAAAAATGAGTTCTCCACTTTCAAAAAAAAATTTCAAATATAATATAATATAATATTTTTGTTATATTCAATTAGCAAACAATGATTAATATTATATTGTTGTTATTCATAATGAATTTTCGATCATTAAAAATATTCATTTGTTATTTCTTTCTATATTTTAAAAATCCTACTTGAAAGTTCTACCAATAAAGCAGTCAAAATTAATGGAAAGTAAATATTAAAACTTTAATACCCTTTCATTACTACCAATACGGTCACATAATTGAAATTTAAAAATTTGTTGCAAATTACTTTTAAACCTTTTAATAAACAATGCAAACTTCAAATTTCAGCATTTCTACCCAGATAGCAGCCCTATAAATATTATTAAATTAGATTTAATAATCAATGGTAGTTATAACAATTTTAATTTTAGACATATAGACATAGAGTTAAATCCTTAAAATATCAGAATAACATCATAAGAACTGATATTTGCCAATATAAATTTAAAACAATATATTTAATAATAAGAACGGCATCATATAGGTACTGTAATTTGAGAGTAATATCTAACAAGATGGTGATCTATGTATATATTCAGTGAAAATAATATATCTTTATGAAAAGGTATATAAATTTGATATACCATAAATTTAGAAGTAAAAACCGATAATTCTGCTTCTGAAATCTCATGCATTGATTGTAAGATTTATAACTTATTCATGTAAACATTCTGGAAACATCCAAAAGAGAACTGACTTCTTTCAGAAAGATAGGGGTAACTGAAATATTGATCCAACATAAACTTAACTAGAAGTATCACATACAACTCACCTGATCTATAGCCATTCCTGTTGAGTCAGATATTCCTGAAAACAAAGTATTTCCAGGGTGGAAGCCTTTGGGTTCATATTGTGCCATTGTGTGTGAAGTTCCAAATATGAATGAATTAGGTAAAGGAAGAAAAACAATCTCAACGTTCTAATGTTCACAATATTACTTCAAACAAGGTTATCACGAACTTCGATAAAAATTTTAAAAAATATATTCGCATTAATATGGCCGTATGAACCACATTCTCTATCACTTGTTCATTCAGAAATTGAGTACCTCAGCAATTAATTCAATATATGATTCAATTACTGTAACAGCCTAACATTTATAAATCACCTCACAAGCTTTTCAATTGTTTAAAGAACACCTGTAGAATTATTTTCAATAGTAAATAAATCAAAAATTAATTATCACCAGTAAACTGGTTCTGGTTCATAACATTTAATGATTAGTTCAGTCTGTGGTACGGTCATTTGGTCAAATTTACACTCATTTTCAATTTCTATTTTTAACATTGCGACATTCAAATGGAATTCAAATTTTCAAACAAACTGCTTCCAATCACCGGCTATTCAATTATCTCAGATTCTGGAGTCGATCACACATTCTCCGTGCTTTACCACTATTATCCGTGACATATGACATATGTCATCGAAAAATGTATTAAATATTTGGAGTGTTCGAACTACTCTATGATATAACAATGCTGAAAAATATACTGTGTTGTACCATTACAAACCATATGCTGAATTCACAAATCAGAAAAATTAATATTTGAATGGTCCACTGCAATAATGATGAATGTCCTTTGTGTATTGTTTTAAGATAATTGAGCTTCAATTTTATAAGCGGTGAAAATATACTCCTACCTGAAGATAAGGAAATATTTATTATTAAAGTTTAAGAACATGATGTATCATCATAACATTTTTTTCTGGATAATCATACTTTGAGTACTATAAACTAAAGAAAAAATATATAATCTCAAGTAAGTGTTCAGAAATGAGGATTATAATTATCAATGTTCACACTGCGTTAACAGTCAATAATGATAAGTGTCCCAATGATTGGTTTAATTAGCTTTTGCATCTTTAATACTTGCAGCATGAGGAAGTTTATCGAAATAACGTTTCGTTTCAGGTCTACAGAACTTTTTCAGAAACTGCAGGTCGTTAGATTTTGCTGTTAATATATGCAACTTGATTAAGGTAATTTGAGATCTCCCTAAATAATGCCTGCCTTCAAAGACCGCATAGAAGCTGGTGTGTTGATCACACTGGATTCCCATGGACTATTATTAAAATTTCGGTGAAAAATGAGGCTTGGATGTTCTTCCTGTACTCTAAATTCACGCAGAGGTCTAATAGGAAAAATACAATTGCTTTTGTAAAAAGGTTTCAGAAATGCAGTCCAGTTCTTGAATGCATCTTGTGAACATTCGATATTCGACATTGAAAGGATTCGGTCTTTGCCGAGCTCCACGCACATGTTCAGCCTATTCTTCGAAGAGTTCAATCCTGGTCTTTTGATTCAATTAAGCCATGTTTCGATCGCATTCCATGCATTAGTGCCCTTTTATCGGAAATATAACTGTGACAGATTCTAAGCGATTGCAAAAATGAACTGGTAATCTATCATTCTAAACATAGTGTAATTTTTGATTTGTTTTGGCCTGTTCATTAATTATATTAAATATGAAATCGAAGAGATGAAAGGCCACATCATCTGATCCTTTTTTCCAATACTTTCATCCCACATGAGTCACAGAAAACTATAATAGTCTTGGCCTGTTCATTAATTATATTAAATATGAAATTGAAGAGATGAAAGGCCACATCATCTGATATATCTTTTTATCTTTATCTGATAATCCTTTTTTTACAATTCTTTCATCGTATGGGAGAAAATAAGAATACATGAATATTAAACACAAAATAACTAAGCTGCATTTTGTAATATACATCGCTTGTACTTATGTTAGGTGTGGGTAGATTTTTTGAAAAATCCATTGCTGTCGCTATTGTTGTGGCATCTTGCCTAGCACTTAAACGAGCTGTTATGAATATTTTATAAAATACTTCAGCTCTCTTTTTGTGAGCTAAGTTTTCAATTTGAAAAGTTAAGTTTTACTTTTTTCTAGTTAAGTTTTGGTTTGATAGTAAGACAGCAACATAGCGCTCATTGCGAAGCGATGGACATTTATCATTATTGCCGTGAACACCTGTGACGCTGAGCGTTTTAGCCGTGTAGCCTAATATTAAAAACATATTTTTCGCGAGACTGCAAATGATATTGCTGAGTTTGTAAATGAAATAAACAACTGCTTATTTCAGTCGACCGAAGACATTAGTCACTAAGGTTTTAATATTTTTCGACTTTCATCATTATTGCAATGGCCATTCATTTGGAAAAATAAATTTCAAAAGATATCTCAATTATTTTTTTTTTGAAATTCGAAAATTATGAAGTACGATCTATTACAATTTGTATATTTTCTATTCCTTTCTGTTCCGCTCTTATGAATATTATTCATATTCAATGGAATGAGGACATATATCCTCACTCCTAAGCATTATATCATTCCTTAGGATATTTCATTCTCAGTCTTTGATTTTTATTACAACTATATTTAATTTTTCTCGACTTAGGCATATCTCGTATCTAAATGGCCAAACCATCTGATCTTCAAGAATGCTTTATGAATTCAAAAATATGCAAATGTGTGATTTAGTGAGGAGAAAAGGTTATTTAAATATAATTATGGTAGTAATAGAAAGATATATGAAAGATTGGAAAAAAGAAAAAATATATAAAAAGATAATGGCAAGAATATAAACCAGAAATCCGATTTCATAATTCAGACATTTGAGCGAATATGCACTATAGCCAGTCACAGCCTTACTTTACTTAAAATAGGTAAAGTGAGGTTGTGTTAATAAGTATTGACATTGAGAGATAACATAACTTACATTATTATTTGTATACAAACAAATATTTCAGATGTTTTAAATAAAGCTGAAATTTTTAATTAAGAGAGAAGATAGGACGAATGAAGCTTTGAAACTCACGTTTAAATTTGTGATTATTCCCCTATTTTATCTATACTGAAAATATATTTTTACTTGCATCAATTAACATGTTTTGCTTTGTTATGGACTGCAAAATGAGTTGTAAATGGAAAAAAAGGCAAATAACAACAAATTCGAACGTCTCGTTTCATAGGTAATTAACTTTAGCAAAGCATTTTATGATATATTCATTTTGCTGTATCAATGTTTTTGATATTCAGATTTCCATTGGACAAGGAACTGTTTACAAAGTGGTTAGAAGCAATTGGAGTGAAACATACATCAGCTATAAGCTGGCAATATAATATGTATTTATGCTCAAATCACTTTAGAAAGGAAGATTTCGAAGAAAATCTGACTAATACTTCTTCGCAACCGCCAAATATTCGTGTAGGTAATTTAACTTAAAAACATTTTGCGTTACTAATTTATTCAATCGTTCCTGTTTTCTCAGAAATTGAAAAGCTCTGCTATTCCCTCTATATTAAGGTCAACAGAAGCCCATTTAAGATCCTTATCTTCTAAAATTGGTACAAACGATAAAAACAAAAGGTAAGTAAACATACTGCAAATATATATATATATATATATATATATATAAGGAAATGAAATTTTTTTGTGCTTATGGCACTGAATGAAATATTTAAGAACATGAACACTAGAACATTCATTTGAAAAATTCAAATTAATCAAGAGAATGTTATAGTAGAGCTAGATATGTGAACGTGTACGATGTGATTCTCCATTATCCTTCAAGGGAATGTTAAAATTCTCAAATGTTAGAGAAATATTGAAATCGATGCCACACCTGATGGAAGTGCGAGACATATATGTTTTGTTCTGCAAGGAACTCGTCAGTCGCACCACGTCCATCGAAGTGAGGCAACAATTTAAACCTCCAAACATCTCCTTGAAGTCACAAGGAGATGCTTGTACTCAAAGGAGATGTTGTTTTCAAAAAACGCAAATTAACCAAAATTAACGAGTTCCTTGCAGAACAAAACTGCAGTCTCGCACTTCCTTCAGGAGTGGCATCGATTTCAATATTTCTCTAACATTTATCCCTTGAAGGATAATGGAGTCATCATATCGTACATGTTTACATAGTTAGCTCTACTATAACATTCACATTGGTTAATTTGAGTTTTTCAAATGTATGTTCTACTGTTCATTTCAAACATGAGCACTCTTATGTTTGTTAAGACTAAATGGTGCTGACTTTGTTCTCTATTCAAGGAATCATTTAGAAAGTACTAATTATTCAACCAAGCAAAAAATGGATATGAATCAGGTCAGAAAGGATAAGGATGGAGAATCTGTGCAAAGTAAGTAAAGATATATGAAATTATCAAAATCAAGTTTGAATAGAACATCACATATGTAATAACTTTCAACTTTGCACATTCAATAACTTCCAACCGCCAACGTTCTTAACATTTTTAAATGAAAATGATGAAATGATTATATTAAATGTCTAAATCCAAGAATCTTTGTATAAATTCGTAAACATTGTAACTATTTTCAGATCGTTCTTTCTCCTCTTTCTGCAAATATTGAGTTTAACAATTTTTCTCAAGTTTTCTCAGTGAGTTCCCCATGAGGAATGAAGAACAAGAAAACACACTGAGTCAGTTCAAACATTAAATGAGAGAACACTCTATGTGGTTTCAAAAAATATTAACAATATTTTTTCTGAAATTAATCGCAAAACTCCTATGATAACTCAACACCATGATAAAGGAAAGTATATCTTCAGATTTGCAAATTCTACAACGGGTATTTGTGAAAACCCACATTTGGCGTCACGAACAGACAAGCTATTAGGACAATTGATCATATAATATATTTGGCAATGAAAATAATTAATATGTCTGAAGTTAAAAAACTTTAATACGGAAATTGAGTTTAATTCCAATTTTATAGAAAGTATTTTACAATCCTATTACGATTCTGATTTGAACTAATCTCAAATCTTTTATTTCTTTATTTTATATAATTAAAGATTCCACTGAATCAAATATTTATTTAGAAAAATCTTTTTTCAATCATAAAATCTGGAGCTGTTCGATTGAACATTCTGTATCAAGTAATATTGTATAAATTTTAATTAAAATATTTCCTAATACTCTACCAAAAACAAACAAACATAATTCTGCTGCAGACAGTTAGCCACCCTTTTCAGTATTAGGATATGAACTATGCTTGATATATCTATTATAATTATATTGAATTATGATTTATTTCTATTTACTACTTTTCAGTGGTCTTAGTATTTGTGAAAAGATTAACTGTTTTGTTGTTGTTAAATGTAAGAAAATCGATCTCCAACGAAATTTCAGTTAGTAAAATATTCTTGAAAACCTATTTCTCCAAGAAAAACGATATATTGAACAATTATAATCGCGGATCTGTATATACAGAGATTATGTTAAAAATATACATCAAAATAATTTTTGTGAATATATGTTTTTATTTTTACAGCATTTGGTGCAAATCAAGATCACTCCAGAGTTTCAGTAAAATACTACAAGCCACGTTATTTGGGTGATGTTTGCCTATCAGATATGGGAAACCCTGAGAGGGCAAAATGGTGTTTAATGCTGGCCAAAGAGGTTCTGGCGAAACAGACAAAACATATAAAACAATTAAAGAAAGAAAATCGTATTTTATATAAAAAGATGGATAGGTTGCGCAAAATAGTACGAATTGTAAAAAACACACCTGAAAACCCAAGCCAATCAAAAGAGACAATTACATTGTTAGTTAATATTTAAGTAAGATTCAAATTTATTAATTTTTAAATTGTTAACAAATTGTGAATTTTAGATTGTCTGATCTAATTTCAATGTTCATTTATTACATTATTTTTATTGTTGTTAAAAATTATTTTACCCAAATTGAAATTTTTGAATTTGTTCAAATGAAAACCAGAAGATTTTTCATTCAACAATTTAAATTTACATTTTAGTAGAAGTGCCTAGATATGATATTTAAATGATTGCTTTTGTCTTTATTCTATGATTTTTTCTTTGAATTTAGTAGTATAATATAAATTGCCATATAATATATTTTTATATGGCAATTTCAGTCAAAACTGCTTTTGACTGACAAAATTTTCTCGATTCCTATATTAATAATTTCATCTCAAAAAACTATATCACTACACATGGCACATACATTTGGTTCATATTATATGATTTGGGAATAATATAATGGAACTGAAATTATTATAAATAATACAAAATAAAAGTCACTCTGACAAGTAACAGTTCACAGAGAGTACATTTTTATTTCAAAATTATCAATTATAAGACTTTTTTTCTTTCACATCATAAGGTGTCATGTTTCATAGTGAATTCACAAATGGATATTGGATTTGGGATGATGAGAAAAATGCTCTATTTTTCAATAAAACAACAGAGTAAGTCAAAAGTACAACGAGGATAGATAATGATTAGAAAAGTCACAATTTTCTGAATTATTTCTTTCGGCTTTTTGTTATATATATTTTAAAGTTCGTTTTTGGGCCAATAATGGTAAGTATCCTATTACTGTATTCTCTTTTTCACTCATTGAACCCATATATTTTCCAAATTTGTAAAAATCGAGAGTAAGTTGGATAAGAGAATTCTTATCTGTTAATGGTTCTTTTTACCTAATTGTTTCACTCTTTTCAGCGTTAAGAACCGCTTTGAAATTCGAAGTTGCTATACTTTTCGTATTGAGTAGCACCGATTAAAAATATTTAAATCTGTAAGTTTCGGAAATTGCAATTTAATGGAGAATGTTTATAGGATGGACAAATGTTTGTATAGTTCTCGAACTTAGCTAATCAGTTAAGTTAACTTTCGAAACAATGAAGACGTTAGATTAAACCGTCGAGAAGATCATAATGTCATAATTGACGAAATGATCAGAGCGAGGGTACTCAATTCGGACAGTATCCAATTACTGTCTGAAGGCAATTTATGATTGAAAATTCGTTATATTATACATAAAGATATATATAATTTGCAACTTTATTCAGATTTATTGATGTAGGCAAGAAAAACCAACATTTAAAGCTGCCGATGAAAATGAAGATTCCACAATAATTTCTCTTGAAGATACTAATGCCACATTTTCCACAGTGAGATTTTCCGACCTAATAAGTAGAGTAGCACAGGTAATTTATTTCTTAGTGTAACTTGTTTTCAGAATGCAGTAAATAAGTATTGCAGTCAATCAGTGTTAGTTATAATTTACAAATAATAATAAAAATAATGATTTTTTTAAAATTCCCATAAGAAGAAAGACTGAATATTGTTATATGTATTTTATTTATTGAAAAGAACAGAATCTAGGATAATCAATTCAATGAAAAGACTGACCCTACATCTTCTCAACAAGATGGAAATGTTTTGAAATACCTTTGGAGCTCTCTATCAGATATCATAAGCAATATTTTGCTATAAGCTTCTTTTTCATACAAGATAAACGTTTAAAATATCATATAAGATTTCGCGATTAAAGATCAGATTGGAAACCATTTTACCCAAACTTTGGAAGACACCTACCGCATGCCTTTATTAAAATATAGATCATTGTCGCTTCGCAAATGAGTGAAATATATATATATATATATATATATAATGGATGTTGAAATTTTAATTTATAGGCACAGTTTAGAAGGTATTATAAAAGACGAGTAAGACCGGGTGCTGTAGATGTTGTAACACTTCAAGATATAAAAGACGTAGTACTTTTCACAGCAGAAGTAACAGACTTGTCTACAGAATTTATAAAATTTTTTCATCTCCCAACTACTGACGCTTTCTTAAGGGCTAGTATTGTGTATTTTCAATACTATTTTCAGGTAAGTAGAAGTATCCATTGTGAACATGTTAATGTAGCCTAGTAACATTTTGCTACCTGTTTATACAGATCTAACAAAATAAAATAAGTAGAAAATAATAAAAGATTTCTTCAGTTTTTCAAAAATTCAGTTTAACGAACTAGTATATTTAGCTATCTTCTTAATTGAACAGTTAATAGACTTTGTTTAAAGGTATGGGAGCATGTGAAGGAAAGAAGAGAAGAGGCAAAACGAAAATTAACACAGCCAATTGTTACCGTTCTTGAAGACATCATCATGGAAAATCTTGGAGATCTAAGAAGTATATTATCTAGAGAATATCATCGCCTTACTTGCGGCATGGGTGATGCTTGGCAATTCTACCATTTGAGCAATAAAAATAATGTTTCTACATCAGATAAAGATAGAAGATTATTTGAAGCTTTAAAGATCATTCTATCCAATCTACTGTGACTTGAAAATGCTATATTTAAATTATTATTGAAGAGGGAACGTGTGTATGTGTTTCATTTTGGCAGGGTCATTTGGTGTGAATGAGATATCACAGCAAATGAACGGTAGAAAAGGAACAGAACTTTTTTTGACCTTACAATTTCCAAACAGCAAGATAAATTTTCGTTATAGGTCGGATACAAGATTCATGCTTTGCAAACGGCACGGGTCATTTGGTGATACACAGAAAATACTAAAAGAACACGTAAAAACGGACAATTTTTCTTATAGATTCATGTTGCAAACTTGTTTGCAAAATATTTATAGGTTGTCTTTGTATTATGTATTCATTCTTGATAATGCTGTAAAAGGCGAAACTAGTCGAATAAAGAATTGTTCAGTCAGTGATTTTTAGACAAGTTTTTATTGATATCTTTAGACGACTTATCAATACACCTTTAAATCTAGCAAGGAATTAAATTCATTAAATTATATAATGGGATAATAAATTCCTTAAATTATATGATGTGATAATTTTGTACTTCATAACTAATTATTTTATATAAAATACATTTAATATGAATTTTGATGAAAATTTTGTAGTTAGGAACTATCAATGGTATTAATTTCTTCTCTATAATTTTAAAAATTGGGACTAGAGAAAGGTATTAGAGAAAAAATTACAATATTCATTTTGATTTATAGAAACTGAACTGAATAGACTTATTAGAACAAAAGTGTTCAACTTCATTCAACGAAGACCAAAAAAAGTTGATACATTCGACTTAAGTTCAGGCGAAAAAAGATATATATGGGGAAATGCTTGCAGAGATGAGAAAAAACTGAAACATAGATCTCCCGCAGCGCAAGAATTAATGTTTGCTTATCATGATTACAAAATGCTAGCAATAGGTGTGAGAAGTATTAAAACGTAAGTAATATGACACATATACAAATCAAAATACCCTATTCTAATACCACTTTCTAGTTTCTGGACTATTGTAGGAATTATAACAATATTGCACATTTTCCTCATTCAAATATATGACGTTGTAAAGTCATTGAACATAGTCACGGTTCATATCTCATACTGAATTTTGAAGCGTAAAAAAACCAAGAAGGTACTGAACGAATAAAAATAAAACAAATAAAAATATATAAAATAATTCTAATTTCATCACTCATCAGTATTACAAGGAAGCATTGAGATGAAAATTTTGAGAACCTCTGATATACTTAATATTAATATTGTAAATTAATTTTAGAATGAAGAAACAACAATGTAATAATTTTTTTCACATACTTCATAAAATTTGTGGGTGAACGTGTTTCTACGTACTTCGTAGAAACACGTAGAAAAATCTTCAGACACGGCACTTGTCATATTTCAATTTTTGAATAAGTGAGGAAGAAGTATCATTTCAACAAGTATCGACTTCATTAATTATTAAACTCATATTTCCACATAACTCACTCGCTTCACTAATTAGTCGCTTTTTCTGTCCCTTTGTACGCTTTAATCTTTGAAACTACGCAACGGATTTTGATGCGGTTTTTTTAAATAGATAGAGTGATTCAAGAGGAAGGTTTATATGTATAATAGTATCCACTAAATGGTGGAGAAGTACTGTTATTTTTGAGGTTTTTATTTTTTTCGCTTACTTTAGTTATAAATTTCAAATAACGAATTAAAATATTTACTTATATACGACCCAGTCACATTCATTACACACTGCAATTACATTAAAAAATAGGATACTTGAATTTTTAGATCTGATCCGAGGCAAAAATTCCTGGAAATTGCTTATACAGCACCTGAAGACAAATTGTTTTCACTTGGTGTTGGACTAGGAATCTTAGGATATCCAAGAGATAGACTTGATACTCTCTTACAGCCCAGAGAAAGAACTAAGACAGATGTTCTCGGAGAAG
The DNA here is from genome assembly GCA_030704895.1 of Henosepilachna vigintioctopunctata. NCBI lineage: Eukaryota > Metazoa > Arthropoda > Insecta > Coleoptera > Coccinellidae > Henosepilachna > Henosepilachna vigintioctopunctata. Next base: position 1,387,422 of record JARQZJ010000093.1, read on the forward strand.
AATTAGTGGTTCCCCCATTTGACTTACCCCCTAAATCTGATAGCAAGTAAGTTGAGAATGAAAGTATCAATACAGCAATTAAAAACTAGTACAATTTTAAAAACTTCGCTAAATTTCAAGGTGGTATTTCGAATGAAGGTGCTTGTATTTTCTTTTATATATATATATATATATATATATATATATATATATATATATATATATATATATATATATATATATATATATATATATATATATATATATATATATATATATATATATATATAAATTACATTTTGAGATATTTTCTAGAGATGAAGAATTTACACAGTCATTACCTCAAACAAAACCATTATATACTGAAAGTGAAGATACTGCAAAGGTACGTAAAAGTCAAGCTAATCTTTGGATCAGGCATGTTGAACGGTGTGGTAATATTCTATTCACTGATGCAACTTCAGGTTCTGTACAGATATCAATACCTGAATCGTGAAAAAGTTATTTTAATAATTAAATTACCAATCATTCTGAAAATTTGTTTAATTTCATTTCAATTAATCAGTTTGATATTGTAGTTTTTAATGAAATATTTGATACATATACTTAATGATGTGTTTACTAAAGTCTAAGTGCCTAATTGATTAATACGATGTATTTTGTTTGTGAATAACATCACTTCTCACAAGAAGTTATTTTAATTCGTAAGTTATTGTTGATAGACGGAGAGCAGCAGTACTACTCTAATAAAAGCTTTGATAGTTTAGAATATTAACAATTTTATCTAGCAATTTTTAAACATTTACTACTACAGAATTGCAGTATTTTATGTTAATTCTCAGAAAAATTTTATAATACCAAGAAGGAACCCTTCTTGGAAACATGAAAGGAAAAAATTAAAAAATTAAAAAAGGCAATGAGTACAACAAATTGACTATTCAATTTTCAAATAAACTACTATTAGTTTATATCTCCATTTATTTTACTACCTGAAGGATTTACTTATGTAGGATATCAAATCTTCAAACCTTAAATCTAATTGCACTCCATTAGTAGTGTCATGAAGTTCAAATAAAACTGGATCTTCTTTTATTCTATTCCCAAGGACTATTATGAAAGGATATCCAAATCTATTAGCTTCCATAATTCTGCGACCAATAGTCAAATCTTCACGGTTATCTATTATAAGGTCGTTCCTAAGAAAACTTATATCATGCAGCGAGTTGCATAAAGGTTCCATTAAATTTAATGCAAATGGCTCTTCCTTGCTTCCAACCTAACACAAAAATCATCTATTTAGATATTGCGCTTTCTTCATATTTTTCTATTAATAACAATCATGAAGAACATAGTCTAGTGGAGTTACAATAGAGATATAAAGCACAAATTTTATTGTTTCTAAATCTTACTTTAGGAGGTATAATAAGGACAGTGTACGGTGCTATTTCTTTAGGCCATCTTATTTCATTATCACCAGAAAGATTTTCTATCGCAGCTGCAAGTAAGCGTGTCAAGCCAATGCCATAGCAACCCATTTCAAGATTTTCTCTTTTCCCATTTGTGTCCATGAAATTTGATTTAAATACTTTTGTGTATTTATCTCCAAGAAGAAAGGTATGTCCAACCTGCAGTGATGATTAACTTTAATTATCATTATACATGATATATTTCATTTGTTGAATCAGAGAAATCCCAATCACATTTTCATCTACATAACAGTATTAAAATATTAAAAAAGTGTATTTACTTATTTTCAAATGACATGAAATTTAAAGAACAGGGTATTCATACATCAATGAGATCAACAGTTGTGTCACTTAACTAGTAGGAGAAGCCTTAGTTGATTAATTTTTCAAATTAATTAACTGAACAGTCATATTTTATGAAGAAAGATTATCTAAGTAAAACTCATGGATGTATGATCGAATTCAGCCCTCATTTTCAAATACATTCCATTCAGTGTACAATATATTCTTAGGCTGTACTAATAGGCCAGTGTGATTGGAAAATTCACTTTGGGGTTTTGAATTCTGAAATAGAATATAATTTTTGATTTTAAGAATAATGTAATTTATAAAACTCCCACCGGAACAGTTAAAAATTTCCATATTTCATTTTAAAAGAGCAATCATTCAAATACCTCCATAAGTTATGATAAATATAGGTAAAGTATTTGAATATAATGAAAAAAATTGAAAAGAAAATTATGTTATTATATAATTTGGGGAAAAAATGGATACATACTTCTATACCTTTGTATTTTTCCATTACATTGCCTGATTTACATTTAGGACAACAAGAATCTTTAACCACTTCAGCATTTGCAAAATAATTGCATTCAGTACATTTTAAAAGAATATCTTCACCGACTTCTGCTGTATAATGGTATTCATGAGATAGTGAACCCCCCATAGCACCATTTTCACCTTCAACTAAAACAGAAATATTTGATTACCTATTATAAACTTCATGAAAAAATATATTCAAGCTATAGGCAAAATTTCCTGTCAGGAGTTGTTTGAATGTTTTAATAAATTAATAAAATATAATACTATTTTATCAAAAGCACCTTTCATTAGACATGATTATTTCATTACAATGTAAATGTCTCAATAAATGAAGTTTACTCACCTCTAAAAATTCCACACCTAATCTTTTAAAAAGCCTGTCGTAGCTTTCTGTAACATTTTCATATGTCTGCATTGCACTTTCAGAACTAATATCAAAGCTGTACATATCTTTCATAATGAATTGCTTACTCCTAAGCAGTCCTAGTCGTGGTTTTATTTCATCTCTGAATTTGTTACTAATTTGATATAAAAGCAAGGGAAAATCTTTATAAGAATTTGGAAATTGTGATAAGAGTTCAGAGGCAGTCTCTTCATGGGTCTACAATTAATAAATACCATTCACTGATAAATGTTCAGTTGAACTTGAAATGTTACCTACAGGTCCCAATAAGTAGTTATGATTGTGCCTATCCTTCAATTTAAATAATTCTCCTATTTCATTTAGTCTTCCTGTAACAGAACATAAATTACCAGTAGGAAATAGATAATGAAGTCATAGAATTTAATTAACACAAAGAATAAATATTTCAACTAATAATTTTGAGCAAATGAAAAAAATTTTTATTTTTCATTAAGTGCAGCAAGATTTAATTTCACCTATTTCAACTGAAAATAAAAATTTTTTTATTAGTAATATATTCATATATAGATATACCTGAAGTAGTCCAAAGCTTTTGATTAATTAAGGTAGGAAATTCCACTTTTTGGCCCCCTATTGATTGCATTGTATCATCGACAATTCCAATTAATTTTTCTAGGGCCCTTATTCCTAGAGGAAGTAAGTAATAAGAGCCAGGGCTACTATGTCTAATGATACCTAATTCAAGCATGAGCTAAAACATCAGAAATAAATTGTTGACCAAAACAGGAGAATTATAAAAGTTACCTTACTACTTTTAGAAAAACCTTCTTTATCTGTTAAACTAAGAGAGTTTTTAGGAATAATCTTAATAGGTTGGAATATTTTCGATAATTTCTGAATACCATATATTTTGTTATCGTTTATCCTTAATTTCTTCAACATTTTCCAGAGCTTCAATTATATTTAGTATTTATATCTGCAATTCTATCAAGTGAAAATAAGAAATCTCAAAATGATGAATTTCAGTATGAGGTTATGTTGTTAAATTTAGTTTGTTGAGTTATACCTACTTATTAGTTTCAGTAAATAATAGGCAATGTAACTCATATGTTAAAAGAAACTACATGTGCAACATTTCTCTCTCATTTAATTTACGCTCATTGGCAGTATATTATATCCGTAATAATAAGTTACCTTCCTTCTGATCCTTAAATCGGACCTTATACATAGCAAATTAGACCAAAGTCAGCCAGAATATCAAATGAATCAATTATTATAAAATTGATAGGTGATCAGTTTAACCTTGGTAAAACTTGGTTTAAAAGACATTCGGCTTAGTTTCATATAATTGAGAAAATAATTGTGTCGGAATGTTATCCAATTTTCAGCAGTTAAACTGTTGAAAACTGATTAACTAAATAATTAATCAGATCGAATTTTTTTTTCACGTGCAAGAAATTGCAATAACTGATCAATAATTTTCAAGACGATACGTCTTGAAAATAGTTATTATGGGTGTCACAGTTTTTGAAAATAGTAGGTACAACTTAAGAGACGTAGTATAGGTATTCCATAAGCTTAATTCCTTCCTTTTCGTATACAGGGCCTCCGTAAGCGGACGTGCAAAGCGTTCATCGCACACGGGCAGCACGACCAGGGGGCGGAAAATTGAACGACTTCTCACGTCCCTAATTCAAGTCATTGTTATAATACCTATTGTTTAAGAAAATGCATATTAAGTCATTTAGAAAAAATCTGATCGAATTACATTAACACAGTCATCTATTGGCACCCTTCAAAACTAAGATGCAACACGAAACTTCGTATCTGTCATTCGATGGAAAACGGGACTGCTGATGTTAGGGAAATCCCCTTTAAGCTTCCTTTTCAATTCGCTCGCTATGGTAGATAAATAGAACGACCGGCACAATGAATTGCAATTATTTTGTTAATAGTTCTTTTGAGGTGTGTTTCGGCTTAATTTATTGATATTTTAACTTGTCTAGTGTGATTATAATTCAATTATCCGTCAGTATAAAACAGAAGTGCAAAGGAATCGTAATTATGTTAAGTATTAACCTACCTTTATTTATAGACTTATTTATCACAATAATTACTGTTCAAGTAACATTATAAACGTTTTAGTATAAAAAAATTGCCTTCAATACTTCTTAATTTCGCAAATTAATGAGTAGGTTATGTTATGATTGAAATTGAACTTATTGTAGAAAATGTTACGTGGGATCGAAACCTATTTCTCTGACTGAACTTTTCCGGTATATTATTGTATAAAAAAAATTACTTAAGTAAAAAAATCTTACATTCACAAAAAATTTCAGGAACCGCAGAAATGGAAAAAACTTTCGGGAGCGTAATTTCGACAGCAAAATCGAGAAAAAGAGGTACACAAAGAAAAAGTGGCGGGTTCTTTACGAAAATTTCGTGGCAAGATAGATAATAAGTAAAAGGAATGCCACGAGGATATCGAGGTAGCTTGCAGTAGCACAACCTTAAATCAAAGAGCTATGGGCGAAACTAAAGAGAAAGATGTTCTTCCGTAAAACAAGAGAAGGTACTGCTGAAGAACCTAGCAGTATATCTTCATCAGTATCAAGCAGCACTTTAGATTGTGCTGATGATCCTGGTTTGTGACCTGCAAGTATGAGTAATGATCTTGTTCATAATTTTGGTTAATCGTGGTCCGGTAAAGGCGTCCAACTGCAACTTTCTTATAAGTGATCACGGAAGAAAATTTACAGAAAATTATTATTATAGAAATCTTCCCAATGTAGAAAAAACTAAGAGAGAATAGCTTATTTACTCTATTTCCAAAGATTCAATACATTGTTTTTGTTGTGAATTATTTGGTAAATCTGCTACTAGTATGTCTGCTTTGAACGGTTTTTCCGATTGCAAAAATTTGTCATTAACATTGAAAAGACATGTGAAAAGTGTTTTCAACAGCGAAAATGTGAAATCGAGGGTACAATTAATTAACATGCTGAAAAATAAAACTACTGTAAATCAGATGCAACTGAGACTATTAGAATCTGAAAAAAAACAATGGTGTGATGTATTAGAAATAATCATAGGCGTAATCAAGTATTCATTTCATCAGTGCCTGGCATTCTGAGGATCCTCAAAAACATATGATCATGATAATGGTACTTTTTTAAAAGCAATCGAAATGGTAGCATCCTTTAATTCAGTAATGCGGGAATACATTCACAGAATTCAATCCTCGAAATCAGATTCAAGTCGTATGACTCACTATTTAGGATATCAAATTCAGAATGAAATAAATGAATTGCTCGCTAAGACTAAGTTTTTTTAGCAATAGTTTGAACATGAAATTTTAAACAGTTTGAACACAAGAAAGTTGATAGAAAATTCCGCAAATTTAAAGGCAAGAAGAGTGCATTTTTTGTAGATAAGTAGAAATAGAAAGCGTAAAATTTTTCACATCAGTAAACAAAAATAACAAGTTCATTGAATTAATTATTTAAAATAAATTTTCTATCTTCGTTTCGTTTTTTCTTTTTCCCCACCATAATAAAAAAAATATAACAAATAATTATCCTTTTTTTGACAAAACTCTTATATTAGGGCGACTAAGGCGGCATAATCGGTATTGCACGCGGGTGACAAATCAGCCAGCGGCGGACCTGTTTGTATTTGAATTTGAAAAATTACCTTCTTAAATGAGGTGACATACTTATTTTTTGTAATAAATAATCGTAACAAAGAACATGTGCAATTAGCTTGTCGTTATCATTCTGCTTATCAGAATTTTTCAAGTATAGTATCAATGTTATGTTTTATTTTTTGATCTTTTGACCCAGACGATTGGGGTAGAAATACAATATACCATTCAGACATAATATTCAAAATTCAAGGAAAATTCCTAAATATAAATTTTCCCTCATATATTTGCTTGTATGTTCTAGTTTTCATGTGAGGTGAGTTTAATTTTTGAACTGCTATAACTATATCAGAAATAATGATTTGAAAAGAAAATATATAAAAGAATAAGAATTTTCGAAGATAATTTCATGCCCTAAAATTTCTATTCCCATTTTCATGACGAAACAGTTTGACCGATTTATGGAAAAACCTGTCGTTAATTTTTTCTTTGATGAAATTTTTGTGAAGAAAAATGTATCTAAAGGGAATTTTTTATTTCTTCATTATATTTGTTTTTCTAACAATAATTAACAATTTTCAGCATTCTGCAAAACTTGAGTAACCATATCGATTTTCACTGGGCTTAATACACAAATATACATACCATTTATATATAGGGTGTTTTTTTTAGAGGTATAGAACTTTAAATTGCAATAAAACAACGATGTATCATTTGATTGGCAAGAATTTTTTTTTATTCGAAAGATAACCTTGTGGCATTACATTGCGAATATGATTTCTGGCATATGACCGCCAAGGCTGGCTTGGATGTGGTCCAATCTGGACGTCCAATTTTCGATGACTTTTTCCTACATTTGTGGCCGTATATCGGCAATAACACGGCGAATATTGTATTTCAAATGGTCAAGCGTTTGTGGCTTATCCGCATAGCCCCACAGAAAGTAGTCTAGAGGTGTTAAATCACAAGATCTTGGAGGCCAATTCACAGTTGTGAAATTAGGCGGTCACCAAACGTGTCTTTCAATAAATCCAATGTGGCACGAGCTGGGTGATATGTTGCGCCGTTTTGTTGAAACCACAGCTCCTGGACATCATGGTTGTTCAATTCAGGAATGAAAAAATTAGTAATCATGGCTCTATACCGATCTACATTGACTGTAACGTTCTGGCGATCATCGTTTTTGAAGAAGTACGGACAAAATGATTCCACCAGCCCATAAAGCGCACCAAACAGTCAGTTTTTCTGGATGTAACGGTGTTTTGACATACACTTGAGGATTATCTTCACTCCAAATGCGGCAGTTTTGTTTGTTGACGTAGCCATTCAACCAGAAGTGCGCTTCATCCGAAATGGTTGTAGTGCGCGCTACGTATTCCGCACAGAACCATTATTTTCGAGATGAAATTGCTCTATTTGCAAGCGTTGTTCAGGCGTGATTCTATTCATGATGAATTGTCAAACCAAACTGAGAATAAATCAGTTCTCAGCTGTTAAATCGGTCGCTATCTTCAACAGTAATGCCAACTTAAAGTTCTACACCTCTAAAAAAAACACCCGTTATTTCTGTAATAATCAAGTATTAGTAGTATAAGTAGCCGGAGGTAGGATTTTAAGGGTTCAACATTATCCAATCACTTTCTCTATCGAAATATTCCAAACATTACATTATTACTCAATATTAAATTTGTATTATTATTATATTATAGGTATTCTTATGAATATTTAATTAAAGAAATCTTTTGCGCTTCTTTTTTGTCTTTGTCTTAGAACTCTTTTCTTCCAATTCCAAAAGCTGATTACGCCCTTGATAACCATACACTAAATATCTTATTAATAACATCAACTGATTTTCCTCATAATAGTGGTTCGACATCACGAAAATCCAGTTAAGTTAAACATATAATGTGATTCCACTCAGAAGTTTGTTTAATGAACATATATGTTTCGGGCTCTTTGCCCATTAGCCAGAAATTTACAAAGATCAAATCCTAGATAATGGATTTTGTTCATAAAACTTCATCGATCTATTTGGTGGAAACAATTGTTCGACTTATTAAATTATATTTATCTACGAATATTTTATAATCATATTTGGTAGTGCCAGTTCCAGAACATGAAATACGTATTCAGTCAGCAATTCAGACTTTGTTGTAAAGAAAAAGAAAATGAGAATGAAATTTATACCTTGCTGCTCAAGCAATGCTTTCGCAACTATTAAAGCATTAAATAAATGTTGCCCTTAAACATGTTTTAATTTGATCAAACTTAGTAGGTATAAGTTTATTACCTGTTCCTTCTTTTTATTTTTTCCTATGACTCATACCTATTAGGTATTACTTTAGAAATTTCTGTAATTTATAAACGTGTTCTGCAGAATTATTGTTATATTTATTTTTTTATATTTTTAAGATGTGACATAATCAATTATCATATACATTGTCATTGTCATGATTGTCACTCCTTGGTAATTGCAATTCCAAGAAATTGGCACGAACATTGGCTGTTCCACAATTGCAAAGACGTCTTGTAAACTCCCACTTGTTAAAAGAATTGGTAATGATGATGAAACGTGTTTTGGGCTCTGATATGCCAAACGAAGAACTACTAGCAATTAACAGAAATCAATGATGTTTCTAATAAACGTAAGACGTGTAGGGTTTTTCCTGCGAAGATTAAACGAAAGACAAATCACAACTGTATAAGCCGTGGACAGCCAATGGGCTTCCAGTGTTCTAACCCACTTTGTAAAGACTGTCATTAATAAGTTCAAATTGAGACATGATTTTTTTAGGTTTTATTAAAATAAATTAAAGGTTTTATATTGAGAAACTAGTTTAAAATTTTTTTAAAAACTTTTAAATTATGTTTAGATTTTATTATAAGTCGAATGAAAATTACTGAAAATATATTTTCCTCAAATTTTGTTACGTTGATGTGATCTCAAGTAAAAAAGTCTGAAAAGTGCCAAGTATTGTTAGGTAGGTAGGTACATGATAAAATTTTAGTTAAAATATATGAAAATATTATATACATTTCATGTTAAAAAAAACTGAAAAAATATAAAAAAACTGAAAAAATATAAAAAAAACTGAAAAAAAATTAAATAAAAACTATTTTCATACCAGGCTTTAATACATACTTCACTACAACTTACATCGAAGTTGTATGTATATTATACAGAACTATCATGAAATTACAGTGTTAAAACTAAAAACATGATTTTATTTATTTTAATTGAAATAAAATTGAATTCTGACTTAGTCTTGGTGAAACATGATTCAATAAAAATTTAAATCAAACTCTTGGCTTGATGTGTCACAAATATACTTTCACAAATATATATATTTGTGAAACATTAAGCCAAGACTTTGATAAAAATTTTTTTCATGAAATTATTATGTCAATAAGTATGACCGCTGGTTGTGAATATTTAGATACAACAGAATTTTCGAAATAACTTGAAATCCGTTACTAATTTCTTAGAAATTTATATTCAAAACAATTATTATTGTTATAATTATATTGTTAAAATTATTTATATTCTTAACAATTTCTAGAAATTGATAATTTTTATGTTATTCAAAATAAATCAGATTCATTTTGTGAAAGAAAAATGCTTCTGCTCCATCCATTAGTGATAATGAAACAATTCAATTCATTTGATCTTTTAGATATGTAGCTAAACATAAATCAATTCTAAATTGTCCTCAAAGTACAACTCTTGGTATAATTTAATTTATGTAGCGAGATTCAGTCACACAATAGGTTGGTACCTACATATATAGGTACCATGTATTATGTAGATAATATGTATAAATGACAAACCAAAAAATGACTCATGTAAACATTGTTTTTGTTGAACTAATATTAAAAGTTATTTGAAGATGTTGCATTGTCAAGATAATTTAACTAGGTATGTAAATTACTGAAGATTTGGCCGTGATTTTATCTATTTATATACGTCTTTTTCACTGCATTTTCTTTGTAGAAGACCAAATTTCCTATATATTTTCCTCTCTCATTTAGTGACAGAGAACAATACTAGATAATTATTAAAAGGAATCATTTGAACAAAGTGATCCTTATCATGTTTCAATGCTATTTATGTTTTTCGACTTTCTTTATATAATTGAGTAATTGCTTGAAAATATATTTAAATTATAGTGAAAATGATCTTAAACCTATTTTAGCTAAGAATTTTTATATGTTCTGAAGGGAATATCTATAAATTTTTCGAAACAAAAACAATTCTTTATTAATAAGCTAGCCCTCTTTGGAAGAGACAATTACTGGGGGACATATTGATGTACCCCTCAATTTATTATAACATAAGCTCCTCCCCAAAAAGCATTAACATTTCCGGAACAATGGCTCTATTGATTAGAGGCGTTGCTTCGAGAATTTTGGAAGCCTATTGGTCTGTGGGGTGGTCCAAAGTGTTGGAGTCTTTTGAAGGGATGCTGTGGATAATATCTTAGATCACAGTAGGTGATAAGCGACGTTGTGTCCACATCCGAACTGAACGATTTACATAAAGAAGAAGAATTTGTTTATGGAGGTATGTAGATTTGTAAAATAATAAAATTATATATCTATCCGAAAATGTTAGTAAAAAGTCATGGAATAATATGCAGATAATAAATATTTTTGAATTAAAAGGCTTGTCCCTATTTTAAAATTGTTATATAGAGCAAAATTTATTCAGTTTGAACGTATGAAAATTTATTTGGGCTCAATTTGAATTGAAGTAACCCTAATTCCATGGAAATTCATATCGTTTAATGAGATACGTTTGTTAAATTTAATTTCTACTATATCAATAAACCGCAATGAAGGAAAGAATACTGTAAAAAAATAATCGCCTCAAATCGTATCAAACAATCGCCTTTGTAGTTACTTGGAAAATTTCATGATGTATATCTCATAAATTACAAAACTTTAACTCAATTCTATATGAATAACATGGAGATTTCGCTCATCACTTGCTTACGCATTATGTTAAAAAATATGTAGAGTTGTCGATACATTCAGTGAAACTTAAGCCAAGTGTTTTAATTTTGATTCTTTGAATTCTTCAAGATACAGTGAAATATTTGGTCTGAAATGTTTAACATATAATGGGTGATTTTTAAAGCGTAGTTTATTTTTAATGGAATGAAACACTCAATTTGCATCATATATTCAAAATTTTTATTGAAATTGATAACTTGGCCTTTGCCATTTACATTTTAAAGATAACTTCATGTAAATTCTATCCGTGGCTCCGTATCAAATGTCTTTTCGAGTATTTCGGCCAGCATCCCACGAACTACGCGTGTTATGTTATCCTGTAAGACTTCAATCGTGTTCGGCTTGTCCACATACACTAACGACTTTACATAACCCCACAAGAAATAATCCAGAGGCGTCAAATCGCATGATCTTGGCGAACAATTCACAGGGCCATTTCGAGATATAAGCTGATCTCATCAAATTCACCCTTCAACATGTTCATTTTTCACGAGCTGTGTAGCATGTGGCCAACTGAGGCAGAAAAAGTTGCGTATCATGTGGCTCGATATCGTTCGCCGTTGACGGTAACGTTTCTTCCAAGGTCGTCTTTGAAGAAAAATGGACCGATGATGCCACCATCCCATAAACCACACCAACCTGTCATTTTTTCGGGATGCATCGGTAATTCTTGTATGGCATGTGGTTGTTCATCACTCCAGATGCGACAGTTTCGTTTATTTACATATCCGTTTGCCAGAAATGAGCCTCATCGCTGAACACAAATTTTCGATAAAACAGCGGATTTTCATTAAGCTGTTCTAAGGCCCATTTATCAAAAATTAGACGTTCTGGTAGGTCATTCGGCTTCAATTCTTGCAGAAGTTGAATTTTACAGGCTTTCAAACCGAAATCAACACGTAGAATTTTCAATGGTTGAGTAACACATGCCCAATTGCTGGGAACGGCGACGAATGACATTTCACGATCCTCATTAACACTGTACGCTACGGCTGCAATATTCTTTTTGGTACGCACTGCACTCATGCGAGACAATAGTTTAATTAATGTCCAACAAATTAAACATGTTGCAAAACTTGGTGATAACAGCACGAATTGTTGATCACCAGGGCAATTATGACAACCATAATATGGTCGTAACAAACGATACACATTTTTTACAGAGCACGAATTTTGATAGCAAATTTCAACAATTTGCAATCGTTGCTCGTTTGTAAGTCTTTCCATGATGAAATGGCAGAGTATATTGAAAACTTTCCACTTTGACAGATGACGTTTGGATGCCATTACCAACCAGTGCCGCCAACCTGAAAAACTTAACTCTTAAAAATCACCCGTTACAATTTACATATACATACACAAATACAATTTGTGTATCTCAATATGGATCCAAAATTTCAAAATTAGTTAAGACTAAAATAGTAACTTTTCAATGCGTCAATGGAAATTGGTTTAGGTTAATTGAGTGGTATTTAAATGATCAAAATGTATGCATTATTTAGTCGAACCTAGTGCAAGAGTAAAATAAGAAGCGAGCATAAAAATATTGTTGAACTATCACAATATTCTATATCAATACTTGCTCTTTATAAACAGTCTTCTAAATTTCAATTAACGGTCAAAAGTATTCAATTTTAAGTTATAACTAACTTAAACCATTAAGTTTTCAAGAATTACGGAGTTTTATTTTTGAATACAAGATAAAAAAATACTCAACAATTTCGGAAATTATATAAATATATTTACATATATAAATTTATATACTTATAAATTTTTTTACATGAATTTATTTATTTCTATTGGTGCAATAGAAATAAATGTGCAACACATATTTCAAATTAGTATGATTGTCATCTAGATGATCAATGTAACAAATCCCAGATCAATGGTAACCATTCAGCAAGGTTTTCAAAGAAATTAGTTTTTCAGTATATTTCTTCATAAAAGTAGAATCATCTACTACATACAATTAATGGGGCAGTGTGAGGTGATACTTCCTACTTGTTTGATGGTAAATAAAGCTACGACCACTCTGGACTGGATCTATATACACCTTTAATGAATTTTTTCAAAATTTCATTCATGATTATTGATGATGACCCTTCATTTTTGATGACCTCAAAACTACGAACAATTTTATGAATTTTATCTTTTTCAGAGTTAATTTTTTCTGAACTACCCTTATTTAATAAGGTTTCAATTATGTCCTGAAGATAATTTACGAGAAATACTAAAATTAATTCTTTCCCAAATTGGATGATTAAGTGAATTCTATAAAATATTGTTTCTCTCATTTACACTTTTGGTTTAGAAAGTTATTTTTGATTTAATTTAAATTGAACTGTTTCAAAACAATAAACATTAAAACGATCTCATTCGCAGTTCAAAATATAACTCCAAAAAAAAAGAACATTTTACACAGCACTTAATGAGCGTAATTCAGTAATTAAGAACTTTTTTAAAATGGTAAAGAACCATTTACTTCACACAACATGGTGTTGTTTCATTTTGTATTGGTTAAGTCTAATATCTACTTGATGGATGATTGATGAGGCCGATACTTGGAGAAAATTAATATTCATAATGAAACAATATTTAGAATTTTCTCATAATTTAATACAAATACACATGACAACGTTTCGAATACTATTTCTTTATTAAATGCTGAATTAATATTAGGTCTAATTTTACAAACTTATGTTCTGTGAAAATAGCTATAAGTAGTGAGTTTATAAAATTACACCTAGTATTAATTCAGAATTTGATAAAGAAGTAGTACTTCGAAACGTCGTCATGTGTATTTGTATTAAATTATGAGAAAATTCTAAATATTGTTTCTAATATCTACTCTCAATTTATCCAGCATGTCATCATAAGTCATCTATGGCAAGTTCGATAATTTGTCTTTCCCTGTCCATTTCAGAGAAAAAGAAAAATATGTCAAATATACGTGTATTTTCAGATCTATCTTTGAACAATAATTTCTTGGTATTTGTGTTTCAACTCTGTAACTACATAATCAATCAAAAATTGTTACCGATAACTACATACTAATATTAACCATGAGCAGTCTAGCAATTATTTGTCTTTACAAACAATTTTTGCTGGATGAGATGTAGAATTTTTTCTGTTCTACTAATATTGTATAACAGGGGTGTCCCAAGGGCCATAAGTGAAACTAAATATGGTTGCGGGCCACGTAGTGATGAATTAAAGTTTTTAAATATTTTTCAAAAGAACGTCGTTTAAAGAACATTTGTGAATTTTTGTTTTTGAGCTATAATATATGGTAACAGGGCCATAATACTTTGCCCACTCGTTTAACAAATACTTATTCGAAATGATATCTAAGTTATTATAAAAAATGCAAAATCATTGTCTTATGCATAAGTGACTAACATATAAAAAGGAAAGTTATTATGTTATACAAATTACATTTTTATTTTCATGGAATACTTTATGGAATTGATGATCACATGATTGTTCTTCCCTAATTACAATAAGGTCAATGGTTATAGTTATTATCAACACAAACCAGCAACAACCAACTCAATATTTCATACATTACAATCGATATACAACTGCATATAAAATTAAACATTTAATAGTGTTGGGGTTTACTTGATGCAAATCCATTATAATTGAATATAAACTGAAATTCAAACACTTGAATTTATGATTTACACTTTACTGACTACATAGCAGGACGCGTTTCGTCGTTACAAACGACTTCTTCAGATGCTTACAGAATAATAACAACATTTTGAAAAACACAGGTATAAATATCAGGGAATTTGGAATTCTATGACTTTGGTTTTACCTAAGATATTCCATTCTGACATATAATTTCAATTACCTGAAAAGGTTTAACAAGAAATCGGATAGAAAATCTATCGGATAGAAATCGTAAATATAACAGTTTAACATACTTTGGAACCATCAGTCAAAAAGTCAAAACCTTTTTAAGTAAACATAATTTTAATATTTCATTTAAAACGAACAATAATTTATCGAGACATATTAAGAACAATAAAAACAAAATTAAAAGAGAAGACAAATCAGGTGTTTACCAATTGAATTGTGGAACATGTACCGGTATATATATAGGTAAAACTAGTAGAAATTTCGGTACTAGAATACAGGAACATAAATATAGCTTCGCGCATAATAAAAGTAATTCGAATTATGCTAACCATTTATTAACAGAAAACCATACTTTTGATACGAATTTCAAAATTTTACACAATATAGAGAGAAGTAGTCAATTAGATTATTGGGAAATAGTGGAAATAAATCGGCTTAAAAATTCTGGAAATTTGCACAATGAACAGATAGAATTAAAGAATTCACCCTTGTTAAACCTTTTCAGGTAATAGAAATTATATGAATGAGATTGAATTCTCGCTTAACTCTTGGTGAAACCAACTTGGTATTAAAAACAAACAAAAATATCATTTTATTAATTTCATACCTCACCTGAGTGAAAAAATTTGCGAAAGATTAAAGAAGAGAGAAATAAAAACCATTTGTACCAACAAAAGGAATATTAAGTCACTTTTAGTAAATAATAAAGAAAAGACAAATGTTGAAGACAAAAGCGGTATTTATAAGATTTTTTGTAATGAATGTCCAGCATTTTATATCGGCCAAACAGGTAGAAAAATAAAAACTCGGGTTGATGAACATAAAAGGTCGATTTTGTGCAATGTTAATAAAACTGGATTCTCAGAATATTGTATTAGCTCTAATCACTTTATAGATTTTGATAAAACTAAATGCCTACACTCAGGTAATAAAGGTAAACGTTTAGACCTTCTGGAGGCAATTGAAATTAGTAGTTCTTGGAAGAGAAAAGAAGAAATTGTAAATGAACAAGTAGATTTTCAACTATCCTCCTTACTCACATCCATTTTGTAGATATAAATTTGTTGTACGTTTCTTATAGTAGTTTAGTCTTGAAAATGAGCTAACGCTCGAAACATGTTGACTATACATATTGTTAAATAAATCGTGAAACATTAAGCCAAGAGTTTAATTTATTTTAATAGAAATTATATGTCAGAATGGAATATCTTAGGTAAAATCAGAGTCATAGAATCCCATATTCCCTGATATTTATACCAGTGTTTTTCAAAATGTTACTAATCTGTAAGCATCTGAAGAAGTTGTTTGTAACGACGAAACGCGTCATGTTATGTAGTGAATTAAATGTAAATCATAAGTTCAAGTGTTTGAATTTAAGTTTTATTCAATTAAAATGGAACAATTATATTGTGCTTCAGAGCAATCAGTCATCACGAAAATTACCCAACGAGCGTCTTCATCAATTTGTTGTCCATGTCGTTACGCTCATCACTCAGTGGCTTCATTCTCAGATGAGCCGTGAGATTCGTAATCCAATTAAATCGTTGTTTATCGGTGATTGATAATCACATAATTCGGGGGCGATGATAACCAAGGTCACGTGTGCTCCAATATTTCGGGGGTGTTTGTGGTGTATTGCGCTCTGGGGACCACCCTGAGCAGAAGGGCCAGCCGTATTTTCCAGGGCACTTTTGTATGGGGTGACGTTGGAGCTGAAGGGCTTAGAGATGGCAGGAACATTGTTTTTAATTCTTATTTATTGTCGAGTGAAGTTGACGCATACAATCAAGTAAACAACTCTATAATCTTTTGTGCACTTAACAAGAAGAGTATGGTATGCTGTTTTCGGCAAGCAATATTTGAATAAAACTGAAAGAGTTCAAAGAACAAACGAAATATTTTCGTCAAAGTTGATAATTCAACCAGAATCATGAATCTTATTCAATACTTTGTTAATAGATTGCACTAGTACACTGTTTGTTTAATACGTAACAAAAAATTTCTCAATGATTGATGAGGCCGATACTTAGACAAAATTAATATTCATAGTAAAACTATACCTATTCAAATTTATCTATATATTCAAACAATGGAACTATTATCTACTTGTTCTTCGTGTTTATCTTCAACAACTTCTTTATCAACATTCATTAACATTAGGTAATATTGTTGATATTGTATCCGATGAAGAAGTAATACTTCGAAAAGCGCTTAGTGCGTATTTGTTTTAATATATGTATTCCAAAAAAATTTTTAAATTAAAGCATAGTGTTCTTCGGTTAACTTAGATCATTAACACTACGGTACATTTTTACTTTTTTATCTTTATCTATAATATAAAAATGAATCGCAAAATGTGTTGGTAAGCGCATAACTCAACAACGCCTGAAGCAATTTTGCCAATTCTTTTTTAAAATGTTTGTTGAAGTCCAAGGATGGTTTTTTAGTCGAGAAAAATTCGAATAATTGCCGGGAAAACCCTAAAAACTGCCTATTTATTTTTCCCATACAAACGTTTTCTAACTGAAATGTAGTCAACGGCTGGACCGATTTCAATATTTTTTTTGTTGTGTTTGTTATTGTCAGGGAAAAAATTTAAAGAATTCCGTGTAAAATTATGAAAATCAAGAACATTTAATTAATAATATAAGTAAGAAATAATTATTAATCCTCAAAAAGGGGATGTAAAAAAACTGAATATCTTATCACGGTTAGTTCAGAGCTGTCACGACTGATATTAAAACTTCAATTTAATATAAAATGTTGGTAAATTTTAATAGACTAACATACACGTTACTAACATAGCACTTTTATATTTAGTTATAAAGAAGAATACATGGTTTTCTTAAATTTACAGTTGAAATTTCGTTTTTGAAAATGCTAGCTATGAGATGTACAAACTTAAGCAGCAGAACTCGCAATGCAGTAAGTCAAAGATATAAAAGAGCAAGTCAAACTGACGAGCAACGCGAAGCTCGGAATGAAGTTGAACGAAATCGATGGAATCGAAATTAATAATATGAAAAGTTTCCGTTTAACTCCTATCGACCTGCATTCAATTATAACGTTGAAATAGATTACAGTTCACAGCAAATAGTTGCTATTGGACCAATGAATGTTATGTATCAATATTGCAAGGCAAAGTTTCATTGTTATTGATAAGAAAATACTAGCAATGATGCGACAAAATATTGCGCGAAGAGTCAATTCAAATAGACGCTATTGGTACAGCCACCAGAGCCACTCTATTTATTGGTTTCCGAGAATGGACTAAATTCTGAACTTTCTTTCTATTTTTTGACTAAATATCCAGCAAATATCTCATATAATTAATGATGAGATATATGGGACAAGTACTTTCTACGAAATTAGGAACATGACGTTCAACTATAGAACAGACAGGTCATTACTTTCAATACATCAAACGTGTTAATATAGGAATTTTTTAAAATTCAACGGATTTGAAATAGCAGGATGTATTGCAGTCCCTTCGTAAGTGAGTAAGTCCCTGGCTCCATACGGGATAAATATTAAAAACAAGATAGTGTAGCACAAATAGTAGAACATGTCTTTTCGGTTTTTCGAAAAATAATAAGGGAAAATAAATGGGCGTACAAAGTTCGCCTGGTCAGCTAGTTATTTCATAAAACACAAGAGTATTATTTATCACAAAAATATTGAGTTGAGAAGAGTAATTATTTCTAGAAATTTGACGGTGGATTCCAGTTTTCAGATTCTTGTCCTAGAACCTGTAGGGTAGTCATCATAAAAGTTTGTTCCCGTTGAAGTTGGTACTTTAGACAGTTCAGGAGGATGTGATTGACGTTTACAATTTGATGACATTCCGAATTTTCTTTTCTGAGCAAATGACCGTGTGTGAACCTGATACAGCCTAGTCGAGATATTTTGACTTGGTGTAGTCGAATGTTGGATAGATTCCTCACTTCAAGAGGATCAATTTTAATTTTCTTCAAAAACCTATTTGTTTGCAGCTAATATGCATCTAATAAACATTTCACTTTATAGGATATTTTCATATCTTCCATTGTATTAATCTGAAGCCATCTGTCTTCCTTCTTTGGTGCCCATTTTGCTGCAACATCTGCCTGAGAGTTTTCATCAATTCAGTAAAATTGATGAAATTATAATAAAATTGGCAAATGAATGTAAAGATTGGTTTACTATAAAAAGTTACTTATTGAAGTAACTCCAGCGCAAAATGTGAACATCTTGTGAAATTGTACAATTTCCTTGAGCTTTTGTAACGGTAGCCAACCAAATGCTATCATCCATGGTGTTAGTAATCATTTTGAATAGTCATAGTAAATTAATAGACTGTCTGCTAATGACAATGATGTCGCATATTTTATTCTGCATCTGAAAGAAAGCGAGATTTTCAAAATTTTCAAAGAACAACATGTTCTTAAAATATTTCTTGACGTTTGCCCCGTGTTGAATAATGTCAATCCCAGAAAACTCCTCAAAAAAATAAGTGTTTACCAATTTTAAGGAATGAAAAGATCCATTAACATCTACATCAAATAATATAAGACCGCATAAATCGGAATAATTATATTCTATTCAAATTCTTACGGATAAAAATGTTTTGAAATTTTTCCATCCAATATATAATATTCCGTATGCGTGGATTTATGATAGGGAAAACCTCACTTTCCCGACAGAAATAAGGGTTGTGAATGTGGTATTATATATCGAATAACCGTCGAATGGAGATAAAATAGTGCCCCATCAAATATATTATTCATACTCGATATTCACAAATCTTGATGAAAACTATGAATTTTTAACAATCATACCGAACCTATAACCAAAATTCAGATAGTTGGTAAAATGGTATTTGGAGACTTTTGAATCCTCATTTCACTTTTTACATTCATTATTTCTTTGTTTGGGCAGCTAAAGAACTGAATATTTTATAACGTTGCGTTATTATACAAGATGGACAAATTAATGAAGTAATAAATGAAGTGATTGGTTGGTAAATTGAAATCGAGGTTGGTAAATTGAAGTCGAATAAGAGCGAAAGTAATATAGAAAAATATAACAACATAAAGCTAAAAATTTTCTTGTTTCGATGTGAATATTATTTCTGCAAAATCTAGAATATTTCGAAAGGAAATTTGTACAAATTTATTGAATGCAATATACACGAATCGATCCCTTCTGAACATATGGTGCATCCTTATCACGCGAGTTTAAATCGAGTGAAGAGATAATAACATAGGAACAGGAAGACCTTGCTTAATAAAATGACCGGAAATATGGTATGTATTACATGCCGCAAGTCAATTGGAAAGAATGGATACAAGATTCAATGCGCGGGTGAAGATATCATTTAATGGTAATATGATGGAAGGTATCAAAAAAGATTTAGAAGAAATTAAAAAAGAAAATAAGAACTTAAAGAGGGAACGTGAAAAACTAAAAATTGAAGTACAATCTTTGAAGAACGAAATGGCCATTTTAAAAAATCAGGCTGTAGCTAACGCAGTGACAGCAGATTTTCAAACACGGAGAAATAATGTCATTATGACTGGACTTGGTAAGACGGCTGAAGTTGTAAAGGTTCTGAATAAACTAGATATTAACATCAAGGATGAAGAAATTAAAACCAGACAAATATCTTCAAAAGGCCATATGAAACCAATCTTGGTTACATTTCCAAGCGAGAGTGTTAGAAATGAAGTATTGCTAAAGAGGAAGGCGAAGGGATTACTAAATTCAGAAAACATGGAACTCGATGGGGATAGGCGTAATATATATATAAATGAAGATCTACCAAAGATTACACGAGATCTATTTAGGAAGGCGTCTGAACTGAAGAATATAGGTTATATGTATGTATGGGTTAAAGAGTTAAGTTCTTTGTAGGAAAAGTGAATTTTCGAGGATAATTCAGGTGTCACATGAAGGTCTAATTGATCTACTGAAAGACAATTGATTGAGCATATTTTTGTATCTTTGGATATATTACATTTGAATTAAATCGGTTTATTTTTGTATTTTTTTTGAGTTATTATTTATTCATGGATCAGTATATCAGGGACTTTGACAGTGAACAAGTTAAAACGATGCAAGTGAAAAATTTAGAGGAACTCAAATTATCTTTGAAAAAAGAAAAAAGTAAAACGTTTAGAGTACTACATACCAACATAAGATCCATATCTAAGAATCTTGATGAATTCAGGGTTGTACTTGCTCAAATTGATTGTGAAATGGACTGTATAGTATTCTCAGAAACTTGGGAAATACGGAACATTGATTTATATCATATTGCTGTATATAAGCTTATATATAATCATAGTAAGAACAGTCAAAATGACGGTCTCGTCGTATTTATAAGAGACAATTTACAATATACTTGTGACATTGTTAACGTTGGTGCGGTGAAAATAATTGTACTCAATGTGAATAGCCTTGGTAGAAAAATTCAAGTGAACTGTGTATATAGGGCTCCGAGTTTATCAGCCAGAGACTTCATTGTGGATTTGGAGGATTATCTTGGTAATTGCAACAGAAACAGTGAGTTTGATGTTGTATTATTTTTGGGAGATATCAATATAGACATTTTAGACAAAACAAGTATTTCGGAAATGTATCTCGCAACTATGATGCAGTATGGATTCATCTCCATGATTAATGGATTGACCAGACTTAACTCAAAGTCCGGATCTTGCATAGACCACATCTTCATACAGAGCAGATACGAAAAAGAGAGGTTTGTGCCAGCTATACTTCAAACAACTGTTACGGACCATTTTTCCACCTTTGTGGAATTCTCAGACGACGAATTTTGCTATAAAAGCCAACCAAAAACATACCTGAAAAAAATTACTAATTATTCTAAACTGAGTGAGAAACTCAGAACTGAGAAATGGGATAAAATAAGTGAAGTCCAAGATACGAACTTAGCTTGGAATTCGTTTGTTGAGAATCTACAGGGAAAGGTGGTGGAATGTACACAGACGATAGAAATTAAACACCAACAAAGAAAACGAACCCCATGGATCACAAATGGTCTAATAAAATCAGTTTCGCAAAAAAATAGATTGTACAAGGATATGATGAAAAATCCAAACAATCCAGAAATGAAAAACAACTTTAGGAAATTTAAAAATCAACTAGAATCATTAATAAAAACCGTAAAAAAGGAGTACTACAGAAAACAAATTGAAAAAAATAAAAATTCTTCTAAAGGTCTTTGGAAATTTGTTAAGGGAGAAATGAAACAGAACGAGGGCATTACTAAAATAAATGATCGAAAAGGTATGTTGATTGAAGATAGGACGAGAATTGTAGATGAGTTTAACAAACATTTTTCGAGTGTCGGCGAGAAATTAGCAGCAAAAATTGAAAGGAAAAAGAATGGGGAATTGAAAATTAATTGTCGCCGGAACCCGAATACCATTGTTATTTTTAATACCGATGAAAACGAAATAATGAAAGTGATAAAGGAACTTAAGAATAGCAGGTCACCAGGGTATGATGGTCTTACAGCGGAAATTTTCAAAGCCAACACAAGATGCATTTCTGTACCAATTGCAAGTCTCATAAATCGGAGTATTGAAAACGGAATCTTTCCTGATGCCCTGAAAAAGTAGTAATAACTCCGATCTACAAAAATGGTGATAAATTGAATGTTACAAATTATAGACCCATAGCACTCACAACAACGTTATCAAAAATATTCGAAAAAATTTTAAAAATACGCATATGTAAATTTGTGGAAAAATACTCACTTATATCTGACCGCCAATTTGGATTTCAAAAAGGCAAATCAACACAGGATGCAATTGCAAACCTGGTTTCACATATAACGAACGCAATAGACAAGAATGTACCAATATTAACAATTTTCGTAGACTTGGCGAAGGCGTTTGACACCGTCAACCACAACGAACTACTAGAGACACTGGAGTGCATGGGTTGGAGAGGGATAGCCTACAATTTAATTTAAACTATCTGGAGAATAGGAAGCAAATAGTTAAAATAGGAGGGGTCATCAGCGAGGAATCCCTGGTTACCTGTGGAGTACCTCAGGGAACAGTTCTTGGACCTATATTATTCATTCTTTATATAAATGAAATTTTTTCCATAGACCCACACAGTGAAATAATTAGCTTTGCTGATGATACTGCGATACTCGTTAGAGCTGATACGTGGTATGAGTTGAAAAATAAGTCCCAGGAGGTACTTCAGCGGATGATGGAATTTTTCGCGTTGAAAAAATTAACCATTAATATGGAGAAAACGAAATTTATGAAATTTGCTAGTTATAGAGATGGTCTACCTAACTTCAATAGGCTCGAAATTGAACTCAACAACACTATTTTCATAGTTTCATCTGCTGACGTGATTAAGTACTTAGGGATTACAATAGATCAGTGATTCCCAAAGTGGTCCAGGTGGACCCCCGGGGGTCCACGGGAGACTTGCTGGGGGTCTACGTAGGCGTGAACAAAAAATGGGGGTCCATAAGATGTTAATGGGGGTCCACGAAAATTTATCTGCTTTTGATAGTAAAGAGAAAAAATGTAAGCATAGTTTTTATAAGGGCCTACCTACATTGTTTTAAGTACCTAACTAAGCAGATAATATTTTAATAAGGCAAGCGACTGTTACTTGTCCAAACTTGCGTATTCGATATTACGTACAATTTTGTGTACAGACTTGCAAAGCGCTATCCGCCCGACAATGCTTAATGCTTGTTCAGACATGAACTTGATCACCACTATAAATACTTGATGTCAAAGGCAAACTCATTCATTTGTTTCCGGAATTTTGAAAAAAAGGTGTGAGAAAATTTATATCTGTGTTTGCTAGTGCCGGAGAAAAGTAAGTACCTACCTTTTTTTTTGTTATGGTACTTAAGTATTTTGTTTACGTGTACTAGTCGGTTGATCACAACGGCTTGTATAGATAGGTAACTTAGTAACTTACAGATATTTCAATTGTCCTCTTTCGATTTGAAGACAAACACAGCACGTTTTATTCAATAGTTTTTTCAAGAGAGAAGCACTGCCTCTCTAAAAAGGCCGAATAAGCAATATTGCAGAGCAATTAATTTTGTAATTATTCTTGCAAATAACTACTAATTTTATAAAACAGTAATTTGTTAATCATTTTAAATTGATTTTGAAGTAACTATTTTATCAAAACTATTCCTTTTTGGAAAGAGCGAGCGATGTGCGGGCGACCTGAAAAGGGCGGGGCTTGAACTTCGATGCCAGTTTGTCACGTTTTAACAATGAAGCCGCAGACAAAAAATACGCAAATACACGGAGCGCGTGAACTCATTGATTTAGTAAAATGTTAGTTATCGTTTTTATGGACAATTTTGGGATTTCGACTTTTATTTTTTCCTACACAAATATGATCAGTATTCGATACTAAGTACACCAATTTTTATTTATACTATTGAAAATTAGTGGTAAATTATGTACTTTAAAATTGATACCGTTTTGTGAAAACGTTTGTATTTGTCTTAGCGGTTTATTAGTTGGTCCCTTTACAAGCCGTAATTCTATTTCCGCGTGCTGACAAAGGCTGCGGTGTGATACCTATATTCAGAAAAAAACTTGGTTACTAAAACATTTTTTCTTATAGGTAAGGTAACTGACACGAAACATGGCTACAGCAAAGAAAAAATGTCGACAATATAGTGTCGATTATTTGAAATATGGTTTTGTTCCATCAGAGGCAGACAAACAATTACCCATGTGCCTATTATGCAACAAAGTTTTGAGCAATGACTCTATGAAACCATCAAAGCTCGAAGATCATCTAAAAAAGTGTCATACTGATAAAATAGGTAAAGATTTAAAATATTTTCAAACATTGAAAGAAAAATATGAAAAGAGACCCACAATGCACAGTATGTTCGCTTCAACATCTCAAAGTAACGATGATGGCTTGCGGGCATCTTACAATATCTCATTACTTATAGCAAAATCTGGAAAACCGCACACTATCGGAGAACAATTAATTTTACCCGCTGTTGAAGAGGTTTTAAAAACTGTTTTGCACAAATCTCCATTTGACGTACTAAAAAGAATTCCATTAGTAACAATACTGTACAAAGACGCATTGATGGAATGAGCTCTGATATCGAAAGCTTTTTGTGCAATTATCTACAAAAAACTCATTTTTCTATACAAGTGGACGAGTCAACGTTACCCGGTAATGAAGCATTACTATTGGCATATGTCCGATTTATTATGGAGGAAGAAATTCACGAAGAATTGCTATTTGCCAGAACTTTGGAGACTGACACTAAAGGCGAATCGATATTTAATGTCCTGAGTAATTTTTTTACTGAAAAATCGATTCCATCTACAAACATTATTTCCGTGGCAACAGACGGAGCTCCTGCAATGGTCGGGCAATATCGTGGGTTTATAAGTCATCTCAAAAGAATTATACCAGGACTTGCAGCTATTCATTGCTTAATCCACCGACAACATATTGTGGCAAAACATTTAAGTGACAGGTTGAACCAATCTCTTCATTTTGTAATAAAAGCTGTCAACAAAATCAGAAGCAATGCATTGAATACGTGTTTATTTGCTCAATTGTGCGACGAAAATGATGAAGACTTCCAACGACTGCTCTTACATACTGAAGTACGCTGGTTGTCGAAAGGTGCATGCTTAACGAGATTTTACTCTGTTTTCGATTCCATATTAGAGTTCTTAGAAAGTAGAGATCCAGATTTAAAAGAAAACTTGATCAAATTCAAAGCAGACATTGCGTATTTGACAGATT
Source organism: Henosepilachna vigintioctopunctata (assembly GCA_030704895.1). NCBI lineage: Eukaryota > Metazoa > Arthropoda > Insecta > Coleoptera > Coccinellidae > Henosepilachna > Henosepilachna vigintioctopunctata. The sequence continues at coordinate 1,413,358 of JARQZJ010000093.1, forward strand.
TGTTTAAAAAATTTGATGATATTAACTTGCAGTTACAAGGGGACAGCCTGAATTTAATAAAAACAAAGGGGATAATTTCGGCTTTTCTTGGGAAATTGAAATTTATGAAGCAAAACATTAGTCGGCGCGAATTCTCTCAATTTCCAAACTTGTCGCAGGTAGACTGTATTGATAAGGATATCCATACCTACAGTCAACATTTAAGTGCCCTGCATGATGTCTTCAAAACCAGGTTTGAAGATATGCTGACGATGGATGTACCACCATGGATCATAAATCCATTTGATGAAACGGAAGTGGCCAATGTTGTATTACAAGAGGAGCTGCTCTAGCTAAACACTAATGAGGAGCTGAAGGTGAAATTTAGAAAAGGCTACCAAACATTTTGGCTGCAAGCAGAAATACCCAAAAAATATCCTGGACTGTGGAAAATCGCGAGGAAATTTTTAATAGCTTTTCCCTCGTCATAGCTTGTCGAAAGGAGTTTTAGTGCCGTTACAAACCTCTTAACAAAAAAAAAGGAGGAAATTAAACATCACAGAGCGGGGGGATTTGCGGTTATTGCTCACAAAAATAAAGCCAAACATTGATCGTTTGCTGACACTCCATCAGATACATCCTTCCCATTAATTAAAATTATGACCTGAACCTATATTAACTCAATAATTTTTTCTTGTAATTCTATTCTTTTAATAAACAAAGTGTTATAAAATGTACCATTTATCGTTTTTATTTTACATATCGGAATATAGGGATAGAACTCAGAAGTGACACAATTTTTATTTTTTGGCGACTTTAAGAATATGGTAGAAATGTAGCAGCAGGGGGTCCACCGAAACCAGTAAAATTTTGAAAGTGGTCCACGAGAAAAATATGTTTGGGAACTACTGCAATAGATAGTCACTTACGATGGGATGAGCACTCAGATAATATTATAAAGAAGATTAGAAGTTTATTTGTGAAATTCAAACAATTAAGGAATGTATGTGAGGAGTCGGAACTATTCAAAATTTATTATGGACTAGTGCAACCACATTTGTCTTATGGTGTTTTGGCATGGGGAAGTTTAGCGGACTGTCATTATAGGCATATTGAAATTGTCCAAAAATTTATTCTGAAGATAATATATAGGAAAAACTCCACTTTTCCAACAGACGACCTGTTCAACATGGCTGAGATATTTACTGTACGTCAACTATACGCTAGAGCACTACTGATTTATCAATATGAAAGAAGAAAGCAACAACCAGTAAATGAGAGAGTGATATAATAGAAACAATAAAAATTATGAAACAAAAAACATACCTTCAATTAGTAATCACAATTAGTTTTATCGTATAAAGTGGAAATGAAATAGAGAATGAAGCGACAATATGAGAATAATTCATTTTTGATGAATTTTTTTAGGTAGTTGTGCTATTTAATTGAGGTTAACTTTGCGGGCTTGAGGTAAAGATACTTAAAAAATGAAATTACTATATATCTATAAATCGATGAATGTACTCATATTTATTTGAATATATAATATTTTATTGAATATTCTCTTAGATATGTTTCTTTCAGTAGTGAAAAGGACACTATTTGTGAAATAAAATTAGTGTTTTTGTTCACTGGAATGTGCGATTAATGCCATTGTCCTGTTTTTCTTTCTCTAAGGTTGCTGTCAATACTTAACAGTAACGAACAGTGAATAAACTAAACTAATTATGTTAATTAAAACTAAATGAATTTGACTAAATATGAATTAACAGTTATTCTATTTGTCCAATATATTTCGATAGCCAGTTCTTACAAGGAATATAAAACTGTATATAAAATTCATAGTTAAAAACACTGTCTTTCAGTTTTGAAAAGAAGTGTTGTGCTTTTCAATTGTATGATACAAATTTGGAGTATTAGAGTCATGAATATGTGCATTTTTGAAAGTTATGGAATTTACATATTTGAAAATTTTTAGTATAACATTTTCAGAGAAAATGATCATGCTGAAAATGAAATAAAATTAAATGTCATTATTATATGTTTTCGAGAATAGTCATTCTACAGTTTATTTAGAAATCTTTACTTTAAAATAAGGATTTTTGCAGAAGAAGTTGATATAGTTCCTGTTTTTGAACTTCTGAATTCTGTGAATATAAACATGAACTTTTTTTCAAAATTTTCAACAAAAATCAGACGACTGAAATTTTATGTGTCATACTATAGACCTAATCTGAATTGGCATTGCTATATTCAGCTTCTGACAGAGAAAAACTCTTCTAGACGCTCTATAACTATATAAGTCAAATTGCAAAGAGTCATCACAGCAGATGATCTTCAATTCTAAAAAATTGTATACCAAATATCGTATGCAATATTAATATATCAATCCACCATTTGGTTTAAGGATTCTACATACAAAACACTGGCTAATGAATTCACTTTTATTCCATAGCAGTTATTATTAGGATTGAATATAAACCTAATTTCAAACACTTGAACTTATGATTTACACTTTATTGACTACATAGCATGACGCGTTTCGTCGTTACAAACGACTTCAGATGCTTATAGAATAAGAATATTATCATTATTCTGTATATTATTATATTATTATTCTATAAGCACCTGAAGAAGTCGTTTGTAACGACGAAATGCGTCATGCTATATAGTCAATAAAGTGTAAATCATAAGTTCAAATGCTTGAATTCAAGTTTATATTCAATTATAACGGATTTACATCAAGTAAACGCCAACACTATTAAATATAAAAAAATATTATTAGGAGTTATATGAACAAGGGTAATTGACTCAAAATGAATTTCATTTAATTTTATTATTTAGTTATTAAGTACTTTTTTTAGTTTTTTCTTCAGATTAGATTGAGCTCTTTGTTATATTTCTTTTCGTTACATTTATTTAGTTATTCAGTTATTATTCAACATTATGCTATTATATTCTGTGAGTATTAGATCTGTTGAGAATAAACAACTTATAATTATTATTAATAAAAGGGAAAATTTACATCATTCGGTAAAAACTTTGATACCCCTCTGCGTAAAGGATTAATTTCAATAAATACATTGTGATTAATAATTTAATAATTTCATTATTTTGTGATGTGTTACAGTTTTCAATAGTTTTCTAGCTGTTTCAATTCTCCATTTTGTATTTGTAGCTCAGAGAATGTTATGCTGAATTTCTCTCTTCATCCCCAATGATACTATTCACATTTATATTAAAGTACCTATAAAAAAGCATCCATTATTTCCAGGATTTTGGTAAAGATCTACACCATTCAGATGAGAGACAGCGACTGTAAAACTATGATGAATAACTCATCCGACTGTAGAGAAATTCTGCAAATTATAACATCTTGTAACAACATAGCACATAAAAGAAGGTAAGAATTATAATACATATTGTTATGAAACTTTTATTGCAGTTCTTCAAAAATATTTTCATTTTAAAACAATTGTTAAACTGATTTACACATATATTAAAAAGAATACTGCATGACGTATGTATTCTTTTTAATATATGTGTAAGTCAATTTAACAATTGTTTTATTATGTTTATCGATTTACATCAAGTATCGGCTTCATCAATTATTAATATTTTCATTCTCAAATAACGACTAGTACCTACCTACCTATCCATATCACTCAGTACATCACACGATTGATTTTTTTAATGCATTATATTCAATTAACAGTGATGTACTTTTGATGAATTGAATGTATGATATATAGATGATTCATTTAATATTCTGATTATGTTTGAAGTCGTGAAGTTTTTCAAGAAAATATAAAGTTTAAACTTACTTGTATTGTAAAATCCGATTTTTCGAATTGTAGTTTCCGTATAGTTTTCGTAATCTTTTACAACTTATTCCTCATTGTAATAGATATGACTTTATTGTGCAAATCTTTGATGTCTTTTATTATTGAAAGGGGCTGAAACTCGAGAAACAATGAAGATTTGTGAATATTATACTAAGTAGTAAATAAAACCTAATAAATAACTTAGACAAATATATTAATCACTATTGAATTGATGAAATTTAAGCAATACAAATGTTTCTTACGTTGGTACAAGCATTCTAATGTTTATATTCTACAAAGCCATCTCGATGATGGAAAAGGGTCGTAATATCGAACTTCAGAATGTTGTTTATAGCTTCACCCACATGTCTCTCATAAAATTCGCATTTTATATATTTGCTTATTGGAAATAAAATATATGCATATTCATAAATTCAACATATTCTATCGTTGCTTGACTTTGGATAGAAGGGATGTAAGCTGATCGCTTGAAAATATAAATGAAAATTCAATATGGATCTAAAACAATTCTTTTTGTCTACATTTTTCAGCTGTTGTTACAAGAGAAACGTCCTGAACAACAACTACACCTTTTTTTTGTGTTTCAAATCAAATTCGGAATGGTTTGAGATCTAAGATATCAGCAAATACCGCGTAAAGCTTCTTGGAAGTCTTGAATTAAAGTTTTATCTCTCTCTGTTTCTACTATGTTAGTAAATAATATCATTATTTATTTAGCAATAGCTATTACAAAATTCATATATGTATACTTTACGTTCGAAATTAATTATTAACAATTATTTGTTTAAATCAAACTAGGCAATTTACTCTTAAATACCTTAATGTCACTAATTGTTTTTATGAAGCTAGGCAATTCATTAAATGCATTGAATCCTAGTATAAAATGTACTATTTCTAGATTTAGAATTTTTTATTGAAATTGATAACTTGTACTTTGCCATTTACATTTTAAAGATAATTTCATGTAAATGTTGTCCGCGGCTCCCCGTATCAAATGGTATTTTCGGAAGGTCCAATTTTACACATGTCCAATTGCCGAGAACGGCGACAAATTGACATTTCACGATCCTCATTGACACTGTACGCTACGACTGCAATATTCTCTTCAGTACGCACTGTACGCATGTGAGACATGGTTTAATGTCCAACTTGGTGCGAAATTTGGTGATCACAGCACGAATTGTTGATTCACCAGGTCGATTATGACGACCATAATATGGTCGTAACAAACGATACACATTTTAACAGAGCACGAATTTTGATAGTAAATTTCAACAATTGCAAATTTCAAATGCAATCGTTGCTCGTTTGTAAGTCTTTCCATGATGAAATGGCAGAGTATACTGAATACCATTCACTTTGACAGATGACGTTTGGATGCCATTACCAACCAGTGTCCCCAACCTGAAAAACTTAACTCTTAAAAAATCACCCGTTATAATGAAATGTGAAGAAGCATGGTATTAAATTTGAGCATCAATATTGATGTCATTAATACGCGCCTACGTGAAATAAGCATGGCCACAATTTCATCAACGAATATTTGAAAATTAGAGTATTTGGGAATATTCAAAAGCCGAATATCGTCAATTTTGAAAATTTATGGTGAATGCTTCAAAGTTTTGTTACTTGTTGATATGTACTATTACATTTTTGAATTATTCTATAATTTGTATAATATTCAATGTTCATTGGCAATTCATAAAGTCCTTTTAAGTAACTCATTAAAATTTTCAGGGACAAACCAAGTGCAGGTGAAGTTTGCTCGCTTTCAAGGGAAGAGAGGCGGCGTAGGCGGCGAGCTACTCAAAAATACCGCACTGCACATGCTACCAGAGAAAGAATACGGGTCGAAGCATTCAACGTGGCATTTGCTGAATTGAGAAAATTATTACCAACTTTACCACCCGATAAGAAATTGAGCAAAATCGAAATTTTAAGACTTGCCATTTGTTATATAGCGTATTTGAATCATGTTCTCGAGGCCTGAGTTCCTAATAATCAATAAGAAAATCTATTCCGAAATTAGAGAGATATCTGAATCCTCGACCATAAAAGTTTAACATTACAATGCACATGTTCAAATGATTCAATAACTACTCTGCTTATTGAGGACCATTCACTTATTCCGTAAGACAATAAAAGAGGGGGAGGGCATGCCCTATTTTGTTTTGGGAAAGGTTATACTTTCATACCTCTTACGTGAGATCACAACAAAAAATAAAAAATACCCTCTGAAATGAAGAAAATTCTAAAATGAGAAAATTAAATTCAGTTTGTTTTGAAAACTTTAGTTAAACTGAAGTTTATAAATCGAACTGAACATGTATTAATGTCTTCCTTTCGATTGTTATGTAATAGATATTGAATAAAGGCGGGGGATTTAGTCCTTTTATTATTACATGCAGCAGGGGCACAAATCGTCTTCAATATCAAGTAATCTGTTCCTAAGCTATTTTCTTCGAAATAAGAGAGTTTTCATTGAAATGAAGCCAAACGTATTTTGGATCAAATGCGCATGTGTATTAATGTGTATTGTTGACTTAAATGAAGTAAATTCTTTCGTTTAACTGCAGTGTTTGTTACTTTCAGTGCATTTACTGTTATTGATGTGTTAAAATAATTTCAAATTTGTTATTCATAGACCGAAAATCAGCTGTCAAACGAACCGAACAGTAAAAATTCAAATGTGAAAATGATATGGAATGTTTCATATCATTTTTCTTTTCAACAAAATATTTTGTATGTCATAGATATATTGCTCACCAAATATTTGGTTTGAGAAATTTTCAAAGATAGATCGATTTCTAATTCGATAATGTGGGTGGTGAGAAATTTTATATATAAAAAATATGTAGAATAACATCTAGTTTTGAAAGTCTATATGACAAATTTAAAATATTTCGAAATTAAAAAAGTGCAACACAATCAACCTAACAGATCTTTTTATTAAACTAATTCAGATTTCTTCGATATTTTACATGAGGAAAAGCAATTTTATAATTTTAGATTATTATTTAAAACATAATTTTTTACGTATGGTGTATTTTGAAAAAGTTTCCTTTAGTATTCAAATTCAAGTCATGGAATGTGAAGACGAAATTGTTACTTCAATTTATACCTATACATTGTAATGTTTCAAATTGTTCAATCGTATATCAATTATGATTAATATGTACATTTTGCTGGATTCCAGCAAAATATAGTCCTAATGAATAAATCTTTATGAACCAAAAAAATTTATTTCTAATTTTTCAACCAAAGATGAATAAATATCAACTTATATTTATTTTTTTACGTGTGTCAGTGTTATTCTATCAATTTGAGTTAAGGTAAAATTTATATTGAATTGTTGGGTTATATAAACTTTGTAAATTATTTTGAAAATAAATATGAAACTTCAATATGTGTATGTGAAATTGTAATCACCCCATATACATATCCATAACCTTAGTTAAAATTGTCCTCTTCTATTAAGATAACCCTCTAAACATATTTAAAACTAATAGTTTAAATACTTCCTGTGTTAAATAATCAAAATCTAAAATCTCATTGGTATTGTCATTTGCATAAGATTTTGTGTTTTTGCTCTGTCTCAAAGTTTATAAAACTAAAACCAAAACTGCGCAATACATAAATAGACTAACATAATAAGCTGGAATGTTAAATCAATAAAACACCAATCTGAAGAAAATGTGTATTCAGATATACACTATGGTTCTATAAAGATAAAACAGATATATAAATATATACAAAGGAGGAAACAAATAAATACCTCAAAACAAATCAAGTGTTTCATGGGAAATGAAGGAAATTCATTAAAAAGTATTGATAATCATGAACATTTTTGAATAGGGTTAAAAATTAATCTAATCTATTACCAAATTTATGGTATCTTGGTTTATATTTGAGGATTTTTTAGACAGAGCCATGAAGAATATAATGACTTTATTTGAATTCGAATGTAGAAAAATGTTCAGTAATAGAGTAAAAACTTTAATGATAAATTAGTCTAAAATAAAAGGTTAGTCTAAAATAAGAGAACACACACATATAAAGCGAAAAACGCACATACAATAAAAGAAACAACAACTGAGAATATTGAACTTGATAAAATACCGCATGTTTCAGTACAGAGGTTTTAAAAAAACCAAAATATAGGAAAATTTAGAATCGGAAAAAAAATTGATAAACTCAAAGAGTTCAATAAAGATGGTGAAATCCAGTCAAAATACGAGTAGTTCAGAAATTTGGCAGACAAAAAATTCTAAAAGATGTTTAAACTATTTTATCACTGGGATTAAAATTTAGTTAACCCCTTTCGGCGAAATATAAAAAAATACACAATTAGGTGGCTGATGTGAAGAATATAATAAAGAATTAGAAGAATGGGAGCTTTTGAAACACAAAATGAGTAGGATAATGACACGTTATTTTCATAACAAAGAAAATGCATATCTCAGTGATAAATGCTCAAAAAAACAGAATTTTTTCAAAATGCCAATACTGATGTTATTAATTTTTAAAAATTAATTTCATTAATTTTCAAAAGAAGCTTAATTCATCTCTTCTACTGAAGCAGATGACGTTATTCAGCACAGTACCCCAAATTGATAGGTAACTTTGATAGACATAATAAATTAGCAATTTCAAAAACAATTATATTTTGTCAAAGAAAAAGAACGGAAATGAATGTTGAACTTTGCAGCTTAGAATGTCACTTGAAAATGACAAGGATATAGGCTAAACTTTACTTAGGTAGAATAGAATAATATTTTGTATAAATTCAATTATCAACTCATACTTTATGTTATTTCACCCCAAAGGAGATTCAAAAGAATCATTCTAAGAAGGAACCGAGTGTCAGGTGGCATTCAAGCGGAAAATACAGCACAATTGGAGAGCTTTCCATTTCACAGATGTGACCATCTGTATCGATTTACAATGAAATTCCTCTTTATCTACAGATTTCATTCCAAATGAGTATGCCAGTATTCTCTTAATTCATTATTTTTCATTAGTGTAATTTAAATATAAGAATTCACCAAATTATTGAGTATGATATTTTTATGAATGAAAGGAAAGTCTTTGAATGAAAAAAATGGTAAAAAAAATATTATTTTTTTCACCATTTTTTTTCATTTGTCTTTATCAAAAAAATATATGATAATGTTTCATCCATTCATAACAAATAACAAAAATCCAAAAACAATAATTGAATCTTGAGTATTCAGGCCTGGCAATGGTTGGCACACAACTGGAAAAGAATGATGAAAGTGAAAAAATTTCAGAAAAAACTATGAAAAATGACAAAAGGTATCACCTTTCATACCCTTATAATAATAATAATAATAATAATAATAATAATAATAATAATAATAATAATAATAATAATAATAATAATAATAATAATAATAATAATAATAATAATAATAATAATAATAATAATAATAATAATAATAATAATAATAATAATAATAATAATAATAATAATAATAATAATAATAATAATAATAATAATAATAATAATAATAATAATAATAATAAATAATAATAATAATAATAATAATAATAATAATGATAATAATAATAATAATGATAATAATAATAATAATAATAACGAAAGCAATGAACATATATTTCCAACAGGTAACTATCCAATTACAGGAAAATACATAATAAAAAATAAAAACCATTATCAAATATAAAAATCTAAATCTATAATGTCAATATCTGAATGTTCAATCATAATAATAATACAGAAAACAAATCACTCAGACACAACTCGTAAGAAATTAAGATACCTCACTGTTTAAGTACACATTAATGATAGAAACAAGTGCAGTCCCAGTCCAAGACACAGCAGCTTGATACCTGGCTTGCAGTAGGACATGCAAAGCTAAGCGGCGATTGCGAGAGAAGGTTGGTTCTGTGGGCCTTTGAGTAAAATGTCTGGCTTATTCTAGTACACCTCGGAGGAACGAATAAATTAAGTTTACCCAGAAGCTCAGGACAGTCGAGATTATCATTGAGCCAATTGAATAAAAATTTCAATGCATTCAAACTTCTCCTGGTGTGGAGGCTCCTAGTGTCAAACCTCGATAAAAAACAAGAGTGATCACAGCCCCTTGGTGGATATACACCATCCTCTCGAAATGAAAGTTAAGAATTTCCTCTGCAATGCCTCCAGGGGGTTTTTGTGACAATTATATATTGGTCGCAAACAAGGCAGACATAGGTACTCAAGTTTGCTTCTCACTAGAGCATCAATTAAATGGACTAGTGTTGAGGAACTCGAAAACAATCTAGCATTGCAGACGATGGAACCATAAACTTTGCTACATGATAAAATTGATAGATTGATATGAGGTATGAATAAAATTTTTGATCAAATACTAGGCGGAAATCCTTAACCTCCAGAAGTCGAGTCAGATTAACACTTTCAATGTTGTAATCAAAAGAGATCACATTTTTCTTTCTAGTGAAACTAGAAAAACCACATTATATTCCATGACATTCAAGTATAAACAATTATTATTACACCACAGGCTGATATCATCCAAGTCACTTTGTAGCTTCAAACAATCATGCATAGATGACATGTTCTTATAAATTTTAATATCGTCCGCATAAGCCACCTTCATGCAGTCCACCATCTCTAAGAGATCGTTAACAAACAGGACACATAGTACGGGTCCAAGATTGGATCCCTGCGGCACTCCCGAAATTAATAGAAAGTCTCTCGATTGCAATTCCCAATTTGTACGAATTGACTGCGATTACTCAAATATCCATGAGAAGGGATAAATTATTCGCAAATCCAAAAAGCTTCATAGTTTTGTCTATAAGTAGGTAGTCTATGATTTATCTTATCAAAAGCCTTCTGGAAATCTGTATTTATAACCGAGAATAAGTCGACCTGCCCTGCTTCGTCCAACTCCTCACATATAAACTGAACCAAATTTGTAGAGCAAAATCTCCTAGTCATATACCCGTGCTGCTCAATTGTAACACTATTTCTGATCTTAGGATATATGCTATTAAAAAGTATAATTTCAAACAATATAGAAAAATTCGACATTATAGAAATCGGCATGTAATTACCAATATGTGATGAATCGCTCCTCTTGAGCACCGAAATAACTTTTGCTAGCTTTCTCTTGTAGGAAAAATGCTGGTCTTCAGAATGATATCATATATATGCTTTGGTGGCATGATTAGAGTGTCAGATACCTTTCGCACAAGGTATAAATAAGTATGTAATCAAATTCAAAGCGTTCAGCTGTAACCTACAAATTGTTTAATTAACTAGGCTTTTGTTTATGTTTTAGGGCATATGTTAGGGCTGCCAAGTGCTTTTTTCATAATGTTTGAAACAGTGTTCCACCAAGAGATCAGAGAATATTCAATCGAAATTAAATTTCTTTTACTTGAGTTACTAAAAATTTTTGAAAAGAGTTTACTAAAATTTTGAGACCTAGTTATCTTTTATATCTATTACATCTATGATACTATAAATAATCTAACATTCTATTCTAACATCTCTATTTCTCTATTTTGGGGCGTTAATTGTTTTGCGTTTCTTGGATACGAATTGCTTCTGTAATGTTTTGATTCACGTTAGTTGGTAAGTGCGACGAAGTGTCAAATTTATTGAATAATTTTGTGAACTAGATATTTGATGATTTCTTCTTGTAAATTAAACGTATTGAGAACGAAACGAATCTATTAATATGTCTCGCCATTACTTTGCAAACCAGGTGAGTGTTACTGCTTCTAAATTCTATAGTGGATATAGTGTTATAGCTCTAAATTCTATTTGATTATCTACTCCAAGATCTAATCTGATAACAATATCTACTTTCATTATGGTATCACTATGTAAACATGAAGAAATAATTTCGATTCTTCTACTATTATTTGACATTTGACACACCTCGTAATAATACATCTTCGGAATAAAAATCATAGAAAATCATTGTCAATCATGAATCAATTCATCATGATGGAACATAAAATATTGAATTGTGCTACGTTTATTATCACAAAACTAGTTTTGAGATAATAATTTTGTTGCAGTGAAATTGTATCGTTTATATAACATGTAAATTTCAGTTTTAGGTTTTAAAAAATTGATTTTGAAGATTGATAATGTTTAAAAATTATTAACTTCGATAAACGATGGTGAAATAAATATCTCTAAGATATTTCAAACCATTTTAAAAAAAGTTAGCTGCTTTTTCTAACATTAAAATCTTTCATGAAGTCTCATCAGAACTATTTAATCGATAAACTGCAAATCAATATGAAAATATTTTAGTAACAACCTTAAATATAATGTATATGAAACCTTCGTAGGTATGTATTGATGTAATATAATTATATTATTATATTATAATAATATTGATGTAATGATTTCACATTATGCAAATCATATGATTAATGAAAATTATATATTCAATTCTGATTTTGAAATTTTTAATACCGCAAACAAGGGAATGAAGCTTAATTTGTTAGAATCACTTCAAATTAATAAATACAAATATTCTGGCAACATTTTGAACAGCCAAATCGATCATACCTCACGCCCCCTTCTCAATTTTCTCAAAATTACTTAGTTTACTATATAGTAGTTCAGTATGAATTGATCCCTTCTACCTGTTATCTACCTGTTTTCTCTGTAGTCATAATTTGAATTTACCTATTGTATGTATTCGACAAATGTCATTAGTCTGCACGTAGCATTTGAAAAAGGTGAATCTCATCGAAACGTACGTCATGCAGTATTCTTTTTAATATATGTGTAAATCTTGATTTAACAATTGTTTTATTACTAATATAATTACTTTTCATCAGATTCTGTACGGGAGATTTAATTGCCTTTTTCTTTATTTTTGTCTTTTATTTTTCAGTTTTTTCAAATTTTAACTCCCTTTGTATATTTGCTAAAAATGTAAAATTTCAATTGCCTAAATGAATATCTATTTATCTATCTATCTAATATTACAGTGTCCTGAGGAAGGTTATGACAAAATATCCGAAACGTCGACATGAATTAATGAAGTACACGCAGTAGGCGTTATCTGTTCAACCCATTATCAATCTTATACATTTCCATGCTGCACATGGTAATGAACGCACGCTAAGATGTTTCACTATTAATAGATTATATCTTCGTTCAGGGCCACCGATAAACTATAGACCCAACGAATTTTAAAAACTGACTTCGAGTAATTTTAAATCATCCTTTGCAAAAGAACAAATATCAAGGTTCCACGACATATAATCGATATTCGACTCCCGCAAAATTAGTTCAGTTTTCCAAAGTTATCGAAGTCAGACGCGAAAGAATAGAAGAAGGGACTGACTGCTTGATAACAAACCTTACGTTAGTCGTGTTTGTGGTTGATTTGCGAACACAACACCGAGCTCAAGGGTTGAGTTTAATCAATCAAAAAGGGTACTGATGTCGACTATTTGATGCATTAACCGGCGAATAATAATAATAATTATGCATTGTGCGGTTTCCTTTTCATATGATCAGAATGAATGACAGTTAGATGGTAGAGTTTGGAATGAGTGTCGGTGAGTCGTTTGTAATTAAGGAACAAAATCTCAATTTATTGCCGCATGCAATATTAATGAACTTTCTACAGTTCACATTTCGTTTCGTTCCATCTACATAAACAAATACGGTTTTCTGAGGGCTGTTTATCAAGAAAAATTTTGATAATAATTTTAATATTGCAATAAAATCGATAACTTGTATTCTCTTCGACATAATTTATTAGAAAATCCATTTTTTAAAAATGTTAAATAAACCACAACGAATCCCAAGTTGACTTAATCTAGCATCTATTTAAATATCTTTAAAATGAACTTATGATTTACACTTTATTGACTACATAGCATGACGCGTTTCGTCGTTACAAACGACTTCTTCAGATGCTTACAGAATAATAATACAGAAGATTATTCTGTAAGCATCTGAAGAAGTCGTTTGTAACGACGAAACGCGTCATGCTATGTAGTCAATAAAGTGTAAATCATAAGTTCAAGTGTTTGAATTTAAGTTTATATTCAATTATAATGGATTTACATCAAGTAAACGCCAACATTATTAAATATTTAAAATGATTGTTAGTGACATAAAACAAATGTTCATATTTCTAAAAATTGGAAATTAATTATTTTGAATTATTCCAGCAGACCATCTTAATTAGATTTGGATAATATCTGATTTTTCATTGAGCATTTCGAACCAATTGAATGCCCTATTCAATTAATAAGCATTCAGACTTTTCATGTTATGATTTATCTGATATTTTAGCTAGTAAGAACAATATATCGTCCGCTGTATCGAATAGTGACAAAAACAACAACTTTGAAAACGTCAGTTGAAAATTGAATATGACCTTCATTTAATGTATTGAAACTTTTTTAAGGTACAAATTATGTACTCCGATTAACCAAAGTGAGTTGTGACCACAAAGAGCATTTTTAGGAACTAGTGTTGTCCTGATTCGGGTCTAAGGGCCGTCGTCTAAGGGCATTCGTGGAAGTAGACTGCCAGAATCAGACATGAAACGACCTCTGAAGAAGCTCGCCACTGGTGCTAGCGAAACGTTAGGAAGAAATTCCAACCGACGACGGCCCTTAGACCAGAACCAGGAAAACACAAGTTCAACGACTGGCCGCGAAAGCCTCAATCAATTTTTCATTGTTAGAAAATATCAAAAAACTTGAAAGACAATCTGTCTAAAATGTTTTATTTGAAGAAATTCATAACAGATATAATATACTTATACCAAAGAATTAGGATTAAATTAATAAGACGAATAACTCAGAGAAAAAATCAACATCGTAATTCTTACAAATGTCCCTTCCTCAATTTGCCTTAATTGAAAGAGGTATGCGCTGTATTAAAAGGAACATTAGAAATCGTATATATTTCATTGATTCATTTTATATAATAATTAAGATTTATTTTGAGTTCACTTGAAATAAATAACGGGTGATTTTTCGAGAGTTAAGTTTTTCAGGTTGGCGGCACTGGTTGGTAATTGCATCCAAACGTCATCTGTCAAAGTGAAAAGTTTTCAATATACTCTGCCATTTTATCATGTAAAGACTTACAAACGAGCTCTGTGAAAAATGTGTATCGTTTGTTACGACCATATTATGGTCGTCATAATCGACCTGGTGAATACACAATTCGTGCAGTTATCACCAAATGTCGCACCAAGTTTACTTTTTGGACATTAAACGATTGTCTCGCACGCGTACAGTGCGTTCACTGTACTATTCGTATTCGTGAAGAGAATATTGCAGCCGTAGCGTACAGTGTCAATGAGGATCGTGAAATGTCAATTCGTCGCCGTTCTCAGTAATTAGGCATGTGTTACTCAACCACATGGAAAATTTTACGTGTTGATTTGGGTTTGAAAGCCTATAAAATTCGACTTCTGCAGGAAGCCGAATATTCTACCACAACGTCTAATTTTTGGTGAATGGGCTTTAAAACAGCTCAATGAAAATCACTGTTATCGAAAAATTGTGTTCAGCGATGAGACTCATTTCTGGCTTAACGGATATGTTAATAAATAAAACTGTCGCATCTGAAGTGATGAACAGTCACATGTCATACAAGAATTACCGATGCATTCCGAAAAAACGACAGTTTGGTGTGGTTTATGGGCTGGTGGCATCATCGGTCCATTTTTCTTCAAAGACGACCGTGGAAAAAACGTTACCGTCAACGGCGAACGATATCGAGCCATGATACGCAACTTTTTTTTGCCTCAGTTGGCCGAGTTGAACTTGGTTGACATGCGGTTTCATCAAGACGGTGCCACATGCTACACAGCTCGTGAAACAATGGGCATGTTGAAGGGTGAATTTGGTGAGCAACTTATCTCTCGAAATGGCCCTGTGAATTGACTGCCAAGATCATGCGATTTGACGCCTCCTGATTATTTCTTGTAGGATTATATGTGTCGTTAGTGTATGTGGACAAGCTGAACACGATTGAAGCCTTACATGATAACATAACACGCGTAATTCGTGGAATACAGGCCGAAATTCTGAAAAAGTGACGCAAAATTGGACCTTCACAATGGAACATTCGATACGGAGCAGATTTTGACAGTTTATAGTTAAAATCATGTAATTTAGATTCAACAAAATACATAAGAACGTTACATTAAAACTACTTACGCTAATATATACACCTTTTTTTTGGATTAATTTCGGATTCCTTTGGGTTCTCGAAATCATGCTTTCTATTCGCAAGCTTTCTTCCGAAACGATACGTCACTAAAGAAGTTGTTAGCCCTCCTTAACTAGAGTTGGGAACCTAAACTTAACGGGAAATCTTAATCTCTCTTATTATCAGGTCTTCTGTGATCATTCTGTTAAAAACTCTTATAAACTTTAGAGCTTGAATAACAATCAAAACATTTCTGATTATAGCATTATGAGCAGCAATATTTTCAAGTAATTTTTGAGTATATTGTGCATGTAACCGGTGTTTTACAATGTTCAAATATAAACCGAACAGTTTTTCACAAAAAGATAAGTTCAAATTTTAAAGAACTCATTTTTTAACATGTCATCGGTGATATCCCTTCAAGAAACTAAAAAGTTTTTTGCTAGCGATTGGAGTTTTCTTCTTATTATTATTTGCCATTTCTCTAAACAGCCAGCCACCTGTTTTAGTTTAATCCTCATTACAACGACCCTTCTCCCCATCAGCTGAATCGCAACTTCACTTCACCTGCTACTGTTTATAGAACAGAGCCCTCCGACAGCGGCGCACCATATTTTCTGCATGTAATCCCTTAAACACTGCGCCTGCAACGAGGGGTGGTAACGAAATGTACTTGTACCAATTCATCGCTAATACCCCGGTCATTTATTGCAACAGACAAATAACGGAGAATCTGTTATCTGGCTAATCGTTAGAATTATTGACAGAAAAGAAAACATCCATTAATAAAGACAGGTTATACCCTCGGGATGACATAAATCAAAATGAACATTAATTTAAGTTTGACTCCAGTACATAAGGGGCAGTTTACAATAAATTAAAAAACGAGTCAGCAACAAAGCTCTTAGGTAAGGAATATTTTCCCCATTTGAAACAAAACTTAATTTCTTACTGTCTCAAACAGACTTTATCACAGCGACGACTGACTCCGAAGGTTCCTAATTGAAGAGTTTTGAAACTACATATCTAAAAACAACAGAATTTCCACCTTTAAATGTAGATCGGAACATTACGAATGAAGTTCGATCTAAATTCTTCTAAGTTAATTTAGTCCCTAATTTAAATGGCAATAAGAAAACAAGCAGAAAACACTAAGTTAAAAATAATTATAACAAAAATAACTTGTCTCTTACACATGAAAAAACTAGGAATTTTCTGAACAGAAAAAATTGGATGTACCTAATAGTGTTAAATCAAGTATGAAATAGAGAAACGTTTTCAGATTTTTGTATTATCCATTTATATGATATAAACAAAAAGATGTTACTTACTATGAATTCACGGATGACAAGATAAAATAACCATAGAGTTTGAACCTTTGTTTCTAACGATAGAATTCACAAATTATCACAAACTCTTTTTTCAAGAAACAAACTCTGTTCTAGTAATCACGATATTCAATGAATTGATTATATTATTGAAGATATTGATGCAGAAGTTATTGAAAATATTGTTATCAATTATTGTTATTTAGAGAATTGTAGTTCCGAAGAGTTGTTTTGAAGAAATGGTTGGTTGCACATAACACCAAACCTTCAACATTTCTCCGAAAACTTCAGGATTATTCCACCTAGACACTACAATTACCAATTCGCTAACACAATCCCCCATTTATTTTATGGATTCTACATTCAATGAAGTTGCTTATCAATATGACATTCACATTAACGACATAGCAGTTATTATTAGGAGTTATGAGAACAAGGGAAATTTACTGAAATGAATTGAATTAGATTAAGTTCTTTGTAATAAAGGGTTTTTTTTTAGAGGTATAGAACTTTAAGTTGGCATTACTGTTGAAGATGGCGACCGATTTAACAGTTGAGAAGTGATTTATTCTCAGTTTGGTTTGGCAATTCATCATATATAGACTCACGCCTGAACAACGCTTGCAAATAGTGCAATTTTATTTCGAAAATAATGGTTCTGTGCGGAATACGTATCGCGCACTAATTTTGTTTAGGGATGAAGCGCACTTCTGGTTGAATGACTACGTCAACAAAAAAACTGCCGCATTTGGAGTGAAGATAATCCTCAAGTGTATGTCAAAACACCGTTACATCCAGAAAAACTGACTTGGTGCGCTTTATCGGCTGGTGGAATCATTGGTCCGTACTTCTTTAAAAACGATTATGGCCAGAACGTTACAGTCAATGGTGATCGGTATAGAGCCATGATTAATAACTTTTTCATTCCTGAATTGAACAACCATTATGTCCAGGAGCTGTGGTTTCAACAAGACGCGCAACATGTCACACAGCTCGTGCCACAATCGATTTATTGAAAGACACGTTTGGTGACCGCCTAATTTCACGATTTGGACCTGTGAATTGGCCTCCAAGATCTTGTGATTTAACACTGCTAGACTGCTTTCTGTGGGGCTATGTAAAGTCATTGGTCTATGCGGATAAGCCACAAACGCTTGACCATTTGGAAGACAATATTCGCCGTATTATTGCCGAGATATACGGCCACAAATGTTGAAAAAAGTCATCGAAAATTGGAAGTCCAGATTGGACTACATCCGAGCCAACCGTGGCGGTCATATGCTAGAAATCATATTTAAAATGTAATGCCACAAGATTATCTTTCGAATAAAAAAAATTCTTGTCAATCGAATGATCCATCGTTCTTTTATTGCAATTTAAAGTTCTGTACCTCTAAAAAAACACTCATTATTTCATTTAATTTTAAAGTTTAGTTATTAGTTACTTTTTCAGCTTTATTGAGCTCTTTGTTACATTACATTTCATTTTATTTGTTTATTTAGTTATTCAACATTATTTTCTGTAATTATATCTAAATGTTGAGAATAAAGAACTTATTATTAGATATTATTATTATTACTCTTAAAAATAATTTTGTCGTGGTCGTCCATACTTAATGTCGTACTTCGTAATCGTGTTTCAATAGTATGAATAAATCAGATGATGACAATGAATGAGACACGACGACCAGCTCGTTGTACAAGCTTGTGCTTTGCTCCATTTTGAGGAGCCCGCCACATAAATCAAAAAACATCATATTGATGATTAAATGGGGAAATTATAGAACAAGCCGGAGACATGTAGGTCGATGGTGACAGCTGACGTAGAAGACGCTAAATATGGCAATGATATTAGAATAAGAATGACATCGATGTCTACTCATCGCGAAACTTCATGTTCATAGAAAAATATTATGTTCGACGCTGCTCAGATTATTTTGAGGAAAATGGAAACACGCATTGAAATTTATTTTATCGCGACATTATATGAATCTGAAATACATTCTCATATTCATAAACCTGACGTGTTCCAAGAATATGTCGATAATTAACCATAAGACATAGTGGTAGGTGTAATGGTATTTCGTGATAATTTCGAAGTTTTACCATCAGATCGAACAATGCTTTCTTCTGTCTAAAGAATATTTGATAATAACGTTTGAATAAATGAAGTGAAATATTTTCTAATATATAGTAATCTTTATTACTTGCAATAAATTTATTTGCATCATGATTGCGGTTAATCACATGAGCAAATATGTTAATCTAATATGAATAAATATATTTATATATTGTAAGTAAATATGAATGAAAGAACTTTCAATTTTATTCAACCTACGACTTGTTGATTGACGACTCAATGATTATGATATGTAAACATAATTTACATATATTTATTTATTAATTTTCTGGGGATATCTATTATGCCAGTTTCAAGGTTGCCAAATGTATGCTGCTTACGTGATTTCTAATACTTTTAAGTGATATAATTTATGGTCTAATTTAGGCCCAGGAACATATACATAATTCTAAGCAAGATTATTTCACTCAACACGAAGATATCACCAAAACTATGATGTCTGTAGAACTTTATATTAAATCAACCCCCAAGGATTCCGATTTGTAAATTGTCGAATCAATAATAGTAAGAATTAGTAATATTGTGCTTTTAGTAGCAATGGATTAATAAATCAGCTCCTGCTTTATCCCATTATTTGATTATTCAAAAATGGTAATTAGTTTTAATAATATTGTAAGTTATTTAAATTCTTTGGATATGGACTGCATATTTTGGCAAATAAATTGATAAGATTAATTTCCGCAATTGTTATTGAGAGATTACTAATACTGTCTTTTTTTTTCGGTAGTTAATATTGTTTATAGATTAATTAGAACCGTTACCACTTTTTGTACTTTGTTATTTTTCTTTAGTTTTATTATTATGTTTCAAGCTTATATAATGTTCTTTAGTTTTATTATTTTGTTTTAAGTTTATATAATGATAAGTTACTCAAGTTTTAAACGTCAGTGAGACAATTGATTTATTTGAGATTATTTATTGTAGGGAAGAAGAAAAGTAATGTAATCCATATAAAGTGTGGCAAAATAAACATTATTATTATTACTATTATAAAATCACCGACGTATTTGTTAAAATGCCAATTTTACGAGTATAATAAACCTTTATTCATTCAAAAAAAGATAGAGCGGCGATTAAAATGAAGCTTAGATGTGTAATGAGAAAGAGAAACTTACTGAAGAATAAAATCGTCATTTTGGTAAAAAACGTTTTTTGTGAATTATTTTAACAAGAAGCCGATTTGTGTTCTGATTGTTTCTAGTGTTCATGTATTCAAATGTTTACTAAATAGAAGTTAATCAATACAAATTCCTTAAAGTTTTTGACTACCTATCATCGGTTTTTAAAACATTCTAGAAATTAAGTTTTTTGTGAATATCAAGCTAGGATTGAATAATGATTTTTTTGAATGAATCCATTTCAAAATTAAAATGATAAATGAGACGGAAACATTGTTTCCTTTACCAGTTTAATTGTTTATTACAGAGTAGGTGATTGTTTTGTCGTATAGGATGAAGTTTTATTCTTTTGAAAAACAAATTGTCATTTTATTTTTAGCTACTTCAATTTTTATTCAATTATTTGTCAAGTTATCCTTTCATCATTTTCAATCCATTATCATTTCCAGGTATGCATATTTCACTCTTATTTTTTGAACTACACGATATTGTCATACGAAATATAAATTACCTTACTGAATGAAAAAATAACATATTAGGTTGGTACTGTTATTGTTTAATTAAAATGAAAGTCGCACATAATGTAATAGAATATTTACAATAGTTTATAAAAAATTATTACTCATTTGAAAAGAATACTTTCGCATAATATTTACCTCATACATTCATTCGATGAAAACAATTTTCGGTAAAAAGAAAAATGTTCTTACAATACACAAAATCCGACAACCACGCTTGATTTGTTAGTATCATCTAGTGAGTTGATTTTTTATGGGTTGGTCAGAGGGTCGGATAATAACAGTGCACGTGTCAAATTCAATTGTTCCGGAGTGTTACTAGATGTATTAAGGGGGCTTGAAGCTGTATGTATCACGGCAACGAAACGCATTTTCCGCCCCAGTGCTATCGAATAGACGATGGAGATCTAATCGAGTTCTCGGTTAGTTTCACATCGAATTAGCAAGTGTTAATCGGATGCGTCAAAAAATATTCAATTACTACAACATTCAATCGCAATTTTGACGGTGGTGAGGGGTAATTGATCAATTTCGGAGAATTTCGTTCAAATTATTTTGAAAAGCTACATCAATAAATTGTGTCATATAACGAAGGTTTTTTTTTGGCAATTTCTCAAAATTTTTATGATTTCAATAATTAAAATTTTTCTTAATGTAATTAAAATCAAAAATTTTTCGCCAAAAAATTTTGTAGCAATCGTGATCTCAATCTGTTTGCTAAACGACAAAATATGATTATCTGAATGAAACACAGTGCTCCTGGTTTCAAATAATTATATTTCAGCTAATCCCGTTCTTCAGTAGATGTTGAACTATAATTTTTCAATTGTTGAGCTTGTAATTAAACTCTTTACATTCGTTGCTCTGCTGCATTTTCTGTAGAAGGAAAGGAATTTAGCCGTTTTAAGTTTTTGAACCTAATGTTATATAATCATAATTTTTTGCATTATATATAGTCAGAATATAATTGAATCTGCCATAAAAAGCGCTTCCTTGCGTTGATCTTCAACCGTAAAAGTTTTTGCTGTTGCATATAGGTACTTTCAATCATCATTGTTTTTTTGCGAAACTAATTTTACATTTATTATGTAAAGCGGATGAAATATCATATTCAGTGAATGTAGAAGAATGAAAGGTTTTTTCAATATTTATATACTTCATGGAATAAGTAAAATATCATTATTTTAAATTATTATTTATAAATTATAAATATTATAAGTTTTTTCAGAAGCACTAAATAATAGTACACTAATAATATAATGGTTATCTATATAATATATAATAAAAAACTTCAATGTGATAGTCGGGATTGTGGTTTGCAGGAAGGAATATAGTAACACATTTTCTTATTTCTTACTCTGACATTTATTTTAAGGCTGCCTCAGGAAGGTTAACTAAAAAGAAAGAAGAAACTGTAGAGGGATACTTAAATTTAAATATAAAACTAACAAGAAATAATATAGTGTTCACAAAAAAGCAACGTATTGAAATATACAATGTCGACTACCAGAATGCGAATGAAACGAGACATTACACATCACCTGAAGACACGAATAAATGAAAACAAGGAACGAAACAATTTAAAAAATTATGAAAAGGTGAAATGTACATGAAATGGAAAAACACATCATCTGATACTGTTCAGAACACCACAGTAGATATTGCTCAACTGGCTTGTGTTAGTCTCAAAATTGACCGGGTTATCGGTTTTCAAAATGTGATCTATCTCGAGGAAGAGTCTACTTTTATAACCACCATTCGAATCCAGTATTTTGACATTGTCAAAATCAAAGCTATTACCGATTTTCTGGTAATGATCATCTATTTATATTACTATATATAGTTCAAAACTGATATTCTTATCGATAACAACATGTTAAAATGGAAAAATTCAGTTTTTTTTGTTTTCTACAAGTTTGACTACAAATTTGAGATTTAGACAAAACATTGAAACTTATAATTTTCACTTAATGACAGTGGGTATCTACTAAATCCATCGGAGTCATCAAGTGATCATTGTTGTCGGAATAAGTTGCCAAACGCCATTCATTTTATTATTACAAACATGTATTTACTTTCAGTATGACAGACCTTATGGACCAACAGTCTTGCGAAACTGGGAGGTGCCAAAATCATATAAAGGTGGATATCTGGTCGACAAAGTTAATCCTAAGAGACATCCAACCAAAATTATCTCGAATGATAGAGGTCATTTAGTACCTGGAGTACCTAGACCAAAAGAACGCCCCTGGATACGTTTCCCAACAACATGGCATCTTCCGAATAAAATAGATAGAAAAACTGGTTAGTCACTAACTTTGTAAATGTTATCCATAGCTCAAGTCGACCAATGTTTTGAATAATCCTAAATATTTTTTGTCCATTAGTTTGCAGTTACAAATGTAAAAGGTGTTTTTTTAAAGGTATATAACTTTAAATTGCAATAAAACAACGATGTATCATTCGATTGACAAGAATTTTTTTTTATTCGAAAGATAATCTTGTGGCATTACATTTTAAATATGTTTTCTGGTATATGGCCGCCACGGCTGGCTCAGATGTAGTCGAATATGGACGTCCAATTTTCAATGACTTTTTCCAACATTTGTGGCCGTATATCGACAATAACACGGCGAATATTGTCTTCCAAATGGTCAAGCGTTTGTGACTTATCCGCATAGACCAATGACTATACATAGCCCCACAGAAAGTAGTCTAGCAGTGTTAAATCACAAGATCTTGGAGGCCAATTCAGAGGTCCAAAACGTGAAATTAGGCGGTCACCAAACGTGTCTTTCAATAAATCGATTGTGGAACGAGCTGTGTGACATGTTGCGCGGTCTTGTTGAAACCACAGCTCCTGGACATCATGGTTGTTCAATTCAGGAATGAAAAAGTTAGTAATCATGGCTCTATACCGATCACCATTGACTGTAACGTTCTGGCCATCATCGTTTTGGAAGAATTACGGACCAATGATTCCACCATCCCATAAAGCGCACCAAACAGTCAGTTTTTCTAGATGTAACGGTGTTTTGACACACACTTGAGGATTATCTTCATTCCAAATGCGGCAGTTTTGTTTGTTGATGTAGCCATTCAACCAGAAGTGCGCTTCATCGTTAAGCAAAATTCGCATTCCGCACAGAACCATTATTTTCGAAATAAAATTGCACTATATGCAAGCGTTGTTCAGGCGTGAGTCTATTCATGATGAATTGCCAAACCAAACTGAGAATAAATCACTTCTCAGCTGTTAACTCGGTCCCCATCTTCAACAGTAATGCCAACTTAAAGTTCTATACCTCTAAAAAAACATCCGTTATTTAGTTTAATCAATAATAATTTAATGATATCTATATTCTCAGATTCTCAATGTCCATGTTGGATTCTAGTTCATAAGTTGAAAATGTGTTTATCTTTTTCTTTCTTGTTGCCGTTATGAAATTTTGATAGAAAACTAAATGATTTTTTCAAGCAAATGAAATAAGTGGTCTAAGTAAAATAAATAAATTCATTTGTTCGAATGAAAATGAGAATGAGAAGAAGGTTGTATCCACTCATTTGGTGTTGAAGGAAAATGAAGAGTTATCCCAGCCATGTGAAAAGGATATTTCAAAAACCGAAGAAAGAGTCGTGGAGGAGGTATGTTATATTCACTGTAATAATAATGAAATAGTTTCATTTGTGTAATTACCATTCCATTTGATTATTTTTTGCTGAGTAACGTCATAAAGTATCGCTATCGACCCTGTCTTTTCTTATTGATTGAGAATTTAGTTAGTTTTTGTAATTGCAGTTTCAGTTAGTTTTGAATGTAAAAAATATTTACACACACACAATATATTAATTGGAGTTGCAGTCCCGGACAGGAAAATAAGTTATATATATATATATATATATATATATATATATATATATATATATATATATATATATATATATATATAAGAAAATGAACACTAGAACATTCATTTGAAAAATTGAAATTAATCAAGAGAATGTTATAGTAGAGCTAGATATGTGAACGTGTACGATGTGATGTCTCCATTATCCTTCAAGGGATAAATGTTAGAGAAATATTGAAATCGATGCCACACTTGATGGAAGTGCGAGACATATATGTTTCGTTCTGCAAGGAAGTCGTCAGTCGCACCACGTCCCTCGAAGTGAGGCAACGATTTCAACCTCCAAGCATCTTCTTGTGACTTCAAGCGGAAGATCGTAGAGTTATGAATACTCTACAATTCCATCTATATAAATCAGTAGAAAACACCTCTCTCAGATTACAAAAACACCAAGCATCGAAATTTGACATATCTTCTATACCCGTAGGTATCTACTAAATTGCAATGTCTATTTGACAAATATCATCGAACGATGTTTTCAAATGTCAATAGGTTGCGTTAGTAGTACGGTCGCATTTATTCCCGTAATTCAGGGGCCTATTCGGCGATATTTTTAAGGAAATGAAATTTTTTTGTGCTCATGGCACTGAATGAAATATTTAAGAAAATGAACACTAGAACATTCATTTGAAAAATTGAAATTAATCAAGAGAATGTTATAGTAGAGCTAGATATGTGAACGTGTACGATGTGATGTCTCCATTATCCAAGAGATTATTCAAGAGATAAATGTTAGAGAAATATTTACTAATTAAATTTAAATTAAATATTTACTTATATATATATATATATATATATATATATATATATATATATATATATATATATATATATGTTATTTTGAAAGTTTTTAGCAATAACAGGCTTTTTTTGATATGAAAAAGTTTATTTTTGTTGACGTTTCGTTGTTATGTTACAACTTTGTCAAAACTAATGAATTATAATTATTAGATTCATTAGTTTTGACAAAAGTTAACAACGAAAGGTCAACAAAAATAAACTTTTTCTTATCAAAAAAGCCTGTTATTGCTGAAAACTTTCAAAATAAAATATCTTAAACAGGCAATAAATCAATTTAAGAAATATATATATATATATATATATATATATATATATATATATATATATATATATATATATATATATATATATATATAAGGATATCAGATGGGTTGGAAAATTATTATTGATCTATGTGTTTTGAAAATTCTACCTATTTCATTTTGTTCATTTCTCTCGATATATCTTATTGAAGTTTTTGATCATTAGGTAATCAATTGAAAACGGCGCTGAAGAAGTTCTTGGTTTATTTTAGTCATTATCAAAGTCAATTATATTACATGGTATTGAGGCTTTGTAGTAATATCAAAATAATTAATCAAAAAATATCATAGCCTCCTTGTTTTAACTTTCTGTGTTTTCTCTAATGTATGTGCGTGCATTTAAAACAGGCAATAGGCGAAATAGTTTTCTGTATTTATATAGATAAGATATATAAATTTTTAGTTAATTTTTTTGTTTTACACCGGCTTAGTTTATTAGTGGACGAATAGTCACTAACACAGATACTCGTAAAAGAGCCTTAGACTGAAACGAAATACAAAAAAAGAGGAATTCCCGCAAAAATTAAAATATTCAAAAACTAAAGTACATTATGAAACATTCAAAATTTTACAAGGACGGTATCGATTCTTTTTCATTTCATACTTTTTCGAACACACCTATCGATCTCTCATGCATTGATCAATACAAAAAAAATCCAATTTCAAAAGTTAATCAGATATATATTATTTATAATTTTGATGATGTTTAAATTATCAATACAAAAATTATTTCACATCCAACTGGTAATATACAGTGAAAACCTAGGCAAAACGGTTTAATTAGATATATATCTATTGAAAGTATGAAGCTGTGTATTATCTCATTATATATTTTTTTCTAGAAACACCATTGCCCGATTCATGATTGCCTATAGAAGCTTACTGCCAAGTACACTTTTGCACCCAATTAATTTACTTCATTAACGATGCTTGCCACAATTAAATTCACTTTAGAAAAAAGCTTGTATATTGAATTAGGCATACACCACGTACATAGCAGTGTTCCTATTTTCTTGAGGTAAATATATATTCAAAATATGAAAACTCATCATTACTCATTAACCTTATCTATTTTGACCAGACAGAAAACAACATAAACCTGCCGAATATAACGGATTCCGGCTCTAAATCCGGTGCCTTTCCATATGTTCCGGGAGATTTTACTGAAGATCATCATCGGCCAATCAGTTATAAAGCTCTTGATGAAAAACGATATGAAGATAAAAATACCCCAGTAGGTCAATATCTCAGACAAGGTTTACCACGATATAGAGAGGACTTCAGTAGAGCCTCACCTCAACCAGAAGAAGATCTATCGAGTAAAGTTAAGGAAACTATCGAAAAACATAAAGCTATGCTAAATGCAAAATATGATGGTACTGCAAGTCGACACGTTCCGAACATTGAAGAAACGGAGGAGTTTCCAGTAAAAGATGCCATATCAAACTTTCAGTTAGCGAAAGAACTACATAGGCAAAATTTAGATCATATTCCTTTGCCGGATAAAATTTGCCACGATCAATATCAGAAGCTACAAATGATGCGAGATAAAGAGCCAGGGTTGGCTCTCGATGACTGTGATTTTGCAACCGGTAAGTAATAAAAGTTCCTGAATAAAAAAGTTTAAAGGAGTAAGGGTTCAAGATTTAGGATTAAGAGCAAGATTTGAATGCATCAGCTAAGTTCATTGGATTGAACATTTTTGATCAAACACAAAATAAATATGATATCAGCAGAATTTTGACAAACTTTTCGAAAAATTGTTTCTAAGTTTTCAGTTGATCATCAAGTGGTTCTGTAAAAGTCAGCATTTTGGGAATCGAAATGATAGTAAAATGCGTGCAAAGTTTGAAAAATTCAATGGAACACTTCTTATTTATTATCATGCTAATGATGAAGAAAAATTCAATATAATATAGGATCTGTTCAAATATATTTAACGTTTATACAAACATAGCGGTTCTACACAACTGCATATCAAGATGTCAGTAGAGAGAAATGTTGCAAAAATAGGTAATCGCCAAAAAGCGTGGTACTACCGGCATGTGTACACAGTCCACGGATTAAATACGGCGAAAATCAGAATAGATTTCCTCAACATGAATTTAAACTTAAACTAAACGAAACAAGTCGCGTTAGGGGCAAATTATATACTCTTTTAAAAGTAATACGTTTGGCAAAGAAGCACTCTTTGGAACCAACATAATGGACTGCCTAGGTCTAACGTCATACTGACTCCAAACAAATGAGTTATTAGTTTAAAACCCCATACAAATATGTTAATTCAGTGTTTTCTCTCTTATGGTGATAGAATAAGAACTCAAATTTGTGTATTTTGTTTAAATAGCCTGTCTTTTGAGTAAATCATAGCCATTTTTACCAAAAGGTTCCAAAACAAAAATCGCCAAAAATGTGAAAACATCGAATGAAATATTTTTTATGGAACTTGACCGTTGCAAGCTTTTTTGTTTAAGAGTCAGTTATTGACTCAAATCTTCTATGACATCAAGACTAGGCAGTCCATTTAAAGAGATAGCGAAAACAAACAGCAGCTGAAGAACTTCCATAAATTTTGCAGGAAGTTATACAGTGAAAAAATGGCCAAAAGTATTTTGTTGAGTAAAACAGGTCTAGAAAAAAAAATACTTTATTCATAGCGGATTATATGATTCAGATAATAAATAGATATCGAATACTAGCATTTGTTTAAATGAATGTTAAAGGAAACTTCCATTTATTCAGGAATAGGTTGGAAAGGATATCAAGGGTATGGCCCAACACGTTGTACAAAATTGAAAGTATTCAGACCGAAAAGTTCATTGCTACAGCCAAGGAGACCAGGTGAAAAAGCAAATACATGGGCCAACTTCGAACAGAAATGGCGCTTCATTAAACAAAGCAAAGTTACACCAATAAATCTCGCACTTTGTTGGGACTTGACGCCAGAAAATCCAAAGGATGAACCTAAACGTCATCCTCGCATCGATGGATCCAATGGTTCGTTTTGTTAAACTCATTTTTCAAAACGTTAAAAACGATAGCACAAATTGTTTTTTTCAAATCAAATCATGGATCGGCATGAATTTTAAAAACGAAGAGCTCATCTCACTCACATTCGTATGACTTTTAATGAATCTAGAACAAAACAATAAATCAAAATTAAAACACTTGGCATAAGCCAAGTGTTTTACTTTTGAAAATATGAAACTCTTCATATGTTTTGGGGATTGGCCCATTATCAAGAGTAATAATGATATTGATTTAGTCAACAATTTTCATTTAATATTGTTATTACTCTTTTGATAATTGGCTAACCACCCAAAAAATATGAAGAGTTGTTGAAACTCAGTGAAATTTCAGTGTTTCGATTTCAATTTATTATTTAACATAAAGTTTCACCAAATGATAAGCGAAACCTCCATGTTATTCTTGAAAAAAACTTTCGCAAATTTATTCAAAAACATATTAGGTCATATTTAGACGAGTAAACATAGGGCCGCGCCAACCCCCCGCAGCACGTGTGTGCGAAACCTATGAAGCGCCACTTTTTTTCACGAATCTTCATGTTTCAACTTATGTTTTTTAATTATTTGTTAATTTTGACCGAAATAAATGTACGCTAGTTTTATATACTTAGATACTTTTCCTAAATAGGTAAAATCAGTTCGCTTCCGCTTGCCAATTACTGCGAAAAATAAAACACGAATTAAACACGAAAACGGACAAAACAATAAACACAAACAAAAACTGTTTTTCCGAACAAAAATATCAATGTTCTTGGAAAAGTGAACAGTTCTGAAAACATGTTGTAAGTTGTTTATAAAAACTGTTTTTGAAAACAAAACACTTTCCCATCTGGAGTCGGTAAATCAAAAAGATCAAAGGAAAAACAAGTTTTGTTCTTCATTTTTGTCTGTCGGGTGTGAACGCAACTCTGAGACATTCAACAAGTTTTATCAGTTTAGTTCTGTTATCACTTTTTTCACATTTTGGTCGTGAATCTTTTTATTATATAATCATATATATATAATCAATATACTATAATTACATCTCCTTTTTAATAAAGAACTGACCCAATATCTCCGTTTCCTTCTATTCATTAAGTCTTGTAGTAAAAAAAACCACAGCTAATTATGAATTCATCGGACATTTTTTTCAACTAAAATCAAATAAAAGTACTGGCTGAAAAGTCGTGCTAGCAAAACGGGACAAACAGCAAAACACAAAACAGTTTTGACAACAGAAAACTTGTCAGTTCAGTGTGAACAGTCTGTTTGTAAAAAAAATTTAAAAACAAAATATGTTTCTGTTTTGTTTTTTGAGAACAAAACTGTTTTCCAAAACTGTCTGCTTGGTGTGAAACCGGCATTACATACTTTATTTTTGTTTTTATACCTGATTGTATACTTCCACTTTTCTCGCTTTTCTGTTTGAGAAATCGTTAATTTATGATTGACTCCTCTCTGTGGATAAACTTTATCCTCCCTCCACACTAAGAATTTCAAGAACCTTCTCTGAATAGCCTCAAGATGGCGTTGATGGCAAGTGTAAATGGGATGCCAGATCGTGCTGCCATACTCCAACTTGCTACGGATTAGGGTATTGAATAGTCCTATCAATGTTGAAGAATTATTGAAATATTTGCCATTACGTATAACGAATCCATACATTTTCGCAGCAGATGAAATAAGTTGGGTGATGTGTGGGACAAAGGAAAGCTTCTGGTCGAAGACTACACCAAGATCTCTCGCCTTATCTGAACGAGAGAGAACCTGACCACCGACGCTATAATCACAATCAATGCGATCCCTTTTCCTTGTGAATGAAACAACATTACACTTTGACACATTTAAACTTAAATAATTGTTCTCGCACCAACTAGCAACATGGTCCAGCGCGAGCTGAAGTTGAGCACAGTTGTCCTGTGACCTTATTTCATGATATAGCAGTTAATAATTTCGTGTATGTCTATATGGTATAATATGGCCTACTCTCTGGATATTGTTGCTAAATTTGTTAATCTTTTTTGGCTCATTGTTGAGCGCAGGTAATTTTTCATAACTTTCAATTTAGGAAAAGGACTTTCCGCGCTTGCCACGGTAACGGGCATAGTTAGCAAAATTCGTAATGGTGATGTTAGGGCAAACAGCTGTAAAATTGTTTAAATATATAAATTCGAGGATTTTCACCACATCATTATTTAATTTTTTGAAAAGAGAGTGACACGACACAATTTCTTTACACAAATCATCGGCGTTAATATCCAATGAATCATTTTCAGAAAGTTTTTTCTGCAAATGGATGAAGGATAAAGTTTGATCCAATATATAAAAAATACATTAATTTTAAAAGCGGTCTTCGGACCCCTTTTAAAATTAATTAAATCCTGTTGGAGTCTTACGACGTCTTAGGGGTCTAAATCTGCAAGTTTCAAATTCAGCGTAAAATTGAACCACACACGTGAATATTATCTTAGAAGACTTGTATACAATAAGCGCATTATAATTATTTTGTTCTTTACAAGGCCAATTACTACAAAAAATAAAACACGAATTTAATTTTTACATTTACATTTTTACCTTTGCTTTCATTTATGATGTTATATCTAATTGTATACTTAGATATTAATAACAAAATAGCTGACTTTTCTAATAATACTGATTTAACTATTACGTATGCTATGTTTAAAAAAAACAACAAGAGTCTAAAATATGTAAGAATATAAACATACTTAAATTATATTATTTCCACTCTTCTCGCTTTTCTGTTTGCGAAATCCTTAATAATCTCGTGTATGTCCATATGGTCTAATATGGCCTCTTTTATGGATATGTTGCGCCTATTGTACCTACTTACTTATCGATACTCCACTACAAAGAATATGTTATTGTGTGTAAGTGTAACAAAAATAATTTCGATGGCGGCGCCTTTATTGTCTTGGCGCCTCTGTGCGCCGTACACTTCGCACACCGTGGCGGCGCGGCCCTGCAACAGTTAACTATTACAAATTCGAACAGCTAAATAAAATAGACCTTTTGTACAAGTCAATCAGTAGCGCTGCCAAATGTTACCACCGAGAATTGGCATGATAATGGCAATCAATCCTTCAATAATCGATCAATACTTCAACTCCCCTATCAAAATGCGTTGATATTTCTTTTTTATAAAATTAGAAAAAACTGAAAATATTCCATATAGTAGATTATGCATAGTTTTTTCGAGATTCATTGAAAATTAATCTACGTTTCACCCCATCAGCAAAATATCATTCATTAAAATTGAAGAATTCAATTAAATGATTCACTTATTATAATTAGGTTTTAGGTGCGGTGTAGTTTCAACAAGTAAAGTATTTCATAAAGTTTGAATTGAATTGAATAAGCGGTAAATCCAAAAATGCTAGAAATGAAATATTTTTCAAATAACGCACTTCAAAAATGTTATAAAGACTTTTTTCATTTTTCACAGGTTGTCTGGCACCCTCAGTCTTCACATTAGTTCATACACCAAAAGAGAATATCATAAACAAAGATTCGATCAGTAATAGATGTGATGGTATTCACGGTTGCAGGCCGTTATTCTATTCTACCAATAAACTCTCGGACGATAAAAATTACTTTTTTGAACGTAGATCTGCTCAAGATTTTTCCGGTCATCTCCAACAAAAACTCGAAGAGGACAAACGATCGTACAGCTCATACGAACTTCGAGAACAGAGTAACATTCGTGATAAAAATGTTCGAGATCGAACATGCATTGAAAATGATTTGAACGGCGGTGGGAAAACAAAACCACACGAAATTGATTCCACAAATCATAAAAAATGTATTGATAATCACGCCTGCTGCGAGAAACAACGGAAAAAATCTTCCAAAACGAAACATTCAGCTTTTTGTATGACATGTAGAATGAATGATATTTCCATTCAAGATAAGACGCATCAAGATAAAAAATCTGATTTCAAAGCCGCCTTTAAGGCGGGAGTACCATTAAAACACGTAAGTAGAAAACTTTTAAGAGATAGATACCTTTTCAGGGCGCCGAAACAGAAAGAACCGTACGCAGCTAGGAATTACAGGATAGATAGTTTAGAACCACCTTTTTCTTTACAGAAGAAAGGAAGACAAGATTATCCTGAACATTGGAGGTTGGCAACGGTTTATCAGCATTCATACAAACCCATAAAATCAAGAAAAGGCACTCTGCTTTCCACTGTTTTTAAATAATATTTGTTATATATGTTAGAATAATATAATATTGCAAATCAAGCGTAAATTATTCTTGATGTAGAAAAATAAAGAACTTCCTTCGTTTAACGAGCCATTTAATAATGTTTGCATAAAGAACTGATAGCTACCGTTATACTGGCGGTTGTTTTGTTGTTTTTTTAGTCAATTCAGTGGACCTACGGTTTAACGCCGATTCCAAACACATTTCTTTAAAAAAGGTGATCCTTTTGATGAGAACAACTACAGGCCAATATCCATCTTATCAAATTTTTTAAAATTATAATCCATAATGCTATACATCCAGTCGCCAGAAAGAGCATCAAATTTGAGCAACATGGATTTATGCGAGTGAGATCTTGCTCAAGCACTCTAATACTGTTTACTCATGAAGTTTTTGAAGTACTCGACCCTACTGGTCAAGTTGATGTAATTTACACAGATTTTCAGAAAGTCGAAGAACTCGAATTCTACCGCACCATAGTTGGGTATTTTTCCGACTACGTCAGGAATACTACGTTTTGTTGTGTCACTTCCATCCTAATCAAAGAGCATCAGAATCTGAATTACTTGCATGGTCTGAAAGAAGTTCGTAATAATCAAATATGTATATAGAATCTAAAATAGGGAGTGACATCTGTTATCTCCAATGATAAATATACAAGATCTGCTTATCTTGCCATATATTGAAACTGCTACTTTACTGATAATTAAGAAACCCCTGTATAATTATACAAATATTTGAAACAATTGAATAATCAGGATATTATAAATTGATCATTCACTACCAGACTATAGATGTTAAAGGTAAAGACAGTTTACTTAAATTGAGATAAAACTGTCAATTTGTTCTTTAAATGTCAAATATGTTTAATTATAAGTCATTATATAATATATGTTGAATAAGTTAGCGGAGTGGAATAGACACCATGTTTGTTATAATTAATGAAAATAGTAACCAAATTTGTGTACGAAATGGAATGGAACTATATCAATATTTTCTACCAGTTTGGAAGATATTCAAACCAAAGTAAAACAATTTTTCACGTAGTCATAAACAATTTGGAAAAAGTAGTCTAATAAATCTGATATTTTTCCTCTCTATAATAAGTTAACTTCTGTCCTACTTAGGTTTTATCTTAATCTAAAAAGTTAGCAATTTCTTATTTCCTTCAACCCTAAGTTATTGTTTTTTATTCACAAAAAGGTCTCTTGAAATTTTATAAGTGTTCAACATCAGTTTGTAATCAATCGTATTACGTATAATACAATTATTTAAGTCAGGTTCATGGAATAATTAATATTCTTTAGTAATAGGTAGCCATTGCATGACTTTCTGCTAACGATTTTCTATCGCCCTTCATACATTTTGATTAGAATATAAGGTGATGTTATATGTGTAATTTTTCTGATATATCATCATAAAATATTTTTAATTTTTCACGAGATTAAAAGGCAAGTATTAAAATTCAGAATTCAACTTTAAACTGAAGCAGACAAATGTGAATAAAAATATAAATGAATTCATACTTCAATAGAAAAAGCTAATCAAATATCTATAATAACTATATCAAAAAGTAAAATGAATTTCAATTATGACAACTAGAAAAACATATATTCAAATGTGACTACACAGTCCTACTTTACGTATGTAAGTAAAGTTAGGTTGTGTTACCTATATCAATAGGCAGTCTTAGTCTGACCAATATGAGATTTCAATCTGCATGTTAAATAATGAACGTGATTTAATCATTCGATATTTCTTGTTACATAAATGAATAATATATACAATAACAATGTAAATAATTCCCTTTTTTGCTTCAGTTATCATTTTGGTTGGACACTATATTGAACCTTAATTTCAATGAAGAAGAACATCACTCATGTGATGTGAACTCATTTTTAGAAATCGATTTTTACAGTATTCTGTGGTCCAGTCATATGATTTATTTCTAAGCAGACACAATTTTAATAATTTGTAAGATTTGAACGTTTGGTTTACTACCTAATTTTTCAATTGAAAATGGGTGCAGCAGCTTTACCTTTCATCATATTCACTGTATTTTGGGGTGCTATTGGTGGAGTCGCCCCATTCTTTGTACCTAAAGGACCTAATAAAGGGTAAGGTGTTATTATCTCAGGTAAATTGATATTATTCACAAGGTCCTTATATTACAGAATCATTCAAGTTCTACTCATACTAACAGGGATATGTTGTTGGTTGTTGTGAGTATTATTACTTCTTTTGTGCAATTGTTGAATAATAATCCTAAAACTTCGTAATATTCTTTCTTTTTATTTAGTTGGCTCTGCTGTTACGTTGTTCAGATGAACCCACTCATTGGGCCTAAGTTGGAAAAAGAAATTTTACTTATTTTAGCAAAGCAATGGGTGAGTAATATGTTCATCAATAATATCATGGACAACACTTGGATCATTTTTCAATGCATTGTATACCTAATTGAAAATATTTCTCTAAATTCTCTGTATTAATCAAATTTCGTTTAATTTTATCATGTGCTTTCAATTATAGAATTCATGTTTATCTTCAACTGAAATAGAAAGTTCATAGTATACATATGTACCTTTAGTTAAACTATATTTTTGTTACCAAATTTTGGTAATATGCTTTAGGTAACTTCCTTTTTCTTTTAATCACCATGATAGGGTATACTAAAAGGCGCATGTAGTAATTTACTTAAGTGAATGGACAATCAATGTTGTTTGTTGAAACTTTGTTAATGAATAACTTTTTTTAAAAACATCCTTTTTTTCAGGGTCAACCAATTAAAGAGGTAGAGCACTCTTAATTGAATATTGTCCTGTAAAGTATTCTCCTGAGATATTATTCAGACAGATTTTTTTTTCAAGTTATTGGTTACTATGATCATCATGTAACTTGAAATTATATTGTAGTTGTATATATTTTATCTTTGTACACTTGTTTAAACTAAATTATATGATTTCCATATCGCTGTGAAAAATGAACACATTTCTTCAATTTAATGTTATGGAAAATGTTTCTTTAAAATTCATTCCCCTCAAGTATTGTTTTATATAGGTTCAAGTCTTATCATTTTATTACTAAAAGTATATTGTAGATGTAAGTACAATTTTCAATTTATTTATTGGAGATAGTTATAATGTGTTAAGAGAAAAGAATGGTTGTTTGAAGCATTTTTATGTTATATGATGTATATCAAATCAATTTAAATCAATACATAAATTATGATAAACTATTCTATTTCATCTACAGGTTGTAGGATTCAATATGATTAAAAATAACAATTATTTTGAAATGAAATCAATTTTATTGTTAATTTTCAACTTGAATTTTTGGGAAATATTTCTATGAATTGATTAATTAAAATCAGACACTGAACCATGTCAGATGTCTAATCACTGCAATTCTATAGTAGAACTATTTAATTAAACCATGTCAAGTGTGTTTTCTATCATTTTAAAATATTGCTTGAAAATCGTGAAACATTAAGCCAAGAGTTTAATTTAATCTAATATTTAATTGCTTGATAAGTTTGAGCCTAATAAATGAATGGCTATATAATGTGTCTCATCAGATTGCAGACAATTGAGAATATATCACAAGAAAAAGAAGATGTATTATTTGAAAAATACTAGTGTTTGAGATTTGTAGGGTTTTATTAGTGAGGAAGATTGAAGTATTTTCAAAACCATATGGAAAAGCCTTTATATTCTTGATGTTATTAGTGGTATATATGTCAATGGAGTGGATTTCATACTTTTTTGCTGGGGTTAATGAATTTTGAAATATATTCATAAATTATTGCAAGATAAGCATCATTCAAAAATAAGCCATTGTGATACTACTTTATGCATTAGGTGAATCTATTTTTTTTCTGGAAGCAAAGTGTTTCAAATTATGGTATTTCCCTTGGATTGAGTAGAAAGCGTAGAGAAGAACTAGAAAAGAGATTTTCTAGATTTGAAGAATAACAAATTAATGTATTTTTTAGAAAAAAATGGAAAAATATTCAAATTCTATCGTTAGAGGCGGATATTCTAAATATTTACCACTACTTCAATAAGAAGTTGTTTACAATTTGTCTTCCAATTTGGATTTCCACAGGAAATCCAATGGGCTAGCTACTAGGCTTTTTGCCCTCGAATTCCAGTCGGCTACAGATGTGCCTCCACTAAAGGAGGGCTCGATACACATCCTATGTTCATTCAATATTTTTTTGCTGTCATATTTTCTTTTTTTTTTAATTCTAATAAAATTTACGTTGCTGGTTCTTCGTTGTCTTAGGCTCTCTGTTCTGATACTGGATTCTCTACAAGCGCATGGTAAAGCGTGATTTGAGAGTAGAGAGAAAATTGCAAATTGTTTTTATGGTTAAACTATCTGTATGATTGAATAAAACATCGAGGTAACTTTGAGTGATGGAATTTTGATAGATCATCACATAATTTACGGAAATTGTTGTTACTTTTACATTGAAATAGGATATGGTTGAGGTCCCCATATTCCCCACATTGGCAGCTATTATTATTATATGTTTTAATTCTGCTTAGATGCACAGGAGTTAAGCAATGACCTGACTTCATTCTGTAGAGAGTAGTGATATATTTTCTGGGTAGTTTTATGTCTTTGAAATGTTAACAATTGTTATCATGATGCTCATAAGAGAAGACCATTAATCAAAATCTACGTAATCTTTTTGAGTTGGGAAAGATGAGTGGATGGAGTTTAGGCTCGTGATGAAGCTCTTGCTCCATGAAGGGTTCTCTGTACACTTCCATGATAAAGCTGAAGTCACTACATATTAAACCATGGTATCATAATATGAATTAAATCCTAGAACATATATTACAACTTTCTGTAGACTGAAATCCACTCATTGCTGTTTTTCCAGCTCATCTATACAAAATACATGTCAAAAACGACGACCTATGTGAATGTAGAGAAAGAGGAGATCTTCCTCATATTTTCCTTTCACGCCTAGTAAAAATTTCAACACATATCCACTTAATTTTTATGAAGAACTATCCAGTCCTACTCGTAAAACAATTAAGTTAGTTACTGATTTTCTTTCAACAGCCAAAATTAAATTCTAATAATATAGATCGCTTCTTAACAGTTTTACTAAGACCATTCTGTTCCTTAATTTTCTCACCCTGCACATAGTATACCTACCTTAATACAAACCTTTTATCCTCACTAAGTTTATAAAATCCTCCAAATTAAATCAAATCTTGTGACAAACAAAATACTCAAGTCAATATTACAAACAACCCAACAATTCAATCTGGTATTGGAAATGTTTCAAGATCCGCAGTGATGCGGGCCTTATGCATGAGTCAGTTTACTGTGTGTTGGGTCACGATACCGGGCACATGGTTGAAAGATCCAAGAAGAAGAAAAAGAAGATATATTATGAGTGTAAATAGAGGTTATTTTTAAATTAACCTAAAATAAGTCACGTATTACAACAACAGTAATTTGTATATATTTTCAAAATATAGTGATTATATTTTTTTGTCAGAATTTATATTTTCTTTGGGTACAGAAGTAATTAGCAGTAATGGATACTGTAAACGACGTGGAGGCTGACTTGAGGTTTCAATTCAAATCGGAAACGGGTGAAGTTGTTGGAGATATAATGCGTCTACCTTTGGATTGTTCTAAGGAACAGTTGAATTTATTATGTAATGGAATACTCGATAATGAAGATGTTGTCCCATATCTTTTTTATATCCATGATACTGAAATTGTGAACAATTTAAAGAAATCTATAGACAGTTTGAATTTAAAAGCTGATGAAAAAGTATTGGATATAATATATCAGCAGCAAGCTGTTTTTCGTGTGAGACCAGTAACAAGATGTACAAGTTCTATGCCTGGCCACGCTGAGGCTGTTATATCAGTAAATTTTAGTCCTGACGGCAAATATCTGGCTAGTGGCTCAGGAGATACAACTGTTCGTTTTTGGGACATTTTAACTCAGACACCTCAACATACTTGTAAAGGGCACAAGAATTGGGTACTTTGTATATCATGGTCACCAAATAGTAAGAAACTAGCTTCTGCATGTAAAGATGGTAGGATAATAATTTGGGACCCATTCAGTGGTAACCAGATAGGTAAGACTTTGATTGGACATAAACAATGGGTGACTTCATTGAGTTGGGAACCTTATCATCAAAATCCAGAATGCAGGTAAAGATTAATTTTAGACTATCTACTACAAGAGATTATTAAGTTTATTTGTTTAGTTATTTAATTTTATGAACATGTCATCTCACAAGTTTTTTGGTGTTCATAAAAATATTATCATAAAAGATATGAAGATATATCTAATATGAACTGAGAGCTGACACAATAAACTATCCTACTAATATAGTTTATATACTACCTTACTATCATACTAATATGTCTACTATTATTCCAATGAAAGTATGACATATTTCATACATAATATAAATCAACATTATTATCATAATCAATAACTACTTATTGTAACAAATTTCTCATTGAATTCCAATTCAGCAATTGCTTTCATATTTTTCACCATTAAAATATTCACACCTTAATTACCTACATGTTCTATTTATAATACATGTAATATAATAATATTAATTACCTACATTTATTGGAAATTGAAAATTCAGCTTTCAAATAGCTGAATTATCTATCTTACGAGTTTTTGACTCATTTTAAAAAGGTGAAGAAGATAAATGTAGTTATAAAAGAAAACTCTGGGTCAGTATATTTCTCTGCTTAGATGAAAAGGGTCCTACTTCAATTGTTTGGTTAATATTCAAGAAATAAGTTCTATATGTATAAAATATTTATTTTAGATTATTAGCCAGTTCATCAAAGGATGGAGATGTGAGAATATGGGATACTGTTTTATGTAACACAGTCTTAACAATTAGTGGTCACCTAAAGAGTGTAACTGTTGTGAAGTGGGGTGGAACTGGTCTGATATATAGTGCTTCACAAGACAGAACTGTTAAAGTATGGAGGGCACAGGATGGTATACTTTGTAGAACATTAGAAGGACATGCACACTGGGTGAATACTCTAGCTTTAAACACAGACTATGTTCTCAGGATAGGGGCTTTTGATCCTATTAAAGATTCAAACAAGGACACTTTGGATGAAAATAAAAGTAAATCTCAAGAATTTGCTTTGAAAAGGTAATATTGAGAAATGTTTTCTTTTATAAAGAATATTTATACAAGAACATTTATCAATTAATGTGATCAATAATGCTTTTTGTGTCCACATATATTCAATTCTTTAAAATTTCTCTTGATTGTTTTGTCATTTTTTTAAATAATGGTTAAATTTTCTTTAACTTCAATATTATCAAATACCTATTTTGAAATTATAATGGCCATAATATTTTATTCACCATTCTTATGAGGAAACTATAAAACTATATATTTTTCATGATATCTGTGATTTATTTTATACAACACTCTTAGTAGTATATGTTTTCAATCATTACAATGCTTGAAATTCATGAGAAGCTAATAAAAAGCATTCAATAAAGATAAAAATTCATTTATAAATCTTAGATTCGAACTTTTTAGTTAATATAGGAAATGTCAAATATCTGGAGAATATCATTGTCTTTTATACATTTTATAAATACTGAGTCTTTTGAAATATTGATAAGTTTTCAAGTTATTTCATAGCTGAATTAATTGCTTTAATTTATTTAAAGCTTTTTAATTTGGTACAATAATTCACTGATTTTTGAATTTTCTTTGCTAAATAATCATTTCAAGTATTTCAGAAAATTTATTATCGCTTGAATAAATATTGATTTGATCTAAATCAACAGATAGGTATCATATTAATTTTATTCAATATTTAGTAGTTAATAGTTGTAAATCTAATGTGAATATATAAATTTTTATAGGTATAAAGAAGTGATAGAATGCACCGGTGAGAGATTAGTATCAGGCTCTGATGACTTTACAATGTTTCTCTGGAATCCTGAGAAGGACAAAAAACCATTAGCTCGTCTCACTGGTCATCAGCAATTAGTAAATGATGTAAAATTTTCACCAGATGGCCGAATACTTGCTTCAGCATCTTTTGATAAATCAATTAAACTTTGGCAAGCAAAATCAGGAAAATTTATTACTACACTGAGGGGCCATGTACAGGCAGTTTATATGATATCATTTTCTGCAGATTCGAGGTTGATGGTGAGTGGAAGTGCGGATTCAACTTTGAAATTATGGAACTTGAAGACAAATAAGTTAGAGTTTGACTTACCAGGTCATGGGGATGAAGTATATGCTGTTGACTGGTCTACTGATGGTTTGAGAGTTGCTTCAGGAGGGAAAGATAAAGTGTTAAAATTATGGCAAAATTAAAATTGAGAAGCAAGACAATTTTGTTTTCTTAACCAAAAATCTATTGTATAAGTTCATTCTCAGTAAATTTTTTCATTTTTCTAATTGATTTTATTGCGTTAAAATTTGGTAACAATAAATAGTACTATATAGTTCTAGGGTCTTCATATAATGTGATAGTAATATTAATTATTTCTGCAATAATGGATATTGCAATTGCAATGGTTATTACTAATTTATTGATTTAATTAAATTTACTAATGTTATTGATGGTTTTATGTTTTGTATATGATAATTTTTAGGAAAACCAGTCTCATTTCATAGAAATTGTTATATTTTTGTACAGGCGTGTTTTCGCTATTTCTACTATAATCCCACTTCATTGAATACATTTTCAAATATTTCTGCTCCACACATTTTGAAATGTTATTGGTCCTCTGTATGGATGATTTTAGTATTTTTAGAGTGTAGTAAGCTTTCATTGTTGATAAAAAAGGAAACATATAAGATCATTATTATAAAAAATTATAATGATAATTTTTTTATAATACAAAATGTAAGAAATAATTTTTTAATCTCAGTAGTCCTATAGTTTAATGCCTGACCTGAACATCAATTTATATAAACATATATTCACATGTACATATATTTGTATATATATATATCAATTAAAAGTATACTCTAACTTTCTTTCAATAATTTTTTGACGAATTATTAAAATGATTATTATATATTAATTCATTAGGACGTGTGAAACTTTCAATGTTAGATGTATTCATGTGCTTTCTATTGATTCTTAAGATTTGAGATTAATGTATGCATTATAATATGCATAAGACTCAAAAGTATATTTCGGTCGTATGATTCAGAAGACGATATTTGCGGATTGAAATCGATGCCTTCCGTTAGTTGGAGGTGACGTAACTGAAGAGTACCATGTAGTACGAAGAAACAGTGTACTTTCGTACGTTTCCAATAAATGTTGGCACCGATTGCAATATTCTCTAACATTTACTCCTTGAAGGATAATGGAGACATCATATTGTTCATGTTTAACGTACCATCTCTGCTATAAAAATCTTTTGAATAATTTGTAACAAAAAATTATCGAGAGAAAGTTATAGTATACTTTTACTTTGAATATTTACAAGTGCGATGATATGACCACAAGAACAACAGAATCATTTTTCTTGTAGTTGATTTATGAATATATATATATATATAAATATATATATATATATATATATATATATAAACTGACAAGAATACCTCCGTATTATTACTATATAGTGTAAGGAATTGATTGTAAACGGATGGAAGTAGAGGCCACTTAGTGTACTACTTTTATTTTCGTCAACGTTTCGGTTAAACAATCGTAACCATCATCAGGACTCTGCAATATGAGCCGATGTTATAAAAATCACTACTGAAGATCAAGACTTACCAAATAGTTGAGATTACAAAATAAGTTACATGGCAAGAAACAAAAGAACTGAATTATTTCTATGTTATCAATAACTAAAAATGTATACAACCATCACTGAATATACTTCTAAAAAACTCTCAATTACATACATCATATATATATATATATATATATATATATATATATATATATATATATATATATATCTTGAAATTGATTTATTGCCTGCTTGAGGTATTTATTTTGAAAGTTTTTAGCATTAACAGGCTTTTTTAATATGAAAAAGTTTATTTTTGTTGACGTTTCGTTGTTATATTACAACTTTGTCAAAACTAATGAATTAGTTCATTAGTTTCATATAAAAAAGCCTGTTATTGCTAAAAACTTTCAAAATAAAATATCTTAAACAGTCAATAAATCAATTTCAAGAAATATATATATATATATATATATATATATATATATATATATATATATATATATATATATATATATATACATACATATATAAGAAAATGAATTCTAGAACTTTCATTCGAAAAATTAAAATTATTCAAGAGAATGTTATAGTAGAGCAGCTATGTGAACATATCCGATGTGATGCCTCCATTATTCTTCAAGGGATAAATGTTAGAGAAATACTGAAATCGATGCCACACCTGATGGAAGTGCAAGCTGTTTCGTTCTACATCGCACGCTCTTACATCTTCTATACCCAAACTACTATATATCAATTTAGTAGGTATCTACTAAATAGCAACGTCTATTTGACAAATGCATCATATAATGTCTTCAACATGATATTTTCATATATGATATAAGATGATAATACTTTTAGCAATAACAGGCTGTTTGTATTGTGAAACTTTTTATGTTTGTTGGCGTTTCGTTGATTCTTTTCAACTTTATCAAAACTATTAAAAATTTTTTTATAAAAACAATTTTAAAAGTTTGTTGTAGGAAATCTGTGTTGACCATTTTGCATTTTCTTCCATGCAATATCATGGAAGTTCTAAGTCTAGAATAGAGGTGTTGCTATTGATTCCGTGAATGTGCACAGTCACGGTATCAATAAAATGTTATCCAAATCAGTTATCTGCTCCTTTGTTGTTAACTGTGAAGAAATGGTAGACACATTTTAAGTCTATTCAAAAAGTCTTAAAGGTGATCGCTGCGAACCAAGACGTATACATGAGTTGCAAACGCTTTTTCTGTTTTTCACTGCAACCTATTTGTAGCACTAATTATTCACACATAAATATTTCTTGATCAGTTGGCAGATAAAATGTTTCACTGAAATAATCTGGTTTATTAATTTTCTTAATCTTGAAATAGAAAATTTAAAGATATAGAGATTCATATTGAATTAAATTAAACTCTTGGCTTAATATATTTAACAATATGAATAGTCAACATGTTTCGAGCGTTAGCTCATTTTCAAGACTAAATTAGGAAACAAGTTGACTATTCATATTGTTAAATAAATCGTGAAACATTAGGTAAGCCAAGAGTTTAATTTAATTTAATATTCAATTATGTTCACCAAGAGTTAAGCGAGAATTCATTCTCAGTCATAGAGATTCATATTTCTTCCAGAATATTTTCTGCAAAAAATATTAATCTATGTGAAACACATTTTTCTGTTCTCTTTTTGGATATTATTGGGGCAATCTTAAATGTCTGCTAGCCCTAAAACAATATATGTTATTATTTATCTCTAAAACACAAAATAACGAAAGTGGGTACATATCATTGTCTAAGTTTTATTGAATTTTGTAAGTACTTGCAGAAGCAACTTGAACAATATTCACCATATATCAAAATAGATTGGAG
This sequence comes from Henosepilachna vigintioctopunctata, assembly GCA_030704895.1. NCBI lineage: Eukaryota > Metazoa > Arthropoda > Insecta > Coleoptera > Coccinellidae > Henosepilachna > Henosepilachna vigintioctopunctata. The sequence continues at coordinate 1,458,344 of JARQZJ010000093.1, forward strand.
CCTACTTCCTGATATGCTTAATATTAATAATAACCACTTTCATTCCTAGTTGAAAGTATTCACGGTGAATTAGCCAAGTGAAAATTTCAACAATAATAATTATAATTAATTATTTGAATATAATATGGTTGAAATAGTTTTGATGGTAATTAGGTTTGGGTTATTTGTTACTACCTACTTTTAAATTGTTTCATTCATAAGCAAACAGGTAAAACCAAAAAATGTTATATATATATATATATATATATATATATATATATATATATATATATATATATATATATATATATATATATATATATATATATATCTGTATATGTTTAGGGAGTGTTTCCGTTATGATAAGACTTTCAAAATATTTTGGTTTATCGACAAAGGTGGGCACAACTAATTTAAACGAGTACCTTATTGTCAGCCATTCTATATTTCGAACGAATTTCGTTCTTCTTCAGGAATACTAAAAATATAGACAGGTGTTAATTAATCAATTACAACTTGTAGAAAAGGAAAACCTACATCTGACACAAGTCAATAAACCAACAAAAACGACACAAAAGCCATCCAATAGTTATGATAATATTAAAAGTAAATGCACAGTGCTCAACGGCGTACGATATATAAATGACATGTACAACAAACTTGCAATGACAAATGAGACTTCGTCGAAACGTCGCCCTAACATAAATTCATAAATTTCCAACGAAATCTGCGAAACAACAGACGGAACCAAACCCGAAAAACTTCAGAAGTATATATATATATATATATATATATATATATATATATATATATATATATATATATATATATATATATATATATATATATATATATATATATATAATTTTGTTCGATAGTTATATTTCATTTCGAAATATTTAAATCTTTAAAGCAGTGTTTCTGCGTCCGATTACCTTGATTATTTTCTGCTTTTATGATGTTGAGTTTATGAGATTATTTTTTCGAAATAATTTATCAAATATAATATCTAGGTATTATATAAGACCAAACAAAAATATTTTTTCGATGAAATTACATATTTTTCAAAAGTTTAATTAATCGTAGTTTCTGTTTGAAGTGTACTTATGAAGAAATAAAAAAGACAAGATTAATATACATGCACGTATGTTAACGACAATGCTTAGGACTTCTCCGATTTTATGTAGGTATGATAAATTGAAATACTGAGTTGAATGTTTAAAATAAACAACGTAGATTCGTAAAGGGAGATTCCGCATCGTCGTGTTGAATACTGAATGAAGAATACCGAGACATTAACGTCATTCATCCAAGGTTGTTTCTTTTTTCAAGAAGAATGTTAAATTCTTCAGGAAATGTAATGAGAAATTATTGATTTTCGTTCTTGAAGCTATGCAACAAACAATTTCATAACAAATTCATTCAATGTGAATATAGAAATTGAAATTATTTGTTCAATGACTGTGTAGCTATTAAAATTTCACTTTATAGTACCTTACTTCGAGCAAGGCGGTATCAGTTAACTCCAAAAAGTAATTTGAATTATACAACGGTTTAAATGCCAACTATCTTTACGTTTTCTACTGCAGGCATTCGGAAAGCAAGACATTTTACCTTATTGAATCAATAAAATTAGGTGTACAGGGTGTTTATTGATAGTATGGGTACTATTTATGGGAGTATTTCCATAGCTTTTTTGTGAGATTACGTTATAATATCGGCTAAATTGAAAAATAATAAACATTTTCAGCATATTTTTTAAAATTTTATTAATATTGAGTAGGCACACTATACTGGAGTAGAAAACATGTTTATCAATTACTTCTATATTTTTTATCTGATTGCGCATAATTGTCTTGGATATTGATATCCAAATTATTATTCATTAATAATATATTATTACGAGAGGAGCAAGAGACAGCAAAATTAAAGAAAGTGATGAAATGATATTATCAAATGAAACTCAAGATGCATTCAAATATGTGTTCAAATCTTTTAGAATGGTAAGTAATGATATACCTATTTATTTAAGGATATATCTGAGTATTATACATGTTTGTGTACCTAATTCACTAACACCATAAAATCAGTCGTAAGAAAAATTCCCGTTAAAAATATAACGGTAAAATTGAATTTCATGAAAATATCATTTAGGTATAAATAAAATGAAATATGTACTCCAAAATGATAGTTTTTTAAAGAAAGCGATGTATGGAATATAATAAAGTTTTACCAACTTCATAAAATGAATACATTGTTCGTTTTATCACCAAAGGTACAAGGTATACAATGTATATATTCAAAAATGGTGTTATTAGATGTATTCTTACCCGAAGTTCTGGTTTCTTGAAGGATCTTGTTTACCCTTCTTCAGAATTTGGAATTTGTACAAAAATATTAATTTTTGATCTTTACTACTTAAGTTATTGATTCACATTTGCAGGTTATCAATAAAGAAACAATTATGAAAGAATATGAATTTAAATAGATTTATAGATAGAGGAAATAATATGCCTTTCCTCGACATAAGTTTTACAATTTCATTATATTGACTAGTATTTCAACAAAATTGTATTCGGATTGATATAATTTTTGAATTTTTTTATAGCCTAACGAAACCAAAAGGTGAATACTTTTGTGTATACTTTCCCATTTCGTCTTTTAGTTGTTTTAATTGCTTTCACAGTGTGTAATATAAAGGATAGCGAATTATTTCTTGTCGGCGTCAAGTTTGTCTAATGAACACTAAAGTAACCTTTCGATAAAGATTTGAAAAACATCAAATTCAAAAGCTTGTCAAATTTATTATCAACTTTCAGAACAAGACATGGCGCACATAATCGCAAACAAAATCATCAACATCAATCACGACATGTGTTGTAAAGTAACGATTCGTTATTTTGGACGACAAATCATCATCCACAACAGGTACAGTTTACATGGCTTTTGCTGTTAATTTCATAAATAAATTCGTGATTTTCACTAAAGATGTTTATTTTACAGAAGAGGGCGTTGAGGATCTCCTGAGCGACGTCGAGAGTGATTTTGAAGACGACGATTCCGAATCCGACAGCGATTGAATACGAGAATATTGTGTAACCTTAAATATACCGTTTTTTTTCAACTTCATCCTAGTTTCCTTTTGTGCGATTTATTTCAGTCCTTCAACTGCAATGTTACGGTTTCGGGTAAATTCTTTGTTAATTATCATCTAATAAATTCAGGGTCGCAACGTATTCATTGATTTGTAACAGAAAATTCAAGATGCCTCAATACGATTTTTAAATGATATCTGGGTATCGAAAAGTTGTCTGATAGAGAAGGTGCTACACTTAATTTGTCTGATATAAATTTTTTGCTCATGTGGACAACTTATTTTATCATGTCCAACAATTTTCAGACATATTGCTATGATACGGATCGGTAAAATTTGTTAACATTTTCAAAACGGTCTCAAAATTTAATGCGTTCACATTTCTGTCTGAAAATTGTTTTGTTCGCATCAAATAACCAAAATTTACTAATAAAAAAGATTTTCAGACGTATTGCTATGAGACATTTTTTTTGTCTCATTTTTTATTTTTGTAAGTGATTTTACGGGTTTTCGCTACACCACTAACGTCTGAAAAATATGTTTCCGGTATCTCAGAACTATCATTCAACTACAGTCTGCAAATCAGACATATTGCTATGATGCAGTTCGGTAAAATTCTTTGACAATTTTGAAAATTCGGTCAGATCAAACGCTACGCGGAAAATGTCTGATATTGGTATTTTCGAGTTCAAGATAATCGTATCTATCGATTTGATGCGGTTTTGGCCGTATTGCTATGAGACAAAAATTTTGGTCGTGGGCTCTCGTACTATAAAAGGGTTTAGAAAAATGAAAGTGTATTCAGTAAAATATTTTTGGTTTTTTCTATCACGTTAACTCAAAAAGATAACGCACAGTCTCATTTATATCTAGTATTTTTAATAAATCACACGTAGGTATCACTTATCTCTTGGTGAAACATCATGTTAAAAACAATAAATCAAAATTAACACACTTGGCTTAAGTTTCAATGAATACATTAAAAACTCTACATATGTTTCGGGTGGTTATTCACTGAAAGTAGTAGGATTGTATACTCTTGATAATGGGTTAACTACTCAAAATATATGTAGAGTTTTTAATATGTTTGACTGAGATTGACTAAAATACAGACTGTATTTTAGTCTTGAAAATGAGCTCACGCTCGAAACATGTTGACAAATGCATGTTGTTAAACATAATCGTGAAACATTAAGCTAAGAGTTTAATTTAATTTAACATTCAATATATTATAAGAAACTTAAGCCAAGAATGTTAATTTTAATTTATCTAGTATTTGTATCTATACTCAAAATTTTCCATCATTTAGTGATGAAAACGTTGTAGTTTCAAGTCATTCGAATATTAATACCTAATTGTTTCCATTTGAATTGAAAAAAATTGATTATGACTTTGTGACATAAAACCAAATATTGTTGAAAAATTCCTTCACCATAAGATTTTTTACTTTTAAACAATTTTAATTGAATTCTATAAAGTTTCCATTCAAGCTGGAATATATTATTTCAGTTTGATAATCTATTCTGAGATCTGTCATTCGAATATTAATTCACACGAAAACTACAATTGAATAAATTTTGGAAAAATTCGTGAATCGAGATATCACAATATTCTCTGATATTATTTGATTTTTGTCGAACCGGGATATGTTCAAAACGTAGGTAATTGAAATCTATGATCTGAATGTAAATGTGAGGAAATAAATACTTTCAAGTCAGTTCACAATGCTTGAAACAAAACCTTGCAACATTTTTCTGTCTTCTTTGAAGATCTCCAACAGTCTCTAAGGAGAAGTGGGGGATGAAATTTCGCGGGCCCCCCCTATATTGACTTCGTGGAGCATCGAAGAAACGTTTAAGTTGACTTTCAGTGATCAGTTAATATCTGTTAGTGAGACTGCGGTAAAAAAGTCGGTCAGGATGAGGAGTGAATTGTTTTTTATGATATTAGCTGCGGCAGGTATGTGGTTTCAAATTTATGGCAATTTTACAGTTTATGAGACAAACGGAAAAAATGTTGGTACTACAGTAATTTTGATTTTGAATGAAATATTTTTTCCTGATTCTGAGCTGCAGAAAAAACTTTGATCTTAAAATTTTCGTATACAAATTTGAACAATTCATTGAAAAAAATGTGCCAACTGAAATAATATTGACATAGAAAGAGTATATGTTATCTCAACAGTACTTACAAATAACTCCATATAAAATTAAATCAATTGGTAATTATTTTTCTGCTAGAAGTTTCAGAAAAAAATTGAGAAAAATTCATTTCGATCATGATATTCCATTTTTTATTCTGTTCTTCGGTTCATTTTTTATTTTTCGTTATATATTAGGGAACAATTGGTTATTGTTTAAGAAATTTATAATAATTATTTGTGAAGTTAAAGAATGGCTTACCAAACTCCTACAACTTGTGTAATTAAAGCATTACCTATTATGTAATGAATATTATCATTATATTTATTTTCATTTCAATTTTATGTGCTCATTATATATATATATATATATATATATATATATATATATATATATAAATATATATATATATATATATATATATATATATATATATATATATATATATATATATATATATATATATATATATATATATATATATATATATATAATAATAATATATAATATATATTTGTGAAATAATTGTTACATATATATCACAAACATAATAAAGTAAATTATGGTCCACAGACATGCCAGTCTGTGGGGCTATAAGGATTTAAATAAACCAAAACAAAATCTTCTTAACTGTAACTAAATTATACTGTATTTAATTCGTACAATTTTCTATGAAAAAAAATGAATTCTATACCATAAAAATCAAATAAAAAACACCACAAATCAATAAAGTGAATAAGACTTATTCAGTTTTACGAAAGATTTGTTAAATTGAAGTCAATTTCCAACCAACAATAAACCTATAATATTCTTGAAAAAAACCTAGAGCCGAAACATATGTCGAATAAATAATTACTCTATCAAGTTTAAACTGTGGTCATTCCCAAGAAACCTTCACACTTATGTTATTAAGCAAAGCACAAGAAAACTAAACGAATATATATATATATATATATATATATATATATATATATATATATATATATATATATATATATATTAATGAGATTGAATTCTCGCTTAACTCTTGGTGAAACATAATTGAATATTAAAATAAATTAAACTCTTGGCTTAATGTTTCACGATTTATTTAACAATATGTATAGTCAACATGTTTCGAGCGTTAGCTCATTTTCAAGACCAATTGTCTTGACCAAATGTCCTTGAAATGTCCAAAATGTCTTGAAAATGAGCTAACGCTCGAAACATGTTGACTATACGTATTGACATATTGTTAAATAAATTGTGAAACATTAAGCCAAAGTTTGATTTATTTTATATATATATATATATATATATATATATATATATATATATATATATATATATATATATATATATATATATGTGTGTAGTATGTAGTGTTTTTGTGTGTTCCGGCATGGTGGTAGAATATAAGGAAAAAGCCTTTGATTTCAAGAGCTCTCATTCGAGTTTTGAGCTTGTTATCTCAGATCAGAACGGCGTGGTAAAGTTAAAATTGTGAAAATTTCAACATTAAAGAATCAAATGGTATCTCTTGTAAATGATAAAATTCTTTGAATGGTATTTTATGAAGGGAGAATTCTTCTCTACCTAAACCATTTATATTTGAGGAAATCGTGATTTGATATTCTGTAGGTAAAGAATATCACTTCCATTCGTGATCAAGTAAAGATCAAGTCTCCCAATACGAAGGTTCCAACGCAAGCTGCAAATGGGCAATTTTTGCAAGGAATTGCAACTTGAATAAGGATATTCTGATAAGAGCTATATATATATATATATATATATATATATATATATATATATATATATATATATATATATATATATATATATATATATATATATATATATATATATATATATATATATATATATATATATATATATATATATATATATATATATATATAATATTTCGTATATAAATATATGAACACTGAAATAAGGCATTTGATAAGATTTACAAGATATTGATGCACAAAAAAATACTCTTACGTCTCTTATTCTTCAGTCGTTTACATATTTAATTGGGGTTTGAATTGAATTACTATGATTCTTGCAAAAGTAGATTGTTCTTTAATTTGTTGGGAAACTTTCGGATGTAATACCTACAACCACTCCATTGTTTCATGTTAATTAATTTGTGGGAGAAAAATTTCGTGACGACCTTAAGTTACACAAAACTTCTTGAGATCGATAGTCATAAAGTAGTAAATGATGAATGAATCCGTTCTATTCGTTGTTTCACGTTCACAAGGTTATGAGAACTTTTCTCTACTCAGATTTACTACAAGTAATATTATTAGCCTCCTTCACTGCAAATGATATACCTACTGTAAAAGCTACTCTATAAGCTGTACAAAGTAAAGATTTTTTCTCTAAAAATATCCATCTACAAGAATCCCTTTATCCCATGTTGAAGATAATTCGAATGCATTTCTTTTGCGTGATAAAGATACGCTGTGACTCGCTAGAGTTTCCCCAGATTAGAATGCTGTAACGAATTCTTGACCCAACATGTCCAAAATAAGCAATTTTAGCATCTTTTCCCTCACAAGTGTTCGGATTTTTCTCAAAGCGTATGAAAAACGAGAAAGGTTTTTCATTAGGAATCTGTGTTATATGTCTAGTCAAGTCGTGAATCTATTCCGACACCAAGAAAGTTTACTTGATTGACAACATCGAGATTGGAATTAACTTTCGATGATATATGAAGTTATATATCTAATCGAGAATAAGTGAATGAAGATTTTGGACACGAGAAAATGTGACTTGTGTTTGTTTGAGAATATTTTGAAGAGAGTTTTGAAACAAACTGAATACTGAAACGTGAGTCAATAAACTGACAAGTCTGACGTCATACTGACTCCAAAAAATGAGTTCATTAGAGTAAAATCCCATAAAAATATGTTAATTTACTATTTTCTCATTTTTTGTGATAAAAAAATAAGTTCAATTTGTGTATTTTGTTTAATCAGTCTGCCTTTTCAGCAAATCTTATCCATTTTCACCAAAGAGTTAATTTAATTAAATGATTCGACTTGAAAACTTTCAATTTGAAACTTATTTCAGAAAACAAAATATATAAAGGAGGAGTCTTATTACCTCGACAAAAATAGGAATCTTTGTAATGGATCTTTAGCGTAGAAAGTTTTTTTTGCTTCGAGCCAATTTTTGGATCAGCTTCCTTCTGTGACATCAGGACATAGGCAGTCCTTTGAAAGTTTCTGATAATTTTTTTCAATGTACATTTAGTCTATTTATGAGAGACTGATCGAGTTCTTCATAAAAAATACAGTTTAGAAATAAATTGATGTTAAATTCAAGTGGACGATGAATCAACTCTGTGATAGTTCATATTTAAATGAGAGGTAATAATAAATACTTGTCTAAAAATCACTGACTGCACAATTCTTTATTCGACTAGTTTCGCCTTTTATGACATTATCAAGAATGTCGAATACTAGAACTAAAACTAGAACTAGTCGAATAAAGAATTGTTCAGTCAGTGATTTTTAGACAAGTATTTATTATTACCTCTCATTTAAATTGTTGTTGTTTACTTTAATTATTCTCTAATATTGAGACCTTTCGACAGAAGTAATTAATCAGGGATTGCAGTGATAAACAGGTCCATTATTATTGGTGTTAATAACAAATTCATCATCTTTCATTACCATTGGTGATGAAGTTCATCCACATTGAATCTAATTCAAGTTGGCACCATTTTTTTTCAAACAAAACTATTTGATATTTAATATTCTCTGCAACTTATCAATTCAATTTAAAGACGAGTGGAGAAGTCAACTGATAATTTGAGAATGACTGATCGATTTGACGTAATATATAATCATTCTAACATATATATCATTCCATTGATCCTCAAGTCCTATGTAATTCATATAAATAATCTCATGTAGATATTTCTGTTTGAAATTAAGTACAAGGTAAATGTGAGAATTTTCTTGATTAGATGTTATTTTATCGTTTTTTTTTGTGTCTTTAAATTACTGATTAATTTTGAGGTAATACTACCTGAATGAATAGACGATGTCTCGAGATATTTACAATATCTTAGACTTTGCATTAAAATATAAAATATAATGTTTAATTAGAAGTTACCTAACGTTTAACACAAATGATTATTTGAAATAATCTATTTGAAATGATGAACAACTTGATGAATTTATAATAGAAAATGGAAAAAGCTTGGCTTCGTCTTACTGAAAATATTTATTTACTAGATAAACTTGCATGAACCTCAACTTTTCGTAAAGAGTTTTGTAACTGAGTGGTAAAAGTCTTTGAAATGTATCAAAAGCTGAAACATATGCATAGTTCATGAATTTTTCGAGTGAAAGTGATTAACAATGCTTCAACAAGTGTTAAGCGAGAGCCAATTTACGTTATAAGATTGATAAATACAAAATAAAACAGTGTAACTTTCTACCAAAGTAATCAGAAGTGCACCTGACATATGGAATATGTGTACACGATCTCATTTGTTCATTTTACGATTTCAGAAAATATCAACTTTTTTGTAGAGAAGTCAATGCTTGCAGCGTTTACTAGGTACTAAGTTATAGATGTAGATTTCGAACAACCACAAATTTACATACATCACGAAAATTTACGTTTGAATGAACTCACATTCATATTAGATTTAATACATTTTAAATTATTTTTAGTGGACATATCTCAAATTTATTGGAAATTAATGCAGGAAAATATGGCAATTTTTTATATAAAATATATTAGTAATACATTAAATTATTTGAAAAAACATTGTCAATAATTGAGATTGAATTCTCTTTTACCTCTTGGCGAAACATGTTTATAAAAATTTGAATCAAACTCTTGGCTTAATGTTTTATAAGTATGTTTGTGAATGTTTATAATGTTTCACTTAAATTTGTGCCAAACATGGAACATTAAGCCAAGAGTTTGACTGAAATTTTAAAATAAACATACACATTACTGCTTGAATGACACACAACATAGATACCATACTTTCTCTAGGTCAAACTGTAGTTTATATTCTTTCTATAGGATTTGATGAGTATATTCTGGTCCTATGGAACAATAAAAAATAAATGTAACTTTGAGATTGTTTTCACTCGCAGAAATATTTATAATTTTTGAATTTTTTCGATTGAGAGCAAAAGGAAAGGCTGATAAAGAGTTGTAGACAAAAGAAGTCCAATAAAGTTTAATCTTAAAAATCAAACCATTTATGGCGGATTTTGACCACTGGACAACCCCTCGTTTGTTATAAAACGCTTCTGTACCTTCCATATTATCGTTTTCATGAAATACGAAATAAATTTTAACGGATATTGCGTCTATTTTCTTGAGAAGAGATCATTTCATAATAACCTGCAATATCTCTTTTTGGCGAATTTTATTACGTTTTTTTATTCTTTATCTAATTCGGACATATCACGATTCTCAAAATGATTACGAAAATGTTCCGGCCTTATTTAGAAGAATTATTTCCGTTAATTACCTAGTCTAGCTTGATATATTTCACAACTAACAAGTCATGAACTTTAATAAACTTGAAACACATCTTATGTGAAATAATGAGCAGCCGACAATAAAATATTATTCACAATAATTTTCACAAAATCATTACTGTGATTCTTGCAAATTATTTTCAATTGTCTAAATTTTATAAAAGGTTGTGGCACTTTGCTTATGCATATATCAGTTTCCGATATACTCAAATTACCCAACAATATGTCATTATCTACAACGATACTCAAAAGAGATTGTGTATTACCTCATAATATCTCCGGTTGGTTGTATGTGTTTTTTTCCATTTATTTGGTTTTTTAAGCGTAGTTTTTTTTAATCGAATAAAACACTCAATTTGCATGATAAATTCAAAATATATATTGAAATTGATTACTTGGCCTTTGCCATTTACATTTTAAAGATAACTTCATGTAAATGTTGTCCGCGGCTCCGTATCAAAGGGTCCATTCGGAAGGTCCAATTTTTTGCGTCACTTTTTCGAGCATTTCGGCCTGTATCCCACGAATTACGGGTGTTATGTTATCCTGTAAGGCTTCAGTCGTGTTCGGCTTGTCCACATACACTAACGACTTTACGTAACGGCCAATTCACTGGGCCATTTCAAGAGATAAGCTGCTCATCAAATTCGTTCTTCAGCATGTCCATTGTTTCACGAGCTGTGTGGCATGTGGCACTGTCTTGATGAAACCACATGTCAACCAAGTTCAACTCGGCCAACTGGGACAAAAAAAAGTTGCGTATCCTGGCTGGATATCGTTCGCCGTTGACGGTAACGTTTCTTCCACGGTCGTCTTTCAAGAAAAATGGACCGATGATGCCACCAGCCCATAAACCACACCAAACTGTCATTTTTTCGGGATGCATCGGTAATTCTTGTATGGCATGTGGCTGTTCATCACTCCAGATGCGACAGTCTTGTTTATTTACATATCCGTTAAGCCAGAAATCACCAGGTCGATTATGACGACCATAATATGGTCGTAACAAACGATACACATTTTTCACAGAGCACGCATTTTGATGGTAAATTTCAACAATTTGCAATCGTTGTTTTTTTGTAAGTCTTTCCATGATGAAATGGCAGAGTATACTGAAAACTTTCCACTTTTATAGATGACGTTTGGATGCCATTACCAACCAGTGCCGCCAACCTAAAAAATTTAACTCTTAAAATATCACCCGTTTTATTTACATCTTTGATTGAAAACTCCATGACATTATATGTTAAGTAAATAATATGAACATGTCCTATATATTTACCTAGTTTCTTAAGAGTTCGAAAATTTCAAAAGTTTCTCTGGATTCAATGTCTACCTCTGAATAATGGTCTAAATAATTTTTATTTATTATTATTTATATTGATTTCATGTATATATATATATATGTATATATATATATATATATATAACAAATTGTCATATATAATTTTTCATGACATATGAAGGCGAACAACGAATATGAATTGTCTGGTACACGATTTGAAAACATTGAATGGAATTGGTGTTTACTTGATATAAATCAATTTTAATTAAATATAAGATGAAATTCAAACACTTCAACTTTTGATTTACAGTTTTATTGAATAAGTACAAACCATAACGCGTTTCGTGGGCAGAGTCGGCATTCTATTAGCGTCTGAAGAAGTCGTTTATAACGACGAAAAGCGTTATGCTATATAATAATAATAATAGAGCTTTATTGAAATATACATTCATTTCGTAACAGCAAAATGTAACAGAAATAGGACGAATTCATTAACATCTGAAGCATCATGAAATAACGTAAAAACAATCTCAGGGCGGAGTTCAGATGGTATGCAAACGATACCTCTGTTCTGCCACTCAAACTCGATATATATTCAATAAAAGTATAAATCGAAAGTTCAAGTGTCTGAATTTTATTTGAAAACAAATTTGAACTTTTTGTGTTTTTCAGACAACATAATATTCGATTTCTCAAAAGACACTTTTCTCAAAAAGTCATAAAGAACGTCTATTTATACACATTCAGTTGAATTGATGCCAATAATGAAGTAGTATTTCTATGATTAACGTCCATTTCATGCTTGTGAAATTTTTACATATTGAACTACACGGCTCCATATTTGTTTGTGTTTAAAAAATTAGTTTAATGTGAGATAAATTAACAATTGTATGGAGAGTTAATATTGTTCAAACTTCTGCATGTATCAATTTGAATCTGAATCGAAACTGTTTTGATTAGTTCATTAATTTATGAGGAGAACATGTAGAAGTAATTCCGAATTGCGATTTGCACCATTTAAAATATTCGCAAGATTATGAATAGAAATTCTGTTATATACGTAATTTCGCCTATTTTTATTTGCCTATATTTGTTGTTTAAAATGAGCCTGCACGGCACTGGTTGATATTCACTTTCACTGAGCACTTTCTACTTCAGTATTAATAATTATGATATATTGCGAACATATATTTCTCGGGTAATACCATCTCCCGCTGACGTAGTCGTAATACGCTATACAGGGTCGGTTCATAAGTAAACTGCCCTGGAAATAATTCTTCTATTATCTGAAAATTTATTTTTATCTACTTCTAAATCAACGAATATTATAAAAAAAAACTGTTTCTAGATATTTATTTTGGGTGCATAGATTTTTGAAACAAAATACAATGCCAACAAAAACATACAACGAAGTTTAATGTTCAATAAGAAGTTATAATATGTGTCAATTTTTGGTTGACACGGAACTCTTGAATTACCAGAGCTATCCGTTATGAGTGAGTTTTCCTGAGGCTTAATTCAAATTCGTACTTGAATTGAAATTCGTATGAGAATGCAGACGGCTGGACAATAGAAAATTTTTCTTGAATTGAAAATTGAGAGTTTTTCTATTTTTCGAAGTTATTTCGAGAAAAAAGTGGAAGAATTTTCTGTTTTTTCGAAATATGCAAAAGTACATCAATTTTAGGAAAAACCTCTTCAATTTTGACAGATTGTTTTGTGAAAAACTTTATAAGGAATGAATTCTATTGGAAAAATCGTTCAAATGAGTAAGATTTACGAAAGTTCCTCTTTGTTTCTGAATAGGTAGAGAGGTAGGTATATCTTTTTTAAAAGATTAATTTAAAAATAGCATAAATTACTCTAGATCCGTTTCGATTTTTTGATTAGGTAACATGCAACGCTATAATGAGTTATTTTGCCTGATGTCATGAAGTGAATCATTCAAGGATTTTCACATCGTTTCACCTTACATATGGAAATATTGTTCCATGATTGATATCTTGATATTAAAGTTCATTATCACTCTAGTTGGTATATTTTGTATAAGTTTGTATTGCGATATTATGAGCAAGTGATAAGACTAATTTGTCACGATTTGAATAATCGAAAAACTTCGAAAACTTTAGCTTTTAAACTCAAAAAGTGGATACAAATCTTCAGAATATTTTATGAAGACGTATTGAGTATTAAGTAAATGGGTTGCTTGTCAGAAACTTGATGAAAAGTGATTCATCAAGTTTCTTTCAAAATTCGTAGATTTCTAAAATGCAAAATTATATGATTGTCATTGCTTTTGCTTATGACCACTATCTTCATCATTATTGAATTTTATAAGGATAATAAAACGTGAGAAAATAACACTATATTAGATGAAATTATCGACTTTTCTATACTTGCCATAATATTTTCGAATTCATCAACAGGTTTTTGTGAGGCTTAATGGCCCTGCGTGGTACCGAGTGGTAGATATAACGAAACTATACGCTCTCGGCTTACTGGTGCTGGTGGGTTCGATTCCTCTGTAATTTTGGGCCGTTCAGAAACGTTAAACTGTAGGCATCCAAAGATGCTATATAAGCCTCCGACCTCCGATCTTAGTACAATGATAAAAATAATTAGAATAAGGTATATAGCGTAATTTTGATAAATTTTGATTATACAGGCGACGAAAAATAATTAATTGTAAGTAAAATGTTCATAAGGTAAACCCGAAAGGTGTATGAAAGCGTGTGCAATGGAGTGTCAGATCCAACAAAAGCAAATTATTTAGACTAGATGTAAAACAATGTCTCACTATATTCGCGTAAATACGCTTAGAAGGTGAAACCTGATACGCATATCTTCTGTGTTGTCGTTAAATCAAGTTATCGTGAAAGTACATTAATTATCTTAATATGAGCGAGGACAGCATCAACTTAATGATATATTTCCTTTGAACAATTGAATTGTTTCTAGTGAGCAGTTGGCTGATTGCTGCCATAACATAAAAAAGAAAATTGAATATAAAATAGAGAGATCTACAGCCATAAAATTCAGTGTTGTTGATGTGAAAATAGGATGATACTATTAGTATCTTAAATAATTACTATATTGGATAGTGTTGGCGTTTACTTGATGAAATCCATTATAATTCAATATAAGCTAAAATTCAAACACTTGAACTTTTGATTTAAACTTTTATTGGCAACCTTTCATGACGCTTTTCGTCGTTACAAACGACTTCTTCAGATGCTAATAGAATACTGACTATTATACTGTATTTTATAGTATTGACGTTTACTTGATGTTAATCCATTACAATTGAATATAAACTAAAATTCAAACACTTTAACTTTTGATTTACACTTTATTGACAACGCGTTTCGTCGTTACAAACGACTTCTTCAGATACTAACAGAATACTCCATTTTAATTAAATAAAAACTAAAATTCAAACACTTGAACTTTTGATTTACACTTTATTGAGTCAGTATAACAGTCGGCAAAACGCGTCATGCTATGTTGTCAATAAAGTGTAAATCAAAAGTTCAAGTGTTTGAATTTTAGTTTAATTCTATTATACTGTATTCTGCAGTCTTCTTTGACCCAAGTTTTCATACCTTGTATATCCCCTCAGCTTGTCGAACTACTGGTGTTATTTGTTCTCAGTTTGATATATTTGGGGAATATTTCTTTGTTAAGATATGTTGTTGAAAACCATATATTATGCGTGTTGATAACACTTTTAACTAACGGTTTAAAGTACCTTCCTGCCAAAGAGCTATCAGCTTCTTTAAAATATTGGATAGTGTTGGCGTTTACTTGATGTTGATCTATTATAATAGAATATAAGCTAAAATTCAAACACTTGAACTTTTGATTTACATTTATTTCTTTTACTGACAACCTATCATGACGCGTTTAGTCGTTACAAACGACCTTTTCAGATGCTAATAGAATACTGACTGGCAGTATTCTAATAGCCTCTGAATTCGCCTGGAATATGAAATCTGAATGGCATCTGAATTCTATAAGAATCTGATTCTGCAGTCACTATTCTATTATCGTCTGAAGAAGTCGTTTGTAACGACGAAACGCGTCATGATAGGTTGTCAATAAAAGTGTAAATCAAAAGTTAAAATTTTTGAATTTCAGCTTATATTCAATTGAATAATTACATTCTTTGGATTCCGAATAAATATTTGATTTGTTTAGTTATTTCGTATTATGTTTATATGTGCAATCAATTACCTAGTATGGCAACGAATAAAAGTAAGGCAAAACTCTTGGCTAAATTTCACAAAAATTATTCAAAATACTGGAAATATGTTTTGAGTAACTTATTAAGTATTATTGTTGTAGTATATTGTTATGAGTACATAGAGTATATATGTTACTCATAACATATTAGGAATATGTTTTGAGTAACAAAGTATTATTGTTGTAGTATATTGTATGTGTTTCAATTTCAAAGTTTCAATTGGTAGGCTTCTTTCTTCTACAAAAATGCAAGAAAGTATCGGAAATATTCTGAAGGTTCATTGGAAAATGTGGGATATATGTTTGAAAATTGCAACTGTCTGTTGTTTCAGTTGGAGTATAAATGAAATTCAATTGTAAGGACGCTTTAGACGAGGTACTTCAGTGAATCTTCGAATTAACAATAACAGTACCCACTCAAACCAAAACGAGATTATTGAACAATCGATAATTAAACAAAATATGAATTGTATGAAAAAAATACTTTTTATACTCTTGAAAATTCCAGACGAGAATTACGAATAATACTGTTCGAATTATCGAAAATAGAGACGTAATTTTTAGAATGTCCGTATATTTTAACGGTTTCTTGAGGAAACGGATATATAATGTCGCAAGTAAGCACAGTATTGCATTCTAAATATGGGATGTAAAGATTGACAAATATGGACAAATGGATTTAGAAATCAATTATGTAAGTGCATTGACCCAGACTTTATTATCCTGCTGCGTTTGATTTCACGCGACCATTTTTGAAAATGTTGGAATTTCTTGAAAAGAACAACTGTTTTTGAGTGGTGTTATTTTTTATAAATTCGAGTCTGAATGTATGGTACAAACATTCAGATGGTATACAAAAATCAATTTTTTTTTATTAGTATTTTTCCTCAGATTGAGTCAGGTAATAACTTCAACTTCAGTACAAAATAATAATAATACGATAATATCTGAAAATTTTCAATATATTCTTTCTTGAAAATTTAAATCAAACACTTGGCTTAATGTTTCAGAAATATATTGAATAATGAAATAATATTACAGACGTTGAGTCGACATGTTTCGAGCGGTCAGGTCATCATTAGGACTCAAGCTCATTGTCTTGATAATGAGCTAACCGCTTGAAACTGTCGACTCAACGTTGTAATATTATTTTATTATTCAATATATTTGTGAAACATTAAGCAAATAGTTTGATTTGAAGTTTTATTCAATCATATTTCACCAAGAGTTAAGCGAGATTTCAATCTCAGTTAGGTATATTATTTTCTGGTTTCATTATAATGGTGAAACATTCAATATTTGGACTTATCCAAATTGCGAAGTTTTACATTCAAAACCATAAACACCAGATATTTTCATCAATCGATGGCAGTAATAGTTCTTGGATAAGCACTTGTAGAAGTGATTCATAATAATGTATTTAACAAAATTAGCTACTCCGATAAAACATTTAGAAATAGCATTTTAGAAATTTTATTCGTGTTATTTATATATTCATGCCGAAGTCGAATATCATAGTTGAGCTGGCTATATATAAATTATCTAGGTACATATATGATCTACATCTATATGGTCCAAAAACCTACAATTGAACGGCAATTTCAGCTGGACAAAATAATTTTTTAGGTATATTTTTTGCCTTTTCATTTCTTTCAAATGGAGTTCAAGATTTGAATGAAATCTTTTCAGAGGCTACAGCATCACAAAAATTACGTTTGCTTTCAAGTTTCAAAACAAATTGTTTAATCTATCTTCTGCTTTGAAGATCCTTCGGCGATCTTGACTTGACCAAGGCCCGAATTTACATAAATCTACAAATCTCTATTTCGAATTCAACCTGAGATCTCAAAATACGAACGTATTGGGTTTATAAATTGTACTTACTTATATTTCAAATTGAAAATTTTTTTCTGGTAATGTTGATCTTTTAATGGAGACATTTGGAAAACTTTGCGATATTCAGAAGCGTTCACCTGATGGCAAATCAATTTATCTTAGAACTGGTTTTTGTTTTTTGATTTTTTTGCTGTTTTTATATTACTAATTTGGCAACTTTTTCGTATAGTTGACTCAGTTGGAAATCCAAGACGATCTTGACCAAGGTCTGAATATACATAAATCTACAAATATCTTATTTGAATTCAACCAGAGATCTCAAAATTTATATTGGCTGTATGAATATAACTCGTCTTACAAATTAAAAGATTCTAATAATGTTGATTTTTTAATGGAGACATTTCGAAAATTTTGCGATATTCACCTGCATTCACCTGATGGCAAATCAATTTATTTTAGCATCGTTTATTGTTTTGTCGTTTTTTGATTCTTTTGCTGTTTTTATCTTTAACTGGGTAACTTTGTCGTATCGCTGACTCATTTGCTACAAAAACCTACGATTTTTTTGCAGTTTTTATCTTTCTAATTTGGTAACTTTGTCTTTGCATTTGAAAATCCTAATTAAATTATTAATTTCAATAGCTCTAGAAAAACTGCACTTTTCAACGAAGTTCATATAAATAACAAAAATAAAAAAAAAATTGAATATATATCAAAGAACTTTGCTTCGAATGAAATTTTTGTGAATTCTGAAGGACGATTCTACAAAATGAGGTTTTCAAACAAATGCGAAACGTATAAGCTGTGTTGAATATACCTCAAAAATACGTACATAGAAACATAATATATTTTAAAATTCAAATCATTAATACGGCCGTATAACTGTCGATTACAGACAATTGTGGCGTTACACCTCTGAATACTGATTCTCTTTCATGAGAGAATCTTTTAAGGTGGGGTCAGAAGTCAGTTATGCAAGGATAGTCTCATGGTATTCGAATCTATGTATTGAGAAATTAATAAAGTTACTCCCACTACTATACAACTACCGTTTAGATCTCACAGTCATTATGTAATAATTTGCCATCGATAAAATATTTCCTTCTTTAGAGTTAGGATATGAACTTGTTCTACGAAGAAAGAACGAAGATTCATCTTCTAGGAACTATTGTTTTTTTCATTCAATGAACAATGTGAATATTTTGTAAGTACAATTATTCACTGGGTTATAAAAATATCTGGATAACAATAAATTAAAATTAATACACTTGGTTTAAGTTCCACTAAATGTATTAAAAACTCTACATCTGTTTCTGGTGGTTAACGCATTATCAAGAGTATACAATGTTACATGTAACATTGTATACCCCTGATAATGGGTTAACCACGCAAAGCATATGAAGAGTTTTTAATATATTCAGTGAAACTTAAGCCAAGTGTGTTAATTTCAATTTTTTGTTTTTAACATAATATTTCACCAAGAGATAAGCGAAACCTCCGTGTCATTTATATCAAGATAATTTCAGAATTTGCCATACCAATGATATATACTCTTTTGATTGAATTGAAACTTTTCCAACTAAGTGAAATAAGTTCGAGAATAATTACAAATTGAATTTGATGTTTTTGTATATAAGGCAAACAGGACTCTTAAGAAGGATGGCACGGAGAAAGAAAATTATGGGATAAAGAGAAACTGCTCGTGAATTGTTAAAAGTCAATAATCAAGGTATGACAAATGACTAGACTGATGAGTAGTTCCTTTAAAATTCTTGAAGAATATATTAGAATAGATAGCCATACAAAGAAAAGAACAATAATCAAGAAATTTGTTAATTCGATGCTGCTTTTTCACTCGTTGAAAAAATATAAAATATATTTGTATATGCATTTGGGAACAAAATGGGAAGTGTAGTGTATAAGGTTGTAATGAAGTCTATCACTTGATATTTTAAGGTATTGAAAAATTGGAAATACCAATTAATTATTCAGCAATTAAGCAAACAACAACGTATTTTTTTGTGTTTAACGTTGACATTTCGTTACCTATTTCAACTATTATCATGTCCTTTCTATGGAGAAACGGCATGATCAAAGCAATTTCAATTTTATTAATTTTATATCTGTTAGTTACAGATTGATTTAAGAAATCAGATCACTACGAATGGAGCTTATTATATTTCATTATTATATCGTTATCAAAATCACGAACTGGTGTCGAAATATTGAATTTGTAAAAAATTTAAATGTACATATAGACCGCAATACTTATATTTCTGATTTATTCAAATCCAACTTCACAGCTATGTAAATTCGTTGAGTTAATTAAGCACCACTCTTATCTGAATTTTACCTACCTGAAAGAAAATAATCCATTCAGAGCACTCAGCAAGAGAAATAAAATCAGTGAAAGTGTAATATGAGAGAGACTTTCGAATAGCAGTGATCTTGATCGTGATAATAAATAAACCACCTGTTTAACTATGCAGATAAATTGGTTACAGATGACAAATCTATCCTTTATGGATCATTGAATACTGCTATCGAGGATTGTAGGGCACCTTTTCAACCGCGACTCATCAATCAGAAGATCACAGAAATCATGCGATGCACTCCTTTAATTTTTGAAAACTAAAAAGATTCATTATTATTTTTCATATTCATTAAATACTGTAATATCCATTTGTATATTTACTATACTTTATAGTAAAAATATTTTTATCTTGGAATCAAAAATATCTCTTAATCTAGTGAAATACTTCTTCATTCTTCCATTACGATGGTAGAATGAAATTAATTTTAGATTCCTGTTTTCAATTATTAACGTATTTAGTATGCAGTACTTTTACACATTTACTTGTTAAATGTCAATGAAGTCTAAGTATTATTCGCAAAGGATTATAAAAACTCATCAAAATGAAGGGAACTGTGACTTATCTGATGCTTCGTTGAATTTCAATGAGTGATATTCATTCAAATAAATTTCCATTGTGAATTAGGATGAGACATAAAACCAGTTCTTCTTAGCTGGTAACTTCTTAAGCATACATTGGCAACATATCTGCAAAAGTAAAAGTAGGTGTTTCGTCCTTGGAGATGGTTGATTTATATAAGAGATTTTCGAGAAAATATGTTAACCTCTTCGTCGCGGGGTCCGCATGATGCTGTGAATATCAAGCAAAATGCCAAGTACTAGGAGGTGAAAGAATGTCCGGAATTATTGTGTTGTACATGGTGTTATATCATCGAATATATTTATTATTCAATTTATTCCACGAACACATTAGATGTATGAGTTCATTCTGGTGAAGAATATATCTCTATATTTGCATATGTAGACAAACTTACAACATAAAATAGTGACAAATATGTAGATATTTTAGTGTAAAATGTTATACTTAGGTATAAAGTAGATCGGTGGGATACCCTTTTTTTAGCGAATAGAATGAAATTTTAATTACACGTGGACGTACATGAAAAAAAATTTCGATATATTCGTCAAAAGTAGTCATAAATTATGTATTCCTCAATTCCAAATAGCTTTCGATTTATTTACCAGTTTGGAAAAAAAAACCGAGTTCACTCATTTTTTGGATTCATCATTTTCAAACCAACGCATATTCCTTAAATATTCGAGAATGACACTGCTCTGCATATATAAATATGAATATATACATATATATATATATATATATATATATATATATATATATATATATATATATATATTCAAATTGATATTGCCTGTTTAAGATAGTTTATTTTCAATGTTTTTAGAAATAACAGTCTTATTTTAATTGTAAAAACTTTATTTTCGTTGACGTTTCAATGCATATAACAACTTTGTCATAGCTAATGAATAATTGAATTTTATGAATATATATCAATAATATTTTATGAATAGATATCAAAAAGTCAAACTTGTTTCTAAAAAAATATCAAACTGGCCTTTATGTATTCTCACATATTCATTTTTACTATTCAGAGGAATATTTCTGGCTAAGCATTCGCTTCGGAAATTTTAGTCTTCTTCACCATGAGGAAACCCCTAAAAAAACTATGAGCAATAGTTTTAGCAAAATTAATTTAACTCAAATATGTGTAATTATATGTATGTATATACTTATGTATATGTGAGTCACACTCATAAGAATCACCATGGGTTACTATGAGATTTTCAGAGGTTTTCTCATGGTGAAGAAGACTAAAACTTCCGAAGCGAATGCTAAGCCAGAAATATTCCTCTGAATACTGAAAATGAATATGTGAGAATACACAAAGGCCAGCTTGATTTTTTTAAAATGAGTTTGACGTTTTGATATCTATAGTAATTCATAAAATTCAATTATTCATTAGTTATAACACAGTTATGATATACAACGAAACGTCAACGAAAATAAAGTTTATAAAAAATTAAAATAAAAGCCTGTTATTGCTAAAATAATTGAAAATAATATATATATATATATATATATATATATATATATATATATATATATATATATATATATATATATATATATATATCTTGAAATTGATTTATTGCCTGTTTAAGATATTTTATTTCGAAAGTTTTTAGCAATAACAGGCTTTTTTTGATATGAAAAAGTTTATTTTTGTTGACGTTTCGTTGTTATATTACAACTTTGTCAAAACTAATGAATACTTGAATTTATGAGTTACTATAGATATCAATAATATATATATATATATATATATATATATATATATATATATATATATATATATATATATATATATATATATATATATATATATATATATATGATCCCATGATGCCAGTAATGCGTTTCAACAAGATTGTTAATGGATTCCTATAAAATTCTGAGACAGAGTGAATATTATTCAATATCTTCATCTGAAATAAATAATTTTCGATTTGAATGATATTGAAATGCTTGGGATTTTCACAGCATTAAGAGATGTCGATCAATGTAAAATAATTAGCATTTGATTTCTATAGAACAATACTCTGAATAGATCCTTGACTTAGTAAATGTAAATAAATTAATCAGTTTTGTAACATCTAGATGTACTTCACTTTCAGTTAGTTTCAGTGAGGTTTATAATCAAAGGACATCAGATCGCTGTACAAAAGAGGAAAAGGACGTTTTTCTTGCAAAATTCATGTTAATAAAATGACGCTTTTGAAACTAAAATGAACGATGAAAAACTGAGCACTATCTACTTAGACAATGCCAAATTAAGATTTAGGTGGATTAACAAATTAGGTGGATTTAGACATACGCCAAATATCACAGTCAGATTAAGTGATGGCTTCTGTGATAATGATAATAAAGTTTTTCAATTTCGAAATCTTCGGCGGAATCCGAATTGCTGAACTATTCAATCGAGTTCTAAATTACAATTACAGTTGTACGATGATACAAACTATAACAAGATCAAAAAGTACAGCAAATTTTGAATAAAAACGGAGAATTACAAAATAAAAAACTTGAATTAATTTGTTAGTTGTTCTTATAAGAATAACAAGAAAATGAAAATTACGAATAGTAAATTTGTATTACAAACCATTAAAAGCCTAGCTGAGCAAACATTGTTATACTGATTTTTTAAAACTCTACATTGATTAACACCAAGAGTGACATGAACGTTCTAATGTAGCATTCATTAATTACCCTATAACTACATATATAACAGTCGAGATGTTGAATGCAAAAGTTAAAATAGAAAGAAAGTTACAATATTAAAAATATGCGAAAGTTACAATACAATTTTCAGCAATCACTTTTATGTAATATACTTATGAACTTCATGGATGAATTTCTTTTACTTTATGCATTATCTTATTTATAAGACAATAAGAGATTGCCTTAATTTTGATATATTGTTTTTCAGGAAGCTCAATAGCCCAACAACCCAAAGGTAATCAAGAGGACCCATGCAAATTGAAAGCTCGAGTTGTTGGAGATGAAACGTATTGTGATAGGTATTGGGAGTGTGTAGGTGGCCAACCTGAGCTTTACGATTGCCCCAATGGCTTAGTTTTTGCTGGCAAAAACCGTGGTGTAACTGAAGGCTGTGATTATCCTTGGAGATCTAATTATTGCGACAATAAGCAACAAGCAAGTAAGTAAAACTTTAGAGTCCCAACATTGAACACTACTATATCAAATATTGAATAGTATTGACATTTCTTCTTCTTCTGTTCTCCGGCGTTATACGGAGCCGGCTTTCTTGATCTTTAGGCGCCATTCCTTCTGCTGGTTAGCATCGTCATCCTATAGTACCAACCTATTCATGTCTCTCTGGACATTCGTCAACCAAGAAGTTAGTGGTCTACCTCTCCCTCTCTTTTGTGTAGCAATGGAAAGGCACTTTTTTATTATATGGTCTTCAGGACGTCGCTTAACATGATCATTCCATCTTAGCTTGGATTCGGCGAGTTTGTCCGAGATCGGTGCAACTTTAAAACTACCCCAGATGAATTAACTTCTTATTTTGTCTCTCATTGTAACTTCATCTGCCCATCGCAACATACGCATTTATGTAGTATGTACTTTTTACTCGAGCATCTTCTTTAATGCACCTGTTTCACTACCATAGAGCAAAAGTGGTCTGACAGCTGATTTATAGACTTTCTCTTTTGTCCTTATAGTCATTTTCGGATGACATAAGACACGGTAAGCTTACTCCATTTACTCCACCTAGCGGTAATCCAGGAGTTCATGTCGTCGGATATAGAACCATCTTCTGTGATAACCGATCCAAGATATTTAAACTGTTTTACTCTAGGTAAAGCGACGCCTTCAACTTTTATTTCTGCGTTTAGCTGGCTAGGTTCCTCTGGCCCAAAATTTCACATCATGTATTCGGTTTTGGTTTTACTAATGCGAAGACCGTTCGGCTCGAGATATTTCCTCCATTCATTTAAATTCTTTTCAATACTATTGAGATTTACTTGGTGCAAATTCATTATAATAAT
Organism: Henosepilachna vigintioctopunctata; assembly: GCA_030704895.1. Classification (NCBI taxonomy): domain Eukaryota; kingdom Metazoa; phylum Arthropoda; class Insecta; order Coleoptera; family Coccinellidae; genus Henosepilachna; species Henosepilachna vigintioctopunctata. The sequence continues at coordinate 1,483,392 of JARQZJ010000093.1, forward strand.
TATAGGGTACCTGAAACAATTGAATTTGTTTATATTCAATCAAATATCAAATCGAATTTCAGATCAATTTAAAATATATTCTGTAAATCAAATATAAGTGTTTGAATTGTCCAATAGTTACTACTATATCAAATATTCACATTATTCTTTCCACAAATTTTGAAACAAGTTACCAATAAAAAGTGAAATCCTATAATTATAGATTCTAAGTTCACACTTAAGATGATAAATTCGAAACTGGAATCCTAGTGTTATATAAAAGAAATTAAAAGTCAAGTAAAAATATCAACGGTTACGATAACCGTTAGGAAATAAGATATACAACAATATATTCAATGTATTTATTAACGCCGCAGGATATGTGAAGAAATTTGTATATGCGCTATTTGGAAAACATCTTTATTAGTCATTACATTAGGTAACATATTCTCAGTCAGCATTTTTATATTCGATTCAGAAAATCTTCAAGACATTTACTCTATGTTTACTCTGTTAAATCCAGCATTTCTAAATTCACATTCAATCTAAAATGAAATCTCATATATCTACCTTTCTAAATTGAATATTTTTCAGTTATTGTTTTTCTCATAACAATACCTCTTGTTCATTTAATAAGAACAGAAAAGGAGAGCAATATTTGTTTCGAAATTATATAATTTGATCAATTGAAAAGATTTAGATTGCAGATGATTTAATATCAAACTTCAGCACAGGGTGTTAAAGCTGTATATCTGAGTCCACATAAACTTCAGCCTTATTTTAGGAAGGAAGAACTGTCCTTTATGTTTATACAATCAGCTGAACTCCTAATCGAAATATCGAAATATTTCGAAGCGCACTTAATATTCACTCTCGAAAGTGATAGGTTCGTTCTCGTTGACAACATTTGTGTAAACAGCTCTCTGCGAGTTTTATTTGAACTATTTCAATTAAGAGATATAAATATATACTAAATTCTGAGTATAAATAAATATATAGTATTTTATAGCGATTATTATTATAGCGATTATTCCCCCTTAAGTGAGGGTTTGAAACTGAATTCGGAATTTTTAGGGTTTTTGCTTCAGTTTTTTTTTCTCCCAAAAATGCTTTATATTCTCAGAAGGTTCTTTATTTAGTTCATCTGTCCTCCATTGAATTGGCGAGATGATTTTTTGCTCAAACTTCATATGTGCGATTTTATAGAGATCTTAGAGCGTTTTTTTATTGATCTGGCGTAGATCCTTTTGGGCCTTTTTTAGCCTCTCTGTGCGGTATTTACACTCGTTATTATTTCACTTTACCGTTTAAAAATTACCGTTTCTTCGGTATTTTGGACTTTTTCACCTTGTAGACAACTGCATAAAACTTTGCTCGTCGTTTTCTGATTTCTTCTGTTATTGCCTTTGACTTTTGATAAAGTTCAGAATAATCGCTATATATATATATATATATATATATATATATATATATATATATATATATATATATATATATATATATATTATATATTGTTCATAAGGGTGTCATAGCAAACAAAAAGTTAAGGAGTCTCCTTAAATTTTCATAATTTCAAACTACGCTGATGGAATTGTATTGAAGAAATAATATGAAGCAATTGAATATAATTCAGCATATAAATTGTTACGCAACTGTTATATGTTTAGTTCATTAATCAATTAGATAGCTTCATTTTCACCTATCATTTAACAACATAAATTTTTTAGAATGTTTCAACGTAATAATTTAATTGATAACGAATTAACGAGTGAAAGTTTCTCGGATGCAGTTGCCATTGAAAAATACATTATTTATAATGAAAATTTTCTCTGTTGGTTCTCAGAAAATATATCTAATGAATTTCTGATTTTTAGATCCACCAATTGGTACAGACCATTGTGATTGGCTCTATGGAATTTTTGGACATGAAACTTCTTGTACTAGATATTGGACTTGTTGGAATGGAACTGCAACTGAACAGTTGTGTATTGGTGGTCTTCTCTACAATGAAAGGACACATTCTTGTGATTGGCCTGAAAATGTGGACGGCTGCCAAAAACATCGTAAGCATCTTTTTATAAAATTATAAAAATCCGAATCTTCATAGAAGGGTTGAACAACAAATTTTACAATTAATATTTCACGACGGAATACACACTCAGATCTTTTCAGATCAATTTATGTCCGTATAATGAAATTTAGGAATTATAGTTCATTTGAACAAGCTCTGTGTTATATAAGTGGACCACTAGCAGGACGTGTGTTCGTCCTCCTTGATTTTCAACGTTTGCCAGAAATGAGAATTCACTGAATTATCGACTTCATTGCAGTCAGAAAAAGCATAAAACTGAAGAATATGACAACTCGGTTAGATAGTCACGTTCCAAAATGATAGTTACCAGCCACTAAATATTGGACTCCACTTGAACATTTATGAAAATTGATATATTATTAATTCCAAATTGGATTTTGGATTAATATTTCGCACGTAAATACCAATATATTTTAAAATATTAATTCTTAGACACAAAATTGACACTGTGAAAAGTAACATTTTAATATACGGTCTGCTGGGTCAGTTATTTGAATACTTTTTTCGCCTTTGTCATTGTTTATCATATTTTTAATCCCGAATTACATGCAGTGGTTTAACGTATATAAGATCAATAAATATTAAGTATACAAGATAAATAAAGTCGAAATGCACATCTTTAAAATTTAACCAGAACTTCGTTAAATTGAGAGCAATATGTTGATGCCTATTATCCCCAACAATACTTGTTAAACATTGTCACCTAATTAACTTTTCATTTTCAGTATATCGAGATTCTCTGTTCATATTTTATTGGCATAACTCAGTTTCATGTCTGATACTACATTAATTCAAATGTAAATTTGAGTTAATGAAAACCTTATATAGATATTACATTAATTAATGTAAATTTGAAAAAATTAAAGGCTTCAAGTTCAAAGTTCAAGTGCTTGAATTTTAGTTTATATTTAATTACCACTTATTGACTTCATTATCATAATGATATCGAATTTTTTTGAGTAGGAAGACGATAACCTCCCAATGGCACATTGTAGCACCATTGTGCTCGTCTATTTGATAGAAGAATATTGAATATAAAACTTTGTGATCACATCAGGGTTCAACTGATAACAATGTAAGTAAAGTTGAAATTAATAACTTCTAAGGACGTTTTATTTACAGCTCTCTGTAATGACGACCCTAATGGAAACGTGGCTCTTGGAAAATCATGCAACAGATATTGGCAATGTCAAGGAGGTTATCCTCGTCTTCAAAGATGCCCAGCAATGTTGGTCTTTGACCGAAGGTCCTTGAGATGCGTAGTACCACCAACAGAAGATTGTGATGTTCCTAGTACTATTCCTCCACCACCTCCAGAAGAGGAAGGAGATGAGAATATTCCTCAAAATAATCCTAAATTTGCCAACTTGCCACCCGGTGCAATTCCAATTCCTTCCAAGAATAAGCAGAGAAACTAAAAATTGTTTTAGTTGAATGTATTTATTGTATTTGAGCACTTTTGAGTAGTTAATCTTCGAGAAATACATATAACGAACTGATATGCCAAATCTTCTATACTTTAAGGTAGTTTGCAACATTAAAATACAAGTCTAAAGGACTTCACATGAATTCATACCAGACCAAATAAATACGTAATTTTGGAAGAAGAATGTTGACTATATTTGAAATTTTCTCGAAGATAAATTTTGAAATATATTATCAATTGTAGAATTAGAAGTCATCAAGTTTGAATATTCGAATATTAGTTCTTATAAAAGAAAAATGAATTGAGAATATATTTCAAAATTAAATTTAGTTATCAATATTCCCTTGGGAATTTTTAAAAATGTATATTTTATGTGTATGTTGTGCCAGTAAGTGATCACTCATATCGTTGTATGAATTGTGATGAATACAACATGCAACCGATATTCAGTATAGTTCTATGTAAGTTTTATGTAAAATATTGTTGACTTGTCCAATAAAAAATATTCACAATTATTATAAACTGTTTTTTTTTTATTATGTGAAGAAGTTTTATTATGTAAATATAATACGACTTTCACACTGAAGATTTGCAATTTCAAACCTAGTGGAATATATAGATGTTTGTATATGTCTCTAGGATTCGGTCATCTATCTTATATCTGTAGCTATTGAATTTATGTCCAATTTATTTATGGGCGAGCTTATTTATTTAAGGAGTTTCATCATCGTGTTTGTTCACTGCAGATAAAAGTAGTTACATTAACGATAAAAAATAGGTGAATTTATTGAGTTAATTCAAGAATGAAATACACTATAACCTCCTTTTATGTCCTTGTTAATTTTAAATCAGAGATCGCATTTGATCTCTAATTCCCAAATAATAACTGACTTAAAATGAAGGAATATACTTGTTTTTACCAATATTCATATACAATAATGTTTATTTTAATTAGGTAGATTGTAATATCTTTCAACGGTTCTCACCAAGGTATTTTCGTGATGAATACCTTGTGGTACGAAACAGTAACTGTCTCTGCGATTCCAACAAATGTTGGTACCTAGTTCAATATTGTTTAACAATTATCCCTTGAAAGTTCATGGGGGCATCACATTGTACTTTGTCTTTCACATAGCTAGCTCTGATATAATATTCTTATGAATAATTCACGAAAAATCATCGAAAGTTATAATATACCTTCTTCATATATATATATATATATATATATATATATATATATATATATATATATATATATATATATATATATATATATATATATATATATATATATATATATATATATATATATATATATATATATATATATATATATATATATATATATATATATATATATATGAAAGTTTTTAGCAATAACAGGTTTTTTTTTTTGATATGAAAAAGTTTATTTTTGTTGACGTTTCGTTGTTATATTACAACTTTTAATATTTATTGAAAGTTGTAATATAACAACGAAACGTCAACAAAAATAAACTTTTTCATATCGAAAAAAAGCCTGTTATTGCTAAAAACTTTCAAAATAAAATATCTTAAACAGGCAATAAATCAATTTCAAGAAAATATATATATATATATATATATATATATATATATATATATATATATATATATATATATATAATTATATATTTACGAATTGATTGCAAAAAACTAAATAAGACAATTTTATTATGATTATATTACGATACAAACGACAAAAATTACATTTAAACACTCATCAAAATTCTCAACAAACGACATGCACACATTGGTATATATCTCTTATTGAATATCGGAAGGCAAATTAAGATTCATAGCAAACTGCTGCAGTTCTTCACTAAGCTCGGGGTCATCTTGAAAGTCATGATTGATTGGGCCTCTGGATGTTTCCGCCATTAGGTTCTTCTTGTTCTTGCTACCAGGGGGCCTTCCAAGTCGCTTTCTACGAACAATTTGTCGACAATTGTTCTGAAATTGGGATTCTGGAGAAAAAAATACGTTGCCATCGGAAGTAATGCTCGATATGGCGTTCTGCAGTTCATTAGTGGATATATCGTTCAGATCTGTAATGTCTGGTAATAGCGGAAGTTGCTTGATACCACCCAACTGTGGATTGATCATGAGATTGCATTGCGGAAAGCCAAATCTACCTAATACCTGTAAGAAAGAATGTGCTATAACCGCTGTTCTGAAATTTCGTTCAATCAACGATGTGCAATAGACTAATTATATAGCATAACTCAGCATAGTAAATCATACCATACTCAGCATAACTATATCAAAACTGAAAAAAATGATTAACGACCAATCTAACGAAATCACTTTCACACGTAGGTTTCCCTTATCACTTGAATGAAACATTATGTTAAATGATAAATTAAAATTGAAGATCTTCGCGTAAGTACCTAATTCGAGGTTTCACTCAGAAACAAAAAGGTTACATTGATCTGCTAACCAAATGTTTGAAGACTCTGAACTAGTTTTCTATTTTGAATACACGTATATGTATTCACAAATAACTTTGTATATAGTTTTATGCATTTTCATTTTTATGGATATGACGCAGAATTGGCTCTTCTGCTTAATAATTCCAGTTATTAAGGTGTTGTAATGAATATGTGAAAAATTGACATTGATATCGTACCGGCTAAAGAAGTTATAAGTAAAGGCTGGAACGTCACAAAATTCAGTTTCTTCGAGGACATCAGAGGTAATCATCAAAATTGTTCATCGAGAGATTATCTACACAAAATGCTCGCTGAATTTTTCTGTTAAATCAACCTTTTTCGAAGTAGAACTCAGAAAGCGACTATATTATGAAGGTCCACTCTTCTCCTCACCATTGAAGATGCTGAGGAGATGAGTGGATCTATGGAGTGGGAAGTGTGCAAGAATCGAGATTCTTCAAATCGAATATTATTCTATTTGAATACTTAAAAATACAGAAATATAAATTTCAATATATAATTTTCTTTTGTCATTTTTGCCCTTATCGATATCTTCAGTTTATCTCGAATATCTAGAGATCCGTGCGAAGCTGGAAAAAGCTCCTTTTCTACTAGCATGGATCCTGCATATGCTTCAGGAGCCTCCAGACGAGATCCTTGATCGCCAAAGACATACCACTCCGCTAGCGTGTGCGATAAGTGTCGCAGTGCGAGGGAAACATGAGTGCGCAAAGTCGAAAATTCACGAGTTATGAAGCGTGTTATTCTTCCAGCTTACTATTATTAATTGTTTCATCCGAAATAATAATTGTGAACAAACATATTGTGTTAATTGCGTGGGTAAAGTTTTATGTGGTTTCTTTCACCATCAAATATCAGATGAATTGAAAGTCTGACATTCGACCGAATGTCACATAATAAAGAAATCGGCCACAGCCGCAACTTTACAGTATAGGATCCCGATATGAAACGATCTTCACTGGAATGCTCCTTTGATAAAACGCATTTTTTATTCAACACAATTTGTCAATAAACATATTACATATGGGTTGCCTAACAAATTTTGGTCCAGTGTAACATTCCACCGGCTTGCTTATTAGATAAATTCTATACCAATTGAAAAAATGAAGATCATGGAGTATGCGAACGTTAGGTTGCCTATTTTTTCCGTCACAACTATCGGGTAGCCGGGTATAAACAGGTAAGTCGATACTACCTTCTGCAACGGTCTGATTATTGAAAATTACACACATTAAAGATTATTTTACTATAAACACGGTGGTATAGGGTTGCTTGCGAAAAATCAGTCCCGAATTCCGGTTGTTGAATTTTAAAAAGCAAAATATTGCTGCGAGTGAATGTGTGCGACTGAGAGGTCCCAACCAACCATCTATGCGATAGACGAGGACAAAGCATAGCATCTGTTTGAAGTCCGTCCATTGAAAGAAAGAGAGTGCGCATGCTATTTGCTGTTGGAAATGAAAAGGATAGCGATAAACTCGTATATGCTGTGCTTCATTTTAGAGTAGATTGTCGCTTTAGTTACAATTGACAAAACTTGCTAATATTTATTGTGGAAAAAAATGGCAAAAGTGAAACGGAGAGTGATGACGAAGAAGATTCAGAAGTTGGAGATCATAGTTATATGTCCGATGACTCGGAACCTGAATAATTTTCAAAAAATTTTTGTACTTATTTTTTTCAATAAACAGAAGTAGGTACTTTTTAATTGTTGTTTTTTATTTTATCTTCTAATGATAAAGATAAAATTTACAACATTAGTATTATATATGTATTAATATAACGCACTTTTATTGAAGATGTATGTATATTTTTGTGTCACAAAAAATATACACACATAAATAATAAAAAAAAAATAAATAACTATTCCCTTATTTTAATAATAAACTGCCTATAAATAATGTACAGCATATACGAGACTATCGCTATCCTTTTCATTTCCAACAACAAATAGCATGCGAACTCTCTTTCTTTGAATGGACGGACTTCAAACAACTGATATGTGTGTCCTCGTCTATCGCATGGGATGGTTGGTTGGGACCTCTCAGTCGCACACATTCACTCGTAGCAATATTTTGCTCTTTAAAATTCAACAACCTGAATTCGGGACTGATTTTTCGCAAGCAACCCTATACTACTGTGTTTACAGTAAAATATTCTTTATTGTGTATAATTTTCATTGAATAATCAGACCGTTGCAGAATGCTAGTATCGATTTACCTTTTTATACCTGGCTACGCGATAGTTGTGACGGAGAAAAAATAGGCAACCTAACGTTTGCATACTCTATGATCTTCATATTTAGATTGGTATAGAATTTATTTAATAAGCAAGCCGGTGGAATGTTTAAAAAAGTTTTTTTTTTTTAGTTACTAATTGAGTAAACATACCCTGGACCAAAATTTGTTAGGCAACCCATATGTAATATGTTTACTGATTAATTAAGTTGAGTAAAAAGTACGTTTTATCAAATAAGCATCCCGGTGGAGGTCGTTTCATATCGGAATTCTATACTACTAGATTATGTGAAATAACATTTCACGAACACCCCCAGAAATTTGAATAAGATGAAAATATTGCGAAACTATCTGAATAACTTTGATACTTGCATATTTTATGTACATTGTATCTTCGCAAATGTGAAAGCGTCGATTACATTTTCGTTTATATTTATCGATGCGAATTCAATGTTTCAATTATAACTTTATTTCAATTCCTTCGTCTTGTGTTTCACTTAAACCAATAATATTTCCACACCATATTAGTTTATTTAAAAACAGAATGCCTGTAAAATAAAAGACAACAAACAGAAAACATCACTCACCTGAGAAGTATAAAATTGTTTTTCTTGAGTTCCTAAGGATTCCCACGAAGCAGAAACTGCGGCCTTGATTTGTTGCTTAGGAGCGTTTGGATGCATCCAATGATAGAGTGTACGGGTACGTTTTGAAAAGAGAGATTTGGCGGCTTTCATGACCTCTTCTACTCTAGCATCGATACTATTTTGCAGAGCTTCTGCAGAAGGTGCCTTGTCGTAAATTTCTCCTAAAACCTGTGAAATAAAATAAACTTTTTCGTTTTATCCAAAGTCCATGGGTTCAAGTATCTCTTGCTGAAGAATTTTTATTCAAAGCGTATTCATATAAATCTTCAGCTGCCCCTATTTTCCCCTACCTTCCCTTATTTTTAAATAAGAATGTAAACAAACAAAATGTATTGTTTCGATCTTCTGAAACTATATCGTTATATTATTAATTTCATCCAACTCTACCTACCTCATATGGAATGTCCATAGGTTTATTACAGATTTGCATGCCTTGTACTTCTCCATAATTGATGACAACATTATCTAAAATGTTTCTTCTTCTTCTTTTCCTTCTTGGAGGCGAAACTGAATGATACAATTTTTCCGGTGTTTCCACTTCTTGTTTCAAACAATTTGTATTAATTCTAGACAGATTTATCAACCTATCTTGATCCAAATTATACTGAAAATCATGACAGTTAGAAGTTAAATAATATTCCATATCTCGCATATATAATAACAAGACGAAAGGTTTTTAAGTCAATAATGATTTTTATTTTAAGCAATCAGTGACATTATTATGCAACAAATTCATTCAGGACAGTTTTATTTTAATAAGGAATAACTGTCAATTTTATTTGACGTACTGGCAATGTGTGTTCGACTTTTCAACTTGACTCCAAAAAATAATCTTTTCTGTCAGTTGATTCTTGATTATTTCACTCTCATATATATTATTTATTTAATAACCCATTAACTATGAAGTTTATAAATCGACTATCAATATTGAAAAAGTAGTTTTTTTTCTAACTTCATCAACTATAATTACTATAACTCCGCAACTAGTTTCATTGATTTTACTGGAAATAAAATACCGAATTCCGAAGCCATTTTACTTTTTTGTGTGAAAAATATTCGTGAACCGTATATATCATCTATTTTCCTATAGAGAAATTTCTTCAAATTTCCATTCATCATCCATAAATACAAGAAATAAATTTCTTGGTTATTTATATAAAACAAGCTCACCAGTCCTTTCCTCAAAAAACAATCGTCCACTTGGGTGTTAAGTAAAGTAAGATCCATATCATCATGTTCGTAATTTTGGGAATTATTCGCTTGGCTTGGTCCTGCTGCACATGCTGAGAAAAGGTTTGCATCTGTTCTGATTTCACATTTCGAAGAATCCAATACTAGCTGTATCTGCGTAACAGAAAAACGATTAAAACAACTATCACTGAGTAACAGAACACACATTCACTTACCTGTTTATTTTTATATTGCTTAGTAGTAAGACTTTCATTTGCCGTTTCCATTGAGAATTAAATAAAATTCTTGCGATCTGTCAAACTTAATTTGTTCGAATGTTAGCGCTTGTTTCTGAGGGTTCTTGGATGAAAGTTCTTTATAACCACAGAAACAATTTCTATGTATGTTGATTTTATGTCACTTCATAGAAGAGTGTTAGTTGAACGTTATATTATTATTTTGACTTTTATCAAAGATATGCAACTTGCTACATATGAATGTTACATATGGAGTGCGTAGAACAGTTACTAAGCACTCAAATGCTTTGTATTGCAATCACAATTTGTTTGGTCGATTAACGCTGGTATTGCATTGCTATGACATTTTCGTTCACATTGTTTCTGTTTGAATCGTATCAATTGAAAAATTGTAATTTATAAAGAAACAGTTTATGAGCTACACCAAACGATTCAGTATGGATGAATTTATCTGTTTGGACTTAATTACTTATTTTAATCAATCAATAAGGTCAACTAAATGTGTAAACCTACACGAATACATTTTTTCATTTTTCCACACATATTATATAAAAAATATAATATATTTGTTTTTGAAATTATTGTGATAGTGTGCCAAAAATTTTTTTATTAAACATAAATAATAATAGACTGAACAGAGTGAAAAGTTGTAAATACCCGAGTATTCTGTTTGATTGTAATATGAGATGGAATGAACATATTAATTATATAATAAAAAAAATACTAAATTCTCATCTTTTATAAAATATCGAGTCATTTAGTAACAAAAATATTAATTCTGATATATTATGCTCTCTTTCATAGCATTATAAGCTACGGCATAATTGCAAGGGGGGGAACCTATAAAAATAATCTGGATCAACTACAAAAAATACAGAATGGATTATTAAAATTAGTTTTCAAAAATACGTTTGTTGAAAAGAAACCCATGATTTTACATCAGCTGTTTTCTCTGGAAAGTCTTAAGTGTTACTATAATGATTTTAAAAATATTAAACATATAAATATATATATATATATATATATATATATATATATATATATATATATATATATATATATATATATATATATATATATATATATATATATATATATATATATATACGGTATAAAATAAAATTTTTTTTGCAATGTTTTTAGCAATCACAGAAATTATTAGATGAAAAAACTTCATTTTCGTTGACGTTTTTTGTTGATTAGAGCTTTTGCACCAAATACTTCCATTTTATCTGTCGAACTAAGGTGTCGGAAAGTTCTTTCAATATCTTTAATTTCAAATATTATACAAAAAAATTCATGTTGTTTTCCCTTAATCGATAAGTTATCTAAGACTTTTCTGGAACATTGTTTCACATAACTTATCTATCCTAGAAAAAATCAATGATTAATAATAGGAAATGTTACATAATTCATATCTTACTGGCCGCATGTTAGCATACTGCCCAAATTCATATAATATTTAGGGCAAATATCTGGCGCTAATAATCTCTCATGGGATAACACACCATTACAAATAAGCTGAAGCGGTAAAAGAGTAGGTATTTTTCGTAGTCGAGTAAATTTTTGTTCTAATTTTGCGTAGATGAGCTGAAAAACAAAATTCATTGAAACTATAGAAATTTGTGAAATAAAATGAAAATTAGCATTGACATATTCGTAAACGAAGATTTAGTTGATATATAAAGGGTTACTCGTCTACATACATATATCTAGTGCTATTGGTAAATACAGAATTTTCAGTGTTTCAAAAAATGAAACAATATTGATGTTTTGAAAAGGCATTCCAAATTCCTGATAAGTGATACTAATTTTTCGAAGGGGTCTTCAAGAATGTCAATTATGTCATGTGATCTCGTCAGATAACTCAAGAATATCTTATGGCATTGTTTTCTGGGTCTCGTCGTCTGCGGCTCGAGAGGTATTCGTGTGTCAGAAAAAGATTGTGAGGAGTATGGTTGGTGTGCCTCAGCTTCCTGTAGGCCTTTATTTAAATCTTTCAAAGTTTTGACATTAGCGTCACTTTATATAATGGAAATATCTACTTTTATTTATGAAAACAAGGAACAGTTTTTGAGGAGTGGCGATCAACACCAGTATGGCACACGTAATAGAAATGCCTTTATATTACCAAACTTTGAATTTAGAATAGGTAGAAGGTCACCAATTTATTTAGGTTAGGAAATGTTCAATAGATTGGAGTGTGAAATTGTGGGTTCCAATCTATAACCATTTTTAGGTCTCAGTTAAAACAATTTCTAATCGACAAGTATTTCTATAGTGTAAGTGAATTTTTGTCATGATAAAATCAATGTTTTTTTTTGTTTTGAACCTCTTGGAAGCAAACTGATGTATGTAAGTTTAATTTAGCAGATTCAATGCAGGTCTTTTTTCTTTTTGACTTTTCCATAATGTAATTTTTCATTCAACGGAAATAAAATTATTATTATTATTATCATAAAAAAAATTCTCGGATGGGGTTCAATCCACAAAGTGTCACTTTATATTCATCAATCATTGTTATCAGAATTTTTGAAGTTAACACAAAGCACGACTCCATAAAAATTTTGTTCTTGGATACCTAGACTTTTTCGATTCGATTCCGTACAGTTAACGAAAAAGAAATATATTTTAAATTTCATGGAAAATTTATTTGGACACTGGCTTTCATTTCAACATAACACCTAGTTGATTTTTGTTTAATTTTTGTGAGTACCTGATTTTCGAAGTTGAGAATTTATGATTTGAAGTAAATTAATTCTCATTTTTATATTAATTGCCTTTCATGTCATTTCAACAATCTCATTCAATGAATAATTGATTTATTAAATAAATTTATGCAACTAGTTACAGTAACTGTTACCGATTCTTTTAAATTCACAGTTTACCTTATTTACAAAAGCATTAAGTCATTGTGTATAATCTAGAATTTTCAGAATACATGAGGATGTATTGAACATCTATAATTATCTATATATAATATATATCTATATATAATTATAATGAGTATTTATTTTTTGCCTATGTATATACATTCACCTGATCTTCAGATAAGTTTTTCAGTTGAATATATTGTCTGCAAAATGCGTTGGGTTGTATCAACTGGTATGTCCTTTTCAAATATTCTGAATGGAGGATATAATTTTATTTCTTTGCTCGGAAAAACATAAAATAGCCAAATAGTAGAAAAACAGGTGGAATAATTTCTACATTCAACTTATTAGCCTCAAAAAAATCAGTGCTATATCTAACTTACTAGCTCAAGGTAAATTATGGTAATGTGACCCATTTAAGAATTTGACATAGTAATAATTGATAATAATTTGACTAGAATAGTCAGAGAAAGTACAGAAGCAATGTTTAAAGTTCAATATTCAATCTCTTCTTTACTGGCACATCAAATGTATAGAGAATATAATAAAATCTACAAAATAACTCTTTTAGAATTACCAGGTTGCTATAGACAAACTTATTTTTAATCTGCCTCCCTCGAGAGTGAATATTCTCGTATTTTATATTTATTTTCTGTTTATAATTAATAATAAGAAGTGCTTTTCAGTATTCTGTTCGAATTATCTATATCGACGTGCAAAATATAGAACTACAATATAATAAACATTCCACTACTTACTTGTAAGGATGTTGTTATACCTAAGCAGAATAATTGAAGATTGGGTTCAATTCTGAATGATAATCCAGAGAGAAGTCCTGCAATTAAAGAAGAGTAGACTGGACTGAAGTTCCTTCTTCCACATAGGTAACACGTAAGGGCCTAAAAATTAGCATGAATTATATTGAAGTTATAAAACTGATTTAAACACTGAAAAAGCAATCCTTTTTGACAAATGAGTATTTATTTCCTGGATACATTTTGTTTGCGTTCCTACTGGAATATTTTTGAACACTGTACTGTCCCAGAAGACCGGCTAGAGAAAGATGCGAAAGTAATTCACATTTGCATATATATATTTCAACTTGAAGAAGATTTCGGAAAATCAGAAAGAGGAAAAGAAGACCCAGACAGAACTTCATGGAAGATGATACTACAATGACCTATACCAATCACATATTGACCAGAAGGCATCAAATGTCTTTCTAACGGAAGCCCTTTCTCTGAAACTGAAGAATTAATTATAGCTATCAGGTGATAAATACCAATAATTATAAGAAAATTATGTAGAGATCCGAATATTTGGTCTGATACGTTTAGAAAATGTCAGCAGGCCTCAGAAACTTCTGCTCATTGTCAAAGTGTTGGCTATTACAGATTATCTGCGATATTATCCACCAAATGCTTGACAATGATTATGGTCTTATACTCATACACCGAGCTATAAGTGTGAAACAAAATATGTGCTAGAGAACGATATCTTGAGAGTATACTATGACCAGATTTTCAAAACCAATAAAATGGTAACGAATAAATGACAAGATATTTTGGTGGTCGACGAGAAACTCAACTTAAAACGCCTTGTGGACAAATTGGTGACAAATAAAACACTGTGGAATATTTGTCAAATCTGGAATCCTTACAGGCACCACCTTCCCCTTGTTAGGTGGGTTCGTGCCTGTAATACTCTAAACTCTCAACCACAGAAATAATACCTTAAAGCGCAATATATTATCTATCCAAATTATGCAAAATGCAAAAATCTGTAATTATTAATACTTGTCTACGGCCACCTTTAATACAGGCCATGAAGAGCGTAGTCCCTCGGTGTTGCCAAATTGTGTCGAGTGGTATACTATCCTAGTCGGATGTTCCCAAGCTTTCAAGCATTATTTCAACTCTTTTTGTATATTGCGAACAAACAAGAAATATTATTAGTATTTATAATATATAAAATATTATATTGGGTATTGTGAGCACATATTTCTGTAACATAAAAATGTAAAACGTTTATTATTGCAAGAAAACAACGATGTTTTCGATGAAGCCCCACTGCATAAAAATACTTTTATTAGTCAGTGGGATTTATTTCCATGAAAAGTTGCCTAACCAAATTTATTGAATTATTTGAGAGAATAGGAACCTTGAAAGAAACGCTGTAGGAATTACATAAATATAACATATAAATAAATATTATATTTCTGATTAGAGCAACCAACAAACTACTTTATGAAAGTATTGAGCTTTCTTCGTTTATTTTTTGATTCAGTTTTCTTGTGTCCGGCTTCATTATTTTTTTTGTGTGTAGTCATTCAATAAGATATTCGAAGCAATGGAACACAAGCATGTTCAGAATATTGTTATTGTCTTCACCACATAAACAGCAACAATAAAAATTTTTCAAGGACTCATCCAATGACACGCTTAAAATAGTGAGATTACACAAAATTGCTTTCTGGTGTATATTATTCAAGAAGGCCCATTCGAGAGAAATGTCATTAATTATTTTTCAAATGTGGCACACATGTGAAATAAGACATTTTCAATTGAATCTGTAGGTATATTCAGTCCTCCCCGTTACGAACAATTAAAATATTATAAATCAAATCATACCTTACAAATATTCTGTTTTGAGGAAAGTTTGTATTTTGAAAGAATGTGTTATTGTTAGTTAGATTTGTGAATAGCGATCTGTTCATTAGATGGTTATGGGTTAAAAAATATACTTATTAGAAACTCACATATCCCAAGCTTGAGACTTACTGAATCATCTACGGAATACCTCTATACTCTACAAGTACAAGTTTTGAATAATCCGTACTCAAAACACAACACAAATTCGATTCGATTAAATCGGTAGGAATTTGATGTTATGGGGATTATTGAGTTATTGAG
Source organism: Henosepilachna vigintioctopunctata (assembly GCA_030704895.1). Classification (NCBI taxonomy): domain Eukaryota; kingdom Metazoa; phylum Arthropoda; class Insecta; order Coleoptera; family Coccinellidae; genus Henosepilachna; species Henosepilachna vigintioctopunctata. The sequence goes on from JARQZJ010000093.1 coordinate 1,499,456, forward strand.
AATTAAAACTGAAAGCTTACAATATTCACCTTCAAACTACGATAGTCTTAAACAACACAAAATTTATTTCGTTTCACTGAAATTTGTAAACAAACTAAACACTTTGTTTTTTATAATTTGATGTTGAGATTTCAACAAATTATCAACATCAACAAATGTATTTCACTGTACACAATTGAAAAATATAGAATTTATAACAAAAGCTCAAATTATTTAACTTCAAACTCCGAAAGTTTTGGGAAGCGTCCTATTTGCTTTAGTATACCAGCTCAACTAATGGCAGGATTGTTAGACCATTGACTCTTCTATGACAGATATTCATTTCATGGCCTGTATTAAAGGTGGCCGTGACTTGTCATATTGTAAAAAATATGAATATGAAATATGAATGATTGAATGAGAATGTACTCGTATAAAGAAGCTTACCCGATTGATTCCCACATATGTACACAGAAAATAACCGAGATTTAGGTTTTTGCTACTTCGTAATAATTGAACCAGCAGTTGAGGTTGTCTTAAAAGTGATAAATTTTTTCATTATAGACCGGATAACATTCCACGAGTATCCTAATAGAAAATACTTTATCATACCCTGCAAACAATAAAGAATATCATTATAAATAATGCTAAAACGCTCAGCTATTTTAAGTCAGAAATATTTTTGCTTACTTATTTTACCTCGAGACAATATTTCAAACAGTGAGTTTTATGGGAACATGGCAACATCTTATTCTGAACTGAAGACGGAACGTAAAACCTTCAACAATGAAATCTATTCAGTCTTAATCCTGATATATATATTGATTGCGATATTAAGCAAGATTGAATTCTCGCTTAACTCTTGGTGAAACATAATTGAATATTAAACTGAATTAAACTCTTGGCTTAATGTTAATGTTGGCTTAATAGTCGACATGATTCGAGCGTTAGCAGATTCTTGAGTCTTGAAAATGAGCTAACGCTCGAAACATGTTGACTATTCATATTGTTGAATAAATCGTGAAGCATTAAGCCAAGAGTTTAATTTATATATATATATATATATATATATATATATATATATATATATATATATATATATATATATATATATATATATATATATATATATATATATAAATAATAATATAACTTCGATGGACGTGGTGCGACTGACGAGTTCCTTGCAGAACGAACATATATGTCTCGCACTTCCATCAGGTGTGGCGACTCGAAATCAAGTTGACTCCGAAGAGTAGGAAGGTTGAGACTTCGGAGTTAACTATTAGAAACGATTTGGCTCGTAGAGTAGACAGATTGAGGCCACGCAACCGAATTATTTCTTATCGTTCCTAGTTTCCCTCATTTGGTTCGTAGAGTAGGCATATTGAGGCCACGTAACCAGGTAACCTCTCCTCATTTTCCTTCATTCAGTTCGTGAAGTAGGCAAATTAAGGCTACGTAACCGAGTAACCCTTACCTTTACTAATTTATTCTAACTCCTGAAGATGGCTTCACGACGGAAGCCGAAACGTCGAGATTATATAAATCTAGAACGTGGCTCATCCCGAGAACCAAGTTTTATACATACTTCTGACCGCCGAAACCTTTCTGACATATATATATATTATATATATATATATATATATATATATATATATATATATATATATATATATATTATCGTATATTATATATATAACTTTATATATATATATATATATATATATATATATATATATATATATATATTTTTATTTTGAAAGTTTTTAGCAATAACAGGCTATAAAATAAACTTTTTCATATCAAAAAAAGCCTGTTATTGCTAAAAACTTTCAAAATAAAATATCTTAAACAGGCAATAAATCAATTTCAAGATATATATATATATATATATATATATATATATATATATATATATATATATATATATATATATATATATATATATAGATATATTGATAGATAACTTACCAAAAAGTTAACGGCAAATTTTCTTCCTTGTTTCTGTGAGTTAACAAATATATTAATAGTGCATTATTAAGTGCAAATATTGTGGTAAGTCTAATATCTGTAACTTTCAGAATATCGTGATATTGTGCCCTCCTGATTATTGTTTCCAAAACCTGAAAGCAGTAGGATCATGTTGCTTTTTATTTTTTTTAGCATACACTATATTCTAAAAATATTTCAAGAAAGAACCATCTTAAGAGCTAGCCGAAATTTAAGTTAACTTTCACTAACTCTTCAGTAAGTGAAATAATAAATATTATATCTAATAACTAGTAAATGATGAAGTCAGTATGTTATACCATGATAAATTCGAGAAGGACATCTAAGATTCTTGCTCTTCTTGTTCCAATCAATGAGAAAAAGCCTGCTAGAAATCCTGGCATTAACGCCAATTCGTAAAAGGTAACTCCTCCAAAGATATTGCTGAAATATATTCATGTTAGGGAAGGGAAAAAATTCTTTTGATTTTTTGGGAGAATTTTTGATCTTTAATGATTTAGTAACTGAAGTCATTTATTTTTTTGTTTAGGACTAGTTCATGTAAACTCTCTAAAATTAAATCTTGCTTACTAAATTTTTATTAAAAAACTTTTTTACACTTATTGTGTTTTATATCAGTAGGTGTTTTTTTTTAAATATCACGAAATATCTATTTTAAATGAAAATAGAAACGAAAAGAATATTTTCTGTGTTTAAACAAATTTATTGAACAATTGACGTACTATGATCATGGTGACGTACGCTTCACCATTATGCTAGGTTCTTTGGACTGACATTCACTAACGAAATTACTTATATGAAGTAATTTCGTTGATCAATGTAAGTAACATTATAAGTAATATAAGTAACATATTCTTTCACTCAAGATGGAAACGTTTTGACTTCTAGTTGGCCATTTAGTAATTTTCCGGAATTTTCATTCTTGAAAAATTTTGTTATATAGGCGTCTATTCAGAAAATGTAACTGTTAAATTCGCTATAAGGTCTGTGACGCCTTAATAACAACGAAAAAGCTTCCGGAATGCTCAATTCAAGTAGCACCAATCATCTATTATCACGAAATCATTTGTTTAATCTAGTGTGAAAAATGAATTCAATTGGCAATGAATCAACTCTGTGATAGTTCATATTTAAATGAGAGACTATAAAAATACTTGTCTAAAAATCCCTGACTGAACAATTCTTTATTCTTGAATATAAACTAAAATTCAAACACTTGAACTTATGATTTACACTTTATTGACTGCATAGCATGACGCGTTTCGTCGTTACAAACGACTTCTTCAGATGCTTACAGAATAATTATTATCTGTAATAACTTATTCTGTAAGCATCTGAAGAAGTCGTTTGTAACGACGAAACGCTTCATGCTATGTAGTGAATAAACTGTAAATCATAAGTTCAAGTGTTTTGATTTGAGTTTATATTCAATCATAATGGATTTACATCAAGTAAACACCAACACTATTAAATATAAAAAAAAAATTCTTTATTCGACTAGTTTCGCCTTTTACGGCATTATCAAGAATTCTTATCAAGTCATTCCTGATAATGCCGTAAAAAGTGTAACTAGTCGAATAAAGAATTGTTCAGTCAGTGATTTTTAGACAAGTATTTCTTATTACCTCTCATTTAGTATGAGAAATTTATTGTTAAATTTGATATAGGATTTATATAGGAACGTATGAGGAAGTGTACTACGTTTAACTGTTGTTAACTTGATACACTGCTACGTCTCTTAAATTAATATTAAACGTAATTCGTTGTTTTAAATTGAACTTGGTCCTTCGATGCGGATATTGATCTTGATCAATCATGTTAAATTTGCTATAAGGTTTGTAAGGACTTATAACAACGTATAAGGCAGTGTACGAATCGAAATCATGCAACCCAAATTAAATACTCCTGGTTTTTTTTTGATTAATCAGTTTTACATGATTTCATTGGTTTTGATGAATTTGATTAAGAGTTTCAACAGGCCTAAGAAACCATCGTGATGATGAGATAAACGTCACAGTTATTGTTTATTTGAACAGATTTACATCAAGTAGGAGTTGTAAAGATTGAAATTTTTAGAATATTTCATTGAGTTATTTTTAGCTAAATTTGTACGAAAATAGTGGAGATAGTTACTCAAAGATTTTGTGACTATCTGTTTAATTCTCACCTTAATGTACAATTCCACGAGAACATCAAATAACAACCTAGAATATATGACGAAGTTCTCGATAAAAATGTCTTCAAAAATTCTAAGAGAAGTGGACCATCCAAATGTTTGTAATTCAAACATATCTGAAGCTGAAACAAAATCTCAAAATCTTTTAAATGTTCATCAGACTTTACATACCAATATTAACTAATTATTCTGATTGATAAATGGTGCGTTTTTTCTTCATTAAATATATGAACATTTCTTTAATAAATCTGCGGCGAGTAAAAACAAATGTACTCTTTGTTAAACCTGCTATAGGAGAAAACATATGGAAAAAGCAAGAGATACTACGCACAAAAACCATCCCCAATAAGCAAAACGTTATCGACATTTCTGATCATAGTATAAAAAATAGTATGATTCCATAGAAATGAAGAAACGAAGTTTGGCTGAAGGTATTGAAGAAGTTATGAAATTAAGGGGTTAGTTATAAATCTCACTCAATTAATCCATTGATATAAAGAAAAGGGAACGAAATAACAGATTATGCAAGTGTCATAAATTCTTGATAATTAGTTAGTACCCCAAAATATATGTCTTGTGTGAGTCATATTTATAGAATTCAGCAAAGTGTATTGAACAATGTTGTACTTTTTATCGATATTCAATTAAGTGTTATGCTAAAATGTAGGTAGGTAAAACTACATTACCAAAATGAGCCATTTTTTTGAACAGGTTTTTGGTAATATTTGCAAAACTTTCTGAACTATCTAAATCAAATCAATTCTTTGCTAGACATATATAGGAGCACGTTAAGAACTTTGTGTTGAAAAGCAAAGACAAGTAAACTTAAATGAAACCGTTTGGTCGCTGACTCAGTCTCTGAACTTTTGAGGAGGACACTGCACAATTTATTCTTCATTATGAATGATGTACACTTCTGGATGAATGCCAATCAATTTATAATTCAATGATATAATTCACAGATTGACAGATACGATTCTACCTACATATTTGAGGTTATGATTGAATCCTGTAGAAGTATATATCATTTGGCACCTGAACGAATTTTGTGTACATCAATTTAGATTGAACACTTGACATGATGTTTCACGAATGCATTGAAAAATAATAAAATAATAAAATTAATAAAATTGAATAGGCAACATATTTCGAGCCAAAAATGTCCTATAATCACCTTGCAGTAAAACGAAAAAATTACTAATCTTACCTATAAAAAATGACAAGTACAAAATTAGGTCATAAAAAGAATTTAAAAAAAAATTTGCAATTTTTTGAAAATAAATCTATTTTTTTAGACGTTTCGTTATTGATTACAACTTTGTCAAAACTAAAAAATAATTGAATTTTAAAATTTACTATGGTTTCAAACGTGAATTGTTATTTTCAAATCAACTTGGCTGTTTTGTCGTTTTAATATATTCAGAGGAATGGTTGTTACTGGAGAAAAGTTTAAGTCATCTTCATCATGAGAAAACCTTTGAAAAACTCATGAGTAAGCTAGGAGATTCAACTGAGCGATATATTATTTTTGAACTTAGATGTACCTACTCCTAGATACTGGATTTACAATATACTAATTCGGAAAATTGATATTTTAATATTAGTTTTTTTTTAATTGTGAAATTGAAGGTAGATTAGGAAATAATAACTTTTGAGATATGTTGTGTAACAATTGTGTTATTTGAAAGGTGATTTAAATCGTTATAGATTGAATTGTGATGTTTGATATATTCATAAATAATATATCGTTCATTTGAATCACCTGGCTTACCATGAGTTTTTCAGAGATTTCTTCATGTTGAAGAAGACTAAAACAATTATGGAGCGATATAAGTGGAAGAAATCAAGTTTAAAAGGAAGAATTCTGCAGTTCTCATGCTATACATATTATCGCACTTGAAAATATTCGATATTAAAAGTATACCGATAATTTTTTGTCAAATTATTCAAAAGAACTACAACCGCAACCTAGGCATAACTTCATGAAATTAGATGAAATTTTTCAAAAACTAAAGTTGTAAAATGTATTATCTTAGTTAATGAGGACGCGTGAAACTTTTAATGTTAGATGTATTCATGTGCTTTTCATGGATTCCTAAGATTTGAGATGTACATTAATCTATGCATTATATATGCACACGACTCACTGTATATTTCTGTCTTAATATCGATGAGAGGGTATAGACGTTGCCTTTCATTTGTTGGTCGTGGCCTAACAGATGAGTATCTTGTAGTACGAAACAGTTACCGTCTTGAGCTTCCAATAAATGTAGGCAATGATTTCAATATTCTCTAAGATTTATCCCTAGAGAGGTAATGGAGAAATCGCATTATTGATGTTTATATATATATATATAAATATATATATATATATATATATATATATATATATATATATATATATATATATATATATATATACACGATAAATAAGGAAACGTTTTAATGAGATTATCCAGTTCTGTAAGTTCCAAAATTTGTTTTATCATCTATTTTCACTGCTGTGTACAGTCTGGCTACATCTTCAGCCTAGTTAACCATAAGATGTAATTTTTTGGTTAAAACACTTTGTTTTACACTTATGTTTATGTATTTTTCAGAGTCCTGATGAAAAATGTAAACATGTTCGAAATATAGACAAGGTTAATATATTGGTTGTGTATCAATTATAGTGGCCCTACTTTTGCCGAGAACTCATCTATTACTCATTATATATATATATATATATATATATATATATATATATATATATATATATATATATATATATATATATATATATATATTATTTGGAATGTTTTCAGCAATAACAGGCTTCTTTTGATATGAAAAAGTTTATTTTTGTTAACGTTCCGTTGTTATATTACAACTTCGTCAAAACTAATGAATAATTGAATTTATGAGTTACTATAGATATCAAAATGTCAAACTTATTTCTTAGAAAAATCAAATTAGTTTTTTTGTGTCTTCACTCATTGATTTTCATTATCAGAGGAATATTTCTGGCTCAGCATTTGCTTCGGAAGTTTTAGTCTTCTTCACCATGAGGAAACCTCTGAAGAACTCATGGTAAGCCAGGTGATTCTAATAAGTGGGATTTATATTTACATATATATAATCACATATATTTTTTTATACTTAGCAAGAATATGTATATTGTTGGTTTATGTGTGTGAAACTGACGGTAGATCTGGAAAAAATGAGTTTTGAGCTGTGATGTTTGGTGATTGTTGTGTGTATATTTTATGAGTGTTATTTGTCAGGTTTATTGAGTTGTTGTAAATAGAATTAAGATGTTTAATGTCTGTTCTTTCATTTACTGTGTTTTCTAAATTTTTACGAATGTGTAACATTTCTAAAATTTCTCTACTTTTTTTGTCCCTTTTAGTTGCCAAAATCTTCGTATTTTTGTAATCAAAATCGTGTTTTTCTGTAATTTTATGTTTATGTACGGCTGTTATTTGAGTTTTTGCGTATTAATGCTTTTTTTCGAAGAGAGAACCAAAGCGCATAAATACGCATGAACTCAAATAAACAGCCTCACATAAACATAAAATAACAGAAAAACACGATTTTGATTACAGAAATACGAAGATTTTGGCATCTGAAAGGGACAAAAAAAGTAAAGAAATTTTAGAAATGTTACATTCGTAAAAATTTTGAGAACACAGTAAATGAAAGAACAGGCATTAAACATCTTAATTCTATTTACAACAACTCAATAAACCTGACAAATAACACTCATAAAATAAACACACAACAATCACCAAACATCACATCTCAAAACTCATTTTTTCCAGATCTACCTTCAGTTTCACACACATAAACCAACAATATACATATTCTGGATATGTATAAAAAACTATATGTAATTATATATATGTAGATATAAATCACATTTATTAGAATCACCTGGCTTACCATGAGTCTTTCAGAGGTTTCCTCATGGTGAAGAAGACTAAAACTTCCGAAGCGAATGCTGAGCCAGAAATATTCCTCTGATGATGAAAATCAATGAGTGAAGATACAAAAAAACTGATTTGATTTTTCTGAAAAATAAGTTTGACATTTTGATATCTATAGTAACTCATTAATTTAATTATTCATTAGTTTTGACAAAGTAACTTTTTGATATCAAAAGAAGCCTGTGATTGCTAAAAACTTTCGAAATAAAAAATAAAAAATAATAATATATATATATATATATATATATATATATATATATATATATATATATATATATATATTACTTTTTTATATCAAAAGAAGCCTGTGATTGCTAAAAACATTCGAAATAAAATATCTTGAACAGGCAATAAATCAATTTTAAGATATATATATATATATATATATATATATATATATATATATTTAATGAGATAAGACTGAAGAAATAACACTCACAATGCTCAGAGGTAAAAAAAATTTAACGCATCCAATAAAAGTGTTACTGTAAAAAGTCCATATGAATTTCATACAGCTTTCATCGAATGCCCAATGTAACTGCTTGCAAGGTGCTCTCGGACCAAACAATTTATCATATAATTGTTTGCTCATAACACCCATATCCTGAAACAAAACAATCGATGAGATTTTGCAGCGTTCTTCTTATTGCGACGTAAGATTCATAATTTTTACTATCAGAAATTGATTTAGTTAACTTACAAACGCATAAACAAAGTTTCATGATATTTCAGTATTATATTTAAAGTGAGGGTTTCAAAATGTAGACCAAAATTAATCAATCACTGCTAATACTACTTTTTTCGGATACTAGATCTTAAGATTCCAAATACTATACAGTAGATTCCATATAAATAATATAAAATTTTTTATTTCTCAGCTCTTCGTCGATATAAAATTAAAACACTAAAAGAAATTCTATGAATATTATTCTGAATATGAAAATTATCAGAAGTTTTGTGGGCATTTAATTTAATTTCAAGATGTAAACATTGAAAGGCTTCATTACTGTAGAAAAGTAGATATAAGTAGCTTACTTATCTTATTTTTTTATGTTGCTGAGGAAGACATAAATAATAATGAATTTTAGAGGTCATATATAGGCTACAAATTCATCCTTTACAAGGAATATCATCGCTTCGTATAGTTGCAGAATTTGTTGAAACTAACATTACAGTTTCTATTTTTTCAATACTTTTTCTATACAGATTTTAATTTCAATAATAGTTTCTATTGACTACATTTTTCGGTTCAAGTGTTTGAATTTAAGTTATATTCAATTTAAGATTTCAGATACTATATACTAGTTTACATATAAATAATATAATAATAATAGTAATGAAAATATTTATCTAGGAATAGCCATTTCAAAATCTTATACACCTTTAGGTTCAAAATATATTATATTTTATTTATTTATTTATTTATGCTTAAAACGAACTCCTATATTCTTATATTCCTATGTTTGGAAAGCTTACAAACTTGCATGTAGAAATTGTCAGCATTTCTTGTATTATAAGTGTGCACATCATTGACACATGTTACATTTTTTATTAATCTATGTGGGAACAATTTGTGTTCAACTTTATTATAAATACATATGTAGCAAAACGTATTATCTGTTTGACATTAGTTCTAAACAATTAAGCATGCTTTGGATTGGAGTATACTTATAACATTTCAAATTGTTCGCATGGCTCTATTCTGTAACTTTTGTAACTGTTGGATTTTTTTTTACTCAATCCCAATAAGTGGAACAATATTCGAAGTGTGGCATTATTAATGACTTAAAGAGCAATAACTTCATATATGTCGTCAGATTTTTTCCAATTTTTTTGAGAAAGTTGATTTTCTTAGAGATCTTAGATGATACAAAGTCAACATGAACATTGAAACTCAATCTAACATAACGCCTAAGTATTTAACATGTTTTACCTTTCAGTGTTTTGGTTTTCAATTGTAATACTTATATTTTCGTTATTAATGACCTTAAGAATTTTACTTGTACCAAAAACTATATTAGCTATAGTTATAGGATTGTTACATTCAGCGATAAACTGTTATCGCTTAGCCATTAATTTATTGCTGCCAAGTCTCTGTTGATCCATTCTGTCATAGTCTAGATATTTTCACCACTAACATAAATCATTGTATCATCTGCGAACAATTGTATAGAGCATTTTTGTACATGAAAAACAATATCATTAATGCGAAATTTGTATTTGTCGCCTCTTCGTCAAAATAAATTTCCATCTCGAAATTTAAAATACTGAAAGAAATTCAAACTTCTATGAATAATATCTATATCCACATATATATCCACTAACGTTAAATTATTGGAAGTTTTATGAACATATGATTTAATTTCAAGAAGCAAACATTGAGAACATTCATCAAAGTAAAAAAGTAGATAAAATTTATATATTTGAAATTGTAGGACACAAAATCAATCTTGATTCAGTGATAACAATAAAACAAATTATTTCAATAAAAATACTCACGGATTAACATATATAAATGATATCACAATTCGAAATAATCAGTAACTAAATTCACAATTGAATTCTTGAAAACTGAAAGGTTCTTTGAAAATAATACTATAAACCCACAAGCAAGAATTACAGTCGACATTGCATATCAGAATTTTAATGGAAATAGGTCAAATAATTAAAAATTCTGAATTAAATCGCATGAATAATTGATGTGAATATTACCGACTGCTGAAATTATTCGTTTCATATTTACTGCAAGTGTGTACCTATGCAAGGTTGCAAAATTTATTTGAAGTAGCGATAACGAAATAAACTGTAAGAGGTATATTATCACAGTATTCGCTTTTGGGTTATTCGCCTGATGTCAAATAATAACTGTGTAAGTTTCGTATGACCTATTCTCAGTCTCCTAGCTATTTTGTCTGGTCTGTTCATGGTTAATCTTGTTTCTTTGTGAATTTTCGGTTGAATTTTGTGCATCTTTCTATTCACAGGCCAACACACATTTTGGTGCCTGCGATTTTTTAACTGTTCCTGAGTAATTTTTGGATGCAGAATGTAAAAAAGTTCTCAGATTTCGTCTATCAGATCTAGTTTTTGAGATTTTTTGAAAAATTGTGTATATAATTTACGTTATAACTGTTATAATATATAATATTACTATTGACAGTTGAAAAAAACAAAGACACACGGATTTAAGTATTTATTGCAAAAACTTAATTTACATAATTACATTAGTCACTAATCACGATAAAATGTAATATTAGTACCTCGACAAAGTAGATTTTTTTCTTTTAATCTGGATGCAAGTAATTCAGCGGATTCCTTTGAGAGATTCAGGTCTCTTATAAGATCCTTCAGTTCTTCTTGATTGAAACACTGCGGAGTTGCTAAATCTGCTTCAAAATCGCTGTCGTTTTCTGATTGAATTCTTTTAACTTCGTCAGACGTTGATGTTTCTGTATCATCTTCTGTCAGTTCAGGTAGACTGCTGAAGGATGGAACGGGTATTTATTCCGAATGCACTACAGGCCTTCTTGCAGAACCTAGATCAGGATATGTCCATTTGTGTCTATTGTTTCTATTTATGCCTTTAATATTAAAGAGACAAAAATAGCAGTCGTCATGATGGTTCCGCGGTTCTCTCCAAACCATTGGTACACCAAACTTTAGGAACATCCTCTTTCCAGTTGTCCACTGTCGCAAATGTTCAACACATGTTTCACATATGAAATGTGGGGCCCAAGATTTATCTTGATCTCCTAAATGAACGCCAAAATAGGCAAGATAAGCTTTTTCACAAAGTCAGAAATCGTTTTTCTGCTCTCTTTCAAAGTGTATTTACCACACACATAACAAAAAACATCGGGATGATTTACACAGGTACGTCTGCTTGTGGATGCCATTGTTTCAATTTAGTGTCTTGATACTACAAAACGACCAAAATTTACACAAAATGATAGCACAACTTTACTTGGGAAAACTCAGTAATATACTAAATCAAGTACAGCCAAGCAGGTATAGAAGGATCGGGTCATAGGCAAATACAGGTATAAAAGTAATTGAGAGCATTGTATTGAGTAGTTCCTAGTATAGGAACATTGGGTCAGGGACAATTATCCAATCCAAGGGACAATCCAGGTATCCATTTGGCTAATTACATTCTGGGAAATTTCTATTTTGACGATTAAGTACATATTTATCTCTAAAATCAGATGTTAGATTTCTGGCACCAAAATTTTTTTTTTTTCATTTTGTTGGCCTGTGTTATTTATTGATTGAATCAGATCTCCATGAACCACAACGTTTCTAACACCAAGATCAGAGCATTTTGCAAGCTTCGAGGATTGGTCCGCTGCTTCATTCCCTGGGATACGCACATGAGATCGAATCCAGATCATGGTAGTGGAGATCTTCCTTTTAATTTTCAGAGCACGGCAACTTTCTTCGATTTTTTTGTACAAGTGGGTTTTTCGAGTAAACGTCAGCTATAAATTTTATGGAGGAAAGGTAGTCTATGACTACAGAAACCTTGTGTTCTATAGGATAAGACTGAGAAGAGATCTATAGATGGCATATAATCCAGCAGGCTACTGTTAATTGGAAGTTTGTAGGATACAGGTGTATTTTGCTCGTTAATGATCGAGAAAGCTACTCCTTGTTTATCTTTAGAGGCATCTATATATCTTATATCATCAAATATTTCGTTGCTCATCATTTCTCTTAATAATTGCTTCAATATATCAAGTGTTTCGTGTTTAATCATATATATGCAGTTTACGTTAAGTTTTGGTTGATGACTGATCCAGCTGCATTTTCTGACGAAGTTTATATGTTGTTTTTTTGAATAAACTTTTGCGAAGAAAATCTCCATTTTATCTCTACGCTAGACTGGAATCACGAAGTAAAGCACATAGTGTCAACATCAGATCTAAGAATCAGTACAGTATTCCGAAGCATAGGACTGTGAAATACGAGGGTTGTTTTGATTATGTGTCGCAGAAGTTACTGAACAAATACATTTATTTAGTAGAGGATAACAGTTCTGTTGGTTCATTTAAAACGAAATTAAAAGGTTTAATTTTTGGATATTCAAATCCTTTTTGATGAAACAATATGTATAACATTTTCTTTTCTTCTTTTAAAAATTTTTATGTTTCCTTTTTTTATTCATCATCTATCCATATTTTGAGTTTAAATAATTTGTATTTTATCAGAAATTTTATATGTATAGTATACTATGTTGCCAATGACTATTTGGTGGAGTGGAAGATTGGCATGCCAAACTCTTATAAGTTATTGGAATGATTAGAAAATTGATCTGTTGAATCCTGATACATTTTGATTATTTGCGGGATCGAAACAGTATCATTGAATGTATGTTTTCGAAAGTATTTGCTGTTTTGATCAGATGGTGGATGGGGTGGTTCGGGATAGCTCCCACTTTGGTTCCATATATAAGAAGAATTTGTTTTCGACGGAGGTCTAGTGGGAGTTAATGCGTCAACGTGTAGGCTCGCAGATGGGCTGGATCGTAATACACCAAGAGACATTCGCAGGGTTGTGTTCGGTACAGTGTTTAACAGCTTCATATTGGATTTACTTGGAGTCGAGTATGTATATTATGCATCCGTAGTCTAGTTGTGTTCAAATGAGTGATCTGTAAATCCTCAACAAGACCTCCTCGTCACAGCCCCATTTGTGGTGAGATAATGATCGGAGGGTGTTCATTGTGTTCATATAGTAAGCTTGATGTTCTCGATGTGTGGATAACATTAAACTTTTCCTAAGAGGTTAATGCTATCAACTTGTTATATTGATGTTCCGTTTAGTCTTCAGATTGATTTCAATTCATGAAAGATTTCCTCAATAACTACTCTAATACATCATACTAACATTATATAATGATACAGCTCAAATAGACGTAATTTTCTGAATCTGAAAGAAGAGTTTTCTGTTGATGGACTTATAGCACTCAACCTAAGAGTTATGAGAATGTTATTTAATGTGGATGTCGTTGCCTGGCTTTACAATGGACGTAGAACAACATTCTATCTTGCTATCAAAACGTAAGAGTCTGTTTAGTTTTTTCATCAAGTGTGTCATCGATTTTAATGATTCTAGCATAAATGAGCCTTGAAGTATGTTCGAGAAGTCAAATTGTAAATGCTCACATTTTTGATAAATTTGAATTTTTGGAATTAATTCTAGTTCCAGTATTTTCCTTTTCAAGAAATGACTTACGGTATAATTTCAAATAAAATATGAAGAACCGTAGGCAAAGCAATGATTTGGTGTCTTTCATACCTAAAAAAAAACTGAAGACATAAAAAACCAACATTTTAATATACACTTTATTCGTTTATTTTTATTACCATTTATTTATTTCAGGTAAAATACTAATAGAACATTGAAAGTTTTCAGTTTTCTCAAACGCCATTCAGTTTCGAAACGGCTCTTTCATATTAAAAAAATTTACTGTGTGACCATATTATAGAACGTTACCTACACTCATTTAAAAGGCTTACTCGCGAATGTCTAATGTAAAAATCACATTCACAAATTGAAAAAAGTGAAACTAATGAATAATTATAATCATACAAATAGATATAATTTTTATGAAAAACGAGTAAGGATTTTGGAGGTTTAATTTTCACAAATTGGGAAGAGAAATATTTGTAAAAAGAATTGATACAACAAAGGTATGTGAGAATTCATGAACTGTTATTATTATTATTATTATTTATCTAATATTAGTACAGGAGAAATATATAAAATAAATTAACTACTTTTTGTTTTCAGAAGCTTATAATTTGGATTATAAGTGATAAGCTTATAATATAATTCATAAGTTTACGTTATGAATTATATTACATATATATTATAAGCTTATCACTTATAATATACTTATATATCATAAGTTATAAGCTTATAATATAATTTATATAAGTTTACGTTAACCATGTTAACCATATTAGATAATAAGAAATTCATTCAATGAGTGCCACTGCTGAATTGAAATGCAAATTACATTCGGAGCTGAATTGTATTTATCGAGTTCGTGAAACGTTTTTCTTCAGTCGACTTCCTCAACAGTTGGGCCTTTAGCTCCTTGAGCACCTGGAGCTCCTTGCTGACTTCCTTGGTGCAGTTTTATCATAATAGGCGAGCAGTCTTTCTGCAAGTCCTTCAGCTTATCGTCGAATTCATCTTTTTCAGCCAGTTGATTGGCATCTAACCAAGAAAGAGCTGCCGAACATTTTTCACTCACTAATTTCTTGTCTTCTTCAGAAATTTTATCACTGGGTGCATCTTCAGTTGCCTAAACAAAAGTACAATGTGAATAATATATTTTCATTATACATTGTCTTTGATGTCAATAATACTGAAACAATGTTTGATGTCCACTGTGAGTTTTGACTTCTAAAATTGTATAAAATAATTTTGAGTTTCAAATTAACAATTAATTACAGTACCATTCGACAATATTTTTTTGAATTTGGGAGCTTATTAAAAACGTTTGTGACTGCTGAATCGACAGTTTTCCATTTCTTTGCCCGTTCTCGATTAGAAGTTCCTACCACTAAGTAGTAGAATCTTTGTAAAAGTCGCTGTAAACTTCCGAATAATATTAATGAATTCCGATAGAAAATAAGGAAAAACAATTGAGGTGAATATAAGGAGGATAAGGTGCCTGCTTTTCAGGGTATAACATTTCCTGGAATCGTCTTTTTTACGTCTTAGCCCGTGGTTAAAGTCGTGAAAATAATTGGGGATATTACCTTCCATATAAACAATTACGATACCATTTGACCAAGATATGCATTGCATTTTTCAAGGATGAAGCTTGAGATGCATATTGCATATGCATCTCAAGTTGAAGAGTTTTTTCCATATCGCACTGCTTTTATCAAATATGTCTTACTTAAGTTGTCTTATATATGTCTCCGAAGTAGTTGTTGTTTCCTGTCTATTCATTATTTGTGTATTCAGTGACCATGAAAACGAATTAAGTAGAGAAAAAATCTGATAAAAATGTTCAAATCTAATCGGGCATACTTTTCATTACCTTCTTCAGTACTCTTCACTTGGGTTGGACGTATTGAGATATGGTTGTGATAAATCTCAATCTCTAAAACTGAGATTCTAGAACGATATTTTAACAGGAGATGAAATCTTCTCAGATACCTACAAAGTTAAATCAGTAGATCAAGTTCTCTACGAATTATATGGAAAACATGTAAGAAGAACTCTAAACAGATAAGAAGAAATCCTTTACTTTATACCTTGAGGATTATATGCAAAAACTTATTGCAAAATTGGACGAAACTGCACCTGATCAGGTTGATGGTCAGGCTGATCAGGTTCATAACTAACATGAACACAGTGATGCAATACATCCTAGGCAGGTTTGAGGACTTAAAATTCTTTACTGGAGAATCTATGGAAATTGACTGTATGGTAGCAATGATGGAATATCGTGATATTATTAATGAATCAGAACCAGTACTGATGGCATACAAACATGGCTTGAAAGAAAAATGTTCTATTTGAATATTATGTTTTTTTGTTCATGGAAGAATTTTTATTTATTAGTTTCTTTCAATTTGAAATACTCATATTTGATGTCCCGAATAATAAATATATATTTGAATATAAACTTAAATTCAAACACTTGAATTTATGTATATATGATTTATGTGTATATGTGTATATGAATTTATATATATATATATATATATATATATATATATATATATATATATATATATATATATATATATATATTATAAGTGAACCTGTAGTTCCATGTTAAGATTGACTTGGAAATATGATGGGTTTTCATTGTATACATAAATACACTAGCACTCTCTTTTCCTTAATATGAAATAATTATATGATAGTCGTAACTATGAGAATGCCAAATAATAAGAAAAACTCTTCAATCAAATCTTATTGTTGAGTAATTGATTCGAAATGAATTTTCACAGCAGAAGAAGTTTTTATGGTAATAAAATATTTGGTTCATCTTTAAAAAAATATTTGACAGAATTTAGAATTTGTTGACATGCAAAATGCAAATTGATTGCATATTCTACGAGAAATATGAATTCAATTACCTGTTTAACACTAAAAATATAACCCTCTAGTTGATTCCTTGAAGTTATCCGCTCCTTCTGCTTCTCATCTTCTGCTTTATATTTATCTGCATCGGCCAACATTCTGTCAATGTCGGCTTTAGACAATCTGCCTTTGTCATTGGAAATTGTAATTTTCTCAGATTTACCGGTACTTGTGTCTTTTGCTGATACGTTAAGGATACCGTTGGCATCTAGATCGAAAGTTACTTCTATTTTTGGAACACCACGCGGAGCTGGAGGGATTCCAGTTAAGTTGAATGTACCCAGCAAATTATTATCTTTCGTCATGGCTCTTTCTCCTTCGAACACCTACGAGGAAGACACACTCAAATTACATCTCACATATAAACAATTTCTTATAACCCATAACTCTTCTGAATTATGGGCTATAAGAATTTCAATGAGTTTCAGAAGAATTATGGGTTATTTTGTAATTGAGGAAACATTTGAGAAAGTCAAAATTGATAAATTTTCTTTTAATTTCAAATTAGTTCGAAAGTGAAAATCTGCACATATATAATAATGAGTTTCAGTACCATCTTGTAACCATATCAAACAATCCAATAATCTCACTCTTAACAACATTCCACGGAGATTTATTTGTTACTCAATTGCCAAAAATCCCATTAATTCAATACATAAATATGTTTCTTTATACATTTTTCAATACAATGTTTTCTCACCTGGATAGTTACAGCATTTTGATTATCAGAATATGTGGTGAAAATTTGCTGTTGCTTGCAAGGTATTCTACTATTGCGCTCAACAATTTTTGTCATTACTCCTCCAGCAGTTTCGATACCCAAAGAAAGAGGTGCTACATCAACTAAAAGAACATCCTGGATCTGAGAGCTTGTATCTCCTCCTAGAATAGCAGCTTGAACTGCTGCTCCATAGGCTACAGCTTCATCAGGATTGATAGACAAATTGAGTTGTTTTCCACAGAAGAAGTCTTGAAGCATTTTTTGTATTTTAGGAATTCTTGTAGACCCACCAACAAGCACAACGTCGTGAATGGAACCCTTGTCCATTTTGGCATCTTGCAATGCTCGTTCTACAGGTTGTAGTGTAGATCTGAACAAGTCCATACAGAGTTCTTCGAATCTAGCTCTGGTGACTTTAGAGTAGAAATCCACACCTTCATGAAGAGCATCAATTTCCAAACTAGCTTCCGTTGATGAAGACAAAGTTCTTTTCGCTCTCTCACAGGCTGTTCTCAATCTCCTCAATGCCCTTATATTCTTACTCAAATCCTTATGATATTTTCGTTTGAATTCTTCAACGAAATGGTTGACTAATCTGTTATCGAAGTCTTCTCCGCCAAGATGAGTATCACCTGCTGTTGATTTCACTTCAAAAAGAGATCCTTCATCTATGGAGAGAATAGAAACATCAAAAGTACCTCCACCAAGATCGAATATCAGAACGTTTTTTTCCCCTTTCAAATTTTTGTCCAAACCATATGCTAGAGCTGCAGCCGTTGGTTCGTTGATGATTCTTAGAACATTTAATCCAGCAATCGCTCCAGCGTCTTTTGTTGCTTGACGTTGGGAGTCATTGAAATAAGCTGGAACAGTAACTACAGCGTCGGTAACTTTTCCACCCAAATAAGTTTCTGCAATTTCCCTCATTTTAGTCAACACCATAGAACTTATTTCTTCTGGAGCAAACGTCTTCATTTCGCCCTTGTATTCCACTTGAATTTTAGGTTTTCCACCATCATTAATAACTTGAAAAGTCCAATGCTTTATATCATCTTGAATTTTAGGGTCGTCAAATTTACGGCCTATCAATCTTTTAGCGTCGAAAACTGTGTTCTTGGGATTCATCGCAACCTGAAAATTATAGATAGATCAATGATAAAGTCCTTATTATATCATTCAAATTATTACACTCTTTGGGATGAATAGGAGTACCGGAACTCATGATGACAGAAGATGCTATATGGATAAAACTACTACGTTGATAGTATACTTTTTCCAATACATAGAATTAGTTTTTTGAGAAATTATTCGTGAGTTATGTGTACATTTTATAATACTATTTATCAAATCAGCACCCAAAGCAGCGGACTTTTCATTTCTTGAAGAAAAGAATAAGAAAAAAATGGAAGAAGCTCTCAATAACATCTTCAAAGACAAATATACCTTGTGTAGGATGTAATTAGCTTGAGTAATCAGATTTATAAAACATTTGTTCAAATAATGAAATGTCAGAATGAAAAGTAGTCGTTGCCAAAAACGAAATGGTTTTTATTTAATTTTCAAATCTTTTCAAAAGAATATTTTACTGAACACCATTTTTCATATGGGTATTTTCGAAGTTATTCATTACGAATTACTCGTAGATTAAAAGTATTGTATGGTAAAAGTATGCATTAACCTTTTTCACATTACAATCATTTGCTACATTTAAAAATTGATTTGAACAGGTAAGTATAATATTGCCTGTGAAATGGCAAATTTACCATATTTGTAAGAGTATAAGCTGACATCGAACAGACAATTCGTATCGTTATCTGCCATCTGAATATGGCGTATTTACCATAAAAGGTAAAAAGAGCATTACGGGATTTTATTTATAGTTATTTATAGCCAATCATATGCCAAGTTTGAGAAAAACACATGTTTTCTTTATTGAGTTCAATCATTAGAGAATGTCACGTAATACATTTACGATTCTATGGTAATGATTATTTTATTCGAAAGATTCCATCGAAGTTTGACTAGTTGTTATAGATTTCACATGTAATACTATCACTTGATACGATTTATTTGAAAAATCTGAGTTCAGCAAATTCAAATTTTGTTTCCGAAAATCTTTAAAGCTCTTTAATCAAAACATTTCGTTTTGACCCTTGGCTTCAAGAAATTGGCTGAAATTGGAGAAAAATGCAGTGAACCATTTTTTGGATAATACTTTTTCCTCTACAACGATTCTTCCTATTTGGGTAGCTATTTCCTATTCAATTTCAACATTATATATTTCTGATAATAACCTTTCAATCATATTCGACAAGTGAGTTTCAAAATAGATTGTGGATACTTGGTTAATATACTTAAGAGTAGTTGCTACAAATCCGATAACAACAAGAGAATAAACGAATAAAATTACCCACTTCATTTGAATTCAGTTAGTGTCACTACTTACTTACCGAATTTATTATTAAATTATGTGAAAGTCAAATCGGATTACAGCTCTTTGGTAGAAAACTATCCTCAAAAATGGCACCATTCAAATATAAAAAAAATCTTAAACTTAAAATCGCTCTGTGCTCGTTTATAATCAAAGTAAACTATTTTATATGGATCAAGGAAACATTATAATTTGATAGTCTGTCTATTCAATGGTTAAAACGTCATTCAGCCGTGAAATTTTGAGTAAAAATTACCTACAGGATTATTCAAACACTTGAATTTGATTTACACTTTCATTGTCATAACATGATGCGTTTCGTCGATATAACCTACTTCTTCAGACATTACCATTTTTACATATATATATATATATATATATATATATATATATATATATATATATACACATCTTCACATTACATCTATATTTTATTAACAAGTCGGTTATACCGACAAAACGTGTCAAATTGAGACAGTGAGAGTGTGAATCAATTCAAGTGTTTGAATTATTATCCTATAGTTATAATGAATTTGCACCAAGTACCTAAAGACGAATACTATTCATAAATTTCAATATATCTGAATGTTCAAAAGACTATTGTTCAAAATAATCCTTGGAATAGTTAATTTCATTCCATCTTTTGTCCTAACAAGTAAAAAGACTGAGTTAAATTATTGGTTAGTGAAAGTCTCCATAATAATAGATAAATTATAATTCCAAATTGTCATGTACAATCTAATCCACAATTTCAAATTTGAATGAACACGGAATGTTTCCACCAAATTCCGAGTCTTTGTGTGACGAATGACAGTGATTTCTCTTTTTCATTCGACAGATTCACTCAAAAACTCTTCCGAGGAAAATCCTTCGTAGAAACCATGTTTTATAAGGGAATATTTCAACTTAGAGATATCGTTGCGTTAATATTTTGACATTTAAGTAGATGATTACCTAGTAACTAGATTTCATAAGACCAATAATATTTATATAAACAAAAGTGGATACTGTCGGCATATCCCGCAACTGGTAGCAGCCGTTGACACGTGTTTCGAGCTTATTGGCTTTTCTCAGAACGGCGCAGCCAAGTTCAAGTTGTACGAACCTGGAGATGGAAAAACAAGAAAGAACAGACACTCCACTGAAGGAAGTCGACACATTTCAGGCTACCGCGATATTCATATATTGTATGTATATATATATATATATATATATATATATATATATATATATATATATATATATATATATATATATATATATATATATATATACATAAGGTGGAAATTAAGAAATTAACAATCTACTTCTCAGTTTTTGAGCAAAACTGTTAAAAGCATAAATTATTCAATCGCATATAAATTTTCATAGATATAATTTGAATAAAAAAAATTACAGTCCATTAATTTAGTTGAAATTAAAGTCCACAATGTATTAGCTTAGTTAATCATTTACATCTGATGAATCCACTGTATTGACGAAACAATATAGTCACGTTTGATGGAATTATAGTGAAAATTACAAAACTACCTGGTTTTATTCAAATTATGTGTAAATTGAGAAATTGAGAAGTTGTTTTCGTCATATATTTTCATTGTCAATGTGTTGTCAATGTCTTTTTTCTTTTCTCAAATGTTTATCTAATGTATTATACTCGCATTGCAGTATTCTGTAAGAAGTGTTAATGGGCTTATGGGTCTTCAGACCCCTGCCTTTAATTATATTTAATAATAATAATAATAATAATAATATTGTTAAATTGTCATCAAGTGTCGGCCCAATCGGTTAGTGATTTTTATAGATATTTGTGAGAAGATTGATGAATGAATAAGTTTATGCTCATTTCTATAGAACTAAAAATCTATTAACTAAGGGAAAATTAATCCATTTTCGTCCAATTTTACAATATTTCAGAATAAATTATGTGTAATAATTGAAATACTCACTACACATAAAAATTTGGTATCTAAAATACTGAGATGAACTTGCGTTGAACAATTGAATCTTCTGTTTCCGTTCCTCAAGTCATTACAATTTTATGAGTAAGATGAACCAGCTCATGAGAAGTGATATAAATCTCTCATTGAATAGATATTTGAGTCCATCTTTGACTCGTAATATACCTACTTGGTACATCATTAAGTCGTCTCAATCAAAATTTCATCTCGAATTGTGGCATCATAGATTAACAGAATGTGGATTATTTGATCTTACGCCAAAATTATGTTTTTATGAAACTCCTCCGTATCGTATAAATAGCAAAGTTTGAATAAACGATAATATATTACCTCATGGCGTATAAATTCTGTGAAAGATTTCGTATTTTCATCACGTCAGCCAGAACAGAATGAGTTTGGGTGGGGATTAATTCGTTTGGCAAAATCCACTATCCAAACTAATTGGACAACTTTTCAAGTGCCCTGAGTCTACTACAACGCGAAATATATATATATATATATATATATATATATATATATATACTTTCAAAATATTTTGGGTTATCGGCAAAAGGTGGGCAGAACTAATTTAAACGACTAATCGTCAGCAATTCTATATTTCGAAAGAATTCCGTTCTTCTTCAGGAATATTAAAAATATAGACAAGGTGTTAATTAATCAGTTACAATTTGTAGAACAAGGAAACCTACATCTGACATAAGTCAATAAACCAACAAAAACGACACAAAAGTCATCTAACAGTTATAAATATATTAAATATAAACGCAACAGTGCTCAACGACGTAAGATATATAAATGACATGTAAAACAAACTCCTAAAGCGAGGTTGAATCATAGAACATATAGTATGACACATCAACGTACAAGTTGATCTGTATTGACACAGAAAACAATCACAAGATGACCGATGGTCCTAGCCATTGGAAATTTGGCCAGGCTCACCCAACGATAACAGGTAGCTATAAACACAACTAAGGCTCTCAATATCTGTTCTTTTGTGGATGTTATTAGGAGTATTCTTGATATAGCACATCTCCAAGAAGGTTCTTTCTGTTTTTTTTTTGTAGTTAGATTCGATGGAAAGAATTTTTGGATCTTCAAAATCAAAGTTATGCTCTAAAGATGCATTATTGCAAGTGCGCATCTTTGTGGTTGCAATCTGGCATCACTTCTATGGATAGCTAACCTCCTTTTTAGACATTGGGTCGACTGAACGACGTAAATTTCTTCTAAAAAATGAACCGTCTTCTGTTCCGGCAATTGTTCGGAATCGGCGTTAAACTGTAGTAAAAAATGAAGATCTATATATGTTCTATAGATTACCACGATTGGCTCTTACGTAAATTGATACTTTTCACATTGTAATTTTTCACAGTTTTCCATATGAATTGCCTGAAGATGGTCTTGTGACCGAAATTGCAATAGCAATTTTATAAACAAAAGCAAACTTTTGTTGGTTGTGATAATAAATATAGTGAAAATATAATCATGTAGTTTTCAATATGTAATATATTCTTATATATATATATATATATATATATATATATATATATATATATATATATATATATATATATATATATATATATATATATATATATATATATATATATATATATATATATATATATATATATATATATATATATATATATATATATATATATATATATATATATATATATATATATATATATAGTATGTTATATAGTATATATACACTATGTGTATTATACTTATATACTATATATAACTACGTATCCATGTAAAAATTAGCAATATCACATAATACTATACAGATATGCATTTTTGCCTATTAGAAGCAAATCTGTTTGAAGGTTTTTTCAATAAGAAAATTATTTATTTAATTCACTTTCCGATTGGCAAAATGGACAGAAAAATCAACTTATTCGAATAAAGCTTACTTGGCTTTTAGCGGCATCCCCTATTAGCCTTTCGCTATCAGTGAACGCCACATAGCTAGGGGTGGTTCTATTACCCTGCTCGTTAGCGATAATTTCCACTTTTCCATGTTGCCACACACCGACACAGGAGTAGGTAGTACCCAAATCAATTCCAACGCCCGGTATTTTCGACATGGTATTAAAATATCTGGACTTTGATTGATAGTTTTTTAATAAATTTACGGAGCTTCTTTCACTAGCTGATATTCTGGATTAAGAATGAATTTTGCATCAACTAACTGTAAGCGCGAGACTGATAACCTCGATCTGTAATGTGGTTATATATAAATGCACTACTGACCAAAGTAGGACGGTCGAATTCATATATTTCGCTGTTGAAATGAAGCATAATCCTGAAATCGAAAAAGTGAGAGAGCTGTTGAAAACGATTCCATTATTTTTAAATCGATATAAATAAACTCGTCAAAAGGGTAGGAGTCCAAATTTCTTCTGGAACCAAAATGATGACATATATACTATATATATATATATATATATATATATATATATATATATATATATATATATTATTTTTAATGTTTTTAGCAACAACAGGCTATTTGAATGTAAAAAACTTTATTTTCGTTGTAATTAAGTTATTTTAGTATTCAGAGGAATATTTGGTATTCGCTTTTCATCATGAGGAAACCTCTGAAAAACTCATGGTAAGCCAGGTGATTGTAATGAGTGTGATTTATATATATATATATATATATATATATATATATATATATATATATATATATATATATATATATATATATATATTGATTGGTTTATGTGTGTGAAATTGATGATATATCATGAAAGAATGAGTTTTGAGATATGATGTTTGGTGATTGCTGTGTATTCATTTTACGAGTGTTATTTGTATGACTTATCAAATCGTTGTAAATAAAATTAAGATGTTTATGTCTGTTCTTTAATTTATTGTGTTTCCCAAATTTTTGTCTTTCTCATTTGCTAAAATATTTGTATTGTTTTAATCAAAATCTTGTTTTTGTATTTTTTGTCCTATATAGCATTTACTGCAATTATTGCAGGGTATATATTAAAACCAGTATCAGTTTTTTTCTGAGTTATTGTTTCACTCAGTATTACTATTGTTATTTGTGCAGTATGAGCTATTATTAAATCATAAGGTTTTTATAGTTTCGCAATGTTTGTGCTTAATCTTGGAATATATGGTAAGGGAATGTAATTATTTTCGTTGGATCTACTTTTTTTTTACTCCAAAGTATTAAATAATTGATTAACAAAGTCAAGAAAAATAAAATTTATAAATTATATAATACTTTGCAGTCATAAAAAAAGTAGATCCAACGAAAAAATTACATTCCCCTACCATATATTCCAAGATTTAGTACAAACATTACAAACATATTGAAAACTTATGATTTAATAATAGCTCATACTGCCCACAATCAAGTCAAAGAAATATATGTCAAGTTGAAGAGTAAAACAGTAACTCAGGAAATTCATACTGTTTATAATATTCCCTGCAGTAATTCCAGTAAATGATATATAACACAAACGTCGCAAAATCTTGAAGAAAGAATTAAAACACATAAATATGCAAAAACTCAAATAACAACCTCACATAAACATAAAATAACTGAAAAACACTATTTTGATTAGAACAATACGAATATTTTAGCATAATATGTTGAGACAAAAAGACAAAAAACAAAACATGTAGAGAAATTTTAGAAATATTACACATTTGTAAAAATTTGGAAAATTTGGAAATGAAAGAATAGACATAAAACATTATGTCTAATAAAACATCTTACATAATTCTATTCAAAACGATTTGATAAACCTTACAAATAACACTCATAAAATGAATGCACAGCTATCACCAAACATCATATCTCAAAACTCATTCTTTCATAATCTATCATCAATTTCACACATAAACCAATCAATATACATATTCTGGATAGGTATATAAAACTCAACTATGTGTAATTGTATATATATATATATATATATATATATATATATATATATATATATATATATATATATATATATATATATATATATATTGTTATATACTGAACTTGAATTCGCAATATTAGGAATTTTGCTTATCTTTTTTGCCTCCCAAAAACGCTTATATGCTCTTTCTTCCGTTATCTGTATTTATCCAGGTTGACGAATTACTTTTTGCTCAAACTTTATATGTGCGATTTTATAGCGGCATTATGCGATCTTCGAGATATATGATCTGTTGTAGATGGACCTCTTTTTTTATATATATATAATATATATATATATATATATATATATATATATATATATATATATATATATATATATATATATATATATATATATATATATATAGGTATATATGAATTACACTCATTAGAATCACTCAACGAAAATGGCTTACCATGAGTTTTTCAGAGGATTCCTCATGGTGAAGAATACTAAAACTTCCGAAGCGAATGCTAAGCCACAAAAATAAAAAATATTCCTCTAAATACTAAAAAAACAAAAAAGCCAATATGATTTTTTTCAAAAGGATAAGTTTGAAGTATTGATATCTATAGTAATTCATAAAATTCAATTATTCATTAGTTTTGACAAAGTCGTGATATACAATGAAAGGTCAACGAAAATAAAGTTTTTACCATTGAAAATATCCTGTTATTACTAAAAACATGCAATAAAAATAAACTATATATATACAATACAATATATATATATATAATATATATATATATATATATATATATATATATATATATATATATATATATATATATATATATATATATATATATATAAATCCTGTACATTTTCGCTCTAAATTAAATATTATTCTACATAATCACCTCGCTCATTAAATGATAATAGATATTTAGAAGTATTCATCCTAAAACTGTAGTAAGAATATAGTCGTAATATGTCTCTCTCATTAAGAGAATTTTCAACATTGAATGACTATGAATAGTTATTTCCTGAGTCACAAATAGCGAAAATTTGTTTGCTCGATTTCATGAATAGCGTGTCTGCTTGGGGAAATGTAATCAGTTTCCTAAGCAACAATATTGATAAATTCTGCCGACAGAAGAAACAATATTCTAGTCAGAGGATGTCGCTTGAAGAAGCGACATACATTGTAACACCAAAATAATTTGGGTGAGTGATATATTTACTTGTATTGTATTACTTCTCAGAACTCTCTAACAAATAGAAACATGTGTAGAGTTAAGTTGTATTTCTATAATTTCATAGTAAAACTTATGCCAAGGATATATTTCATTCTAATTTATTACTCAAATGTAAAGGTACACAAAGTGCTGAGCGAAACAGGAAGATCCTGTCAATTATTCATCTGCAAATTTGTTTATCAAGAAATCAGCCTTTCATATTTCTGAAATTCACTTTATCCTATCTTTTCATAATATATTTCGATTCAAAATAATTTCTAGCTTTTCTATGTTGAATAATATGATATAATAAGTATGAAGAATTCATATGACAAATGATTTTTTCAAAATTAAATTAGGTAAGTGGAATTTGAAAATTTGGAAGTGAGAAAACAAAATAGTGATCAAAAGAACCTTTGTCAATTAATACTCATCAGTTAGAATGAAATTAAATATTTGGAATATTTTGGTTTAGGCAAAAAAGCATTAAATATGGCAGGAAAAGGAAAAAAGAAAAAAGAGAATGGGAACGATAAGAAAGAGAAGAAAAAATCTACAAAACCAAAAAAAGGTGGAAGGAGAGGTCGTTCAAAGAGTGCTCGATTTACAGTAGATATTTTCACAGAAGCTGCCATGGAAAATGCCTATACTACTTGCCATAATGTCCAAGACTTGCTCAAATGCAGAGGATTCCCTTGGCAAGAAGCACAAAAGAAAAAGAAGAAGGGAAGAAAATAATATTAAGTAATCATTCACTAAATAATGTGAATTTCTCTCTATTGATTTTTCAATGAATAATGAGATGTCTTCGCAAAATATTTAGCATTTTTTAAAACATATTTCAATTTTTTATGAACTAGGTATTCAAAAATTCTACACTCAGATTATTGTATTAGATGCTTTTCACAAGTATATTCTAAAATATTCATAATTCATACTCGTAATATGTTACTGCACATATATTTATTGTATTTAGACATAATAACTTTTGAAACATCAGCCCTTGTCTAAACAACTAATGTGTAAGTGTATAAATAATTCAGTAAAGTAATTACAAGCATAATTCATATCATTGAAGTTAAAATCCTGAGAATTTAAAGGTATTTAAATTCTGAACTTTTATTTCCTGACCTCTTTTCATCATATTTTTTTTATTAGATCATACTTATTCTACAAGAAGTTCATTATCCCAGTTAGAATACATTCAGATGAAGTAAATTGGAAGTCCAAAGTTTTTCGGAGTAATAATTCATGAAGAAATTAATCATTTTCAATTTAAGATAAAGGTATATGGATTTGACGAAAGAAACGTCATGGAAAGTGGTGCAAATACTTCAGATATTGTTCTTCGAATTATTGAAGGATAATGTTGAATACCTTTCAATTAAAAATATTTTTTCATGAAACCTGATATGTGATTTAATAAGAAAAATTTGGCTCAAACAATAATTTCTGATTTATAATAATATAAAGTTGAAATAGATAAAATATGATAATATATTTTTGGTTAATGGTTTTATAACTGGATTGGAAATTATTGAATTATGTAGATCTAGTATGCACAAACCCTGATTTTTCGTTTTTAAAAATTTATTGCATATAGAGTCAAGTAGAGAGTGTTTTGGAAAGACCAGTAACAAGAAATATCTACCGTTGTACAGCAGTTAAATCCACGTTGATAGACAGGATATTGCTCGCGTTCCCTAACAAATATTTCTGGGGACAAACATATTTTTATATACAAGATGAAACATAACATTGAAGTTCAAAGAATTTTTATGATATTTCATTAGACATTAGATTCATAAATTTCAAGTATTCATTATAAATTTTGTGAAACCAAGCCAAGTATTTTTATTCAATATATTAAACAATGTTTCACAAGGAGATCAGCGAACATTCAATCAACTTTATTAAAAAACTTGTGTTATTTACGAAATCAGAAGTTAGCATTCAATTGAGAATTACAGGAGAGAACGTGAATGATATGATAATGGTATTATTTTTTAATGTCAAACAAATATAAATAGTATATAAAAAGTATTGAATACAAGTAAAACGTGTAGTACATATAACTGTAACTTTTGCTGCTATAGAAGTTTGAAGTACTTTTAAAACCTAGTTAACAATTGCTTACTAATTATAATTTCTCAAGTTGACCATTGCAAATTGTTTCAAGAAATTTTTCATAATCGTAATATTTTTCGATATCAAACTAATATAAATATTATATAAAAAGTATTAAATACAAGTAAAACGTGTAGTACATATAACTGTAACTTTTGCTGCTATAGAAGTTTGAAGTACTTTTAAAACCTAGTTAACAATTGCTTACTAATTATAATTTCTCAAGTTGACCATTGCAAATTGTTTCAAGAAATTTTTCATAATCGTAATATTTTTCGATATCAAACTAATATAAATATTATATAAAAAGTATTAAATACAAGTAAAACGTGTAGTACATATAACTGTAACTTTTGCTGCTATAGAAGTTTAAAGTACTTTTAAAACATAGTTAACAATTGCTTACTAATTATAATTTCTCAAGTTGACCATTGCAAATTGTTTCAAGAAATTTTTCATAATCGTTATATTTTTCAATATCAAACTAATATAAATAGTATATAAAAAGTATTAAATACAAGTAATACGTGTAGTACATATAACTGTAACTTTTGCTGCTATAGAAGTTTACGGTACTTTCAACACATAGTGAATAATTGCTTACTAATTATAATTTCTTAAGTTGACCATTGCAAATTGTTTCAAGAAATGTTTCATAACCGTTATATTTTTCAATATCAAACAAATATAAATAGTATATGAAAAGTGTTAAATAGAAGTAAAACGTGTAGTACATATAACTGTAACTTTTGGAGCTATAGAAGTTTACGGCACTTTTAAAACAAAGTGAATAATTGCTTACTAATTATAATTTCTTAGATTGACCATTTTAAATTGTTTTGAGAAATGTTTTATCAAAATTTTCAGTTTTCTAATTGAAATTTGGAAAAGATGTAAACGAAGTTATTAAAAAATGGGCTGGCGTTGTAAACAACAAAATTCAAATTTTTCTGTTTACAATTATAGATGCAACGTAAAACTAAATCAGATATCGAAAACTTTTTAAAATTGCTATAAGTATTGTACCAAATTTGCTTCATATTTTAACATATATTTTTTCATTGCACGTTAGGAAAAAATTCAAAAATAGAAAGAACAGCAGTGATATTTCTGACAATTGAAATGAAGTCAAGAGAGAATTTTTATTATTCTTCCGATCACAAACCGCATTATTTCAAAAATAATGTCAAGAAAAATCAATTAAAAGTCATGGAAAACAATTTCTAGAATATATTTTCTCAATTGTTTTCTTGTTTTAGATACCATCCATTCATGTATTATTTCATATTTTACATAAAACCCATTCATACAATATTTCTTATAACTTCACATATACTCGTAGTTTACATTTTTTTTTTTGCTTAAAATACATTAATACATTATTTTATTACATTCGATTCTAAATATTGAAATTTCCATCAATTTAATAATCAATCAAATTTCATAAACATAATTGAGTTAATTCAATGCAAGTAACATCCCAAAAATATTGACATATACCGAACAGACTTGGATGAATGTCTAAAAATAGGTATGTTAAATATAAAACCCGTAGGTAACTAGAGTTCATTATCACTACCAAATGAATATCTACAGTGTGACTATAAGCTCTGTTGAATCAACAGTTTTCTAGAAGTGTGTGCATACTTCTAATAAGAATTTTAACAGGTAGGTTTTGTAAAATCCTAAATCTGAATACAAAAAACTAGAGTGGTAGAAATTACTTGACTTAAGTGGTAAGTAGGTATAAATTCTGCAAATATACCTACCTACGCCTTGATACTTCTCGTAGCTCGCCCTCTTGCTAACCATCATTTTAACTGAGATGATGTTTTTTTAAAGATTTTAAAAACATTTTGGTAGTGTGTGTTATTGTTTCATTTTCACAATTTTCAAAAATTAGATTAGTATTCGACATCAATTTTGAAGTATCCTCGAATCAATAAGTTCTCAACAGAGATGATCTTTTGCATGTTCAATTTGCCAGTTTTTATCATTATTCTTGGTTTGATAATTTGTTTCAAATTGTATATAATGTTTTGTAATATTCAAAACAAAATTAAAAGGTTATTCTGAATGTATGAAGTTACTTCATCTATTGATGTATTTTTTTTACTCTTAGTAAAATACAAGTTCAAATCAAAACATTCCGATCTTACAAATAATACTGTTACCCAAGAAATATATTGAAAATCAATTATTTCTCGTTTGAATTTGAAATAAAAACTGACGAAATATGTCAAAGGAAGAGAAAAAAACACCCATTCAGAAAAAATCTCAAACGAAGCCTAAAAACTTGCGCACTTTCAGGGTTCATTTCGACCGAAAAATATTCTTCGGTTACTTTTTCAGCACTGATTTCAATATTGAAGCTATTTCGTGGAAACAGAGGATCCCATTCTGAAAAAAAAATAATCCTAAAAATAATTTAATACTGTGAAGATTCTACTAAAAATATCGAATACTTGAAGCAACTTTGTTTACATAAATCATTTGAAAAAATACTTTCTGATAATTATTTCTGTCCTTCAAGTGAAGGGTGTTTTTTTTAGAGGTATAGAACTATTAAATTGCAATAAAACAACGATGGATCATTCGATTGACAAGAATTTTTTTCTATTCGAAAGACAATCTTGTGGCATTACATTATAAATATGATTTCTGACATATGTCCGCCACGGCTGGCTTGGATGTAGTCCAATCTGGACGTCCAATTTTCGATGACTTTTTCCAACATTTGTGGTCGTATATCGGCAATAACACGGCGAATATTGTCTTCCAAATGGTCAAGCGTTTGTGGCTTATCCGCATAGACCAATGACTTTACATAGCCCCACAGAAAGTAGTCTAGCGGTGTTAAATCACAAGATCTTGGAGGCCAATTCACAGGTCCAAAACATGGAATTAGGCGGTCACCAAACGTGTCTTTCAATAAATCGATTGTGGCACGAGCTGTGTGACATGTTGCGCCGTCTTGTTGAAACCACAGCTCCTGGACATCATGGTTGTTCAATTCAGGAATGAAAAAGTTAGTAATCATGGCTCTATACCGATCACCATTGACTGTAACGTTCTGGCCATCATCGTTTTTGAAGAAGTACGAACCAATGATTCCACCATCTCATAAAGCGCACCAAACAGTAAGTTTTTCTGGATGTAACGGTGTTTTGACATACACTTGAGGATTATCTTCACTCCAAATGCGGCAGGTTTGTTTGTTGACGTAGCCATTCAACCAGAAGTGCGCTTCATCGCTAAACAAAATTCGCTTATGAAAATCGGGAACAACGGCAATCTCGTTTTGGGCCCATTCGACACTATTTGCAAGCGTTGTTCAGGCGTGAGTCTATTCGTGATGAATTGCCAAACCAAACTGAGAATAAATCACTTCTCAGCTGTTAAATCGGTCGCCATCTTCAACAGTAATGCCAACTTAAAGTTATATATCTCTAAAAAACACCCGTTATAAGATATATAGTTGATAAAAACACAAGAATTGTTAAGAGATTATTCTGAAACGCCAAATATAAGAGAAAACTTGACTGAAATGATTGTGAACATTGAATATGTGAGATTTAATTCTCGCTTACCTCTTGGTGAAACATAATTGATTAAAAATTCAAATTAAACTCTTGGCTCAATATTTCACAAATATATTGAAAACCTTATAAAATAATATTATACTGTTGAGTCTACATGTCAGCTCATTATCGAGATGATTGATAATCAGTCTATCAGAATAATAAAATAATAATACAATGTTGAGTCGACATGTTTCGAGTGGTGAGCTCATTATCAAGATTATTGATAGTCAGTTAATCAGTCTTGATAATGAGCTGACCGCTCGAAACATGTCAACTCAACGTTGTAATTTTATTATTCAATATATTTGTGAAACATAATGTCAAGAGTTTGATTCAAATTTTTATCTTTATTAAATATGAGTTCAATCTTGAACAAAGGTTTGAAATTTTTGGCAGATAAATAAATGCTGATTTTGTGTTTAGCGAAATATTTAAACAAGGTGATATAAAATGAAAGTTCATTATGTTTTCTTTGATTGAATTTGTTCGTCTTCAAACCAGAACCAAATGATCAACACCAATTTATTCATTTAATAGGGGTTTACTTTTAAATTGTAATTGAATATAATCTAAAATTCAAACACTTGAACTTTTGATTCACACTTTTATTGACAACATAGCATGACGCCTTTTGTCGTTACAAACGACTTCTTCAGGTGCTACTAGAATACTAATGCAGTATTGCAGTATTCTAGTAGCATCTGAAGAAGTCGTTTGTAACGACGAAACGCGTCATGCTAGGTTATCAATAAAAGTGTAAATCAAAAGTTCGAGTGTTTGAATTTCAGCTTATATTCAACCAATTTATTAATTAAGTTTGAATGCGTGTTATAAATTTACTGTCTTCAGTAGATGCCGCTTTCAATTGGATGTAGAGTCCCCGATAGTGACAAGCATGAATATGATGTCAATTATCTTCTTTTCGTGAAAGGAAATTTATACAGTGCAGGTGATGATGGAAGAGTCAAAGTGAGTAAAAATGTCATTCTCTTTATGCATAATCTAGGTAAATATCTACAATGAAAACCTGTTTTGAAGACACAAATTGTAGCTTCGACAAGATCTTTTTCATTGATTGACAGGTACTGATGTACAGAAACGCTTATTGCTCTGATTCAACTAAACTTCAACCTCTTCTCCGTTAATTCAATAATTATTCAATATGAATGAAGATTCAACATTTGGGGCACATATCGAAATGCATGTGGACTGTTTATTTCTAAATATTTATCAGCTATCAATCTAGTCTCTGCCCAAAATGTTCAGTCAATTACAGAAGACGTCAAGAGATTTTTTCAAATTGATGTTGAGTGTATATCACACATTCTTTAATTCTAGTTGTAGCACCTGATTTAAGATATCAGTCTCGAAAACTGATGTAAATATAGAAAAATTCAATTGAATATAAACTTAAATTCAAACACTTGAACTTATGATTTACACTTTATTGACTACATAGCATGACGCGTTTCGTCGTTACAAACGACTTCTTCAGATGCTTACGGAATATTAACAACATTTTGAAAAACACAGGTATAAATATCAGGGAATTTTGGGATTCTATGGTTTTGGTTTACCTAAGATATTCCATTCTGAAAAATAATTTCTATTACCTAAAAAGGTTTAACAAGGGTGAATTATTTAATTCTTCATCTGTTCATTGAGCAAATTTCCAGAATTTTTAAGCCGATTTATTTCCACTATTTCCCAATAATCTAATTGACTACTTCCCTCTATATTGTGTAAAATTTTGAAATTCGTATCAAAAGTATGGTTTTCTGTTAATAAATGGTTAGCATAATTCGAATTACTTTTATTATGGGCGAAGCTATATTTATGTCCCTGTATTCTAGTAGCGAAATTTCTACTAGTTTTACCTATATATATATATATATATATATATATATATATATATATATATATATATATATATATATATATATATATATATATATATATATATATATATATATATATATATATATATATATATATATATATATATATATATATATATATACCGGGACATGTTCCACAATTCAATTGGTAAACACCTGATTTGTCTTCTCTTTTAATTTTGTTTTTATTGTTCTTAATGTGTCTCGATAAATTATTGTTCGTTTTAAATGAAATAGTGAAATTATGTTTACTTAAAAAGGTTTGACTTTTTGACTGACGTTTCCAAAGTATGTTAAACTATTCTATTTACGATTTCTATCCGACTGATAAGGCTCGACGATTAGCTCTACTAATCGTAGAGCTTTCCGATAGAGTTTTTTGTCAAGCATTCTTGACACTAACCGCATTATTATTTATAACTATAAAATTATATTATATACATTAACTATTATATTATATACAGAATTAACCGCAATATGTTTAATGATATTCAGTTCTCTATTGAAATTTTCTTCTGATTGGTTAATCTGTGTATCATACTTTGAAACGCTGCCATTTTATGTAGATATGGGTGGCATGAGGAGTTATGGATTATGGTATCCGTATGCGAAAGCTTATGGAAAATAGAAAAAACAAATTTATTATTTAATCTTGTGATTGTCAAGTCTAAAAAATTTATGGATTTATCAGATTCTATTTCGGTTGTAAATTTTATATTAGGATGAACTGCATTATTATGATATTTATACCTGTGTTTTTCAAAATGTTGTTATGTTATGCAGTCAATAAAGTGTAAATCATAAGTTCAAGTGTTTGAATTTAAGTTTATATTCAATTATAATGAATTTACATCAAGTAAACGCCAACAATATTAAATATAGATAAATTCATTGTATTCTTTCGTTTTTCACAGGTTTGGGCAGCAGATCTTCACCTCCTTCATGAAATTCAAGCTCATTCTTCCTCCGTTTACTGTTTAACGGCTAGCGATGATACACTTTATTCTTGTTCGAATGACGGAACAGTAAAATCATGGACGTTAAACGATCTCAAAGAAAAGAAGACTATTCTGAGTGACAACGAGTTTGAATTCTGGAGGGTGGCTTGGAAAAATGGTTATTTGTATATTGGAGACAACCAAGGAAATGTATATAGCAGATTTTTACGTAACATATTTCAGATATTAGTATAGAAACGCGAATTATAAGCAATCAATCGGATTTCAATGATTGATATGTTATGACGAATCCTAACAAATATTTTTGTTTTGGGCAATAATAGCTTATTATTATTGAAATTTCATGGAATCACTTGATTAAAACTTCAAGAACAAATCAACTCAAGTCCCTTAGTTGAGGATTTGAGTAAATCGCCTATTAATTTCAGCACCGATTTATACTTTAATGAATAATTGATAATTAATGAATTCGCTACGGAATTTTCGTTTCAATATGCACTCGGTTTCTTCCAGAACATAAATGATGTTATTTTGTAGGTTCGTGTCTATAATAAAGAAACCTATTATGGCATTCTGACTATCGCTGAACCTGTTAAGGATATGGTACTGGATGGTCATATTCTCTTTACTGCTAATCGAGATATAATTGTGACAGATGTCAAACTGGAACGTAAGTAGTAAATCTGCTTGTTAAATAAGTTTCTGTATTAGATTTGTTTAATATTGATCTAAAACTTGAACCTACCTTCCTCCTTTTTTCCTGTGCTTCTCTTCCAGTGTTTTCGAAATATTCGCTGTCTAATTTTCCTTGAATTTACAATTCCAAACCTTCTTTGGTTATATAATAATCTTATATATATATATATATATATATATATATATATATATATATATATATATATATATATATTAAATCAATCTTAATTTGTTGTATTGAATTGATATTTGAAAAGAATTTGCAACATTTCAATATACCTTACACTGGTTAAATAAATATTTCTTAAGATCATATCGCATGAAATACTCGTAGTTCAAAATGCACCCATGTAAGTAAGGAGTATATCCGATTACAAATTCGTTAATTCCGCTCTTTCATTCTTCTAAATGATACATTGAGAAGATTATTAATCTGATAAGTAACATTTCTGGTTGTGAATATAATACCTTATATTTTTTTAAATTTTGAGTAGGTTGGTATGCGCATATCTCCCTCCTGGAGTTAGTAGTTGGGGTTCCACCAAATCACGAGTGACACAAGAATTGCATTATATCATTTACATCCAATCTGAAAGACTGAAGAGTGTAAATAGATATTCTGATCAAGCAAAGAATAAATCAATCTGGATTCAAGCTAACAGAGATCTTCAATCTCAATTTTTTTTTTGTAATCTTGGAATCAAAAGATCCTCAATAGAAATTTTAAATGAAATTATTTAGTATTAAATTAAATTAAACACGATTTCACGATTGCCTATATTTAACAACATCAAATAGTCAAGATGTTTTGAGCGTGAGCTCATCTTCAAGACTGAACTATATATCAGTATTAAGTTTATCAGCAGAAGTTTATCAGCAATAACTGTAAATCAGTTAAGTCTTGAAGACGAGCTCACGCTCGAAACATGTTGGCTATTAGATATTGTTGAATAATGGGTGATTTGTTGAGCGTAGTTTTTTTTAATCCAATAAAACACTCAATCAGCATCATATATTCAAAATTTTCATTGAAATTGATAACTTGGCCTTTGCAATTTACATTTTAAAGATAACTTCATGTAAATGTTGTCCGCGGCTCCGTATCAAATGGTCCATTCGGAAGGTTCAATTTTGCGTGATGTTTTCGAGTATTACGGCCTGTATCTCACGAATGACGAGTGTTATGTTATCCTGTAAGGCTTCAATCGTGTTCATCTTGTCCACATACACTAATGACTTCACATAACCCCACAAGAAATAATCCAGAGGCGTCAAATCGCATGATCTTGGCGGCCAATTCATAGGGCCATTTCGAGAGATAGGCTGCTCACCAAATTCATCCTTCAACATGTCCATTGTTTCAAGAGCTTTGTGGCATGTGGCAACGTCTTGATGAAACCACATGTCAACCAAGTTCAACTCGGCCAACTGGGGAAAAAAAAAGCTGGTATCATGGCTCGATATTGTTCGCCGTTGTGGTAACGTTTCTTCCACGGTCGTCTTTGAAGAAAAATGGAACTATTATGCCACCAGCCCATAAACCACACCAAACTGTTATTTTTTTCGGGATGCATCGGTAATTCTTGTATGGTATGTGGCTGTTCATCACTCCAGATGCGACAGTTTCGTTTATTTACATATCCGTTAAGCCAGAAATGAGCCTCATCGCTGAACACAATTTTTCGATAAAACAGCGGATTTTCATTAAGCTGTTCTAAGGCCCATTCTACAAAAATTAGACCTTATGGTAGGTCATTCGGCTTCAATTCTTGCGGAAGTTGAATTTTATAGGCTTTCAAACCCAAATCAACACGTAAAATTTTCCATGTGGTTGAGTAACACATGTCCAATTGCTGAGAACGGCGACGAATTGACATTTCACGATCTTCATTTACACTGTATGCTACGGCTGCAATATCTTCTTCAGTACGCACTGTACGCATGCGAGACAATGGTTTAATGTCCAACAAAGAGAACTTGGTGCGAAATTTGGTGATAACAGCACGAATTGTTGATTCACCAGGTCGATTATGACGATCGTAATATGATCGTAACAAACGATACACATTTTTCACAGAGCACGAATTTTGATAGTAAATTTCAACAATTTGCAATCTTTGCTCATTTGTAAGTCTTTCATGATGAAATGGCAGAGTATTCTGAAAACTTTTCACTATGACAGATGACGTTTGGATGCCATTATCAACCAGTGCCGCCAACCTGAAAAACTTAACTCTTAAAAAATCACCCGTTATAATCGTAAAACATTAAGCCAAGTGTTCAATTTAATTTAATATAAATTCATCTTTCTCCAAGAGTTGAGCAAGATTTAAATCTCAGTCATTAAAATTATTTAGTTTCACTGTCTATATTGCACATAAATCAGGTGAATTTATATACATCTCTGAAATTTTTGATCTAGCTAGTGTTATCACTAACATTTCATAGGGTAGTACGTTATAAATTTTAATACAATTTGACAATATAATACATATTATTATTAAATTTCAAATCCATAATTATTAACTTATACAATAAGTCGAAATCCCTAACAAATAGTTATATTAATTTGGTCACAACTCCCATGTGAAAGCTATTGGCCTACGTTAACGTTAATATATAATGAGTTTATATTCATAGTTGAACTAAGTGAAACTTCAGATTGATAATTTTATTCATTGCAGAAACATCTTCAGAATTTTGAGAATTAATTTTATGATAAACTTTTTTTTTTGTTCCAGACAAAAATTTACAGAGTATCAACAGAAAGAATATCGAAGGCAGGGCACCAATAACCTTAGCTTCAAATAAGCTGTGTTTCACCGATAGGGAAGGTCGAGATATAGTCGTACATGAGAAAGGTGACGCCGAGCACTGGGTCGAAGTGACTCAAGCAAAGGTTAGATGAGAATGAAGGTGATGTGAGAGTATGAAAACATATTGACATACATTGTTATAATAATGAGATCTTTTATGGAGAAAAGACCTTTTCTGTTGATACGTGAATTTTAAATCTTTTTATATCATTATAAGTACTTAAAATGTCCGTATTTAGATATTAGTAAATGTTAGATTGGATCAGATGGATTAGACTTCTCGAAATATTATTCGAATATTTTCGAAACGTGATTCTCAGAGAAACACACCTCAAGAATTCATTTTTTCAAATGAAGATTAGAAATTTAGAAAATGTAAATATTCTGTTATTTTATTTCACGTTTCTTTTACTTAAAATTTTTATTTCACGCCCTTCGAAGGTATTTACGTAAAATTCAAATTGTCATTCAAATTTCGGCTGCAAATACATATTTCAATTATGGTATGTCGTCTTTTAATGCGATAATAAGATGTATGAATACGAATATCTGACAGCCAGAAAAATAATCAAATATAGGTTTATATTTTTCATAGGAGTTTTTGTGTCTACTCTAAAAACAATTTAATATGCCAATTCACACTGTGAATCTGGCAAAATTCATTTCTTGTTTACGTTTTACTACAGAAACTAGAAAATGAATGATTTCAAATATATTATCTACATAAATTGAAAAAAAACCTGTATAATCAATTTTTTTCTATCAACAAAACAGTAAAAACATTCATTTCAAAGTTTTGATGAAGCTACTTCAACAGTCGAGAAACGTCGATTAGAAATGAAAAACTATTTGAGATTTTAACGTCTGTTGCTGTTTAATTCGTTTTCAGTTAGAATATGAACAGACACGAAAAATGCAGAAAAATATATATTAGATTCATGAAATATCAAGAAACACACCCTCGATAGTAAGTCAATACTGAAATAGCTCAGTTAGATGTCTACACTACTAGTCAACGGAAAAACAACCCATCACTTTCCTCGTGAATATTTAGTGCATTTAGAAACATATCAAAGTTTTTGGAAATATCATACAGCGGTGTTTCGTCCTATTATGGGAATCATCAGTGGCATGCATCATAGACAATCGAATTTCGATTCAATTGTCTTCAAAGAAGGCCTTCATAATCTAGACATATTTAGTGAACTACTAACGTGAGATCCCTATATCGAAGAAATTGTAGTTTCGTCAAAACTTTCATATTTTAAGGGAATATTTTTTACAATTTTACAAGTTTATTTGTAGTTAGGAAACTTTTCATTCAGTTTATGATAAAACAGTTAACTAGGGGATTATCTTCCTCCTCAGGGTGCTCATGAACTCATAATCAACGCTCTAACAGGAACTAGCTGGGATAATCAAATCAACCTCTTCAGTGGTGGATGGGATAAAATAGTTAAACAGTGGATAATTGAAAACAACTCAATTAGAAACGTCACCAATTGTAATGTTGAAATAGTGGTAAATGCTTTAACCGTGGGAGAAAAGGGACACATATATGCTGCAGGAGAAGATGGCCATATTGTACGATTAGATTGTAATTAGTTGTTATTATTACATTGTAATTAAATATTAATA
The DNA here is from genome assembly GCA_030704895.1 of Henosepilachna vigintioctopunctata. NCBI lineage: Eukaryota > Metazoa > Arthropoda > Insecta > Coleoptera > Coccinellidae > Henosepilachna > Henosepilachna vigintioctopunctata. The sequence goes on from JARQZJ010000093.1 coordinate 1,540,659, forward strand.
CTGATTTACTATTACAAATTATTACCGCTTTTTGAAGTTTTTATTTTTAATATGATCTAATTACATATGTAATATAATAATTAGATTATTATATTTCAATTTACTCTTTAAAATATCTCATGATAGAAATTACCTAGATAAAGGATCTAGATGAAAAATCATTTGAAAACCTTTATGGAATATTGGTCTTCATAAAGATTGAGTTTCTTTTATCATTTTCTCTTAGTTCTCAATTTCACATACTAAGCATCAAGCATTGAAAAGTATTAAATTTTCAAAACGACAATTCAAATATTTCTTTCAAGTATAACTGATGAAGAAAGGACTAAATTACTCGTCCGTTCAATCTCCTACAGATATTTCGTAGTCATTTCAAAAATTGGAGTGTATGTGAAAACAATGGTTGAAATGTGTTGAAAGAAGTGTGTTAGCAGACTACTTTACAGACGTAGAAATTTCATTATGAACTCATTTTCTTATATGGTTGTGCCTTATTCACATAAACCATTGATTTCCAAAGTGGTTTCGGTGGACTAGGCGTGACAAGACAAAAAAAGAGGTTCAAAATTGGTCGTTTATTTGGTTTCGATAGTGAAGAACTAAAATGTTGTCTTGGCTTAACTTCATCTATCGATGATGGCAGAAAATGAAGGGTGTTTTTTTAAGAGGTATAGAACTTAAAATTGCAATAAAACAACGATGGATCATTCGATTGACAAGAATTTTTTTGAAAAATAATCTTGTGGCATTACATTTTAAATATGATTTCTGGCATATGACTGCCACGGCTGGCTCGTATGTATTCCAATCTGAACTTTCAATTTTCGATGACTTTTTCCAAAATTTGGGGCCATATATCGGCAATAACACGGCGAATATTGTCTTGCAAATGGTCAAGCGTTTTTGCTTATCCGCATAGACCAATGACTTTACATAGCCCCACAGAAAGTAGTCTAGCGGTGTTAAATCACAAAATTTCGGAGGCTAATTCACAGGTCCAAAACGTGAAATTAGGCGGTCACCAAACGTGTCTTTCAATAAATCGATTGTAGCACGAGCTGTGTGACATGTTGCGCCGTCTTGTTGAAACCACAGCTCCTGGACATCATGGTTGTTCAATTCAGGAATGAAAAAGTTAGTACTCATGGCTCTATACCGATCACCATTGACTCTAACGCTCTGGCCATCATCGTTTTTGAATAAGTACGGACCAATGATTCCACCAGCCCATAAAGCGCACCAAACAGTCAATTTTTCTGGATGTAACGGTGTTTTGACATACACTTGAAGATTATATTCACTCCAAATGCGGCAGTTTTGTTTGTTGACGTAGCCATTCAACCAGAAGTGCTACGTCGATAAAATGGACATAGTGCGCGATATTTATTCCGCACAGAACCATTATTTTCGAGATAAAATTGCACTATTTAAAAGCGTTGTTGAGGCGTCAGTCTATTCATGATGAATTGCCAAACCTAACTGAGAATAAATCACTTATCAGCTGTTAAATCGGTCGCCATTATCAACAGTAATGCCAACTTGAAGTTCCCTACCCCAAAAAAAAACACCAGTTATTACAAGTAACTCAGCGACTGTTACTTCTAAAAACTTGCAATCCATATTCAGTACTGATTGTTTTTTGGCATCCATTCACAGCGCAATCAATTAACTGTTTATGTAAGTAATCAAATCTCACTTTGTTCGAAAACTGTTAATTTGGAACTCAATTTTCATAATTGAACCTGATCTTCACATTTTTCATTGCGTTTTGGAAATATGGTAGAAATGTAGTTGGAGAAGATCCACCGAAAACACCAGCAAAACATTTTGAAGTCTACGAGAGAAAAGTTTGGAAACCTCTGATATTTCAAATGTCCGTTATTTGTTATAGATTTTTTTTCATATATTTATTTATTTATTTTATTGTAGATCCTGAATTTCATAAATTAACGTTTGATTGAAAGGTAAGATGATCTTAATGTCATTTCAATTCACATCATTTCATCGATTTTTAGTTTCACTCGTTCGATTCACCATCAGTATCATTCATTCGATTGGCTAATCGTCATCATTTTTACTTATTTTCAAGAATTTCTACTTATTTTGATGAATCTTAAGGAAGTATTGTAAATAAAATTACATAATGAATTGGGTTATTATTATTATTATTTACAAATGCATAAAATGAATATATCTTCGTTAATTCACAGTTTTTCATCTGGTTTTAATCCTACCAATTCTTCTGATTTTCTCCAAATTTCCGCAACAAACTGTTGGTCGCTTAGTATATCCGGCTTTCTGAATGGTTTACATCTGAAATAGAGTTCTCCATTTTCCTCCTCAAGTTCTTCACTTATGGCTAGATGAAATGTTGTCTGAGCAGCCTCTATCGGCTCCTATATAATAGATAAAACACGAATTTTATAAAAAGTTGAAAATCAAAAGTTACAATTAAAATCTTGATATCTTAATCCCATTTAATAGGAAGTTAGTATACTATTCAGAAACTCTCAAGTTTTCTGTTGAAGAAAAAGGAGTAGATTGATCGAGCAAGCTTCTCAGGATGAATACTTATATCTGATGTCACCTTCTTAAATTTTAAGAAACTATATGACAGAATTACTGAATTGAAAAACTGAAAAGAAAGAAATACAACTCCATTATTATTACGTTTTTTTTTAATTCAACCATTCTTAGTGTTATATTCTTAGTGTATTGTAAAATTGAAAACAAATGGATGAATTGCACAAAATTCTTCAATAGATTCGATATAACTGACACGGAAGTTTTGCTTATCTTTTGGTGAAACGTTATGTTAAAAACAATAAATTAAAAATTAACAAACTTGACTTAAGTTTCACGAAATATATCAAAAACTCTACATATGTTTCGGGTGGTTATCCCATTATCAAGAGTATACAATATTATCTTGGATCCCAGGAAGACCGAAATAGTACACTCAGGTAGTAAGGGCAAAAGATTAGTTACCCATGAAGTCTTGGAAATTTCAATAGCCAAAAAGAAGAATTTACCTATTTGCAATGGCCAGGTGGATTTTTCGTGACACCAGTGTTAAATTCTATGGTTTAGGGTATATACGTGAAAGCCGTACATTCTGAAATTAAGTAATATTGTATACTCTTGATAATGGGTTAACCACCCGAAACATATGTAGAGTTTTAATATACTGTGAAACTTGAGTCAAGTGAGTTAATTTTCAATTTATTGTTTTTAACATTCGATATATGTTTCGGGCTGAAAACCCCTTTTCAATAGTTCAACACAATCTGTACCCTGTACCAGTTGTAATAAATCTAACATAAAAAGTGCTATTAAACTGCTGATAATGCGCTAGTCACAAAGAGCATAAGTCAAATGTATTGGAAAACTTTGTGTGATGTTGCCAAATGTTTTTGATGCAACGTTTTCAATGTTCCAAAATGTTCCACCAACTGTTGTCGTGTTGGGATTTATCAATATTATAGTGTCAAGAGTAGACTTTATGCTGTAAGAGCTGACTTGTGAAATTCTGAAATTTCAACTTCAATTACACTGGGAAACAATCTGTAACATAATTTCTATTAACTTTGATTTTTAGGCTATTTTAGAGGAAAATTGATATGCTGATTCCAAAACATTGATCAGTTTTTTTTATCACGTCAAGTTTTTTTTTAACTTGTTGGGCCTATTATACTGGAGTGTTTGAGAATGTGGACAAAAGGAACACGTTGTACATTTCCGTTTGGTATACCAATGATTTGGCGAGAACCCAAAGACCACTCCAATGATTGTAACTTTTGTATAGTAAAAACTGCAGGATATAACAAAAAAACAATTAAAAATAGATTATCGTTTATTGTTTAAAAACAACAAAATTTTAACAGTGTATGCAGTTTACATCCAGGAATGTCTGAACTTTGTATCTCAAGAGAAACACCTTTTTGAAAGTTACTCAAGCCAAAGCAGTTATGAAAGTAGAGAGACACAATATATTTATCCTATACATCACCTTACTATGACAGAGAAAAGCTGCCACTATTCCTTCTTGAGGATTTTCAATAAACTGCCTAATTCCATCACAAGGGAAAGAAGTATCAGAAAGTACAGAAAAGGAATATACGAATTTTTACTTAAGTTAGAGCCATATGATTTGGGTGAATTTTATACTGATTAAATTGTAAATTTTTTTTTGACACTATTTCCTTTTTACTATTTGTAGTAACTAGAAATAAAGATCTGTTCTATTCTATCCTAGTTTACCGTCAGCTATACGCCCTGTGTCGCATTCAGCTGAAATTCCAGTGCCAGTTTTTTAAGAATTAACCCCTTTAGAAATACAAAAAGATGAGTTTAGCGACGATCGAAGTGATCCCAGCGACAAAGACTTTAAATTTGACGATGATTCTGTTCGTAAAGGATTTAATCAGCATGAGTTGAATGACTTGGTACGACATTTGGGAATATCCAAAAAAGCGTCAGAACTTTTAGCATCAATACTGCACGAAAAAAACATGTTAGAAGAAGGAGCTTAAGTCACCTTCGATCGAGAGGAAGTGCATTTCTACAATTCTTTCGGAGTGCTGATAGATTTGTGCATTGCCATAGCATAGCTGGTTTAATGAAAGAATCGAGAGTTTTAGACTATAACGCAACTGAATGGCGATTGTTTACAGATAACTCAAAATGTAGCTTCAAGTGTGTTCTCCTCCACAATGGAAATTTATATGGTTCAGTCCCAATAGGGCACTCAGTTTCTTTGCATGAATAATACGAAGACATAAAGAAGGTCATTGACTTGTTGCAATATAACTTACACCAATGGATTATCTGTGTTCTTAAAATGATTTGTTTCCTTCTTGGCCAGCAACGCGGATATACTAATTTTACCTGTTTTCTATGTATGTGGGACAAGCAGAGCTCGTGAGAAGCATTCGGTGCAGTCAAAGTGGCCGCCAAGACCTGACCTGAAACTTGGTGATCTAAACATTCTCAATCAGCCACTTGTCGACAGAAAAAACATAATATTTCCGCCTTTGCATATAAAACTTGGTTTCATGAAGCAAGTTGTTGAAGCTTTGTCAACTGAAGGGGACTGTTTTATCATTTCGGCATTCCCTAGCCTGACACATGAGAAGATAAAGGCTGTTGTCTTTGATATGCAACAGATTCGTTAAAGATGGACGTTTCATTGAAACAATGTCCGAACTTGAAAAGAATGCTTGGTTGGCATTCAAAAGTATTGTCAAGGACTTTCTTGAAACACACGAGAAAGCTCTTAGAAAAGTTTGAAAAGCTTGGCTGTAACACGAGTATCAAACTGCATTTCTTACATAGCGATCTTGCTAAATCTCCAGAAAATCTTGGTGCTGTTAGTGATGAACAGAGTAAGTGATTCCACCAAGATTTTAAGGTCATGGGGGCAAGGTATCGAGGTAGAAGGGATGTCAGTATGATGGCTGACTACTGTTGGAGCATCAAGCGAGAATGTCCACAGGTAAAGAAAGGGTATCCTGTAGTTTAAAACTTTGACGTGATAGGGAAAACTTGATAACATTTTTGAATTCAGAGACCAAAATTTAATCAAAAACAAGTCACAGACCTAAAGCAACAAAATTGCTGTTCCCTAGTGTTATCATCATTTGTTTGGACGGTTCTGTGTATATGAACTTTGCATTGAAAGATGAGCACATTTTAAGAACCTGCTGACATATACAATATACAGTACTGATAGATTTGTATAATGGTTTCTTTGTCAGTTTTCAGTTTACACTCTGATAACGGTTAAGGTCCCTCATCTATTGTATTTTGTTGAATTTTGTCAGTAGATTTAATTTAATAAAATATGTTTACACGTTTTGGTTTGTCCTTTCTATTGTTATTACTACCATATCTCTCAAATTTTGTCAGGATGTACTCTGATAAATTGGAGCTTGTGGTTGCACACTGTGTTCGTATTACACAAGCGCTATGTCATTACACTTGTTCATTGTACCTCTAATGTTTTCCAACCTTTTTGGGACATCCTCCACCTTTTCTTATATCCCCCAAAAAAATGTGAAAAAGTTCAACTTAGGAAGTGCAATGAGGTTCGACTGGTGTCTAGTCGATTTTTGAATTACCCCCTTAATCATCAAATTGTACCCCTGTGGGGCGGGGGCCCATGTTGGAAAACACTGCTCTAGATCTTAGTAGGTAGCTTGTGCTCCTTTAGCAGCTCTGATTGGGAAGATCTTCATTTTCTCAACTAGATCATAGATCACAGAGTTAGAGCTGGTCATGTGAGGTGCAGTATAATATATAAAAGACAATGAACCGAATTTCTAATGAAGATTGAATTGCAATTTCACAAAATTGGCCTTTGTCAAATAATCTTAATATCGCAAATATGAAGTGTTAGCCTACGGTTACAAAATAACGTTTAGTGCGATTCCACCAAACTCGTGTATACGTCAGAAAATGTTCACGTAATTTTCCGTTTATTTTCAATAAAGAGAATGCTCAAACATTCAACGAATACTCGGAATTCATAGCATTACTTACTTTCACGAAAGGGGTTGATAAGGCACGCAAGAACATCTTCGACCAGCTGTCGCCCTCTAATGACGTGTATGGTAGAAAAATTTGTGTATATGCTATCCCAGGATCAGCACAATTCACTTTTATTTCTAGTTTATTCATTTTCTTTGCAAACTCTTGAGCAGCCAAAATGTTGCAAAGTTTTGAATTGGGGTATATGGTGGACATCATTTCTTTTGACTCAAATTCTGTCATGTTTAGGTTTTGTAGGGTCAGTTCATGTTTATAGGCCAACGCCGATGTCAGAAATACTACCCTTCCTTTGGAGGCTTTCAAGGGTTCTGAAAAGGAGGATTGGAAATCACAATAATAATAATATAATAACTGATAATGTAATAATAACTGATTATATTATCAATACAAAAGTTTTCATGTGGCAATATACATAGTTTCTGCTCTGATTCCAAACTTATACCTTTTAGCAACTGGGTAATAAAATATCACTTTTCACAATACTAGTTCTGCATAGGATTTGTTATAACGGGTGTTTTTTTTAGAGGTATAGAACTTTAAGTCGGCATTATTGTTGAAGATGGCGACCGATTTAACAGCTGAGAAGTGATTTATTCTCAGTTTGGTTGGCAATTCATCATGAATAGACTCACGCCTGAACAACGCTTGCAAATAGTGAAATTTTATTTCGAAAATAATGGTTCTGCGCGGAATACGTATCGCGCACTACGTCCATTTTATCGTCGACAAAATCCTCCATCAGAGCAGTTAATTCGATTAACCATCGAACCTTTTCGCACCACGTTTACTCTAAATGATAACTCGCATCCCCAGAGACGCCGTACGGTGCTTACAGAAGAAGCTATTGCTACTGTAGAGCGTAGCATTGAGGAAGACTCGATTGAGTCCATCCGTCATCGATACAGGAATTGGAACTGTGTAAGATTTTGCGGAAGGATCTTGGTTTGCGTGCTTACAAAATCCAACTCGTGCAAGAATTGGAGCCAAACGATCATCATGCAAGGCGTAGATTCGTCGATTGGGCCCAAAACGAGATTGCCGTTGTTCCCGCGTTTCATAAGCGAATTTTGTTTAGTGATGAAGCACACTTCTGGTTGAATGGTTATGTCAACAAACAAAACTGCCGAATTTGGAGTGAAGATAATCCTTAAGTGTATGTCAAAACACTGTTACATTCAGAAAAACTGACTGTTTGGTGCGCTTTATGGGCTGGTGGAATCATTGGTCCGTATATCTTCAAAAGTTACAGTCAATTGTGATCGGTATAGAGCCATGAATTCTAACTTTTTATTGGCCTCTAAGATCTTGTGATTTAACACAGCTAGACTACTTTCTGTGGGGCTATGTAAAATCATTGGTCTATGCGGATAAGCCATAAACGCTTGATCATTTGGAAGACAATATTCGCCGTGTTATTGCCGATAGACGCCACAAATGTTGGAAAAAGTCATCGAAAATTGGACATCCAGATTGGACTACATCCGAACCTGCCGTGGCGGTCATATGCCAGAAATCATATTTAAAATTTAATGCCGCCATAAGATTATCTTTCGAATAAAAAAAATTATTATCAATGGAATAATCCATCGTTGTTTTATTGCAATTTGAAGTTCTATACCTCTAAAAAAAACACCCTTCATTTAGCTTGTAGCACATCAAAGTCTCTTTATGTTTTCCAGATCTAAAACTGATTTTTAACTTCCATTTCCCTTGACAATAATTAATAGTTCCCCCTTTCATGTAGCTGTTTTTTTTGTTGTCTTTTCTGAATCTAATAATCCAAAAATTTTTCTTTCATAGTTTTGATTTTTGATTATGAATTTGAATCAAATCTTTCTGCAATTAGTTTGATTTCGTGTCTGCTTCCTTACAACTGGCAGCTAAAGTGTGACTTGGGGGGACTTTGCCTCTCTCGAAATGGAAACTTACAATTATATTCGTTAAGTGAGAGGAATAAATTTTTCACCCGAATTAATAGCATCTAGTAAGTTCTACCAAATGTATTTTCTTGATATACCAAATACATCCTCATTATGAATAATGAATACTCGTATTACTGTAACTTTGACTAATGAATATTCACTACTGAACTCCGAGAGAGATCTTTCTGTTCATTTATTTCTTCATTGACAAGTTGACAATTTTTAAAATTTCCGGTAGGAAAATTGTAGATTTCGTTCATGAAAGAGAAGCCAAGCAAGTAATCTCTTGAGTGATATGATCGGAAAATAAATGAACCTACTCTAATGATTTCCAAGAACCTGATCATAAAAATTCCATTTTATACCCCCAGTCACAGAATTAAGTCCATACTAAATAATAATTCAACAATACTTAGTCTCCTGACTGTTTTTAGAAAAATGTTGCTATGCTTTAGAGATTATTATAAAAACAATGAAGAGCAGTTTTTTTGCTGCAATAGAATTTCACTTTTTTGGTGGTGATCTAGAAAAGTCTAATTCTATCCTTGGAAAACTCAAGTTCGAACCCGATTTGAAACCAAATTCTGTACCCTTCAAAACGTATAGAGGGCAAAATGAGGAAATAACTCACCAAGTAGAAGATGTGTTAACAGAAAAGCCCCAAAATAATTTGTCTGCATCAAAGCATTCAATCCGTCTTCACTGATTTTTTGACTAGTTACAAGTGCTCCAGCATTGTTGATCAGAATGTCAATCTTGGGTTCGGTATTCTTTATTTCTTCAGCAAAGGCTCTGACGGACTTGAGAGAACATAAATTCAAACGTTTTGAGGTTATGTTCGGATTGTCAGTTAACTCTTTTATTTTATTAACTTCCTTTTCAGCATTGCTTCTACATGCAATAATGACTTTACAACCTCTCATTGCGAGGAGGAGTGAAGTGGCGAATCCTATCCCTAAAAATAATATCGAAAAATCGAAAATCTGACTAATATAATTTAAACATCGTTATACTCCATATTGAAATACCACAATTACTTTAATTCATATTGAAATGTGCGATTCATTCACTGAACAATTTATTCATTTATAGGTATTTTATTTGTTCTATATAAAATATAACCCCTTAAAAACAATAAATTAAAATTAACACACTTGACTTAAGTTTCACTGAATATATTAAAAAACTCTACATTTGTTTCGGGTGGTTAACCCATTATCAGGAATATACAATGTTAATAATAATAATAATAATAAGACATTTATTCTCAACAGATGTACATCCAATTACAAAGAGAAAATTACAAAAAAAAATTACAATTTACAAAAAATTGCAAAATTGTACACAAATAATAATAAATAAGAAAAGAAATTAACAAGAAAAAAAAACAAAAATAGGGAATATAAGCTAATATATACAACGAAAAAATTAATTCAAAATAAATTGAAATAGTATTGAACAATAACCAGATAACTAAAAACAAAAATGAAATATTGTCTATTATAAAGTTACGTATGGTCAGCAGAAAATGACCATTTAGTAACGAAATATGTTTGATAAATAAAAATAAAATTAAAATCGATTGCGTTAGTATTATCTAGTAAACAAATAAAATAACTGAAATTAAAATAATATTTAAAATAATATTTATAACTAAGACATATGTGGACAACAGAAGTTCAGGAAAATATCACGACATCCCAATGCGCTGTTCTGAGTGGCATGCCAAGATAACTGCTAGCCGATCAAAATAGATATCACATCGACCGCAACAAACATCATAAAGATTACATATAAAATTGATTATTCCGCCTCAGACCAGGCCTTGGTACGCGAATATTTACTTTGCTGAGAAGAAATGGTGAGTCAATCGAATTGTGCAAAATTTTGAAGAGAAATGTTAGGCCGAACCGTTCACGCCTCAACTTCAATAATTCAATTCACAAATTATCAGTTAGGATAGAATGGTCGAAGCCTCTAGAAGGATATTGCCCATAACATCTGAAGTACATATACTTCAAACATTTCCTCTGAACTGCCTCCAAGTCGACAATAGAATTAATGTACACAGGAGACCAAATATTATAGACGCATATTCCAGTTTACTGCGAATAAAGGAGTAGTAAAGCGTTTTCATTGTGTCAAGATTAACAAAGTTGCCCCAATTTCTAACCAAATAACCCAGCATCCTAGAAGCAGAAGCCGTAATGCAAGTTATATGTTTAGAGAAGGACAGCTTACAGTCGAAAAGTACCCCCAGGTCCTTAAACTCAACACATCTATCTAGAATTTGACCTTCCAATGTATAACTATGGTGAATTGGAAACAATTTTCGAGAAAATGATACAATTTTACATTTACTGATATTCAGTTTCAGCCCATTGCTGTTACACCACAAATTAACAGCGTCAAGGGAAGACTGTAATCTGACACAATCATGACGATCGTTAATAGCAGCAAACATTTTCAAATCATCTGCAAAAAGCAGATGCATGCAGTTATGTTGTGAAGAAAGATCGTTTATATATATAATAAACAACAATTGACCCAAGTTGGACCCCTGTGGCACACCAAACGAGGCAGAATATAGTGCAGATTCATTACCACCATGTTCAACATATTGAAAACGATCCGAAAAATATGACTGCATCAAATTTAACAACTGTGATGAAAAACCTATAGCCTTCAATTTTGACCACAGTATATTATGATCGATCTGGTCGAAGGCCTTCTGGATATCTGTGTAAATAACATCCATCTGGCCAAGGTCATTTAAAAATTCTGACAAGAAATGAGTAATGCATGCCAAATTAGTAACAGTTGATCGATTCTTCATAAACCCATGCTGGTGTGGTGAGACAAGTGTGCGGACTGAACAGGTGATTTATTTATTTATTTGAATTAACGAATATCTTATTTATTTATTTATTTATTTATTTATTAACGTGTCTCGACTACTTGGTCATTGACACATGGTACAATTTTTACAGTTTAATGTAATAACAGTGTTAATGCTACATATACTTAAATATAATTAACAATTTAATTGTAGTGAAATTGGACTGTATTATCTCTAGATGTGTAAACTACACAAGGTTGTATAATCCACATTTTCGATAAATTTTAATGTAACTTCAATTTGGGCCGTTGTGCTCAGAATGTCTTTGATATTGTGTTTTAGTCCTAGTTGGTTACGAACTGCCTCATTTTTTGGACACCAGATGAGTATATGTTCAACTGTAAGGGGGATATTATCACAGTATTTGCACTTGGGTTGTTCGCCTGATGTCATCAAATAACTGTGGGTCAGTTTCGTATGACCTATTCTTAGTCTCCTAGCTACTATTTTGTCTTGTCTATTCAGGGCTAATCTTGTTTCTTTTTGAATTTTAGGTTGAATTTTGTGCAGCTTGCTGGTATCATTTTCCCATTGAATTTGCCATTCTTTAATGATTCTATTTTTATTGAATGAATTAGATCTGTATGAACCATAACGTTTGTAACATCAAGATCTGAGGATTTTGCAAGCTTCGCGGATTGGTCCGCTGCTTATTCCCTGGGATACCCACATGAGATGGAATCCATATGATGGTAGTAGAGATGTTCCTGTTGTTTTTCAGATCGTGGTATTTTTCTTAAGGGCAATGGAATTAGTACCTTGGAGGTTAAATATGGGGATAACGCTATATCATCATCCCAATCAACAAAGTTTCTTGGAATATATGTAGACAGAAATTTAAGATGGACATCACACATTGAGGTCTTATGTAAAAAATTGAGTAACTCATTTTTTGAGATCTCTAGAATCAATCGTACCTATTCTGATGTGGGGCAGCTCTACATAAATAAATAGGGTGTTTATTACACAGAAGCCAATACTTCGATTAATATTCAATATTCATCAGCGAACATCTTGTAAACCTATCTTTATTAATAATTACATACTCACCTTACCGTGTTTATATATTTATAGATGTTTGTTATATGTTAAAGAAAATGAAGATAGGTTTATTAAATTGAATAGTAATCATGAGTATTCAACAAGAAACAGGGATGTGCTTCTTATTCCTATGCATAAAACTTGAAAGAACTTGAAGACTTTGAAAGTATCCCTGAATAAAAAGTCCAATAGTGTATCGCCAGATCTTGCTAGGCAATTAACATCACTTTTTTTGAGATTAGACTCTGAGGAAAAGTTTGAAGCAATAAATTGATTTTTTCAGTAGCTATATGACATGTTGCACCAATTTGTTGGAACCATTCCGTCATATCAATATTTTCAATCTCTGGCAATGAAAATTGTTTTTAAAACAACACTTAAATATTGTCTTACTCATGCGAACTGCAATATTATTAATCATTTCGTGGTTACAAACGTTATCAAATTGACTGAATATGAGTTACTTAGCAATATGAAATGATTTAAGGAATCGATAATATTGTAAACGTTACTCACATATTCGATGTTTTTTATGTTCGATATAACTAAAGACTGAGCCCTAAAAATAATGTTAATTTTGAATGTAAACAATGTTAACTTTCGAATTTACTTCGTATATTTGTACAGTGCCGGACTGACCATAAAGTTGAAGTGTCATATGGCAAACTTGCCCCAACTTCTGTGAACTAACAACTATCGACCCTCATAAGGAAACAAGTATGCAATAATTCATACCCACCCCACTACAAAGATATCAAAAAAAATTTTCCAATATTTCAAACAAGATTAAAAAATATTTTTGTTTGAAATAATTCATTTCTGTAGGAAAAAAATTATATTTTTCTGGATTTTCAGCAATAATATGATTTTGAAAGGCTTTTGCATTTCAGTAGAAGACATTTCCCATATCCTGAAGGTATTATTTCATTAATATATTCGAAGGCTTTTCTGAAAAGGTGTGCTCAAAATGAGGTATGTCATACTGATCTGATATTTTAGGCCATATGATCTTTTTCACATGATGTTGGGAAAAGCATGATTTCAATGTGAAGAAATTTGAGATATTCTTTTTTAAAAGTATTCTTCTTCTTCTTCTCGTGCCAAACGCTTACAGCGTGTAGGCGATCATCCACTCATTCTATAGTACGTAATTGCCCCTCCGTAGCTAGTGCGAATATATCACCCACGTTTTTCACTCCACACCGTTCTTGATATCGCACAACCATGAATGCCGTTTTTGGCCTGGACCTCTTCTACCTTCTATTTTACCCATTAATATTAGTTTTTGGATATCATATTTATTGCCTCGGATTATGTGGCCCAAATAAGAAATCTTGCGTTGTTTTAAATTTTTTAATAACACACGCTCGATGCCGGCTCTTCTAAGTACTTCCTCATTCGTTATTCGGTCCACCCAAGGAATCTTAAATAACCTGCGGAGTGTCTACATCTCAAAAGCCTCTATACGGTTCATGGATTTTATTTTGAGTGACCATGTTTCGGCCCCATATGTTATTATGGGCCAAATATAGCATTTTACCATACGAAGTCTTATGTCTAATGAGACTTCTCTTCGACATAGATATCTTTGAAATTTAATAAAAGTATTATATAACGTTATTTATTGGACTCATTGCCATGATTGTGAATTGTAAATTCGCAATCATGAATTTACAATTCCATAATTTCAGAATTTTCATATTTTGAGTTTCATGAATATTCATAATTTTTTATACATAGGTATATTCAATATTCAGTACATTACACAAAATTATTTTCATTTCTATGATCTTTTTTCATCTCAAAGAATACTCAAAAATCGAGAACTAGTGGAATGCAATATTTTCATATTTCAATATTTCACGCCTTTGACATGTCAGCTTCAAATTATCCAATTTTTTGAAAAATTCAGTAAGTTTGAATTTATGTAACATCAAACTAAATCAACCGTTTTTCAGGCGAAAATACTATATGAAATTCAAGAGTTTATTATTGAGTATATTTATCAAGTATTGGTAAAATTTGTGTTCGAATATTTTGTATTTTTTATTTAATTCAGTTTGATTAGTTTCCGAGTTTCAATGAATCTATGCTGAAGTCCTGTTCACTTACTCTCTTCAAAAGCACATATAGGTTATCTGGAAAACATAATCTGTTTTAGTACATGTATTAACAAAAAATCTGATACAGATAATTTAAGCAATATATATATAAATCTCATAGGTTCTTCTGATTAATGGCTCATATTCGGATATCCTATTCACCGAAAAATCCATTCTGAATATTTAAAAAAACAAATTCATTCTCTTTTCGTTAGTCATAAAACTTCGGCCAACGTTATGCATTTTAAGAAACGCCCTTAAAAACATCTGGGAACACTCTACTTGAAAAGCCAAATTGAGAAATACGGTCATTGTCGTGGCTTCCTTCAACTATCCAGCACGTAGAATGCAGTAACATTCCAACCCAATGCATTTGGGAACACTTGTAGTTATTTTAAAAATTCAAAAAACTAATGTACTTTCGGACTAACTTCACAGTAATTGTAAAAAAAAACTTTTTATAGTGCCTTGCTATATAAACTGTTAATTTTTGTACTATTTTAGCCCTGAAGAAGAAAATAAACATTTTCGAAAGCTTGGAAAATACTAAAGAGGTAACTGATTTTCCTGTCCTAGACTGCAATCCCAATTAAACACTGTATATATATATATATATATATATATATATATATATATATATATATATATATATATATATATATATATATATATATATATATATATATATATATATATATATATATATATATATATATATATATATATATATATATATATATATATATATATATATATATATATATATATATATATATATATATATATATATATATATATATATATATATATATATATATATATATATATATATATATATATATATATATATATATATATATATATATATATATATATATATATATATATATATATATATATATATATATATATATATATATATATATATATATACATATATATATATATATATATATATATATATATATATATATATATATATATATATATATATATATATATATATATATATATATATATAATATATATATATATATATATATATATATATATATATATATATATATATATATATATATATATATATATATATATATATATATATATGTATATACAGGATCATCCTCCGGGAACTCCATCGATCCATATATGAAAAAGTATGCTTGGGAGAAATTGAAAATTTGGGAGTAGGTAAACTAATATGGATGAGGGCCAACCGGCTAAAATATTTTCAAGATGGCGGCACTTCCAGTTATGCCGGAAGTAGATGTCAACTTCCGTATCTTAAATATAATGCCCTATATATTATTCCATTTTTGGAATCCTCGAAAAACTCTAGATATAGTTTGTGTATAATGTGCTATAGGTACATAAGTCTAACCTTTTTTGACATATTTTGAATTTTATATTCAAAATGACGTTTTCAGACCAAAACATAATTATTATGTTTGCCTTTCGCTATTATTTGCCTTCATCATCTAATATGGTTTATTTTTCTTGTAGGAGAAGATGATCCTTACAAGTCTTTATATAATATTTCGAAAAATATGAGTACAGAGTGATAAAAAAAGAATAAAGATGAAAATTGAATTCAAAAAAACGGCAAAGGTTATTTTTTTCAAATAGAAACCACATATTTTCATAATTTTATCGCATCAAGCATTGAAAATAAAGGTAACTTTGTAAAAGCTCATCTTTTTCGAAAATTTGTAATTCCCGAGATAATTGGCAATTTAACATTTATTAACTACTATTGAGCTATGCGCCTAAAGGTTCAGTTAATATGAGTTGGCTATGACGGCGTTAGAACAAACAAAACAATATGCTGTCATTTACTGTACTGACAATACTTTCAATAACCGTTAATAACACTGTATGTGGCAAAAAATCTATATTGTCAATATAGGTAAACGTCGGGATCATTACATTTTGCAAATGAAGATTATTTAAATTTATTTATGATTTTTTGTTATTTAAGATATCCAGAGAAACACAAACTAACACCAAAAATTTTTAAAAGGTTGAAGAAAACTTCAAGACGTATGGATCCGTACTTTCGTGTTTCCAAGAAATCACTTGGACTTTACCGACCTAATCCGACCCTGAACAGCTTTGACATATTGACTTGTAGCAGAATTATCTCATTGTGGACGAAAAGATTTCGTACAAATATCCAAATAAATTGAGTTGTTGCCATTCAGATTTATACATGCAATTGATGATTTAATTATCTCGATATGAATATCGAAAAAAACAATGTTAGTGAAAATCGAATATATACCTATAAAAGGTGAAAAGTCGAATTTTAAGCATAATATTGTAGTAAACTTCGAAATACTGCTATATCACAAAAATTATTCTGTGCACTCGACATATGTTTCGAACTAATAACCCATTGTCAAGAGTTTGATTCAACTAATTTGAGTTAACGTTCGAAACGAATGAATAAAGAAAATATGGAATTTCATATTGATTTACCACTTCATCACACGACGACGGGCCTTCAGGGATACCCTTTAAAATTTTCATTCATATTTTAAATTTTTTCATTCCTCACGGTGAGCAATGACCTGGAAATCAAAGTGAAGATTATACAATAATTTTTGTATCAATTATTTTTTTGTCCGATATAATTGGGAAGGGATAATGAACATAGTACCTACTTAAACATACAATTTATTATGCATAAAAATATGGAATTTACGGAGATCAAAATGAGCATTAATTCAATAAAATACAACATTTTTCATTCCATCGCTCACCGCAAGATTCATTTAAGGCAATGCATTTCTTTCATTCAACTAGAAGCGAACACGCAATTCGTCAGAACATATCAACATTGTTCAGAAAATAGTTTCAAGCAATTTCAATATACAAAATATGGAGAGAGTACAACCCTATATGGCTGTTTGTCTCAATCATTTTATGTACAAAATAGCGTTAAATAAAGGAGCCATTTCGTAAAGTAATATGTAGGTTTTCATTTATATTAAAAATGATGTAAACCTTCTTTTTTAGCAAAGCAGCTCCAATTTCATTTAAGGCTATTTGTTACACAAGAGCTCCCCAATCTCCATCGCACAAAAGACAATTTTGAGTTTCGATGTGTAATTGGTACTGCCTCAGTTCGAAGCATTTTAAGACTAACAACTTTATTTTTTCTTAAACATATCGAAATATTCATTATTTCTGCCAAATGGGTTCATTTGTTTATTTGCGAACAATACAACAATAGCTTATATCCTACCATGTTTTTCAAGAATTAACCGAATAATTGAATTGACAATGGTATCAATAATTTATCATCTTTCTTAATAACTTGAGAAAATCAGCATAAACATTAAAGGAATAACAATTAAATGCAAAATGGAATGTTTTTGTAGATCTGGTACTAATTATATGAAAATGAGATGAATTGTTGGCTTTAACATATTTCCGAATCAAGAATACGATAGAAAATGAACTGCACGTAGCACACACGTTGAACACAGGTTGGAATATACCTAATATAGTTGACAAAGTAATTATACGTTGATCATAAAAATCCGAAATGTTATTTTCTTCAAGAGCAAATTAAATCACATAATTAGAGATTGCTATATTTTCATTATATCGTTAGTATAATGAGTACTATATAGTGAAAACTATATAGTACTTCACTATATATACCAACATTATATTGAAATAAATCAGATATTTTCTTATAACATGAAGAGAATGAATCAAATGTCACCTTCTCAGTTGCTAGGTGTTGTCCGTTGTTCAATGAGCTCAGTTCAAAGTCGAAAGAGTAATTTAATTTGAAAGTACAAGAAGAATCAACATATGGAAGGAATATATCTGCTTAATGATAGCGATACTCATATATATGACATCTATATTTCGAGATTTGTGGTCTTATTTCATATGTTAATTTAAATGCTACTGACAATTTGGCATATTTTTCATATATATAACAGAACAGAGTTTTAGCATTGTATTTTCCAATATCTTTCTGAGAAAAATAGTTACTCACAATCTGTAAAATTCTCTCGAACATACAAGTAGTAAACAAGAATCGGGTTGAACTGAGAAATAAAGATAGTTAAAATAATTCGAAGTACGTCAATATTGCGATAGTAATTTTCAAGAATACTTCACCTTGTTAATAGTCGGTTAATTTTACTTGCGATAAAGCCTAGCCTTCATTATTTTGAGCTTGCCATATAAAAACGTTCTACTGCTATTAAATATCAACATTTTTCCATTAATATTACATTTTGTTGAGTTTTTTTTAAAGGAATTTGCAAATGAGCCAGTAGCACAGAACATATACTGCGAAAATAAAAAAAGAACTCAAGGGCTGATATACAAAAAATTCTAACAATTTTATTTCTATTTCCTTCCACGATTCCTAAAATCCTTTTACTCCCTACACAATTTAAAAACCTTAAAAATATTTCAAAAATAATTTCTTATCAATATGGCAGCTTAATATTACTTACAGCAATTTCAAATTCTCTTGGATATCATTCTGAATAACATTTGTAAAAAATTAAAAATTATATTCATTCACTTATTCGTATTGATATATCCATTTTCACATTGCTTTTTTTTCTTGAAGAATGTGTACCTAGTCGATCTACATAATTTCAAAAAAGAGGAGGACTAATGAATATTATTACAAACGAATGAAATCGATGTGAAGTTAAAACTTATTCCAGTGTAGTTTCTAATAACATGATTGAAAATTATTCATTTTCCTATAGGAAACCTAAAGCAAATTGCAACATAAAATATTCCTTTCATTCCTCGTACATTTTGAACTTCTAGGAAATGTAGACATGTTACACATATTCCTTCTCAATAACCAGTGATATCCGAGATTGTTTGTCCCATTTCTTCAGCCATTTGCTTATACTTCGATCTTTCCTCAATGAGAGTATCTGCAAATTTGATAAATATTACAATGCTGAATGCTTTTTGATGATAGTTTTTCTGGATGTCTCAATGCAACACAAATGTTACATAACAGTTACCATATTTAATACTTATTTTTTCTAGAGTACTATTCTCATTTCTTTATCTTCTGTATCTCTTGGTAACCATCATAATTAAATTATTTCATAAAAATCAACATCAAACAAGTAACACATTCTGTTTTTCACAACTTATTGGACAATGTATTGTAATGTGATTTTTGTTGAAAATGTGTCCAAGACTATTAAATCTTCGTATTTCTTATTAGGCAGAGATCTGTAGTGACTTACTTTCATCATTTTATAAAAGTTTAAACAAAAAGAACAATATCAGAACGAAAAACTAAAATCTTGAATGAAATCGGGGAATCTTTCAATGAATAGGTACTTATATATTTCAATTTATACACATATTTACAGATGCTGAATTTTTGGAGTAACCACTTGATAAACTAACACAAAAAGTTATAAACAATAAATTAAAAAATTTAATATTATATATAATATATATATATATATATATATTACAAGTAGGTATAGAATATTTCAGTATACAATATTAGGTACTGAAACATATGTATAGTTTTTAATATTTTTAATCCTATATTTAGTGATGCTTGAGCCAAGTGTGTTAATTTTAATTTATTATTTTTAACATGTTTCACCAAGATATAAGTGAAACCTCCGTGTCACCCACATAAAGTTATGTTTGAAAAATTAAGTTTGCTAACCTAATATCAAACCATGAAATGCTTTATTTTATCGATTGAAAGTAATTATAAAATCTTGAATAATTAATTAGAAAATCTTGATTAAATATAAGACTTTGCTATTTCCCAATAATTTAAATCCCCATCTTGAGGGTAACAGGCGACCAGATCTTCGAGTGATGCTTATCAAAAGCATTGCTGAAGTAAGGTTCATTTCTTAGACAATTTTACACGATTTTTCTATAGGATATGGATAATCCCAATTTTAAATAGAAGCTGTAACTGTAAAAAAAGTTCTACCTATGTAAAACAATGGCTAGAACTACCTTCGCAGGACTTATATATGAATAACAAACCAATAATAGTTCGATTTTTCGAGAGGTGATGAGTTATTAAATGAATTTTGAAACTTAAATGTTCAATAAATCTTCGAATGTTGCGTCACTTGACTCCTTTTTTTTTGGGTCTTTTACAAATTTTCAACAAGAAAAATGAGGAAGGTAATGAGGCTACAAAGTATTCATATTTAAGATACTATTTAAGATCAAGAAGAAAAATTTCAAAAATAAAAGTTTTTTGCAATTTTTATGGACTCCTTCCACATATGCCAATAACATGTGAACATATCCCAGTCCAATTATTTATCTTCTCAGATAAGACTGTAGAATATTTTCATCTTCTCTTATAATTTAATACAAACCTTCCATTCACATATATTCTAGAAATATTAACGAAAAATATATCACAAAATGAAAAAAAACAAAAATATTTTCAATCTAATATATTTTTTGTATATGATATATACATAAATAAACATATAGAACTGAACATAATTTAAATAATGAAATAAAATTTCTCGATGATTTTTCTGATATATAGTACCTGTTTATCTGAGTCGCTTTAAATGAGTATTTAATTCATACTTTCAGAAACTTCATCATATAAAAGTTATCATCGAAAAACTTCGGGAGTCTAAATAATACAGATGGAAAAAAGGAAGTTCAAAGGATAAGTTCGACGAAAGCGGTGTCCAAATCGTCTCCAATTTCCTTGAAACGTTCTTTCTCCGCAACCAGCTCATCTACAAGGATAACAGTGGAACGTTAAACATGCGAATCGAAAGAAAATGAGATTTCCTAACAACTTCATATCAAATTGAGTTATCTATTACATTTCACAGTTTATTCTGCCACTAAAATTATATCAAAGTATATGTTTTTGAATTTACCTTTGCTTTTGTGGCGACAGATACACATCCAATTTTCGGTAAATTCTTTTTAAAAATAGGTGTTTCGAATGAAACTGAAACACCTCGGTTACTTTGAAAAAACTACCAAGTCAACATAGGTACAAATCTTCTTCGATTGAGTAGCTTGAATAATCTGAGTGCAACCAATGCCAACAGAAATTTGAAAATGGCGAATTATAAAATTTCATGAAACAATAACTCAGTATGAAATGTTATCAAAAGTGATGCAAATTCCTGAAAAATTCATAAAAAATATTTACTTTCTGATGAATCTGAAGATTTTCTGAATCTAGATTTGAGTTGAAAAAATTTAATATTCTTATGATTTTATGTATTGTCCTAGGATCACCTCAAAATGAAGAAAATGTGAATAGTGCACTATGAAAAACAATGTGCATCCATTTGATCAGTTATATTCATTCGTAAGGAAGTCAGTTGTACGACTTTTTTTATAGCCGACCTATATCTGAACAGATGTATAAGTATATACAGAAACATATATGTGTATACTCACATACATAGTTTTTGTGCTATTAGCACTGAAAGAATAAGAATGCCAAATCTGAGATTGACAGAATTAAATGAAAATTAAAAATATGAACTTCAGAAGAAAATTTTGAAATAACCAAACGACAAAGCAAATAGATTAAATTACTTACACAAACATTAATTGCTAAGAGAATGAAGTTTTCTTTCAAGAATTTGAATAGAATGTAAAGAGGAAAAAAAATTAGTGGTAAGTTTTTCTCACTTTCCACATTGAACTAAAATTGTTGTCTTGAAATACATCTGACAACATTTTACATTTCAGCCATTCCTACGAAACATTAAAGAATAGACCAATTTTTCAAATGGAATAATGTACTCGAAAGTTGCATAGGATCATACTACTCTTAGCTAGATAAGTATCATGCTTCTTAACGTTCAGATAATGAAGTGTGTAATTATGTAATATTCTACCATTATTTGAGCGACATTGAGAATTATCTACAAATATATTTCAGTTCGAGGAAAACCTGAATTGTATACAACTTCATCGCTACATTGTAATGAGATATGACCCATCAACCATTTGCTTCAAGTATACTTACGAATTGAACTGAGAAACTACAAATACATACACAAAGACGTCTGATATTGAAAAAACTCAGCACTTTTAGTGATATTATCAGTTTAGAATAACAGTAAGAAATAAGCGGATGGTATAAAAAAATCATAGTGAAGATTTAATTGAAACTAGTGTAATTACTGACCATCTCATTTCTGGTAGAACTATTCCAATTCTAATTATTAATAGAGCAGCTACTTAATCAAAATTAAAAATTTTACATCTTTATATAAAATTTAACTCGAGTAGAATGAATCACTTGATATTTGTTACTAATAATTCTTGTAAAAAAATATATGAGTAAATTCAAGTTTGAATTTTTTATTCGAGGCAACAGGAACTTTTTGATTTTGAGATTTGCAAGTTCTAATAACTGTTAGAGTTTTTTGTTCCATTGATAATTAACATAATTTGAGTGTATACAATTTTGAACATTTGTAGAAAAGAGTCAATTCTTTTTAGGAAACACTGACGAGTACATTGTCCTCAAAATCATTTGTACACTCTGGACCAAATATAGACAAACGAAATTTCATTGAAAAAGTGAACTACAATAAAATCATAATAAATGACAAATATTAAGAGATTCCATATGAATATGTCATATATATTATTGTTGTTTATATAAATATATAGAACTAATAACCTAAAATTACTCTTTATGATATGAAGTTCAGAAATAATTCTAAGAGTATTGAAAAACTGAAAATACATATTTTTAGATATTAATTTACAAACAAAATTCATTATTTGGCTGCACAGCAACACACGATCACAGGAAACACTCATGCAAAGCAAATAAAAAACAAACGAAATTAAATTAAAATCTTTGTATTATTAGTGTAACTGCATAAAATACAATGTATATTAGATATAAACAGGCTTTAAAATAAATTTATTCTTAATACTTATTCTGAAGTAACGATGTTGAATAATTCAAGCAAAAACTTGTTTTCGAATGTAAGCTTGGATTTAAAGAAAAATTATCACAAAACCAAAATATCAACAACCTTTATAAATTACTATTCACAATATGAATATTCTATCGACAATTGAATAAGTTTAGTTCGTTAATCCTTCAAATCCAAGGAAACAACGATGAGTAAATGTGAAAATTCACATGATCAAAGTAAATATAAATTCAGGTTGAATATTATATCTTTTGAATAGCTAAATTGAAGAGGTTCAATAGGATGCTGTTTTTATTAGATCATTTCGGAATTTATATTTACTTCATTTCAAAATATAACATGTGAAGATGATTTCTCAATTACGATAGCAATAATATTTATACATTATTGTGTAGCAGTATAAATCGTACAAAAATATCAATTTCTCTAAAACACCAAAATAACGAAAAACGTGAAATTATTGAAAAATAGTAAATGTTTGTGTATATTTAAGTTCAATTGCATTATTTTCACTCTACCAAAAATTTAATAAATTTTCTCGAACTTTTTCGAGAGATATTCAAATGTGAAGTATATATTGTAATAATTTCGACAATATTAATGCCCTTGTTTTTGGAGCAAATTTGGAGAAAGCATAAAAAATATAAAGGAACAGAAATAACCGCTAATAAATATTTCAATACGTGTATTTATATACTCAATTCAATTTTTTTTGGGCGATAGAAAAGAGAAAGTATAAATTATGATAAAACTATTTACAAAATAATCGCCAGTTATGTCAACATATATTTCCCAAATTCTACGATAAAAAAAAATATCGGCATTCGAAATTTCGTATTCACAACTATGTTGGAAATACTGAACGGTTTTAGCTACCTGCGTTCAGGTTATGTACCAATATTCGTGAAAATTTGATTTTATCTACAGCCTTCGAAATCGATGAGAACTGAATTATAAATAATCGACTTCGAATGAAAGGAACAGATAATCAAGGCCCTCATTTCTGAGAATATTCTTCAAATAAAAGTGAATATTTTCATGCCATTCAACCTCTAACACATTTTTCTAATTACAACTGTTTGTATTCGACTACAAACTAGAAATCGAATGAGATTAAGTCGGTGTATGGCAGTTGTTGATCATATTGCAGAATGAGAGATCAACAAAATGGCTAGCTTTTCAATATTTTGAATTCTACTGCGCAAAATTATGCCTAACGGAATATTCCAAAAAATCTCTAAACTACAATTTTTTTTTTTTTTGGAAAGCACCAATTGAAAGATTGATTTTGGGAATGTATGTTTCGTATTCTAATCATATACTGGTTCATGAGGTGTGGATGGATTCCTTAGAAATTACATGTTTTGAATGTCATAGAGGGTTGCTTCCATCTCGTCTGAGAGCAGTTTGTTCTTTTCTTTTTCGCTAAGTATATCGTCTGGAACGTTAAGGATCAGGGTTAGTATTGGAGAAAAAAAACAAACAAAAAATAAAAAAAATTAAGGGTTTGAAAAAAAAACTTGTAAAGAAATTAAATTTGTTATGGCTTATTCAAGCACATCAAATCGTTAATTCACTCTAATTAAATACCTTTTTTTGAAAAACAATTCAGTGAAATTATCAAATGAAAATCATATTATACGAATAGCAGAATATCGAATATTCGATTTTCGCTAAACAACTGGACCTACCTTCTAATCTATCGACTTCCTTCTGCAATTTCTGAACAGAACGCTCTGCGAATTCAGCACGAGCTTCAGCCTAAAATTTACAAAATTGATAAGTATACAATAATAAATATACTAATGCGAAGATTTTCCATTTTAAATATTCGAAATTTTCGTGAATTAAATCTCAAAGAACTTATAATACACCTTATTTAAAATGGAAAATCAATTCAAAGCTACAGTCATCAGTCACCAGTATTTCCATCAGATTTAGATTTACTTTCGTAACCTTTGTCAGTAAGTTGGAAGTAACTTTAATTATCTATAAAAGTTCTCAAATGGTTATTCAAAACTACTCTGACAGAAATACCCGCTCAACATAAAAAAGACAGTAAAATGTCCCTTAGATTTTCAGTTTCATTTATATAAATATTTCAAAATTAACCATCACGACTCGAAGAGACATTATACTGAAGAATGTATATACACAAACAACACTCCAAAGCAAATACTCACATATTGAGAAAAGCCCATCACCTTCGACGTTTTATTGATATATGATTTATTATTATATATTATTTATCGGTTTACAGCAGAAGCATTTTTGAGAATATATTCAACTATAGGATTCAACGAAATAAATATTTTCAGTCACATTCAATGCAGAATACAATCTGTAACTTCAGCTTAGGTTTTTCAAATCTGTTGAAACTAAGGATGCTATGTAAAGTGAGGAAGTTTCATTGCAAGTTCATGGAGGATCATTGTCTTGCAAAAGGTAGTTATTTTAAACATTGATACTATAAATCTAAACCACACATTTATTTACGAGACATGAGCAAAAAGTGTCGGCTCAAAACTTCACTGCTACAGCTTATAACTGCGACTTCCATCACGAAACTATTTAGGACAAGTTACGATCTAT
Source organism: Henosepilachna vigintioctopunctata (assembly GCA_030704895.1). NCBI lineage: Eukaryota > Metazoa > Arthropoda > Insecta > Coleoptera > Coccinellidae > Henosepilachna > Henosepilachna vigintioctopunctata. The sequence continues at coordinate 1,566,700 of JARQZJ010000093.1, forward strand.
TGACTACTATTGATTCCAAGATTGAAAGTGCTGTATCTCGAAATAACAGGTTTTTTCAAAAAGGCTAACTATTATTCGTATTATTCCATTATGCTCTATATAGATCAATATAACATGACAATAGCTGTGGCTTAGTGCTTTCACTTTCAAGCCTCAAGTCTCCAGTTCAATCTTGGAACAGACCAATAATGAAAATTCGTTCTATCTTGCGAGGAGATGGTAAACCACCGGGAGTATTCTGGCAAGAAAATTATTTCATACGAGCCGTTTAAAATGGGCAATGAACTACAGTTTTCCTATACCATTGGAAACTGAAAAATTTACTCCACATTTATGAGAAGCAGCTTTCATCCAGTTGGATATAGCACTGATTATCCATCATTCACTCCCATATTTAGGAACATCCGTAGTACGTGGTAGTGCATTAAACTATAGTTCCCTTATACCTTTGGAAACGAAAAAATTTATTGAACAGATAGATAGTTATGAGTACCAGCTTTCATCCAGTTGGATATAGCACTGATTATCCATCATTCAGCCTCATATTTAGGAACATCCGTAGTAAGTGCTAGTGCATTAAACTAGAGTTCCCTTATACCTTTGGAAACGGAAAAATTTATTGAACAGATAGATAGTTATGAGTACCAGCTTTCATCCAGTTGGATATAGCACTAATTATCCATCATTCAGCCTCATATTTAGGAGCATCCGTAGTAAGTGCTAGTGCATTAAACTAGAGTTCCCTTATACCTTTGGAAACGGAAAAATTTATTGAACAGATAGTTATGAGTAGCAGCTATCATCCAGTTGGAAATAGCACTGATGATCTACCATTCAGCTCCATATTTTGGATCTAATATGTATGTAATAGTGTGTATGAGTATGTAATAGTGGTTTTTATAGTTACGATAAAGGCACCTAAAGATAATAGGCACCTTCAACTATTGTGCCTATTTTCCCAGGAAGCTTAATTAATGTTGAAACGATTATATACAAATTCGGTGCAACCAATGAACAAGAGAATACCTACTATTGGGCTGCATAACGGCACTCCACATTGAATGAATTGCAATAAGTGAATTAATAGAAGTATATATTCTCAAAAAGTGAACTACAATTTGTGATACTTATAGGAAGCATGCAAGACCGAAATTTCGAAATTGAAACGTCATTGAACGAAACTGACACTAACCCCTTCACTAAAAAATTATAGCGGGAGTAAATTCTCTGGCAATGTTTGGAATTTGTAATCTAGTTATTTCGAAATATATTTTGAATTTACTTGAAAAAGTATCATTGAATTATTCGAAAATGTTAACAATACAGGAGATAAATGTTATAAATTGAATTCATTATTTACCCGATTTACTTTAAGTTGAAAAAAAAAAGAATATACTGTCGCAATGAAGAAACATTTGATTTAAATTTTCGCAATATTTCCCAATAACCAAAGCGTTGTGATTCAGAATGAAATGAGGAATAAGAAAATTTTAATCTGTCACTTGACCCAGTAACTAAACTTACTTCACGCAATTTATCAGAGATGGCACGAATTTTATCCTCGCTATGCTCTCTTGTAACTGCAGCCTGTACACAAACAATGCTATACATGCTTTATACTCAACAAGACAAAACTATATACTAAAAGAGAAATAATTTAAATTGAAGACATCTCCCCTCCGACGACCACAAGACAGCCAATACCTCTATATACAAGAGAAATAAATTTAAGTGGTTTTAAGTAGGCGTTACCTCCATCAATTTATGTTCCATTTGTTTCAGCGCCGTAGCGTACTCTTCCTCCTTGATTGTGGCCTGATTCAACATTTATTAAATAAACAATTCAAAAACACAAATAAAAATTTTATAAATGTCCTAAATCATGCATTTCGATCAAATCGGAATAAATTATTCAATCTAAATCTGCTGGGTACGTCATTAAGCGATACACATCAGATTTTATGAAATTCCTTCTTCAATTTAACTTCCGAGTTGATCGATAATACGAGAACACAACAAGTGGCAAACTCAAGCTGTTCAAATGCACACAAAATATCGTGTGTACCTCCTTTAGACGGGTTGTCAAGTTCTTAATTTGATTTTTGTATTCTTCTTCACGTTGGTTGGCCTAAATATTACCAAACGTTAATATATAATATATGATTCTCTTCCATTTTTAATACAACAATATTCAAGATTAATTGTTAATAATAAAGAAGAAAAATAATAAAAAGAGTAGAGTAAAGAATCACTGAATTAAAATTTTCCAGTAGAATTGATTTTTAATTTGGTTGATTTAAATGAACTTTTTTTTTGAAACAGAAGAAATTTCATTTGAAATTTTGAACAATCGAATATTCAATTAGAGAAATTTGAATATATGAAACGAGAAATATCGATAACAATTATAATAATAATTGATACAATATCACCTACAAAAATATGTAACCTGTGAATTTAAATTTGAATATGAATACATGAAACAAAAATGGAAAAATATTAAATAAATGTTATAAGTAAGGCTTGAAGTTCCCATTCATTCTTTCCAGATGAAATGTTGAAAAATATCAAAATTGTTATCATATATTCTGCAAATGCTTTATAGATATTCGAATCGACTCTTTCAAGATATTCGAATACATCTAAGAAAAGTTCTGAATTTCTTTGGAAATAAATGAGAATTTCTCTGGGAATGAACAGGAATTTCACGTCAAATAAAAAAGTGGATTATTCTATCAACTTAATCAATCTTAATCAACTGTAATGCTCTAATTGTTAAACCAATGTCGCTTGGTAATAATTGCTAGAAATTACCTGACTTCTTATGAATTTTGATCTTTTTAAAAAAGTTAATTGAAATATGTTTCTCATAACATTAAAAACTAAATCGAAATTCAATTAATAACTGAAAAATTACGCAAAGTTTCATCCGAATATGATGATCTATTTGTAAACATCAAGTGTGAAATGAAAATTGGAATTATAAGAAAAGGTGAAGTTCAATATCAATTGATAATGTTGGAATTTAGAAATACTAAACATCTTGTGTATTTTAATAAATTGACTAATTTCTGAACGTACCTTTTCCTCGGATACTTCCAGGGATTTAAGGTTATTGCCCACTACCCGCAGTTCTTCTTCAAGTTCTACGATTTTGCTGTAAGAAGAATATCGATAAATATCTTAAGACGATTAAGTTTTACGTTATAAATATCTTCATTGATACTGCAACACTAAATGATCATTTTTCATTTTTGTTAATATAAAAATAGTTTCTTCGTCATTACCATGAACATTTGCAAGTATCAGAGAAGAAATTGCCTTAGAAAAAAAACAACGTTCAAGTCAGCCAAAGAGCACCTACCTGTCACTTTGCTCAGCCCTTTCTTCTGCTCTTTCTAAATCTTGTTCCATTAGAACCAATTTACGGGCAACCTAGCAACATTGAAACATGCAGAAAGAAGCTTATCACAACAAAATCAAAAAAGTAAAATAGTGCACAATTTTCTGCTGATGAATACCGGAATTTTATAATTGACGGATTATTTTTAAGACTTCCAGTTTTTCACCATTTTCAAAGATCTTTGTCAGTTTTAGTGCAAAGCACCCTCCGTTTCGAATAATTTTCTTGGCATATTCAGACATATTATAATTTTCGACATTCGAAATAACTGAAATACTGCAGAAACATCCTGTTTCGATTGAAACAGATCTAGTAACGAGGCAATGACTATATATTAAAAAAAACTAATTTCACAGTTTTTATTTATTATTTCAATGAAATAATAATTACCTTAATAATTCTCATAAAATAAGCAGTGACGGATTTAGGCTTACTGCCGCCCTAAGCCCCGTTCGATGTACCGCCCTTTTTGAAAAATGAACTTCATTAATTTTGATCCAATATTTTTTTTTACCCATACAAATTGAGAAGTAAATTAATTAATGGAATCATAAAATATTCTATAGAAAATTTTTTATAAAAATAAATCTGAACCAATTTTTAAAATTTACTGTCTTTACTTTTTTGCCTCTAAAATTTTGGCGTTTCAAAAATTTTGCCGCCCTTCAAATTATGCCGCCCTAGGCCCGGGCCTCATGGGCCTAGGCCTAAATCCATCACTGAAAATAAGTAAAGAAACTTCTGAAATAGTGAGGTGCTTGGAGTCATAATGAAAAATAATAGATATTATACTGAATAAACTAATAAAAAGTTTTTCAAATCGTAATTTTCTTCAGTCTTGATTATAAGTCACAATAAAATACATATATCCACATCTCAACAAGTATTCAAATTTCAAAACGAAAACAACGAAGCACTTGAGATGGAGATGAAATGTGAACCAAATCCAACATAAAAACAAAAACAAGGAATACAACTAAGTATAATGAATTTAATATGATTATCAAAAGTTTCCATCTAAAATCTAAGAAACTGTTCTAGTTACTACATCGATAAATGTTCAACATTTAAATGACAATAAATAAGTCGAAGATATGATTGTAACCTATAACTCTGATATGTTATTGATTATTTAGTAACAGGATTTTCTTCAGAATTTACAGTTATTTGCTTCAAAAGAACTTTGAATCTTCTAATCGAAATTGAGTAATAAAACTTTTTTGCTGATCATTTACAGAATAATTTGGCGGTCACATTACAAAGTGAAACAATTCCAAAGATTGAGTTGAAACTGAAAAGCAATAAATGTTATCAAAGATCAATTAATTGACTACGTCGATAATTTATTACTAACATCGACGGTATTATTTCAACAGAAAATAGTGAACATTATTTATTTCAAAATACACGCAGAATATTATGAAAAATAGTTGAATTTTCAATAAACAAAGACGCTGTAAGAAAAGCATAAAAATCGAAAATAAACTTCGGCAGATATTAAGGTCATCATGCCAAAAAACAAACAGCAACACTAAAACAGAAACCTACGATTCTCCAGTCTCTGCACGTTCTTCAGCTCTTTCGAGATCCGCTTCAACCATGGCCAATTTACGGGCAACCTGTATATTAATGAGAGTTGAGATCACGTTGAACCAACATTATAAAGAATTGTTAAGAAAGCCACTGTAAAACGGTTATTCCACATCGGTTATAATCTTGCAGAAACGTTATGTCGCATTCGTAATTAATAATAGCCTTCCTACTTGAACACTGCCTGCGATGTGCCTAGATAATTGAAATTGATGCCTGTTACGTAACTTTACGTTTCACGAAAGTGGAACATGAAGAAATGACGGGAATTTGAAATTTAAACCAGTCAGGTCTCATTATTAAAAATCGTTTTTTCGCAAATACTACGAAAGTGATCGAAATGCGGAAATTCATGCATATTTATCAACTCTGAATTGAAATGTTCTCCATCTGCCGTTAGAAAATGCAAATGAATCTCGCAAATTATATTGTAATTTTATATTATCTATAAATTATATTTACAGTAGTAGGTTGATTGATTTCATTTTATTTAAAAACGGCTTAATTGACTTAATTCGTTTTAAATTCAAAAGGATCTATTATAACATAATGACGGTTCTGAACGGCATTTTATAATCTGTTATGTACATTGCCTAATACACCTCACTAATGACTAAACTCACAAACACACAAAAATATCCATACCCAACCTAGGATTCGAACCCCGAACATTTAATGTGCTAATCATTTGCTACAAGAACGCCATCAAAGAGCATTTTTTTGTTTCACACAAAATTTTATATTGATCACCGAAATCGTTCGCTAATAAAAATGTTGATATTTCGCAAATGAAGTAGGTAGTGAAAAGCATACACTATTAGGTATTCAAAGTAATAAAAATCAATAAGATTAATTGAGTAATAAAATAGTAAAAATGCCAACAATAAAAAAATACCAGATCAAAGAATCTTTTTGGTGTACCTATTTCAAACTGATCGCCGGTCGCCCAGTGGCCAAAATTCGACCATAAATTATTCAATTTTCAAGTTCGAGTTCAATAAATTTCTTTATTCTTTCGAGCAAGTATTTTACTCAATTTTAAAAGTTTTTTCAATCTCTTTTTTTATTTAATTTATTTTTTTTTATAATTTATTGTTTAATAGTTATATTTAATATTGTTGGCGTTTACTTGATGTAAATCTATTATAATTGAATATAAATTTAAAATCAAACAGTTGAAGTTATGATTTACACTTCATTGACTACATAATATAACGCGTTTCGTCGTTACAAACGACTTCTTCAGATGCTAACAGAATAACTAACAGAATTATTTTTTAGCATATGAAAAAGTCGTTTGTAACGACGAAACGCGTCATGCTATGTAGTCAATAAAGTGTAAATCATAAGTTCAAGTGTTTGAATTCAAACACTTGAATTTATTTATTTTTTTTTCCATTGATTTCACACACCAGAATGAATATAATCATTAAAGACAGAAATGAACATACAGTTAGACCCTAGAGTAAATAAGCACGTATGTATGTTGTGTGTCACTCAACCAGTATTGTGTAATGTTTATTTTTATTCATTTATATAATATATTTCTAATCCATTTTATATGAAAAAATGGCTTCAACCACTTTTTTGTTTGAACTTTATCTGTGTCAGTAATCAGGATAATCTTTTATCCAAATTTTTTCGAAAAGGCGTTCGAAGTTCTCGATTCACGTAGTAACATATAACTAGATAGACAGAAATGAACATACAGTTAGACCCTAGAGTAAATAAGCACGTATGTATGTTGTGTGTCACTCAACCAGTATTGTGTAATGTTTATTTTTATTCATTTATATAATATATTTCTAATCCATTTTATATGAAAAAATGGCTTCAACCACTTTTTTGTTTGAACTTTATCTGTGTCAGTAATCAGGATAATCTTTTATCCAAATTTTTTCGAAAAGGCGTACGAAGTTCTCGATTCACGTAGTAACATATAGATTCCTGATTATTCAAAAATGATAATGTAATTCCAACAATAAAAAAAAATGATGAAATAATCTAGCAAATACTGAAGTTTAAACCCCAAAGATATTTTTTGAATTTTCATTTCAATTACAAATTTTCTCCAAAAATTTCGTAACTTGATTTTGAAACAAAATTTATTCAGGAATCTTAACATTTTCAAATAATCTATTCAAACAATGCATCGTCACTTTCAATTTCATGAATACTACTTCTTTTAAACGAGAACTGAAATTTTGAATAAAAATAGAATAAGAAGCACTCGTTTTCTTTGGCGATTAAGAATTAAGGACAATTAGACATGAACCCGTTTGACGTCAGCAAGGGTAGGGGTGGACGTGAGTCCTGCAAAGTGGAAGACCTAGGTTCGAATCCTGTGTGAGATATTAACGTTTTAACTATGTGCCTCTCTGAGTTTAGTATCTGATCGTAACATATGATTCATTCGGCTAATGACCTACATTACAACCTTAATGGATTTCAACTAGAAGTTCCAGTCTAACGACTCTCAAATTTGAAAAAAAAATTGATTTATATTCATACTAGTTATTCAATTATGAATCACAAGCAAAAACCATTGACGCTTTTCTTATTATTCAATTTACACTCCACAGAACCCAGCCAACCCATTGAAAAATTAACAATAGCACAAATCATTGACCTAACTAGACGCTTAAAGTTTTTTTCGTGACATTTACGAAATCGTATCATTCTGGTTTAGGAGTGAAACAACGATAAGATTACGGCTTCTGTTGATGTGTCGTATCAGTTAGTACATAATTAATATAAGTGCTAATAGAATTCGAAAACAGATTAGTTATTCGTCATTGTTGTAGAAATGATTCATGCGATTTCAAAATAGCGGTGAAGTGGCGAGCAAATACAGTGATAGGCAGTCTGAGAGTGTCAGATTTTTTCAAATTATTATTACAGCGTTTTCAAATTAAATCTCGAAAAGTTCATCTTCGAATGACGTAACAGACAGAACAAAAGTCAATCAGCTAGGCACGAAATGATGCATCCAATTCGATTAATTAATACGAAAACTAAACAATAAACAAAATTTAACAACGCGTTAACTTCAGGGTCTATAGGTCGTACCTAAATCGATATCTCTATTCCTCTTTTTCACGTTTCGTCTCAATTCCAATAAACATCCTCAGTGACGTAATACGATCATTAAAATAATCTAAATTCTAAAGTCGAAGATTTCTTCTGAACATATGATGCACATTGTTAGAAGCTTGATCTACTCGTATTACGCAACCGTAAATATATAACTGAGGATGTATTTTGCTTTGCAAAACGAAACGTATTTTGTTTGTAAAACGCAAGGAAATATACTCGACAAAGGCCTACTAGATGAAAGGAGTTTTCTCCTAAATACCGGGTATAATTACACCTAACTTTATATTGTATATATATATATATATATATATATATATATATATATATATATATATATATATATATATATATATATATATATATATATATTTATATATGTATAACTTTCAGTTTTACCACATGCAGTTATTTGAATGCGAAAACATGATATTCAAGAGAATAGAAATCTTCAATAAATTCCTTCAAGCAATTAACGTCAATTAAACCAACAGACCACAAAGAAAATCTATAAATTCCTGTTGAATTTCTTTTGATATCAATTTTTAATACTACTTTCTGAAGCTAAATTGATGAATTCAAATACAATTTTGCTGATACAGTTACAAGAAACGAAAGTTCATTGAACATGCGAAAGTAATGAAACGCTAATTTCAACACAGACATTATTAATAAAGAAGATGAATCTGTTTGATTTTATGTATTTCAAATTAAGAAATGATTGCAATGAAGTTAATGAAGTGCCGCACTAAAATCGTTAATTAACTATACCACTAAATCTACAAAATGAAATTTAAAAATGCATTTTACTAAAATATACTACTGCAGTTTTTCAGTTTTTTTTATGTTATTACGTTATTTATGTATTATCTTCAGAGTGTTATCCACCAATAGATTATTTAATTCTAATTTTTATAATGAAATGATGTACCTGCATAACAAAGAAAGAATATTTTTGATATATAGAATAGATTCTCAAAGATTTGCATAACGCTGGTTGTTATATCTGATAAAAACTTTAACGGGGACAGTAAATACCTGGAACTATACATTCGAGAAAACCTTATCCGGAATGAATAACTATTTTGGCCGTTTTCAATGTGATAAAAATTCAAGATAATTCCAGAAACTTTTTTCTATCTGATATTTAAATTTGGAAAATCAATAAAAAAATTACCCCGTCAGTGAGTAAAATGAATTAGTTATTAACTTACGAGTTTAAATTTACTGTTATGTCAACTTGACAGGTTTAACATGAATGCAAAATTAAAATAAATGACTGGAGCTTTCTCTTATCTCTTGATGAAATATGTTGAAAACAATAAATTAAAATTAACACACTTGGCTTAAGATTCACTAAATGTATAAAAATTTTACATAAGTTTAGGGTGGTTGACCTATTATCAAGAGTATACAATGTTACTGAATACGTACTGCACTGAGTCAATGTACTGAGTAACATTGAATACTCTTGATAATGGGTTAACCACCCGAAACATATGTAGAGTATTTAATATATTCAGTGAAACTTAATCGAAGTGTGTTAATTTTAATTTATTGTTTTTAACAAAATTGAAGAATGTGTGCGTTCCATCTACAAATATGGGAGGAATTTCGAAGCTCAAAATTTTAATCTAAACATTGATGACTTAATGATTCATATATAATGACTTTTGTTTTTGCTTTGCGGACGGTTTAAATATTGAAAGCTTTCCCCTTAAACCCCCGAAATAAAAATTACGAGATTTCAATTATTTCATTGTCGTAACTGTCATTGGAAACGTAATTGTCTGTAATCATCATTATAAACAATTTGCCTTTCAAACATATCATTCGAAACTGAAACTTCACCACTTCATTAAATTACAATAATTATTTACTCAATTAGTTTCGTAAAAGATATCAAAAAATTGAGATATTTTCAATAAACCGAAGCCGCCACTAAAAATTAGTAAATTTATTATCTATGTATAATCTTGAAAGGCTTTGGTGAAAATTTCGTTCATATATGGTTCATTACACTTGAAATAGTATAATTTCAGATTATACTAAAATTCAAGTTAAGCCATTCGCGAAAAAGAATGTCAACGGCATTAGAATATTGATTTAGTTGGAAGCTAACTGATCACATCAACATTTATCAGATATTTTCGTAGGTTGACCAAGACATTTTCATTTAAAAACTTTAGAGGCATTATCTGAAGAAGCTCAATAGTATCGAAACTTACTATCTCAAAATTCGGTAAAGATCGTAAATATAATTTAATATCATTTAACATAAATGATATTAAACTTTTTCGAATGTATAATACACACAGAATATCCATATTTTTTAACCTTGACCATTAGTAGTTTAAGATCATTCATATAAAAGTCTAATTTATAAGAACGACTAAAACTGTTCCATTCGTTCTATTTAAAATTAGGTCATCTATATTTGTATATGTTGATACAAAATTATTCGACATATTAAACAATCGCAAGTTTGAAACAAATGAACGTCAATGATTTTTCGTGAGATTTAAAGAATGAACGTACTCATCTGTATATTGCCATGTGCGGAAGATTCCAATGGATAGTTCACTGCCATAATGTCATTGTCCGAAATGTACTGCAACGCGAAAATTACACAAAAATCGAAGAATGAAATTATTTTAAAACCCGTTCGAACATTTCGAAATCTTACACGTAAGTAAAGATATTGACTATAGTCGTCAATTTCTTGAATAATCAACAAAACTGTACAAAACAATCACTAATAATTAATTATTAATCGATACATATAATATCGAATTCGTCAATCAAAAATATTACTGCATACAAATTTGTGGTATAATGTTTTGTCGAACATTTATACTGAATAATTTTGATAAAACTTTCGCTACTTATATTTTCAATATTTTCAAATAATTTACTTCTCGCATGATCAATAATTTTCGTTGAAAAAATTATTGATGACTGAAAAAATTCAACTTTTCGTTGAAACATTTTAAAAACAAATTCGAGAATATAATCCAAAAGTATTTTTCTCTATTAATTTAATTATTATGTTGAATTGAACATTCAAATGTCGTTATTTCTTGTGATAATTATAAATTTCGTGAAAGTTAACGAATTTGTAGCAATAATATTGAATATAAATTCGAAAAATCTTCGTCGTTTTGTTATATACATTAATATAAGACCCGTTATCAGATGAGACATGTCCCAAACTTGATAATGTCAATACACCCTCAACCAACAACAAATAAAAATAGATGCCTTTCGATAGGACGGAACTGTTTCGATTTTTTAAGAACAAAATCCCGCATGTTCGAGGACACAATACACGTTGTTTTCTGTGCGCGCAAACACTTCACAAATTCAAATTTTTCCACAATACAGCGCATTTTTTTCACTCGTTGCATGATCGGTCGAAACTCACTTGCCGCCAAAAAGATTTCTCTTCACTCGATATCACTTTTCGCAAAATCAACACTGATATTAGTAGCAGTAGTATAATTGTGGCGTAAACACCGAAACAACAGTATGAAATTCAACACCAAAAATGCAAGAAAACGCTAAGTCAGATATTTTTTATAAACCTCATCGTATTTTTTGTCGGCTTCTTCGGCCAAGAAACGGGCCTCTTTCAATTGGTTCTCGAGCGCATCCATACGTTCTTCATCTGCCAGGGAACGATTCTCGAGAATTTTGCGTTGCCTGGTAAAAGGTAAGATTCAAGTAATAACGAAAAAGGTTTCAATAAGCGGTATACACACTGGAATTGACCGGAGTACGTCAGGACTATGTACCTCATCAAATTAAATATATTTTCAAACTACAATTTGACTTTAAAACAAGTTTAGAATCTTAGTTCAAGAAATGAGGTACGTAAATCTGAGATACTCCGACCCTGGAAGACAATAATAAATAATCCTTGACGTCGTGGCACCAGGAACACCTAAACCTATACTGTACGAACAAAAAATTGACTTAAGTTTATTAAAACTACTTATATTTCGACAGAAAAATTTTTCGAACGATTAATACAAAATTTAATGTGAAAAATTAACGCTATATCATTCAAATTACGAACAATCCCGATAAAGTTAATGCAATTTTGCGAAACATCAAAAATTACCAATATTATTCTATCAAACATAGGTTTCAATATGAAATTCTTCAATTTAATGGAACAGAATAGATACTGTGAACAATTTTGAATATTCACTTATATAAGAGGGCTTATATAAAAATGACTCAAGTTTGTTAAAATGAACAGACATCTAGAAGAAGTGACAAGTCTAAGTTGCCATTGTTATAAAGTTAATCTGAAATTACAAAAGTTTAAAGAAGACGCAAACATACGAATAACCAAACTTACTGAGAACAATTTTGTGGTAGAATCTTGTAAGTACTATTGGCTATGCATAAGAATGAAGCACCATGGATACTTCAAAACTACAATGGTACTCACGACGCCACTTCAAAATACAGCGATATGAATTTCTAGAAAGAGAAATAGAATGGCGAGTTTCTCGTATATCTTCTACCCAAACAGACTGAATGTAGTGCCTCATACTTCAAGATTAGAAATTCTGTCGACCATTAAACAAGGCCATTCCTCCATTTGGTGGAAAGGTCTTAGTTAATCCATACTAATCATTGACAGACAAGACAGGATTGGTCCTCAGGCAAATTGAACAATTTGCACCACCAGAACCAGAAATGTTTTCAAAGGCCATGAATACTTGTTCTGTTAGATATTTGATTATTGGTAGAATTAATAATAACATATTCCTAATATATCGAAAGGTCGCAGAAAACCTGTGGATTGGTCAATAATACTCCTAACCATACTGGAGTTATTTCTCCAAATCATAATTCTCTGATAAGCGATTCGTGTCTCAATCACTTAAGACGCCCTCGATAATCAAGTACTTTGGTATGTGAAAAAACCTCTGCATGAGATTATTGGCAGAACGGAACACCGTTATAACAACCACAATCGTGCATCGAGAGAAGACTTCATCTGTCTACTAATATAGATGACTCAACAAGAAAGAAGTAGGTTTGTATATAAATGAAAACAAAACTATGATTTAAAAAATGAATAAATCTAATTGATCATCAAAACAACAACATACCTGAAGTAAAACGATAAATAACATCGAAGGCAGTTGATAACTTCATATATCACTTGGTACCACAATTTCAAACAATGGCAAAGGTAACGAAAAAACCAAGAGAAGAACTACAATAGCGAAAGAATTCCTCACCAAACTAGCTAAAGTTCAGAAGTCTTCAAATGTATCTAAACACCAAAATGAGATTAGTAACAACAATGTTTTCGGTGTTTCTATGAAGAAACACTACGAGAAATGAAAACACCAAAAGAAAATCCATGAGGATTAGAAGTTGGACCCTTAAAATGAAGGATAATCAGAAGAGCTATGCATTCGAAATGCTCTGACAGTGCACAATGCTGTAGAAAATCAGATAAATTCATTTTTGACCAACTTAGAATTCGGAAAAGATTGAGCATTGCAGTAGTCAAAATAAATTACCGTGAAAGGTTCCTCTCGGAAGGTAGTACCCAGCAAAATATCGAGAGGAAGTACGCCCACAAGAAACAGATCTAACCCGCAAAACCCTCACCCAATTATTACGAAAGACATAAAATAGACAAAAATGGTAGACTATCACTAATTTATAAATCAACGATGCTCGAAACTGAGTGAACAGCTAAGAAGAATTTCTCTACCAATATTTTCCTTCTGCTTAATTGAACAATTGTGTTTTTCGATCGTTACAGTTTGATATGCAGTTTTTTTTAGGCAAATTGGTTAACAGAAATTGTTAGTGTTCATTCTAACCATTTCTGCATTTGAATGATTTGAACTTTTAGGAAATCGTTCGAAAAGTTTCTCCATCGATAGATGAGAATAACTAGATTATAAGAGGTGAACTACCTCTTCGTATTTTTTATCAGCTTCTTCTGCAATAAGTTTCGCTTGGGCAAGTTGTTCTTCCAAAAGAGTCACCCTGTCGTCTTCCATATTACTCCTGCTTTCCAGAGCTTTACATATCCTGAGCAGCGTCACAAAGAGTTTTAAAATTGTTAAAAGGGTTCACACACAGTTCGACTATCGACTATCCGCTAATTTCATGTCAATTGAAACAAAAAGCAAACATTTCTTCATTTGAATTTATGTCATTTGGTCATTTCATCTGTACATGACTATATAAAAATTTCAATTTTACATTGTACATGACTTAAAAATTACAGTTAGAATGAAGAAAAATCGTCTTATTTTCACTTATATTCATATTGTAATTCTTGAAGCATTTTTCTATTACGAAATTTGTCAAAGGATATCTACAAACTGAACAAAACAATCGAAGAAACATCATTCAAACATAAGGTACGTAATTTTTCTCTGAACACAGGACTATTAGTTTCTTCTTCTAACATCGAGAAATCCATATAGATAAGAGCTGACAAGATTTCATAGACATATTGCAAAACATGCTAATGAATTCAGTATTCTACTTTCCTTTTCGAAATATTACTACAGAAAATATTTAGACATCATAATTTCTTGAACTGTTTCGAAACAAATCGGCATAAACATTTAGGTAAACATTTGAATGATAAAAAAGTGTTGAACAATTCACCGCGAACAAATCTTTTTCCTCAACGTGAAGTTCTTATCTTTGTGAATTGCAAGACGTCTAGACAAGAAAATTAATAGTCTTGTGTACATGTTGAACATATTTATTATGTAAATAGGTAATTCTTATCTTTGTGAATTGCAAGACGTCTAGACAAGGAAATTAATAGTCTTGTGTACATGTTGAACATATTTATTATGTAGGTAATTCTAAATATTTGTTACTTTGATCATTCTGTTGGATTTCTATACATCATTCCACAAGCTAGAGTTTTAGTGAAACACTTCAAGAATTTTCAATGGAAATATGAGTGGAAATTAAATAATTAATTTTATCAAATAGATGCGATATCCATAGAAAATTATGAAATACTTCAACATTATTAGATATTCAAATCTTTTTTGCGTTAAAAAAATCAATCAATCTATAATAAAATGGATAGTTTTATAGATACTTTGATTTATTAAAAATAGTGGATCAGAAAACCACGAAAGTTTATATTTGTAACCTGCTTCAAATTCAAGAAGAAAACTATTCAAATTCTTGCTGAATTAATTATCTAAAAAATCTGTAACACCTATAAACTTGAATAAATACGTGGGGATATAACTTTCCAGTGTACCCAAGTAAAACATATTATGCAACACTACGGTTATTTACTTCAAAATACCGTATCAGTAATAATTAAATTATTCATTAACAAATTCGAAATTTCTAATTATTATTAGCTCTTATGAGTTTAGAGAGTAGGATAAAAAAATATACTTTCATTTTGTTATTTATACTTATATTCACACCTAAATATTCGATGTGATATTCTTGTGGGTTTGGAATCTGAAATTTCCAACGGATTTCATTCACCAATCGATCTATCAGAAGTTATCATTCGTAACTTGTACGAAAAAGAAATATTTGCTTTTGTTCAGTTAACATCCTTGAATTATTTGCTTACGTTTGCAATTATATTATTTTGTTTAGATGTCGACAAGATTAGAATACCGATTCAAATGAAAACGTTGTTTGTGAACATAATCGAATACCTAAAGGACGTGATAGCCCTGTAAATTGTCAATAAGCAATGAAAACTATTATTTTAATCTGTAAAAATAGAACATATTACTAAAAATTTATTTGTATCACAGTTCATATATTATCCCTATCAATTTTGAATACTTAAAATCTTGTTACTTCTTTACGGAAGACTGTTGAAAATTTCTCTGGAAATTTTACCAAAAAGTTTAGGAAGTTTTAACGCAAAACAATTTAGTAAATTTACTCAACAAAATTTTTCAAGTTTGTCAATTCAGTTCGACAAAAATTACAAAACATTTTATGAAATTCACAAAGTGATACAAAAATTTAAATAAAACTTTCTTTTGAAGAATCATAGAAAAATGTTCTATGGTCATTTCCATACACTTCAGGATAAATGCAAGTAGTCCACAATGTAAGAGATCAGTTTATCATCAACATCTGATGAAGCCACTGTGCTGGCGAAACAATATTGTCATGTTTGATTTTAATTATAGTGAAAATCACAAAACCTCTTAGTTTTATTTAAATAATTTTTTTTATCACTTTGTGAATTTCATAAAATGTTTTTAATTTTATCGAACTGAATTGACAAACTTGAATAATTTTGTTGAGTAAATTTAATGAATTGTTTTGCGTTGAAACTTCCTAAACTTTTTGGTAAAATTTCCAGAGAAA
This sequence comes from Henosepilachna vigintioctopunctata, assembly GCA_030704895.1. Classification (NCBI taxonomy): domain Eukaryota; kingdom Metazoa; phylum Arthropoda; class Insecta; order Coleoptera; family Coccinellidae; genus Henosepilachna; species Henosepilachna vigintioctopunctata. The sequence continues at coordinate 1,583,153 of JARQZJ010000093.1, forward strand.
TTTTTAAAGGTGAATACGTTGAAAGTTCAATAAAAAGGAAGCTCTTTTACTTGCTCATCAAACATCTAACTATTTCAATCACCTTCCCTTTCTATCAAGTTAACTCGAGATGCACGGAAATTTTTAAAATCAAGTTGCAACTTACTGTAAAAATTTTATAACTTTTGACAGTTAATAATTGAAATAATTTCGTCATGAGCATTCTAAAAAATAAAATTAAATGTGAAACGTAGCTAGATATGAAATATCTTGAGGAATTTCCTAGAATATCAATTAAGTCTTGATCAAATGATCGAATTTTCGAATTTCTAAAAGAAATTGAGGTTGAAAGGTTAATTTTCAATTTTTTGATAACTCAGTTGTTACATGAATAATCGTAAATTTTCAAGGGAACTTTGATTAACGTGATAGTCGACAACAAACGTCATTTTTAGTGTGGATTTTGGGAGGGTGGTCAAGACAAACCTTTCGCTCTCATCTGCTGCTTGAGAGGCCTCCGCCAATTTAGCGGTGGCGGTGGCCAAACGCTCTTCTGAGCGTTCTAAGTCTTCTTCCAACAATTGTATACGACGGTTAAGGGCTGCAACTTCAGACTCAGCCTGGAAAGAAAAACTCCTTTAAATTTCTTTTCTTCAGAACAAATAAATAAAAATGAAATTGTTGTGTACGAAATTTATTTGAGAAATATAAAGAGTACCGAATATTTCCAAAACGATAATAAAATAGCAACATAATAAGTACGATCGGTCGATGCAGAACTGGCATGGCGTTCAAGATCCCCAGACTTAAATTCCTTCGATTATTTCAAAAAAATTTTTTTTCAGAATTCCTCAATGGACAATATGAACAGAACTTGCAAAGTCGGATTATGGATGCTAACATACAAGAAAGAATAATTTTGAATGCGACACCTTGAACAAGACAGCTTTCATTACCAAACGCTATCAATGTTTGATATTTTTTATGTTATTCAACGAGTTGTTAAAATTTTCTTTACTTTTGAGGCCAAGAAAAGTTTTTAGAGTTCAAGATCATGCGCATAAATTATACACAAATAAGAAGAAAGTTGTACTTCTTAAATCAAATACTTTTCGAGATATTTTAATGAAAAAAAAATTTATATATTTACAAATGTGTATACATACGATATGATATCGAATTATGATAAATGGTTTCAAGGTTCAATCATTTTTATAGTAGCCGTAATGTTATAGTCATTGTCTTTGCAATTGCAAAGACTGTCTTATAAGTACTTAAATTTCATTTTGGATTATTCTATCAATTATATTTATATCTGTCAATATGTGAACTAAAAATTGATATTATTCGCAAGAAGAGACTGTTGAAGTGGACAAATTTATTTCTTAACACTTCATCAAGTACAAATTGCAGTTACTTTACATATATATGAGAAAACCTCTGAAAATCTCATGATTAGCGAGATAACGGAATTCATGAAGATTTTTGTATATATTCAGTACGAACATAATACCTAAATGTTCGTGTTTCGATGTACAAATCCAACAAATTCAAGTATATAAGTAATAGAAGTACTTATTATTTATCGTTTCGATGTTATTTCAACAGTGTGATTGTTTGTGTTTTGTGTGTGTTGTTTTGATGACTGTTATTTGTTTATATTTTATTTTGCCTAGTTTATTTAACTCCTACATAAACACAAAATAACCGAGGAACGCGAATTCAACTCCTTATCGCAATACAAAATTTTTAGGAACTGAAAATGATGGAAAAAGATGTGGGAAATTCTAAATTTGGAAAATATTACCCATGACATAAGAGATATTGAAACAACAAAAAGTTCAATACATAGATAATGTTTCAATAAAATCATCAACTTTCAAAACAACACACCATATTCAACAAACAATAATACTAATGATATAACATCGAAACAATAATGATAAATTTTATTAATTTTCTGGATTATTATACAATCACATATACTTAAATGTTCATAAATTTCACTATCTAGCTTGAATTGAGTTTTTTTATGGTTTTATCTTTGTGAAGAAAATGACATACCTACTTCCGAAACAAATGCTAACCCAGTATTCTTTTGATGTATGAAAAAACTAGATTTTCAGCCAAATTTCAACGATTCATTTGTTTCTATCAATTCGATGTCAATCAGTGAAGAGTATTTATTTAAAAATTTTGACAAAAGTGCAATTTTTAGCAAATCGTGAAATAAAATAAAAATTTTAACCAAAACATATTTGATATTTGATTAAACAATTGTCACGTGTACAATCACCATTACAATAGATTGAACAAAAATTGAACCAGATTTATACTACTTACTGATGCTAAATTATTAGTGAAAAGTATTATATTTCAAGTTTGAGTAACTGTTACAATCTATAAGAATATACTTAAAACTATTTTAAATATAGTTGAATTAAACAATTTTCAAAAGAATGTTGGTTACAGAGGAGATTAATTATGCATAAATATAATTAGGTAATTAAAACTCAAGTACAATGTGACGTAATAGACCTCACGTAATATTCAAACTACATAACCAGTATCAACAGAAGACGTGAGTTTTAACAGAGCAGTTTTTAAAGACATAATACGCCATGGTGATTTAGAACCAATCTCAAAATACGAAATTTAAAATCGAAACAGTTGGTATTTATATTTAAATCTACACCACCTCAGATAATGGTTTTACAAATCACGAAAGTCTCTGGATATAGAATCCAATAATAAAATATTGAAAAAAAATAATTGATGCATAAAATTATCGCTTGTAGTACTCATTTCAGGATACAATGAATATAGGTTCCATGAGATAGATTTACGAATGTCAGAATAAGGTACGACCGAAATAACCATAGGAACTTTCCCATATCAAACTAACAAGTCAAAAACCATACTTCCTTCCGGTCTTTCATCAGTGACGTACGTACACACCATAATTGTTACTGGAATTGTGATGCAATAACGACGGTTGCTTTTGTTGGGCACCTATTTGCGATGTTTACATGCATTGTTATACACTTCCTTGTTCGGATTTTAGTATTAGTCATTATTATATGCGATAAGTATACATTGGTAACCATTCGTACCTCTGCAATATCAATTTTCTCCAAACTGGACGAGATATCAAAACTGAGAAACTAAGCTCATTTGGTCGTTATTAAGGAAAAATATTCGAGGATAGACAATATGAAAAAAGGAAATGAATAACAGTATCAAAAATTCTTCAAAATTGAACAAATAAAAAATGGTTTGAAGTAACACAAATTCGTTAAGATTGCACATTAAGATTTCAAAAATTATCAACATTGATCATTATTCATAAAATGAGTTGGGAAAACACCCGACTATGGTGCGATAGGATTCGAGTTCGAACCGCTGTGAAGGCATGGGTGTTTATGTCTATGATTTAAGTAATTAAATGATAGTAATTGTTAGGTAATGTAAACTGATTACAAGATCATTGGCCGTTTGGAACCGGAGTTGAACTCTAGAGGTCCACTGAATTGAAAAAAAAATAATTAAAAAAAAATACCATGAAATTGATAAAGGAACCTTTATCTCGAAAAATTTTTACGAGAATTCTAGACAACTTACAAATTGAATATGACATTCTTGTTATGGCCTTTATTTAAGTAGAAATAACATTGGCAAGTGTTGAACTTTTATCAATATAACGTCGTTTAAAATTTTCAAATATTCAATTCAGCATATAGGAAAGAAAACGTAAGAATTATAGAACTTCCAATGGGAGTCTGTTTTCTAACCGAAGAGGCGAATTCACAGGAAAACCTAAAAGAAGTTTTTCACAGTCTTGACAAATATTGATATTTATGGAAGGAAAACCTCCATATCGTCATAGCAAATATTGATATTGATGGAAATTATGAATTATTTCAAAAAAAAAACCACATTATTTAAATAATAATACCGAGAACAAACATCGAGTACAAATTTTAACGAGTATATTTAAATTTCATCGAGTATAATATTTCAATTGTATATCGTAGAAATTCTTTTCATATTTATATGAGATAAATGTTGGCCTTGTACTCGAAGTCCAAGACCTACATTTTGAAAAATTCATGAATATAGGTAAGTAGCAAAAACGTCTATTCAAACTTGTATGAATCATCAGTTAATCTGAAACGCCTTTAAAGGACATTCACAAAATAATGCGAAATGTAATCTATATACTGTATAATTCGTTATTTATCCACTGCTTCTTGTAACATACTACCATTTTGACTATGTATCAATAAACAAACTGTTATGACAGAAAAACGATCAACTAAGTGGAATTATTTGAACAACAAATCCATGAGGAATGCTGGAATGTATCATTTAAGACTGACAATTTCACACAAATTTCAAACATATGCTAATAACTAACATGTCAATGTTTTAAAAACATTTCACATAAACAACACGTGTATATCATGTTACTTGAGCTTCTTGTGTGATTATTTGGTATTTTGACATAAAGAGTTTTGTCACAACATTTTGTTCCTTTCATTCTCTTTTGAGACATCGAAATAATCGGTCTTATTTCATAGAAAATAATTTGTTGATAGACAATCAACTCGGCTGTATAATTATTTAATGAAAGACGAACCAAAACACATGGTGCTTGTCATTTTAAAAAAGTACTAAATTAGCCTTCCATCTGAAATTGTACATTACAGAGCTAGGAGTATTATTTTCCTAATGTTTGACCAGCATTCCCAGAATTTTGAATCCTGTTTGTAAAGTTCTTCAAATGGAATTAGCAGTTATCAACAAAATGCAGTTCTCCCTGGAATTTCCATTGCACTTTCTAATTTAGGTAATTGGATATTCTGTTATTAAATTGTACTAAACATTCCTAACTAAGTACTAAACGCTACTAACTACTTTTTCTGAATCGTATTTTGAAATACTGAAAAGTATTTTTTTTAAAATAGGCAAGTATATGTATACTAATTAACTATTCACCCTTTAAAGCAAGAATATACAGCGATTAAAGAAGGAAATGCATGAATCATAAATATGACCCATGAAGTTCAAATCATTCATTAAATCACCTACAGTTACCCTAAAAAATACAGGAAACCTAAGAATGGTGGATGCGCTACTGACAGGTGGTTTAATGAATCAAAAAAATACTCTATATATTCATGGATAACCATAAAAACATCTATGATTAACTGAGGCAATACTAGATGTTTCGAAAGAAGGTAATGAAACATTAATTATATTTTGATATCAAAATAACCGAAATGTTATAAGGGTTATATCAAAAAGGTAAACAAGTTATGCTTAATTTGCCTATTCATACCATTAGCAACATATAAATTAGAAACTACATAATAAAAACCAAGAAAATTTAAAGAATTTAAGAAATTTGAAAGAATAAATTTCCTAAGTAGACATGTACATCTCATTAACCTCAAAAACAAAACCTAACCCATCTTTCTTCCTAGAAAGTATTACAAACTACAGAAGTTTGTAATAGTATTATCTGAGTGAAGCACGATGAAATTCAAAGTTCAGATTTATAATATATTTTGTATCTGAAAAGAATTGCCATAAAAGGTAAAATAAATATTTATTTGAAGTGGAGTACGTCATCAATTAAAATCAATAACAGTTTAACAGAGTAAATCTCGTTTCAGCCAATAATAATGTGAATAGACATATACTTGATGTTTTTCATGAGATGAACATGAAGTATTGACGAATTTGAAAAATAGCTAAAGTGCAAAAATAAATTTGGTCATCTCTTACTTCCTCCCGTCGTATAACTTCCAGTTGTAATCTCTTTGTATATTCCTCACATTCATCTTTATATCTTTCCATCTCTTCCTTCGTTTGACGCATTTTCTTCTTCAATACATCCAGAATGGATCCCTGAGGAATGGTGGTAGTCATTTTGCCTAATTTATTGTAACACCGACACCAAATAAATACGAAACAACTAGTAACACCGCGAACCGATAACGAACTGGGCGAGCCGGCCAATGATTCAATATGGCGTTTGCGTCTGCGTATCAACCACCTGTGAGTTGTTTGGCTTCCGTCGTTTTTTTAATTGAGGTGCGCCTTTTGATATGAAAAGGCCACTTTGTGTAGTAAAGCGTGAAATCGTAAACGCATCTAATCATTGACAATTACTATTCTCTTTGATTTTACCGTAGTAAATTTCTTTCCGTAGTATTGTCGATTGAGTAGGTATCTACTATTGAATTCCATTCAAATTAAAATAAAAGAGACAGATATCCATCCTAAGTTCACGTTCCTATTATCATTATTACATAACCTCAGTACGAATTATTAAATTATAAGTATTGCAATTTTTTCAATGAATTATGTGTTGATCTCGCATCAGGATATGTGAAATGTATGGTTATGTTTCATGACTAGAAAACAGGTCGCTATTCGCCATGTGAACGTTTCAATCATTATTACATCTGAGGTGATGATAAGGACTAACAGAAAAATTTGTTGTATAAATATTTCACTGTAATCGTATTTTGAAGCAAATTAGAGTGAATGACAGAAACAAAACTAACATAATACATTGTTTTATTGAAGTTCTTGTATATTTAAAGGTCATATAACTATTGGAAGTAAAAGTTAATGTATATAGAACTTGTTTCTTGAACGAACCTCATCAATTAAATATTTACTGTATTTATCAATTATCACGACATTAGCGGATATATAATCCTTAAATCGTTTCATTCAAGATAACAGAAACTAAGTAAGTACCTACTATTATTTCATAATTTCACAAATACCTAATTTTTTTTCAGTATGCTTTTCTAATTACCAGTCTAATTGAATTAAACCTCGATAAGTCACGATTTGTTAATTATAACATACTATCTACTTTTTATTCACAATTTCTCCATTATTCGAGACGTTCATGCAATAAACGTTCTAAAGAGAAACTGGCACATCAGCTGTTGAATTTAAAGTAATGGCTGTCGTTACACCACGACTTGAAGTCCATATAAGGACTCATAACAAAATTTTGTCTAAATTAGGCTTTTGTGTGTCGCCATCTCTCCGATATAATGTCGCCATATGGTCAATAATGCTTTTTTTAGAAAATTGAAAAACAATATTGAAGGATTGTGCCAATCTAGTATTTCTGATTTCTACGAAACATGTAAATAAATAAATAAAGCGTTCAAGTTGATTATTTTTTCATTTAAATTCAGTGAAAACATGGCATAAAGTGTCTTTTTGTCCCTTTCGTAAGATTAAAAATAGGTTTAGGAGGAGGTGCAACTTTCGTGTAGCGAAAACAAGTCTGTTGAAAATATTCCCAACTACAGTTGAACGTAAGAGACAATTTTCCGCCTTTTTTGATAAATCATGACATTTTAACAACCATGAGCTGCTATAAAACAAAAAACATTTGCCAGACACTTCGAAAGATAATGAGTGGTTTAATGTTCTGATAAAACTACGAAATCAAAGAATTCTTTTAGGTAATTCAAAAATTATTTAGAATCAAACAAAGTGTTCCAATCGAGCATCTGTAAAAATAGTAAAATATTTTTAAGAACGAAACAGTATATTCATTCCAATTTAAAATAGTGTTTTCGCAATCAATTATAAACAATTTTTCATTTAATATTATCAATAACCTGAGAGATTGCACAAGGCACAATAATTTAAATTTGGAAGGGAGAAACAGCATTTCATATCAAAGAAATTGAAATCATTCATGAAATGTGTTTTCTATTCTTACTGGTCTTGATTCAAGCTTCGCAAATTTTTGATTCGAGTAGTTTCCTACCAGATCTGTTGAGGATTCTCTCTGCCGTAATAAAAATAAGTCACTCGTGATTTGAACCAAAAACATTCTCATTTTATGCGGCATTTGAACTAAAAATACTTATTCTACTGGAGGTCAACTAATAAAATGAAAATTTTTATAGTGTTTACATAATGACAGTAGTTGGTACTACGATAAAAAGGGACATTCCTACTAATGTACCCAAGAAGATTTGGTATTTTTGATGAGATTTTCTGTATATGTTCATTGAAATTCTACATGGAATATTTATTAGCGCTAAATAAAAGGATTAGCGCGATATCCTTTGTTAGACAATTCCCTATAGTTATCTGCTGTAACGAAAGGTTTTCAATACTTACCAGCTTTTTTCAAAATATGACGACGCTGTTTTGAAATTATTGTAATTTTGAAACAGCAGGAAGATAACCTAATGTTTTAGTAGTACTTACTAGATGAATTATTGCTGATTTCGTTCGAAGAAAATCCTGAAATGATTCTTTATTTTTCTGATATTTTTAAATTCATGAATTCTGTAAATTTTGTGCTTTAGATCAACTACTAATAGCTTTTCTCCTCTAACTCGAAAGCTTAAGACAAGTGAATCCGTAGTTTGGAAAAAGCAAACATGAATAAATTTTAACGAAATGTATATTGAATATTACAGAACATAGTAATGATTTAAGAAATTGGAAAACCATGAATGTGATTTGTCCATAAGTTGAAATTTATCATCGAATAATTTAATTTAAAGGGGTTTAAAGGTCAAGTACAAATGTTTAATGTAATCGATTGAACAGAACACTCACGGTAATTGATATACGAAAGAAATCAATTCATTTCATTAAATATCATTACAAATATACCCAATGCAAAAGTCCAGAAGAGATGGTCAGTCTAGATTAACGTTTGACATTAGAATTCCTAGATTCAAAAAATATATATAAACGGAAGAGTCGTTCATGACATCTGGAAGAAATTTAATAAAGAAGAGACATAATTCAATTAATTCACTGTTACGTCTGCCTAATGAATAAGACTCGAATAATGAAACGCCTACTGTACATTGACGTGATGACGTAATAATATGACGTGTTAAGGCCGTTTGTTTGAATCTTTCGTATCATAGCTACCGAAAATACTACATAATTTGATAGACCCTATACAGTACCAATACACAAAACAATAAACAATTTTATGTTAACATCCTGGAAACCAAATGGATATTCTTTAGTTACATGTTTACTTGTTGCGTCGCTGTGACAATACAAACAAACCCACGTGACAGAAATCAGCTGACAAAAGACATGCGGTGGAAAGAGTTCAAATGACAGGGAATTCCTCATTGTATTTGTGTCAATTTAAATCAGAACTTAGTATGAAATTTTATGGGTAGCGTGTTAAACATACCCTTTTCAATTGTGTCTTCATGATATTATGTAGCTCATTTCGAATAATCGAGAACTTCATCAGGGTATCTGAACTGAATATGGAACTGAAGGCTAATCCTGGATAGTCAGCACACCTTCTTCGTCTTCTGTTTTCACGTTCGGCTATAACTTCTGTGCGTTCTGAGGTACATCGAAGTTTGGAAAGTTCCTCCAATTCGGGGTCCTTATCATCGTCACTGAGACTGGAACCCTCTGCTTCGGGACGATAAATCGACGACATGTCTTCTTTTTCGGAGTCGTACTCGGGCAACTTTTTCGTTCGACGAATGCGTTTGTTTTGTTCATTTTTCAATGTTTTAGAATGTTGACTTTGGGGCCCAATTTGTGGACTGGTTTCTTTACTACTTGGTATACTACTTAACTCGTCTTCGCTATTCGTTAGATCTATAACTAGATTATCACATACATTGGTAGATTCTATATCACTAATCAGATTCGAACTTGAGGCACTTTGAATCACATTAGGGCTCGATGTTATCACTGTTTGTTGACTGTATTCACTAAGGGGCTGTTTTGAAATTTTTAATTCTTGTTCGAGTAAAGCTTTTCTTCGACTACCCTCGTTTCTAGGGTGATGTTGATGGCCCCGTTTTCTACCAGAGCCCCCCGGCCCCGCTTTTTGTGACATCGTCACTCAGATGTTGATTTCAGCGGCCACATAGCAGCAGTCATCTTGCCAACTGTTGCCACCGCTGCGCACTAGCATTAACACGCAGAATCACTTCTGTTGCATGCGCGCATGAACAGTCAACTCTCTCTTACGTTCTCTGCTCGTTGAAAAGTGAAATCGTTCCAAAAGTATGTGTGAATCAGCAACCAGGCGTACATTTCGCGTGTATAAATTCGTGATTCATGAAGAAATATTTTACAAACAATTAATTTCCAGATGACTTATCGCTCAAACTGAGGGGTAATTATCGGCAAAGAAACATTGTTAACACTGTCATTGTATTATGAAGTTGGCGCTGAGTTTCCCTTGACGTACTACACTAAATAATCTAGGGAACCGTATTTGGCAAGAGATCGAGTTATGTTGGATATTTTTAGAATGGAGTGTTGCGCATCTAAATAACTGTAAACCTGTGCTACCACGCCGGAAATATTTTCATAAGAATATAGAAAAAATTTCATTAGATCACTTCTGTTAATAGTATTCTGGGATGAAACAAAATGTCTTTGTATTATTGTTACTGTTTTCTATGATAAGCGGAACCACGAAGTATTTTATACTTCGTTATGGAACAATGAACAGATTAGCTCAACTCAATCCATATGTCACTTCAAATTCTTACGACAACTAGATTTCAATTAAAATATTTTAGTACAGAATTCATTGAGCATTTTCTCGACCTGCGCTGTTGAGTTTGTTTTAAACAGAAATTCAATTTATGACCTGTTATTATGGAATTTTTTAAGTTGTGCATGCGTAATGGGAGAAATGCGTATCCTGAGTGATAACCAACTGAAAGTTTAGAGACAGGAAATTTCTTCTTATTTATTTTCGAAAGAATTTCAGAAACTAGTTTCGAGTTCACACCGAAAAAGGAGTGTTTAATGTCACGCTCCAAAATATGTCTTCAGTATATAATTGAATGTACTAAAAATATTTTAGTCAGATAAACATTTGAATTGATTCTCGATTCTCAATTTATTCCCAAAAATAAACAAAAAGCAGTTTCGATGATATATCTACAAGTTTTTTTGTCCAAAGATCAGGATGAAAAACTCCACGAACTGAATTTATATATTGAATATTTTCTGATAAATAGATGAATGAATGCAAACCATAGAAGAATACCTCCTGATGTATCGCAAATATCTAAGAAATTAGGGAAAAAACAATTCCGAATTGATATATTCTTCCAAAAATATTTGGATATTAGGAATACAGGTTACATTCACGAGTTTTTCTAAAGGAGAGGAACTAAAAACCTCAATATGTTTGAAGTGTTTTTTCTTTTTTTATTTTTCTTTTTTTTTTTTTCGTTTTTTCATTAGATCCAACTCAAAATATAGTTGAGTTGAAAGTTAAATAATACTTTATCTCATAATGGTGCTAAGATGATATCTGATTTCAGCATTATTGTACTGCTGAGATGAATATTAGATAATAACATGATTTCATAAAAATTTTCTTGCAGTCTTTTGCGTGATTTATTTCATAAATAGCATTGTTCTCCCTCATTAATTGCAAGTTAGTTATAAGTTTATTGCCGCTTTTATATGAGGTCAGAGATCCTTACACCGACTTCCTATACATTTTACCATATTGACTAACTTGTGAGTTTTATCATAACGAAATGAATGATTGAAGCATCATTTATTCCGCAAAATAAGTGACCTGTTTTGTTGATTGTAAAAAATGTTTCACCTGAAAATATTGATTTAACTGAGAAATAATACTGTTCTCATGTTCACCTTGAGATTTGTCTATAAATTCCAGAAACGAAGCAAAAATTTTGGCCGCTGTGTGATCCCTGACAAAGTTCACAAATACAAAAGTGAAAATTTCGAGAATTATATTTTCTCGAAATATATGTTATGGAAATTTTGAACCAAGTTTCTGAACTGTCGTATTAATGTGAAATGTATAGACTCTGGTCAAATTTTAGGAAAATATGTTCAAAAAAAATTTTGTTTTATAAATTATCATTTTCCAGAAGGAGCCATGCAATAGGTTATATTGGAAGTGAATTTCAAATAAGACTTACATTCTGGAGGGCTTTTTCTTTTTCTTCTAGTTTTCCATTTACTTGCGTAAGTTGTTCTTGTGTTTGGTCAAGGTCGTTCTCAATCTGCTGGATCTTCTTTTGGAGAGAACGTGCTTCTTCTTCAGCCTGAAATAAGGTATCAGAAATGAAAATAGTTCTCCACGTGAAATATCTACGAAAAAATCTAACTTATGAGTAATTTATAAAATAATTGATACAACATATCAGTAATTATCAAGAAGATGTCAAAGCCCAAGTATCAGAGATTATTCATTCGAAAGTTATTTCAGTTTATTTGAGTTAAAAAAATTATCATCAACAGAAATGTCCAAACGTGATTCTACTTCATAAATCAAGACACAATTATTGGTTAATTCACGATACTTGTTTGTGTATCGTGGGTTAATTGTATTCATATTATCGTAAACATGAAATACATTTTGAGCGATGAAGCACATTTTTAATCTAATACATCTAGTATATAGATAGCTTTGAATGGCCAAAGTTGCAGTGTTTGGGGTTCAGAAAACAGACATGGAATGGTCAAAATATAAATGCAATCACAACTTATTCATTCAATATTTAGCGAAAGGCATCATTTAACCAAACTTTTTTGAGATTAAGGGTGACCAAGCAGTGATTTTATAGCATTATGGTACTTTTTTGATGTGGTTATTCTGAATCGAAGGTCAATGAACCCACGATAACTGGTGCATTGTGAAAAATTGAACACTGCAGTGAAATTCGGCCAAATTTGTGTAGAATGTTGATGGAAAATTTCAGTGAAATGGTGGGTTTATATCAGCAATGCTGTGGAGCCTATTTTCCGATGCTTCATTCCATAAATAACCGTAACCTATGTTTCTTATGATCCGATGAAAATGTCATAATCTGAAGAGTAAAAACTATATTATCTATTGAAGTTTTGCGCTGATTTTGGACACCCCTTAAAAATATATGGAATGCAATTATGTATGCGTATAAGTACTAATAAATCTGTGCCACTTGAACAAATTGAAGTAATACTGCAATATTGAAACTTGGAACTAATACTTTTCAAATTGGAAATATTTTATGATAGTTTGAGCACCTTATATAAGTATTAATATAATCCACAAATAGACAAACTAACCTTTTCAGCTCGTAGGTTGGCATCCTTGGCCAATTGTTCGTTGTAGGCCGCACGATCTAAGGCATTGTCCTTCTCAAGCTTCATAGCTTGCATCTTCTTCTTGATTGCGTCCATGTTTGATGGTTTGAGTACGCTGTTTCACCACTGAAAATAGAAATAAAAAATTTCATTTCATGTTTATTACATATTGTATGTTTGCTAGATAAACCCAAAATTTTCATGAAATTGAATACTCAAAATTTGAAAACTAATTTACGAAAGTGTAGGAGTTTTCTATTTAGGAAAGTGTAACAGTAAAAATTCATTCACAAGAAAACATGAAAAATTTGCTAAAGAAGTCCACTTCTTCATATTTTTTGAATGTTTACGGTCGTTACTTGGTGTAAAGGCATTACACACATTTTCTAGAGATACACACATCAATTCAACAATTCTGAAGTACGTTTCGTCATTAGGTTGGCATCTTCGACATGACTATCGGACAGAAGAAGTCAGTTTCAGGGGTAACATATCAATCCGAAGAAACCGTCGTGTGGGGTACGTACCTACGTCACAATTATTGAATAAAAGTTTGTAAATCAAGGAAAGAGTATTTTCTTCACCATTTTATTTTATATTGTTCATAGTTCTTATTGAAAGGATATCTTGTGTTAAAAGTTCTTATATGAATTTTGCAATTAATGAAATGAGTTCTTCTTTGCTTCAATAATAACTTCAACGCATAAAGTCTATTTGAACGATAAAATAAATTTAGTAGCACTCGGTGAAATATCCTATAGAATTCTAAGAATCATGTTGCCAACTTTTTAAGCGTTCAAAAAACTGTGACCAACTGAATCCAACTAGGGCTGCCATCTTTAAAATTTGAAATCCAAGACAAGAATCTTGAAAACCCCGGATTTTATAGACCAGAACCCGGACATGTCAACAGATTTTTTTTAAACATAGTCATTGTGATAAAAAACAGTTGAAAATATCATAAATCACCTTTTTATTCATTTTCGGACCTTTAAATTAAATTTGGTCATTTTTATCATCATTTTAAATGTACCTAACAAAACAGAATCTTATTGAAATTTGTTGTAATAATCAAATAGTTTTTCTTTATTCTGATAATTAAACACAAATTATTAATATACTTTGTAATGAAAACAAAACCTTATAAAAATATTCAACCTACAAAAATTAAATTAAATTTTTAAACGAAAATGTTAAAAGTACTGAGATCATTCAGGTATTGAATCTTACAATTTTTGAGGTAACTCTTCAACCCAATAATAATTATCTTCTTTAATTTTTTTAGCAGTCATTTATATAACAAATATCTCTTAACAGAATATGAACTAAGTTCAGTCTCCTTAAATCTTGAGCAAAAAAACTGAACATTTTCGAAGTTAAGACTTTTAAGTTACTTTATTAACTTTTCAAAACATGAAATAACCAAAAACTACTCATTCATATAACCTTAAAGTTTCAATTAGCAGCCATCGGCGGCCCAAGACTTCAAATTTTTAAACTCGAACTACAAAATTTGTAGTACAAATGAAACCATCCACGAATGCTTCCCGGCGCCCTTTAAACTAGGCAAATCCGGGGAAACCCGAACGGATGGCAACCCTAAATCCAACATTCCCAACATATATACCTCCACTTAAAAAGTAATACCTAATTAGTTAGATAAACGAATTAAATTGTGGTGACAAGAGATATTCAGAATCGTGACAAGGCAAATCAAGAAAACATAAAATGTACAATCAATTATTAACTTGATATAGTCCAAATATGGAAGAAATTCGAAATGGCACCTTGAAAACTCGATTTAACACGCCGCATTCGACTTAATCTTGATTTCTATTTTGTAATCAAGGGCAAAATCGATAAATCTTCGGGTCATGTGCGAACGCCATATGTTTCCATCGCTTTATTTTATGCAAATATGATCATGACATATTTTCTCAACACTTGCAAGAAATGTAAAATTGGATCTTTATGCTCGTTTTCAATGTAATGCAAAATTAATTCCAATAAAATAATCGCGATAGTATTTAACGGTAATAAACTTTATGATTAAGGTGAACATCAATGGTCTTGACGTGTGAGAATCAATAACACTATTAAGTTTGACATTTAAACTCCAGATTCCAGAAATAATTCAATTTCTAATGTATACTCTTCATTTCTTCTAAACTTCTTTGCAGTGGTTTTCATACATTTGGTAAACCTCCACGGTGTTCCTAAATGGTCCTACAGGAACATCTAGCAAGACATCTAGCAAAAACATCTAACCTTTAACCTTATCATTATGTTAAATTTATGACAAGTTAATATTACAATTTGTGTGGAATCAAGCGAAGTGTTTTGAATTATTTCATACTAGGTACATAAATATATTTTTAGATTCTTTCAAAACATTTTTCGATTTATAATCAACCAATAAATTAGCATTTTTTTGCACGAATCAATATTTCACACAGACAATGCAAATTGAATATAAATTCATACGAAGACCAATAAAGTTTTTTTTTAATATCATACCTGACAAAAGGTTTTAAATTCACTCTGGATCGTACAATACTTATCAAAAAAATGAACTGTTAGATTGCCTGAACATTTCGATAAAATTTTCAATCGCATTATTTATGTTTATGTCAGAGAGCACGCATCTAAGTTTTGACATATTTCACGATTCCAATCGTGAAAATATGTGGATATAAATCAACATTTGACTCCGTTTAACAATAATACATTGATATCTAATAATAACTGCATCAGGGACATCGATATGCAGTTTTGAAGGTTCGATAAAAATGTTGCTCAATATGAATCATTGAATTATTTATCAAGATAAAATGAAATTGTACTTGAACGGAGTTATATGGTCTGACAGTCTTCCTGAATTTCTTGCGTTTCTCGAAAATCCAAGCTTTAAAACAAACATATTACTACTACTTCATAAACTAAGAAGAATATTTGTATGAAATAACATCCGGATCTTATACTTCCTAATTATGAAAATCCACCGCAACTTACACATATATATGAAGAAATTTATTGTCACCTCTGTCATAATATGCAGACATAATATTGAAAAGCCCAAAATACAATAAATAAACACTCAATGCCAATTTCTACGATAGTTGAGTAGATTATTATTGAACGTGAGAGTCGTAATAATGATCATTTGAAACAATACTCCAACCCGCAATCTTTTGTATTTAAATAATCCTCACGAATTAAAAAAATTCAAAGACAAATTTCTGGCTTTAATGAATCAATGAAATCATATAACTAAAAATTAAAATAGCAATAGAAGCATTATCAAACTCCATGCATTATATAAAAAACCAATATTACAAAATGACAATATAGAATTAATTATATATACTTAAGCACTTAATAATGTAATGAAACAATATTTAGAATTTTCTCATAATTTAATAAAACTACGCATGACGCGTTTTTAAGAACTACTTCTATATCAAATGCTGAATTAACAATTGATGTAATTTCACAAACTGAATACTTATAGCTACTCTCACAGAATATACCAAGTATGTTCTATGACTAACCTGAAGTCAGGACCATAGAATGCAACTGAATCTAGGTTAGTCATAGAACATACCTGTAGATGATGTGAGAGTAGCTATAAGTATTGAGTTTGTAAAATTAAATCTATTGTTAATTCAGCATTTGATAAGGAAGTAGTACTTCGAAACGCGTCATTTTTATCAAATTATGAGAAAATTCTAAATATTGTTTCATTATGGATTTCAATTTTCTTCAAGTATCGGCCCCATCAATCATCAATTAATAATGTTTTATGCTTGGCATGAAAAACTGAATTTGAACCCATCATAAAATACAAGGTTACTCACTTTTCTCTTATATATTAATTCAATATATAAGAGAAATGAAAACACCGTTATAAAAATCTCTTTCCGATTTTGTAAATAACTTCCTCAAAATCACTCCATTTCAAAATCAACTAGTCGGAATGATACTACACACTATGCATGTCGATGATCTAGTTTTCCATAACAAAAATTCAGATTGATGACTTGTAATGTTATCTGCGGCGTTTTCATGAGATTGTTCACAAACTCACTCAACCATGCAAATTTCCATTTTGCTAGGATCGTGGAAAATGCGACCTTATCATTCGATAGATATTGTAATTTTATATGGACTATTCGAACCGATATGCAAAACAACGATGGAAGAGAATAAATCATACTGAATAATCAATCCACATTGATGATTAGAGTTTTCTTTATGGCAGGCACCCAGCCGCATAAAATATGCGACGCCCTCTATTATGTGCCTCAATAAATAAGTAAACTGAAGTTTATGACATCGATGATTCTATTCTGTTAGAAATTATTGCGAATGAAGAAGAAAGCCTATAAATATCCAATAATATTTGAACGTCTATATCTATAATCTACCGATAAGAAGTTACAAATGTTTTTGTAGTCATATATTTTTCATAATTTATCGGAAATTGGATTCGTAATGTCTTACATATGTCATTAAGTCATTATTCATCTGTTTTATAGATAGTTGACTCATACATTAATAATAATAATATAATTTTATTGAGAAACATTCCTTACATAGTAAAATTACATTCATTTCAATTGATAAATAATTACAACTAAGAGAAATGCTCTCAAAAGACCGAATTCAGTTTAGAGTCTGATCTTCCATTCAGCCCTCGAGCAAAAATATTGGTTCATACAAAAATCTTGGTTAAATTAATATTTACAATAATATACAATTTTGATTGAAAAAAAAAGAAAATAAAAATTTCCTCACAGATATTAAACATTTGAGACAATTTCACATGGTGAAGAACATTTGTGTTAAGAAAATATACAAATATATGATACAAAAAATTGATTCATACATTACTGCCTACATCCGAATCATCGTAGTACTCTGACACACTATAGTATGCCTTTGTTAAGAGCAGAGATTTAACTCTCCTCTTAAACAACTGAGCTTTCAGTACTTTCAAATTCGATGGTAAATGGTTGAAAATTTTAATGCTCTGACAATAGAGAGAGTGCTCAAATTTAGCTGTTTTATGCATAGGAATAATAATGCACATCCCTGTTTCTTGTTGAATACTCATGATTACTATTCAATTTAATAAACCTATCTTCATTTTCTTTAACATATAACAAACATCTATAAATATATAAACACGGTAAGGTAAGTATGTAATTATTAATGAAGATAGGTTTACAAGATGTTCGCTGATGAATATTGAATATTAATCGAAGTATTCGCTTCTGTGTAATAAACACCCTATTTATTTCTGTAGAGCAGCCCCACAGCAGAATATTATAATTTAGATGGCTATATACAAGACTGTAATACACATTCATAACACAGTTTCTAGGTACGATGTTCTTGATTCTAGAGATTGCAAAAAATGAGTTACTCAATTTTTTACATAAGACCTCAATGTGTGATGTCCATCCCAAATTTCTGTCTACATATATTCCAAGAAACTTCGTTGATTGGGATGATGATATAGTGTTGTCCCCATATTTAACATCCAAGGTACTAATTCGATTGCCCTTCAGACAAATCTGAACACATACAGTTTTGTCAACGTTAACCATCAGATTGTTCATTTAACACCAACTTACAAACTCCCTCACCTATATGCCTTGTACCTTGTACAATATACCTTGATATGTAAGCTGCGATTGAACCCAACATATCTGCTTCATAAGTTACATAATTTATCCGAACCTCGATATTTTTAGGTGGTAATTCCAGCATCCGATGGATTTATGTGATTTACACAGATTTTCAGAAAACTTTTGATGAAGTTGCTCATGCGCTCCGTATACAGAAACTACGCAACAAATTTGGATTCTCTGAGCCTCACCAACCATGTCTGAGTTCATACCTACCTCTGGAATAACTCAAGGATCTGATATTGGACCACTGTTATTTATTCTGTTCGTAAATGAGCTGATGGATAACATTATCTCTCCGCATTTGATGTTCGCGGATGGTTTGAAACTATATCATGAAATTAGATCACAGGACAACTGTGTTCAATTTCAGCATGCGCTGGACCATGTTGCTAGTTGATGAAAGGACAATTATTTGAGTTTCAATGTGTCAAAGTGTAATTTTGTCTCTTTCACAAGGAGAAGAGATCAAATTGAGTGTGATTATAGCGTCGGTGGTCAGGTTCTTTCTTGTTCTAATAAGGTGAGAGATCTTCGTGTAGTCTTCGATCAGAAGCTTTCCTTCATTTCACACAACACCCAACTTATTTCATCCGTCTCGAACATATATGGATTCCTTATACGCAATGGCAAATATTTCAATAATTCCTCAACATTCATAGGACTATTTAATACCCTAATCCGTAGCACGTTGGAGTATGTCAGCATGATCTGGCATCCCATTTACACTTGCCATCAACGCCATCTTGAGGCCATTCAGAGAAGGTTCTTTAAATTCTTAGTTTGGAGGGAGGATAAAGTTTATCCACAGAGAGGAGTCACTCATAACGAATTATTGAGTCGATTTAGTTTAATCTCATTGTAGAACAGGAGAGAAACTTTATTATTCAAATTTATGTACAAATTACTGCACAACAGTATTGATTGTCCTCCTCTCTTGTCCGCTTTATTCCACCTAGAGACTCCAAGGATCACCTCGCTAATACAATCCCCCATTTTATGTAATCTACATTAAATAGAGTTTCCAATAATTGTGACATTGACTTCGACACCATAGAAGTTATTATTTGGAGTTATGTGAACAAAAGAAATTGACTAAAATGTATTGATTTAGATTGAGTTCTTTGTAATATTTCATTATATGCTATTATTTTGTTATTAGTTACTATTTTAGTTTTTTTTTATTAGATTGAGCTCTTCGTTATATCTCTTTCATTTTAATGATTAACTTATTATTCAACATTATGTTCAACATTATTATTCTGTCAAATTTCAATTGGCCGTCATATTTATGCCCATTTCTTAACAGAAGATTGATCTGTTTTAGAGAGAGAAGAAGAAAATACTTCCTCTTACAGAATAAATAGAGCTATATTATTCTATTAATAAATGATGGGGAAAAGCGATAGAGCTTGATCTAATATAATCGAATTCATGACAGAAAATTACCTAATAATTGTTGAAGCGATAGTCTCCAGAAATATTCCGTCGACATAATGATGGAAAACAAAGGAAATAACGATGCTTCCAAAACTCCAAGATTAATTCTCAACCAAATTTATGACCAATTATTTACCACTTAATGAACCGCTGTAGACGATGCCTAAACTGTTGATTAATTTTGGAAACCACAACTATACATATAAAATCTGTTGTCGCCAAAATTTGTCGTATATTGCATATTAGCCATGAACTCTGTATCGTTTTTATAAAAAGAACTTAGTAAATTGAATATGAGTAAAAATTGATAAATTGAAGGCTCAATGTCGCCATAGAAATTAGTCAGGCAAAGCGTTATATATAACTGGATCTAGGATACATTGACTCTGGTTTTTCTGATCAATTCGAAACATTAAAACATTTCAACAATAATTTTATAGAGCAATGGACTGAAATCAACCTTCATGAAAATCGTAGTTACTTTATGTGAAGCGGGTAAGAAATTTTAGTTGCGTTAAAAACATTATCACTACATAGTATAAAGCAAAGTCGGTTTTTCTGTCCCTTTGTCCCTTTGTACGCTTTAATCTTTGAAACTATGCAACGGATTTTGATGCGGTTTTTTTTAATAGATAGAGTGATTCAAGAGGAAGGTTTATATGTATAATAACATCCACTAAATAGTGGAGAAGTACTGTTATTTTTGAGGATTCTAATGTGATGTCGTGAATAATTACATTTTTTCCGCTTACATTGCAAACGCAGGCTGAACCCTACGAGTTTTATCAAAATAATGTACTAAGTATTGTACACATTGAAAAGGTCTACAGAAAAGTCCGTGATGGTATATGTCTATCTCTTATGGATAACCCACAATAACTTTTTTTTGTCATTTACTTTTTGCGACAAATAATGGCTAATTTTCGAAGCGATTTTAACCCATACAGCATTAATCCTTAACCAATTAAATACCTTGAATACATTGTTCATTTAATATAGATATATATGGCCCTTTACACCGTATGATTTAAGTGAATATTTTCGAAGATATTACAGATTTAAAAATTGCGGGGCGTAGCGTTTGCGGCGTGCGAAGCCGGGGCAGGTCGTTAGTTTCAAATAAAACGTGAAAAAAGAATTACATTTAGAACTAGTAGTAACGGTAGTTGCTATTCTTGTCTATTGAGTATTAGTATTAACATTTGGATAAGCTAAAGATCTGTAACATAAGGGTAAAATTAGACCGATTGTTGATGCTCTGGGATGAGTTTTCAA
Organism: Henosepilachna vigintioctopunctata; assembly: GCA_030704895.1. NCBI lineage: Eukaryota > Metazoa > Arthropoda > Insecta > Coleoptera > Coccinellidae > Henosepilachna > Henosepilachna vigintioctopunctata. The sequence continues at coordinate 1,604,662 of JARQZJ010000093.1, forward strand.
TTCAAGTTTACTTTTTATTTTACATGATTTCTCACTTAATTATAACATCGCTATAATTACTAATTGCTCTTGAATAAGCAAACCACTTGAGTAATTTATTACGGATATATCAAAAGTCACTCGATGAAATGCCAATCCAAAAAAATCGAAAATTTAAGAACACATTCTAAAATACTAAATTGAGTTAATTTAATTTAAGCTAAAGAACTACTTTTTTAGATAGAGAAATGATTTCAAATTCGTCTTTTCCATAATTTGAATATCATTTTTTATGGAGAACATTAAAATGAGATATTTTTAAACAGCTATCAGTTCTCAAGAAACTGATTTTTCTTTTGGGTGGAAATCGAAATATTTGATTACTGAATATCGTCTTGCGTTTGAAAAAAAAACATTTTACCCAAATTTGAGCAGTTAAAATTCATATTTCTCTATTAAAAAACTACTAAGAGGGGAATATTTCAATATGGAAACGAAAAATAAATCGATTCATTGTCTCACTTCTCCTAGTATATCTTGTTTAAGTATATTATTTTTCACCAGACGGGGAAAATAAAAGTGATAAGTCTGTTACGTAAAAAAAACTTGACTTGTAAAGAAATATGTAGGGCTGTTCATGGATCTCCGAAGTATTGGTCCAATGCTTCAAACTTTGCATCCATGCCTTGATTTCAGGAGTTTAGTTTCATTTTAAGGCCAACAACAATCTTATCTATCAATTAATTACATCTATTTTACAAATTCCCTCACTGTGCGTGTTCAGCAGTCAACCCTAGCAGTACCCTAAATTTCCTTTTATAACATAATTTACCCCTTAAACACTAATACACGCCTATATTTCAAAATGTTTAGAGTTGAAAGTATTTCTGATTGTTTACGATTTGTGAAATCATCTAGTTATGTCTAAATTCATTGAAAATTGTTTTTTCTTTCATATTCTCTCCTAAACAATTTTCAACAACGAGGTAAAGATTCCTACACGAAGTAATCGTAAGTGACTAAGATGGATTAATCATATTTTTGCGAGAATATTTTACCAATTCTTATAATCAATATGAAATTTACGGAAAATATATACGCGCTAAACAAATATATCTCAGATTGCAACATTTTTTAGTCATCTCAGATAAATAAAGAATAATCTTACGGAACTGCAAGAAAGCTTTACTTTTAATCCAGTAGGTATCAAAATGACTCAACTAGCGCGATAATCGGAATCTCGTCTGGAAACGTTGGTAGATTGACAAAGAACATCTTACATGAACTTCCGTACGTCATCTCGTATCATTTATTCATCAATTCTGTGGAATTGTATGTATTTTGATTCATCGTATTGGTATTTCTTTTATACGAAACACGAGTTTTATATTAAAACGTGATATTAAACAACTTCGGAGTTGAATAAACTGAGCAAGAAGTTGGAATGAACTCCAATTTCAAACTTGATAAACATTTCAATCAATTCAAGCGGAAGAATTATGAAAACAAAGAATTGAGAAATGAGAGAAATATTTAGAAGAGAGGTAATAAGAAGTACTTGTCTAAAAATCACTGTCTGAACAATTCTTTATTCGACTAGTTTCGCCTTTAACGGCATTATGAAGAAATAATACATATTTCAAAGACAACCTTTAAATATTTGCAGATCAGTTCGGTCCACAGAATACACCCTAAATTTGTTCTGTGGTCGGTCCCTGGGGGTGGTAGAATATAGAATATCAATATCAAATCCGTTCTATGTTCGTAACCCATAGAACATAAAGTGAACATAGAGGTGGGGATTTCCAAACTATCAGAGATTTAACAGTGGTAAGTGGTTTACGCCTAACTGGTCAGTGAGAAGATTCTTTGGAAATTGGTTTGGAAATCCCCATCTCCATGTTCACTCCATGTTGTATGAATAACGAACATAGAACGGAGTTGATATTGATGTGCTATATTCTACCAACCCCAGGGACCGACCACAGAACATATCAAATTTAGGGTGTATTCTATGGACCGAACTGATCTGCAAATATTTAAAGGTTGTCTTTGTAATATGTATTCATTCTTGATAATGCCGTAAAAGGCGAAAATAGTCGAATAAAGAATTGTTCTGTCAGTGATTTTTAGACAAGTCTTTCTTATTATCTTTCATTTAAATATGAACTATCACAGAGTTGATTCATCGTCCATTGAATTTATTGAGAAAAATTTTATTTTATAAAAACACACACACACGTACACAAATATATTCATCCATTCATATAGAAGAAAATTATTATGAAAATTGATAAACCCTTTTGAAATATGATGGTACTTGTCTTCTGCAACGGATGTCGTTTGTTTTTATGTGTAAAACTTAAATTATGTGTATAAATCGCATATATATATATATACGATTTATTTAATATCTCCAGACACTACAGAGTGTATAGAACATGTCAAAGGAACAAATTTGAAAAAGAAAAGAATCTGCATCAATTTAAAACAGAGTTTCATTAGCAATATAATTTTAACTACTCCTCTATAAATAGCAAATTTTACATAATCGTAATAATATCATGTGCATATCATTTATATCATTCGCCTAAATATATATATATATATATATATATATATATATATATATATATATATATATATATATATATATATATATAGTGAGAAGGGAATGGAGTGACATTGTTTTTTGAAGAATTATCAATTATATTTCTCCCTTGTCAAAATTAGAAAGTTTGAATAATTTCATAATTTAAGGAAAATATGAAGTGTCATTATTGACTAAACTATATTTCTACTAATTCCTACGTTTCTCAATAAGTTACCAGTTTGTATTTGGGTTCAAAAGTGTTTTGTTAGACTAAGCCATGTTGATTGCTGTGTTATGTCATTATAATTGATATGATCGCTAACGATCTACTAAAGACAGGATGTACAACATACAATGCTATTCAATAATCGTTTCATTAGTGCCTTGGCCACAAGTTTAAAACGAAATGTTACCTAACTGTATTGATACAGAAACTAGAGTCAATGATGACATGCATCTCAAGACAAAGCGAAGTTTCGACAAAATAATTCAGATACAAGGCCAAATGCAATTATATATCGGAGTAATACCTCATGTTGCTATTTTTGAGATTTGTTATATGTATCTCATTGTGATCTTGATTTTATTTATTGATCGTTCATTTTGTATAGACAAAGAATCCCAGTTTTGAAGTAAAGAAATATTTATAAATTCTCAATTCATAATAATGTAAGTATGAAGTATATACATAAAACAATGGATTTCAATACACTTGTAGATCTGATTTTAATAGTACTTATAGTCGATAAGCAATAAAGAATAATGAAGATCACGTACATAAAATAATATAAAACCTAATCATCGATCTTAAGAATCTAGATGATGTTAATCCACAGTATAACAAAAGTGCAATTTCATATCGAAGTAGTACCGCATGTTATTATTATTGAAATATGTTTGCATGGAATTCATTCCGGTCTTGATTTTAGTTATGATTCTTTAGTCAGTTTTAGTTGCTTGTGTCTCAAAGTTTTTTTTTTGGATGACTACAGATTCATACTTTTGAAGCAAAGGGTATATATATATATATATATATATATATATATATATATATATATATATATATATATATATATATATATATATATAGATTCTTAGTTTATAGTTATGTAAACACAATGTACGTCAAATTCACAAAGTATTTCCTACACCTGTAGATTCAATTGGAATAGTACGTAAAGTCGATGAGCAAGAATAATGATGAGCATATACACAAAATAATATAAAACTTAAGCTTTCATCTCAAGAATTTATATTATGTATCCACAATATATACCTATTATAAAAGTACATTTTTATATCGAAGTAGTACCTCATGTTATTGTTCTTGAAATTTGTTAGCATTCATTGCATTCTTGATTTTAGTTAAGAAACGTTGCCTGTATCTTAATATTTCTTATGAATGAATACAGATTGATGATTTTGAAATTAAGGGAATATGTTCAGATTCCACGTTTATAATAATGCAAATACAATGTATGTCAAATTTACGAAGGATTTCAATACACCTGTAGATCTTATTGGAATAATACCTAAACTCGACGAGCAACAAAGAATAACGATTATAATGTAGACAAAATAACTTATAGACAAAATAACTTAAGCTGCAATCTTAAGAATCTTTGTTATGGGATATTATAAAATCTGATATGCGGTGAATAATCTATCGAATAAGCTCTCAATGTTTTCAGCTGATCGCTGTTGCTAGTGCGAACGCAAGACGTTGAGGAATCTGAACAATGTCAATGGCTCCTAAGTACTCTCCATTAATCTACTTACTTGTTAGTCTATAACCGGTCTACTATTTTTAAGAAGAATATATACAAAATCTTCATTTTCAGATTTGAAATATTCCCTTAATTTCTATCTACGTATCTCATGAACGAACAGTAGGTAAATCCAAAAATACTCACCGTAAAAAAACAAATATCTCCCGGTTACACACTACGCGAGGTTGGCGAGCGACTGTCTTACTCAGCCAGAGCGGAGCGCTATCGTCTTACACGGGGCTCCTTACCGGGCAAGGCCCCACCATTTGAACGGGAGCGAGGCTAAAATCGGAAAATGATACCGACTCAGTGAAACCAAAAATGTTACCACAGATTAATAATTTCATCCCGTAGAACATCAGAATTTCAAAACTATTATATTTATATAAATATATGCATGAAGATAAATAGATAGATATTTATAGATGCAATTCAAATTTTTACATTTTAGCATATGTAAAAAGGAGGTAAAATTAGAGAAAACAAAGAGAATGAAAGTAAAAAAAATTTTAAAAAGGTAATCAAATATATAGTACATAATATGTTACAAATTCTTCACATGATTAGAAGCGTTTTCGCAGTAGAAACCCTTTTATGTATTTTAAATTTAACATGATCAGCGGCCCCACATCAACAACTTAACTATTACTTAAGATAACTTAATTATTACTTAAATAACAGGTAATAAAATTTAAAGGAATAGAAATTGTGACCATTCTGTAATTTTGATTATTTATTGTGTCATATATGTGAAAATCTTTATTTGGCCTAATATTTTTTCAGTTTATGACAATAAATATTACGAATCATGAATACCATTCATGAATATGAAGACAAGATAAAGTCAGGGTTTTTGGCTGTGAAAGTGCATTTCTGCAGCAAGATCGGTAAACTAGAGTTCCTAGTATTTATATTGATGATAATGATTATAATAATATTTTTGATAACTGAGATTGAATTCTCGTTCACCTCTTTGGGAAATTTGAATCAAACCCTTGGCTTGTTTCGTAAATATTCAATATTTGAGGAACTTTGAGCAAATAGTTCGATTTAAATTCTTATTTTTCAAATTAATATTTTTATACAATAATGCATTTATGCACATTATATTTACATCCAATTACAACGGAAAATTAATGATAAATAAAATCAGAAAACAAGTGTAGAACAAGTAGATGAATAAATGCCTAAGTAATAATATACCTACACATCAAAAATGAAAGAAAATCGAATAGAAGAACAATGAAAAGCAAGTAATGAAAATGAAAATAAAACTACTGCTCAATCCCATATGTACACCATATTCGAATGATGAAAATATGACTATACCCCATTGAGCTGCCCTTAATGGCATGTGTATATATATATATATATATATATATATATATATATATATATATATATATATATATATATATATATATATATATATTTATATATATATATATATATATATATATATATATATATATATATATATATATATATATATATATAAGGAAAACACTAGCATCTCCACCTGATTGATTTTAATTAATATAAAAAATATTATAGTAGAGGTGGCTATATGAGCATGTAAAATGTGACATCTCCACTATCCTCGAAGGATAATGTTAGAGAATATTAAAATCGATGCTAGTCTTGCTGGGAGCACAAGAAAGACACTTTCGTTTTACAATGAACTCATCAGTTTTGTCACGTGACAACATCTTATGATGTGAAAGTATCAACATATGATAATTATTTTCACAAGTCAATATGTTGGGTTATTTTTTCTATGTAGTAATTTTGATAATCTAGTTCAGGGTTTAAATATTTGGTCATAACGTAATTGAAAAACATTTCTTCAAATTCATGAATTGTAGATGTTCTTAGGAAGAATTCGTTCATGCAAAACTATTGTATAATTATGATAGTATAATATAATAAAATACATCATTTATGATCTATTTTACGTTAAATTAGATACGGCATGATGCAATGTTTGGAAAATGAAGAGAATATTTCTTTAGATTAATTTCATAATAAACCTATTATAGTATCATGCTTACATTTAACTTTGTACCCATAAGAATTTTTTCTTTTCGAAAAAGTTTTTTTAATATATAATAATCTGTAATTGGGTTTTCAATGTTAGTTTTATAAGTGACATTATCCTTATTATTAGTGGTAATCATGACAATTTAGTTGGAATTCAGTATAAAATCTGATTCCAAAATTCCAAATTCAAAAATTGACAATACATTTCATTCGAACATTAAGTATAGGTTTTCCATATAGTTTCCATTCTTCGTATTCTGAAATAGTTTTAACTGAAGTAAATAGTTTTCTGCACGATATCTCTCTGAATAAAAAGTCAATAATCATATGAAAAACGTCGTTATATCTTCCTCCGCATCATTTTGTATACAAAAATGAGACTTGAATGTAGAATATGAAATTCCTAATGCAGCTGCGCTGAATGAACTGTCTGCAAGTACGAGTATAAAGAAATTCACTTTCAAATAATCAATCGAAAAATATGTAGTCTAAATACGTCGCAAACTATGGTTGTGACGTATTTGACCTTCTTGTCGTAAAATGATCTATCATACCGGAAAACACCTACACTCATTAATTACAATTTGGGCACGAATTATACTGAATATATTCCATCAATATTCATCAACAATAAATTGTCATCATCAAAGTTGTCATCAGCAAAGATTGTTATCGAAACTACGAATAAAGGGGAAGTGCGTCTCAGTATGTCTTAGAGTTTGATTTGGGCATAACGATGGTAGATATTTATTTATGTAGCCAACTGTGTTCATCTTCAGCTCGCGCTGGACAATGTTGCTAGTTGGTATGAGGACAATTACCTGAGTTTGAATGTGTCAAATTGTAATGTTGTCTCTTTCACAAGGAAAAGAGACCGAATTGACTGTGATTATATGCGTCGGTGGTCAGACTCTTTCTCGTTATTATAAGATGAGAGATCTTGGGGTAGTCTACGACCAGAAGCTTTCCTTTGTCCCACACATCACCCAACTTATTTCATCTGCCTCGAAAATATGTGGATTCGTTACACGCAATGGCAAATATTTCAATAATTCCTCAACATTCATAGGACTATTTAATACCCTTATACGTAGCAAGTTGGAGTATGGCAGCATAATCTGGCATTTTATTTACACTTGCCATCAATGCCATCTTGAGGCTACTCAGATAAGGTTCTTAAAATTCTCAGTTCGGAGGGAGGATAAAGTTTATCCACAGTTTAATAGCATTAGTTTAATACCATTGCAGAGCAGAAGAGAAACGTTATCACTCAAATTTTTGTACAAATCACTGCACAATAGTATTTATTGTCTTCCTTTCTTTCCGGTTTGAAATTTCGTTTTGAAATTATTCCACCTAGAGACTCCGAGGACCAACTCTCTAATACAATCCCCCAATTGGTTTATGGAGTATACATTCAATATATTTGCTAATAGTTGTGACATTCACTTTGACTCCATAGATGTTATTATTAGGAGTTATGTTAACAAAGCAAATTGACTAAAATGAATTGATTTAGATTGAGTTCTTTGTGATAATTCATTGAATGCTATAATGTAGTTATAAGTTACTATTTTCTTATATCAGATTGGGCTATTTGTTATATCTTTCTCTTTTGAATTATTTAGTTATTATTTAACATTATGTTATTATTTTCTGTAATTAGGTATTATACCTGTTCAGAAAAAAGAACTTATTATTATATTGTATTACTATTGTTTTTTTCTGGAAGTCTGGACTATTTAGATCATTTCAAATCTCCCCTTAATGAAAGACCACGATAGTACTCTAATGGCTTACATTTTCTAATACCACTGTAAAATAAACAGTATCATTATGACTGGTGTTCGTGTTATAGCTGTATTGTAAATTGATTATTAAATTAATTATCGTCTAATTAAAAACACTTGGTGAAATTCCACAAGATACTTCAGTACACTCGGGCAACTAAACGATTATCAAGAGTTCAATACAGCATGCTGTACTGTTAATGGTATGTTACTGAAACATACGTCAAGATTTCGAACAATTTTCTGGAAGTAGGTAAATGTTTTCAATTCGGAATAAAATACAGTTGTAGAGGCATTGAAAATAGGAATGAAAAGATTCATTCAAACCGTTGCAAACAAATTCACTTCAACAACTGAACTTCAGTAAAGTTCAACAGAGGAAAACCTGAAAATCAAACAATTCAAAGTAAGAGAAACTGGTAGCATAAAAAATGTTTCGTGAATATTACATGTTCTGAAGATTTATTGATGCAACATTAACTTTGAGCGCAACTTTGATTATCAGGAATCACGATAATCATGAATAGCCTGGAAGTATTATATTCTTATCTTATATAGTTCTTATAATACTATAAGAACAGTTCACTACAGTACACTCTTTTTGTGAAAATATTCTACGAAATATATGAAATTCCAAAAAAACTGAAAATTCACTGCAGTTTAGTAAAATCGAAGGTGAACAGTCATCTGAACAGAAATCCAGTTCATCTCTCATTCAGTAATTTCAGAATTCAAATTGTTATAAAGAATTACAATATGATCACTGAACATGCTGGCTGATTAACCCATAGAGAGAAGGACTTTTTTAAGTAGACGCCGTTATAGAACTGCAATATGAACAAGAATGAGAATAGCTAAGTCAGATCCAAATGTATTATATGAAATACGAATTTATAAAACTCCCTGAATTGCGTATACGTTGAATATGCTTGTTCTTCACAACGGATCTCATTTTTCTGTCTTAATATCTGTTTTAAGTTTGTTGAACTTAAACTTCGCTCCTCAATTCTGATGAGAATCAACCTCGAAACATAGTGCTGTTGTTATCTCAAAGTTTTGGCAAAACTATAATTTGTTACGAATTGGAAACAATAAACGAATGTCTTCATTAACACAGTCTGTTATTTGCTAAGAATATCAATTTTCATTCATACATAATTGATGCATTCGATTTAACAAGGAATTGGAACGAATACCTCACAAAGTCAGTAGAGGGAATTGATATTCTTAGAAATGAATATCATCATTAAATGATGCAGACACGAGTTATCAAATTTTAGAAAAACGTGAAGAGGGATTGAATTAAACCAATCAATCTATATAACTTATCAGGTGAAGAAAATCTATTTCCAATTTATGTGACAAAAAAGATCATCAGGTTTCCGAACAATGAACCGGAGGCTCATTTAGTGAACAAAACATTAATGAATTGACGTGATAACACTGTCATAAGATTGGTATGTATGACGAATTTCCAAACTGCTTGAATTTAACACATATAGTAGTGTGAAAACACACACATACACAGATATATATATATATATATATATATATATATATATATATATATATATATATATATAATATATATATATATATATATATATATATATATATATATATATATATATATATATATATATATATATATATATATATATATATATATATATATATATATTGGCAAAGACAGGGGGCACTCGTTCTGCAGTGGACGAATCCATATATGAAAAAGTATACTTATTACTTTATTAAAAGTTACTTATAGGCCATAGTAGAAATGCGTTAAATTGCCAATTATATCGGAAATTACAAATTTTCGGAAAAGATAACAAGTCTCATACAAAGTTACCTTTATTTTTGATGCTTGATTCGATAAAATAATTAAAATAGGGGGTTCTATTTGAAAAAAATGACTTTTGCAGTTTCTTAAAATTTAAAATTTATTCCTCTTTTTTGATCACTCTGTCCACATATTTTTGGAAATATTATATAAAGACTTTGATGAGGTCGATCTTCTTCTACAAGAAACCCAACGTATAGTAGATAATAAAGGCCTTCGTATGGGAAAAATTGATGGTTATGTTTTAGTCTGAAAACGACATTTTGAATATAAAATTTAAAAAATCTCAAAAGCGATTGAACTTAGATATAGCACATTTAACACAAACTATATCTAGAATTTTTCGAGGAATCCAAAAATGCAATAATATATAAGTGTTCTGTTTAAAATACGGAAGTTGGCATCTTCTTCCGGAAGTTTCTCCATCTTGAAAATATTTTAGCCGGATGGCCCCCATCCACATTAGTTCACTACTGAATTTTCAGATTTCTCTCAAATATACTTTTCCATATATGGATCGATGGAGTTTCCGGAGGACCATTCTGTATATATGTTTTCAGTTATCTATGATTACATTCAGTTTTTCATTTTATGTTTTAACTATTCATTTTTAATTCAGTTATACATGTGGTTTTTCAGTTTTTGGTCTTTCTTTTGATAAGGGTATCATGGGTATCAATTGTATTGTGAACTTTTATCAGAGTTTGAGTGAAAGAACAGGGATATCATTTGCATTTCATCTGAACTTCGTTCTGAGATTGTTTGCACCTCATTTCATTATATTAACAGGTTCATATATTTATTTCTCTTTCTGTACTTTCTTGGGGTAATGAAAATAATGTACTTAATTTGATTTCGATAGAGTAATGTATAAAAACTATCTTTTCAGGATATTTTCACTTTCACGAAATTGATAAGTCAATATCAAAATATTCTTAGCTTTATAAAAGCTTATATATGCATATAGCTTTCATATAACCATTTGAACATTGTTAGTTTCATATATTAGAAAACGTGAATGAATTAATTTATTCAAATATTGATCTCGAATTGAACCACATCTCTTTGCAGTTTTCATGATGGAACTTTATATATTAATAATAATTGGTGTAATAATGTCAGTTAATTCTTCGCACATTTCTTGTTGGGACATCGTAAAATGTATGGTATAATTATAATAGAAATACGACAAATTTCCTCAAAAATTGTTTATTACACTACATATAATTTTGGAGTAGTTATTAACACATAATCAAAAATCAATATTAACTGAATATCATTTAATTTAATTCATTTTTTGATAATGCGTTTATTGCCCGAAATAAATATCTAGTGGATTGAAAAACTTTCGTGGAATTTATCCAAAAGTTAACATTTATCGTATACATAAAATGATGGTTTTCTTATTTGATAAGATATTTCAGCTTTCTTGTAAGTTCAACGACCTTTGTATAGTCACAACTAAAAAAGCATAAATTCATAGAGTTGACATCACATTAGCAACATCCTGTAAGAAAGATTGTGTTAAACCTTCCTAAATAGGCCTTTCAAGTATGACCGAATGGCATATGCTGTCAAAATATTGTCGGAATATAGTGTATTACAAGTTTCTTTCAAACTCCACCGTTTATAATCGAATCACCTCAACATTCATTCTTTTTATTGATGAAGATTCGTAACACATAGCAATATATAACAACATAACACTATGAAATGAAATGATAACAAGCTATTGTACGTTACGTGGGTAAAGTTTTCTGTGATTTCCTTTACCATCGAGTGAAAGATGAATTGAAAATCTGACATTTGACCGAATGGCACGTAATTAATTGATAAACAACAACAATAGACTCCAACCCGGTAGTTCCTGAGGTATATTTAGGCTTTTTGCTCCTTTATCTATTGTAAAAGATAAAAAGGAAATTAAATTCACTAGGGTTGAGGAAGGTTGCGAAACATTATAGCCACTCATTTTTTAATATTTTTAGCTGAAAATGTATCCCCAAACAAGTTGAAAAAATCTTCGATTTGATCGATTCGATTCGATATTTATTCCATTTCGAAAGTCGTCCACATTACCCAGCTGAGTCATTTCGACAGAGGACTCTAAATAGAAGCGTATAAAACTATTCCAAATAAAAAAGGTCGATGTCCTTAAAAAAGCATACCTACGAGTCTCAAATATTCTTGAAATATCCAAATAATAACCTCGTATGCTAGAAGAACCTTTATATATCGAAATTTACCTGAAAATTAAGTCGATATTTTAATATATCGATACTTTTTACTCATATACAACAGATCGAGACACGTAACGCTTTAATGCAAGGACCCAGACCTTGAAAAACAGTTAGTCTTTCCATTTAGGGACATATGAAAATTAAACATCCAGACCGAATGTGGCATTTGAACTTGAAGTTTATTGAATAAGGAATAGAAAAGGCACCGATACTTGGAATTACTTTTTTACGTAAGATAAATGAAAAAAATGGCAGATGTCGAGAAATTTTTAAACTTTTACTGGCCGTTTCGACTCACAGTTGCGTTGTAGATATCGGTTAGTAGGCCACGAGAGTCAATGTTGTTCAGTGTTATACTTTCGCTTTTTATGAATCACAATAGTTATCATAATGTCTTGGGTAGTAAATTTTTGATATGTGGGATATTTGAACTATTAATATTATTATGGCTATTAATATTTCATATAAGTCGAAAGGTATTTATTTCACTCGTTGATCGCAAACAATCTTAAATATAGAATATATAATATCATCAATATGTAGGTATTTATTTCATGTGTATAAAATAAAATATTAATAATAATAATAATACTTATTGATCTCAACAATTATTCACATTACAAAACAATATTGCACTGAATAAAATAGAGATAAGTCAAAATGAAAGAAACTATTTTTCAAAAAACACAATAAATTCATTTGAATAAGGTTCACAGATCAAGATGAAACTGTAAATGCGCTTTCTAAATAACATAATATCTTCAATAAATTTTAAATACTAGGAAGCAAATTGAATAAACGCATGGCCATATAGAGTGGTCCTCTTTCAAATCTACTGGTACCATGATTAGGAAAGAGGAAATAATGAACTTGCCGAGTATTATTTTTATTGACATATGGCAGAAAATAACCTCTTTGCAACTGAGGCAGACAAAAAGACGATAAATATATAGACCAAACACTGTTTGTACTCTGTTGGATCTGAAAACTCCGCGGAAGGATTCTCGAAAGCCCAATCTGCACATTATTCTCAAGACCATTTTTGAATGAGAAAAATTTCTTTGGCACTAGACGAGCTGCCTCAAAAGATAATTCCATAACGTTAGTACAGATTGAAACCTGGCACTGGCAAAGTAGAGAGTTCCTCATAACTTCAGCCTCCACCTTACTTCTGATGATGATAAACATGAAAGCAGAAGAGCTCAGAGTCTTCCTGAACTTAGCAACATGATTATGCCAGCGTAGGTGTTTATTCAAAGTAACACCAAAGAAATTGACAGAGTCCGCAAAGGTGATCGAACTGCTACTAAGGCACAAAAAAGTAGTATAGTCTTCCACTGACTGGCTGCCGCAGAAGAAGATACCCTGAGTTTTGCTATGATTTAAAATGAGATCATGGTCTTTTACACCACTTATCTACAGACTAAACCGGGTCTCTACCTGCCTGGATACAGTACGAGATATTCCTTGATATGATCAAGAAATTGCTGTCATCGGCATAAGGAATTGATTTAAAATTAGATGATGATTTTATGTAGCAGAGACAGCTCACAAAGACAATAAAAAGTAAAGGTCCTAGCATACTTCCCTGAGGAACACCTCTAGTAAGGTGTCGTTCCTCATAATAATGAACTGCACCATTCAAATTCAAAACAACTTTCTGGCGGCGATTGCTCAGGTAGCTCTCAATAAACCTCAAGGACATATTCCTAACACATCACAGCTTAAGCCTAGCTGGTAAGGCTTTATGCACAGTAGAGTCAAAAGCCTTAGTCAAATCGAACAGAAAAGCCAATGGAAATTCATCATTCTCAAGCGCTACATATTGCTCTACTCATATTACTAGTGAATAATTCTCAGTAAATATTCTCCGATTGAAAATTCTGTAAAATATCTTTCTAAATCCACCAACATTTTTTAATATACTCAACATATATTTCGTGCTACTGAACTATTATCATGAGTATGATCAAACCCATGATAATGGGTTAGTTACTTGCCAAAAATATACGTCAAATGTATTGACTATTTTTTTTATAATTTCAAGTGTTTTGAATTATACTCACCACATGGTTTCATCAAAGAGGTCAATTGTTATAAGAATTTTTCCTATCAACATATATAACATCAATATATTCTTTCTATCAAAAGAATTCTATCCTTATACTACGACAAATGGTTACATAATCAAATTTAATAACGTGAAAATATATTCTGTTAGAAAATATTAATATTATTTTGTCAATAATCATTTCATATTGAAATTAGTGTTGGACTACAAGTGTATGGATGTCGAGACAATTCATTTCATTGAAAGATCATGTCAAATATTTGATACCACGAAATTAAAAGCGAGACACTAGGAGTAGCATCAAGATACATCAAAGCGAATTAACACCTAACAGTTTTTGTCGAAAAACAGTGCCATGCTTTAATTCCCAAGACAATTTTGAACAACCTTACAACATCACAATATCAACTAATCGAATTTCCTATCATGATAAACCTAAAATATTCCCAACTGATAAAAGGGGACAGTCCTACTGGCTACATTTATTGAAAAATTAACCATATGCCAGCAACCTGTTTAAGAATCACGCTAAACAAATCTCAAAGCACCTACTAATAACTATAAGTACAACAACCAATGAATACCCCGAATTCAGTACCAATCATCTTGGAATCTACCGGAATTACAAACAGCCCTACTAAAATACATAGAAAACTGCAACTTTACGAAGATCTCTACAGGGAGCAAAAAATCGAAATTATCCTCTACTGTTTATGCTGTTAAAAAATTTCTGGAAAACAACGAGATTTGCTACCATGGAAACCACCACCACGAGCTTGATATTTGAAAATAACGTTCTTGAAGCTCAATCCTTTTGATATTTGACATCTGGGATGAGTGAAAATTCCTCATTTAAGAAGTGCCACTGCGAATGCTGTAAGGGTGACGTTTGAAATCAGAGTTTATAACAATGACAACAAGGTAAACTATTAAATTAAATTCGCTATCTTTCTCAATTCAACCATTATCTATATTTAGTCTTACAAACATTGATATCAGAGTACAATTGATGGAACGCAACGTTGAGATTTTGTGAATAATTTTAATAATACTAATATTTATTTAGCACTAGCTATTACAAAATCATATATACATTTTGGTTCAAAATATATTATTTATAATTATCTGTTTGAAACGAACTTTGCTAATTTACGCCTGAATACCTTAAGGTCACTAAATGTTTTTAAGGAGTTAGCTAATCTATTAAATGCGTTGACTCCTTCGTAAAATATACTATTTCTAGATTTAAAAAGCTTACAAACTTGCATGTAAGTCAGCATTTCTTGTATTATAACCGTGCACATGTTACATATTTTATTACTCTATGTGGGAACAATTTGTTTTTAACTTTAAATATAAATATGTATGTAGCAAAAAGTATTCTTTGTTCAACTGACATTAGTTCTAAACAATTTAGTATGCTTTGGATTGGAGTATATCTATTTACATTTCAAAATTGTTCGCATAGCTCTATTCTGTAACTGTTTTAGCTGTTGAGTTCTTTGTTTACTCTATCCCAATAACAGAGAGGAACAATATTCAAAGTGTGACATTATTATTGACTTAATGAGCAATAGCTTCAAATATGTCAGATGTTTTCCAATTCTTTTGAGAAAGTTGATTTTCTTGAAGATTTTAGAAGTATTTAACAAGTTTTACCCTGTTCCAATGTTCTGGTTTTCAATCGTAATAGTTATATTTTCGTTACTTATTACCTTGAGAATTTTACTCGTACCAAAAACTATAAATTTAGACTTTGTTACATTCAGAGACAAACTGTTATCGTTCAGCCATTTATGTATTGCAGCCAAGTCTCTATTGATCCATTCTGTCATAGTCTGGATATTTTTACCACTAACATAAATCATTGTATAATCTTCGAACAATCGTAAAAAGCATTTTTTTACATGAAAACAAATACATAAAAGTATAAGGAGAATAGCAGTGGACCTAAGACCCTACCCTGAGGTACACCAAAAGCAACTCCAATGCTGTCCGTAAAAACTCCATTGAACTTAACTTTTTGAGATCGCGAATGTAAATTAGAATTGAACCATTTGTTTACCAAACCTTCAAAAGCAATTTTATTTAGTTCATCAGTGCTTTTATCTTCAGTGCAGATTTTTAGAAACAAGTTTTGCTTTTCTAACTGCTCAGAAAATGAACTGAGGAATAAAATACGATTATAAACAATTGTATAAATATTAATATCCATAAAGCGATGCCAAAAATCGTTCGAATGCCCTAGATATTAATAATAGCCGAACTCACCACACAAGTGCAAGATACATAAGAGTATTTTGGACATAAACATTTCTGTTTATCTCACTTTATGCAAGTTGGACATTTTACTAGAAAGAGACGAGTAGTAAATAGATAAAACATTTTCTGAAGATTTTGAACATTCATTGCCTTGTGTATTACTTATATGGTTTCCATTGAAATATATTCGAAATGTGTTCGAAATTTGTTTAGGTTATATCCCAAAAACGGGCTCAGAAAAGGAAATTACATCACAAAAGTTTTCAACCTCGACTGGGATACGAACCCAAATCTCTCAGTTTTACGCCCTGTTGCTTATATATATATATATATATATATATATATATATATATATATATATATATATATATATATATATATATATATATATATATATATATATATATATATATATAAATATATATATTATAAATATATATATATATATATATATATATATATATATATATATATATATTAAAATTGATTTATTGCTTGTTTAAGATAGTTTATTTCGAATGTCTTTAGCAATAACAGGCTTTTTTTAATACGAAAAACTGTATTTTTATTGACGTTTCGGTTGTCGTTTGTTGACGTTTTGTTTCGTTTCAATTCAGTTGAAACTCTATTTGAGATTAGCTGGTCAATTTTGATATTCCACTTATTGTAGGCAAGAATGTATGCTAAAATCTAAGGGAACTTTGTATTTTTTTCATTTTCAGCTTTCATTTTCACAGATGTCAAAGTTATTGCTACGGAATTGTGAAGGGTGTTTTTTTAGAGGTATAGAACTTTAAATTGCAATAAAACGAAGATGAACATTGACAAGAATTTTTTTAATCGAAAGATAATCTTGTGGCATTACATTTCAAATATGATTTCTGGCATATGACCGCCACGACTGTCTCGAATGTAGTCCTATCTAGACGTCCAATTTTCGATGACTTTTTCCAACATTTGTTGGACGCGAATAATAATGGCGAATATTGTCTTCCAAATGGTCAAGCGTTTGTGGCTTATCCGCATAGGCCAATGACTATACATAGCCCCACAGAAAGTAGTCTAGCGGTGTTAAATCACAAGATCTTGGAGGCCAATTCACAGGTCCACAACGTGTAATTAGGCGGTCACCAAACGTGTCTTTCAATTAATCGATTGTGGCACGAGCTGTATGACATGTTGCGCCGTCTTGTTGGAACCACAGCTCCTGGACATCATGGTTGTTCAATTCAGGAATGAAAAAGTTAGTAATCATGGCTCTATACCGATCACCATTGACTATAAACCAATAATTCCACCAGCCCATAAAGCGCACCAAACAGTCAGTTTTTTTGGATGTAACGGTGTTTTGACATACAATTGAGGAATATCTTCACTTCAAATGCGGCAGTTTTGTTTGTTGGCGTAGCCATTCCACCAGAAGTGCGCTTCATCGCTAAACAAAATTCGCTTATGAAAATCGGGAACAACGGCAATCTTGTTTTGGAAAAAAATTGCACTATTCGCAAGCGTTGTTCAGGCGTGAGTCTATTCATGATGAATTGCCAAACCAAACTGAGAATAGATCACTTCTCAGTTGTTGAATGGGTCGCCATCTTCAACAGTATTGCCAACTTAAAGTTCTATACCTCTAAAAAAACACTCATTATAAGATTTTCATCTATTTCGATTCATTTATTCATTATAGGATAGCCTAAACATAACTTCATTCAATTAAATAATTTCTGTGAAATATAATCATGTGTGAAGATACTATTACACTTTTTAATCCATTTAATCCATTTTTAAAGCCATTTATTATAATGATTAGTTTAGAATTCTGATTGATTCTCATAATGAAATAATATTTTAGTTAATCACACATTTATTCATTATTTTTGAATGAAGTTGAAATGAGAAAACAAAACGCTCTGCAGAAATGAACGTATGATATGCGATTCAGAATTATGCCGTTGAGACGTCTGCAGGAACATTGAACTTTGCAAAGATAATTGTTGCGAAATATTGTTTTACTTACTTACCAATAAAAGGTACCTGAGAGATATGGACCAAAACCTTTCTCAGAGTAGCCAATCACCCGAAAGTACTACGTCCACATATTCTCATGTTTCAAATTGCTTACTGTAAGCATAACAGTATCTCCATTCAATTCATTCATCATACAGAAAGAATCGATCATTTTACTTATCATTGTAGAATCCACTTTCCCATATCATTTATCCGAATAATATCAATTTCTTCTGGTCTCGCCCTTATAGACAAATAGACCATTAGATACCCTGATTAATCAGATGTTTATCTGATAGTTACGAGTGAGTTCCTTGCAACTTGCTGATCATCACGAACGATCGTTCCTTATTCTTCTTGAAATAAAATGATAGGTTGAAATACGTGTCAATTTAATACCGTGGTCATTGCGTGATAAACCTCACGGTAATTATCACACAAACTCTATGTTTCACTTCTGCGAATAATTAATTCACGCGTCGTTATAAGACAAACAATTGATTTTTTTGATGATACTTCGTTAGAAGTTTAATTAATTAATCGATATCGTAGATGATACTTAAATAGGTACTAATCAAAAACTTAAATTCAAAGTTGATCTGATTTGAAATTTTTCGTAAAATGGATGTTCTGTTACTATTTGATGTTACTTTTCATGTTGTTATAATATTACGATAACGTTACGATAAACACCGTAAGGAACCTTTGAGTAAAATATGAATATAAAACATATGGTAAAATTAGCAGTGTATGGACTTAAGATAATGTGTTTTCAATATCGTCAACGTTTCGATAAAAAGTCCCATCTTTATTATGGCTTTAAGGCTGAAAATTACGAATGTATTCAAAAACTATATATTTTTATACATACATCTATTTCTGGTTTTGAATCAAATGGCTTGAATTTATTCAAATTATTCGATGCGAAGAGAATAAATAAAACAATCGCAAAAATTCAACGAACTTATATATAGAAAGAAAAATGTACGTGTATATAGAGGATATTCTGAAAAAATTCTATATATATATATATATATATATATATATATATATATATATATATATATATATATATATCATAGAGAGCAATTCTTAAGTTGGTCGGGGTAACGCCAGACTGTTTTGAGAGGATTTTGCATTGCCAGGTCATTATTTTTAGATTTGATGAATGCTTTTGACTGCTCCTCCCATTCGATTTTTCTGAACAAGCTGAAGAAGTTTGATTTGACAGTTTGAGATTAATTCATTCGCATTTACCAGATATGTTCCTCTCAGAGGCGGTTCCTCTCACTGCCATCTTGCGATGGCAATGATCGTAATGGTTGTGGTGAGTGGTGGTCTTAACAACCCCGTGGGTTCCACAGGGCTCAGCAATAGGGCCTCTATTTTTTGTGGTCTTCATCAACGATCTCCCGAATTACTTGCCCTGTGCCTTGATACAACCGTTTGCTGATGACACAACTTTGTCTGAGTCGAATAGTGACCTGTATTGCTTAGCGAAATTGGGTGACAAGATCGTGAAGAGTATAAGTAATTATCATTTGCCATTTATCTGGCTGGACGTCACTCCTTGTTTAGAGAACACCGTCCTTCGCGTTTATGGAGTCACACAAGATATGGTAGATATACTTCAATGGAACTGCTCTTATGGATGAATGAATATTTGTGGTCCTCAGAGAAGGTGCATTAGATTATAAGGAAAACTTTTGAATTTCAATCCTGCTGCAGAAAAGCATTTTCACGACTAGAAATCCTGACTTTAAATATTATGATTGACGTTAACTTATTCAATAATATGTAAAATTTGATGATTTTCAAAATGGAACATTTTTGAGCATTCGGAATACTTTGTTCTACATAGACATTCAAGATGTCAAGATATAACAAAAGCAAAAATTATCGGAATAGCTCGCAATTGGAAGTAGCCATTGGCACTTGTTTCAAGTGCCAATATAATACCTAGACATATATATATATATATATATATATATATATATATATATATATATATATATATATATATATATATATAAGAAAATGAACACTATAACATTCTCTTGATTAATTTCAATTTTTCAGATGAATGTTCTATTGTTCATTTTCTTAAATATTTCATTCAGTGCCATAAGCACAAAAAAATTTCATTTCTTTATATATATATATTTATATATATAATACATAAATGTCACGTAATTTATCGAATATTAATCTTTCTGAATATTTCATCACATCGTTAAAAATAAGGAAGATAGGAATTCCTATTCGTCCTATTTGATTCAAATGTTCGTTCTATTCGAACAAATGCGGAATAATTTTCGCATTTCCGATGTTAAAACCTTCAATTCAATCTCATCACATTATCTTGTTTTACCAAACGAACGCTTTGAAAGACATATTTTGGAGCATATATTGAAATGCGATGTCCGTATGACACGGGGATATGTGTTTAGCGGTCAGACATTATCTACTTCATGTAACATTTGGGTTCATTGTTTCATTATTATTCTAGACTTACCAATTCCACGCCTATGCAAGTATCTCAAATACATCATGAAATTAGCAATTTAGAACGTCGTGACACTTTATAAGGATATAAGTAGAAATTACATGGAAAACGTACTTTTTTCTATACCTACCCTGACCTAATTTCCAAATTTGAAAATAAACATGAAAATATAAAGGATAACTATAGGTTAATCAATCAAGAGAAGATGTGGGGAATATGCTGAATTATTCATAGTAAAGCTAAGGAAGGAAGAACAATTTAAGAAGAAAACGTTATATATATATATATATATATATATATATATATATATATATATATTTTCATTGTTTTTTTGCAATATTATTAATACGCAAAAACTCAAATAACATAAACCTTACATAAACATAAAATAACACAAAAACACGATTTTGATTATAACAATACAAAGACTTTAGCAACTGAAAAAGACAAAAATGCAGAGACAATTATGTTCATCTTCGTTTTATTGCAATTTAAAGTTCTATACCTCTAAAAAAACACCCTTCACAATTCCGTAGCAATAACTTTGACATCTGTGAAAATGAAAGCTGAAAATGAAAAAAATACAAAGTTCCCTTAGATTTTAGCATACATTCTTGCCTACAATAAGTGGAATATCAAAATTGACCAGCTAATCTCAAATAGAGTTTCAACTGAATTGTTGAAAAAGGCTTGTTTTGGTCTGATACAGTCACCAATCAGATATAGACTCCTACTTTGGGCTGATTGTGCCTCTACTACTGGAATATTTTCACTTGAATACGTATTAGTAAGGTTTCTGTTCTGATAAAGGGTGTTCTGTTGAATCCTTAAATTTTGTATCGATTTTTTGGAGAAAAGTTTTTATGAACTGATATCTTAAATTTTTTAATACTGGGTGTTAAACTTTTAAGAAATGAATCACTTTTTAAAAATAGTTTTCAAAAAGACATTTTTCGAATTCCGCTAGTGTTGTTGGTAAAAATTTGCATATTTTGACAGATAATGAGTTCTCTTGAAATAAAAATAATTCGTGGATGTCTCGTTCATTTCTCATCAGATGTGATCGTAAGATTCTTTTCAGTTCATATAAAGTTTTCTTCCACTTATTGGCCCAGAAATTCCAACTCTAAATCTCTAAATATTGCCATTCAATTTCAAAACAAGGTGTACACAGAGATGATTGCACAGCAGCTTGAATTTGCCCAGCAATTCAACATTTTCTAGTATCTATATCTTTGATTAAATGAGATTTAATATACATAACTCAAATAGAGGAAGGCATTTATTTTCTACCATAAAAAGTGTTTTTTTAAGGATTGATTATCATATTCATAAAGTTATCTTATCAAAAAAGCTTCATGATAAGATCAATTCTCCTCTCATTTGTGGTATATCTAAAGTAAATTCTACAAATTGAATTAATTTTTTTAATTGGATGTGCATTTTATGGAGAGATTGAGTTTCTAAACATAAGTATTAATTCTTAGAAGCTTTATATTTTTCAAGAAAAATAATGTTAATAATATGAATTGTAAGACAAGTTACATTGTTAAATTCGGTGTTATGTCAGTTTGGTATTCATTTTCTATTGAGGTTATAATTACTGTATATCGAACATAATTTTTTTCATATAACGCCTAGTAAATTTTGTAGAGGTAAAATTGTGAGATCGTTTCAAACATGTGTGAACGATGACAATTTTCAAAATCATTAGAATTTTTTCATTGATTCAAATTTTTCATTAATGAGAATAACTCTCATTTCTATTATTGGTAAGTAAGTTTAATGGAGAGAACAATTCTTGGGAAATTCAAATTGAATGGTTTGAGTCTTTCTACTTTACTTTTCGACAATAATTCACCGAGTGACATTGTACCGAGTACCAAGATATTCTTAGTACCTACACACTAAAAAACATATTATGTTGTAATAAGTTGAAATAGTTTGATAGTTACTCTTCAGAGTCCTATTTTCACCATTGAATAAATATGACTTGAATAATGAATACTAATTCTAAGCATTTTCGCATTCAGTAATTAGTAAATTTTATTCAGTAATATTTCATGTCCATCGTTGTCCATATTCGCTTTTAAAATAATTACTTCTGCTATTCTAATCACAGATCGCATTTTATTATCCAGAGAATTACACAATTTCCTATTCCCAAAACATTTTTGGGACCACTGATCATATCCGACTTAAGGCATGCAGGTTTTAGCAGTGGGAAGTGTATTGAGGGGAATACAGTAGAGGGGAGTGCGACCGAAGGCATCTTTGACACCCCGACGCCTGTAGCTCCCTGGACAGCGTCGAATCTGAGCGTCTTCCGTCGAAACCAGGTAGGTCGTGTTCTGTGAAGTGTGCTCTGCTAACCTAAAATTTTTAATTTCGCTGAAAGGTAATACGAGAAGTTTGAAAAATTACTGAAAATGTGAAAATTGTGAGATGTGATCTATGAAGTGCCTAATTCTAGAATTATATATAAATGTTTTAACTCCGTTTTCTTGGCAACAACGATAAAATGTTATAATAAAGAACGATAATTATTTGAATGCATTAGAGTAATTGGAAATGAAAAACATTTCATTGATTTGCCAGGGTTTTTAAGTACTTGATGTCGTTCAAATTCTGAGAGCAAATTCATAAATAACATTTAAATGAAAAAATTAATATTCTTGCACGCATGACGTTTGTAACTTGATCCACCAACCATAATAGAAATTGAGTTGAATTATAAAATCAGACAAAATTCGTTGAATATCCATTTCCTTCACGGTAGAAACGTTGAGATATGTTCTGAATTTCACACTAAATTTCACATTTTGCTTCGAAACAGTTAAATAATTCACAGTTCCTTTCGAACATATATAATTAATTAATCACACATGATTTTACTGACAAACACAGATACATCAAAATCAAACCAAAAGTTAATTGATCTGAGAACAAAACAAAAGTCCTGAATATCATCAAATGTAAAGATAGATTCCTGAAAGTTAGCGTTATCCTAGAAGAATGAAGATCCTTTGAAGTGCTAAATTCCAATTAAAACTCGAAACTGACTTAAACTAGAACTGACTTATGTACTTTGATATGTCAAAATTGTCTTGTTCTATATAAGTCACTAATGTCAAATGTCGATATGTCATAATGGTAATGTTCTATGATCTTTATATCAGTTCTTCCATACATATTTTTTCGACAATTGTCTTGAAAATAAAAGAACTATTTATCGAATATTTATAACCCTGAAGCGAAATACTCATTTTTACATTTTTCAAAATATCATATTTGGATTCAAAAATTAAGTCATCAATTAGGCGATTTTGTGTTTCATTTTCAGCTCAAAATTTTCAACTCAACAAATTTATTGCTAATACTTACAAACGCATTAAAATGCTCTATTTGCTTGAAATTCATTATATTGCTGTTTAAAATTATATCGATCATAATTTTTTTCTAGTTTTGATCGATATTAATTGTTATGACATTAACATCAAATTAATTAACTAATCCTTACTGAATATCTTCAGCCCATAATATCTACCAAATTTTAATATCCTCGTTAAACTTGTTCTTACTAACTTATCATAAAATGAGAAAGTGTTCATTATATATATATATATATATATATATATATATATATATATATATCAAAAAATTCAATTTTGAAGTTTTAGTAATATTAGACAATTTAACAGTTCCAACAATTCAGTGTTTTGAATGTTTAATTATTTTAACCACATAACTATAATGAATATCTGCATCAATTTTTCTCAAACATTTACAGTTTAAAAGTATTTTCCTTCATTTTTAATGTTGTCTACCGGTGTAATAGACGTGACTTATATTAAACTCTTATTAATAGTTTAATATCCCGAAACATATTTCGGGTCAATTAAACAATTTCTAGAATTTATTCAGGTGTTTTTAGATGTACAATAACAACAAATTTGGATGAATTTATGTTAAGGTTAATAGAGTATTATTAAGATCTAGTCTTTCATGGCAGTTTATTGAATCGATGCTTCATTGAAATATATTAATTACATTATATTAAATAATTATATCAACTTCGCTAAAAATATAATCGTGATAAAAAAATAAACAAATACCACGTACAAAAAAATGTTGTATCAGAATAATTTTTGTTTCTCAAGTTGTAGGTTAATATAATTATAAGCCCATTCAATTGGAAAGTCCATTTTGGTATGTATTTATGTTTGTTGGTTTACAGCTATATTTAAAATTGAATGTCGTTTAACATTCGAATATTCTGTTTATTTTATTATTGAATAAGTATGTAAAAGCAACTACAAGTGCAGGCTGTTTCATAATTAGACAAAAATAAATCACTGCCTACTTTCTTTCAATTTTATCTCTTTCGTACTTATAAATATTGTTTGGCAGTTATTTCTTGAGCGTGGGAGATTCTCAGGTCTAATAATATCTTGTTAGCAAAATTAAGTTATACAAATCTTGACTGGTATGATATAATAAAGTATATGAGAGAATTACAACTAACGGATATTCGGATTAAATATCAATCTGCAGCTAATGTATTGTTGAAGCTATATTCGGATTCAGTTATTTTGCATTATGTTTATGATGATTTGAAATAACAATACCAGAAAACAGTTTCATTCTAATAATAATAATGCACAAACAGTTTGTGAGATCAGCTATGCGTCTTTGAAAATTTAGATTAATTTTCATCTATTTTTTTAAATAAATGCACACGAGAAACTGTTCTTGTTTTCCTATATCGATCTTTCTGTAAGAAAACCTTCATTGACGATTAATTTTTTTAAGGTTAATTACATTTCCTTATATTTGGCTCGGATATAATTATGTCCATCGGATAATCTAATTATCCGGAGCGATGCTCTAGTTGATTTAGTGATTTTTTTAGTTCAGAGAAAATCAAGCAAAGCTTTAGTTATTAAAAAGTGTTGGACTTTACTTGATGTAAATCCATTATAATTGGATTTAAGCTGAAATTCAATCACTTGAACTTGTGATTTACACTTTTATTGACGCGTTTCGTCGTTACGAACGACTTCTTCAGAAGCTAATAGAATACTGACTGATTAGAATTCTGCTGGAGTCAGTATTCTATTAACATCTGAAGAAGTCGACGAAACGCGTCAGGCTTTGTTGTCAATAAAAGTATAAATCAAAAGTTCAAGTGTTCAATTTTAGGTTATATTCAAAGCTTTAGTTGGCCTGATAGAATTTCATCAAATTGATATTAAATTTCCACTTATTGATTTTCCATTTGATTCGTTTGTTGGATTTCTCTCAAAGTTGTTTTCCATCTTATAACCAGAGTTTTGGTAGGAGAATTTTTCTGTTATTTAAGAACGAAATAGTTTCGTTAATTAAAACGTTTTTCCTTATCATGATAATCAGCAACTTCTGTTCAATTTCAGTAAAACTTGTCACTGACAAAATGGTGGAAACTTAGATTGGCACAATAAAGAAATAATTAATTGAACATTGTTTTCATATTCTAGTTTTCTCTTCTGTATTCTATAGAAATTAAGTTTGAAGTGTCAACATTGTAAATATTTCCTAATATTTGCTAACGTACCTATTTTGTAGTCTTGCCGTATCATTTAGTTTATCATTGCAAAGCATTGCTTTCATTTCTATGTATAACTCCATTAAGTTCAAACGCGAATTTTCCTTTGCTTTGAACAAAAATATTTGAGTGAAAAATAAGTTTAAAAAATACCAGTTAAATAAATAATTGTTGAACTAGTGGATGAAAGAATATGTGTATATAAACACTCAATGCTACTTTTATGCCCTGGTCTGAGAATGAAGTTCGAATTTAGTAATATATCACAAAAGGGGTGGCTTTCAGATAAATAGATAATTGTGTATTGGATCCTGATGTAAATGATGCTACCATATCACGTCGTTAGTTGTCCCCGTCCATGAAAACAATTTTGTTATGTTCTTCGAAAAATATTAGATAATTGTCATTATTAAATTATTAACAGCAATGCTGTATTTCCGAGAAAAAATGTGATGCAACGTGCCACCGACTTCCACACAGTTCTTGAAACGATGAAAATAATTTTTAAAAAAATTTTCTACAATAATAATCTCAACTAATAGCTATAATGTAGACAATAACGAATAAATCACGGAGTACTGTACATCCATCATTAAAAAGTTATTTCAATTATGAAACTATTAACTATTCTATTAATTATTCTATTAATATAATTATAATAATTATATTAGCTATCATTAACAAAATCTGAAAGCGAAAAGGATTACTTTAAATAAATGAATTTTGCGAATCAGTGATGTACAAATAATGCATATGAAAAATTATAAAACTATCGATTACTACTAATGGAAACAGTGAAATTAGCAGAAGAATTGAAAAATTAAATCTTTTTCAATTCCCAATTACTTAACAAATTTTCTCTCAAATTTCAGCACAAACTCTTTAGCTTAATTGCCTTCAACATTTCTCTGTTCAAGCTTTTCTAAACTACCGTTTGTAATAGCGTGTGGTAGTTTATTTAGAATTTTTCAATTTATTCCAAATTAAGTTAGGCTGAATCTAAGATAACCACTTCTTTACTTTCTAATTGAAACTGTTAAACCGAAACAGAAATCATGTCATATTTAAATTTATCTAATAAATAAATATAAATTAACAAGTTTCATATAGATTGTCCACTGCATGATTAATTTCGATATTTTTCGGAAATTATCAAAACTATTCATCGAAATTTAAATGTTTTTACTTTTCACATATCACTTCAATGTTGTAATAGTTTTAAAATTGAACATTTTAAAAATATTTACAGATATATATTGGCAACTCTAGCCAACTGAAGTTAATTCAAGATCTCGGTATTTAATTTTGAAATATAGTAATATGTATTTCATTCTCCGTCATCTCGATTTGAAATTTAATATAAATAATAGAGATTACACCAGATCACTGAATATTTTAAAAATGTTTTCACTATTTATATTTCTGCAGTCCTGTTTGTCCCCTTATTGCGAATAAATTTCGTTTGTCTTGAATTCTCTGCAAAGTTACAAACTGAATCCCAAATAATAAAGTAGGTCGAGTTGAATATATTTATAAATCCTGTGTTTCTAGCCATCTGTTCCGCCTATCGGACATGTAGTGTTGGTTAGCTCTGATCTTGACTAGATCATTTGAACGTGTTCCCATCTTCTGGCTATACTTGGAGTGACTAAATTTAGCTTAGAATTCCAATTGGGTTATTTCACATCACGGGCAGGATTTCTACAACTCTTTGTATCTTGCATATCTTTATCACGGTACTTTGTTTACTGAAATATACCGTGCAATTGAACTGAGTAATGGATAGTTAATAAAGTAAATTTTTTAACAATTGAGTTCATCTACTAAAAAATACTTTTGCAACACTTCAAGGGTTTGTATAAGCCAAAGTTTCTGAAGAATAATGTTTAGAAAAGTCCAGTGAAGAAACGTTTATTCCATTGAATAATAAGTACATGAATCGATTTACAATGCGTGGTCTTTGAGAAAACTGAATATTTTATTCCAATTACATAAATACATATTTACATTCCAAACTCTGAATATGTTGTTATCATAAAAAGTTTTATTCACTATATAAAATACTTTTGTTCAACTGATCCAATGGGATTTATAATTTGTTAACATGGTCTTTATTTCAAATATATATTATATCCTTCATCAAATCTCTAAAGGACTTATTATTATTATTCATCAACTTATGAAAAACAATTTAGCTACTATACTCGTAAATAGCCAAATTTTAATGATCAACTTATTTCCATCAATAATTCCGTAAAATTATTTATTTCAAAGTTTTGGCAAGCTCCAATTTGAAGTGGAACGTTAACAATAAATGAATATTGCATAATTTATTGATATAAATGAATATTTATATCAATTAATTATATATTGAATATTATTCAATATATAACAATATTGAATAATTGAATATTTAAGGTCTATACTTTACTAAGAATATTAATTTTTAGTACAAGAATAGACAAACCAGAAAAATATCAAGATCATTGTTCCCCATGAGGATAGCGATTGAACTTGAATTCGCAATTAAGACTTTTGCTTCATCCTTTGTGAATGCTCTTTCTTCCGTTCCTCTGTCCATTTTATTCCATGTTGACGATTTAATTTTTGCTCAAACTTCACATGTTCGACTTTATAGCGACTTTCAGTGCGATCTTCGAAATTTTTTATATTGATCTGTTGTAGATATTTTTGGACCTCTTTTAGCCACTCTGTTCCACATTTACTCTTCATAATTATATCGCGTAGTTTCTTCGGTATTCTGGACTGTTTTATTCTGTAAACATGTGCATAGAACTTTGCTCGTCGTTTTCTGGTTTCTTCCGTTATCGTATTTGTCTTTTGATAAATTTCATTCTGAGGTCTTTTCTAATTATGTATATATATATATATATATATATATATATATATATATATATATATATATATATATATATATATATATATATATATATATATATATATATATATATATATATATATATATATATATATATATATATATATATATATATATATATATATATATATATATATATATATATATTAAATATTAAAATAAATTAAACTCTTGGCTTAATGTTTCACGATTTATTTAACAATATGTATAGTCAACATGTTTCGAGCGTTAGCTCATTTTCAAGACTAAACTACTATAAGAGATGTACAACAAATTTATATCTACAAAATGGATTTGAGTAGGGAGGATAGTTGAAAATCTAATTGTTCATTTACAATTTCTTCTTTTCTCTTCCAAGAACTGCTAATTTCAATTGCTTCCAGAAGGTCTAAACGTTTACCTTTATTACCTGAGTGTAGGCATTTAGTTTTATCATAATCTATGAAGTGATTAGAGCTAACACAATGTTCTGAGAATCCACTTCTGTGATCCAATGTTCTGAGAATCACTTCATAGATTATGATAAAACTAAATGCCTACACTCAGGTAATAAAGGTAAACGTTTAGACCTTCTGGAAGCAATTGAAATTAGCAGTTCTTGGAAGAGAAAAGAAGAAATTGTAAATGAACAATTAGATTTTCAACTATCCTCCCTACTCAAATCCATTTTGTAGATATAAATTTGTTGTACATCTCTTATAGTAGTTTAGTCTTGAAAATGAGCTAACGCTCGAAACATGTTGACTATACATATTGTTAAATAAATCGTGAAACATTAAGCCAAGAGTTTAATTATTAATTTATATATATATATATATATATATATATATATATATATATATATATATATATATATATAATTATGTTAAAATTATACTAGTATACTATAACTTTTTTCGATAATTTTTTGACGAATAATTCAAAAGATAATTATAGCTGAGCTGGCTTGTTCTTTCGAATAATCTGAATCTTTTGAATAGTTCGACAAAAAATTATCGAAAGAAAGTTTTAGTATCTATAATCTCAATATTGAATATGTAAAAGTGCGATGATATGAGCTACAGAATTACAGAAACTTTTTCTTGTAGTGGACGTCTTCATGTTTCAAGTAAACACTTCAGGAAACACTGATAAATGATCAGCGAGCGTTTCTACAAACGCAACCTAGATGGCATTAGTTCATCGAATTAGATGAAATAATTCAAAAACTCGAGTTGTGAAATGTAATATCTAAATTGATAAGGACATGTGAAATTTTCAATGTTTGATGTATTCATGTGTTTTCTATTAGATTTGAGATATTTTGTTATATATGCATGAGATTCAACAAAATTTTTTTATCGTATGATCCAAAAGGATATTGGAGGATTTAAGTCGATGCTTTCGTTTTTTGGACGTTATACGAAACAATATAATGTCTTACGTTTCCAATAAATGCGGGCAACGATTTCAATATTCTCTAACATTTATCCCTTGAAGGATAATGGAGACATCGCATTGTTCATGTTTCACATAGCCAGCTCTACTATAATTATGTTTTGAATAACTCGTCAAAAATTATTGAATAATAAAAAGTTATAGTATACTTTTATAAATTAATATATATAAAATCATTTATGCACATTTTATTTTATAGATAATAGATAGATCACTACAGATTATACATAATGGAGTTTTTTCAAATTTTACGTTATTATTGTTGAGAGATGGCGCTAAATAAAATAAAATATGATTTTTGTATGCATTAGATGTAATTCTTTTATTATTGAAGAAAAAATCCTAAATGAATTGAAATCTAATTCGATGAAGATTTCACTTAATTCATTTATTAAACAGAAAAGGACTTAAGTACTATACTTTGAATCCAACTGAGGACTATAAGAAATATGGATTATTTGAAAATGAATAACTATAATCGAAACTAGGTTATCACAATTTCTTAGCTCAAGATATCGAAATTTATTGAAGTTTTGTCCCCATTGTGTAGTCTTTGTTGGAAATCCATATTGCAGTTTTGCTATCTGTGCACACAACCCTCTATTTCCCATGACCTTCTTCTGACGAAAATAGAATGCAAGAGGAATTCTCATTTTCATATCAAATTTGAATTTATTTATCAAATTCAATATCTATTGATCCATTTTCCATTTAAAAAAAATTATGTTTTTCGCCATAACGTAAGGTGTATTACTTTCATGAGAAAAATAATACATAATGTTTGAGAAGAGGTCGCATTCTAATGTGAATTTCTATTTTAAATATTTATACTCCCGCAATTTCATGACATCAAATAAATTTTAAGAGTACATTTAAAGAAAAATATTGAAGAACCAGATATAAAAAATAAAGATTTAAAAGTATCACATATAAGAATAAGATATATAGAGGAAAAATACGTACACTTTTTATAGTAACACATTTATGAAATCCAATAAAATCAACGGCTCAAGAAAAAATTTCATTGTCAATTAGGCGTTCAATTATATTTCGATATTAGACAAAGAGGCAGTATGAGATTCTTCGATGGAAGCTGCCAATTCATTTTCAGAATATATGTTACGATCTAAAACTTTAGTAATGAATCATTGTGAAAAAATTGAACGGTTTTAAGTTTCCCCACATATTATAACAAATAATTTCTGAAGACAGTAAAAGAGTTGTTTGAAATTAGTAAAGTATTTTTCCACCGTAACAGAAAGGAAATGATAATACACAGAAACTTCGACTATATCCTGAACAATGTATCCACCTTTCGAATTGATAAAGGACTAGATTGAAATCGAAAACAAACAATATTCATGATAAAATGAGTGTCATGTTAGGTACACATAAGATCACTCATGAATTTCTCTTCAATTATTATACCTATTACGTATTTTATGAGCTGCTTGCATTAGTTAATATACGTAGTGAAAAAACTCATTTTAGTTTTTAAAATATACATAAGAATGAAATATGAGAAGAAAATTCAGTTTTATGAGAAATATACCAAAAAATCGTACCTCATAATTATTGTATATTCACTTTGAGGATTTTTCATCACCTTAAATTTTGGTAAAATAATTTACTTTGACTGGTACTTCAATTGCAAACAGTTTCACGAGTATAAGCTGAAGTCGTTCATTTTAACTCAATTTAAATTCAATAGCTTAACCAACAACTAATCTGATGTAATTTTTTCAGACCTTGTTTTTATTCTTGTGAAGCGCGAAGACCCAACAAACAACCAACATGGACGCGATCAAGAAGAAAATGCAAGCGATGAAGCTTGAAAAAGACAATGCTTCAGACAAGGCTGATGCGATGGAGGGACAAGCCAAGGATGCTAACCTCCGTGCAGAAAAAGTGAACGAAGAGGTTCGCGACCTTCAAAAGAAACTTTCCCAGGTCGAAACAGATTTTGAAACCACCAAGAGGAATCTCGAAGAAGCTAACCACCTCTTGGAAGACAAGGAGAAGCAATTGACACAGGTAAGCGCAAAGGCTTTGAATTACTGAAGATCTTCAAAAAAGCAAAAATTAATTCCTTATAAAATAAGACTAGAATTGAACAATTGGAAAGTTTTATCTAATGTATAGAAATCAATTTTGAAAAAATGAATGCTATCTTCCAGTCTTCAACTCGAAAACATATGTATGTTAATCACTTGCTGGGTTCAACAGCGTGATGGAATATTTCAGTTACGAATTCTCATTCGTAAAATCATTTGTCATATTTGAAGTAAACTTTTATAAGATTGATGTCATATTTCCCCATAACGAATAATTATTTAATAATAACTCTAACTTCAGGTTGAAGCAGAAATGGCCTCTCTGAATCGTAAAGTCCAAACCATTGAAGAAGATCTGGAACGTTCAGAAGAACGTCTGGGAACCGCTACCACCAAGTTAGCTGAAGCTTCACAAGCCGCTGATGAAAGCAGTCGTATGTGCAAGGTATTGGAAAACAGAGCCCAACAGGATGAAGAACGTATGGATCAACTCACCAACCAGTTGAAAGAAGCTCGTATGCTAGGTAGGTCACAATAGACTATAAATAAATATTAATCCATAGAATCTCTATATCAGTAAATTTTGCATTACTCTCTGGTAAATCTATATAAGCGAACATAGAAGTTGACTACCAATTTGAAAAATGCAATTGAATTTTGAATCCTATATATTCAAGTGGAAATTGAACATGAGTGATTTGTATTCTTGATTGATAATATATTTGATTGTATTTTATGAGATTCTTCTAACATTTCTCACAAATTCAGCTGAGGATGCTGACAACAAATCTGACGAAGTTTCTCGTAAGCTGGCCTTCGTTGAAGACGAACTTGAAGTTGCTGAAGATCGTGTTAAAGGTGGTGACGCCAAGATCATGGAACTTGAAGAAGAATTGAAGGTTGTAGGTAATTCCCTCAAATCTTTGGAAGTATCCGAAGAGAAGGCCAACCAGAGAGTAGAAGAATTCAAGAAACAACTGAAAACTCTTACTGTCAAGTTGAAGGAAGCTGAAGCTAGAGCCGAATTCGCCGAAAAGACAGTCAAGAAGTTGCAGAAGGAAGTTGACAGGCTTGAAGGTATGTTCGTTTTTATGGATATTGCAGGTTTTTTCTGGTTATGGAAAATAACTCTTGAAAGTCAGTTCATAGATATATTCACGACGCGATGATGTTTTTGTGATTCTCCTATTATTCCTACTTCATTGAAATGATCTTTAATTTTGGGTATGTTGATAAATTTTGGTAAAATGAATTAAATATTCACAATACATTAACTTTTATAGATATCATTAGATATACTTTTGAAAGACACACTATACTCAACTGACCTTTGAGAATCTATTATGATTTTGAAGCTATTATAATCTGATTACTGTGAAGCGGAATGTCTTTTGTTTGAATAGCATGACACTACCTATTGGTGTCTGATTTCGCTGAATAATCAACATATGTTCTTCTTGCTTTTCTCCAATATGGTGAAGATTCTTCGTTCTTGAACTCTCGAACAATTTCAGCAAAATTGAAGTTCACTAAAAACCAAAATTGTGTTACAATGGAGGACTTCCAATCTTGTAGCAACTCTTTTTCCTTTTTCCATTTTCTTAGTAAAGTCTGATATCTGAAATTATTTCTCTGATAACAAATTTGATACATATATAGTACCTACTTTTACAACAGTAGATAAACTACCGTTTCTTTGAATGAACTAATATCTTCAAGATATTTGATTTTGCTGAAGTGACCTTGAGCAGGTTATTTGTTATTTTTTCTCTATGATTTCCCCCGAATGAATATTTCGTCCTAGTATTTGTAGACAGGTTTAGAGGTTTCTCAAACAAATATTGCTATATTCAAAGACTATTCTGATTTTCTTCACATAACTAAAGTGGTTTGAATTCCTGATAAGATGCGAGTATTCTAAGCATCATAATTGTTTTGGTAGCATCTTGTTTCGCCATTGTTTTTTGCGATTGTTTTCGCCATTGTTTATTTCAACATTTTCTAGTTTAATGATAATAACATAGCAATGAAATGCCATTGTCTCTCTATTATGCTGCCTGCCATTGCTGCAAATCCTGATTTGCAGTTCTGGTGCCTTGCTATTTCTTCGCTACCTATGAACACCGGATCTCTGATTAATTTTTCCTGGCAGTTTTTGTATGTTTTACATTTGATGTATAACCTAAAATGTATAAAAATTAAAGAAGTTGTTAGTTAGAACTATATCAGAAATTTTCAGTTTGAGTCTGAGATTTGAGATTTCAATTATATTTATATTTGTTCTATCAATATCTTCCAGTTGAAAATGTTCTACTGAAGTCTTTCTTTCAGTTAATCATCGATACATCTACAGATTTGAACAAATCTTAATGACACAAAATAAATGAATGTATGAGATATATACTACATAAATACTTCACCTTCAATAAGAGGATGATACATTTTATAATTTTTTCTTTTAATTTTATTTTTTGTCTTTTTTATTTTTTATTGTTTTGATTTTAATTTTTTTCGCAGCTTAACCTGTGTTTTGCTTTTTCAGATTTTGTACTTCGCGAAAAAGCCAAGTATCATGGTATTGTAACAGATATCGACAAGACATTCATTGAAATGTCTGAGAAAGCTTCCAAAAAATAAACTTTCAACTCTCATTACCATATTTCATTCATATTCGTATCAAATTAAATTTAGTAAACAATAGAAAAATACATAAAAAAACATATTATTGTAAAATTACGAGATATACTCGCACACAATTTGAATATTGGTTAATTCAGCAATTTTTTTTGTAGTGGTAGTGAAATTCCGAGGATATTTTCCAATTATACGTCAAAGAAAAATACAAAATCTAATCATAAAAGTTTTATCTTCAACATTAAATTGATAATAACTTCAATCAAATGAGAACTAGTTTTCGATAAATTAGCTGAAAAAATTCAGTCACCTTCATTTTTCATGCACAAAACACTTCATTGTTATCACAATATCACTTATTCAATTACTGCTTTCTGCTTTGAGCTCAAATAATTGCTTCCCGCTTTCTTAACGAGGGATGAATAGGTAGGTTTCATGTACTATATATAATTGTCCGTTTGATTGTAAATGTGCAGTTATGTTTACGTCCGATCATTGTGAACTATTACAAAATAACTTCAACATATTTGGTAAATTACATATTTAAATTTGTTTGTGGGTGTGAAACATTTCATTTTATAATCGAATTTAATTTTATTGAAAACTATTCGAAAAATATATTTTTATATAGAGGGGTCATTTGAAAAATCAATAGATAATATAAGCAAATAATGATATCACGGAAATAGTTTATACAAACATTATTCTCATTCATGCTAATGTACCAAATTTTGAAAAAACTATTAGAAAAAGTCAAAAAATGTAGCCTCAGTAGTGTTAAGCGATTAATTTTTAAATGAAAATAATAGTAAAAATTTGTTTGTCACATTTAAACAAGTAGAAATGTAAATGTCACAAAGTTGAGAAATTTTGTATTCAGGCCTATTGGCACAATTGAACTCTTCAATCAATTCATATAGGTAGAAGATAATCAATTGAATTACTCGAAAGTGTACGAAAAGATATAAAATAAAAAAAGAACACATATTAAATTTCATACAATATCTTGAACCCCAAGTTTTTTACGTATATTCACAACAGAAATCGTTGTAGACCCGCGATTTTAAAGTGCTTTTCGTTTCTTGTAAATATCAATTTGCCTCAATTGAATGAATGGAAAATCTTATTACGAAGTAGCATTCTAATAATTAATCCTATTTACAATCAGCTATATTCGAGAAAACATTCAGTTTGTGCTTACAATAAATTCTCATTCAACAGGCATAGTATAAATCAATGCAAATTTCAGAGGATTACTTTCGGTGCGAACGTCACTAGCAAAACTTTTTCAAAAGTAGTTTTACGATAAAATTCTAATTCCAGACGCAGCGAGAATTGAAGAAAATGGAAATATAACGACTTGCGTATTTTTACTTGTATATGAATAAGGAAAAATCCTAAAAATAGAGAAACTTGGCCAATAGTCAAAAACTATAAATTATGTTATGCTTGTTTCAAACTGAAAAATATAAACACTTTCTGCTTCTATTTTAGCTTGTATCTCGGGTTTCCATGTTGCAATACAGTTTTATATCATATTACTGAATTGTTATTTCCTTAACTTTAATCTTCTCATATTTATAACCCATAGGATAGAGCTTTATTCTTTGATAAATACAGGTCAAAAAATGAGAAAATGGTGATTTTTTAAGCGTAGTTTTTTTTGTATCGAATAAAACACTCAATTTGCATCATATATTCAAAATTTTTATTGAAATTGATAACTTGGCCGTTGCCATTTACATTTTGGAGATAACTTCATGTAAATGTTGTCCACGGATCCTTATATCATTCGGAAAAATTTCGGCCTGTATCCCACGAATTAAGCGTGTTTGCGTCCTGTAAGGCTTCAGTGGTGTTCATTTTACATAAACCCACAAGAAATAATCGATTCACAGGGCCATTATCGTTCGCGTATCGTTCGATACGGCCGTTAACGGTAACGTTTCTTCCACGGTCGTCTTTGAAGAAAAATGGACCGATGATGCCACCAGCCCATAAACCACACCAAACTGTCGTTTTTGCGGAATGCATCGGTAATTCTTGTATGGAATGTGGAAGTTCATCACTCCAGATGCGACAGTTTTGTTTAAATACACATCTGTTAAGCCAGAAATGAGCCTCATCGCCGAAAACAATTTTTCGATAAAACAGCTGATTTTCATTAAGCTGTTCTAAGGCCCATTCATCAAAAATAAGTGGTTGTGGTAGGCAATTCGGCTTCAATTCTTGCAGAAGTTGAATTTTATAGGCTTTTAAACCCAAATCAATACGTATAATGTTCCATGTGGTTGAGTAACACATGCTCAATTGCTGAGAACGGCGACGAATTGACATTTCACGATCCTCATTAATACTGTACACTACGGCTGCAATATTCTCTTCAGTACGCACTGTACGCATGAGAGACAATGGTTTAATGTCCAAAAAAGTAAACTTGGTGCTAAATTTGGTGATAATTGTACGAATTTTTGATTTACTAGGTCGATTATGACGACCATAATATGGTCGTAACAAACGATACAATTTTTCACAGAGCACGAATTTTGATAGTAAATTTCAACAAATTGCAATAGTTGTTCGTTTGTAAGTCTTTCCATGATAAAATGGCAGAGTCTACTGAAAACTTTTCATTTCGAAAGATGAGGTTTGGATGCCATTACCAACCAGTGCCGCCAACCTGAAAAACTTAACTCTTAAAAAACCACCCGTTATTACTCATCTTTTAAGACAGTTTCACAAAAAAAGGAAGCGATCATATGATTATAGGTAAATAATTCTAGGTAAATAATTGTTCGGTTTTTCCACTGCAAGTGGAATTTCCTTGATAAAATTGATTGATGATTCGTTGACCTCTTTATGAATCATGACATGATATAAATTGACAATTGTTTCGGAGTGTTCCCCCATTTTCAAAAGTTGAAGTGAACATTCGTTCTCTTGACTAACATTTGTCTATTTTATCAACAATTTTGTTTTTCATCCAATTCATTTGGAAATTTCTTGTTGAAATACATATTTAATGAATTGAAAATATTGTAATTGTTATCGTTGTGTGTCTTTTCTGATAATAATTGTTAAAGTATAGTTATTTTTGTTTCCTCATGCATTTTGTTCCTTTGCAGATGAGCTTGGAATCAACAAAGACAGATATAAGTCTCTCGCAGACGAGATGGACTCCACTTTCGCTGAATTGGCAGGATACTAATCAATTCTACTGGAACTAGTTATTCGCCATGAAAATTTTCCATCTCCTTCTTTACTCTCTCATGAACATCAAATATCGTTCTACATAAGGAAGACAAGGCTAGTTAAAGCCAATTTATGTAATATAATTATTTTTGCCTCTTGAATTTGTAAAGCACTTCCCTTTATTTAATATTCATCTTAATGAGATTGTATAGACCTTTATTATAACAAAAAGTTTTTTGTTTATTTTAATAAAGTTTAAAAAAAATTATTTCGTTTTTTTTATCTGTATTCGAATCTAGAATTGCGCCATTCAAAAAATGCGTTATCTTTAAGTGGTGGAAGAGTACCTAAACTTCTCTGGAGGTCTATGAGAAAAGGTTCGAGGTTCAAAAGAAAAGGTATATTTCGAATTTTCGCAGGCTGAGCACATTCGATTATTAAAATGTTCTTTCGTTGTATATATTCGCTTATACTCCCTTTTTTTTTTCAATTGATTCTTATAAATATTTAATAGTGTTGGCGTTTACTTGATGTAAATCCATTATAATTGAATATAAACTTGAATTCAAACACTAGAACTTATGATTTACACTTTATTGACTACATAGCATGACGCATTTCGTCGTTACAAACGACTTCTTCAGATGCTTACAGAATAATTATCATTTTGAAGTAATGAATACTTCGAAATTCATAAAAAATTGAATTCATTAAAACAACTGACGAGTTCCTTGCAGAACGAAACAGCTGTTGAAGGATAATGGAGTCATCACATCGTACACGTTCACATATCTAGCGCTACTATCACATACTCTTGGTTAATTTGAATATTTCGAATAAATGTTCTATTGTCCTTTTTCTCATATATATATATATATATATATATATATATATATATATATATATATATATATATATATATATATATATATATATATATATATATAGTTATTAAAAATAAGGATGTCTAGGATCACATTTAAATAGTTAGCAATATTCGATTCAGAGGTAAAATAAAATTAATTAAAACATTATTATCTAAGCAAATGATCAATTAAATGTTCAGATATGATCCTGAAAACTGAACACCACGGCAAAACTGTACACAAAGTAAGTCGTGTTGACTTCTTCTTTTCCTAGTCTTCACGAAGTACCATCCTGGGACCTCTGTGTTTCCATCGATCCAGGACTAAATATTTTAAAAATTTCAATCCTTAAAATTCTCACATAAAAATGACATCTACATTGATGTTTGTAAGAATTAAGTGCCATCCTGAACATACACGTTAATTATTATATGCGGGTTATTGCTAGAAATGAGGGGAATATGTTTGTTTCTATTTTGAAATTTATTCTTTGAGAATATTCTAACTAGAATATGCGGTAATAAGTATTTTAACTAGCAATTGCTAACATATGGGGCCATTCAAGTATTACGTAAGCAGATTTATTACAATTATTTACCCCCCATCCCCCTTGTCAGCAAAAGTATGCAAACTGTTTACCCCCTCCTTCCCATGCTTACGTAAACATTTTTCAATTTATATATTGATTTTTTAATGATTTAATGATTCATGAGCAGAAATTATAATTCTAAAGATAATAAAATGGTTTTTTATAGATATTAGATTTTAACGTAGAGTGAGGTACAAAAATATTATAATATTAAGTAATATTACGAACATAAAAACTTACTTAAAATTATTTACACATATTTATTGAAATTAACAGTCCTCAGACTATGATACCCGAATCCATGATTCTTTTTTCGATGACATTGGATGTTTACTGCTCAGCGTTGTGACTCTGCTCACTTTCATCCAATTTTGGAATGTCTGCGTCATTCAACATCATCGTGCTCTAAATTTTGTATAATGCACATCAGTTCATCAGCACGACGACCAGCGACTCTTACAGGTCTAACTTTCCTGTCAGTGTGCGTGTTCACTTATTACTCAAGGTAATTAAAACATATGAATTATTTGAGGAAATCCCAGAAAATGCGTTTAAGTTTTCAAGCAAAAGCAAGGTGAGGGTTGCCATATATGTAAAAAAGTAAATAACATCTGATGACGTAATCATCACCTAGACCCCCCTGCCCCCCATGTCATCCAAAATAAGCAAAGCAAAGACCCCCACGTCCCCCAATAGTGCTTACGTAATAATTGAACGGTCCCTATTATTAATTCAAAAATATTTTTGATATTTCTTGGAATATTTCTAAAAGTATATTTTGAAATATTGTAATGGGTATTTGGATTACATAATGGGTATGAAGACGATATTGAAAATTCAATAGACTAAAAGATGATGCAGTGGTGCGGATTACTTAACCTCGAATAAAACTAATGCGACCGTAACAACTGTACGCCAAGAAGTGTTTAATAAGTTTTCAACAGTAAAATAGATTGAACTATCGTGACATTATTGCTGAAAAGTTTCAGTAAGTTTTTACTGCCATTTTCAGGACCGGAATATAATTGAATCGAAATGAAGAACTTAACGTTACAAAAATTTTTCAGCTGCCATTCAGACATTATTGATGGTATTTACCGAATAAATAAAAAAACAGAATACGAATAGTTGTACAAATAAGTACCTACCTTATCACCAATCAATGGTACCTCATAATCTGAGGTTAGATGAGTGCAAAAAATCCAGTATAAAAGTATAGCAGTGATTAAATTAAAAATAACCAATGAAAAATAATTAATGTAATTCAAAAATTAACTTAATGAAAAAATAATTATAGAAAATCTTTTTGAGGGTCGTCAACATTTTTTAGTGATGCTTACAGTTCAATTATGAAGTGGATAAATTAACTTACCTACTTTATAAGATATTATATAGTAGATAATATAAGGTATTATTTTCGTTGACTTCATCAACTACATATCATTAACTTCTGTTGGCTATGTGTGACTTTGTGATAGATAATATTTTATTTTTAGTTTGTTCCATTCAGTTATTGTTTATTACTATTGCAATTTATTTCAATTTCATTTTCGTTGTTTATATTTGCTTGTAGTCTTCTTTTACATCTTTTTTTTTAATTTTTTCTTATTTATCATTATTTGTGTACAATTTGTTATTTTTTCCATGTAATTGGATATATATCTGTTATTATTCGATTTTAAGCATTAGGGCTTCCCACCCCGTCACAGGCTAACTTTCCAAGATATTATATATCAGAGGGATTAAACTCTGTGGGGGCTCCTTCCAAGTCATCAGACTCGTGGAGGCGGTCCCCATGCCGGAAACCTTCACGACAGCGACCTTCATGGCATTTATTTCCGTTATGTTCAAGAAACTTCCTGAGAGTCCTTGCTATGGCAAGCTGCACCTATTTCTGTAATTGCTTATGCAGATGTTCCCCTAAGTGTATTCCCACGAGTGGATTCCGAGATAATTGGAACAGTCCTGACCACGTTCATGTTCATGTTCATGTTCATGTTATTATTATTATTATTATTCTCCGGTTATTCTCAGCTCCAGCACTGGTTTCAAAGTTGAATTGCGGTGCTAAACCTAAGCAACTCGACAATCTGTCGGTTACTTTATGCTTGCAGGAATATCCTGAATATATAGCATGTGTTTAGCACCACATTTTTTTGCATCTTTATATACAGCCTCGGGTTCAGCTCGAAGTTCAGCTTCGTAAGGTTTTCCTGTAGCACTGTCGGAACTACAGCGGTTCTTGATATTACAAGTGGACTTCTGTACGCCGTATCTATATCCCACATATTAAGTATCTCACACTTCAGGTCCGTATATTTCCTGATTTTTTCTTGAATGGTGTTCATCAAGTTGTGAGTGATAGGTACCGCTATGTCTACCAGGCGGGCTTTCTTATTGATTTTGTCCAAAAGAACTATGGCTGGTCTATTATTATGTGTAGAGCCGTCTGTAATGATAATTTTCGTCAGCAGTCTGGTCTTCACAGCTAGTGATTATATATTTAGTGATTAATATAATAGTGATTAATATTATTATTATTATTATTATCATTATTATTATTGTTGTTGTTGTTATTATTATTATTATTTCAGTTTTTTCCATTTGAATTGTATTACTATTTCAATTCTTTTTTATTTCAATTTCATTTTCGTTGTATATTTTCGCTTATATACTTTAATTTTTTAAATTATTTTTATCTGTATTCTATTTGTTGTTATTTCCCTGCAGTTGGATGTTTATCAGTTGGGAATAAATGTACTATTATAAATGTTTTATTATTATTATTATAATTATATATTGAACAATTTTCTGTAACACTTATTAGAACTCGAAAATTCATTCAAATCCCTTCAAAATTTAGTACATTCATGTCGAAATGTTTACTACAGAAACTAATTTTTTCAAAAGCTGTTCACAAACGCATATATTTGATCAAATAAGAATTTTCTAATCGTTTAGGTCCCTTTCAAAATCCAAATTGAATAGAGCAAAGACTTAATCTTGAATACTTTCAA
The DNA here is from genome assembly GCA_030704895.1 of Henosepilachna vigintioctopunctata. NCBI lineage: Eukaryota > Metazoa > Arthropoda > Insecta > Coleoptera > Coccinellidae > Henosepilachna > Henosepilachna vigintioctopunctata. The sequence continues at coordinate 1,648,034 of JARQZJ010000093.1, forward strand.
TTACATTTTTCCAGGATGAGAAACCATTTTTCATTCAAGTAAGAAATGTATGTAGGTATGTACATTGTAAAAAATTGTACATTCGAGAGGCATAAGATTACCTTCTCTTTCAATCTGAGGAATCCTATATGAACTTTCTCACCAAATTTAGTTTCTCCCCCATTGCATTTTTCTATCATTTCAATATTGTTTATTAAACATTATACAGTTATGGCAGTTTTGTTAATGGTTTTACAAATTCTGTAAATTTTTCCTTTTACTTCTGTTTATAACAGGTATTCTGAGTGATCATTTCATGATATATTGTGATCTTTGAGAATTATTTTCTTAAATATTTCCAACATTTTTTAAAGAAAAATATATGACTGCAAAATATGCACTTAATTGAAATATTTGATTTTTCCTATTTAGTTTTTGATTGTTATTTATAGATAATTATCAATTTGTTGAAGTTAATCCAAATTAATGAACCATTATGAATCACAATGGATTATCGAAAAATCCCTTTGAAAATTAACGTGTAGGTATTTCTGTACCTCTGTCTGTAGTGGAAAGTTGAATATTTTGTGATAGAAAAAGTTTCGTGCACTCCTATATTGAAAGATTTTTTAGGTTTCCACCAAATGGCTTATCCTTAATCAGGTTTTTATACGATATCAGAAACTTTTCCTTCACGTTCATGTTGCAGAAAAACTCCTTATTTTAGATTTTATTGAACGATTTCTCTTTCGATAATAAATAAACATGTATTCTTCTTCTTGTCGTCAGGCTCTGTGTTCTTTGATAATAAAGGCCATTCGTGTCTGGGGTGGCGCCCGTAACAGGTGTCGAGTTCTAAAATAAATACCCTCACCTAGAAAACATTCGGGTGTTAGTGCCTTCTGATCCTTTGCAGGTTCAACTTGCTAAAAAAGTGAGTAGTTTCACATCTTCGTTCATAATTATAAATTCTTTCAAAAATTATAACACAATTAGAAATTTTGTGATGCAGTTGTGGAACAATTTTTGAATACTACAAATTTTTTTTAGAATTGAAAATTAGTTTTTTTCATTGTAAGTATTTTATTCCATCGTAAATGTTGAACATTTTGAAAAAATCTATTTTTCATTGCCCAAATTTTTTCTAACGCAGTTAACAGCCGAATATATCAGTTTTTTTAAACTTTTCTCTTGAAAAGAAGTTTTACTAAAGTAAGTAAAAATACTCAGTAAATATAGTCACAGTTAAATTTTTTATTTCAATTCATTCCTTATAATATGATGATAATTATCATCATATTATAAGTTCATTTGGTTGCAAATCAACAAATAAATTTTTATTGAAAATATAACTTTTCACCAATTAATTTCACCATAAATATATTTCGCTGATTGAAAAGTGAAAACAAAGAATAAATTTTATATGTAACATAAATAAGTGAAACAAATTGCAAATTTGTTTCGAAGTCGAGTGAAATTGAGCTGAATAACATAATCAATTTTCCATAAGTTATGAACTAATTTATTTACCAATATTTTTTAATTCAGTTGCTTTTACAAGTCTCTCAGGTGGTTAATATTTTCAACTTTCAATTCAATTTTTAACCTTTCGATAATTAGTTCACTATAAAAGACACTATAATGAACAAGACTCAGATGAACAAACATCCTAAAGTTATCCCGCTTTTCATGATGATACTCTTCCTAGTATTGATAATTACTTTCAGGTTAATTAAACCTTGAATATTATAGCGTCAAATTCAACGAATCTCATAAATTCACAATATAAAATATTTTATACAGATATCTGGATAAAATACATCATTTCTTACTTGGAAAGAAGTATATTTATCAATATAAATATAAATATTCAATGAACACAAGCCAGATAAATTCGCTTTTAATCTGGTTTTGATCGTTCCTGAAGCAATTGAATAAAATTTTTTTTATCAATATATATTTGATTTTTCTTTGATGATTAATTAATGAAATTAAAAATTTCAATAATACTCTTCACTGTAAATATTAACATAAATATAATATAAAAAATAATATATGTAAATAATTGTCACACTGAAATTCAGTAACCAGTTTTTAATTCCAACAACATTAACAAAGCTTCATTAGTACTGATGAGATATTTCGAAAATTTCTACTGAAAACTTTCTGTTTTATAAAAATTTCTCAGGAAGAAATTGTGAAAAATGGAAAGAAAATTAATATTATGCTGAACTAGAACACAATAATTAAGAAATCAATCTAAATTATCAATCAAGAAAATTACTTAGAGAAATATTTTCTCATAAAATCCAATAATTATATATCATTTTCAATTGATTTTTCCCTATTTATGTGATTAACGCTGAAATTTTATATAGGGGTGACAAATCAATTCAATCACGTACTCATCTTCAATGCATGTTAACATAAAAAGCATAAGTACAATCATAAATGTTCAATACTCCCCATGTTCCAACTTAATCTAGTCTTATCATAAGTCTTTCTAAAAGAGATATACCTTTTCCTATTTGTAACATTTTATTCTAGATTGAGAATAACTGTTTAAGATTGAGATTTATTATTAAACTACTAAAATAATTTATTAAATACTCAAATATTCCGAAATATCTATTACACTTCTATACGGGCTGGAATAAAAGAAAATATTCTTCATTTAGGCCGTTTTAATCACATGTTGATTTAAATCCGAGATTTCACAGCTAACCTAAAAAACTAATTATATTATACCATAAAATCGAATAATGATGAAATAAATCAATTTTTTAACAGTTCGAAAACTGGCTCAGTTTCATGCTCCCATATGGGTTGATGTGAATGAAGCCTCATACAAATTAGGTGATGTAATAATTATCAACAGAATATTCGAATAGAAGAGAAATAAACTAACATCTTCAGTCTTTTGAGGAAACAAGCAAGCATCCAGAAATGTTTATTTATGGCTCAATTCTTCAAAAGTTTTCATCAATCTTTCATCAAAGATCATCCTGAGGCATTACCTATTTAACAGCAAAGTTAATCTTCACATGAGTAAAAAGAAGTGTAATGACGTGAAGGTATTGACAGACTTGTTTACGATATAATATCTTTCCACGCTCTGAATATTTTGTTTTAAACAAGGTATTTGTATAACATATAAACTGAAAACATACATCCATCGGTAATATAATTGATTTATTAAGCGTAGTTTTTTTAAATAGAAAAAAACACTCAATTTGCATCATATATTCAAAATTTTTATTGAAATTGATAACTTGGCCCTTGCCATTTACATTTTGAAGATAACTTTATGTAAATGTTGTCCGCAGTTCCGTATCAAATGGTCCATTCAGAAGGTCGAATTTTGCGCCACTTTTTCGAGTATTTTGGCCCATATTCCACGAATTACGCGTGTTATGTGATCCTATTCGGCTTGTCCACATACACTAACGACTTCACATAACCCCACAAGAAATAATCCAGAGGCATCAAATCATATGAACTTGGCGGCCAATTCACAAGGCCATTTCGAGAGATAAGCTGCTCACCAATTTCATCCTTCAACATGTCCATTGTTTGACGAGCTGTGTGGCATGTGGCACCGTCTTGATAAAATCACATGTCAGCCAAGTTCAACTCGGCCAGTTCGGCCAAAAAAAAGTTGCGTATCATTTCTCCATATCGTTCGCCATTGACGGTAACGTTTCTTCCACGGTCGTCATTGAAGAAAAATGGACCGATGATGCCACCAGCCCATAAACCACACCAAACTGTCGTTTTTTCGGGATGCATCAGTAATTCTTGTATGGTATGTGGCTTTTCATCACTCCAGATGCGACAGTTTTGTTTATTTACAAATCCGTTACGTCAAAAATGAGCCTCTTCGCCGAACACAATTTTCGATAAAACAGCGAATTTTCATGAAGCTGTTCATTCACCAAAAATTAGACGTTGTGGTAGGTCATTCGGCTTCAATTCATGCAGAAGTTGAATTTTATAGGCTTTCAAACCCAAATCAACACGTAAAATTTTCCATGTGATTGAGTAACACATGCCCAATAGCTAAGAACGGCGACGAATTGACATGTCACGATCCTCATTAACACTATACACTACAGCTGCAATATTCTCTTCAGTACGCTCTGTACGCATGCGATACAATGGTTTAATTAATGTCCAACAAAGTAAACTTGGTGCGGAAATTGGTGATAACAGCACGAATTGTTGATTCACCAGCTCGATTATGACGAACATTATAATGTCGTAACAAACGATACACATTTTTCACAGAGCACGATATTTGATAGTAAATTTCAACAATTTTCAAGCGTTGCTCATTTGTTAGTCTTTCCATGATAAAATGGCAGAGTATACTGAAAATCTTTCACTTTGACAGATGACGTTTGGATACCATTACCAACCAGTTCCTCCAACCTGAAAAACTTAGCTCTTAAAAAATCACCTATTATTTACAAGCTCCTTAGGAAATATTCATTTTGTTCTTATTCTCCGTACCGAAATTTATGGTAAGAAGTGAAACGAAACACTGAAACTTTTTGCAGAACTTCAGACTACGTTACAAAGTATCATTAGGAAAGTAGCAGAAAAAGCTCTGAAAAAAAAATTTGTGAGGTTTATGAATGAACTAGTTCTTCTTATCAAGTGTTTATTTCGATTTACCTGTTTACAAAAAATTTGTTGATATTTTGTGATTTTTCGAAAATACAGATCGAACAACTGAAGTTTATTGAAAGATATTATTCTGACATTAATTTTTTGGAGCAATCCAGAAATTCACAAATATTTCCGATAATAGGAGGAAAGTGATTATACAAATACGACCTATCAGATTTTTTCCGTTTTGATAATTTCGAAAAAAGTTGTTCAATTTAACTTCGAAAATGTCCTAACAACCCGAAACAATTACCTGAGAAACTAAGCCAGGACTTCGTATGCAGCAAAATTCATCAATACATTCGCTTCTCTGAAACAGCACAGTTGAGCATGTGTCCAAAACGGTATACAGATATGGATAAGGGAATGGATAGGACAAGTAGAACTTGTAGTATTGTTAAATTTCAAAAAAACCTCTCGAAACGTCATATATAAATATCATTACGATTGAAAAAACTGAATAAAATGGATTTTAAGGGGTTGTAAACAAAAGGTTCAGTTCTTAGTTGAATTCGCGATCTCAAAAAGTTGATTTCAGTGTTGTCCTTTCGAACAGCTGAATATGTTTTTGGCGTGAGTCAGGGTACAGTCTTAGGTCCAGTGCTATTTTCCTTAAAAATTAACGATAATGTTTTTCATGCAAACAATGCTCTGTACGTTTATTCGCAGATGATATAACCCTCTGAATTATAATATTGAAAATATTATAGAATATAATAATGTTAGAAATAAATACAATGACAGAATAGATCAATCGATACCTGGCAGCAATGAATGAATGATAACTGACAAAATTCACTTGATCTCTGAATGTACAAAGGTCTAAGGTCTAAGGTTCATAGTTTTGAGTGTAAGTAAAACAATGAAGGAACAAACGAACCAGTATTGAATTATTAAAACTGAAAATAAGAAAATTGAAAGGGCATAAATTGTTAAATATTTAGATGAAATATAAGTTTCAAAGATCACGTTGATTTCATATATTCTGAAATTTAAAAAAACAACTTACTCAAACGGAATTGAATATAAACTAAAATTCAAACACTTGAACTTTTGGTTCACACTTTATTGCGACGCGTCATAGCATGACGCGTTTCCTCGTTACAAACGACTTCTTCAGATGCTGACAGATTATCTGAAGAAGACGTTTGTAACGACGAAACGCGTCATTCTATGTTGTCAATAAAGCGTAAATCAAAAGTTTAAATCAAACGCCAACACTATTAAATATTTCTCAAACGCATTGGAAAAATCTTACTGAAGTTATGGGTTCACACTTAGAATATTTTAGGATTATTCTGTTAGAGTGAATAAAAAGCTCAATAACTACAAAATTTTAAAAACAATTTCTAAATGTTGTAGATGTCAACATGAAGTATCATTTTGACAGATCAATAATAATTTCACCCTTTGAATATTGTTTCATTCTGTTATTCGGTTTGAGCCAATAAAAAATTCAACCACTACAAAAACTGAAGAACAATTTTGAAAAATAACAGATAACTCTATATTGATTTGCTTAGAACTATATGTCAGTTAATTAGAAAATTATATATACCACACTTATCATTCTAATTAAACTTGAAAACGAATTCCTATGTAGAATAATGCAACAATAAATGCAACATGTGACAGTGATTTCACTGACGAAAATTCTCAATTCGTAAGTTTTCCCATGCGAATTTTTAGGCTTTTTGAATATGGAAACACCATATTGAATCAAGGATTCAATGTATTTAACAAATTTCCTAGCTCTAAAGGACTAAAAGCGTCCTTAAATTGCTGAAGCGTAAACTAGCTGAGATCATTTCACAAAATGATAAGGGTTGCTAATGAATTTCAAACGTAAATGTTGACTTTTTATAATTCTTTCGTTATATTTTATTATTCTATCCATTTTTAATTTAGATATGGGATATAAAAACATTATTTTTTCGTCATATTAGTAGCTCGATATCTCCGTAATGGTCTTTGACTAAACTTTTAAATAACAAATTACCGTTTTTTCGTCCAAGAAATCCCTCCTTAAGTTTGTCGAATTTGTTTTGAAACACCTTGTATGTACCAATAATACAAAAAGAGGTATTTAACAGGAAATGACAACTAACAGAAATATCTGATTACCTTTTAACTTTTTTATCTATCGAAACTTTCAAGAATTTCTTAAATCAAATTACAAATTTTTTTCGAGATCATATCATTTCTCGAGTTGAACATTAATCAATCCATAAAAGAAACCAAGTTAGGGCTTTCTGAATTAATAAAACGTATTTGTCCATTATCATCATAAAAATATCGTTCTTCTTTGCAATCGCGACAAGCCAAATGACAGTAAGAACTAATAACGCGATGTTCCTACGCAGCCTTACAGCGGCACGGAAAATGGGGGAGGACGTAAAAGCAGAAAACTCCTCAACAGACCGTCTGTGGGTAAGTCTCAGTGCCCTCGGAGATGGGAACGTGTTCGCCATACTTCCCGAGATCTTTCGGAAAATGATGACTAGGGATGCGCTCTCTGAAGATGCTGAACCCTTTGATGTGGTTTTCCCCAGCGATGAGCAATGGAAAGAGAAAATTTATTATCGACTGGTTGAACAACAGAGAAAAGCTGATGCTGCTGATGATGAAGAGTAAGTATTTCCATCTACATTCAGATTTTTGAATAACGTTTTATACGTATCCATATAATTGAGAATTACTTTATTGTATCGATATAATTTTCTTCAATCGGTATTCGTATAGAATTTTCTTAGAAATAACATTTCACTGAATATTTCGCAGTCAAAATCAAAACGCATCACTGTGAAAGAGTGAATCAGTTCAAATAAGAATATAATTTCACAATTCAATATTAAATAAGATACAGCGGAAACAGTAATAAACTGGATGAAAGTATTTGACTCAACTTCACAGAATTATATCAATTGCTCAACAATTGTTGCGGGATGTTACCCAATTTCAAGAGCTATTTCTATTTTCAAATTGAAATGAGATAACACCCCCAAAAAACGAGTTTGACTTTTGAAAATGGGTAACATCTCGAAAAAATTATCAAGCGCTCAATATAATTCAGGAATTTTAAGGGTTGTATTTTTTATTCAAATCATGTTTCACCAAGAGATCAGCAATTATTTAAATCATATATACATCAAAAGAAATATATTGCTATCAAATAAACTCAATTTAATTGCGCTAGATAATTGAACGAAAACAATTTATAATGTGTAACAGTATAATTTAAAACACTTGTATTCATTCCATAAAAATTAATGACTTCCTCTTGGAATATGTTGTCAACCAAAAACCAAAGGCCGAGTAAATTGGATAGTATTGTATCATTTGGTCAAGTGCTCCACAAAATGTTGTGGAAGAAGTCGATGGATATTATCAACCGTTAATGATATCTACGGAGGACTTCTGATTATCTAAAAATCTGATAGATTTAATCGACGTCTTTCTTTCAATATTTATTAGTGGTTAATAATAATAATAATAATAACAATAATAATAATAATAATAATAATAATAATAATAATAATAATAATAATAATAATAATAATAATAATAATAATAATAATAATAATAATAATAATAATAATAATAATAATAATAATAATAATAATAATAATAATAATAATAATAATAATAATAATAATAATAATAATAGGGCTTTATTGAAATATACAATCATTTCATAACAGCAAAAATGTATCAAAAATACAAATTCATCAATTATTAAAGAATCATGAAACAACGTGAAAACAATCTCAGGGCGGAGTTCAGATGGTATGCAACGATACATCTGTTCTGCCACTCAAACCCTAATAAAAAAATTTTCTCAAAAACAGTTGATGTATCCAAAAATAAGAAAAAAACTGAAAGAATCAAAGACATAACCGAATTAAACATAAACAATTCAGTTATAAAAAACTAAATATAACCATTCTTAATGAGATAACAGTTTACAGATTGCTGTACCAAAAAAAAATTTCAAATTGAGGTACAGTAGGCCCAGTGTGTAAAATAGTGTTATTGATCTTCAAAAGTATAACAATTGACAAATTGAGGTACAGTTTTCTTATTATGTGAGAGAAATTCAAAAGCATAACAAAATACAAATGAAGATGCAGTTGTCGTAGTATGTAAGATAATGTTATTGATTTTCAAAAAGATAATCCCAAATTTTCTTTCAGATACAGACGTATTTTTCTTTTAAATCATCCTTCAAAGCTTTGAAGGATGATGAAATACACTGATTATAATATCTGTAGATAGAATATGAAAAAGATCTCTCAAAGATAATAAGCATTGAATAAGTATATAACTTTCAATACTGAATACTTATAACTTTCTCATGAATGGAAAGCCAAGCTTTACATTATCGAAATAGTAACTCATTTCTATTTCAGATCCTGAAAATTCCATTGGTAGTATCAATCTATTACAGTTGGAATAGGGGACAATTTTTTTTCAGTAACAAAATAGTAGATATACGTTACAAATAATTCTATAAGAATGAACGGCAATGAGTCGTACGTTTTTCCAAACACCTCAAAAATAGTAATGAAGAAACAACCCAAAATATTTATAAATATATCCCCAAAATATGAGGTTGATAGATATTTGATCTTATTCACTCTTTTCATATATTTCCTTTTCACGTTTCGTTATAACTTATAATTATAATTTCTTGATTTTCTAATTATTCACTTTTAATTAAAGGTACCTAATTTAAAGTACATATTGAACTGAAATCACAATTTTATTTTAAGTACACAATTTTTATTATTAAAATTCCTTTCTTCGGACTTTCTGTTCAGCAAAAGTGTTAATGACATCATCAAAGTTCAAATTTCGGGCCATAGAATTTTCGATGGCCTGAAATTATTATTATTATAAATTTATGTGAATTTATTTAACCATTATTAATAACGGTTAAATAAATTCACATAAAAACACATCTTCTCTTATTGCCATTAAAAATTCACAGCTAAAATTTAAATTATTACATTTATCAAAATCAACTGAATTAAATAACTGAATATCTTTCTGGTCATCATTACGTTCGGGTGCGGTTGGTGTGCCTTCACCAGATGCCGTTTCTTTTTTTACAGTTTTAGTCATTTTCTTCAAACCATGCTCAGACAACATTAAAGTGTGGCAATTTTTCTTAAGAACTTTCAACTGATGACGTATCATTATAATTGAACTCTGTTAGTAAAATCAGAGACAGTCATAACATAACGCTTTAATGTAAAAAAGAGACAAAATAATAAACGCATCAATAACATTGTGGTCGGGGAAAACTAAATCCTTTGGGGAATTCCCAGCTCGTTATTTTCCTAACGTTTTACAGCTCTGGCAATTAACTTATTGGCTTAAATTTACGATCGTCAATAATTTTTACAATTTTCTACTAGATTCCGAAAAATATTTTTTAGCGCATTGTATTGAGAAAAAAAAGCGCTGAAGAGTTTAGAATTGCGCTATCTAGCGCGAAATGCGCTAAAACGGCAACACTGATTTTAATGCCGGCAGTATACCTAGTCTCAGCGAGACACCCTGAGATATGCCCAGTGAATATAAATGTAAACCAATATACACATTTTTGAGGTATGTTTGTCCACACATGTTTCCGAAATTATTACGAGTAATTGGATTTAGACCATTCTTTCGTTATAACGATCCTTCTCAATAAAACAAAACTTAATGGTTAACTAACTTTTTACTAACTAACTTAACTTTTTGGTTGATGTTTCGTCAAAAATTGTTTCTTCATAGAATTTAAAGATTATAAACTTAGTCTGAATGAAAGAATGTTATCCATTTACGTTTTTCAAAAGCGATAAAGATATCATTTCAATGTCTCATTCGGAGATGAAGTTTTTTTCAACCCATTTTCTCCTTTCAGCGTTTTCAGGAATTTTGCTATACTACCATTAAAACATTGCTTACGGAAGTTTGTACATTTTGAATGAATTTGCCTTGAATAGCTTAGAGAAGCTATGAGGCCATTTTTCTCTTATTTTACTACTTTAATTAATAGGTTTTCAAATTTCATACAATAGTAACAATTCATATCTTCTTTCATCAGTAACTTGAATTATTTGAAAAATTTATACGAAACATTTCTTTAATAAGTAATATTTTTTATTTATGTGGAATTGGATAGCAAAATTGTGAGCATTTCATTATTGGTCATTGTTTTGAGATCAAAGATCTCATCTAGGAATTAATAATTTTATACTTCTGGAGAATATACAGTAAAATTTTCCAGTAATATTAAGGAGAATCATATGGATGACATTTTCACGTATTCCAACTCCAAGAAGGAATGTTTAACTTGCTTCCTTAATTCATCAACTCTAGTTACATGGAATTTCTCAATAACGCTACCATCTCAAGCCTATGGGCGGATGTGCGTGCAACATTGCTCGGTATACTCATGCAAATGTGTCTGTTATATGATGATATGCTTGTTGAAGCCTGCTAACGTAAAATCGATTCAGTAAAATTTGCACTATAAGATCAAACTATAACAACTACTGAAATGGTACAAAGAGTCAGGCATTTTTGTCTGAAGAAATATGTTTTTTTTTATATATTATTCATTGATAAATACATGTATTAATATGAAATATGTATTCTCTTAGTAGCTGTAAACTTTCTAGGAGTTTTGGCAGCAAACCAGCTAGATTATTTGTATACTCTTGACTTTACATCCACATACAAAAAGCAATTGTGTATTTTTTTTCTAATTTCAATATATTCTCGTCAAAATTTTATATGATCTCTAAAGGATATCATTGACCTGATCTCTAAAGGAGATCAGGTCAATTTCCAATCAAATAGGCATATTGGTTAACTTATTCTGAATGAAAGTTTATTTATAAAAAAATGTAAATTTCAAAAGTTCTTATGAATTGAGCAATTTCATTCACTAATAGTTTCATAATGTATTCACTGAAATTATAAACTTCCAGTTTCGACTTGAAAAACTTCAAAAACATTTCTCACTCTGTGTACCTTCTACAGTCTGTTAAATATAACTGCAGATGTACTGGTATGATAGGTAACGTGTCGCTTGAGCCCACAGATTTCCTTGTCCTGTATTATAGCATTACCTCTTTCTGTCCAGAAGACTTCATTTGTACAAACCATAATCCACATTCTACAGTCGAGTCTACAAATCGACTGGATTGAAAATTATTATCACTTTAGATACTATTCTATGTACATTGTCAGTTTGGCAGTCAAACTGACTCCAAAATAAATTAATTGTAGTAAAATTTTTCGACCTAGTTCAAGTCTCAGGTAAGATACATATTTCTTTGTAAATCTGATAATATATTCACATCTATGTATGTAGTAAATTTGCTATTTAGTAATTGTCATATAATGCTCAGAATAAGGGTAACTTAGATTCCATTTTTAATGAAGGTGAATCAGTGCTATTTTTGGAATGAATTCAATAATGGAGAAGAAACACTTCAATTACCATTCGTATTTCAGCTTATTACAGCTTATTACATTATCAAAGTGATTAATGATTAGACTATTTGTACAACGAAATGTAAGTCTCTTTGACAATGATTGGAAATTCCAGCTTGTCTGTTTATGTATTGCAGTCCATCTTTTTAAATCAGCAGTATTCATGATCACATTGAAAAATTTCGAAAAATTTTAGATTGAGTCTTCTGGTGATTATCCACTTGGTCTTAAAACTCATATGAAAATAAGCTTAGCTTCGATGATTACTTCAAATTAATTCCTGGGTTGTTTTTAGTATTATTTTTATTCGATATTCTTTCACTTTTCACTTCTTATTCGATACGATTTTTGGAAACAACAAAAAGTAAAATAAAATATGAAAATATTCCGAGCAATAATTTTCGAAAATTAAAATTATTTAAATCAAAAATCAAAAATGTTATTTTGTTTTGTGTTGATCAATTTTCAATATTAATCGGCAATTTATGTGAGTTTCTCCTCTGTAAAACAGTTATTTGTAAGTTCCATAAGTTATTAGATTTATAAAAATATTTTAAGATACGTTGCGAAGTGTAGTTTAAATGCCAACAACCCTTATTTCTTATGTATAGAATAACTCTGGATGAAAACAAAATTATATTAGATTCCTATAAAATTCAGTGTTAGTGTCTAATGAATTCTAGGACAACTAGGAATCGGACTATTTGACAATAAAATTTTATCACGTTATCCATATTTGTGTGAATATTTGTAGAACACTACTGAAACTAATTTTATAATTTTTGAAAGAAAATCTACTCGAGATATAATTAGATTATTTGGCTACTTGACCTAAGAAATATTACATTATTCTAGTTGCATTTATTATGCGCCATTCTACTCCACGTCTTATTTAAAGTAAAACAAACTTAGCGAAAAGTTATTTAAAAACAATAAAATTAAAATTAACACACTTGACTTAAGTTTCACTGAATATGAATATAAATGAATAATAATTTTACATAGTCAAAATATTACTTCTAAGCAGTGCCTGATAGCGCTGGTATCGAAGTAGATCAGTATATAGTGTGTATGAAGCCAAATGAATCCAACATAATTATAAATGTAAAAAACAACAACACAAAATACCCTAGGTAAACTCAACGTAATTTTCCTTAAAAGAAACAAACATAAAGAATCATATAACAGAATTAATCCAGGATAACATACAGCAATTAACAGAGGCAAGAGGTAAATTTCGAATAGAACAAGAGAAGGGATCCATCACATTATTTGAATTACGTCATACTCAGATAGTTATTAATATTTTTAACAAATTTTTTAATTCCATTCGTTTCCCTCACTGAGCTCGGTAACTGATTATATATTGTAAATGCCCTCGAGATAGGATTGTTGAGTCCATATTCCGTCCTTACATTAGTTAAATATATGTTACATAACTGTCTGGTCTTATAAGAATGAATATCCTTTAAGAACCTAAATTCCGTATTCGACTTCTGTTCACCATGAATTATTTTATAAATGAGTTTACTTTGTTCCAATTCTCTTAGCTTAGCTAGGTCATATAGTTTGAGATCGGTGTAGATTTGTTTTGTACTTGTCAGTCTATCGATATTAAACAGTATTTTAATAAATTTATTCTGTAGAATCTGTATTTTACCAAAATTTGATTTGTTGCATGTTCCCCACACAGCAATCAGATATCTCACATTTGAGATATTTGATATATTTATATGTATTATGAAATTTTTATATGCATCTTTCTTTAGAATGTTGAGTTATTCGGCACCGTATGGTAAAAGTGAAGAAAAACTGCACGATTGGAACATAATCCCGAAAAACGAAAGGATAGAGTGCGATGAAATTATTCATAAAAAAATCAGCAAGAAAACATTAGAGATCGAGACTAAAGTAATAACTTGGACTGTTAGCGATTTAGCTAAAGCCGGATGCTTGTTACACTCACCACCGATTGGCACGGTATTCGACGACGAACAAGAGATGAGAAGGGTTTACACGCTTATTTACGATGTATATAGATGTAAGTAGAATTTGTATTAATATGCTATGCTTTTTTCTGCACTATCGTTCCCAAATAATCATTGCGCGCAGTGCAGAACTCGTTAATCAAAAGCAGAATCAGTTTTTACTAATTTCATGGAGTGTGACGGCTATTCTGGCATTTGTAACATCCATTACTTCAAGTAGATGAAAATTTTTAATTAAAGAAATTCACTCTATGTTTAGAGTTGGCCATGACAGATGAAATGAATTATAAACGATAGATCTCTGATGAGTTTATTTCATTCATTCATCTAACACATACTAAGTGATATCAAATATTTAACGATACATTAACCCTTCTTCTTCTTTGGCCTCGCCTTGTCCCGTTATACGGGGTCGGCTTTCTTGATCTAGAGGTGCCATTCCTTCCGCTGGTTAGCATCGTCATCCGATAGCCCTAACCTCTTCATATCCTTTGGACATCGTCAACCAAGAAGTTGGTGGTCTAACTCTCCCTCTCTTTTGTACAGCAATGGAAAGGCACCTTTTTATTATATGGTCTTCGGTACGTCGCTTAACGTGACCATACCATCTTAGCCTGGACTCGGTGAGTTTGTCCGAGATCGGTGCAACTTTAAAACTACCCCGGATGAATTAATTTCTCATTTTATCCCTCATTGTATTTCCTCCTGCCAATCGCAACATGCGCATTTCTGTAGGTTTTGCTCGTGCAGCTTCTTTAAGACCCTGTTTCGCTACCATAGAGCAAAACTGATAGCTGATTTATAGACCTTTCCTTTTATTCTATAGGCATATTTGGATCACATAAAACTCCGGTAGCTCACGTCATTTACTCAACCCAGCGATAATCCTGTGGGTTGTGTCGCCGGATAAAGAACCATCCTCAGTGATAACCGATCCAAGATATTTAAACTGTTTTACTGTATGTTAAGCGACACCTTCAAGTTTTATTTGAAACTTATTTCAAAATTGCACACCATATATTCGGTTTTGGTTCTACTAACGATACATTAAATCAATTGTTTATAATTAAATCTTATTTCATCATTATTGCAGCGTTTATTTTATTACCCATTAAGGGACGATTGAACGCGAAATCATAATTTTTAGAGAATTTGCTTTTGGTTTTTTGACACCCAAAACCGCTACATCCTTTCCAATTTATTCTAAGTTGACGTAATGTTTTTTGTCTAAATTTCGCATGAGAGCTTTCATTGCGACACTCATAGCCCAAGAGCCCACGACGGCCAGACTTTAATGAATTATAATTGTACTTTCGTTACAAAGTCAGACAAAAGAAATGCATGAAAATATCATGACATCCCATTGCGTTGTTTTGAGTAGCATTTCAAAATCACTGATAGCCAATCAAAATAGCTCTTCATCAATCCTTAACCAACTTTGTTGGTCTTAGCAACAGTGAAAGAATGACATTTTCTGAAACTAATGTATATACTGTTTTGTTCCTGATGAATAGTTTCATCAGTAGCCCAACGTGAAATTTAAAAATTAATTAGAGCTACGTTAAAATTTAGTTTTATTCATTCTTTCGCGAAATCACTTCATCGCATTTGCTCAGACCCAGTTGTATGGTACTTTAATAGCATGTGTTCTAACCGTTGGAAATGCTCGAATCGAGCTTTGATCGATGGAGTAAAGTATTAATCGAAGATCACGTCAATTCTCGATGCTTGAAATTGAATAACCTTTTACAACAATTTTTTTGAAATTTTCTCAAATTTTTTTGGAACATTTTACATTTTCATAAATTATATTATCAAACGTTGGTTGTTTCAGTTCAATATATCCATAAACGACAGATTGTGCGCATAGAAAGACTTTCAATGAGTCTGGCAATATTTAAAAACCATAAAACTATTCGGCGATTGGGATAACATCTTTTTATTTAGCTTTTATACTATAACGAAAGTATCATTATAATTTATTGAAGTTTAGGGATGTCTGGCAGAGGGTAGCAAATGTAATAAGTATCCGGCGATGAATGACGTGAGTTTTCATTGCAAATTCAAAAGATAGAGGTTTATACTTTAACGAATTTAAGGTACTATTTTGTACACCTTTACTCCCTAATAAGGTCTTACCATCGTGGGCTCTTGCTCTGTCGGTGCAATCTACGAAATTTTTCTAAATTGATCTGTTGTAGACCCGTTTGCACCTCTTTTAGCTATTTTGGGCCGCATTTACTCTCAGTCATAGAATAAAATAGTTTCTTTGCTATTCTATAGTGTTTCATACTGTAGATAAGTGCATAAAACTTTTGATAAAGTTTCTTCTCTCCAAAAACCATTTCTATGGACCGATCCGTAAATCTGCCAGAGGATTTCGTTCTTCATTTTGTATATCTCCTGTTTTTAATGACCGTCCATTATCATTGTTTCGGCTGCGTAGATTGTTTCTGCAAGAATAATTGTATTTGCTTAACTTTGCGCGTATCGAATTTCCTTTGGAGCCTACAAATTACGGCTTTTTGCGAATGAAATTGAAACCGTTGTAAAATGAGAACCGTTTATAAATGGCACTCATGTCAAAGGTTCCTTTGAAATGAGACTTATGCGGTCTCCGTAGCTTAGTCGGTAGAACACCCGACTATGGTGCGGTAGAACTCGGGTTCGATTCCGCTGAAGGCATGGGTGTTTGTGTTTGTTTATGATTTAAGTAGTTTAATGAATGATACGTGCTGGCTAATGTATATTGATTACAAGCCCAATGGCCGTTCGGAACCGGCGTTAAACTGTAGGTCCACTGAATTAAAAAAAAATGAGACTTATAAAAACAGGTAACAATTTCTTGGTTAGATATAAAACATGACTCTTATCAGTAATTAAACGCTGTACATGTACTTTCTATCGTTTTTTACGGTCCATCTTAATCTAAATGTATTTAATTGTAAAATATCACTCTTGTATTTGTATCAGTCTGGCATTTAGTTATTCTGGGCATCCTTACAATATACGAATTCAAGCGTTTCGAATATCTTTAACGATATGTAAAGAGGCTAGATCTAATATGTTTATGGTATGACACTAAAAGAGCTTCTAGCATCACAGTATCCAGTATCTTATTCATTTTTGAAGGCAGAACTGACACTTAGAAATACGCAGAAGTTTATTCATACAGCACATACAACTTATTAGTTACGCTGAAAAAATTTTGAAATTTTCGATTGCTTCTTAGGTAGTACCTAAATTTCCAAGGAAAACTGCACTTTACAAAATATGTCAAACGTTTCTGATCTATTTGTATATATACACAAGGAATGTTTTACAGTAACGGATATACTATTTATTTTAAATATTCAACTGAAAAAATTACTTCAATAATCATTGTTACCTCTTTTCGAAAATATTATTGAGTACATCTAGATTAAGATGAATACAGCACTTGCTATTATTTGTAACAAGTTCGTGTCATTTACTCGCCTATTCGAAATTGTTTAGCACAAACTGTTTGATATTTATCACCTCTTCGTAAAGATGCGTGTGTATAGCGTTTTTGTTCTATCCACTTCCAAATGACAATAGATCATGCAATCCGGATTTCGAAGCTTCATCTGTTTTATTCATTTGCAGAAAGCCATCTCGCGTGCCTTGAAACGAAATATCAAGCATGTTATGACCTATTTCGCATTTCCAATTTATATCCGAGGCCAATATCGTATTGGGATTGAATTCGATATTTTGCATTTATGTTTTCCGATTTTTGCAGATAAAAACGTACTGATGCAGGCTCTAAGCGACATCAATTTTTTCCAATTATTTGAACAGGTAGGCAATCAAAAATCAGACTTTTCAATTATAATTATAATGAGTTCTTTATTTTCAACAGGTGTAATACCCAATTACAGAAAATAAAAACATACTGTTGTCCAATCTAATCTGAAAAAAATCTAATCTAATTGTCATAATCTAATCTAAAAAAAACTAAAATAGTAATTAATAAGTAAATATAGCATTCAATGAAATATTACAAAGAACTCAATCTAAATCAATTCATCAATTCATATTAGACAATCTACTTTGTTCACATTACTCCTAATAATTACTTCTATGGA
This sequence comes from Henosepilachna vigintioctopunctata, assembly GCA_030704895.1. Lineage (NCBI taxonomy): Eukaryota > Metazoa > Arthropoda > Insecta > Coleoptera > Coccinellidae > Henosepilachna > Henosepilachna vigintioctopunctata. The sequence goes on from JARQZJ010000093.1 coordinate 1,666,272, forward strand.
CTCAAAGTGAATGTCACAATTATTGGCAGCTCTATTGAATGTAGACTCCATAAACCAAATGAGCGATTGTACCAGCGACTTGGTTTCTTGGAGTCTCTAGGTGGAATAATTCTGTACTACGAGAATTTTGCCTAGGAATACGAAATTTCAAAGCAAACAAGAGAGAAGGACAATGCAGTACAGTAATTTATACAATAATTTGAGTGATTAAGTTTCTCTCCTGCTCTGCAATGAGATTAAACTGAATCCACTCAATAAATCGTTATGATTGACTCCTCTGTGTGGATAAACGTTATCCTCTCTCCAAACTAAGAATTTCAAGAAACTTTTCTGAATGACCTCAAGATGGCATTGATGGCAAGTGTAAATGGGATGCCAGATCATGGTACCATACTCTAACTTGCTACAGATTAGGGTATTAAATAGTCTAATAATGAATGTTGAGGAATTAAAGAAATATTTGCCATTGCGTATAACGAATCCATATATTTTCGAGGCAGATGAAATAAGTTTGGTGATGTGTGGTACGATTGGTATTATTTGGGTTATCGGCAATGTATTCATGAAGAAGAATCTAATTGTTTACGAAATATAGAATTGCTGACGATTGGTCGTTCAAATTAGTTTTTCCCACCTTTTGCCGATAACCCAAAATATTTTTGTAAAAAAATATATAATATATATATATATATATATATATATATATATATATATATATATATATATATATATATATATATATATATATATATATATATATATATATATATATATATATATATATATATATATATATATATATATATATAAAAATATGATATGATATTTATATATATATATATATAAATATTATAGAACATATACTTACAGGTACGATATAAATAGGTAAAGTAAAATTCATGGCGAAGTATGAGATCCCTTTGAAATCAAAACCGGTGTGCGGCAATGGGACAGATTTTTGCCAATCGTTTTCAATATTGTTTTAGTGAAGATCATTAGGAAATGGGAACTTTATGTGAAGGACATACAAGTGGGTATCAAAAAAGAAAATCGAATAAACGCCAAATGTCTCGCCTTTGCAGCCGATATTGCCATCACAAACAACAGAAATGAAGCCATTCTCACCGTAGAAAATCTACATGAAATTGCTCAGAAATCCGAGTTACAAACTCGGGTTATTCAACCAAATACATGGAAAGAAAACCAAAAAATATATCTTCTCTTATCACAACACATGGTGAAATTTTGTAAGTCGGTCATTTTAAATATCTCGGAGAATTTAAACAGTGAGCTTTAAAACAAATCGCTAATGAACAAAGATTAATTACCAAGTTTCAAAGGGCCTACAAGCTAACATGGGCGTACTGTAACGAAAAGAACTGTACTGTACTGTACAGTAGTTCGTACTGTAGTTCGAGGGATGCCAAATTGAGGCATTATAACACAACGATTCTTCCAGAAGCAATCTACGCATCTGAAACAATGGTTATTGACGGTCATTCAAGAATGAGAGAAATAGAAAAACAAGAACGGAAAACACTTAGAACTATTTTAAAATCAATAGGAACGGCATTTGGATGAAAAGACCTCAGAATGAACGTTATCAAAAGACATATACGACAACGGAAGAAATCAGAAAGCGACGGGCAAAGTTCTATGCACATGTCTACAGAATGAAAAGTCCAGAATACCGGAGAAACTACCCGATATAATTATGAAGAGCAATTGCGGAAGAGATTGGCTAAAAGAGGTGCAGAAGAATCTACAACAGATCAATATAAAAAATCTCGAAGATCGCAGTGAGTGTCGCTATAAAATCGCAGATGTGAAATTTAAGCAAAAATCAAATCGCCAACCTGGAATAAAATTGACAGATGAACGGAAGAAAGAGCATTCAGAGAGGATGAAGCGTTTTTGGGAGGCAAAAAGATGAAGCAAAAGTCATAATAATTGCGAGTTCAAGCTCAATCGCTCTCCTCATGGGAAAGAATCGATATTATATATATATATATATATATATATATATATATATATGTGTGTGTGTGTGTGTGTGTGTGTGTGTGTGTCTTGTGCATGTAGGGGTGTGTATGTGTGTGTAAACTGCGTGCCCATATAATATCACCAACATTGAATTTTAAGCATATCGCCTGTATAACAGAGCGAAGCAATTTAGCCATTACTGTTGGTGAATTTCAAAAAAAGCATTGAATTCAAATTTGGTACCAACTAGGAACTGCATGTAAATCATCACCTTGCATGTAAACTATTATTGTTCGAAACCTAACGCAGTGAAATAATGCATGAATAAAATGAAAGCATCCATCCATTTATAGGTATAACATAAACAGTTCATTTTTCAACCTATTCCAACATTTCGCATGTCACATCACACTTGCAAATTTCAAAAGCTCACGAATCTTTTTGTCGTGGTCCAATTATTTATGAAATATTCGGGCCCATCCATTATAATGAACAGACGAATGGATCAACGACCTGCGTTAATAATTCAGACTGCGGAAGAACCGTTTTCGTAAACAACGAGTTTTATTAATGACTAAATTATTATTAGTGTCTTCTGAATTGCTGTTCGCACCTTAATTTCCATCTAAGTATACGCATATAAATTAGTGAAATTCGATAATAATGAAGAATCTACTAACAGAAAACTAAATAACATCAAATAAATCTATTAACAAGTTATAATACAAAAATATTTAAAACAGTTTCCAACGAAAGTTATAAAGTTGCCTCAACCTTCTTCTATTCAAGGGTCAGTCTGGATGTTTTGAAAATGTGATAGACGCCTTCAAAGTTAAAGTGCACCATACAAATAAAACAATGCCAATCAATCAAGAAAATAAATCGTGCCATAGTGTGAAGGGTGAAGTGGAGACCTAACTAGAAATTGCATTGTTTATAAACCAAATATTTCTCACCTCAAGCAGCAAATTCTCTTATAAAATACCATATAAAAAAATTAAAAACCTGCTTCTATCGTTGTAAAATAAAAATGGACATTAAAAAGAACACACAAATAATCTTCTCAAAGAACAACATTCTGACTCCACTCAATAATAAAAGTCCCAAAATGATTTCAGAAAAATCGCATGAATATCTAGGAATGGTGATGGACCGTAGATTTAAATTAAGAGACATACAAAAAGAACATTTCAGAAAGCATACTGTGTAATAAATAAATGGTACTCACTTCTCAATAAAAGAGCGATTTAATAAAAATCAACAAAAAGTTACTATACACCACAATTATGTCACTTATATATGATCTGCAATCTGTGATTATACTTTACGATCATCACAAGTTCTTCAAAATGAATTTCTGCATCCAGTAACTAACTTGGACAGACATATAAGAATAAAAACGGTACACTGAGAATCATAAATAGAGCAAATCATGGATTATGTAGACATATCGAATAAATTCTACAGAATTCAATTCAACAATAAACGGTATTAATAAAAAGTATACTAATAAAAAAATAATTATTATTACTTTTTAATAATAAAATACTGAAAGGCAAATTACCTAAGGAGTATGAAATTGAGGGATTACTATCAGGTTTTCTATTTGCAAAAATTTTCCTGTCTTACAGTCGATAATACACTAATATCATAATCTTTTAACCAGAAACTATAAAACATAAAAAAATATAAGGACAGAGGCCATTAAGTATATTACAGGAAGCATGTCAAACAATCATCCATCTTGCAATTAAATTAGGTGGTAGGATTTATAAATTATAATACAAAGGAATGAAGATGCAAAATGTGTAATAACATTCGAAAGTTTCCTGGTTAATAGCATATTTTATAAAAATATTAATTGTAAAATCGATTATCAATTAATTTTTATTGATTAATAGGAGGCCTAACAAAAAGCTGATAAGGGACCCGGTAGAACTTAAAATCACTGAAGCTTCTTCAATTTCAGTTACCATCGAAATAAAATGGGCAGAGCGTATAAACCATAATAGAATTATTAGTTTTATTCACAATTAGTATTTAATTACTTCTAAACTGAATTGTAATGATAAAGTGACAATTTCAAAGGAATTTGGATTGAGGGTAATCAATCAAAATTTTCAATTTATAACAAAAAGATTATTGTTTCAGCTCCAGTGTTCTGTGCCTATTGTTTGGTTGTTATTTTATGACCTGTATCATAGAAGTTTCAAGAAAAGAGAGACATGTGTAAGGGAGCTAGTCACTAAGCTTTTCCAACATGCGAAACTCACCCTTGCAGAAAATGCCCTGTGGCGTCAAAGGGTGAAACTAGCAGCCGCCGTAGCACGTTTGAGGATAAAATATAATGCTTTGACTTTGATGGATTTGCTTCCATCGCATCTTAGAGGAGATAGGGTTAACAAAAAATTTCAAAGCATCCCAGTCACAGTTTGGGTTAACAACAGCAAATTCAAGTAAGTGCTTTCAACAAACTATTCGTAACCAACAAATTATCAAATATTTATTTTCTGGTATTTTCAGAAACGTGAATGATATCAGAAAACAAATCGAGAATGCTCTCAAAGTGAAATTGATAGACGACCTCAAAGATTTAGGACCAGGCAATTTCAAATGGGACCAGCATTGCCCCTTGACGGTTGCCTTTCATTACTCAATGAGAACCGAACTCGCAAAAAGTATCCTGGTGCGAAGCCATAAGCTTATTGTTCAGGTATATTATAAAATAATCGGTAAAATATACCATTTTTTCAATTATAGAATTTCAGACTTTCTATTAAAAATTTATGTTGTAGGTATTTGTTTCGTTAGTTATATTTCACTTTAACTCTAAACAACCAATACAAATTTCGATAATGAATGATAAAACTCTATGAATAACTTTTGAGAATTCAAATTAATAGTCTCACCATGTGACATTCAAATTTTGAGGAATATCAAATTATTGGTAAATCCAAAAATACAATTATCGAATGAACTAGTTATAACAATTTATGTAGTTCAAATTATATCTTAGTCTTTCATGTTTATCAGTAGGTCAAATTTCTTGAAAAATACAGCCATTCACCCATGTTTTATACTGTCAAAAGATTTCGCATCTGGATCAAGCAGAATATTGGCATATTAATGAATATGTACTACTCACTTTTGAAAAATTATCATTTTTCATCTAGCTTCTTGATGTGGAAACTAATATATTGACTATATTGAATTAATAATTGATGAGGCCGATACTTGGAGAAAATTAATATCCATAATGAAACAGTATTTAGAATTTTCTCAGAATTTAATACAAATACGCATGACGACGTTTTTAGTACTACTTCTTTATCAAATGTGGATTAATACTAGGTGTAATTCTACAAACTCAAGTTTTAGTTAATTTGTATTTTTTCCTACATTTAGTTGGCATACCTGACTTAAGAAATTGATTTTCTGTGTTCATTTCCACGTATACGATCCTTTTTGTTAAATATCAGTTGTTCTATGGTCCTCATTCCAAGTTAGTCATAGAACATACCTGGTATGTTCTGTGAAAATAGCTATAAGTATTTACTGTAAAATTACACCTAGTATTAATCCAGCATTTTTTGATAAAGAAGTAGTTGTCATGCGTATTTGTATTAAATTATGAGAAAATTCTAAATATTGTTTCATTATGTATATTGAATTAATATCTTGGTGAACTATAATTCCCTGACCTTTTGACATATTTATTCTTTTCCGTGTTTCTTTGATTTCAGAAAATATCATTATTAGGTACTCAATGAATACAGAGAAAAAAGTTTAATTGATATGGTTATATTTTTAATCTAATTTTCTTTGTTGCATGGAATAATTCATGTTGAATATCTTCAAAAAAAATATGAAACTATGAAAATAATAGCTAAAAAATTTGCATCGCAGGAAGTAGAATTTTATTTTACTTTTCATATTGAACATATTTTCATATTTCCAGGTTTTTTCAGTTTGAAAACTGAAAGATTTACATTCAACAATAATCATTTCAAATCAATTATACCCTATTTTGTTCATTAAATGTTGTCAACATTCAGAATAAATTTTGATATTTGTTCAATTTTCAAAAGTTATAAACTATCTCAACAAATCTAATTATTACAGATGGCTAATGATATCGACTAGGGTTTATACAAAAACCGCCATTTCGGAAAACGGGAATAATAATTTTTCCAGAAAACCGGTTTTAACCGGTTTCGAATTTTTAAAAAAAAATTTTTAATAAATATTCTGTAATTCGAACAAAAAATTTTAATAGAAAATTTAGAGTGTTTAAAAGCAGTTTTTGACTGAAATTATTTACTGTTCAATTTTATTGATAGTTAAATTTTTTTATGCAATTTAGTAGAACAAATAAATAATAGTTGACCAGTATTAAATAACTCATGTTTCTTTTAGGGTCCTATTGTTACCAACAATATTGGTGCAATTTAATTCGAATATATACAAATCTTCAAAACTGACAAATTCCATTTTCCCGTTCTCCCAATTTGTTTCATTTTTGACAGACAGCTTACGGTGTCTTTGATGAAATTTCAGAGTATATGCTTACATATTTGATTTATTCATGAACATGAAATCGACCCATACAAAATGTTTGAACACGAAACAGGAAACATTTTGTAATACTAAACGCAAACTTGCTAAAATAAATGATATATAAGGATGTGTTTAGGGTTATATACAAGTCTATTAATTCTTTAATGCAGCGATTCTCGATTTATAAGACGAGCTCCTCTAGGGGACGTGTTAAAACAAAAAAATTTCGCGTTCACACTAATATATAATGATATTATAAATTGAAAATTAATGCAATTATTAATTTACTAAATAATTTTAAATTAGATATAAATTTTAAACCCATTTGTTACAATTTGAGAAACTATTTGAAAATATATCATTCATTTTCAATTAATTTCTCGATCAATACTTGTTAAAATATTGTTCAAAACCAATCAAGACTTCCATTGCGTCTTATTTTAAGTTCTACTGCTGAAGCATGGTCTGCAATCAAATGAAGAAATTGAAAGATCTGAATTAATAGAAATGAACTGAAAAAAAAGGAAAAGATTAGTGATTATCCCGAGAGGTGAACCAAAAATTCTCAGTTAAAACTGAATATAATTTGAATTAGTGAAAAGGAAAAACGTGACCATAAATTGAATTTAATATGAAATAAAATGAAATAAATAATTGAATGAAATAATTGAATATAAACTTAAATTCAAAGACTTGTACTTTTGATTTACACTTTATTGACAACATAGCATGACTCGTTTCTTCATTACAAACGACTTCTTCATATGCTAACAGAATACTGAAAACTGAAAACAAGTATTCTCTTAGCATCTGAAGAAGTCGTTTATAACGACGAAACGCGTCTTGTTATGTTGTCCAAGTGTAAATCAAGAGTTCAAGACTTTGAATTTTAGTTTATATTCAATTATAATGGATTTATATCAAGTATTACTCCAACACTATTAAATATAAATGAAATAATATGATAACAAATTAAAAATGAGAATAATTTTTCCAAAGATAAATTTACACGATGCATCCAAAACACTTTTATCGATATTTAATGTACTTATATATCACGTACTTCAGAACGAATTTTGTCTTAGGATAGATCATTTTGTGTGGGACCTGCGACGTTCTGGAAGGTTGTGGAAGATCTTCAACTCTCTGGGAGTGTCATACAGACCCACGTAAATTCCCCGAGATCTACCGCATATTTGGCCAACCTTCTAGCGCAAAATGAAAAAATCAAAAAATTAATGGCATTCAGTGCAGGTAAAAGGTAATATTGGATAATACAATTTAGCATACAAAAAATATGTATATAAAATAGTATACTTGTATATAGCTGAAAACATGACATTGTTTCAACAGTTAGTTGTGAATTCGTTAGTTTTCTGAAACCAGAACACCTTGTTTATGGAAAACCCCCGTATAGGCCAAGTAACGGGGAACAAATGATAAGGGATTTTTGGCAATATTTATTTCAGCAAACCAACTGTGTCATTAGAAGCAAGATACTAAATTTTTGTTATAGTTTCGACAAGTAAATATCAATACTAAATTTTTATTGACGATTTATACCGAAAAATCACATTTTTTTTTACTTTTTTATTTATAATATTAAAAATTATTAAGAAAACTCAATGACATATTGTAGGCGATTCCATAATGAACAAAATGAGCCGTCACTCGGTCCGATTAAATTATTAGAAGCAGAGAAAATTTGGATGAACTCGGAAATTTATTGCTTGTTTAAGTAATTAATTACTTCGTTAATTTTTATCTTACCTGGCTGCGATTTGGTGGAAAAGGAACAATCTTGGCACTGTTCAAGTTGGAAAAAAATAGAAAATGGTGGCATAATAATTTTTTGGGTAAATGGTGGTTTTAATAAATCATTGCGCTTAATTGAAAAATGTCTGGATGGCACACGAATCGTCTAATTTGGTTTGTTTCGAAGATATAAGCAAAGTACAGCAAAATTTATATCTTGAATTTTTTAAAAAATATTGCAAAATACACGAAAAAAAGGTGTAAACATGACTCCGAACAGCCAAGCGCTCGTAAAGGATGCAGTGGAAGGGGGTCTTGGACAGTAGGAGAGGCAAGTATCACTATATTACTTGCCTCTCCTACTGTCCTAGATCCCCTTCCCCCCCTCAATGATGTCATTGAGTTTGCATAATTATTTTTAATGTTATACATAAAAACCTAAAAAAAATTAAATTTTTTGGTATAAATCGTCAATAAAAAATTTATTATTGGTATTTGCTTGTCCAAATTATAACGAAAATAAAGTATGAAGTACCATTCTTCTATTGGCATAGTCGGTTTGCTGAAATAAATCATGTCATAACAAATTCCCTATTGCTTGGCCTAGTAAAGCACTTCAGTTTAGTTTAGAGGTTTGTTAAGGAAATAATGAAAACTTGTTAAATTTTAATTTGTTGTTCTTTTGAATTAAGAATGATATCACACATAAATTTTGGTTTTGCATTTGATATTTCCTTTACTCATATATTCGAAATTTTCAATCCTTAACAATATTTCATATTATTTAATTCAAGACATATTTTGCAGGATGACTGCATAATATGCAGAAAAATGAGCTGTTTGATTCTAAACTCAATTGCAATTGTCTTTTCATTTGGTGATTGTGATTTTTTTGCTCAATAACTAACATTTTCAGTTCAAAGTTATATCTTAAATAAATTAATAAAATAAAAATTAATAATCGTATTCCAGAAAGGATGAATACGAAACATATTTGAACGAGCTGGGAATGAAAAATGTTGTCGTATATTCAGACAAACTGGTTGATGTTGGATTTGAATCTCCTTGTATGGAAGAAGTTGTTGCTGTTTATGCTACTCCACCTAATAGTTATTCAGCAGTAACCGATCCGATAGATTTGGTACGTATTTAGTTGGTCGATATGAGTTGGACAAGCAGGTAGAATTCGTACATTTTTTCTTGAAATCTTGTTAACGAAACACTAGATAATAAATAATTTTATCCTTGTAAATATCGAAGAAATTATTCAGAGTATTTATATGATAAGACTTTGACAGAATTATATCGATTATCAATTGAAAATTATAAATTTCAATGACATAGGTGTGCAGTAGAGGAGGAGATCTATCCATGTTAGAAATTTTAACAGAATCTGAAGACACTTTGGAAGGAAGAAACAGAGTCACCAACATTTTAGAGGAGCAACGTAAAACTCTCAAACTAGCGATGTCAAGACCACAGGTAAATAAAATCGAATATGATTTATTAAAAATACACTTCTTATGACCTCAAATCAAATCTGCCATAAAATGAACCCCATCACATAATACACAAACACTTGGTAAGAAAATTAAAAATATCTGTGTTGTATAATTAAAAACAATTGGGTAGATTCGACATATTTCAACACATTTCACAAATTCAGAAGTGTTTTCATTGTAAAATAATTTTTAAAATACTTCATCAAGACTGGGAAAATAATTACTTGTCACGTAAATTTGCCATATGTTATTATTATTATTGATATGGTCGAACAATTTATGGTTTCGTTCATTACTACTTGATAAATTTTCATGATGAAAAAAAAATCTATGATTTTTATCACTATCACAAAAATTATTATTATTTGAATGAGGACAGAGAAAGAGGTCCTATAATTGCTTTTAAAAAAAAAAATAAAATAATAACTCATAGCTATTTACACAACTGCAACATGAAAAACTAAAAAAGAGAAGACTAAAATTCGTGAAACAAAACTAACCCATGCTTTTATGGTGAATGATATTGCTTATTATCACAAATTAGGAAAGAATTTCAACTGTAATTAAATCACATATTTCGAAAACCCTACATATGTCTACATTTTGGGCATGTAGTTTTCGCAGCTAAAATTAACAGTTTTCTTTTACAGAGAAACTACTCAAGTCCGCTGATAGCTCAGCTTAAAATTTTTAAAGTTAGTGATCATTTGAAAAAATGAATAAGCATGCAAACGGTTTACCCGTTTTTTTATCATTTTCCTCAATATATGTTTTATGGACATGTAGGGTACTCCAAATACATGATTTTATGTGTGATCTATAAACTTCACCTTTTATGTATCATGTACAATTTTGTATCAATAATTGTTTCAATCGCAAAGTTTCTTGCAATAATAAAGGCAGTAAAAATAAAATCGTTCGTTTTCCAATCGATATTGTTTTTAGATTCAGGTAGTTCTATATGAAACGCATTCTGAGTTAGATGTGGAAAATTGTGATATGGTACAAAGCACACTAAACGAAATCAACCGCTTGGCCAAACTACATCACGCTTCTTTGCAAGGTTTATTAGGAACAAATTACGTACACAGTATTCAAATGGTAAGCATTTAATTTTTATATAACCCTTGAATCATTAAATATTTATAAGTCAGCCCTCAGAAATGTTGAAAGAGATTAATAACAACGAAGACAGTTTCAAAGAACCTGAGAAATTGAAGGAAAAATATCCCGAATCAGGAGATAATCTCAATACATATGGGTCTAATTTACCAGATATTCCAGAAGACGCCCCCGATGAACTCAAGAAGGTTGTGGTGAGTATGTCGTTGAAAGCGTAGAAAAGACAAAGAAAATTTCATTTTTATTTAACTCTCATATTTAAAATTCCCTCGGAATTAAGAAATTAAAATTAAGAATTATGAAGCCAAAGGATAAAACGGCGAGATCTATATTAAAACTGCGAAATCGAAAGTCGAATGTACAAAATATTAGTCAAAATCCCATCAGTCGAAATGGAAAAATTTTTACATTTTTCTCAAACATCATAATAAAATTATTATGTTAATATTTCTCCATTCTTGACAGCATGTTATGTATCTAAAAATAGTTGCATATAACTTCGTTTGAGTTATTATAATTCAGATGATAAAAAAGGTAAGCCAGGTAAACCGTCAAAGTTGACTGAGTACTGAGCTTTTTCATCATTGTATGTCAATAATTAGAGTTGTTAGTAAATTGCATTTCTTACATTCACTACATAAAGAGAGGCGTAGAAAAGAAATGGCAAACCCTCAGAGACCTCACCACAGGGAAAATAAGTTTGGGGAATTCTTTCTATCCTCTCTAAGAATACATCAATTCAATGAACTTTCAATTAAAATTATTAGTTCGTTAATACTATTATATTCAATCAGATAAACCTTGTCACAGGTACCAGACACTGATTTGTTCGATAATTTAGAACTACCCTACCTTTGCCCAGGAGAAGTGAATTGCAAAATGGAGAACGGATGCTACTTAGCACTCTTGCAAAGGAAGGTTTGAAAAAAAATTTCAATTATACCATTTCAAACAGTTATTCTATTACTTTTCAGCAAGTACTCAGACTTGATAATAAGTACATGATTCAAATGGCGGAACAAAGAGGCTTATTCGGAAGTACTTCGAATACATCATCGAAACAAAAGTCCAACAAACAATCTCGAAAAAGGATCAAATTGTTAAACAGGAAATCAAACCGAAGAGATTCAAGAAGAAACTGAAGGAAATTGAGGTTGGCGAACTTGTCTTTCAACAAAAATTTATCCACAAAGTGAATAAAAACTCGAAATCAGTTGTGCCTTCTCAGAATTGAAGGATTCGATTTGTCTAATTTATTTCGAAATTTTATACTAACGTTACTGAAACAGCTAAGTCAAGTATTGTGCCTATGATTGCTTATTGATTGGAAAGGTGATACCTACCACAAGCAATGATATAGATATTGACAATGCCAGACTATTATTTCACATAAATTCAAAATATTCACTTTTGGTTTCACACGATTACCTATTTAAATTATTGGATATAATCATATAAAATTTGATTGTGTGTGTTTTTAATCCATTAGCTACTCCCCACGAAGTATGATATAAGGAGTTCGAACATCGTTGAAAGAATGACATCAATTTAAGGGACAGATCTTTTGGCGGAAGGGCGCGCCACTTTTTAAGACGTACTCGTTTAAATCTTTACGCGGGCAGTCTTGTTGCTATTGACGACTGTGAATTAAAAATTTATATTTAATTATAATTTTAAATAATTTCAACATCGATGATTGATGAGGTCGATACATGGAGAAAATTAATATCCATTATGAAACAATATTTAGAATTTTCTCATAATTTTAATACAAATACGCATGACGACGTTTCGAAGTACTACTTATTTATCAAATGCTGGATTAATACAGCATTATTCAGCGTCTGATTATAATAATAAGATCGGTACATCCTGAACATTTGCGCAGCCATGGGAGAAAAGAGAACTATGATCTGGGTTTGATATTGTGTTCATGAATACTAAGGAAAAACCTATACCGTTCGGACTCCTTATATCTATACTTCGTGAGCTACCCGACGAACACCACTAAAATGTGAATAGTTATATTGTTTAATTTGAGATGAAAGATCTCAGCTAAATCTCGATGTATTCAAATCATAATACTTGCGATTGGCCAGATCGTAGAAATTATTGTTTTATTATTGCAGCGTGTAGCTATTTTGATGCACGTAAACGAGTGACTCCTAAAAATTAAAATTAATACTTTAGTCTAATGGTATAGTCTTGGCAAGGGTGGTCAATGCCAACTTAAAACAATCCACAACATTAAAAAATTATCTACGCTTTAATTGCTGCTGATTTAATATTCAATATAAATCCATTTTCAATGTAATTAAATATAAAATGAAAGAATGGACCTCCATTGAGCCCTATATTATTGAGACAAACAAGCTGCAGTTTATTTAGGCTTAGTATGATGCAATAGTAGGTGAGGAAATATAATATCAATTTTTTTTTCTAAAATGTATGTGTTAGATGTTTTTATTAGTATAAATATTCATTCGTACAACTTCTATAGTAAAATGATAATGTCCGGCGTACGATTATCAAGGGGCTGTTTCAATGTTGCAGCTATCCAAAAACATATCCCAAAATTAGTTAGGTATTGCATTATTAAAACCATTAAAAACTACGCAGTGGGATTATGAATCCACCAACGCAACTATCAAAACGATTAATTCGCCATTCTAAAAAAACCCACGATAGTCAACACTTTAACGAACAATAAGTTAACGAAGTTTTCGTGGTGAACAATTAAGAAGCAAGAGCCTAAAATATTATTTACTGCTGCTGTATCAAACATAAATACCAGCAACAAACAAATACTGACAAATACTGGTACTTGTTTGATACAGCAGCAGTAAAATCTTTAAATTGTTACAATTTCTTCGTTAACTACTTTCGATTATTTCAGGTGGAAAGAATTGCAGCACCAACCCATTCATTCCTCCGTCACGTCGATGTGTCTTGCCATGAATGTCAACGCTGCAAACAAGCCGAAGAAGAACTCAAAACGACCAATCAACGATCTTACAAAAAATGGTGGACGGAAACAACTCATTACTTAACAACGATCAAATCTAGTCTTATTCGAAAAAATATACTGCCTCCAAAGCGGACAGCACCTATAATATCTTCTAAAAATATAGTCAACGAACTTGTCCATGCTACTTGCCGCATAGACGAATTAGTGGCGAAGCATAACTCGTCTAGTGGTATTCCAGTAGTTCCAAAACTAAAGTTGCCTAGAGAAAGAATGGAAGGGAAAATTCCTCTCGTCGTTCCGATTACTTTTGTTTCTTTTCCACATGACTACTGCGCCAATCACTTACCAAAGTACTGCCAAAATCCAAGCTAATAAATTCCTGTGATATACATTATATTTTCTTGAAAGTGTTAAAGACATTATGTTTAATATAATTTATTTTAATATAGTTTATTTAAACGATTCAACTTCTAATTAATTCTACATTCTCATAAATATTTCATAATTATAATAATACTAATTATATTATCAGCTGACAAATTGAAGAAATGTTATCCAGTCTTATAATTTATTCATGAATGAATGTGTGTATATTCATTTCAATATCTAATACAAATATGTTATTCTTTTTGCTTATAATTGTGAAAAATGTAGTGTTACATACTACACTGCAATAATTTGATGAATTCTCACAAAAATTTCCTCTTCATATTGTTTTTACTTCAATGAGAAATTGTTTTGAGTTAAAAGGGAAATTAATATCTTCAATCAATTTATTAAGCATATTGAGCATAAAATATTTATATAAAATAGATATTTCAAAAAAGTTTATAAGCAACAGTTTGATAACAGTATAAAATTCTACATCAGTCCAGTTAGAGTTCTATAAAATATAAACTTTTATAACAAAACAATTGAAATTTTCATTACATTAGACACTTTATGAAAGTGGTCAATAGGTCTATTGTGTACTTCAACACATCATTTATTTGTTCAACATTTAAGTTCTCCATTCAACAAAAGCGTCTAATTAGCATTTGATATAAAATTATTATTGGCTGATTTAATTCTATCAACAAACTTCTCATCACAAACAGAGCCCAAGCCTTGCCCCATTTTAACTTTCATACCAGGAGTAACTTTAAAGCGAAAACCAGGTGGGGCCTGAAATACTAAAACAATGGTTGAGCCCATGCGGAACTCTCCGATAACATCGCCTTTTTTCAAGTTTATTGAATTACCAAAGCAGATGTCTCTACATTTTGGATTCTTACGAGAACAGTTTGTTTGCAAACCTTTGTCAAAGTAAACCTTGATTGTTCCTACATTAGTGGCACCTGAAATTAAAAACTGAAATCAGAAGAGTCCGATAATTTATTCAAAGAAGATTTCAACATTTTACAAGTGACACAAAATATACTTGGATGTAATAGATAACTTAAAATCCAAGCTATTTCAAAGCTTTTGAATTATAGAATGTATCAATAAATGTCAATGTATATGACAAACTGACACTAATTGTGTATTACATAAATTAACCTAAATGCAATTTTGTAATTAGAATGTTGTGGTTGTAAGTTCATCTATATCATGTAGGTCATTTTCTAAGAAAACTCAATTTTACATTCCATTCAGTGGCCAAAATTAATTTCATTCAAAAATATCTTTCATATTACTTTTTATATTCACAGTTTAATGTTACATCTATGCTAATAAGAATAAATATAATGACTTGATGAAACTGAAATTTTAAAACCTCATATTTCAACAAATAATAATAAAGAAATTAACCTTTAACAAATATTGATCCTCATTTTTTAAATATCAGCAAATATATTATGTTGAAATATATTACAGTGTTATTTTGGGCATGATCAGAAATTGAAGGAATTGTTTGAACTTCAAAATGTTAATAAAAATGTCAGTTCTTTACTCATACATTTATTTGAAGATTGTCAAAACGTGTCTTATAATTTAAAACACTGGGCTCAATCTAAAAAAATTGAATGATAGACGTAGCATATGTTTCAGACCACTTATCCAATATCAAGAGGGTTTGTGGCCCAACACATATCTCGAATGTATAAAACAATTTTGGTGGAATAAAGCCAAATTATTTGATTTATATACTTCAACATTATCAGAGTTAAAATTGAATTAAGTTGTAAATCTCAATAAAAATTACAAAACGTACCAACTGCAGTATATGAGAAAAATCCATATTTCCAATTTCCAAGGTAAACAGATCTCTCGTTAATGGAAAACAATCCTGGAATCCACTTGGCTATTTTTGGACTGACTGATAATAATTCACCATGAAAATGTCTTCGATGGGTTGGTTTCCAATCGGTAGGTGAATGGAATCTGAAAGAACGATGATTCATGACACTTATTACAATGATAATATTGGTAATAATTATAATTATGATTATTTATAGCCACATAAATATCTTTAAAAATAACTCAATTTCAAAATACTTAATGAAAAGCATATATATGATGAACACAAAATGTTACATTTTTTCCATTCAATAATTTATTATTCAAAATGTTTGTCACGCCTTAAAAGTTAGAAAACAACATATTATAGACAAACCTTTTATTTTATATGCATTAAAATTTATTAAAAACTTCACTTTGTATAGAAGAAAGGATTTTAATGAAATTTTGTATACGCCGTTTCAATGAGCAATACACAACAGTTTATTACATCTTATATTCATCTTAAAAAATCTCTGATGTATCATATAATACATAAAATATCTCACCTATGATAATCGCCAGGAGCCAAATAAATAACGCATTGATACAAATTAGGAGAATCGTTACCAGCATGTAAAAGTGAAGTTTTATAATCGTTGGAATTATCCTTTCGACTCCAAGTGTTGTCACCAAAAAAACTTTGCAAGCTATAGGTGATACCCTTCACCTAAAAAAAAAGAAAATATTAAAAAAATTAAAGAGAAGGTGGAATATAAATTTGTAAATTCTTTCAGGAAAATAGAGACATTATAATTAACATAAGTTTTTAAAAGTTCTCAGGCATCACATAAGTTATAATAAACACACAATTCAATTCTTTCATAGAAAAAGAGCTGAATTGAAATGGTTTTCTTCAACTAAATGAAATCATCACATCTGCAAAGGAACAAATACAGAGAGAAGAGAGAGGAATCCTAATTTATTCATATAACTTACCTGTTCGATTTGTTCAGTATTTACAGGACCTAAATTCAGTACTGTGCCATCACAAGGTGAAACTAAGCAGCTATGTTTATCAATTACTCTAACATCTTCTTTAATTGCTCTTGAAAAAAAATCAGCTAGACTTGGATATGACTTTAAGTCATCATTGTAAGCTTCCGATAGATTGACTTGAAACATGTTTATGTATAAACCGTATACGTACGGTCGGAATACTTCGGGCAGTTTTATATCTGAAAGAATATAACATAATATCTAGTAGTTATCCACTAATATAATATAATTTTCAGTAAAAAGGTTCATGCCTGTTCTGTATAAAATAATTGATTGAAATGCTCAAAACGAGATGTACAAAACTTTCTGTATCGAAATTATTAATCCAAACTAGATTTTGAAGACAATAACTAAAATTAATTGTGAGATGCAAAGATAATTGAAACAAATAGAACAAAGTCTCTATGTGCTAAGTGATGCTTAACTACCTGAATTTTAATAGTAAATTTTGTACAGTATACTCTTAGGAAAGTTAGTATATAATTAATAAGCAGAAAATTGTATACCATTAAAGGTCACATAATATTCTCCAACAAATTTTGTATAGATTGAGTATCTATGACATTAGCCAATGCTTCACCATTAACTTTGATTCCATTAATCGAATGATCGCTTTCCTTTGTTCTGAAATTTGTCAGTTGTGAACGATAAAACCGCATAGGCATGTCCAACAGACACCGAAAATGAGGAAATTGAGGTTTTTACATAGAAAGAAAACAGGTTGGAGTAATCTCACTTTTAACATTGAGTTCCTGCAACTCTTCACCTGATTGTTTTTAAGTTGTAGAAAGACATACTTCATGTCATTATCATCTCAATTGCCACTCGCAGGCCATTGAGTTTATAATCAAAGTACATTACCCACCATAAATATTGAGATATAAACATTAAACTCAGGATCGAATAAGAAAAATACAGGTTTTGGAAGTTCACAGAGCGATATTTTTAATAATTCCAACTCTGGAACGCTTTGCTCAAAGTTAATCTATCACATAATCCGAAAAATAAGTTCTGAATCATATACCCAATCCTAGTACTATCAGCTAGACTAGAATATTCTTTATAGTGATAAAGTTGAATACTTTTTCCTACTTAATCCAAAATATAAAATTAACATATGAATATATACCTGCTATCCAACCCCAACATCTTGAAACAGTCCGCAAAGGCAGCATACAGTAACATTTCACTTCCCATTCTGTAGCAACTCTATCCTGGTTTCTCTTTCTGAATGATCTCCACTGCATAACAGCTACGAGGCATACCCCAACAGGCACAAACTTTGTAAATACGCCACTCCATTCCGACCATCCTGGAAACAAACTATAATAAGTATTTCAAAATTTGAGATGGAATCAGTAGAACGTAATGTATTTCCCTGTACATAAAGTTGGCATAGTATGTGAAAATTTTAGTAAGTCATATCTTCTTCTTGATCTTTACTGTAAAAGGAGCTTTTGGAAAGGATATATAACTACAGACAAATTTCAAGTATCCAAAACACTGTATGAAAAAATTCAAAATTGCTAAGCAATGCTAAACCATAAAATATTGGAATAATTCCTGGGATTCATAGAAAATTGTAAAAAGTTTCTCCAATTTCTAAAAGAAATTTCCGAGAATATTTCCAAAAAATGTTCGAAAATGTCCTTTGTAGCTGTACAACGAAAAGCACTGCGATCAAATTCACGAGGCCGACTAGGATACGAAATGTGTATATAACAACTCTGTATTCGTCGAAATATTCATTACTTTGCTGTATTCTTATTATTTATAATAAAAAATATATGGTGTAATAATAAAAATATATTTATAATAAAATATTTCGTGCAAAATATTTATTATTATGCACCGAAAATTTTCAAAAACGATCAAATTTCAACATTTTTATAAACAAGCTGCGAACAAGCTGACCTAAATAAAAGCGAACTAATGAACCAAATAAAAAATCGAATAAAGCAAATCCACATATGATTAAAAGAGTGACGCTTCCTTTCAATAAAAAGACAACAACTTTTGACCTTGGTCCATATATACATATTGTGTATACGAAGAAGATACACATATACATATTGTGTCAACTGACAACACTTATATCCAAATGATATGATACCTAAATATTGTTATAGCAGTATTAACATAACTCTTATTATCTAATAAGAGCACATGAGTGTTTCATTTCACATATACTTGGTTTTGATGATCTGTTCTAGTTTGTTGATAATGGTCAACATGAAACTTTGTAACAATATTTTCCTAAATTATTAAAATAATGATAAATAATATTTAATAGCATGGAAAGATTAAGTTAACCATTCATTAAACATACAACGAATTGTTATATTCGGATGTTACATTCTCTCTAATCATTTAGGCCTCTTTCACATGTATTACTTTGATTTTTTATACTTAATTGATAACCTATCTACTACACTACATGACGGTTAATAATTATGAAAATACAGTAAAATGAACGAGTTTTACTGGTTGTTTTTTTAGGAGATTACTTCTGAAATTCAATTTATAGGTATAACTTACAAATTTACTTATCCATTATTTTAAATATTTAATGAAAAATTATATGTGATCATTCTTCATTTTTACTAATTATTCAATACTCATCAATTCTAAGTTTTTACTATTTATCTCTTGCATTCTCAGTCTCTATGTCCATGTTGAAATTAAAGTTTTCACGTTATATTGATGATTAACCACTAGGTATTTCGTACAATGAAAATATTTACATAGGCTGACAGATTTTGAAAAATTTGGAACTAACTCAGGGCTAATTCAACTTCGGCAGTATTAAAAATGTTGTATACTCGATGTTGTTTGATGATTAACAACACTGCATTTCGTAGAATGTTTTTTTTTATTTTGTTAATTTTTTGTTATTATTTTTATCATTTTATCATATTTAAAATGTTTTTTTTGTGACTTGCACTTCAGTGGGACCCCTTATGAGCTCGTCATAACTAAACACACACTCAGCTGTATGTACGTGTATATAACAACTAGGTCTTAGAGACATACACAAACAACTATGCGTTATATGACTTATAAGCGTTATATAACTCAGACATTTTGGCAGTGTTATCCTCTAATTCCTGCTCCACTAGAATAATTATTTTTATGCTCTATTATGGAAATGCTTTCAAAATTTCATCAGAATTTATTCTTAATGCTGATGAGGCTGGGTATTTTTCACAGAGATAGACAATAATAACTGGGTTCAAACAATGAATAAATTAATAGATATCATTGCTTATCAATAACCATTCAATTTAAAGTGCACTCACATCGTTTTTTTTTTAATTTCTATATAATTTTACATCCTACTGACATATCGGAACTCCGTTATCCAAATCGTTATCATACTGTGACCAAGGGTTAGCTACACATATGGTTGATCTGTCAGAGGTTATGAACTTCCAATCACGTTAAAATTCAACTATTTAATCATACGATATAAGAAGAAATTGATAAAAATCGGTTAATCTTTTCTAACCGATAACAAAAATTTGATTTTCGAAAATTATGAAACGAAATCAAATATTTACACGAATGCATGGCCTAAACTGTACAATAGACAAATGTGAAAGTTACAAAAGAACTTATTTAGGATGACCAAATTATATTACAGTAATTATCCACAAAATTACAAGAAAACAAATCGTTTATAATCTTCAAATTGTACACGATTCTCAGATACTCACATGCTAGAGCTTTAGCAGTAATTTTAAAATAATTTTTATTGTACTTAGTATTGAAATAACTATTATATCAAAGATAAGAAAATGAAACTTCAACGTATCACAGAAATGTATTATTATGAATAATAATTTTGTTTATCGACTCCTCGAATAAAACTAGGTGAATTATTTTACGGTATGGTATGATTAAAAACATTTGGCTAATTTCACAAGATTTTTCAATACACCAACGGTTATAAACCGACATTAAAGGTATAATACAACACATACAAATTTGATACAATTGAATTATATTAAACTCTCAATAATGGGTTTGTAGCCCGAAACATACATCGAATGTATAAAAACATTTTGTTGAATTCAGTCAAGTGTATTTAATAATACGAATCAATAAAAGTAATATAGAAATGTATAAAAAACGAAGGAATTATGAATATAATATGTGAATATATTATTTCATAACTGATAATTACTTTTGGGAGTGGCTATCATAGCTATAGCTAGATGAGCATGTGCGATGTGACACATTCATCGTCCTTCAATGGATAATGTTTGAGAATATTGAAATATTCTCCATTTTCCACGCAACATTCTTCCACCAAGTGATGCCACACTTGGAGGAAGCAAAAAAGACAGTATTTTGTTCTACAAGGAAATCATTCAAGGCACGTCCATCGTCAAATGAGGCAACGACTTCAATCTGCAATCGCCAGCTTCAGACTTCGATTTGAAAATTACTTAAAGGTATGGACGTGTGAGCATTCGGTGCTTGGCGTTTCTATGATCTGAAAGATGTTTTCTATTTATTCCTACAGATTGAATTGTGAAGTATTCCTCGTTTGGCGATTTTCACCTAAGAATCATAGGAATCTGAAGATTAAATTCTTCACAAATGTACATAGAGTCAGTTCAATTGCTGACTCAATGACATTGTCAGCTCAATGACATTCTTTCGAGTTATTTTGAGTTTTTCAATGAATGTCCCAGTATTTAATTTAATATTGCATTCAGTGGCATTAGCACAAAAGCTATACGTATGTGAATATATACGTACATATATGTATATATATATATATATATATATATATATATATATATATATATATATATATATATATATATATATATATAAAGATTCAACTCATGTATTCTGAATTAAAACCTGTATATTTCGTTGTCGGTTGACAACTTCATCAGCAGGATGTAGCTAAAATAAAAGTCATCCCATTATTGAACACTAAAATAAAAACAAACATACGAACAATGAGAGTTCATTTAAAAATTGGTATTCTTTAAAATATTCATTAAAAATAACAATGTAAGTAAAACTATGAGATGAGTCAGAGGAGGAAAAAAACAAAACAAATGCTACTCTTCAATAGATCGATCGTGCATGAATGAAACGGTCTTATTCGAGTACACATCCACGCGATCAGATGGCTGTGATTCTTCTTTCTTTTCCTTTTTCCAGGTGGAATTGTTACCAGGTGCGAAAATTAAAAATTTGGATATTTCAAAATTCGACAATAAATTTTACTCAATTGATCTACGTCGGATCTTGAATTGATGGTATTTTGATTATTTTTTGAAATCGAACGGATGATCGTTATCTATGCATATGACAGGGGAAAGCGCAAGATCTTTTTCCGATTTTTGCGTCACTTTTATGCTGTGTCATTCTCTGTTTTAGAGTTTGTTTTGTCTGACATATGTATATTTTATCGCATTTCTGACAGTTTATTCTGTATACAACTTCATTCTGTGAACTTTTTATAGTTGGTGTTCTGTCCTTTATCTTCGTGAAGAAGTTACCTATTGTGATAGTACCCATACTTGGCCACGGTTAAATTGTTCACTATTGGTTTCAAATGTTTTAGAACCTTGTCAGTAAGTCCCTGAAAATACGATAGTTTTTTATGAACTTGGATGGATTGTTCTTCTGTTGGCCCATCAAAGAGACCTGTGTTATAAAAAAGTTTATTAAGTATTCTTTTTGGATAGCCAGATATATGAATCACTCTCTTTTTCATTGCTAGTACTGAGTAATATATCTTTCTGATGATGAAGGTTTTTGATACCAATTCAATATTACTGTGTTGTCATAATATCCTCATCACCAAAGTGTCAAGGAAAGGAACACTTCCATTGTTTTTTTTCTCCATTGTGAATTGGATTCTTGGATGTATAGAATTAAATAGTTGAAGAACATGCGATTGTTGAGTTTTTGGGATCGCAAGAAAGAAGTCATCAACGTATTTGTAAATGAATGGCAAATTAAAAGAGAGCTTTTGTAATGCTAGATCGATAACATGATCCATTACGATTTGCGCTAGTATTGGGCTGATTATAATTATTTATTTATATATATAATATATTATATATATTATTGTTTTGTTTTTTCTCCTCTGACTCATCTCACAGTTTCACTTACATTGTTATTTTTAGTGAATATCTTAATGAATCCCAATTTTTAAAAGAACTCTCATTGTAACTCTCCTCTGACTCATCTCACAGTTTCACTTACATTGTTATTTTTAGTGAATATCTTAATGAATCCCAATTTTTAAAAGAACTCTCATTGTAAGTTCGTATGTTTGTTTTTATTTTAGTTTTCAATGATGGGATGATTTTTGTATTTTAGCTATATTTTGCTGATGAGTAAGGATCTTGAACGCGAGGGAAAGTTTATACGTCTTTTCTCCGATAGAGGGAGCCTACGTGAATATTTCACTATGTAAAATTGTCCTCAATTTGGTATAGGATCTATGTGCGTTTTGAAAGTCATCGATTCTTGATTGATAGATTAAATATGGACTAATGATTCATAATAATGATGAAACAATTGTATCCTATTATCATTCAACAAGATCGATGAATTTTTCGAAACGCTCTTAATGTTCACTCTCGAAGGTAACATTTGTGTAGACAGCTCCCTGAGAATTTTATTTGAAATATTTCGATCAAGAGTCTCAGTATTTAATAGTATTGAATGACCTGTGAATCTTCAAACTATATATATATATATATATATATATATATATATATATATATATATATATATATATATATATATATATATATATATATATATATATATATATAACGGGTTTATATATATTAGGATATTGTATTTCATTAGCATTTGTATCTTTGACAAAATTATATCTAATTTTATCATAACCTTAATGATCAAAGATATTTTAAGGAACTATTACTCAAAACAAAGTTTCACCAAGTGTTCAACTAGAATTAAATCGTTATATTCATAAGGTTTTCATTATAGAAAATATGTTAATCCTTAAACATTCGGTTTACCTCAAAAGTTTTCACGTTTTGAATTTATACGTGGCATAATTTTGTGGTATAAAAGTGAGTTCTTTATTTTTCTTATTGAAGTGCCATCTCAGCGCTAAAGGTTAGCAATCAACACAGATATATCTTAACATATTATAAATTAATGCATTTTTGGAGGTATTTGTAAGTAGAGGAAAATCATCGATTCCTATAATCAATTAAAAATTCAGAACGGGAGGAAAATAATTTTTTCCTTTTAGCCAGAATATAGAAATACTATTTTTTGTGTATATATGTTTGAGTATTGTTTGTTTTATGTAGAAATACAACATTTTTCGACAAAATTGACAATGCAAAATATATCTCAACACTATGAAAGTCTTGGAAAAAATATTTGCAATAAATTACTTTCAATTGAAACAATTTGAAAAGATCAATTAATTATTATTGTTGCCTAAATTTAAAATCAATTTGCTATTGTTAAACCTGGAGCAAATTCTAAATAAGACTGAAAGAATTTCACGAATATCGTAAAGAGTCTATGAATGCAATGTTCAAGCAGAAAATATAACTAACCTTTCACAATGAGGAAATACTGAATGAAATAGAACGAAACGTCAGTCAAATCGTTTGGTATGAAAAATATCAAACTTTTCTTGTTTAATACACGCATTATCACTAATACACAATTTCGCGATTCTCGCAAATTTCAACTGGAAAGAGAAAAACCACAAAATCACTCAATATATACGTGTTGATAGCACATATCGGCCGACTAATAAGTTTTATCAGTAGAATAAAATACTCACCCGGGGTCTTGCTGCTGTTAGAAGAATAATGATTAACTCCCGGAAGTCTAGCTCTGGTTAAACTCTTATTAAGTGGATAATTTAAATGTTTGATCAAACTCGTCGTAGGGAATCTGAAATCATAAAATCAACAATAGAATTTTATTGGGTGAATGTTCTACAAAATAATTCAATAAAGTAGCAACAAATAGTTCCAGATATTTCAATTTCTGAATTAATATTCTAATTTATTTAAGCATCATAGCGAAAATTCTTAGGTACTATCAAATTAATCAACTCTTTCATACAGAAGAAGCTACTAGCGATTTAATTCAATTCCTCCTAGCCATTAACGAACATTAAAAATGATACCAAGCACTGTGTTAGACGAACAAAATATGTATACTGTATACTATATTACACTTTATTTCGTTTTGAATGTTGATTCTTTTTGAATATTAATTCAAATGATAATTAATGGACTCTATCGCTACGATGTGATCATTCTTCATGATAAATTCAATGGACGATGAATCAACTCTGTGATAGTTCATATTTAAATGAGAGGTAATAATAAATACTTGTCTAAAAATCACTGTCTGAAGAATTCTTTATTCGACTAGTTTCGCCTTTTACGGCATTATCAAGAATGTCAAGAATTATCATTACCTCGCATTTATTCTTCTTGCATTCTCAGTCTTTATGTTCAAATAGAAATTAAAGTTTTCACGTTATCTTGATGATAACCACTCAGTATTTCGTACAATGAAAATATTTACATAGGCTGACAGTTATTAAAAAATTTGGAAGTAACTCCAGGCTTATTTAACTTAGTCAGTATTAAAAATGTTGTATACTCGATGTTGTTTGATGATTAATATATATAATATACGTATTGATCATTGATGATAACACTCTATTTCGTAGAATTTTTTTTTGTTTCTTTTTAATACATGAATATTTTTGTTTTATTTTTATTTAGTATATAAAAATTTTTATACAGACTGCTGGTAATTAAAAATGTTTCTTTTTGATTAACATGGCTGTATTTCGTACAATGAAAAATGTAAATAAATCAAGGTAATATATTGAGTCAAGATTCATTCAACTTCGTCGTCAGCAATAAAAACGTGTAGGTACATACATGAAATAAAACCCTGCATTTCACAGAAAGTATTTGTAAGGATTATGAAACTGAAATATTTTAAAAGAATAGGAGATGACATATCGAGTCTAACATGTCTCACATCATTCATTAACAAATGTCTTGGAAAGCGTTGAAACATCAACAAAAATAAATAGAACCACCATCATTGTCAGATGCCGACATTCTTCATAATGTATTCCTTCTAATGTTAGTCTTGTTTGATAATTCTATTCAATTATTATAAAGGATGTCTATATGTGCTATAATTTATATTTAAAAATTTCAATAATATGAAATTAATTGCATATATTTTGATGCATTTATTAAATTGTCTTCATTTTTATCCTCCTCAGATGGTAAAAATGTTTTATTATAATTTTTGTATTAGTTTTTGGGTTATTTTGCAAGGCCACTACACGAACTTTTTATCAGCTTTATAATTGGTTTTTCTGAATTTCATTTCTAACCTGTTTACTGAAACCATAACCTGGATTATCATTAATTAAATTTCTTCAATTCTTTCTTCAATATGGTTTTGATAATTTATCAATAACGGTGTTGACTGCCAAATATAGCAAAGGATTAAAAATATACCAATAGGATTGATGGTTTTATTGACTGTATACCTACTACTAAACAATTTGTGAATTATTTCTTAACATTTTTTGTTTCAAAGGTAATAGATAAATATTTTTATGAGAAGTTTACGTACTCCTTCATAATTGGATACGTTTTTCCATTAAAAACAATAAGTTTAATTAGAAAACATCAGTGCAATGGTAAAGAAGATGAAGGTACTTCTGAAGCCTATAATTACATAGTATTTTCCAATGAACTTGTTCAAAAGAAGAGGAACGCTATGATATACATCGAAATGTTAAATTAACTCAATACACGTCAATGTGTATTTTTAAAATAATCTGATATATTTTGTGGGCGGCATTCAATTTTAAGACCAATAGTTCTTATAATCAAACTTGAAATTTTGGACGCCTTTAAGGTACGAGGTACTCAATGTTTTTAATATTTTAACAAAGCAATTCTGCCATTGTTAACATAAACATAAAAAATAGAAAAATATCAGATCAGGTTTATCTTAAAGAATTTTGTGGAACTTTTGTGATACTTCTCTGGAAGATACATTAAAGTCCTTTGCCCACAATTCACTCATATAATACATTATATCACGCATTTTTATTGTTTTTATCTTTTTAGTCCAAGTAAATCCTCTGACCGTCCGATTTTGATTTCCATCAAAATGGCGTGAATATACACAAATATTGTCCGGGTTCAAGAAATGTGACCTTTAAACTTCATGATATGATAAAGTTATGAAGAATCCATAAAATTTGCAATATCAATTGAAGATAAAATTCTAATTAAACAAGACGTGTTTTCTAAAGAACCATTTCAGGTAACACAAATACAAAGAAGGCAAGTACAGATCAAAAAAATATACAAATCAATGTTCTAATTATTAAACATTTAAAAAGCACAGTAACGACTGGCATGTATTCTCGGACAATATTGCAATAATGCTCCTAATGAAAAAGATAAAGTTTTTTACTTATTCTCATTTTCTGTTGATTATTCTTAGTTCTTGTTTTTTATTATTCAACTCGGCGTGACAATAAGAAAAGAATAATAAAAATCGTAAATGCCGATTAATGCAAACACTCCCATGAGTTATTCTAATACAATCTGACAAATTTCTCGTATAAAATATACAATCAACTCAAACACTTTTAAATAATTTATTGTAAACTTATTAACAATTTATTCATAATAATTTCGGTTGAATATTTTAACACTTGTCTCAATATACAACTATGTACAATTATTAGTTATTAAAGTAAAACATTAATTCATTAAGTCAAAAAAATTATGACAAGTTATTTGTGTTTAAATTATTTTCAATCGTCTCCAATAATAGTTTCACGACAGTTCTTGATTATTAAAATATATTTAATAAAAATGTGGGAGAAAAAGAATGAAAACAAAGAGCAATTAGTTGAACAACATTCAATTCCTTTATAAAATAAATAATTTTATATTCCATTTGATCATGCTAAATTTTAAGTACATAGAAATAACTGTATAATAAGACAATATCGAACATTATAAACTCAAAAACATAATGAAAGAAATATTACCCTGAAAGAATTTACAACAGATCTCCCGTAACTGATACTATTCTCAAAATATTTTTATGTTCAAATTTTAAGTGTTATGTTATCGATAACTCGA
Organism: Henosepilachna vigintioctopunctata; assembly: GCA_030704895.1. NCBI lineage: Eukaryota > Metazoa > Arthropoda > Insecta > Coleoptera > Coccinellidae > Henosepilachna > Henosepilachna vigintioctopunctata. Next base: position 1,694,603 of record JARQZJ010000093.1, read on the forward strand.
AAACAACTCTTAACTTTCGAGAAGGAATTGATGCACCATTTTGATTTAATAATAATATATAATGTCACCATTTGAAATCAAAATAACTTTCAGCGTTTTTAAAACTCCGAAGTGAAGATACATATGCAGTATCACTCTCGATGAACTCTGAATAAAATTCTAAGTGTCTTCATAACTGTTATCAGTGATTGGAAAGAATATATGTTGAAAATGTTCCCAATAATTACGCACTTTAACATTCCCTTAGTCAAGCGGAAACTAGATGACATTAATCGGTCAAAGAGTAACTTTGTTGCCTACGCAAATTTCACCGCCCAACTCTTACGGTTCTTCAAAATCCACTCATTCATTATGAGATTGCTTAGACACATTCAACTATTTTCGTCTGTTTGACTTGTCCTGCGAGCAATTCATAATATTTCAGTGAAGTAGAAATTTGTGGCAATTGTAAACTTATTGTCATTTCATAAACTTTTATTTTCTTGATTCGATATAGCTCACATATCTTAATGCAATTAATGTAATAAAATATAATATCATAGAAACATTATGTACATTACGTGGGTAAAGTATTCTATGGTTTACTTTACCACATCAGAATAAATTGTGACATTTGACCGAATGACACAATTAATAACAAAGTAAACAATAAAACCGAATTAAAATTATACTAACTGAAGAAACTAGAAACCTTAAAGCCTTCCGCCTTTACATATATATTTATATTAAAAATGTATCCCATATACAAAATATTCGATAAACTTGTTTGATTTGATTTGTAGTCAGAGATTGGTCGAGTCGAGTTGTTGGTTGACCCGATAAATAAGATGCAATCTTAATTCGAGTAAAACGTGGTTGATGAGTAGGGCTTAGATTAAAGAGTTATCTTTTTTATTGATCAAAATTAAATTCAGCTATTGTCAATTTGGAAGAAACTACTCGTGGAATTTTCAGTATAATGTTTTGTTGTTTCCAAGATTTTAGAAACACTGCCCTAAATATCATTACTCTAAATCTGACAACGCTTTGATATTGATTTCTGATGCTCTGAAATCAAAATTTAAATCAGATCTAATTAAACTGGGTATCTAAATGAAACTCAAAGTCGATTGAAAAATTTTTATCCATTCATCAATTACATAAGGAGTATTTTAGCCAATATCCACCAGCTCTGCTTTAAGGAAAAGCAGATTTAGCAGTTCTATTATTTATGAAGTGATTGTAGTTTTAGTAAAATAATATCAATCCTGACTAATTGCACAAATAATATAAGCAAGTTTCGGCATATTACAGAATAAGGAGACAGCAATAATATCCATCGAACAAACAACAATCGATATACAAATGACCTCTTTTGCATGGTTAGTGTCTTGTCATTATAATGTATTGGCAAACGTGATCAAGCCGCACTTTGGCTTATTGAGTCGGTTCTGTCTAAGATAGGAAGATGAAGTGGGGCATTACTAACTGTGCTATGTGCTCGCACATTTCGTTGCGTGCGCGTACATGTGCGAGCTAATATGTGCGTTTAATACAGCGTTCGGAACCGTACGATAATTATCGTACACATACGATAATTTTGTGCCTACGTACGATGTACGATAGCATATTATTATCGTACGCAGATTGTACGATAATTTCTATCATGATGCAAAATTTGAGAATTTATATTTTTTCACTCATGCGCTGATAGTCTAAATCGCAGTAGCATGAAACACAAGTTCTCTATTCCTATTGGTTCTTACGATCCGCTCTGCTAAGTTTCACCACTGCCGATACTGTAACTTTATCCAGCGCCTGCTGTACAGCGCCTCTTGTTCGCTGTACCAATGCGAACAAGAGAATATAAGTTCGATATTTCGATTTAATAATATTTTAATGCCAAACGATTTCTAAGTGATAACACAAATAATTAATCTTTATGAATACCTTAATTATATTAAATTATTTTTTTAAAACTATATTAAAATATAAAAATTATATTTTCTGTTTTTATGAATATAAGTGTATATTGATATATAAAAGAAATTCTTTCATTTTTTATTTCACTACTCATTACTATCCATTTCTACTTCATAAATACAAAATTTTGGCGTGTTTCATACCCAACTTGCATGGGAACAGTGAAATTTTGTCTGAGTGAATTTTAAGCTTGGCGGCGCGTTTATTGAACTTGAAGGAAAGGGAATCAGTTCAGGTCTATACCACATGTAAAAGATTTGGGTTTCAATGTTCTGTTGATTTGACAGCGGTTTAAAAAAGATAAACTATAGAGTACTTGCATGCATATCAATATTACAATTTATATGATTTATATATCTATAATTGACATTATCCTAAAAAATACGATAATTTTTCGATAATGTACGATAATTTTACGCCCCTGGTAAGATAGTCAGTCCACTTCAAGTTGCTAACGCTGGTTTAATATGAAAAGAATACAGCAATATAGAACACGATTTCGAATCGATAAGACCAACTTCAACCCCTTTCCTGGTCTAAATAACGCACAAAACTAATATATAATTTTTTGTTTCATTAAATTGGCGCATCTTAATAGTGAGGGATTTAAAATTGTCTACAAAAATTAAATTAGAAGTATTTTCACAATTTATAGGATATCAAATAGACGAATATTAGATATAAGTATAATATTGAAAATCAAAACATTGCTAATTTTGCAATAACCTATTTCAATATAAATTGACATACACTTTGAACTACTAATCCATTATCAATAGTGGATACAACTGAATTAAAACAGGTAACAATTTATTCAATTTCATCCACTAATTATATAAGAGAATGTCAACATTTCCTTATTATTGTGAAGTCCGTTATTGCGATTTTCAATTGATAACCTTGCTTTGTTACTTATTTGATTCCAAGCCGAGTTCCTGAACCAGGTTCAATTTATGTCCTTATTCAAGCATTAGAGTATTCTTCAAGAAGCACATGACAAATCTTTACATATAAATTTGTGAGTCAATGAGGGCATGACCAACCAAATCCAGTATTTAATGGGAAAATTAATTCAGGCGTACGAGATAATCATAAACTTGTCTTTCTCCATTGAAAAAATTGAAACATACCAATTTAGGCTTCCAGTTGTATAAGTCTTGAAGTAAATTCAAGACTTATTGGAGTTCATTTCAAATATTCAAAGTCAACTACTAATGAAAAATAACGGCGAATAGGTTAAGAATTTAAATATATTATCAAGTTCTTCCATTTTATAATTCAAGTTCATTGTATCGAGAAGTCTGTATCTGTTCTTTTTGCCTCGATAATAATTAGTTAGAAATAAACACTGAACTAACAAAAACTGAATAGTTAATGTGTATTCAATTCACATTTATTTCAATGTATGTCTTAAGTAGAAAAGAACTGAAGAGCGAAATAATTTACAACCATATTCAGCTCGAAATCTTCGTACACAACACTAAGAAACCAAAAGTTACATACCTTCTTCTTATTCTGACTATAGAATACATCATGTATTAAAGAAATATTTTCCAAACAAATTTACATCCTTCATAACCTTACCTGAAAACTAAGTTGCATGATCCCAGCGAGACAGGACAAAGTGACAGAACAGATTTTGATAAGTTTTCATTGCTTTCCAACTACGCAATGCATGAACTACTGAGAGCTGAGAGCAGAATTGAAAAAAATTCACACAATCAGTTGTACTCTATCAAAATACGATACGAAAATCATAATGAGACAGAAGGACAAACTAGTACTATTGACTATAAGGCAAATTTTATGAAAGAAAGCCATTACACTAACTTTATCTTCAATTGCAAAATCTATTTGCTCGTTTATTAAAATTATAAAATTTATTTGCTCGGCAGCTCCTAAAATTAAGCTGCCGTAAACTTCTTTAAAATATTCCAATGAGATTGAGGTTTTATATATTGCTGAACTCTAGTATATTGTTGCGATTAATGCCATTCTGTGTTCCTCTAGAATTTACTAGAATATTCTAGTAAACTGTGATATAGCGGCCTCTAAATTCCAGGGATGGAACCTTCTAGAATAGAATGTTCAGGAAACCTATTGGGTATATAAGAGACCAATAATAGCTAGACACCAATAGCAAATAAATTGCTATTTAACGAGAGAAATAACATTCAAATCCAAACGTAAATTGTGAAAAGTGTTATTGTTTGAAGTTCTGAAGAGGTGGCAAAAGATATTTCTTGCAAATTTCGTATATAAACAGGAATATTTTTGTATTATACAGGATTATTATACAGGAATAATATTGTGTTTTACGTTGTACTTTGTTTGGTTATACCAGGAGAGGTACAATTGATACATAATATTTTCCATCTGATAATTGTGTAAAAACAAAATTCCGCGTTTCAGTTATTGTACTGTTCTGTAATGTATAGTTTATTGAAAGTGTTAGTATGTTTTTTTTTTCAGCAAAAGACTAAGGAATACCTTTGAAAATTCTGTGTAAATAGCTTCCTATTACTAAAGTTTTGACTGAGTACTTCAGTCATTAACAAAAGTATTATTTGCTAGAATTTTTTCTTTCTTGGGATTAATAGAGTTCTTTGTTAGTTTTGGTAGTTATTTGGAACTGGTGTCTTATTACTCTTGTTCTTGATATTAGGTAGAACATGCCAACTCACTATTATGTGCCTGAATGCAAGTCGCACTACAAAACTTACTTCGAGTCAGGAGAACCACCAGTTTCTGTTTTTCAAGGGATGAAAATCAATGGATAAAAAATATTTGAAGGGCATCATGAACCCCCACAAAATATTCTCTAGTTTGTGCCAAGCATTTTCCAGAGGATGCACTTATATTAGAGAGGGTAGTTATCGTTTGTCAGGTGGATCAACAAAGGTAATACCCGATAAAGTTAAACTGAATTTAAATGCAGTGCCAAGTATTTTTTGTAATTTACCCCGCTACTTATCAAGAACAGTCTGCATTCAAAGAAAATATCCAGCTGAAAGAACCATAGCATCGAAGGAACGTTGTGAGTAATTGAATAAAGCCTTTGAAAATTCATATTTAATTTGTAATCGTGTTGATTTAAAATTCAATTATAAAAATATGATTTCAATATGTAAATCTTGGGGTATAAAAATTTTTGAGAATAACAGCATGTTTTTTAACACTCTAGATTTTCCATCAAATATAAATGAATGTACACTTAAACAGTATACAACAGATTTCAGTAGATGAAGACATACATGTGAACGTTTTTATTAATAACAAGAAACTGTCTCCTAATGATTTGAAATGGATTTTACCAATACAATAGAGAGTAACTAGATGGTCTCAACTGGAAAATTTGCTTTTTCGTTATAGTTAAATATCAAATGTCAGAATGGCAAATTCTAGAATAAAAATCGATTTTTAACCAAACTAAGAACACCTTCAAAGAATTATTGGATACTACGAATCTATAGCCCTTCCAATCTATGCAATATTGAATTGGAATATCTGTTGATATCTTTTGCAAATATAAGTGTTGGATGTTTTATTTTTTTAATGAAATGGTGTAAATCTAAAAGTGATAGTTGGAGTATATTACTTCACATATATTTCAATAGAATACTTAAGTTGTTCAAACTTTATATTTTCAAACTAATAAACGTTTTTAGGTATAATAAAACTGTTAGATGTTCCTCTTAGAAAAAGTGTATAAAATAATCTCTATAGAAAATTGTGCGATCTACAATTCTCGTTAACTCTATTTTTTATATAAAGTACCTTTAGATGAAAAATTTTCTGAAGAGGCAATCATTAAATGAAGCTATCCTGTTGTTCGAAGATCGATCAGTCTACTATAATCAGCTGATGCAACGTTGCCAATTCTCTGTTCATAGTTTTTGAGTAAAATTAAGCTGTGCCACATAATAAGCCTAACTCTACTTACAAGTCATGAATATAGACTTAGCAACGCCCCATCAGATCATTCCGGTAGACCGATCGATCTTCGAACATAAATTAACAATACACTTTTTTTCTAAAAACCATGCCTGAGTTATAGCGATTCAAAAGTTGTTTTCAAAGTATGTACACTAACAATTATGTTCACTTTATCAATCAGAATTGAAAATATGCTATAAATTTCATTATTTGATCCATCTTTCTCAGGTGAGAGTAAGTTTAATGCATCTGTCAATTCCTTTAAACCTTGATTGAGATGTGTAGAGTAATTTGGATGGTTGAATGACTCTGATACCATATTTGTAACCAGCAAGCAAATTTTCCAGTAGACCCTAGAGGGTCTTTAGTTAATTTCTGTTGTAAAAATACTTGGTTCAGTTTAACTTGAGCAGATATTGCCTTCGTTGATCCATCTGGCAAACGATGAATACCTTCTCTAATAAGTGCACCCTCTGGAAAATGTTTGGCACAAACTACAGAATATTTTGTTGGGGTCCATCATGCCCTAGGAATAGTTTTTAGCCATTGATTCATTAGATTTTCATCATTTGGAAAACGAAATACAGAAACTGGTGGTTCACCGGACTAGAGGTAAGTTTTGTAGTTCGACTTGCATTCAGGCACACAGCAATGACTTTGCATGTTAATTTTTGTGCTAATATCAAGAACAAGACCTATAAGGGATTAGTTCTAAATAAATATTATATCTAACAAAGGGTAAGTAACTCTATTAATCACAAAAAGGAACAATTCTAGCAAATAATGCTTTTGTTAATGTCTGAACTAGTCAGTCAAAACATCAGTAATAGGTAGCTATTTACGTACAATTGTCAAAGGTATTGCTTAGTCTGTTGATGAAAATAAACACAGTAGCACTTTCTACACACTATACGCCACATAATAGCACAATAACTAAAACGCGGATTTCGGTTTTTACACAATTATGAGATGGAAAGAGTTAGGTATTATTTCAACTCCTCTTGGTATAACCAAAAAAGCACAACGTAAAACACAACAGAGATTCCTGTTTATATACAAGATTTGCCGGAAATTTCTTTTGTTTGTTGTTCACAACTTCAAACAATAGCACTTTTCACAACTTATTTTTGGATTTGAATGTTATTTCTCTCGTTAAATAGCGATTTATTTAGCAGCAATGACCAGAAACCATTACAACGCCATTACAGCTTCTCTATTTGTGGGTCTAGCTTGGATGTTGCCAGATTTCCTAGTTCATGGCTTGTAAGTAGAGCTAGGCCACAGCCACGGCCGACTATAATCTATTGAAGTTGGCCGTGTCACATTCTACTATGTATGGGTATGTTCTGTGGCTGTAGGCAGGTATTAGGTACAAAAAACTGAAGTTTGTGACATTGACATTTTCTTGTATTGTTTGTTTTATATTCAGTTTGTAAATAAAGGATTGTTTGTTGAGTTTTAAACTGGTTATTGGAATTCATCTGTCAAACCCCAAAGTCGTAACATGATTTTTAAAAATCCTACATATCGAAAATCCAAATTATTCATGTACTAATTGTGAATTATTGATTAATTTTGAATAAGAAGAATGTAAAAGCTTACGGAATTCTTTATACAGTGTTTTTTTTTCTTTCAGTGGACCTACAGTTTGACGCCGGTTGCGAACGGCAATTGTGTTTGTAATCGATGTACATTACCCAACATATATCATTATTTAAAATACTTAAATCAGGACATATACAAACGCTCATGCCTTTATCGGGGTTCGAACCCGAGTTCTACCGCACCATAGTCGGGTGTTCTACCGACTAAGCTAACTGATTTATCTTATTTGATTCTATTTCTACATCCCATTAGCATTACCTAAAAATTAAAAAAAAAACAAAAAATCATCATTGTTGGAAATTGGTTTGGCGATTCTTTCTGAAAAAGATCGATTTTTAAATCGATTCGAATCGTGACCTGATGAATCGATGCACAAAAAATCGAGATCGATTTCGAATCGAGAAAAAAGATAATCACCAAAGAGTCGATCTTTTTTCAAATTTGCTTTACAATGTAAGTATAAATCAATTTGATTAAAAACAAGACAAATATTATAATTAATGATCTTTTAAGCAGTAAAATCACGGACCAATAAAAACAATTATTTTTATTACCATATCAAAACATTAGATCGGCTACAAAACAATACATTATTTTCAAAATGTATTAGTTACAAAGCAAATAAATAATTTAGATTACAGTTTCCATTGCTTAATATCTAAACTTTTTAAAAGCAACAGTTTGTCAAGTCTACTGGGATACAAGCGGTTCCGCTCATCACTTGCGATGTCCGCCAGAAACAACGTAAGATGGCTTTTTTCGACCGCTGGAAACTTTCCGGCTGTCGAAAAAAGCTATCTTGCCAGTCAACTATAAGATGATACTTTAGGTGCACAACTGTCAGCGATAAATAATGTTTGAATTCTTCAGTTAAGCCTCGACTCTTTTATTGAAGAGAAGTGAGGCGAAGGAAACTAAACACACAGACATCTCGCGAGTTTGTAAGTTATTAACTGGCAGCACTCTTGTAATACGGGCGAGTAGCTTGAACTACTTGTATGGTTTATACCGAAACAAAAAAATCGAATGTCGATTTTAAAGGGTGATGTATCGATCCAGTACTACATATCGATTTAAAAAATCGATATTTCGACTTTGTCGGCTTGAAATATCGATTTTTTGGCTCAAAAAATCGATATTTCGATTAATCGATCTCAAATCGCCATCTCTAGTTGGCAACAATGATGAGCACAGAACATTAACTGAATATTCTGTGATGATGAGTATGTTCTGTGGTTTTGACGTTTGTAGTACTGATTGTTAATTGTTTGTGATTTTCAAAAAATCTAAACAAAGTTTTGATAAAATGTCTGTATAGACAGCCAACTGAATGGAATGAATAGTGATATTTCTGGATTTATAAGTAAATTAGATTCAGAAATATTTTTTTAGTCTTTTAGTGTATCGAGAGTCAAAATATTTTCTTTAATTTCTCGTTCAAAGTAATATGCAGAGAACACGAAGTCGACCTGAATCTCCTCTAAATTACGAAAGATCTGTGAAGAGAAAAAAAACTTCATTTGAAACGAGTATGTTTTTACCTTTAATATTGGACATACCTATTATTTATTAAAACATGAATGTCATATAATTATATTAATTTTAGGTGCTCAAAAGCAAAAGGTGGAAATGAATGACACTTTGAACGATATCAATTCTCAACAAATTGCAGACATATTGGCTATATCTTCCTCTTCTGTCAATAGAAATGAACATGAATTTTTAAAGCCACAAATTTTAAAAAATGAAAGCCAATTAACCCTTACTTCCTTCAATGATTCTCTCCTTATGAGTGAAATTGAAAATGTGATTGACTCTCATACTACATGTAAAAACAGTTCTGAGCTTTCAAATCAATCTTTCAAAGAAAAAAACTTCCTGGACCATGTTCTGCATTAAAAACAATACAAAATGAAATGAATTCTAAAAAATTCAATAAATCTTTGTCTGAAATATTGAGTAACAATGAAATAGATGAAATTTTTGATGAAATCCAGACCTCAATCTATCAAATGGGCATTCCTCAATCCAGTAAATCTATAGGGAGTGAAGTACTTGAAATTATATGTAATGAAAAACCAGTTGAATTAGATGATGAAGATGAATTAAATGGTGCAGATGCACTGTTAAATATGTCTAGTTTCAATTTAAGTTTTGGTACTACATTCAAAAATAAGTTGTTAGCCAATGCTTCTAAACTTAATATTCAGAAGGATGAAAGACCTCATACTACAAATGAAAGTAATATATCACAGTTTCAAGAATTAGGACCTTATTATGGATTACCATTGAAAGTTAAAGATTTAATTAAGTTGTATAAAGGAATAGATAACCTTTATGGTGAGTACTACCTTATATTTTTAGATTGAAAAGTGTTCTTATAGCTCTAATACATATAGATAGAGTAGTATAGGTATAGTCCTTTTGAACGTTCCCCATCCAGGTGATTGGAAGCCTTCCTCTTCCCCTCTTTCATTAACTTCTCCTAATATGGCTAACCCGTGCAGTTTGGTCCTCAAGATTTTATTGGTTATGGTAGCCATTTTACAAGTCCCCCATATGTTCATTTCTCACATTGTCCTCAAAGGAGACCGCTCTGTTGTACCCATCTCCTTTGTATGTAGTTTCTGCTCATGACTCTTAGTAGTCACCGTTACCTCACAACTGTATGGTAAAACTGGTGGTTATTGTTTATAATTATTTGAAAAATATATGATTATTTTATTGAAACACTGGTTATTAGTTTGGAATTATTAATTATTTGAGATAATTAATCTTTATTGTAGAGAAAAGATATTTCTTTCTTACAAATGTAAGAGTTTGATGAATCATTCTTCTACTTCTCCAAAAACAAAATTAACATAAATTAGAAAATAATATAAAATAGTAGATAAAGACACACTTAATCCTGGGTGAAATTAATTTTGGAAATCTAATAAGTATAAACTTATGTTCATAAGGGCATGTTCATATTAGAGACTTTGCCTTGAAGTGCTCTGAATATTTGCTGAGAGTAGAAGCAAAATCTCTGAAGATATTTCTTGATGTTTATTTTGAATTTATTGAAAGAAAGCTCTTTGAAATGGGAAGGTAAAATATTGTATAAATTATAATCACTTGAGTTTTTTTGATTTACTTAGATGATATTTAGTTGTTTGGATATTATTTGCGCCTCTTGTATTGTAATTATGTAGATCGGACTGTTTGATCAACGTATCTACACTCCGATGTATTTCTAAAGAACGTTATATAACCACAATGAAGGCAAGGGCTTTATTTCATATTTTATAAATAATGGTTTTCATGAATCCAAGTACCCAACGCCTGCCATTATTCTAATTGCCTTTTTCTGCAACCTGAAAACTGCCAAGGCATTGGCACAATTTCCCCAGAGTACATTAAAAATTTATTATTGATTTATTAACCCACATTATTTGAACTGCTAAAATTATTTTTAAAATATATATATTTTCAGATTGGCAAGATGAATGTTTAAATTTACCAGCTGTTCTTCAGAAGAAAAATCTCATTTATGCTTTACCAACCAGTGGTGGTAAAACCTTAGTTGCTGAAATCCTTATTTTAAAGGAACTTCTTTGTTTTAAGAAGAACGTGATTTTTATTTTACCATTTGTTTCGATTGTACAAGAAAAGGTGGGAATTATTTATAATTGCTGAATTCTTCATCCAAATGCTACAAGTTAATTTCAGTAAAATTGCTTCATGATCATTTTTATTCACTAATTTTATTTATGTATTGAAGTTATTTTAATTTGAATGAGTATATTATATGAGAACTACATATCTTTTGCTATCCAGTGGCACTCGATGATTTATATTTATATATATTTTTTTAATCAAGAATTTTATTTTATAGTTCTTATATTTCACCCACAGTCAGTCATCTTTCATGAAAATATTCTCAGTCACAACTTGGATACAAATAGAATTGTGTGTAATAGTTCAAGCATGAAGTCATGAAACTTTCAGTAGTATATATTGACTTCATTATGACAAAACGCTTTCCTTCTTTTCAATTAATATTGTTCTAAAATTTTAATAACTTCTAGGTATGGACAATGTCACCTCTAGCAGTAGCTTTAGATTTTTTAATAGAAGAATATGCTGGTAGTAAGGGTATTTATCCTCCAAGAAAAAGACGTAGAAAAAATTCTGTGTTTATAGCAACAATAGAAAAAGCTCTGGGTTTAATTAATAGCCTGATAGAAACAGATCGATTGAATGAATTAGGACTTATAGTTGTGGATGAACTACATTTGTTAGGCGAACCTGGCAGAGGACCTACACTGGAAGCTCTCTTAACGAAATTAATAATCACAAACGGTGAGAGTTTATAATATAAATATATTAAATATAATAATCATTAAACCAATGACCACTAAGTTGACAGAGTAAAAATTGTTCAATGTTCTTATTTTTAAATGAATTATAATTGGAACTGAAACAATATAAGAGAACCAACATTTAAAAATAGTGTAAAACAAGGCATTAGATTAATTTTTATATTTAATATACTCTTGTAAAACTATGTTCAACTCATTTATGAACTCCAAAAAGACTTTTGATATATTTGTTTTAAACAATCGTTTAGTTTCTAAGCATTTGTATTGTGTCTTTGTAATTATTTTTGCTGAATTAAATAAAAATTTTCCAGCACCTGTTCAAATTATTGGAATGAGTGCCACTATTGGTAATCTAGAGGATATTTGTACTTTTCTGAATGCTGAAAAATATACAAAAAATTTCAGGCCTGTAGAATTAACAGAATATATTAAATGTGGACCACAAATTACTAAAATTGATCTGAAAGCAGAAGAAGATCAAATGTTGAGCACAGAAAGAATTGTTGAGTACAATGTAAGTAAATTTCAAGATCTGTTAATAATTTCTGTTTCATGCATATAAAAGGCATTTTATGAAGTAGTTACTGAAATTATATATATATATATATATATATATATATATATATATATATATATATATATATATATATATATTTCTGAAATTTTCCTAGAGATTATTTCTTCCAGTATGCACCTGCAGTGAAAAATATTGATCCAGATCAACTTGGTGGATTAGTTATGGAGGTGATACCAAAGGGTTCGTGTTTAATATTTTGTGCATCTAAAAAGAACTGCGAAAATGTAGCCAAACTGCTTTCACGAGTAATTTTCAAGTAAGTTACTTAATTGAAAAAGTTCCAATCTATTGAAATATAACTTTCTACTATTGTAGAAGCCTGAAAAATCACAAAATTGAAGAAAAAAAATTGTTGATAGAAGCATTAATTGGAGAAACTGGAACCTTATGTAGTACTTTGAAGTTTTCAATTCCATTTGGTATTGCATATCATCATTCAGGTAATTACGCTTTTACAAGTTAGTGATAATTTAGTTTGTTGCATAAATTCAGAAGATTAAATTAATTTTCAGTTGAATTTAAACATAATTCCATGATATATTTGTGATGATATATATATATATATATATATATATATATATATATATATATATATATATATATATATATATATATATATATATATTTTAATGTAGCTATCAAAGCTTTCATAATAATGAACTGAAGCTATAATTTCTTCTTTTAAAAATTCCTTGAATCATGCTTTGTACTAATTGTTCATATTAAAATAAAGTAGTTTCATTATAGATTTGAATTCCATTTAAAACTATTTGACAATGTTATATATAGAGGTTAGCCATATATTTCATTACTTATGATGAATTTTTCTTATAGGATTGACTGCAGAAGAAAGGCGAATCATAGAAGATGGTTTCAGAGCAAGTGTTATATCTGTAATATGTTGTACCTCCACTCTTGCCGCTGGTGTTAATTTGCCTGCTAAACGGGTAAGTACCTGAAGAACATAATTATGAATATAATAAAATAATTAACGTCCAGTCACATTATAAACGACAATCACTATCGTTTAGGTAATACTAAGATCACCTTATATTGGTAGGGACTTCATAAATATCTCTAGATACAAACAGATGATTGGTAGAGCTGGTAGGGCTGGTTTAGGTGAACAGGGAGAAAGTATATTAATGTGCACAGAACAAGAGCTGCCAAAGGTTATCCAATTACTGAAATCTCCTATGGATAATGCGTTATCATCTATATATGAAAATGATGGAAAGGGACTAAGGTAATTTTTTCAATTGTACATAGCAATAAAACGTGTAAAAATCAACAGATTTGTTATAGAATGAATAACCACATTAAACTTCCGATTGGCAACTGCCTGTCCTTTGTAAATATTATAATTCAATAATAAATTATATAATTCAAACAAATAATTCAAACTACAGTTGAATATTTATAATTGTCAAGTCTTAATTGTATTTTCATTCATTTTCAGTAAATTTTTATTTTAATATTTTTTACTGCCTTTGGTAAATCTGTTCATTATTTTTACGTTCCCATATTCTTTTGTGCTCTTCAAGAATTTGTTTTCAAAGAATAACTTTTTCTCAGTCAGACGATGACCTGTTGCTGTTTTCCGCCTGGACAAGCAACAGATAAAGGTCCTGCATTCTCTAATATATCAGTTAGCTTTATACATATTTTTCTAATACTTATAAAGATAAATAAATAATATAAAGACAAAGAATACCCAAATTTAGGTTTTAATACTTATAAAGATAAATAAATAATATGAAGACAAAGAATACCAAATTTAGGTTTCATTTATTTATTCAGGCATTTGCTCTTGAGTTGCATTGCACTTGGTATAGCAAACACAAGGACAGAGATTCAAGAAGTAACCAAAAGAACACTCTGGGCTGTTCAAAATAAAAACAGAGACGAACTGAAAAAATTCACTGATAATATCATAAAAGAGCTATTCAACTTAGGTGCTTTACAAACAAATAATCATCAAATTAATGAAGAGAAAGCTTCCTTGAACTTATCACTGAAACTAGAAACAACAGTAAGCATTAACAAAGATTAATTTTATATTAATTAAAAAAAATTAATAAAGAGTATTTTTTGTTGAATTCCATTTTGTACTGCAAATTGTTCATTTCTAAAATTAACCTTTTTGAAATGTGAAATTAGATAAAAATATTTTTTAAAAATAGTTAATGAATTTAAAACTGAAAATTAATAATTTTTTTTGTGAGATTTCATTGTCTAATCAGAAACTACATAATTTAATGAATTAAACACCTAAGAAAACTGAGCACCAATGCTCATATTTTTCAGATAAATACGCAGGATAGTACAGAATCTCAAAAAGGAGGAAAGAGTAAAAAGAGGCACTTATTGATTCAAAAAAATACGAAGTTAGTTGTTAGCAAAATGGGTCTGGCAGCAATAAAAGGTTAATGGATATTTTTCAGCAAAGTTGTTTTACCTGTAATGGGAAACCTTATATTTACAGGTGGACTTGAATTATCAAAAGCTCATATTTTGTATAATGATTTAGTTCAAGCCCAATACAATTTGGTTTTGTTGGATGCCCTACATTTATTATATCTGGTGACTCCTTATGATCTAAGTGAACAAATAAAGCCAGATATGAACGTCTATTTCACTTTAGTAAGTAATAGATTGGCCTATTCTCATATATTCCTAGCTTTAACAAACACATATATTTAATATTGATTTGTGTATGAAACTATGCAATATTATTTTTAGTTTCAACAGTTACCTGAGAAGGAACTCCATACTGCTAAAGTACTAGGTATAACAGAATCAGTTGCTGTGAAAATGATGTCAAATCAGACAATAAAAGTGAGTTTTCAAAATAAAAATAAATATATATATATATATATATATATATATATATATATATATATATATATATATATATATATATATATATATATATATATATATACATATATATATATATATATATATATATATATATATATATATATATATATATATATATATATATATATATATATATATATATATATATATATATATATATATATATATATATATATATATCTATGTGTGTGTATGTGTTTATTATGTTAATAAAGATTGTGTTGTTATGAGTTGTGCTATTTCTTTCGCTTCACGTTTTATGCGTTTCGCTACCAAATCTTTGCACCTTTTTTTGGTCGGCTTCTGGTTTGACTTTGCTTCCCATATCTGTTTTATTTGCGTGTTATTTCATTCTTGGCAAATGTTCAAACCACCTCATTTGTTGTCATTTCATCCTTTTGTAGCTGTTTCTACTTCTTGTTCTTTTCTCATTGCAGCCTTTGTCTTTTTGCAACTCCTTTAATGTTCCTCAGGAACCTTATTTCTGCAACCTGTAATTTACTTTTTTGGTGTTTTTTTATGTTCCAGCTGGTTGCATCCATAAGTGAGTACTGGTTTATATATGGTTTTCTACATAATCAACTCTGTTTTATTCGATATTTAGTTCTCAGCCCTTTGTTATTTAATGAGTAGACCTGTAATGCCTTTCTTTTCAGTTATTTATTTATGCTTCATTTCTTCCCTCTCTTTGTATTGTAACACCTAAATACTGAAAATTTGCTGACCTATATATTTATTGCGAGATAAAAGATCAAATTATAAAAGATATTTTATAACGTTCATATATTTTTACTTAATATTTTATTATTTAAAAATTAATTTCAACAGAAAATTACAATTTTTTCAGAATGTGCCGCTAAGAGTACTTAACAGATTTTACTTAACATTGATCCTTTACGACTTGTGGAATGAAATGCCAATATATGAAGCAGGAGAAAAATATAGGGTATGTTAATTTTGATTATTTCAAGTCGTATCGACGATTATACCTAAATAAATCGAAATTCTATTTGAAAGGTGGACAGAGGTCTAGTTCAAAATTTGATGCAGTCTTCTGCGTCATTTTCAAGCAATGTCGTAAACTTCTGTAAAGAATTAGAAGAATTTTGGCCATTCGCGCACTTATTGAAAGGAATGAGCTTACGACTGTCCCATTGCTGTACAAGAGAATTAATGCCTCTAATGGAATTGCCGGCAGTTAAACAGGTAATTTTTTCATCATTGGTTTAATGAATGTCAGTAACTATGTAACCACTGAAAATTTTTTACAGAATAGGGCGAAACAGCTGTATAATGCCGGATACAAAACATTGCATTCTATAGCAAAAGCAAATGTTGACGATTTGATAAGGGATATCGAATATATGTCGAGACAAATAGCGGTGCAACTTATCTCTGCAGCAAAGGTAGGAATTTCTCAGTATTTTTGCAATATTTCTCACATTATTTTATTAAAAACCATTAATTACTTTGAAAATATCTATTATATTTACAGATCATATGTGAAAATTATTCATATTATAGGAAGCTTTTAATTCAATACAATAATAATAATTATAATCTTTATTTACCCAACATAACATACATATACATATATATATATATATATATATATATATATATATATATATATATATATATATATATATATATATATATATATATATATATATATATATATATATATATATATATATATATATATATATATATATATATATATATATATATATATATTTATTCATATATATATATATATAAATATATTTATATATATATATATTTAGTTTAAGATAGTTTATTCATTCATTTGAAAAATTCAAATTACAAGGATGTATATATATATATATATATATATATATATATATATATATGTATATATATATATATATATATATATATATATATATATATATATGTATATATATATATATATATGTATGTATATATATATATATATATATATATATATATATATATATATATTTATTTATTTGAAAATGATTTACCAAGAATGTTATAGTAGAGCAATAACATTCAATATTTCTCCTACATTTATCACTTGAAGGATAATGGAGACATCACATCGTACACGTTCACATATCTAGCTCTACTGTAACATTCTCTTGGTTAATTTGAATTTTTCAAATGAATGTTGTAGTGTTAATTTTCTTAAATATTTCATTGAGTGCCATAAGCACAAACATTTCAAATCCTTATATATATATATATATATATATATATATATATATATATATATATATATATATATATATATATATATTTTTATTCGTAGCAGGTTGTGTCGTCGTGTCCTCCTCGAAATTCCATTATTTCATTAAGATAAAAAGTGAATTAAAAGTGAAATCAATTAACATTATATAGATAGAGTAACAGTGAGTAATACTTCATTTAGTGTTTTTATTTACTGTGAGTTTTTGTGGAGTTAATCCAGTGGAATAATTTGTAAAAATAGTTTAACGTATTCAGAGTTTCTTTGAAATTCTGGATCGCCGTATCTCTGAACATCTGGAAAACATCAGGGGACACAAGTGCATCGTTCGACCGTCGACTCACCCTCCAAATATTCACCCTCTTTGAGAAGCGAATACGAGTTTTGAATTGAAATGGATAACTCCGCTTCAAGTTGATACCGCTGTTCTTAGAGTCGTTTTAGCCTAATATAACATAAAGGCTAATATAACCCACGCGAATATTTGCCGTGTCTCTTGGAAGTTTTGAGTTGGAGTGGATAATTTCATTTTAATCTGAAACCGTTGTGATCAGAGTAATTTTAGCAATATCGAAAGCACGAACTTACTAAAAGAGAAGGGAAAAATTGAATGTATCGTATGTAAGAAAACGATTGGGAAAGCGGGTTATAAAGTCCAATGTAGTGGAAACTGCAAAGCTTGGGCACATGCAACCTGTACCAATATCAAGAAGGAGGATCTCATCAGAAAGAATAAGATAAAGTGGTACTGTCCAGATTGTGGAATGGATAACTCATCTTCTCAGGACGAAAGTGAAGAAGAAGCGGAAAAGCATATACAACAGCCAAGAAACTCAAAAAATGACAGAAAGAAAAAAGGAGCCCAAATCCAAGGAAACAACTGAAGAAATTTTTGAACATCAGGTACGGGAAATAGAAAGCTTGGAACATGCAGTTACTTTTAAAGGAAATTTAATGGACGTAATGAAAAGGTCACTCAAAGAAGCAAGAAAAGAAAACCGCAGTATGAGGAAGGATCATGAACGCTTGAATACCGATATGTTTGGGTTAAAGACGGAAAATTATTTTGTAGAAAAAACGAAATATCAAATGCGATTCACATTAAAAATTGTGAACAAATAAATGCACTTAAAAACTGAAACTATGTGCTGCAAAATGTATAAAGTCTCCAGGTAACTTCTTTTAAATCTGACATGGGTCATGATACATACTACCTTTTTAAGAACTGACTCAGTAGATTTATTTCATTCCACCACACATTCTTTATCAATATATTTTATTTCCAGAATGCATATTGTAGTCCTTAGTAAGATAAATGACTTTTCTTTTTATTGCAGATGTTACTTTTAGAGAAAGTGGAAAACTTGCGTGAAGAAGCAGAAGATGTTCTGAATGGGGTAGAAAATCCTAACCAGTATAACCAATTAAATTTGAGCCTTATGCACTAAAAAATAATGTGATTTGTTATGAGAATAAATATCTATGTTTAAATATATATGTACTATACGTTTTAAGTATATGTTTTGGAAACATTATCTGAAGCACTTTATCCTTAATTCATATTATGGAGAAAACAGAAATGCAATTAGTAAATTGAAAACGGTTTTAGAAAAATAGAATATTTTTCATGTTTCTTTGTATTTATCTTGAAAATGGGATAGAAAATTTTAATGCAGCACATACATTTGAATACTTTATTTCATCTTTTCTTGTACAAGCATGGATTTAAGCTCAATGTTGGTAAAACTCTAGATTTCTTAATATTTGTTAACTTTTTGAAGTCTATAAAATAAAAAAGTTCATGTGATACATTTTTATAACTATTTTGATAACCAAAACATTGAACTCCTTCTATAAAATTATCTATATCTTCAAATCTACTTGCAACTTCAGCAATTTTCAAAGTACCCCTGAAACAAAAATGTGATTAAAAAATTACTACTATTTTCTAAAACAATGGTTGTCATTGAAAAAATTAGCTACACAGGACTCTTATACTTTCAATTATAAATATAACAAAAATATTTTAAATCATGAATAACTTACTAAGAAATTCCATAAGTGTAAAAAATAACAGATTTTTCTAAGCAGGCTAGAGATAAAAGCATCACAGAAGCAACAGAATAGAGAAGTAGTTCAGAAGTGAAAAATACTGTTGAATAACAGTTTTTAAATGATAGTAAAAATAATATAATATCTAATTTTGACTCTTTCAAAGCTATGAAGGAATAAGTCAGATTCTACTCACCCAATTTTCAATACCCTATTGGCTTCTTTCAGATAATCGTGAATATTAGTTCCCATAAGGGAAAGACAGAAGACAGCTACATCAATACTGTTCTTCTTTAGAGGAACATTCGCCATATCACATGCCGTAACTCTTTCATCAGTCGCAACTAAATCGAAAGAATGCACTTTTTGTTGTACTTCCCTAGATAATTTTGCATCCCCACATCCAAAGTCGGCTACAATGTAACTCTTTGGCCTTAAAATAAAACAATATCCAATGAGTGACTCAAGATAATAAAAAGTAGTAATATACCAAGATAATCACTTGATTTAAATTGTGTAAGATACTGAAATAAAAGGATTGTTATATTCTCAAGTGAAAAATCGAAATAATACTAATGATACATTAGAATTGCAAAACAAAAATATACATTTGGAAAGATATAAATTAATGATCTTATTCTTATGATTATTTTTTTCAAATTTTATGAGAGGATGTCAACATTTTTTATTGTATTATCTGAATAATTTCTGATTACAGAATCAATTCTGTATCATTTTCCATTTATTCACAAATATTAACAACATTTAATTCGTGGTAATCTCAAAATGTCAGTGTTAAAGAATTTTGAAGAATCATCACTATTCAAAAAAAACTTTACATAATGTATATATATATATATATATAAAATTAATTCAAACTCTCGGCTTAATGTTTCACGATTATATTCAACAACATGAACATGTTTCGAGTGTAAGCTCATTTTCAAGACTCAAAATTTTCGAGTCTTGAAAATGAGCTCACTCTCAAAACATGTTGACAAATTCATGTCGTTAAATATAATTGTGAAACATTAAGCCAAGAGTTTAATTGAATTATGTTTCATCAAGAGTTAAGCGAAAATTCAATCTCATATATATATATATATATAAAGCAAATTAAGCTGGGAAATGGTTAGACTATCCCTGATGATGATATTGAGAGATACATACATTTTTTTAATGTCGCCTATGATCATATCAACAGGGTTGAGTGGCCATGAATTGACTTGAAGTCTATATCCCTCATGGTATGCTTTGAACGATTCAGGATCATCTGCAAACATTTTTTGGGCATCTTTGCTGTTCATATTGTATATTTCTTCATTCAGATACCTAAATCTGGAAGCTGTGAGTTTCTCCAACATCCTCTCCCTCAAAGACTTACATGTTTTATTTTTTCTAGGAGCGATGATCCGATTACTGAATAAAGATAGATTAGATTCTAACTTAGGTAATTTATTTTTTCTTTGATGTAAAGTTTCTGACCCTTTGCTGAAATTCTCATTTTCACCACTGGCTGTTTTTGATTGGCAATGTTTGCCATTTCTTTTAAATTTTTTCAAACTGCTTTCTATTTTCTTATCGATATGTTTCTTAAGACTATCACTTTTTTTACTTTTCTGTTTATTTTTTCGTTCCCTATCATTATTTTTTTCAGAAGCAATAACTTCAGTCATAGAATTATTTATACTCGACGACAAAATTTTTTTCTTTTCAGGATCAGACTTTTTTTTCAGAGTTCGTTTAACTTTATCAATCAAATATTTTGGCTTTGATAAAATCTTTTTCATTTGGGTTACGTGTTGCTTTAATTTTTGTTCTCTATTTGACTCCTTCATTAAAGCAACACTTTCCATATTTTTCAAAAGATTCGCCTTCTTTACACTTTTCAATTCCTTTGAAGTCATCATTTTCTGTTTACTTTTACGCTTTTCAATTCTTCCTTTATGGATTTTACCTTTCTGAATTCCTCTCTTCTTTGATTCCTTCTCATTTCTCTCATTACCCTGTTTTAAAAGTAAAAAGTATAGTATTACTATGAATAAGTACAGAAACAGTATTATAATTGTACTATATATTATACTATATAATGTAATATAGCATTCAACAATGGATTAATTATTTGGAACAAATTTTTCCTAATCAAAAATTCAAGATTTTAAAATTCTTTGTAGCATTCATTAGAATAAACAATGTAAGATATTAAAGTTTTGAGATTATTAGTTTTCAAAATTGTAAAACCAGAGAAAAAATACAGCAATACAAGCATTTCAGGATAGAAGATTATAGGTAGCAGATAAGCAGGATATAAATAAGCCATCCCTTCTATTCATATTGTATATAAATGACTTAGTAAAGGTGATAAAGCATTGCAGGTGCCACATATTTGCAGACGATACAAATGTGTCGGATGTGCAAATAAAACTATCTGAAGACTCGGAAAATATAAGTAAATGGCTGAAAGAAAACAAACTAAAACTGCTCAATATTGATAAAACCAAAGCAATGATGTTGGGGAAAGAAAAACGGAAAGCAGAGTGGATGAATGAAGGATTTGGTGTACAAATTGAAAATGTAACTATTGAAATAGTCAATTCTTTTAAATATCTTGGTATAATAATAGATGATAGGTTGAATTTCAGTGAACACATCGAATATATATGTAAAAAAATTTCAAAACAAATAGGAGTACTTAATAGATGTAGTGATTATTTAAGTAAATGGTCAAGAGAGACAGTATATAATTGTATCATCGTCCTTCCATATTTCCATTATGCTGGTACAGTTCTGTATCTGGCAAATAAAACTGACACAAAAAGATTGCAGTTATTACAAAATCGTGCAATGCGAGTGATATTGAAGTGCAGTAGATACAAGCATCGATGCCATGCTAAGAACATTAAAATGGATAAGATTGGGGAGTTTTGTAAAATGAAAGCTCTTATATTTATTCAAAAAATTAAATGTGGTTTAATGCCACAATATTTTAACGAAATAGTTAAGCACTTTGATGAGGTACACAAGTATGACACTAGAAATAGACGGAATTTTATACTTCATCATATGAAGTACAAAAATTCGAAATTCATTATTTTTTAAGGCTTTAAAAAAACATATGTTACCAAATGAAATTAAAAGTGTTTCAAATATAAATAGATTTAAGTTTAAATTAAGAGAAATGTATATTGGGAATAGTACTTCAGAGTACTGATGTCAGTATATATATATATATATATATATATATATATATATATATATATATATATATATATATATATATATATATATTTTAAAATTGTTTTATTGTCTGTTTAAGATATTTTATTTTGAATGTTTTTAGCAATAACAGGCTTCTTTTGATATGAAAAACTTTATTTTTGTTAACGTTTCGTTGTATATCACAACTTTGTCAAAACTAATAAATAATTGAATTTATGAGTTACTATAGATATCAAAATGTCAAACTTATTTTTAGAAAAATCAAATTAGTTTTTTTTGTATCTTCACTCATTGATTTTCTTTATCAGAGGAATATTTCTGGCTCAGCATTTGCTTCGGAAGCTTTAGTCTTCTTCACCATGAGGAAACCTCTGAAAAACTCATGGTAAGCCAGGCGATTCTAATAAGTGTGATTTTTACATATATATAATTACATATAGTTTTTTATTATATTTCAGTTTTGACAAAGTTGTGATATACAACGAAACGTTAACAAAAATAAAGTTTTTCATATCAAAAGAAGCCTGTTATTGCTAAAAACATTAAAAAAAAATATATATATATATATATTTTGAAATTGATTTATTGCCTGTTTAAGATATTTAATTTTGAAAGTTTTTTAATTTTCAAAAGAAGCCTGTCGTTTCTAAAAACTTTCAAAATATATATATATATATATATATATATATATATATATATATATATATATATATGACATTTTTTGTGCTTATGGCACTGAATGAAATATTTAAGAAAATGAACACTAGAACATTCATTTGAAAAATTGAAATTAATCAAGAGAATGTTATCGTAGAGCTAGATATGTGAACGTGTACGATGTGATGTCTCCATTATCCTTCAAGGGATAAATGTTAGAGAAATATTGAAATCGATGCCACACCTTTGTTAATAAGTTCTACGATAACATTCTCTTGATTAATTTCAATTTTTCAAATGAATGTTCTAGTGTTCATTTTCTTTTATATATATATATATATATATATATATATATATATATATATATATATATATATATATATATTTATATATACTTAAATGTTTGTGTGTATAGTATTGCTTCATATTCAATTGCAAATAATATTTTTAGTAAAATTTGCAAAACAACAATGTTGATCAGTAGCTTAACTCAATTATTCTAAAACGAGTTTTTATCAATTTTTCGTATTATGTAGAAGCTGATCATGCAAGAAAAGGAATGAAGACAATTCCATGGAGTTTTAATGTAGAACAGTTTCTAAAATATTAATAGAAATAATTTTTTCTTGGCTTTTCTTGTTTTTTCAGAAAATTTTCTGGTTTGTCCTCGAAAATCTCTTTTTGTTTCTGTCTAAAGGTTGCTAATGGATTTTCAAATGTCTTATAGTAACTCAAAACCTCTCTAACATCCTCAACTTCATTTTGAGCAACAGTTACTAAAAAGGATGCCAAATCAATCAATGTGGTATCATTATCATTTCCATCCCATTTTCCAATATTAAGAAGATTTTCTTGATGAAATTTAACAGATTCAGGATTCCAGTCAATTACAACAACTTTACTTAAATCTCTGTTCAGTTTATCTAGATTTTTAACATGATGACCATCCACAAAATGTGTGGCATCTCTCACTAATTTATATGAGATTAAGTTTTTAGTATCAAGAGCATCAACTAAAGGAAACACTGTAAGACCCTGCTCAGCAGTAAATATCACCATTTCATACATTCCTGCTAAGCTTTCTAGAAAGTAGTCTAGGCCAGGTCGTTTTTTAAACCTCCATCCAGTATTATATGTCCAATCAGGATGTACAAGAATATCAGTCAATTCAAGAATGAGGGTATAAGGAGGTTGATGATATGGAAATTTTACTGGGTCTGGCAATAATTTATCACGAGAAGGTTGTTGAATGAACAATGTAAATTTTTCAAGTTCTTTCAGGCTTCGATATAAATACTGCTGCCAAATTGGAAGATTAGAATATTCATCCCTGATTTGATTTTTCTGTTCATCCATTGGTGGTTGCCCATATTTTACAATCAAATATGATCCTATTCCTAACACACTGATTCCTAAACATATTAATGAATATTTAAGAGACTTCAGTGTATATTCTGCATTATTTTCGACAATGATAGATTTTTCAATGACTGGCTTCTCTGGTGGTTTTTTTTCCACTTTAGGAATAACACTTTGAGAACTATGTGTATGATACAAATATGCAGCACTGGAAATGACGGATGAAACCTTAAGTGTTGCAGACATTGAGAGTTTTTGAAGTTTAATTGAATAACTACATAATTTGAACCTCCCACAATTGGTTATGGATCTCATCAATACTAATTTCAAAGCCATTACTGAAGTTTCATATGTTGTCACTATTCAACAAAGCCTTCTACAATTTATAATAAATTTTATATGAAACTTCAAAAAAGTGCATAAGTCCAAATAATATTACCTTAAATAAGTTACTGCACATTTCATCTCCAAACGCCGTACTTTCCCAAACGGGAGTTGCGAATTTCATAAAAGATTTCTTCATAATTCGTCAGTAAATAACTTAAATACATCAATTAAACTAGTTTTTCTATAAAAAAAAAACAAAATATTATCATAACCTTACTTTCATCTACTACTACAGAAATTTGACAAGATTGCATATCTTCTTCTTCCTTCCTGATAAGTAAGAATTTAATAAAAATGACCTTCATTAGACTATGATAAACGTAAAATGTCTGGCGATATATGTATGAAAGAAAACGAAATTTCTCAAAACAGAAAGTAGTAATCACTCGCCCATTTACTATATACTGAAGATGGAAAGACTGTACTCCGTCTTATATGTCATATTATTAGATGTGACAATTTAGAAGTGAAGTTATCATTAGGGAATCTAACATATGAGATATCCTATAATATAAAAATGAATTGCAAAATGTGTTGGTAAGCGCATAACTCAATAACGCCTGAACCAATTTTGCCAGTTTTTTTTTTAATGTTCGTTGAAGTCCAAGGATGGTTTTTACCAAAAAAATGTGAGAAAAAAATTCTAACAACAGCCCATTTCTTTTTCCCATGCAAACGTTTTCTGACTAAAATGTAGAGTCAACGGCTAGACCGATTTGACTATTTTTTTTTGTTGTGTTTGTTATTGTCAGGGAAAAAATTTAAAAAATTGCGTGTAAAATTAGAAAATTTAACAATACTTAATTAATAATTTAAGTAAGAAATAATTATTAATTCTCAAAAAGATGATGTAAAAAAACTGAATATCTTATCACACATTTCGGTTAGTTCAGAACTATCACGACTATTAAAACTTCAATTCAATATAAAATTTTGAAAAGTTTGAATAGGCTAACATACACGTTACTAACATAGCACGTGATACCTATATTTGATTATAAAGAAGAATACATAGTGTTCTTTAATTTACAGTTGAAATACCGTTTTTAAAAATGCTAGCTATTAGATGTACAAACTTAGTCGCAGAACTGCGAGTTCAATGCAGCAAGTCAAAGATATAAAAGCTGACGAGCAACGCGAAGCTCTGAATGAAGTTGAACGGAATCGAAATTAACAATATGAAAAGGTTGCGTTTAACTAACTCTCCTATCGACCTGCATTCAATAATAATGTTGAAATAGATTACAGTTCACAGCAAATCGTTGCTATTGAACCAATGAAGGTTGTGTGTCAATATTGCAAGGCAAAGTTTAATTGTTATTGATAAGAAAATACTACCAATGATGCGACAAAATATTGCGCGAAGAGTCAATTCAAATAGACGCTTTGGTACAGCCACCAGAGCCACTATATTCATTGGTTTCCAGGATCGGATTAAATTCTGAACATTTTTTGACTTATATCCACCAAATATCTCATGTAATTAATGATGACATATATGTGACAAGTACTTGCTACGAAATGGGAACATGCCGTTTAACTATAGAATGGACAGGTTAATAACTTTAAATACATCAAACGTGTAATATAGGAATTTTTTGATAATTCGACTGATTTGAAATAACAGGAAATATTGCAGTCCTTTCGTAAGCGAGTGAATCCCTGGCTCCACACGCGATAAATATTGAAAACAAGATAGTGCAGCACAAATAGTAGAACATGTCTTTCCGGCGTTTTGAAAAATATTCAAATAAAAATAAATGGGCGTACAAAGTTCGCCGGGTCAACTAGTGTTAGATAAAACTAATAATAATTAGTTTTGATTTTAATCCGTATTTGTATATGAAGCATAATCAAGTAATTTAGTGGTAACTATCAGAAGTTGGATGGCACTAACCAAATCTAGAGTAAATATAGAATCAATGATGAAATTATTTCAGTTTGATTCTAAAATGATCTCTTCAATAAAAATAAACATTTTCCTGGAAGCATACGGAAGCACACTACGATCGAACGATGAGCAATAACGATTAAATAATTCATATTTCATTAAAACGTTTTTGTTCCTACTCCCAGCTTAACAATATCTGATTTATTCATTTATCCCTTTGTAATAATGAAAATGATTAATTCATGATTCACCCAAAGCCTAACTATACTAACGTAAGTAATGTTAGGTTGTGATTTACCTCTTGCATAGATTATAGTTCATACTCTTTTTCTCCTTTGAAATTTCCTTTAGTTATTAATTAGGGAATTTTGCAATCAAACTCAAACCTCAAAAATAATGTGTAGGTGTCTGGAGCTTTATAAATTCTTAAGTTATGTCATCAATAGTGTTTTTGAATTATTTTAGTCGGTTTATAATTTATTCTAAATTGAGAACTATGAAACATAAATACCAAAATTCCAATTTTTTTTTATGAATGTCCAGTAGAAAATTCAAAGATTATTTAAAATGATTTTCAGACTTAAAAGAATAATTTTCAAGTTGAAACCATGTGTTTCTCGCTTTTCTATCAATTTCAATTCAACTTTTGCTCCAAAGGTGTCATCTGGTCCTGTGGGAGTACTGACGAATAAATATCAAATTGGAGAATTATCAAGAGATGAAATCCAAATAAGTGCTTGTAAATTGCTACAGAATGTTTATGATGAAGTAGAAAAATACAACGCTCCAAAAAAAAATTTCATTAGTAAAATAATTTCAGGAAATTCAGAAGCTCCTCGAGGATTATACATTTATGGAGCAGTTGGTGCAGGAAAAACAATGCTCATGGATTTATTTTATAATTGCTGTACGACAAATAAGAAAGCACGAGTACATTTTAATGAATTCATGGTAGAAGTTCACAAGAAAATACACATTGTCAAAAATAAGTTCAGTGAGCAAGTCAGATAAATCAAAGCCATTTGATCCAATTCCAATAGTAGCAGAAGAAATTACAGATAGAAGTTGGCTAATTTGTTTTGATGAATTTCAAGTTACAGATATAGCAGATGCAATGATATTGAAAAGGTTGTTTACACAACTATTTGAAAATGGTGTTGTGATGATAGCTACCAGTAATAGAAAACCTGATGATTTATATAAAAATGGACTTCAGAGATCAAATTTTTTACCTTTCATTCCTGTTTTAAAGAAACATTGTGAAGTGTTCAATTTAGATTCTGGAATAGATTATAGAGTGAAGAGTATGAAAAATAAAAAAAGCTTGTATTTTGTAATATCTGAACATAAGTTAGATCCTGTCTTACCAATCTTTAAAATTTTAGTATCTAAGGAAAATGATATAGTAAGAACAAAAACCTTTACTATTTTAAATAGGAATGTCACTTTTCGCAAAGCTTGTGGTGGTGTACTTGAATCATCTTTTGAAGAATTATGTATCAGACCTCTTGGACCAAATGATTATCTTCATTTAGCTCAGTTTTTCCACACTATAATAATCCGTAATGTGCCACAGTTAAGTCTTAAATTGCGATCAGCAACAAGACGTTTTATCAATATGATTGACACATTTTATGATAGTAGAATTAGGATAATAGTGACATCAGATGTTCCAATTACTGATCTATTTTCAAGAGAAAAAGTAGATCAGAGTATGGATGACAGTCGGGTTTTAATGGATGATTTAGACTTGAATAAAGCAGATGCAAGAGCTAATGTTTTTACTGGAGATGAAGAAATATTTGCTTTTGATAGAACTATTTCAAGACTCACAGAAATGTTATCTCATGATTACTGGAAAAAATTTGAACGATAGTTGATGCTTTATATACATATATGTATGCATTATAATGAATGTTATGAAAACAAATTTGAAATGTGAAAATGTAAACGAGAAGAATTTTCACCTGAAAGGTTAGAAGATTTTCTGCTTATATCAAATATATGTATATTTATTTAGGTATTGTACTTATTTTGAAAAAGAAGTGGATCAAATCTGCAAGTTTTATATTTTCAATTATTCAAACATTATTATCTCATTGACATATGAAATTTTATGTATTAATGTTTGATTAAGTTGATATCTAAAGTTTCAGGATATCGCTAACTACTTTTTTTATAAAACTTAATAATTTAAAATAGTTTAAGTGAGCTATATGCAGAATCAGAGTATTAAAGCAGGCTGTGGTCTTTTGTGATCTGTAATGTATATATATATATATATATATATATATATATATATATATATATATATATATATATTTATAATATATTTATAATGAAGCTTATAAATCATTTTAATTATACCTATAGAAATCTTATGTTATATTGTTTTTTAAAATGGTGAAATATGTCCATTATCTAAGTTATAAAATGTTTATATGCTAGAATGTTATTGAAATCATAATTTATTTATATTGTAAAGCCTTCTATATGTATATAAATTTAATTTTATGTAATAATTATATTCCACTCATTGAGTTTTTTACTGATTTATGCTGAATTAAATTGCATAACATATTATAACATAACATAACATAGTATATTATAACATAACATAGCAAATTATAACATAACATAACATATTATAACATAACATATCATAACATTTTTCTTCCTGTTAATTATCTATACTTTTTAAAAAAAAATTTTGCAATAACGGGCTTTATTATATGAAAAAACTTTAACGTCAATTTGGATAAATCCAAATCGTCAATCCAATCAACTTGGATGTTTTGCCTTTTAAATATTCAAAGGAATGAATTCGCTTCAGAAGTGTCTCCTTCACCATGAGAAAAACTCGTGGTAAATGAGCGATATATTATTTTTGAGCTTAATTAATTTATAATATACTAATCCAGAAAATTGATATTTTAATTTTTTTGAAATTGATGGTAGATTAGGAAAGAATGAGTTTTCAGATATGTTGTTCAACAATTATGGTGTGTTCATCGCTACGAAAATTATTAAATCGCTATAAATTGAATTGAGATGTTAAACTTTTTTTTTTATTTAGTGGACGTACAGTTTAACGCCGGTTCTACGCAAATAGGCTTGTAATCAATGTGCAATACCCACCAATTATCATTAAATCTTCTCAAATCATAGACGATCACACACACTCGTGCCTTTACCGGGACTTGAACCTACCGCACCATAGACGGGTGTTTTCCCGACTAAGGTGCGATGTTGGATAAATAGACAATTATGATTTCCTGCTTTGATTAGTCATATTACTATACAGTATTATATTACATTTCATATTATTCTAAGTAGTTATAAAGTTTAATAAGTAATTCCATAATTTTACTGGTTCATGAAGCCGCTGTAAAAAATAAAAGGTAAATCAAGTTGTTTGGGAAAGAGAAAATCATGTGCTTTTATTGAAAAAGATAACATTATTTCAACGTCTATTATTAGAAGAAATGATATTTTAAGTGTAACTTTTGGGGGATGTATTTGAGAAGCTCAGTCACAACCTAACTATACTTACGTAAGTATAGGTTTATGTTGTGACTCAGTGGCCAAGTGTGGTACCGATCTTATACACTTTAGGCTTAGTGGTGCTGATGGGTTCGATTTTCAAAACTGTAAGTGGTGTGCAGGTCTCTAACCTCTGATATTTGAATAATAATAACAATACAAATATTTGTATTGTAATTCAGATGGAGTTTATAATGAAAAATTTACAAGTTACCCATATGTGTAAATATAAACAAAGTATTCTGTTCGAGCTTTTATATATTCAGGTTAAAATAATTTGAACAGGCAATATGAAGTCGAAAGTGGTCGAAGTTTTCGTAGAAAATTTTGATGAAATATTATATCAGTTTTTTATTTTGAAATGTACATATTGAAGTATATAGGTAACCATTTCTGTTACTAATTCTTTAATATTTTATCAAGTGCATAATTTCACTTATTATTGCAACAGACTTACCTGTAATATTACTGAGATATATCATTATAAAGACATACTTCTAACTGGTTAATAGGAATTATTTTATAGGTTGAATAGATAAAGGATCAAGTGTCAATACCAAAAAGTCAACGGATGCGATTGCGCTGTAAAACTGGTAAAATTACATTTCTGGAAAACAAATGAGTAATTCAAACATGGCGTTAAGTAATTTTTAATTTTGAATGTTTTCAGAATTGATAGATTACGTACAGTGATTGTCATTAGCTTTAGAAAAGTCATCATTTGATAGATTGTTTTTTTCAGTATTACAGGATCACCTCATAGAAAAAGAGTAATTATTAATACTTACAACTATGAGTGTTGACGCGTATGGACCCAGTTCTCAATCTCTCACGTTCTTGGAAACTGAAGACGCCGATTTAATAGGAGCCGATACCCAAGGTTCAGAATGTGAATTTACTGATTTTACAATACCTTCTCAAACTCAGGCATCGCAGCATGATCATGTCCCAAAGACTCCGAAAATTACAGCATTACAGGTTATTGCTAACCTAAATTTGTCACATTTCATATTTTATCAATTTTCTATAATCTTCAGGTGAACAACAATATTGGAACTAAAATTGCCAGCGCTGCAAATGCTTTAGGCGAGCTTCAGTTTGAAGAAGAGGATGAGGAGTTTTATAATAGTAAAGAACTGCCAGATTATGCATGTAAATACTGCGGAATCCATGAGCCAAATTGTGTTGTTATGTGTAATTGTTGTAAGAAATGGTTTTGTAATGGGCGTGGAAACACTTCAGGAAGCCACATTATAAACCACTTAGTAAGTACATAACATTTTCTATAAAACTAGAATAACTTCTTATCGTCAAATACTTTTATATAGTCATTATGGGATTAAATTTGGTAATTTTTATAGCTAATATAGTATTGAATTTTAATTTAAAGGCATTTAAACTGTAATTATGTATATAACTATATATTAGTTATTGTTATAATACCAATTTAGAATAAATGAATGCATAAGTGAAATCATGAAACCTTGGCAATCTTAATCTATTTTGGCAGATTCGATATATCTAGAATTATGTAGTAACTGTTTATAAAAGTAATTATTATTCGCGCTAACCATGCACATACGGAACATATTGTAAATGTATTTTTATATTGAGAATGGAAGTTACACCTTAAAAGTTTTTGACCTCGACTGGGATATGAACTCAGGTATTCAGGTTTACTCCCTGCTTCTTTGACCATTACTAAAATAAATAAAATTTTCATATTTGTCATTATTTTTTTATATGTTGGGATTTGAAAGGAACCATGATTGCACACTTCTGAAACAAGATTTTTTATGATTTGTTTCGAAATGTTTGTGTTTTATTCATGTTTTTTTCCTTTCACTTAAAACTGAGTTTATTAGTAAATATTGTAAAATTAGAATTTTTATAATGAAGCATAAATGATTTAATTTTATTAATTAGTTATAATAACTGTAGATTATAAATGTAGTAAATTACAATCGTTAGTGTTTCATCATGATAAACTTTTATTTATATATTTTATTTATAATAAAATTGAATGTCATATTTATTTGAACACTATATTTTTATATATTATTTATATACCGTTAGTAATTTTTTTTTTTTTAATCTAATTAATCTTAGTTTGTACAGATTGCTGTAATTTGTAGCTTAGATAGTAATCACTCGTACATGTATAATAATTACATTACATTGTGTCTTTGTGACATTATAAATGAAAAATAAGTTATAAGCACAGTTATGAACAGAATCCATTAATTATTTGATAATTTATTTATGGAGACTAATGGAATAATCTGAATTTCAGCTAATAAATTACTTATTTAGTTATTTAAATCCAGAGTTACATAGAAACATTTACAGGCAATCTCAAGTACAATTATTAAACAAAATAAAAGAACAGAAACAGCGCCGCAAATCCTGCAGAGGAAAATAATATTTCCTGTTCGCAGGTCTGGTTTACAAAAAAGAAAAAAAGATATAGAACAAATAACAGAATCTAACTAATGCCGGTTAGATTATTGTGTGCACCAGCACACAAAAAATCTTCCAGCCACACATCACTCATTCATACAATACCTCCCATATACTAATTTATCCTTTTTCATTCTCAATCCATTTGGCTTTCCATACCTTGGCAATAAACATATGTAATAGTTGATGGCAGTAAAACTGTCATCAATAACATTAAGTAAAATATTCTTTTCCATTCTCTATACATAATATTTAGTTTAATTCATAACAGTATGTTTTTGTATACCCACCCTTTTAATCTCTCATTGGATGATTTTTTAATTATATCTAAATCTTTTAAATTATTTGGGAGTTGATTAAAAATTTTTATTGCTTTTATGCAACAACTCTTGTTGCTTACAGGCCTATGTACCCTTGGCAGTGGTATAATTTTATGCCTAGTTTTACTAGCTGAGTTTATATAAATATTTCTAAGATCATTATAGAAGACTTTCCAGAGAAAATAGCTGATGTAAAGTCATGGGTTTATTTTCAACAAACTTATTTTTGAACGCTAATTTTAATAATGTATTCTGTATTTTTTGTAGTTGATCCAGATTATTTTTATAGGCTCCTCCCCATGCAATTATGCTGTAGCTTATAATGCTACGAAAGAGAGCATAATATATCATAATTAATATTTTTGTTACTAAATGACTCGATATTTTATAAAAGATGAAAATTAAGTATTTTGTTTTTTTTATTATATAATTAAAATATTATTATTATATATTAAACAATCTAACATAATACCCAGGTATTTACAACTATTCACTCCGTTTAGTCCATTATTATTTATGTTTAGACATCGGATTATATGCACTATCAAAATGCAGAAATATGCATGCAAATAAGCACTAAAAAAGGGTACAATATGATATAATATGCACAATCAAAAAAAAATTACATTTAGAATTTACGTTAGTATTATATATCATCACATTATAATAAAAAATAGAATATACATAAATATTTTTTTTAATATAATATTTAATAAACTATCAGTTATTATTACGTAAATAATGAACTTATTTATTATAATTCTTGTGACAGTAAAAAATAATATATTTTTCTAGGTTTTCTGCAGCAAACTTGTGATGTTCGTCACTTAATATTAATTTATAGGCTGAATATTAATATTAATTTATAGACCTTTCAACATCAACTGATGTTACCGGGCAGAATTTAAAATTCCAGCGCCATTTCTGCAGATACCTCTTCGGGCAGAGTTTGACCGGTGCCGTTGATAAACGCGTCAACTTTCTTTATGCGTTCCAAAAGGAAAGGTTTAGTTTCTAGTTTCTCAGTTGCATCGGTTATTTTGCTGAAATGTGTTGCAATAATAACAATAATTTTTTTATTGAAGGATCTTCAAATGCCAGCTGACTTGAATCGATTGCAATAGCGTCTGATCTGTCAAATTTTTCAACTACTTTTATAGCTTCGAAATTTTCAGCATAAAAGAATACTGCTTTCAACCAAGTGCCCCACCGTGTTGATATTGGTTCTGGGGTTAGTGCTACGTTTGGTAGTTGTTCTTTATATGCTTGTACTCTCGACGGTGCTTTTAAAAACACTTTTTTTGTAGAAGAAATCAATTTACTTACAATTTATCCTGAACTCGTTTCTAATCTCTTCCGCAACACGATATAATCCGTGGGCTAGGCATATCCTTTTTTGTCATACAACACGCCAAACATGTGTACTATTGAAATAAGCACTATCAATGAAAAAGTACCAACATATGCAATAACACTATAAAAATAGAATTATATGCATTTGCATATGCAAACATGCCAATGCATATAATCCGATGTCTATTTATGTTTAATACAAAATTTTTTGGCCCACTATCACAATAATTTCCGAAGTTAATGTATTCTTTTTTATTAACATTTAGAGTTAGTTTGTTTAATGCTAACCATTCCGACACTTTTTCGAGATATTTATTCATATTATATTCAAGTTCTCTCCAAGTATTTCGTAGCCATCAATGCTGTATCATCAGCATACGACATTATGGTATCATTTGGCATGCTGGTTAAAAGATCATCAACATATATTATGAAATGGAGAGGTCCCAAAATTGTTCCTTATTGGAACTCCTGTATTTATAATTTGAAAATTACTGTCACATTGGTCCAATCTCACTTTGCATTCTATTATTTAAATAATTTTTAATTAAAACTTGCGTCTTTCCTCTAATGCCACATGCATATATTTTTTCCAACATTATCATGATTAACTGTGTCAAACGCTTTGGCAAGATCCAAGAACGTTATCGTAATAGGAGAGCTTTTATCAAGGTTCTCTTTTTTGTAATGAAACTCAAAGCATATTCAGTTCCAACATTTTGGATGAAACCAAATTGTTTTGATAACTCAACAGATTATTTTTAAATATAAAATCATAAATTCTGTTAAAAATCATTTTTTAAAAATTTTCAATAATTTTTTGGAAATTATTATTTCAATGAGAGGTAATAATAAATACTTGTCTAAAAATCACTGGCTGAACAATTCTTTATTCCACTAGTCGTCAAGAAGAATTGTTCAGTCAGTGATTTTTAGACAAGTATTTATTATTACCTCTCATTTAAATATGAACTATCACAGAGTTAATTCATCGTCCATTGAATTTATTAATTAGGATTTCAATATTTTTAAGAATTTTAATCAAATTCAATATTTTTCGACCTGAATATAGTTGTTTGAATAGACATTTTAAAAATTTTTACAAAAAATTTAAACTTCTCTACCAATGTATTGTCCTTGTGAACAATTATGGAATAATAAGTTAATATATCATTCAAACAATTTTTCCTTTTAAGGTTCGAGCCAAACATAAGGAGGTTACTTTACACAGAGATGGTCCTTTGGGAGAAACTATACTGGAGTGCTACAGTTGTGGAGTGAGAAATGTTTTTGTTTTAGGATTCATACCTGCAAAAGCTGATTCAGTTGTTGTTTTGTTGTGTAGGCAGCCATGTGCTGCTCAAAATTCACTGAAGGTAGGACAAAATTTCAATACCATTCTCTCTTGTATTTTCATAATTACCAACTTCAACATGCACTTTTTATTATTTATTCATTTATTTTGTACATCATGGATTATATGCATTATTAAAAATATATGGTTGTAATTATAGGATATGAATTGGGATCAAGAACAATGGAAACCTCTTATTGCAGACAGATGTTTTTTAACATGGCTTGTTAAAATTCCTTCAGAACAGGAACAACTCAGGGCACGCCAGATTTCTGCCCAGCAAATTAATAAACTTGAAGAGTTGTGGAAAGATAATGTTGATGCAACTTTTCAGGATCTGGAAAAACCAGGGGTAGATGAAGAACCACAACAGGTAATTTTCTTTTATATTTAGGTATACTTATTAACATAAAATAATTTATGCTAATATAGGGGAGTACTTGGAATTCATATTCTATATGAATAAATATATGGATACACTTGTTATCAACAATTTTGCTTATATTCACTAATAAAAATAATTCACTAGTAGAAATGGAAAAAGTTGAAAATTATTTCATAACATATACTTATTTCAAATTTGTCAGCTTATTGGCTTATACAAACTGTGATTTGAAATTCTACTTTTTCTGAATTGCAGTAAAAGAATCATTGAAACAGAAATATAAAAAATAGATTTCGATTTGTGTTCACACAGGTTCTGGTTTTTATTGGGTTTTCTCTAATTATTATTATTTTAGATTGTCTCCATTGCATAATAAATGTGTCAGAGGGCACATAACATAATAGGACAACTAATTTTTATTTTTCAAGAAAGAAATTTCAATAAATGAAAAATGTTGTCTTTCTTACTTACCTATTAACATTTAATGTAGAACAATACAATTTTTTGTTACAGTACAGTAGAGATTATTTTATCTACACAATGCTTTCAATTTTATTTTCACTGAATATTAAATTCGACTTGTAGGTGTTATTGCGGTATGAAGATGGTTACCAATATCAAAACATCTTTGGACCTCTTGTAAAACTTGAAGCTGATTATGATAAACGTCTCAAAGAGTCTCAGACTCAGGAAAACATTGAAGTCAGATGGGATGTTGGTCTCAATAAGAAAACTATTGCTTACTTTACTCTAGCCAAAACTGATGGAGACATGAAATTGATGCATGGTGATGAATTACGGCTGAGATATGTAGGCGAAATGCATAAGCCATGGGCAGGTGTGGGGCATGTGATTAAGGTACCTGACAATTATGGAGAAGATATTGGAATTGAGCTCAAAAATAATAATGGAGTCCCATCTGATTGCAGTAGTAATTTTGTCGTTGACTTTATATGGAAGAGTACAAGTTTTGACAGGTAATATTTTATTTTCCCTGGTCTTTCACCAAAATTTTACCAAAGTAATTATTGATAACAATTTTCTGAAAGCCAAGATAATATTGGGCTTTATGTGAAAACATTTCCTGCATATAATGTTGGAAGAATACAGAAACAATGACTAATTTATTGTTAGAGTGAGGCTGTTTAATGTAATTTAATGTAATGCTTTTTATGCAGCCTAAATTTAGATCCAATAATTCTAAATATCATAAGAAAGCATTTGGTGAAGAACATGTGACTTTGGCTCCTATAAAAAAAAATTAATGATCTTTAATAATGTTAGTCTGTTAAAATTTCTTGTTTCAGAATGCAGCTTGCGCTTCGTAAATTTGCTGTGGATGACACATCGGTTTCTGCTTATATCTACCATCGATTATTGGGCCATGATGTAGAGGATGTTCTTTTCCGATGTCACCTACCCAAGCATTTTTCAGCCCCTAATTTGCCAGATCTAAATCGTTCTCAAGTTTATGCAGTGAAGCACGCTCTTCAACGACCACTTTCATTAATTCAAGGTCCTCCTGGTACTGGTAAAACTGTTACATCAGCTACTATAGTATATCAGTTAGTGAAACAAAATGGGGGTCCAGTGTTGGTTTGCGCTCCAAGTAATACTGCTGTGGATCAGTTAACTGAGAAGATTCATAAAACGAACTTAAAGGTAAAATAAAAAGGTTTTTAAATATCTTGCCACCTCGATGCTACTGAAAGTAATATCACTTTCACCCTATGACATAGAAAACACAGTAGAAATTTGTAGCTAGGTGTAGTGATGTGGGGGTTGTCCCTCTCTGATGAAGTCACTTTGGCAATTGCAGCTTGGACTAGTCGCTTCATTAAGCATAAAGTTTTCATACAAATATGTTTAATACATCGAACCTACAAACAGTTTTGCAAAGTTTTTAAATATGAAAGTTGGCCGTTTAAAATATAAATATACTCATAAAAGCATTAAATGTCAGTGGTATTCATCAAAAATAATACTGGTAGCAGGTGAATTCAAGATGAATTGTTTTTTCATGATAGGTAGTTCGGTTATGTGCTAAATCGAGGGAAGCAATCGACTCTCCAGTTAGCTTTCTTGCTCTCCACAATCAAATTAGAAAGATGGAAGGAAATACCGAGCAGCAGAAGTTGCAGCAATTGAAAGACGAAACTGGCGAACTTAGCTCTGTTGATGAGAAAAGATATAGAGTATTGAAAAAAATGGCTGAGAAAGAACTTCTTGAGGCAGCTGATGTGATTTGCTGTACTTGCGTTGGTGCGGGAGACCCTAGATTAACAAGATTGAAGTTTCATTCTATTCTCATTGATGAAAGTATGCAGGTAGGTTGAAATTCATATAAATAGAAACTTCTAATTTAGAATTAAAATTTGTTCATTTATAATCCAAATATCTTCAATTCAATTGTAATCCATGTTGCATTTAAAGGCTACTGAACCTGAGTGCATGGTGCCAGTTGTTTTGGGCGTGAAACAACTTATTTTAGTTGGAGATCACTGCCAACTGGGACCTGTTGTGATGTGTAAAAAAGCTGCTAGGGCAGGCCTTTCACAGAGTTTATTTGAACGTCTTGTTGTACTGGGAATCAGACCATTCCGCCTAGAAGTGCAATATCGTATGCATCCAGAATTATCAAGGTATTAGTCATAAAGCAATATATATTTGTACAATGAAACAATTATGGTTCTATTTTTCAGATTCCCATCAAACTTTTTTTATGAAGGTAGTCTTCAAAATGGTGTATGTGCAGATGAGAGAAAATTGAACAAAATCGATTTTCCATGGCCGATAACTGAAAGGCCAATGTTTTTCCATGTTACACAAGGTCAGGAAGAAATTGCTGGTTCGGGAACAAGTTACTTGAATAGAACCGAGGCTTCTAATGTCGAAAAAATAGCAACAAGGTAGGGGATTAGCAAATTAATCCTAAATATATTTCAGAAGTGGTTTCGTTGAATCTTTTAATTATATGTATGTGTTATTTTTATTTAATATGTTGCGAGCTTTTGGAATAATTTTTTCATTATGTTATTATTAATGCTTTCGTTTTTTTACATATATAAAAATTGATGTATTCGTTGCGGTACTACTCACGTTCACTAATGGATATTTTGCTTATTGAGATAGGGATTTGGTACGTTTGGAAAGCACATCGAAACTTGATTGTTTGATTGCATGCTTCTGATCCCAAAATAGGATGAAACAGCGCTGTATGGTATTTCCAACAAATTCGATAGACTTCGAAACGCGCATATCACGAAAGTGATAGGTTGTGTTTCACTCACAACATAAAAAACATACATTTTGGTGTAGGGAGCTACCTGAAAGTTTTAGTTTTATTCGAAGTATTTGGATATTGTGATTGAAAATCTCAATGTAGTCTAAGTCTCAAGGATTCTTGAACCTCGAATATATTATATGTATATATAATAATTTTTTTTCAGGTTTTTGAAGACGGGTGTAAAACCAGAACAGATAGGGGTGATTACTCCATATGAAGGTCAGAGAGCTTATTTAGTACAATATATGCAGTATCAAGGTTCTTTACATAGCAAACTGTATCAAGAAATAGAAATAGCGAGTGTGGATGCATTCCAAGGGCGAGAAAAAGATATCATCATTATGTCATGTGTCCGATCTAATGAACATCAAGGTAAAAATAATTGTGCAAATTAAGTAGATTTTGGTTAAGAAGAACCCTATTTAATACTTAATCATGAATGACATACATTCATGATTATAACTGAATATTTTTATTTATGATATTTTTATTTCAGGAATTGGTTTTCTCAACGATCCCAGGCGTTTAAACGTAGCTTTAACTAGAGCAAAGTATGGTATCATAATAGTCGGAAATCCAAAAGTCCTCTCTAAACAACCCCTGTGGAATCATCTTTTGTCTTTCTACAAGGAACAAAAGGTTCTTGTTGAGGGTCCACTAACGAACCTAAAGGAGTCGTTGATTCAGTTCGCAAAACCAAAGAAACTTCTCAATGCTGAGAATCCAGGGTCTCACTTCATGACCACCTCAATGTTTGATGCACGTGAAGCTATAGTTCCAGGATCAGTATACGATAGGACCAATACTGCCATCAATGGACAGTACAACTATCCGAGAGGAGCTGTCCCATTAGATATGTTTAGTAGAACGCATGATCCTATCAGTTATATTAGTCAAGATCGTAGTCAGGCAAACATGAATTTGCCTGTGCCTGTTGGAATGTTTATGAATATGGCACATATTCCTCCTCGATTCTACAATCAACATCAACAAGCCTTACAAGTGAGATGATTTTGCCAATAATAAACACTATTTTATATATATATATATATATATATATATATATATATATATATATATATATATATATATATATATATGTGTGTGTTTTTTCATGAATTTTGATTTTTTATGCATATAATAGGTAAATATTTGTATAGACTAATATTAAAAATTGATTTTAATTTAGGCAAGGCAACAGCAAAACCCAAGAAACAGAAAACCGCCTTTAAGGCAAAAGAGTGGTAAAGCTCTCAGTCAAGATCAAACAACTCAACCTTTCAGTCAAAACCTTCAACTAACACAAGGCATGTCCCAACCGGGATTGTCTCAACCAGGTTTTAGCTTATCCCAACCAGGACTGAGCCAGGCGGAACTGAGTCAAGATCCTTATATGGTAGAGTACCAAAGTCAAATGGATGGATTGTTGTCACAAGACTCAACCTATCAGGTAATATTGGTAATTAAAATATTTCCATCTCTAATAGTCTTATATTTGTGAAGTCAGCTCAAAATAAATTATCATTTATAGTTAATTAATAAATTCAATATATAAAATTTTTACATTGATATGGCAATTTGACTTGTTAATTTTCCTTGTAAATGTATGTACTCTCAATTATATTGCATTTTGGTCAAATTGAATCATAGTATCAAAAATTGAAATAGAAAAATTCATTAAAAAAAAGTAAATGACTCTTAATGGCAGAGGAAAGCATTAAATTTTACTTAACAGCAAAAAATTCTTTGTTTGAATGAGAATATGAACATTCACTAAGTAACAAAATATCTATCTGAAAGTTCTATGCGAGTTTATACTTACGGCAAATGAGCTACCAAACTAAATTATATGTATAGTAGTACTAACGTTTTAATATATCCCTTAAAATCGATTGTTTTTGGTTTACAGGGAGATAGATCAGCATTTTTTCAGCCCA
Source organism: Henosepilachna vigintioctopunctata (assembly GCA_030704895.1). Classification (NCBI taxonomy): domain Eukaryota; kingdom Metazoa; phylum Arthropoda; class Insecta; order Coleoptera; family Coccinellidae; genus Henosepilachna; species Henosepilachna vigintioctopunctata. Next base: position 1,736,366 of record JARQZJ010000093.1, read on the forward strand.
ATGCCCAATTCTCCCAACCCTACTGATCAAGTTACAAAGGAGATGTTTTACAACGATCGCGGGAGCGGTTCCTTGAAAATTAGCAAGTGAATGGTCTGATTGTCAAATTGTCAGTAACGCAACACTTATGCACACATGAAGTGGAACAAAAAGGGCAGCGGAGTGATTCTCGCTTCCATCGATCACGAAACCATTCGTGGGATTACCAGATGACTTCAATAAACAAATAACTACAAAAAAAGGAAATCCAGAAGAGATTTCGGTCGTCCTAAGATGATTTCGAACCTTTCCTGTAACTTACCGCTACTTTGCTTTAGTTTTTTCAGATTTTTTTTATGAAATTTCTTTTTTCTAATTTCAATTATTTGTGATTAGTTATTGATGATTTAAACATCATGTCATTTCAAAAGTATTATATTTTCAGAATATAAAATCAAATAATTGAATTTGATGTTATAGAATTCATATATTCCATGTTCATCTTCATATGCAGGTGTGAGGTTTTGAAATTTTATTTAGTTTTATTAATATTATTTTTTTTGTTAGTGAAAAGCTTAACTCTGGGAATCATCTCTTATTTCAATAAATTTTCATTTCTCTGCTACTAATAGAAAACAGATGTTATTTTACCTTGATCCTGAATCATGTTTACATAATTACTGTTATAGACAATAGTATTTCCAGACTTATTTAAAGAAGTTGCAGACTTATGATAAAAGATCTGAATTATTTCTTTTTTGCTCAATATCTAGACTAGAGAATGTATATAGGTCACATGTTGAACAACAGCTAGTAGGTATAGTAACTTTAAAAGTGACTTAGCCCTATATTATGATACAATTGACCTATAGGTAAACGCCGTTTCCGAACGGCCAATGGGCTTTTAATCAATGTACAGTACTTAACAATTACATCATCAAACTATTTAAGTCGTAGACAAACACATATAACCACGTCTCCACCGGGATCGAACCGAATCCTTCCGCACCATAGTCGGATGTTGTCCCGGCAAATTTAACCCTAATACACTTTCCTTGGAAATGTGCAAATATGTCACGCATGCGTGAAACAAAAGTGTCAATAACTTTGTGCCTCGTTTGTAGCAGGTTTGCTTGGTTACAATCTCAGGCTAGGTATAGACAGTAGTCTGTTTTATCGGTAGTTTACCGCGAATGGGTTCGTTTGAAGTCGTCACCAGTACTAACCATTTCAAAAGTTTCTATCTCATTCAGTAGATGCCAACGAATCTTACGCACAGCAGCTTACTGACTGCTTGAGCACGATGACATTTGTTTGAAGCGATGGTAGATAACTCGCCTCCATTGTTACTTCATTCATATGACTACTCTGAAATCGTCATATAGCGAAGTCACTACTTCATAGATCGTCAATTTCATCAAATTTTAACATTTTTTTGGACAAAAATGATAGAAATGTTGAAGCAAATGTGTTTCATCTCTGCTTGAATTCCAACATCACAAGTTGGCATTCAAGCAGGACCAATTGACGCTGTAAGTTTGTTGGTTATGTGAAAAAATAAATCCTATGATAATGGAAAAAATGGATAACCTATGATGAACATGATTGCAAGTCTAATCGCTGCTCGGAACCAGCGGTAATTTGGAAGACCTAGTATTAATGAAAGATCATCATCAGAAATGATGAATCCTAATCAGCGAAAATTAATCGCCACATACTTTTAATTTTCAAGGGTTTACTCTTCACATTAAACATATCACTTTACCATTACGGAATATAGATGTATACTGGTCAAAATGTAGACGAGTGTCGTTATTGCTTGTGTGCAGATACTGACTGCACTTTATATTTGTTTGGATTTTACACCAGTTTATTATCAAATGTTACCATTTTAACAAATTTTAATTATAGGGTGAACGCCTAGTTCAACCTAGACGCCCTACGTGAACAATGAACATTTATTAATTTAGCTGGACTGTTGAAAAGTAGCAGGGATATAGATGCGTTGAATATCGTTTGACTGAATGAATGAGAAATACAATAGATGGATTATAAGATCTTGGCCATATGAGCATTATTTTATTTAAAAAGGGGATACGTTCAGATATATCGTTAATATTGCATACACGCAGTAAATTTGTAGTAAAAATTATTGAAGACTACAAAAACTTTAAAAAGAAAAGACTTTGTTCTATTTGTAAAATTTCTTGAATTCAACCTTTTTTTATTTTTGTCGGGACCGCTTCAATACTTTTGCTATTTGAGAAGGAGAAAATACAAAAAATCAAAAACCATGAAAATGGGTCAAGCCGTTCTCGAGTTATAAGTGTTCGAACAAACTCGACTTTGTTTTATATATGAAGATGTCAATCGTAGGACTGAATATCAGAAGGAAAATTTAGATTCCGGTGAATAGATTGAGTAAACTCCTAAGACTTGTTTTAGCAGAAAGTAAATGTACCACTTCGAAATTATCATAAATACTACTCTTCTTCTGTTCTTGAGTTTGTATATTTTAATTAGCAAAAATAAAATTGATTGATAATAAATGTATGTTAGATTATATACTAAAGTTATAATCTATACTATATTATCTGATCTATGAATCACGTATCTGCGAAGTTTTCTTTTCAAAGCAACAAGTTGTTCCAGTACAAACATAGTCTAGAATAGGTTCCATAACCTCCTCAACTTTATGCGTTGATACAAGTAATAAAAATTTTTGCTTCAGAACTGAACTTGACGACGTCACCGATGGAATGTTTGACCCAGTGGTCTTATACATTTTTTTACTTTCAAAAACATGAGAATTTTTTCAATCAGCTCGATTAACCTAATAGTAGAAAGTTCTTTGAAAGAAATGTATGCATAAAATTCGTATATTTAAATTTTTCACAATAAAAATAATTTAGGCTTCAAAATCAATATAAGTATGAAGTATAGCTTGGTCTTGCTTTACTTTTGTTTTCAACGTTTTGCCTAAAATACTCTCATAATAGATAGGATCAATTCCCTTTGGATCCGCTATTTTGATTTTCAAATCATCAGCCTTTATTATTTGCCCTTCTGTCAAATTCTTAGCGGCCACTAATGTTTTTCCTAGTTTAAACCAACATATAAGCTCTGATTGCATACAAACTTTTTGTGGGATTCCTATAGCAATTTGTAGTTTTTTCACGTTCTGTACCATGAGAAAAAACTCTTCAGGGAGTAAAGAACATGAGTGATCGGTTCCTTTCTGAGATTTGTCCAAGGTAATGTGCCTTTCAATTATCTATAAAAAAAATTTCTAAATCTGTAACGTCAGATTGATAATACTGACATACAAACCTTTGCACCCATTACGGTGGCTGCAACTGATACGTCTATTCCCAATTCATGACCAGAATACCCAATGATATTATTTGGAAAAGTTTGTTGATAAAGTTTTATTATACTCAAGTTGATATCCTCTAGCGGTGTTGGATATGAAGAAACACAGTGTAGTAGAGCAAAATTTTTCGCGTTGTATCTCTTCACAATAGAATGAATCTTTTCGACAGAAGTCAATGCCTGCATACCTAAATATAATATCACGATTATATCAATAGTATTCATTTTATGTTTTATTAATATCATTTATTGACGCATTTTTGATAATGTAAACTGCATACGAAAATAGAATGTTAAATATTGTTATAAAGTTCAAGAATTAATGATTGATAAGGCTGCTATATGGAGAAAATTAATATCCATAATGAAACAAATTTAAATTTACTCATATTAAATAATACGCAGGACTCGCGTTTCTGAGGACAAGTTCCTCTTCAGATGCTTTGTATTGGTTATGATTAACCTGTTTTAGTGCTACGAGTTTTTACAATTTGCCTACCTGTTGATATTACTAATGGTACCTCCGATTTGGCTGCTTGCAATAACAATGGAATATTATTAGCATCCCCTGAACCGATTTTCACAAATGGTACATTTATATCTAAGAGAAACTGAAGTGATTTGATATCCATAGCTGAAGCTGTGAACATAATATTTTTATTTTTGGCATACTCTTGAAGTTGCTTGAATTCAACGTCACTGAATTCTAAATACTGCTTGTGTTCACCATAAGTTTTTCCCCAAGAATTTCGATTTTCATATGGTCTGCTTAATGCTTTTTTCGTAAATTTCTCTTTTAGGTTCGTCTTTTGAAATTTTACACAGTCAGCTCCAGCATTCTAAAATTTATACATTTATTTATTTATACCTACATGGTACCTACGAGTGCGCTTTATTGGCCACTTGTTAAATGTTAAATTGTCATAATTGAAATTGGCTCCATATCAAGTTATTTTTCATTCTAGATCCTATCAACGAAATTTAAAATATATTAATGTAGATAACTGTTGTAAATGGTTTTGAAAAAGTATCCGGGTAGCAAGCTGACGTAACATGACGTCTTATTACAATTTTCGGTCAATTATGGTCAGCGACTTCATTCGACCGTTGAATGACGTCTTTTTAACGTCAGGTAACTGACGTTCACATGATGACAGCAGATGACGTCAGCAAAGTACTCTTTTAGTCAATTTATGACCATAAATGTTTTAAGAAATGACACATGTTCTAATTCTAAATGCCATAAAACGTAATTTCATGGCGTTTTTTGAACAGTTTAAAATGAAGTCTTGAGGCTGTTACATTTCGACTTCACTTCTCACATATTGAAACCAATATATGACGTCATACTACCGTCAGCTTGCTAACTGGGTAACACAGAACATACCAAAGGTACATTAAGGGTATGTTCTGTGCTGGGTAACGTCTCGATATAAATTAAATTTATTTCAATCAAATGTATTTCTCGATTTCCTTATAATTTTTATAGATTTCAATTGATCATATGATCAAACCTATCGCAATTACTCACGAATTTTTCATTACCGAATAATGAAGTAAAAAGTTCTTTATCTCAACACTTCTTTACTTTATTTCCACAACTTGAATGTGTAATTTTGTATGTTTTACAATTGTGAATGTGTGTATTGTTTTAATTTTGAGCATCTATAACTCGGATGAATTATAGATTATAATTTATCATTAGTTACATATTAATAAATTACAAATTCAAACTACTTCAAAACTACAGATATCCATGAAATACTCACTTTTGCAGCATCAATTAATTGTTCAGCAATTTTTATATCCCCTTGATGATTTTGACCTACTTCTGCTATAAAAAATACAGGACTATCACTTAAAATAAGTCTATCTCCTAATAAGAGAGAACCCCCTGCAATCTCTGACGTACCACTCGTACTAGCATCCATAGCTTAAAATGAAGTAGTCACTTACAAATCGTACAATTATAGAAGATGCTCAGTGAGCATACTTCACATTGTTCGACACATGGTTAGTTAACAACTGTAATAAATGAAGTAAATCATTTTCGTTATATTCTATTAGTTTAAAGTAGTCTTTCCGCTTTTATTCAGATCGAATACGAGAATATGAATTGGTCACTACTCTACTGAAACTTTTACAACTTCTGAAACAAAATTATTCATGAATCACGTTGCTGTGTTTTTGAGAAAACAATTATAAGTTTAAAAATAAATTGTATAATTTATTTTCATTACATTATTTCACAATTTGTTTATTAACTTTGTTGTGAGATAAGTAGGAGGAGCTAAAGCAAATCTTAGCACTGCATTAAAAACATCAAAAATCGGACTATAATTTTGATTTTTGCCTAACATTTTGGAACATGAGAATAGCTATAAAAACAGATAATTCCTCGAAATGTAAATAATTAATAAGAAAAGTTGTACAGTAAATTTCAAATCAGATACGGAACAAATAAGTAATATACATATTGCTGTATTATGAAATTGATTTAAGTAAATTATTGGATAGGCCTTATAGGGTCACTATAAAGTTTATTATATTAAAAAGTATATATATTATGCATATAATTAACAGCCTCAGTAGCAGAACGGTATAGTGATCCTATAACCTTATCAACTAACTAGTGCTGGTGGGTTCGGTCCCCATCGAGTTCTTGAGCCGTTCGAAACTGTAGGTCTAACTTTCATCAGGCACAAGGAAAACATATCATTCAATAGAATGCTTTGAAATGAAATAGAAAAATACCAAGATTATTGGCTTAATGTCAGTGCACAGATTTTCAAATTATTATACAATTTTGTTTTCAGCACATATCATTAGCCACCTTATTGATTATATATATATATATATATATATATATATATATATATATATATATATATATATATATATATATATATATATGTATATATATATATATATATATATATATATATCTACATATACAAACTTCCTTGTCTTATTATACACGATTTTTGAGTAACACAAATTACAGAATGAAAAAAATTTATTCAAATATTATATTTTTCACTAATTGTGAAGTAAACATGACTTTGAAATGAGGAAATATGAATTATATATATATATATATATAAGGAAATGAAATTTGTTTGTGCTTATGGCACTGAATGAAATATTTAAGAAAATAAACACTAGAACATTCATTTGAAAAATTCAAATTAACCAAGAGAATGTTATAGTAGAGCTAAATATGTAAACGTGTACGATGTGATGTCTCTATCTATTTATCCCCTGAAGGATAATTCATTCATTTGAAAAATTCAAATTAACCAAGAGAATGTTATAGTAGAGCTAAATATGTAAACGTGTACGATGTGATGTCTCTATCTATTTATCCCCTGAAGGATAATGGAGACATCACATCGTATATGTTTACATATCTAGCTCTACTATAACATTCTCTTGATTAATTTGAATTTTTCAAATGAATCTTCTAGATTATATATATATATATATATATATATATATATATATATATATATATATATATATATATATATATATATATATATATATACCTTGGTTAACAAAGAAACTAGTTTTCAAGTATTTTCTTCTTATGAAATTTAACAAAACAGTAACACGTCTTTATTTTCATATTAATAAAATCAACAGGAAGCCAAGTTGATTTATTACTATGAGTAAATAATCTATAAATAGAAAAAATATAATACATAGAGTTTTAGAAACTGATTTAATATTGACTCATATACACAATAAAATATTATTTTTTTCTCTCATATTTCCATACGTAAAGGGTAAAGGGGAGCTTTATCCTTACCGCCTTTTTTCACTTTTTTAGGTGGTAAAAGAGATTTCTTACTTGCTATATGTCTCTGCATTTCTAATTTTTGCTGAATAATAGTTAATTCTCTTTCCCTTGCAATTCTTTTTCCTAATTCTTCATAAAGTATTCTCTTTTTGTTTGTAGTTTTAATCAAAGTTTCAACATCTACATCTGGCAGTTCTTTTTCTGCCAATTCCTTTATTACTGTATCGTTCTTAGTTTCAGGATTTCTATCAAAATAAATGTGAGTATTTTTTGTTTCCAAATCTACGCTTGTGAAGTGTAACTGAGCCTGCATTTTCTCGATCTTTTTTCTTTCTTGGTTACGTTTATTTACGATATATTTCAAATCTTGGGTTTTCATTAATTTTATCTGTTCAGGAGTATCCTCCTCTTCTTTCTCCTTGTCAAAATGCATCCCATCTTCCACTTTGGCATTTATCATATGATGATAAAATTCATCTGGATTTTTGTTTAGAGCTCGTTTTCTAAGTAACTTGAGCGTTTTCTTTTTTTCATTGTGATCGTTTGCTCTCTTTATATAATCCTTCTTCTTTTCTAAAATTCCCAAGTGTTTTCGTTCTTCTGGTTGATGTCTCTCTGCATGAACTTTTTGGTTTGACTTAGATGCTTTTTTCCAAACAGACATTTTAGAAGATATTTTTTTTAGTCGACTGACTTCCAAATATTCAATTCTTGAGAAAATCTACCAAAATCACTCGTCTTGTTGAAAAAAAAGGGTATGTCATCTATAAGAAAATAAACACAAATTAAAACTTTATATATTTTTTACTTTTACATTTTCAAACCGCGTCAACAGTAAGGTTAGAATCACAGAACATATTCCTTCTTCTTAACCATGTGCCCGGTTGCTTGATAATCTACACACTAAACTGATTCATCCACCAGGCCCGCATAACTGCGTATCTTGAAAATTTTCCAATACCGTACGGAATTGTTGAGTTGTTTGTGATATTGAGTTGAGTATTTTGTTTGTGACAAGATTTGATTTAATTTGGAGGGTTTTATATAGACTTAGCCAGGATAAAAAGCAGATATTAAGGTAGGTATACTATGTGCAGGGAGAGGAAATTAAGGTAAAACTGTTGAGCAGGGATTTTTCTATATTTTCATAATTTAATTTTGGTTGTTGAAAGAAAATCAGTAACTAACTTAATTGTTTGACGAGTAGGACTGAATAGTTCTTCATGAAAATTAAGAGGATAGTTATTATTATATTATTTGTTGACATTTTTACTGAGCGTGAGTAAAATTGAGAGTAATTATTTTCATTATTTGTACTCGAAAGAAAAATATGAGTAAGATCTCCTCTTTCTCCACATTCACATAGGTCGTCGTTTTTGACGTGAATTCTATATCAATCAGTGGACCTCAGTCTACAGAAAGTTGTAATATATTTTTTATATATATTGTAATAGACAGAAGTGTGACATTACTGATATTGACATTTGTTGTGTTTATTTTCAGTTTGTAAATAAAGGATATTTATTGATTGTAAAAAGTTAGTTATTGGAATTCATCCGTCGAAACCCATAATTCGTAACAATAAGCATTAAAGGTGGCCGTGGCTGTGGGTTGTGCTTCTATAGACCATAAGAAAATTGAATGTTCTATGTCATGGACAATTACTCTATAAAAGAATTCGTATATCTTTTATCTATGACTTCATTTCAATTTCTTAACCTATATCATATTACCTATACCTATATATCATATTTTGTTTTAAGTATTGATATTAAAATGGTATTATTTGAATTTGTTGTATTGTGATAGAATATAAGGTATTAACCAATATAAAGATGACGAATTTCAAGAGACTAAACACAAAGATTTTTCAAAAATTTGATAACATTAATACAGAAGATACCATATACTGGAAGAAATTTTGCGTAAATATTTAAATTGCGATCCAAATTTCATCTTTCATTCATATTTCTCTTTTTAGACTCCAGTTCTTGTTAAAGAATTTGGGCCAATAGATTACGTAGATTTTTCACCTATAGAACCGTATCATTTTGCTGTAACCTGTTCTGTTAGAGTGCAAATATACAATCCAATCACAAAATTAGTGGTCAAAAATTTGTCTAGATTCAGAGAGAATGCTTATGGTGCTACATTCAGGTCGGACGGAAAACTTTTATGTGCAGGAGGAGAGGAAAGTAATGTAAAATTATTCGATGTAACGCTAAAAGTCTGCTCCGGTGAGTAAATGTTAAAGTAAATTTTCAGTTTTAACAATTTTGTATGAAAGAGTCAGATATGTTGAGATATATTTTTCAGATTATTCAAAGGGCATTCAATGCCTGTTCACCGAACATTATTTGCGGAGAACAACCCACATATAATTTCGTACTCAGATGACAAAACAGTGAAAACCTGGGACATACCAACAGAAAAAAACATAACAACATTTTCAGAACATAATGACTACATAAGAGCTGGAGCAGTAAGCCCTGTTGTGTCAGATATCATACTGTCGGGAGGATATGACAATAAGGTTAATATGTACGATTTACGTTCCAATGAAGTAGTTTTATCTGTTGACCATGGATCTCCTGTTGAGGCATTATTATTTTTACCATCTGGAGGTATATTTATTTCTGCTGGTGGAAATGATATTAAAGTATGGGATACTCTAAGCAAAGGACGATTATTAGGAAATATTTCTGAACATCATAAAACAGTTACATGCCTCCAATTAGCATCAGAGAATAAAAGGTTACTCTCAGGTAGTCTGGATAGACATGTTAAAGTCTATGACTTGAGCAATTTTAGGGTTGTGCACACAATGGATTTTCCAAATAGTGTACTGAGTTTAAGTATTTCAAGAAATGATGATACATTAGTAGCTGGATTAGTTGATGGAGTTGTTTCAATTCACCGAAGACAAGAAGACAAAAATGATGCAAAAATTGAGAAAAAAATTTCTTTCAAATATAGAGCTAATAGTGAAGCTGTATCTTTAACTGTTGATCATTTTGTTCCTGAAAATAAGCTAGGAGCAGAGGCAAAACATGATAAATGTCTGAGAAAATTTCAACATTCCAAAGCTTTAGAACATGTTTTACTAAATTATGTAATGAATAAACATCCAGAAACCACTGTAAGTGTTATTCAAGAACTGGTAAAAAGAAAATCATTTGATAAGGCAATTAGAGGAAAAGATAATAAGTTTGTTTCTAAATTGATGCAATTTTTCATTCGTAATATTACAAATTATCGATTTACTAGTGTTCTTATCGATGCTATTCATATTTTTTTAAATGAGTATGAGGATACAATTTTTATCATGCCTCCTGAAACAGTTAAGCAATTTTTACGTTTAACTCAACTGCTTGAAGAAGAAATAGATTTGGGTAATGATTTAGCAGCATTGCAAGGTGCTATGTATATGCTTATGTCTAGTTCGACAACTGCTGAGAAAGTGGATGTCCATGAAGATAAAAAGAATACACTTTTATTGCCTAGTGAAGATGCACAGAAAAATTTAGTTGTCAATATTGCATAATATATGTTTATAGTTTTAATAAAATTTTATAACAATTATGTATATTTATTTATCATCAAATTTATACTTTGAATTTAAATTATGGGGTAGTAACATAATATTTAATAAAAAATTCAAATCAAATTTATGATATATTTATAAATTAATCTTAATTTATTTCGAGAAATATTGTACTCAGTTGAGTAAACAGATCCTTCTGCTATTTAAAGTGCCAATGATAACCAACAAGACAACTTTTTCAAACATGTGTAGCATAAATTCAGATAAAATATCTAGTAATCTAAAACAATTCCAAATAAAAATGTATTTATACTTGAATATTCAACACCTTAAACATTTCTACAAATACAGATATATATTATTTTATGAAGTTCTTGCTTTGTTCGGGAGATATTTGTAGTTATTTAATTAGAATTTTTCATTGCAAAATTTAATTTAAACAAAAAGAGGATTCATTGATCACTTTGATGTGATGAATTGAATGTGTTCAAAGAATGCAATAAAATTTACCAATAGACAATCAGTTAGATTTATTTCACTTATTCTCAATAAAATACACTTACACAAAGAAATAAAAACATCAAAATTCAAACAAATATTAGCATCATTCCATTAGTAGTACGGCCGTCTAGGATTATTCTGCAAAATAAAATGAAAGTTATTAATTTCATATACATTTTAATCAAAATTCACCTACTAGGTTTGTAATGTAACCAACAAATGTTGATTAGAAGAAATAGAAAATATAAATTACAAAAAAAAATTTGGTCATAACATTTTAATTTCGTGATATTGTATTTAGCATTCCAGAGTACTAACCAATGGATTTGGTCTAAATCTGTATGCAAGCATCATTCGTTTTCTGTAAGATTCATATTCATCATCATCATTGAAATCTCCATCATTCATTCCTAATCCTTGGTTCATATCTCTTGAAGGAGCCCTATAAAATATATATATATATATATATATATATATATATATATATATATATATATATATATATATATATATATATATATATATATATATATTAGGGTGGGTCGGTTTTGTATGGAAAAAAATAAAATTGTCTAATATGTTTTGTAATAGTAAAAAAAACGTGACCCACATGCTTTTATGAAAAAATAACGAAAAAAAAAATTTTTAGTTTAACCCCTTCTACCCGCGCATTGAGTTTGAAAAACTGATTTTTTGTTTTTTTTTTGAGAATTATTTGAAAATCCATTTCTCGTGGCTCATAGGAAAAACAACTACGTAAACTAATAAAATAAAGTGCTTTTGGACTATTTTTTTTATTGAGAAAGAAAAATAAACAAATAATAAGACAAAATAAAAATAAAATATCTTCAAATCACGTTAAAATCTTTTTTACTTTCGAACTTAGGCATAAGCGTTCGTGAAATAATTTTATTCTTAATTAAAGCTTCTCTTGCTGTTTTGTGGCATAGCTGCATAGATGCCTCTGTTACTGTTTTTACAGCCCGCTCCACAGCTTGAGTATGACATGGTAGCCGCAGAAAAAGGACTTCATCATCACCACCTGACTCAACTAGGGAATGAAGAGTCTTATCCGGAACATTGGTCAATATAGGTGGTTGCGAGTAAGATTGCTGCCAGTCTATCAAATCGATGTAAGACGAAGCGTTTAAATTTATCTTAGGCACTTCAAAGACTCGAAGCTGAAGAGATTCAGATGATTTCCTTGCCTTTAAAATGCGTCTAGCGGCAAGTTCTCTCACATGTTTTTGTTCGTCAGATAACATAGACAACAGCAAATTCTCTGGGTGTGCAAAAAAAGCATTTCGCTTTATTACAGGATCAACAACACTCTTTAATTCTTGCGGAAGATATCGACAATTATATACCAACTTCCAAAAGTGCCTTGCTCCATCTTTACATGTAGGATTTAATTTGATTTCGAACCAAATAGGAGCATATACTTTAACTGCAAAAGTAGCGAGTTGTTTCAGTTCGTTTGTGGGTATCTCGGTAGACACATATAAGCGCAAAATCCTGTTGGCCTTTGTTAGCCACCTGGCATGTGACATTCTTCCCGGAGAGCGATTAGACAAATCAGAAGAGCACTTACCACTTATGACGGCAGATGTGATATCATAAAGGTAACGTTGATCAGAACTGAGGTCTTTTACATTTGAAATGATTGGTAACATACCTTCTATCTTTTCAAACACGACAACAGAGCGCTTCTCGCAATCATCTAATAACCTTCCGATAGCACCCGAATAAGTATTAGGTCCTGTTGTGGTGCCATCAAGTTTTACAAATAAATGTCTTAAGGGCAGTTCATTTAAGTGCAAAAGGCATATGATCCATTGAAGTGGTCGGTGTAAACGCTTTTCTAAGAGCCGTATGACTCCGCCGTATTTGCCCGTATTGGTTACCGTCCCATCACAACCTATGGCAAGAGTATCCTCTAGAGACATATTCAGTTGACCTGTTACTGTTTGAAAGATAGCAGACTCCAGCCCTTTTGCAGTTCCATGGCTTGGGACGGCATATCCGACATAAACTGATCCCGGTTCTTTAATTATTGAAATATGTTCTTCCACGGATGTTGAGCGGTATTTTTTCCCCTTTCATAACAATTTTCAGGGTCTTGTCTTTTCGTCCATCAAAAAATAAGGCAGGAATAATATCTAGTTGGCCGTGAGATAAGGTTTCTTTCCGTAATTTTTGTCTCGCTCGTCGCAATTTCGACTTATCGATTACTTCGTTGTTGATTTTCACATCTTGCAAGACAGCAGAAGCGACAGCAGCAGCTGCTCTGTCGGATATCCCGTATCGGTCACAGATAGTTGACAAATTCTTGAGACATGCTATTTTACGTTTTTTTGATGCTAGTTTTGATGAACTTGAGGGCAAAGTTTGTTCTTCATCGCTACTTTCAGACGTTATTGAGGTATTTGAATTTTCATGAGAAGGGCCCGGTTCACAAACGCTAGAATCGTAATAGGATTTAAGCTTAATGTTTCTATCACTCAGTTTTCTTTTCCTTTTACTTGTCAATAAATCAACAGTTCCTATAATCATTTTTCTCTCTGTTCTCTGATCTATTAAAAAAGCTCGTTCTTCCTTAGGAATCTTTTGGTCTTTGGAACATTTGCATAACTCTAAATCTTTACACTTACATGAACTTAAATCAAACAGTCTTTCGGAATTTCTATGAAAATCTTGAATCTTTTCTTCTGACAAACGCTTCAAAGATTTCAATAAATTTTTACACTTCGCGTGGTAACTTTTAATCAATTGTATCACACGATTATGAGATACAGTAGGAATAGACGCTTTGCTCCACAAATATTCAACTTTAGATGACACTTTTTCAGATATCTCATTAATGGATGGCTCTTTTTTGAATTGTTCTCAAGTTTAAGCTGATGTCTTACTAAATTGTAATATTTCATAACTTGTTTGTAAGTGGGTAATTGATTTTCGTTAATTTCTTCCGGAGCTCCAAAAATGGGACAACTTGTGGATTTTCGGGTATTATTTGAAATCTCCATGATGCACAACGTCACAAAACTAACAAAATCTTATTAAAATAGCGAATAAAATAGATAAATGCGTGCGACCTTTCTCCCGGAACTAATTAGGCGTACTGAGACAATGACGCGTGATCGACAGGTTACGCCCTTTTTTCCCACTCCTCCCCCGCACTATAGGCACGATTATTCTAATATTTTGGTTTGATTATTACTTGTATTACGTGTATCTCTGTTTATAAGAATGCTTTATTATTTTACGCCTTGTAGTTTATACAATAAACTCTGATAAAATAAATCAAATTTTAACATTTTTTTCGGATTTTCAAACGTCATGCGCGGGTAATTAATGTTAATATTAATAAAAAATAAATATATACGTTTTTATGTCTCTACCCAGGTCATGTTTTTCCCGCTATTACAAATCAAAATTCGGAAAAAAAGTTTTCGACCCACCCTAATATATATATATATATATATATATATATATATATATATATATATATATATATATATATATATATATATATATATATATATATATATATATATATATATATATATATATATATATATATATATATATATATATATATATATATATATATATATATATATATATGAGGAAATGAAATTTTTTGTGCTTATGGCACTGAATGAAATATTTTAGAAAATGAACACTAGAACATTCATTCGAAAAATTCAAATTAATCAAGAGAATGTTATAGTAGAGCTAGATATGTGAACGTATACGATGTGATGTCTCCATTATCCTTCAAGGGATAAATGTTAGAGAAATATTGAAATCGATGATGGAAGTGCGAGACATATATGTTTCGTTCTGCAAGGAACTCGTCAGTCGCACCGCGTCCATCGAAGTGAGGCAACGATTTCAACCTCCAAGCATCTTCTTGTGACTCCAAGTGGAAGACCGTAGAGTTATGAATACTCCACAATTCCATCTATGGGAATCAGTAGAAAATACCTCTCAGATTATAGACACACCAAGCATCGAAATTTCACATATCTTCTATACCCGTAGGTATCTACTAAATTGCAATGCCTATTTGACAAATATCATCGAACGATGTTTTTAAATGTCAATAGGTTGCGTTAGTAGTACGCTCGCGTTTATTCCCGTATTTCAGGGGCCTATTCGGCGATATTTTTAAGGAAATGAAATTTTTTGTGCTTATGGCACCGAATGAAATATTTTAGAAAATGAACACTAGAACATTCATTTGAAAAATTCAAATTAACCAAGAGAATGTTATAGTAGAGCTAGATATGTGAACGTGTACGATGTGATGTCTCCATTATCCTTCAAGGGATAAATGTTAGAGAAATATTGAAATCGATGCCAAACCTGATGGAAGTGTGAGACATATATGTTTCGTTCTGCAAGGAACTCGTCAGTCGCACCACTTCCATCGAAGTGAGGCAACGATTTCAACCTACAAGCATCTTCTTGTGACTCCAAGTGAAAGACTGTAGAGTAATAAATACTCCACAATTCCATCTATAGGAATCAGTAGAAAACATCTCTCGGATTACAGACACCAAGCATCGAAATTTCACATATCTTCTATATATATATATATATATATATATATATATATATATATATATATATATATATATATATATATATATATCTTATATTATAAATTATAACATTTATCCCTTGAAGGATAATGGAGACATCACATCGTACACGTTCACATATCTAGCTCTACTATAACATTCTCTTAGTTAATTTGAATTTTTCAAATGAATGTTCTAGTGTTCACTTTCTTAAATATTTCATTCAGTGCCATAAGCACAAAAAAACTTCATTTCCTTTTTATATATATATATATATATATATATATATATATATATATATATATATATATATATATATATATATATATATATATATATATATATATATATATATATATATATATATATATATATATATATATATATATATATATATATATATATATATATATATATATAGATATATAGATATATAGATATATATATAAATATATATATATATATATATATATATATATATATATATATATATATATATATATATATATATATATATATATATATATATATATATATATATATATATATATATATATATATATATATATATGCATATAACATATATGACTCACTTATTTATTGGATCCACTATTCCTTTCCCTTCAGAACCTAATCCCATTCCTTCAGTCCAACCTAGCTTTTGTAACATTTTGAAGCCAATATTATCTTCTTTTATTTTGAACTCCTTATAATCAGAGAAATTCAGCTGTCTTCCTTCTTTGGCTGCATTGGATTTCTCCAAAAACCTCTTAAATTCTTCAGGAGGCAAGAAATCACCGATGTGGTGCTTTCCCTCTGCTTGCCTCGTGAGTTCAGCAGCCCATAATTGAGTAGCCATCATTTCCTTGAAATAATGATTAAAATCATACATTATAATTCACTTTGCCAGCAGTAATTTTTTTTTCTATAATATTCATACATAAAATAAATATACACAAATAAATTAATTTTAACAATACTTCATCTTTTTTGAAGTGTTCTTTGTTGAAAAGTCCAATAGAGTAATACCTTTAATTCCCAGAAATAGGTTATTTTATGAAATATGAATATAATATAGTAGTAATTTCTATTAAAATGAATTAAACTCTTGGCTTAATGTTTCACGATTTATTCAACAATATGAATAGTCAACATGTTTCGAGCGTTAGCTCATTTTCAAGACTAAACTGAAATTGAAAATGAGCTAACGCTCGCAACATGTTGACTATTCATATTGTTGAATAAATCGTGAAACATTAAGCCAAGAGTTTAATTTATTTTAATATTCAATTATGTTTCACCAAGAGTTAAGCGAGAATTCAATCTCAGTCAGTAGTAATTACATTAGAATTGTCATATTATACAATTTACATTGTCTAGAATGTTTTGTAATTAAAAATGATAGTAATACCTTTTCTCTGAGTTTATGTTCCCATGTTCCACCGTCAACTTCCTCATCGGAATCATAATCGTATTTATTTTTACCCGCCATTTGCAATCTCTCTACTTCTTCTCTCTTCCTAACCATATCTTGATACAATAAATTGATTTTGTAATGATCTTCAGCTTTCTTCCATTCTTCTTCTGATAGATTAATTGAGCCAAAGGTTTGCCTAGCATACTGTAGCAAAGCTGGATCTGTTCTAGTAACTTTAGACAACATCACTTGACCTATATATTCATGAATCTCATTAGATTATCGATTCACTTTGTAAAATTTTTGTTTACAATTATTTCACATGCTTTCGGGTTTTATGATTTTCATCACCTTAAATATCAATTAAATTGCCTACAAAAACAGCCAACAAAGAAAAATAGCAAGTTTTGTTATTTGATAAAATGGTAATTACAAATTGAATGGGATGAGAACATGAATCAACATTGCTATTCATTTGAAAAAATCTTGATATTGCAAAATAAGTACTAATACTTTCTAAATATGAACACACTAAACACCTGGTTGTTGATTCAAGGAAAGTGCCAATCCTGTAACTCCTGTAGGAGTTGGTTCAAGAACAAGGGGTGCAGGAAAATCATAATCCTTTTCTCCCCATCTACTTTTGCGCTTCCTCCTGTTTTGTCCACTTCCACTACAGCTGTCTTGAGTATCCTACAAAAGGGTTTCAAAGATATATTTGAAATTATGTGCAAATTTGATTTCAATTCATACCCACCTTATTCTGTTCAATATCATCTTCCCCAGCAGCTTCTGGCTCATACATGTCTTCAGGTTTATACTCATTTCTATTAGATGTCGTAAAAGCAATTTCATCTTTAAACTGCTGAACAAGCTGTAGATATTGTCTATAAACTGCAGACTCTTTATGAAAGAGGAACCTATGAACATCAAAATTTGAAAAATGAATAGTGGAAGGAAGTAGTAAGCGAATGACGTTTTCTAACGTCTCAAAAGATTCCACATTGCCTACGTCACTTTTCTAATCTGATCGTTAATGAAATTATTAACTTAAAAGTGTTCACTGGATAACAGACGAAGTAATTGTAACTTGCATGGCAAAACAACATTATTTGATAATTTAAAAAAAATCATGTTGAAAAATAAATAATAAATTTTAACTGAATTTATGTCATTAGAATTTGTCTACCTTAACATTGGACATATTTGATATTTTCGACATTTATTTAAACTTTCTATGTATTATTGCACTGAAACATAAATAATATACTTTTTGCGAAACTTATACTTCACATGGTCAATTATATATAATCTATAAAATATTTGAAAATATATCTTATAAAATATAGCTATTCGGTGTTAATATTTACATACACGAAATCTCATTAAACCACATGTTAAGGAACTTCTATGAAATAATTCAAATAGTTAAAATCACTTTGGTACATAGTACTAACACATGAAATATTTTTTCATGAGCTGAATGCTGAAAGTTATTTGAATTATATTTATTTCTGTAAACATATTAATAGTTCAATCATACAAACTACAATATTTTTCCCATACTTTTGAAGTTTTTTATATTATGAATAATTTCTAATATACTTTACATTATTTTTCTTTTCCAGTGAACGACTTTACATGATAACTGAAAACAATCTACATTTATAACATAGACATTGTACTCTGACTAAATATTGGACTTAGTGCCAGATGTAGATAAAAAGCGCCAGTGTCTCTGCATACCAAAGACTGGGATCTTGCTTTTTGCGCTGTTGTACGACGTCCTGAATGCCAGGTCCGCATTGGGCCACCATACGAGCCAGCGATGCCATAGCTTCATAATCTGCGGTACCTGGGGGAAATACTTCACAACACGTCACTAAGCGCCCTATATTTTATAGAGATGATCCCAATAAATTATTCTTCAAAAAATTATGCCATGCATATAATATTTATGAACTGAAGATTATTTCACATTAATTCAAAATGTATTTCATATATAATTTTTTTCATATATACGAGTATATAATTGAATATTAGTTATAATATCCTTAACTAATTAAATATGAAACAAAGCATTAGGGGGTCAACAGCTATAATAGTCTCTATGTGTTTGTTATATTTAGAAGATCTCCAATTTGAAAATGATTTTTAATGTGAGGGTTTCTCTTTGTACACTCTGGGAAACATAAATGATACAAAATCTTTTGGCTTAGTTGAATATATTGTTTGGAAAATACTTTTAAAACATACAATATAATTCCAAAATTATTGGGATAATATTTAAATTGAATATAGATTATTAATTTATTATACAAAATTTTTTAGCAAATGCATTTTATATTTAGGCATATAATTAAAATTTTAAAACACAAAAATTTTCTCATAAATTTACCTAAATCTAGATAATAGAAATAAGGTAGGAACTAGTGGTTACTAAATTTCGGTACAACAATCGAATTTGTGGCCTACATTGATAAGATTATTAAGATATTTTTGGGATCATCCCTAGAGATACGAAAGTTTAAACAGTTTCTGCCAGTTTTGCCAAGGATACTACGCTGAAATAACTTACAATATAATGTTTTTAAGATCAAGAAAAATCAAACAAAATAACTGAAAAACTTGGGGAACTGTGTTTATCTTCCAAATGAAAAAATGTCAAATATATTTTTGTTTCAAGCAAATTGAAAAATTAATAAAGGTATAGAAAATTTTGAAAGTGCCTAACTGTGGAAATAATATTATCAAAATTAACTTCTGGGACGAAATAAAATTCTATAAATGATTGAGAGATTCTGATAATGAAAATGATAACTTGTAAATATATCTTGAATAACATTCTCCTTAGTAAATTATAATTCAGGAATCATATGAAGTAATACTAGTCACCATCTTCAATAATTTTGTAACTTTTATTTGATGTATTTTTTTGTTTTCAATACTATATTCTTACATAATATTGAATTATTCATTTGAAAATAAGTCTTCAATTCTACTGTTCTGATATACTGCAGTAGGAAGTAGAGCAGAAATTTAATGAAACAATTTTAACCTAAACATATTCTAGACTGTCATATATTTTTTAAAACAGTTTTTGTACCATTAATATTGAAATAAAGATTTATTTCTCATGGGTCTACAGTTTTTGAAGAAAAATTTCAATACATCAACTCAGTTCCAAGTTTGCTATTAATTAAAATTCTATAAACCAAAATATCCTGACAATAAATAGAAAAAACAGAATCAAAGAAAACCCTATTTACCTTCATTGACATCAGGACCATTTCTTGAATTGACAGCATTCATCACAGGCATTGACGGTGGAGGGGGAGGTGGTATAGTCATCGGAGGCAACTGATTTATTTGATTTCCCAGAGGTGTCTGACCAACAAATCCAGGAGGGGGATTTTGCAACTGTACGTTGGAAGCATTTAATGTAAGGAGAGGTGGGGGGCAACTAATATTTACTGGTTGAACAGAGTTTAAAGTCATACCGGGTGGTGGTAGAATAGGTTGAGCCATAAGAGCAGGAATAGTGTTAGAAACATTCAATGCTGTTGAAGGTACTATGCCTGGAGGCAACGTTACAGAAATAACAGGTGTAAAAGTATTTTGAGGAAGTGTGCTAGTCATATTTTGTAAAGTTTGTTGAATCTGTGTATTTGGTTGTTGTACAGATTGAATGGTATGCACCAAAATACTTTGTGTTGAAGGTATACCCTGAACTCCCACATTTTGTGGCTGAATAGTTTGTGTTTGCTGCAGGTTAACCACCGATACGCAATTTGGAGGGGGAGGAGGAGGTATAATCATAGGAGGTTCGCCCAAATTAGGTGGTGGAACCAACTTATTTGGTGGCGGTACACTTTTCAAATATTCTGCATCTGACATATTTTTTTCACCGGGAGTAGGAATAGCCATTAAATCCATTGGCTTCGGATTTGGAATTTTATTCAATTGCAAAGAAGTAGGTGTGGGAATATTTTGGACCTGCAAGGGAGCTGGCTGGGGTATATTTAAGGTGTTAATGGGATCTGGTTGTGGAATATTCTGGACCTGAATTGGGTTAGGAGCAGGTATACTACCAAGTTCTACAGTGGGTACACAACTTACAGCAGAATTGTTATTCTGTGGTACTAGAGGAATTTGATTGGATATCACTGATAAGTTCTCTATAGTCACTGGTTGGAGGTTGATTGAATTTGAAGTAGACATTATTAAGTTATGAGTGGGAAGCTGAGAAGAGGGCATACTAATCAAAAGGGGTTGGGAGACAATAACTTGAACTTCATTTTGCTGTACTGGTGGTGCATGTTGTGGAGATAATGGAAATTGTGCCTCTGAATGAGTTCCATTATCATTTTTAAACTGAAATGGCCCATCAATACCCAGTGCAGCAATTGATACTTCTTGTGGTTGTGAATTGTAATCAAAATTTTGTTGATTGATAGAATTATTAAATGACGTATTGATTGTAATTTTTTGTTGTTCAAAAGAGGAATTTTTATCTGAGAATCTAGATACACGTTGCTTTGAACGATCCTTGTTAGAATCATGTTGTTTTTGTCCCCATTTAGATAATTTACTTCCTCTATCTTCTCTGAAATGAAAGTACTATTACTTATGACAATCTCAATGCATTTATACTAATAATAATATATATGTACACATAATATATAAGTACTTTAGACATATTCTTTTTATATTTCTTAGAAGAGTTCAAAATAAATTAAAAAGATACATTTTTAGGAATGTTGAAGTTTCACAGCCAAATTATTTGCAAAGCAAAGATACCTACCAAGTGTACTAAAAAAAAAAATAAGTACTGCCAAAAGTAACTCATACCAATGACTAAACTTAAAAGATAAAGCAAATATTTCATTTTTCAGTTTAAAGAAAGTAAATTACCCATAATCCTTAGATTTGAATGATTTTAGTTTTGAATCCATTCTTTTCTCTTTCATATGCTTGAAAGTACTTAAAAATGAGCCATCATTGTTGAAAATATTTAAGTTGTTTTTGTCTTCTTGAGAACTGTAACAATAAGAAATAATGAATAATAGATATAAACAGAATAACATATGAGATTTTTAGTGGAATAATATTCCATAAAGAAAACTGCTAAATAATATGACGACAAAAACCGATAGTCTAAATATTTTTATTTAAAATATTTAAAATACAATTTTACAACTTTTACATCAAACAAGGAATCATTAAAAAATCTTGAATTGAGTAATCAAATGAAATTCAAATAAAACTTTTTGTATTTCGCTCAAGGTTTTGATATATTCAATTTTATTATCCAATTCAATTGTTCAATTTTATTTTAATTATACCATTACTATACATTCGGTTTAGTAGACCAGGTTAATTCACCATTAAAATTTCTGATATTTTACAAATATTTATATTGATTTATTACAATGATTGAAAATTATATCATACTTGTAAAACTTTGTTATCTTGTAATTCTTGAAAAAGATTTGATTAATAGCAGACTAAAAACATTAAATAATGATTACCAAATGAATGAATTAAAAACCTGCTCAGAATAATCTCCAACTTACCCTGCTCTTTTGAAAAAAAAAAAACAAAAAAAAAATATATATATATATATATATATATATATATATATATATATATATATATATATATATATATATATATATATATATATATAACAAGGAATGAAAAATTTTCTGAAAAGTACAAGCCAAATCTTTATATTATATCGTAACTTGGTATATCCCATATCTTGGGATATACCAAGAATTCTTTTTTTGCCTTAGTTTGTACTTGTTACTGCAAAAAATTTTTCATTCATTATATATATATATATATATATATATATATATATATATATATATATATATATATATATATATATATATATATATACCTATAATGTTCTAAAACAGGGTACAATTCACCGGTTTAATTCAGAACGTTTAAAAAGGCAGAAAGTGCCTTTTTAAAAGTAAATGTTAGGTAAGTAAATTTTATCACAAGGATGGTAAACAAAAATTGAAGGAACAAACCTTGACTTTGACTTATCATCTTGACCTGAAATCTCCGATTCTTTTTTCGCTTCTAGTTTTGCTAGAATTTCTCTTTTCTTTTGTTCTATTATTTTTTCCTGATGTGACATTTGGGCAAATCGATCATTTCTGGACATCTTTTGTTGATGTGATGCTTCCTTTTTAGACATCTTTGTTCAATAGATCAAGATATTTCAAAGTACACAAAATAAATCAATTGAATACAACTGCAATATAAATAATAAATACTTTTATTGACTTTCCATCACAGTATTTCTTTATATTCAATCCATTTATTTTGACATTCACGTCAATATCTAATGTTTTGGAAGTGTATACTCTTACGTCGCTGTTTTAATGTGTATTTGGTCGTAAGTTTATTTTTTTCGGTTTTATAAATACTCAATACCCAGTAAACGCACCGTAGTCATAGAATTATATTCAATTCAAAATTTATTGTAGCTTCGACCAAAATTATTAATTATTAATCCAAAATTAGGTTTTAATTTCTAAAATGTTTGCTCTAAATAACCAGTTTCAGCAAACGAAAAACTATTTAATTCAATCATACTATATTTTTATACTGGATACAAATTTTAATAACAAAAAATGTATGGACAGAACTATCGATACATTCGAAGAAATATCGTTAAAATTATGTTTTCAAGAAATTTGTTATGTCGTATGAATAATTTTGAAATATTCGATTGAATAAAGGGTATGGTGGTAGTGGTTCAACCGCTAAAGATATAAAGGCTTCACAGAAGGTAGATATATAATATTATAATAACAGACGTCTAGGAAAAAGACGTTAAAAAATAGTTTTAACAAAAATTTTATATCATACAATTATCTATAGAAATTAATAATATACCTTCTTTTTTTTTCTGAGAAGAACCATGTCTGAGATATAGCGATTCAATTCAAAAGTTGTTTTTATAGTATGTACACTAACAATTTCCCTTGATCAATTAGAATTGACAATATGCTATAAATTTTAAACCATCATTTCCTCAAGTGAGAGTAAGTTTAATGCATCTGTCAATTCCTTTAAATCTTGATTGAGATGTGTACAGTAATTTGGATGGTTGAATGATTCTGATATATTTGTAAAGAGCAAGCAAATTTTTCAGTTGAGACTATCTAGTTAATTTCAGTTGTAAAATCCATTTAAATCATTAGGACACCGTTTATTTTTATTAATAAAAACTTGCATATCTGAATCTACTAAAATCTGATTCATTATTTGTATACTTGTTTATTTGAAAACGTTCAGTTAGGTTTGATGTAAAATCTAGAGTGTAATAAAATGCTGTTATTTTCAAGTTAATCTGTTCCGTTAATCTGCACAGCCTAACAAGCCATATGGCTTGTTAGGCTGTGCATTACTTGCTAAAGAAGATGGTAGTGCTAATAAGTTCTAATGAACTTATCGGTACACCCGGTAAGTTCTCATGTTAGTTTCATAAACTTTACTTAGATGTACTTCCACAAATTGAATTTGGTAGGGTTTTGACGATTTAAAAGTTTCATTTACTAGCAATGTGTCATTGGTAACACTGTAAGCTACTGAAACTGTCAAAGTGTACAAACATAATCGCAAAAGTTACGTTTTGAATCAATTGAAATCAAGAATTTTTAGCATTAGAGCTATGTGAGCTTTGATTATGTAATCAAAGTAGAGTGAATTTTATCCGTATACAAATTAGGGATTTTAAATCGCTATATATGAAAATGCCTTTTGTCTCATACCTAAAAATATAAAAATTCAGTTATAAATCTTAATGCTAAATATTGATTCAAAATAATAATTACATTCACTTTTTGAATTATTCATGTCGTTTCATTGAAATTTCATTACGTACTATTTATCCCCTGAAATGTTTTTAAAATATGATTATTTTTAGTCCATGGTAAAATAAAAAGTTGGCAATACTGCCGTGTTTGAAAAAGATTGGGAACCCCTTAATAAGTGTTGTACTTTTATGGGTACCTAGCCGTACGATACGTATATAAATAGTTATAGGTAGACAAATATAGCAGGAAATGAAAGGCAGATCATCTGGATAAGTTGGGAACCTCAAACCAAATTTCTCTTCAATTGAAGGTAGACGCCTCCGAATTTTGGCCAATGTTTCGGAGGGTAATTTGGGAAAGATGGAAAGAGGAGTGGATGGAGTTGGGCTCTATCAGGGGCTCTCTGTACACTTCCATGATAAAACTGAAATCACTGCATATTAAACCATGGTATCATAATATAGATCTTCCAAGAAAATATATTACAACTTTCTGTAGACTGAGGTCAACTCATTGCTGTTCTCCAGCTTATTTATACAAAATACATGTCAAAAACGACGATCTATGTGAATGTGGAGAAAAAGAGATCTTCCTCATATTTTCCTTTCGTGTAAAAATAATTTAATTAATTGCTCTCAATTTTAGTCACGCCTTGTAAAAATTTCAACAAATAATAACTATGCACTAAATTTTTATGAAGAACTATTCAGTCCTACTCGTCAAACAATTAAGTTAGTTACTTATTTTCTTTCAACAACCAAAATTGAATTATAATAATATAGATCCTTTCTCAACAGTTTTACTAACACCATTCTGTTCCTTAATTTTCTCACCCTGCATATACTATACCTACCTTTTATCCTCGCTAAGTTTATGAAACTCTCCAAATTAAATCGAATCTTGTGACAAACAAAATACTTGATTCAATATTACAAACAACCCAACAATTCCATCCGGTATTGAAAATTTTTCAAGAACAGCAGTTATGCGGACCTGATGGATGAGCCAGTTTACTGTTTGGATGGCACGCAACCGGGCACATAGTTTAAAGATCCAAGAAGAAGAAGTATATCTCTGATTCTAACCTTATGTAAAGATAACACTACTCTACCTAAAACATGCAATTGAATCTGAATAATATACACAAAATAATTTTAAAATTGTGATACCATGGGGGTTCGCGGCTTTACAACATATATGTCAAATCATTCTCATCTATTCCATGAAGCATATAAACTGAAAAACACCTATATCATAATAGATGGAAGTGGAGTATCTATTAATTTATATCAATGGTATACTAGATCTAATGACTGCTTTGGTGGAGATTATGATAATTACGCAAACACTGTTTATAAATTTTTCCATTTATTGAAGACATGTAATGTTATTCCATTGATATTGTTTGACGGAGGTTATGAAAATCGCAAATTGCGAACAGTTTTCAGTCGAATGAGAAATCGAATTGGCGCAATTAATCGATTGAACAGTGAAACTGAAGGCAGTATTTGCGTTTTTCCTTTGTTTATAAAAGAATTGTTTAAAGAAATTGCATTAGAACTTGGAATTAAATGTATCAGAAATGATTATGAAAGTGACAGTGAAATAGCTTGCTTAGCAGGAAATTTAGGTTGTCCAATTTTAGGATACGACTCTGATTTTTACTTTTTTGATAGTCTTTACATTCCTTTCAAGAAATTTGAAATGAAAATAATGAAAGTTTTTAACAAGGAGTCAGGTGAATATGAACCATATATACCATGTGAAGTATATAAAATTGATAAATTTCTAAAATATTTTGGTGGCTTAGATAAAACCAATTTGCCACTACTTCCAGTGCTGCTTGGAAATGATTATGTTAGTAGAAGCCTCTTTTCAGTGTTTTATCGTCATATGAAACTGAAAAAGTCTAGAATTGAAAATGACCAACAACGAAGAATAAAAACAGTTATCTCTTGGTTGAGACATGAAACTTTGGAATCTGGTATTTCTAAAATATTGGGCAGGTTTAAGACTAGACGGCGTAAATTCATTTCATATAAACTTAATAATGCTATGAGTGGTTATCTAAAGGTTAATAGTACCTTGCGAGAATATTTAGATGAATGGATTCAGTCTTCTGTTTGCCTTAAAAAAGAATATAATATTAATATTTTAGAAATTAAACCAACTTTTGAGGCAGAGCAAGTGAATAGTGAATCTGAAAATAACTTATCTGAAGTTTCATCTGATGAAAGTGAAGAAGATTGTGATTTTTTGGATCAACTTACTTTTGAAACGGAAAGCTGTTTAGACAGTCCTAAAGAAAATGATACAAATGAAGACTTATGTTTTTATAGAAAATATAGGACATGTCTTCTTCCACAATGCTTTGTTGATATTAAATTAAGAAATACATATTTCTGTGTTGCTCAAGTTGAGGACTACTCAGAAGATCATTCTCATTCCATTGCACTGAATATTCTTAGTTGTATTCACAAAATATTAACACAACCTTCTACAAAAACATTAATTTGTATTGCTAGGAAAGGAGAAAGAACAATAAGTAAAGAAGAACAGCCTATTTATCCAGAAAATGTGCCCAGGTTTGAAGAAATTCAAGGATTAAACCAGGTGCAATGCAGAAAATGGTGTTTTAAAATCCTTGGTATTGATGAAAATTTTGAAAATCTTTTGGACAATTTTCGTTCAGATTGGCATTTGTTTTTAATATCGCTACTTTATTGGAAAATAAATACAAAAAGGAAATTGGATAAATCATCTATTTATTCTCTAATTTTTTGTTCATTATTGTTGAATGTTGTAGATTCTGAAATTGGATATTGCAGATCCCTAAAGAAACTTGCCAAAATTAGTGTTCCCTCCAAAAAAAAGCATAAAGGGGAATCAGACTTGCCTTTGGAAAATTCAGTGTTTCCATCTGGAAATGTTACTTATGAGGATTGCTCAAATTTTTTGAAAAACGTATTGAATTATTTTTATATGGAACCAAGGATGGCAACAAATAGCAAGTTATATGATGTGTCTGTAACCAGTTTATTCTCAGAATTTCAAAGTTGCTATATGCACATCCAATTTTTAAATTCTGTTTTCAATTGTCCATTTAGGAATATTTCAGTCTGTAAATTTTTCAATGGCACATTTTTATATAATTTAACTGTAAACTTTAGAAAGAGAACTCATTTGGATTCATATATTCACACACTTTTGAAGGACTGCCCCACTGTTTTACAAAATATTGAAATTATGTTGAAATACTTGAATTCTTGGATAGGTGAAATACCTGAAAGTGAATCAAAAAAAACAAGAAGGAGAAGGAGGAAACAAAAGAAGGAAATTAATGAAGAGATTAAAAAAGAAATTGTTGTTGAAGAATACTTCTTAGATGAAGAAAACAAATATTCATTATTGCAGGTTGAACATATAGTTTAATAAAATATGAATTGTTAAAAAAATTGGAATGAACATTTTTGATAATAGAATTTCAGGTAGCAGGTCAGAATAAAAACCTCCCTGGTATATTTTATACCTACTGCTGTTAAATTTTATTTTCTGTTTTTATATTTTCTAAGAACTCTTAGATTATCCATAAGTATATGTAAATTCAATCAGTTGTTAAAGTGCATCTAAAGTGTACTTTGAAATGCAGGTCAAGCGTATTTGTTTAAATAAATGAGAAAAAAGCTTTAAACGTTTTACTATATTGAAGGGTATTGGCATTTACTTGATGTAAATCCATCATAATTAACTATAAGATACAATTCAAACACTTGAACTTTTGATTTAATTGATTTGGTGTAAATCAAAAGTTCAAGTGTTTGAATTTTACCTTATATTTAATTGTTTTACTAATTAATACTGTTTTGATTTTCAAATTAATTTGGAGGGTAACTCATAACTCAGCGGGAAAACTATTTTTTTCAGTTTCTTTTCGTATAAAATTATTATTTGAGTTTAGAATCATTTGTTATCTACTTAGATAATTAAATAAACTAGAAGTCTGCATCATGTGTTGGCAGACGACTTTAATATGTGTCGTAATTTTCTGTGGCACTTCTATAAGATTGTATTATTTTAAATGATATTTACAGTTGAAAATGATTTTTCTATTGATTTTGATATATTTGATATATATATATATATATATATATATATGCATGCCCCATATGAAACATTTAAAGGTTTTCAATTACATTTAATGAATACTACTATACATTTTTTCAGTTTTGAAGTATTTATTGACATTATCACCGTAGGATGCTAACACTAAAACAGATATGTCATTGCTTTTTATTAATACTGTGATTTATTACACTTATTGTGGTTTTAAATAACATTTAATTCATGCATTGATTGTCTTACTTTACTATTACTCCTTGTTAAAATTGAAAGGAAATATATCTTAGTTACTTAATTAGCAGATCTAAAGAGAGACTACTAACATCAACAAAGATGATTGGAAAAATTGTCTTCAATGAACATAAAATCTGAAATCTTAGTTAACACAATTAAATAATTGAAACTTAACAATATCTTATTTTCCTTAATTTGTCTTAGTACATTATTGACTATTAGTATGGCTGAAAAATATATATAAATGGAGGGAAAATTAGCAATTTCTTTTGGTCAATATTGAAAGACATTAAGTTATTATAAATACACATATATAAACAGCAATAAATAAGTTTTAAATATTGTTTACATTACAAAATTTGTTTTTGATTTCACATTGTTATAATTCGCATAATATATTGTAAGTTTTCATCTGCTATATGTGATTATTTTATCATGAAAATGTAAGTATTTATTGCAGCTTTAATTTGAAAGCTGTTTGAAATTGTAAAAAAATCTTTGAAAATATTACTGACCTATATTCAAACTGATGGAAATTACCACTTCATGGAAGAATAACAATGCAATTAATATGAGTTAAATAATAAATGTAAAATACTAATACTTCTAATATAGAAATAATCACTTTCAAGTAAATAACAAGTTTACAATATTTATTTAAACTTGCTGTTTAAATAAATCCTGTTATATGGAATGCTAATTTCATTAAGTTTAAAGGCAGTTGTTGAAAACTTTTAAAAGGGAAATAAGTCTTTTCACAAACTATTAAAAAATAAGCATTTGACTAAGTAAACTTAGCAAAGATCTTAGATATTAAAGAGTTAGCTGAACATGTAACATCCACAATTTTTATTTTTTTCACAATTTTATGATTACCAATTTCTTAATCTAAGACTAAAATCAATATTGCACAGACTGACTTAACACACAATATTTTTTGGTTATGACAATTACCCCTATCACTCGTATAATAATATATGCACCAAAAAACTTTTAGTTATATTACTTTTTCAAAATTGATTCTTGTTTCTGTTAGAGCATTTATATGCAAACATTATGTATAATCACACATATTTTACTCAGTCAACATCATATGATTCATTCAATATATTGTAAAATGTACATATAATATTAATAATCTGATAAATATAATATTAATAATCTGATAATAATAGATCGACAATGCATAATTTTTGCTCCCATTTGAAAATATTTCATACTTTTTTCCAACTAAAAATAAAATCACAGAAAATTAAAGTTATTTCTTTTGACTCTTTGCTTTTCTGTATGAACAAAAAAAAGCAACTGGCACTATTTATATGTATCTACTTAATTGAATTAAAATTTATAACAATCACATAAATGAATAGTTCAGATAATATATAAAGAGTATTTCAGATACCAAATTAATTTTGAGTACAAGCAATATTTGAAAATAGATAATTCGAATAAACTATAAATTCTAAAAAAAGCAAATCAATAGAATTGAATGAGTAATTAATTAAACCATATGAATTACTTGGACTAGAGAGGGAAAAAATACTTGGCAATTTATTAAGAAGCAATTTTGAATTGAAATAATAAATCCTATAAAACTTTCATAATAAGCTCTAATTTACATCATATACTTGACAGCAAGGTAGCAACATAAATATATGGAATATTAGTTTTTATTTATTACTACATTACGAACTGTGTTTGTGCAGTTACAAATTGTAGTAATTACTCTTGTAGCAAAAGTTCTTGCTGAAGTTCTAGCTCTACTAGACCAAGCTCCTATCTTTTTAGATCCATCTAAAAGAAGAAAAGTAATCTCATACCTATTACTTATGCATAAAAATAGGATCAAAGCAGTTAAAAACATGAGGAATACCAAAATGTGTTCTGTTCTGATTTGTGACCATAACTTTAGGTAACAATTTTGAAAATTAATTTCAGAATAAAAAGTTGCGATTTTAATACTCACTTGAAATACCCGAGGTCTCCTGAAAATTCAAAAAGATCAGTAAAAATATTAATAATACACTAAGTATATCTCACAGCTTTTTTTTGTTCCATTGCTTTTCTTTGGCCCGCTTCTTTTATTGCTTTGCTGCATAAATCATCCAAAAATTTATTTACTTCCTTCATTTTTTCTGGATCACTTTTAAACTCAGCCATTCTTTTTTCTTGAGGCAATACAAGATCCAAATGTAACTCAGCCATACTGAATTACATACACTCTCGTTTCTTTAATAAATTAATTAGTTCAATGAAGCATTAGGAATTTCCATTGCACCTTTTTGGTAAATTTACATCTACTCTGAATCTATATGGCAGTAACTTATTGATGGTAAACATTCGACATCCGCTGTTTTGACTCATTTAGAAAAAAAAACAGGCAATATTTTATAAACATAACTGTTTGCAGCATATGAAACGATAAATCTAAAGTTCCTATGATCAGTCAATCAGAATTAAATCAAATTAGTGTTATGCTCTTCTCCTTCAATTCCCAATCCACTCGCGTTTACATTTTATCGGCTGTAAACAGAATTATCACAGAACATATTATAAGGCACTCCATAGAACACAACCTCATGTTCTCGTAACGATGGCATGGTCATATTTGACCCTTTACTACCATTTAGGAACACATAAATTTCTCAGACCACATACCTCTTCATACGTAATATTCACATTTAATTGACAGAAAATTTTAAAACTAAAAGCCAGCTCACACCAGAACGTCCGAAAAGAATGGTTGACAATCCATTTTGTCCAAATGGAGACTCATTTGGTAGCGCACCATTATGTAGCAGTAGATGGCAGTTGAAAGACATTGTTATTTTGTATAAAGTTTGCAAAATATTGTTTGTCCAATTATCAATATTATCTATATATGCTTATTTTATTCAAGAAATGAAATAATATTCCATTGTTATTTTAAATAAACGATATACTTGACACAACTGACGAGTATCTAGAGAGAAACAGTCTGGTGCCTCCCTCAAGTTCCATTTATTTCAATACTCTATTTCAATTTTTCATTAAAGGAAGGAGGCATAACATTTTGCATGTTCACATAGCTAGCTCTGCTATCATATTCTTTCAATCAATTGGAATTGAATTGTTCGAAGGAATGTCCTATTTCCTAGTATATTCTCACATAATTCTTGTATATCATATATAAAAGATTGCGGCCATCTTTATAAGGAACACGGATCGTCGGGAGAGAGGTAGTGAAGACCAGTAACGAGAGGTGTTGGAGATTAGATAACAGTAGTGAAGACTGTCAAGTGAATGGTAGAATACTAGCCTAATTTTACTTAGGTAAGTAGAGTTAGGCTATATAGAACATAATCAAAGAAAGTAGTAATGTGTTGTAGTAAAAAGAAAGTCGACATTCTTATATTTGATACCGAAAGTCTGCCAAGATCTCACTGGTGTTGTTAATATTATTGTTGGAATGTTCGTTTGTACATGAAAATAACGTTCTGTAGGTGAAATCTTCTGGAATTGATTGTTCTAGAAACCGTTTCGAATATATAAGAAGTCACGGAGAGAAGATAGACAAGACAGTTACCTCTAGTGCATTGAAAAAGACAAAAAGTGATTTTGTAATATTGACATTTCTCAGTGTTTCAAGGTGTGAATAAAGAATAAGTTATTGAGTTTTGAAAATAGTTATTGGCGAAAATACATAATATTTCTATGCTCTAACCTTATTTTTAATTGGTTTATTGACGATTCACGTAAAATGATAGAAGTCACTACCATTTGAATGCATGATAATTTAAATGTTTTTGGTGGGTTACCATTATTATCGAGTATTCTCTTTTATTTGTTATTTTGTTTATCAAATACAATTTTATTAAATTAAATTAAACTCTTGGCTTAATGTTTCACGATTATATTTATCATGAATTAGCCAACATGTTACGAGCGTAAGCTCCTTTTCAAGACTAAACTGACCATCAGTTCAGTTTAGTCTTGAAAATGAGCTCACGCTCGAAACATGTTGACTAATTGATGTTGTTAAATATAATCGTGAAACATTAAGCCAAGAGTTTAATTTAATTCAATATTTAATTATTAGTTTCACCAAGAGTTGAGCGAGAATTCAATACCAGTCAAATATAATTTTATCAGAAATTTATTAAGTACAATTCCATTGACAGCTTTCAGACAAAAAATAAAGTTTGTTATCAAGCGATCCTGGGTCCTGATTGATTTAATCCCAACTAGTTGTGTCCTGATGTAGGAAATGATGTTATGACCAAAATGTTGTTATAAATTACCATAAAATTACCTACCTATAGACTCTTTTCACTCGCAGTACGATTACCTACCAGTTACCCCGATTTTCATCTCTCCACCTAATCATAGCTTTCATCTGTCCACGGATAATTCATAGCTTCATACATTTTGACATTATGAATAATAAACACTTGGGTGGTTTCACGAAAATTATAATCAATTAATTGCTTGACAATTGTTTCGGGGTGTTATTCCATTTTCAAAATCTAAACCGTTTTGCTTTTGGTAAACTGTTTATCTAGTCAGTTTAGATGTTGAGAAACATTTGTCAAGCAATTTAACATAATTATTGTAAATCCAAGCCAAGTATTTTTTATTGAACAATGCATCACCAAGAGATCTGCAAATATTCAATATATTTTGACATTATTTGAAAAGGTTTTGAGATTTAGATTCTCTTTTCAGCTGAATATATGTAACATTATTTGCTTAAGGCGAGTTTAGACGCACCAACCTCGAATCTGACCCGCCTTCAACTCGCCTGGCAATAAAATCATCCTCGCCTTACTGTATAGACGACATGCATCCCCTCGCGAGGTTAGAGCCCGATTGTCCTTTGATACGCGACCAAAAACCGACTGACGACGGCTCATCCCGAGTTGGCCTCACTGTGAGCGGCCTCGAAGGGAGGGAGGTGTTTACATTGTGCGAGGGACCGGAAGTCAAGCTGGTGCGCGCCTGGTAAACCCGCCTTAATTGTGTCTTTTTATCATGTGTTAACTGAGACGCCAAATCCAATAAATTCCATATTGTTTATATATATTTCAATTTACTCAACCATTGAAACTTTTGTTAATGCAAATATGATCTACAATTAAAAGACCTATTTGATATTATTTCGATAGAACTGCACATTAACTGTGAAATAATAAACATTTTGCTCAAGTATTTATTCGAGGATTTTTAACTAATCTAAACTAATTATATTGTAACAAATATTTTACGAATAATTATACTTTGGTCATACAGCTTTTAGGCGACTTCTTTCTGATGCATTGATATACAACCACTATTCAACTTAAGTAGAATCAAATTAACAGTTACCAATTGATGAAATGCTTTAAAAAATCTTCAAGGATATCTTGGCCTTTTGGAATCTTGGAAGTAAGGATGAAGGTGTTGGTAGGAGTGAGTGATTCCGCAGTTGTAGAAGTTGAGCATGTCAGTATACGCTATGTGATGGCTATCACTTTTGCCACATATATTATCTGAGTGACCCATAGCGTGATTTCTTAACGTGGCTTCTGAAGTGCTTCCATTCCATGCCATACTGAAGAGGGCCTCTGGATCGCATACGAATTTATATACGTATCTTTCCCCTGAAAACGAGATTCAGTCATTTAAAAATCTTACATTCGAGTTCTTTGTAGCACATGTTTCCTAAAAAAATCATAATATTAAAGAAATAATATTTTAAGAATAGAAAATAACATCCAGCTATTCCTCCAAGCATCTTCTTGTGACTCCAAGAGGAAGACCGTAGAATATATTCACAAGAAGATGCTTGGGGCTTGAAATCGTTGCCTCACTTCGATGGACGTGGTGCGACTGACGAGTTCCTTGCAGAACGAAACATATATGTCTCGCAATTCTATCAGGTTTGGCATCTGTTTCAATATTTCTCTTACATTTATCCCTTGAAGGTTAATGCAGACATCACATTGTACACATTCACATATCTAGCTCTGCTATAACATTCTCTTGGTTAATTTGAATTTTTCAAATGAATGCTCTAGTGTTCATTTTCTTGAATATTTCATTCAGTGCCATTAGCATATATATATATATATATATATATATATATATATATATATATATATATATATATATATATATATATATATATATATATAAAGTAAATACTGAGACTCTTAATCGAAATATTTCAAATAAAACTCTGAGGGAGCTATCTACACAAATGTCAACGAGAACGAACCCATCATCCATCACTTTCGAGAGTGAATGTAGAGAGCGTTTCGAAAAATGCATCGAACTTGTTGAATGTTAATAGCATACAATTGTTTCATCATCATTATGAATCATTAGTCCATATTTAATCTATCAAGAATCGATGACTTTCAAAACTATACCAGAATGAGGGGAATAGTTCTCAGTGAAAATTCACGTGAGCTCCCTCTATCGGAGAAAAGATGTATAAACTCTCCCTAGCGTTCTAGATTCCTACTCATCACAAATGTAGTGCGAGTGTAAGGCTTCGTAGACATTCCATTCGAACACTACAGAAAACTGTCCGCAATGTTTAAGAATGATCCCATGCCCAATCGCTCCAGATCACGCCGCGTCGGGCAAAAGTATAGCTAGTTTGAAGATGCACAAATCATTCATACTAGTAAATACTGAGAGTCTTAGTCGAAATATCGAAATATTTCAGAAAAAACTCTCAGGGAGCTGTCTACACAAATGTTGTCAACGAGAATGAACCTATCACTTTCGGGAGTGAATATTAAGAGCGTTTCGAAAAATTCATCGATCTTGTTGAATGATAATAGGATACAATTGTTTCATCATTATCATGAATCATCAGTCCATACTTAATCTATCAATTGAGAATCGATGACTTTCAAAACGCCCATAGGTCCTATACCAGATGAGCTGCACAGTGATGTTAAAAAATGCGAAAATCTTTTCAGTTCCGCAAATGAATGTAAAATAATAGGGCGAATATTAAGATAGAAATTTATTTTCATGTAGGTATTATTAGTCATTAAATTGAAATGGACTGCCTAAGTCCTGACGTCACATAAGGGGGCGGATCCAAAAATTTACTGGAAACAGAAAAGGTTTCAGCAGTAAGGTCCCACAAAAATATTATATTCAGAGTTTTCTAATTTTTGGCGATACAATAAGACTTCTGCTTTATATATTTTGTTTTGGAACCTATATTTCAAACGAAATGTTTTCAAGCCAACTCAAATTTGGCGAAAATGAATATGATCAGCTCAAACGGCAGACTGATAAAACAAAATAAACAAATTGAAGTTCTTTTTTTATCACAAAGAATGAGAATACAGCAGATTAACATATTAACTCACTTGTTTGGAGTCAATACGACGTCAGACTTACGGAGTCCATTGTGTAGTTTTCTTTGATTATCTAATTGTTTTATATTACTAGCTATATGCTCAACAAATATTATTATTATGTATAATCAATAATAATAAAGAATATAGAATATTTTATTGATAATTAAATTTTTTGAAGAAATGCAATCAAAATTATTTCAAAAATAGATGGAGCGTAAAAAAATGCTAAGTTATTCACGATAGTTCTTCATAAATATTTGAATATATTTTTACCATATATTATTTTTAACACTCAGTTGTTCTCTCCGTTTAATAATCTAGCTATTTTTATTAATCTTGGAATATATTATGTGGATTCTCATATATAACTTCCTAGGATAGACACATTAGATTATACATTAAAAGCAAATGGGTACTATAGTGGATCTTACCTGCAACTTTTTGCATTATTCCCTTCTCATAGTAGTATCTAAGCGATCTGCTCAGTTTATCATAATTCATTGCTGGTCTATTTTTTTGAGCCCCCCATCTCCTTGCGACCTAAATATAAGAATAAATTGATTTAATTTCAGTTTTTTTCGAGTAAAACAATTTCAACATTAAATCAATTGAGACATTTCAACTTCTTGTTCAATTTCAACTCCATAAATGAATCAATGTTTTTCATCTATTTGTCATTTTTATTTTCGACCATGTCAGTTTTTACGGGACTACGATCGATAACTTTTATTGGAAACTATTTATTAAGTATTGAAAATATGTTGCGACCTAGTAATCTTCAATTGTTGAATTATAACCAAGTAAAAATTACATATTTTAGAAATCAGTGGCTAGAGCTAGCTGAAGTGCTTGGAAGCTTATTAATTTCAAATTTAGAAATTGGCAGTACCATAGCTATAAAAGCTCTTATGTTACGAGTTTTGCACACGAAGGAGTGAAATATATACCTTTCCCTATTGATGAAAATACAGAGAAATCAATGAACAACTTGACGTTTACTTACTAGTTTCCAAACTCTTAAATACTGTAGGAATGTTGTCAACATTATATGTTACCGGCCAAACCCGATTTAAGGTCAAACTATTTTTGCCTAGGCTAAACTAGTTCATCCTATATGCCATCGGATAAACCGGTACAGACTAGGCCAAACTGGTCTGTTCTAAGGAGATAGGAGAAACTAGTTTAACCTAGGAGGAACTGGTTGAGCCTAATATGAAAAGTACACTTCAGGATAAACTAGTTCGGCCTAGTCTACACTAATTTAGTCAGTCAGAAAGGTTTAAGCGAGTACGTGTTTGGTGTTCATGAAAAACCGTGCCTTTCACTCAGGAGTAAAACAATCGCCTTACCATGCCTTAATTGGTATAGAGCCTAGAGTAGGACTTTCGACTTCATCGTTGCCGTAAGAAATAATAAATGATATTCAGGATGAGGACGACTTTAGAAAAGTTATCGAAAATGATTCGAATAGTAACCAAAGTGAAGATGGCGATGATGTTGAGAAAATTGACACACAGAAAATTCAAAATGCTGAATGTTCAAAACGGCGGCTGTAAATCTTGAAAAGCAAACAAAAAAATGAAAGCTTCTTCGGACAAATCCCATCCACCTGCCAATATTGGAGACAATGTTACTATACCAATTCCAGACGTAGACAAAGGCTGAGGTGATCTCAGAAACATCATTAGGGTTATTATTCAGACAAATAACGAGGTCTTTTATAAAGTTGGCACCAAACATGGTGTATTGATGAAATTATATTGCAGGTACAGATTTTTGCTCGCTGTATTGTTAAAGCCCATGTTAATAATACTTTTAATTCATTGTCGACATCTCCTCAATTGTCTCTGATTTTCAATTTAACATATTTTTATGGGTACAATATGATTATGAAGATGATTAATATGTGTATTTAGGATGAAAATTACTTATTATACGAGAGGATCGATAAAAAACTGAATCCTTCTAGAGCAATCTGTTTGAATATATCTTATATGTGTATATTCAAGATGTAAATGTCCTATTTAATAAAGGGATAAATAAAATACTTTCTTCTTCTGGTTCAATTAATTTGAATTCCATGCCACGTCCTGTCCATGCAATACAACCCGCACTGGCATCAGGAGTATCTAAAAGGGCAACCAAAAACTGCCATAATTGAAGGGATCCTCGACGACCCGTTGAAATATTGAAGCTGCTCAATTTTGAGTCGATTCTTTTTTCTTCTATTGTTTTTTCATTCCCTAATGGAAAAAAATCGAATTAATCATATATATATATATATATATATATATATATATATATATATATATATATATATATATATTTTTTTTAGTTTTTATTAGGCTTTTTTAATATGAAAAAGTTTATTTCTGTTGACGTTTCGTTGTTATATTACAACTTTGTCAAAACTAATGAAATAAATACCTCAAACAGGCAATAAATCAATTTCATATATATATATATATATATATATATATATATATATATATATATATATATATATATATATATAATTAATACTATAACTTTTTTCGATATTTTTTTTATGAATTATTCAAAAAAATATTTTAGCAGAGCTGGCTATGTGAAACAAGAACAATGTGTTGCCTCCATCATCCTTCAAGGGATAAATGTTAGAGAATATTGAAATCGGTGCCTACATTTATTGGAAACGTAAGACAGTTCTCTGTTTCGTGTTATGAGGTAATGTTTCGTGTTATGAGGTATGTTCACTGTTTTGAGGTAACTCTTTAGTCTAACAAACGAGAAGCGTCGACATCAATTTTTAAGCATCCTATAATAAGACAGAATTATATTTTTAAGTCATATGCATATATAATGCAGGTAGATTTTCAGGTAGATTTTCAATTATCCTCCCTCCTTACATCCATTGTATAGATATAAATTTGTTGTTCGTTCCTTACTCTATTTTAGTCTTGAAAATGAACTCACGCACGAAACATGTTGACAAATTCATGTTGTTCAATATAATCGTGAAACATTAAGCCAAGAGTTTAACTTAATTCAACTCTACATATGTTTCGGGTGGTTAACCCATTATCAAGAGTATACAATATTACTGACTTAATGGGTTAACCACACGAAACATATGTAGAGTTTGTAATATATTCACTGAAACTTCAAGTCAAGTGTGTTAATTTTCAATTTATTGTTGTTAACATAATGTTTGACCAAGAGATAAGCGAAACCTCTGTGTCATTTATTCATGAATTAGATGAAATTGTTCTTAAAATAAAGTTGTGGAATGAATTATCTGAATTGATAAGGACGTGTGAAACTCTTAATGTTAATAATCATAATAATACTAATTTTATTCGTACTTAGGCTACAATGAGCATGTACATGTCATATGGATATAGTAATAAACATTCAAATATATAGATACATTCCACTCACATAAAAAGAAGACTAGTATCAAAATTCACCTATGTTGAATAGAACTTCTGGAGCGTATAAAATGCTCTACAAAATAAAAATAATTTTAATTTTTTTTTTACTATTTCAAATTACTAAAGTTAGTAACATATGCTGGTAATTTATTGTATATGGTCACATATATATATATATATATATATATATATATATATATATATATATATATATATATATATATATATATATATACTTGGGACTCTTCTCATATGAAGCACATTTGTGCTTAGGAAAAAGTAACTTGTTTCCATTTCTAGATTCGTTAGATGTATTCATGTTTTTTCTATTGATTCTAAGAATTGAGTTGTATAGTAATCCATGCATTATTTATGCATAGGATTTAACAATATATTTGAAATATATATCAAAATAAAGAAATGCCTTTTGTTTGTTGGACGTAACGTAAGTGTTGGGTCCCTTGTAGCACGAAACAGTGAACTGTCTTACGTTTCCAATAAATGAAGGCCCAGATTTCAATATTCTCTAGCATTTATACTTTGAAGAATAATGGATATATCTAATTGTTCATGTTTCACATAGCCAACTCTGTTATAATATTCATCTTTGCATAATTCGTAAAAAATTATCGAAAGAAAGTTATACTTTCAATATTGAATATTTAGTGCAATGATATGAATGTATTACAAGGTTAGGCACATGAAATCAAATCATAAATTGTATGAATATAACAATCATAATGGAAATAATAATTAATACTCACTTGGATTAATTAAGGAATTATGATTTCTCTGAGATAATTTAGATTGATCAAGTTTGCTTTTGTCAAATAATCTAGATATGCCTGAAACAAGTGAAGGAATTATGGAGTTAGCATAGAGTAATGAAACTGAAAGGCTATATATTTATATATATATATATATATATATATATATATATATATATATATATATATATATAAATATAGATTTATACATTTACGATATATTTGATTGTATTAATTGAGTTTTTCAATGGTATGGCTCAATACCATTTCGTTCGATAATTTGATGATATAATTTATATATGCATAAACATATAGGTATGTATTATATATATATATATATATATATATATATATATATATATATATATATATATATATATATATATATATATATATATATACCATACCAATCTGCGGGATATGCAGACAATTTTCATTTTCATTTAAATTTTCTTCCGCACCAAATATTATTTACATATTTTTCAATGCCTCGGCTTAGAGCATCCTTGAAGAATAAATAGTCACCTCACGGGTAAAGCAGTTTTCAAATCTCCCAATCTGGAAAAAAGACGCGGTTGCCTGAAGTGTTGCGACTTCCTTCAGAGGTTGTTTGTATTTCTTAGTTTTTTTGTGTGTTTCCACCGCCAGGTTTGAACACCTAGAACTTGGCTACGCCGTTATGAGGAGAGCCAATAAGCTCGAAACACGTGTCAACGGCTGCTACCAATCTGCGGGATATGCCGACAATATTCATTTTCAATTAAGTTTTCTTCCGCAACAAATATAAATAATATTTATATTGAATAATATAATATGAAAAATATGTAAATAACATATTTTTCAACGTCTCGGCTTAGAGCATCCTTGAAGGATAAATAGTCACCTCACGGGCTTAGCAGTTTTCAAATTTCCCAATCCGGGGAGAACAAACGCGGTAGTCTGAAATGTTGCGATTTCCTTCAGAGGTTGTTTGTATTTCTTAGCTTTTCTTTTTGTGTTTCCACTGCCAGGTTCGTACAACTTGAACTTCACGAATAATAATACTGAATATATATATATATATATATATATATATATATATATATATATATATATATATATATATATATATATATATATATATATATATATATATATATATATATATATATATATATATATATATATATATAGAAAGCCGACCAAATTGAAAGTGAGTACTAATGATCTATAGCTCTTACATTTTGTGACTATTCAATTTGGCCGGGTTCGGGATATTATCACTTTTGTTGATTTTCGGAACGCGACATTAGATCCTCCAATGCACACTGTTCGATAGATATGATTGAATTTGAACTTTGTGCAGCAGTAATAATGTGCAAATTTACTCTTTGACGTTAGGAACACATCTACAATGCTTAGACAACAGTGAGTTCGTGTAATTTAATATGAACTTTATTGAATAGCAATAAAGTTTAAATTGACTCTACATTTTAGTTAGAAAACGTTTGTATGTGAGAAAGAAAAGGGCTGTTTCAGGGTTTTCCCGGCAATTATTCGAATTTTCTCGTCGTTAAAACCATCCTTGGACTTCAACGAACATTAAAAAAAGACTTGGCAAAATTGGTTCATGCGTTGTTGACTTATGCGCTTACCAACACATTTTGCGATTCATTTTTATATTACAGATATATGTAGATATAGCTAAAAATAGCTAAAATGTAATATGTATAATATCATAAAATTAGAAAGTTTATCAACATATATTTCTTCTGCCGAATTTTCCAAGCTGAGTTAAACTGATGTAAAGTTTGCAGGTCCACAAAATTGCGCGGTTCATAAAATCTCCATTCTTTGCATAAACAGCCGAAAATCTTACGACCAGCGTCGAGGTTCCTATGTCGATACAATTTCCTGTCTATCGATATCGAGGACGTGACGAAAATGAGTAATGTTGACAGTTTATAGAAAATCAAAAATTCATTCTTCTGTGATTAAAATCTGCACGGGACGCATTTCGCGGATAAACATATTACTGTTATAACGTCAGTGTCGCATGCAAAGGAGGTTGCTTTTTCTGGATCCACGGGAAGCCCAGATTTGATTATAAGAATACAACGGGGGTGTTCGTGGAATTTTAAATTCGGCGATGATGGTGAGATGTTTAAGATCGGAGTGCGAGTTCATTATACCTACAGCAGTTCTGTTATCGGCAGTCAATCATGCAAATATATATTGGCAGTAAACTTCAATATTATCAAAATTCGAATGATTAGAAAAGCCATTCATCGATT
This sequence comes from Henosepilachna vigintioctopunctata, assembly GCA_030704895.1. Lineage (NCBI taxonomy): Eukaryota > Metazoa > Arthropoda > Insecta > Coleoptera > Coccinellidae > Henosepilachna > Henosepilachna vigintioctopunctata. Next base: position 1,779,563 of record JARQZJ010000093.1, read on the forward strand.
GGGCCGATACTTGATGAAAATCTTAATACATAATTTGAATAAAACTAAGTATTTTTTTATTTTCATTATAATTCAGTTAAACATACCAGTATTATTTCAACAGAGTGGCTTCATCAGATGTAGATGACCAGTTTATCATCTACATCTGATGAAGCCACTATTTTGGCGGAACAATATTGTTTTGTTTAGCTGAAGCATAGTGAAAATCAGAAACTACTAGGTTTTATTTATATTATGAATAGAAAAGTATTTAAATATTAAAATAAATTAAACTCTTGGCTTAATGTTTCACGATTTATTAAACAATATGTATAGTCAACATGTTTCGAGCGTTACATCTACAAAATGGATGTGAGTAGGGAGGATAGTTGAAAATCTAGTTGTTCATTTACAATTTCTTCTTTTCTCTTCCAAGAACTGCTAATTTCAATTGCTTCCAGAAGGTCTAAACGTTTACCTTTATTAAAAAAACCCGAGTTTTTATTTTTCTACCTGTTTGGCCGATATAAAATGCTGGACATTCATTACAAAAAATCTTATAAATACCGCTTTTGTCTTCAACATTTGTCTTTTCTTTATTATTCACTAAAAGTGACTTAATATTCCTTTTGTTTGTACAAATGGTTTTAATTTCTCTCTTCTTTAATCTTTCGCAAATTTTTTCACTCAGATGAGGTATGAAATCAATAAAATGATATTTTTGTTCGTTTTTAATAATTTGAGATGGATAAATTGAATCTAAAAGAATTTTTCGTTGTTTTTTTCTTATGAGATTATCTATTATATTTTCGTCGTAACCGTTATTTTTCGCTAAAAGTTTCAAAGTTTTCACTTCTTTGTTGAAATTTTCTTCGGAAAGCGGGATAGTCGTGAGTCTATGTATAAAAGAATAAAAAGAGCTGAGTTTAATGTTAAGCGGTTGACTGCTATCTTTAGGAATTAGGGTATCTGTGCATGTAGGTTTTCTGTATATATCAAATGTTAGAGAATCATCTTTCCTAGTAATGGTCAAATCTGAAAAGTTTAATGTTCTTTGGTCATTTTCTATTTCTTTTGTGAATTTAATGGATGTATAAAATGGGTTGATATATTTTAAAAAGTTATCTAATTGTCTGTCGGACCCACTCCAGATACAGAAAACATCATCCACATACCGTCTCCAAAGAAAAACGTTTTTTGTTAGCGTGATGTTAGAGCTGAAAATTTTTTTCTCTAAACTATTCATAAAAATTTCACTTAGTTTAGTCTTGAAAATGAGCTAACGCTCGAAACATGTTGACTATACATATTGTTTAATAAATCGTGAAACATTAAGCCAAGAGTTTAATTTATTTTAATATTCAATTATGTTTCACCAAGAGTTAAGCGAGAATTCAATCTCATTAAGAAAAGTATTTGTTAATTCTATAAACGACCTTTGAAAGTTCGGTAATAAACATATAAGTATGCCCTGATGAAATCTATACAAATGAGAGATTCAATGTACAAAAGATGCAAGGGATGGTCCGAAAATGATGAACTTAATCAAGAGTATGAATGATATCGAAACTTTCTTTAGAAAGCCAAATTCGATTTTTTCAAAAAAATGGTTCAGACGGTAGATCAATTTGAAAAGTTGTTCAGACAATTAATGAAAATAGTTTAGAGGAAATAAATGAAATTCATCTTCGGAATAATGACATTCAGTGGAAATTGAACTCTAGACCGAAACCGACAAAAAATAACTAAGCCCATGAAAACCAATAACAACACCATTCAAAAAATCTTCCAGTCATTCAATTACCATTCCTCCTTGTAATTCATTAACAAAATCGAATCACTAAAACATCATGAATCTCCTGGAATAGATAGAATAAAATCTGAAACTCTATAAATGATTAGAGAGCAGATTGTATATCTTCTATGTTATTTCGTCAAAACAATAATGATTAATGACTAAAAAGCCATAAGGTTCTAGAAGCCATGAAAATAAGTGTTAAAACTTTTATACAGAAACAAAGGCAAGGAATTAATAACCAACTATTAAACAAAACCAGTAATAAGCAACATCGGAAAAATTTTCGAGAAAGAATCAAAGAAAAGATTAGTGAACTACTCAGAAAAGATAGTCTAATTTCTCTAAAATAATTTATTTTTCGAAAGGTCGTGTTAAGCCAAGATGCTATTTGCTCTCTCACTTCGAAAATATATCGGTTCCTACGAAATGAAATCGAAGCAATAGTGATATTTTCAGAATCAGCAGAAGCTTTCGACACTGTTCATAAAAAGATACTGATTGTTTTTTTTATGGGAAGTAATGTGTCTCGATAACTAAGGCAATTAACACATATGCAATAACACTAGTAAACTACATATTTATTCAAATTCGGTTACTCAAACTGATGTGCTTCAAGTAATGAAGAACTCTATGAATCTGGTCCGGATAGTTAAGAATTTCTGCCAGTGTGCTTGAAAGTTCGAATTGTCTTCTTTGGTTTATGAACTGCTGACATTCAGTGAGAAGATGCTTCACAGATAAGGCACTGTTACAATTATCACATAGGTGGTAGTAGTTCGGAAGTTATTAGGAACTTGTGTGTGATATTTGTATGTCCAATTCTTAGTCTTCGTATTATCAGTTTATCCTTCCTAGGCAACTAAGGGAGGTGGAACTGCTTAACGGAGTGGCGAACCCCATGTAATTTTGAGGGGATTCTATTCCAATGTTGCTGCCATGAAGAGTGGGTCCTGTGTTTAAAGAAACTTCTTAAATCATCATAGATTTTCTGTGGGGAGAATAAATGATGATGTCTCTTCTGCTGTACGGTCTGCTATTTCGTTCCCGACAATGCTAACATGCGACAGTATCCAGAGGAGAGTTACCCTTACTATTTTGGAATAAAGGTTTTGGCAACTTTCATGTATCGCTTGTACAAGGGGATGAGGACTATAAATGTTTTGGATGAATTTGATCACGGAGAGGGAAACTGTGCAAATTGTTACTTCTTGGTTATCTTCAGTTGTGGACTTGAAAGCTTGAAATATAGCACATAGTTCTCCTGTATGGACACTAGAAAAGGATAGTAGTAGGTTTGAACAAATGGCTGTTTGAGAGAGAGAGAGAGAGTAACTGAACATTCGACGCCGTTACTATTTCTGGACGCATTGGTGTAAGTTACTTTATCAGATTTGGAGCTATGCATAATATCTAGAAAGTTCTGTCTTGAAAGCTCGTTTGAGGTGTCATGTTTCGTATATTTATTCAAGCTTCAATCGATTTTAGCGATTCGATTCCAAATTGATTGTTTTGAAAGATATGGTTATCTGAGAAAATGCCGAAGAACTCATGTCTAGCCATCTGAAAGGACGTAAGCTGTGAGTTCACAACGGATCTACCTATAGCGAAAAGACCATCTTTGTGTGGTACCACAGGGCTCAGTACTTGGTCCAATTATTTTTATCACATATATAAATAATCGACACACCATGGACACAGTAGGAACAATTTCTTATTTTCTAGTAGATATTTCGAACAACCTATAACATAAATCATGCAAAAAATATCAAAATCATATTTTCAACACAATCTCAAAGCTCTCAAAATGCATTCAATGTTTTCAAATTGAAACAATTTTTTAAGGTGCATAATTAATAGAATATTATAAATTATTATGGAAAATGTTGAATTTGAGCAATTTCAATCATTATAATCTATTTTGTGTCAATCTTAACTTAATAAAAATCACAATTCTATTTGAATGCATCCTTCGTAAAAACTGTACTAAACCTGTATAAAACAATTCAAATCTTGTGTGTTTACAATACAGTTGACCTTCAAATTTGTTTGTTTACAATACTAACACAGAAACTATGAAAAGCTGTTTAATTTTTCATATTTTATATAGATTTAGAATTAAATTAGTGTATATTGTTCAACTTTGCTATTGAACTTACTACTAAGTAATAATGAGTGTCCTTCTCAATTTTATGTGGACTGGACAATATTAATACAGTAGATGTTTTCGTTTCGTCATTTTTATTCAATGATTGAAGTTTGGAAATGAAATGAGAAAAACTGTAATATGGTTACTTCGTCTGTTCCATGAGGAGGTTATGTTTACGTAATGGATCATATCGGCGAGGGTTGATGACGGGCCCTGATTTTATTAATATTGATCAACTTCAATTAAAATCTTCACGAGATGTGGGCTATGGTGCTCTGAGGGGTTGTGGCAGTTCCGCTAAAAGGTATCGCCAAACAAGCTGATTAATAACTAACCACCCTCTATTGAATTTACAAACATTTAATCTGCAGCTTGCATTTCATATTGATTGCAGACTTAGTGCACCCCCAATATTAAAATTAATGAATGAATATTCAGTGTTAAACGAATTTTAAAATTTTTCATATCTATGACAAGAAGAGAAATGTAAACGATGATTTTTACAAACTATAAAATTAAAAAATTAATACACTTGACTCAAGTTTCACTGAATATATTAAAAACTCCACATATGTTTCGGGTGGTTAACCCATTATCAAGAGTATACAATATTAAATTTAGTTTACTAGTATATTGTATACTCTTGATAATGGGTTAACCACCCGAAACATATGTAGAGTTTTTAATATATTCAGTGAAACTTAAGTCAAGTGTATTAATTTTACAGTTTTTAACATAATGTTTCACCAAGAGATAAGCGAAACCTCCGTGTCGATGTTTTTGACGTTAATCGAAATTGTTACATTTTGAATTGATTAACATTAAGTCTTAGAGCTTTTGGTTAAGCATCACTTAGTTAGGTTTTGTGATTCCAATGATATTCTTGTTAAAAATCAATCTGGATTTCGCCTTACGCATTCACGTGAGCGTAATATTTTAAATATATGTGACAAATGGATGAATGAAATTGACAAAGGTAAACTAGTTTCAATTGTTTTTCTGGACTTTCAAAGGGCGTTTGAAGCCATCGATAGACAATTTCTTTTAAATAAACTGGAAAAAAATGGTTTGAGGGACAGTGTTCATGAGTGGTTTACATCATACTTATCTGATAGGTATCCAAAACTCAAATTCGGTAATACTTTATCGTCAGCTATTAAAACTGTATACGGTGTTCCCGAAGGGACGTTCCTTGGGCCGTTGCTTTTTATTTTATATATCAATGATATTGAAAAATACATTAGGAATTGAATATTTATTTATTTGCGGACGATACTATGATTTACATTTCTGGCTAGGATGTTGATGCAATGTTCAGACAAGTTAATCATGATCTGAACAGACTATATATTTGGCTCTGTGACAATAATTTTGAAGTGAGTATTAATAAATCAAAATACATGTTAGTAACAACAAAATATAAATTGAGTAATACTGAAATTAAAAACGTAGAACTTAAATTGAAATAACCGTTTGGAAGGTGTTCATGAAATGAAATATTTGGGTATAATGATAGACGAATGTCTGAACTTCAAATCACATGGTCATAAAATGTCAAAACAAGTTGGTTATTTGTAGGTAGACTTAGTAACGAATTAAATTTGAATAACTTTTTAGGACTATTGTATTTCCTCATATTAAATGTTTCAAGCACATGAATCCAAGACGAATCAATCTAATATTTAGAAAGACTTATTTATTAGTGTTGGCGTTTACTTGATGTAAATCCATTATAATTTATATTATAATTGATGCTATGTAGTGAATAAAGTGTAAATCATAAGTTTAATAGTTTGAATTTAAGTTTATATTCAATTGAAAAGACTTGACTGAATTTTACAAAATTCTTAAACTCAATACACGTATGTTTCGGGCTACTAAACCTCTATCAAGAGTTCAGTACTAGTGTTAAGTAGTGCATTATAATGGTTACGAAAAAAAAAATATGCCTTGAGTATTGGAGAATTATTTAGAATGAAGCCAAATGGTTTAAATTATACGCTATAATGTTTTTAAAAAGGTGTGAGAACAAATTTTTGGTTTACCGTGTGTCTTGTTTTCATAATTTTTTGATATTAAACGTCGGTTGAAATTTAAATTTCATGAGAAAACTGACAATTTAATATAATAAAAAAGTAAGAAACCATAGTTATATAACGAATATTTTCCAATAATACACTCACCTTCATCTGATGGCTCTTGTTTGATTGGTAAATGTACAGAACTGGTATGAGTTGAAGAATACAAAGGCGATGTTGGTAGTACTGATTCTCCATTTTTACTTTGAACTGTATTCGGCCTAATAGAAAAAATATCAATGTAAAACTTTCCGATTGTTGAAATATATTTGAACTATAAAAACGCCTTTAAAACAAGCAGAATGAGAAATGAATAATTTTGTTTGTTAGGTAGTATAATAAAGTAAATGGTAACACATATTTGGAGATTTTCAGCTTAACGCAAGAAATTTACAATAAAAAACAATAAATCGAAAATAAATGTAAGCTGCTGCCTGCCTGCCTGCCGGAGTTATATGGAAAAATAGTGGAAAACAAAACTTTGTAAAAATTCATGTGAGCTCCCTCTATCGAAGAAAAGACGTATAAACTCTTTCTAGCGTTCTAGATTCCTACTCATGACTACATTAATGCGAGCAATTGAGGCTTCATGTGAACATTTCATTCGAACACCACAGAAATCTGTCTGCAATGTGTAAGAATAGTCCTGTGCCTAATCGCTCCAGGTCACGCCCCGGCGGGCAAAAGGAAAACTAGTTTATAGATTCATGAATCATTCAACTCGTAAAATACTTGAGAGTTTTATTTGAAATATTTCGATATTTCCATTAAGGGTCTCAGTATTCATTAGTATGATATATCCACGAAGCCTCATGTTTTCGCACTAATGTTGTCATGAGAAGGAATCTAGAACGCTAGGGAGAGTTTACACGTCTTTTCTTCGATAGAGGGAGTTCACGTGAATTTTCACAAAGTGTTGCTCCCCTCATTCAGTGGACATTTAGAAAGTGATCGATTCTTGATTGATTGATTAATACGGACTGAAACAATTGTATCCTATCATTCAATAATATCGATGATTTTTTCGAAGAGCACTTGAAAGTGAATATTAATTGCGTTCTTGTTGACAAAATTTTTGTAGACAGCTCCCTGAGAGTTTAATTGGAAATATTTCGATCAGGAACCTCAGTATTTACTATGTATATATATATATATATATATATATATATATATATATATATATATATATATGCATAAGGATATATATAAGGCAACATTGCTTTCTACATAGGTAATGTAGATTTTGTCGCTAAAGAACTTACTTACATTAACTGACCTGTTATAAATAGAATTAGAATAAGTACTTCCTGTATGCTGATGTAGGTGTGGATATGAACTTTCAAAACTGTCTATGTCATGAGGATTTGGATATGTCAAGTGCTTGCTGCTACAGTGAAAGACAGGCATATTTTCTGTTTTCGCTTCTGTAACAAAAATTATATTACTAGACATATTATGGAATCGTTTGAAGTTTTGTAAATGGGATGTTAATTATTGAATGTTACAAAATTTTTCCTTTAATAAGATGTATATACATAATGTGGTATACATGTATATATATATATATATATATATATATATATATATATATATATATATATATATATATAATTATAGAAATATAGAATGTATATACATAATTTCGATGAAGTTCTACAATTATATTGTATTGTTTGACTAACTCTGTATTTTGATAACCTTAAAGAACAAAATATGAAAAAATAAATATCAAAAAATGAAAGAACATCTAGTCAAAAAGTAAAATATTAACAATTGAAACTGTAAATTCTAAATTGAATAGTAATTTCGTTCTTCGAAAAGCATTTTGACACTTATATTCATACAAGGATAGTTTATATTTTTAAAACAAAGCAGAGCAATGTAATTAACGTATCAACATAATACATAGGACAATAATATTATTACAGCAACAACGCAAAATTTTGATTTTTGAGGTAAGCTGAAGAGGTAAGGATTGCTGAGAGGTAAGGGTTTGAGTAGATATATTCGAGAGAAGAGGAATATTACAAGAGAAAAATATAAAATATACGTATTGAATAATATACATATATATATTGTTATTAAATATACTAACGCTTCTTATTTCACTGACATAATCGAATTCTACGAAACTTCATATATCTAATCAATAGATAAGTCATGCATTCAAATTTTTGCGAATTATTGAAAAAAGGAAAAGGAATCATTAAAAAACACTCAAATACAACAATATACATGAAGATCGAAATATGTAGCTCTATTTTTTCGAGCCATCTGTCTAGTAATCTCATGTAATAAGATTTATATTAGCTATGACTATATTTTAGGCTATACTTACAGGAATACTCTGTGTTGGTGTTAACTTGATGTAAATCCATTATAATTGAATATAAACCTAAATTCAAACACTTGAGCTTATTACACTATATTCACTACATAGCATGAAGCGTTTCGTCGTTACAAACGACTTCTTCAGATTCTAACAGAATGATCTTATTGAGTGTTGAACAGAGTATTGATCAGAATGATCTTATTGAGTATTGAAGAGATATCTTATACTTATATTATTGTGTTAGCTTCTGAAGTCGTTTGTAACGACAAAACGCGTCAAACTATGTAGCCAATAAAGTGTAAATCATAAGTTCAAGTGTTTGAATTTAAGTTTATATTTACTGACAGGAATACCTTAAAAATATTTGTATTATGAGAATATACTTAAATGCAATAAAGTTTTTCAGTAAATTTCAAAGGGAAGCGATAAATTGTTCAGATGAATTCATGCATATCTACCTTATTTCGAATCTTGTTTCATCAGAAAACGTGTATTATCATTGGAAAACAAATTTCAATTTGAATGAACCACCAAATCTAACCACCTAACAACTGTATGATGTTGATTTGTCAATTTAAATTGTACAAACGGAAGCACCGTGATGGAAAGGCCAATTATTTTCATTTATTAAATTTGATTCGTACGAATTTGTCGAGGAAGCTAATGTTGCTTCTGCAAAAGGATAGACTCGACGAAAAATGAATTGTCTCTGTTCAACCGGAAATAATGTTGTATAAATATTTCTGGAAAAAAACGCATGAAACTTGAAAAGTTCTTCAATATGAAGGTCTTTAATTATTCTTAAATTTTCTAAATTCCTAAATATAAAATTTGTATTGGAACATAGACGTCGAATGGAAAATATCTTCTCAAAGGAATAATTAATAATATATTTCTCCGATACTTGGAGAAAATTAATAGCTAAAGTAAAAAAATATTTGAATTTTTTTTATGTGTTGAGAATAAATATGACGAGCGTTTCTAAGCACTACATCTTTGGACAACTCGTGGAAAGTTTTTGTTGAACATTAACAACAAGAGTTAGTAATGTCGAAGAAATAAATGGCTCTTCCAAACACGCATCATGTGTATATATTTTGATATTTGAGGAAAAGCTGAGTATTGTTCTCTATAAAAAACACAAAATGCACTGTCTGAGCTTTTGAAAAGTATCAATTCAATAGATAACATACTCAAATGTTTTGAATTCTTCTTTGATTTTTGAAAATTTCAATGAATAGAGATCAACAATTCACTCACAACGGATTTTAAACTTCAATATTATAATTATATTCCAATAATTTCAAGCTTTAGTAATTTTCATTAATATACTTTAATTGAGACGAATAAATTTGACGTGGCATTTCGTTGTGAAGTCTTTGTAGTATGATGTTCTAAGTATAAGATTTTTGTATACTGCTATTTTTCATCGATTCATTTTCATTCTACGCTGAATCAAATGATTTATTCTTGTAATTGACTAATGAAGCAGGAAGAAGAAGGGATTCAGTAGAAGCGATACAGATAACGAAAATTTTTCCAAGACAAATTTTACTGAGTAGCTGTATAACTTACTTGAATATTTTTTATATCGTTAGGGGAGTGATATAGAGAGATATGTTGTTACCTGTTAGTCTATACAATCCTGCTAAAAAAGTGCTATGCTAAATGACAAAAAAGTACCAAGCTCCCAAGGGCCTGCAAACTAACATGGACATAATATAACAATGAATGCATTTCGCCAACCGCAAAATCAGGGCATTATAAAAGTTATTTGTATATCAAAGATGTACAAGATATTCAGAAAATATCATCGCAAACGTAGAGTTTGAGCAAAGAATATTGCAACAATCTAGAATAAAATGGACAGATCAAAAGAAGAACGCTCAATCTGTGAGGATGAAGGGTTTTTGTGAGGTAAAAAAGCTGAAGCCCTAAAAATTATCATTCCAAGATTGATCGCTCTCCTAATTCATTTGAAAATGCAAAGACTGAGGTTCCGAAAATTCTTATAATATTAAATCTGCAATGTTTACAGTGTTTTTTAATATGGATATAAGTGGGATAGTTTCACAATGAAGAGTTTAATTGTAACAAACATATACACCTGAAATGTTGTTTTTTTATTGAAATTATAGAAATTAAAAGTTTTCCTCCATATACAATTTTATCAATTATAAATTTAAATGCATGAAGATACATTTTAGATTCCTATTCTGAGTATCGGAATATGAGGTTTTTGTTTTCAAATACGTTGAAAACCTCATGAAGAAATTCGAAAATTATCCTTGTTATCTAAAATAATGAGAACTATCAGTAATTGTATCACAAATTCTTTTGGATTATTGATTAAGAAAGATAAGATACGTTACTATTCGCAATGAAAGAACGAACTCAGTATAACGTTTTTTCGAAAAGTGTCTGTCATATACGCTCAAAATTACTTTATATTGATAATTTTCTTTCACAAAGGATAAAAGAAGAAATTCAATCAAAAAATTCATCCAGTTGTTTTCGGGGTTGTACGAATAGACTGGTATTTGCGATAGGTAGGCAGATAGGCAGTTGAGTAATCGAGATGCATGCTGAGTTCAGAGATCAAACTGTCATGTGTTCTTTCTAAAAGCTCATAAAACCCATTTAGTTTTAGAACAGGTCGCAACGGGGTTCACCGTCTTTCTGTCATCTCCGCGATTGCGGTGATGGGTTGAAAGTGGGGATGTCTCTTTACGTTTATAGGGTTCAATCTTTTCATTTTAGTAGATCTCAATTTTTGTTCTAGTCATTATTTTACTGAAAAACGCAGTTGCCAGCAGACATTCATATTAAAGTTTCAATGGAATATGTTTTCATATTCGTGAAATTTCTAAAAGATATTTCAGCTTCTGTAAAAGTATTAAGTGAAACGTGAAAGTTCTTTTGTTCGATAACAGAGATTGCAAATGTCACTGGAAAATTTGGTGATGTAAATTACAAATGAAACTTTACTTGTTTTAAAACTACTGCTGCATTTTTTCGTACATATTGTCGAAATGTAGAGATATTGTTCACCAGATGTATCATCACATGTGTGTAGGTGTATGACACACTAAGCTTATATATAGTATATATATATATATATATATATATATATATATATATATATATATATATATATATCTATATATAGTTGAAAATATATAAAATGAAAAAACGAAAAGTTGGTCTATATTTTTATCAATAGACGAGTGCTCTACGTTCTTTGTATAGAAAACTATGGAAGGTTAGGAAAGATAACAAAGAGAAATACACAATTAAGGTTCTCTGAACGAAACTGCTATTAATAATCATGATAACTATTGTAATTAAGATATAGACCAGTTTTCTCTCATTTATTTTTAATCATTCGTTTCAATTTTGTTTACTCTGGTTCACTTTGTTTTTCAATTTTCCCTACTTTTTCATATTACTTTCAAGTCAATTTTAATATACAATTCTTCATATAAAACTTCAAGTATTTTTGCACCTTTTGAAATATTCATAGCTAATATTGTACCCTCTAGCAGGTTTTATTCATATTCCTATATATTTACTGCGTTAATATGTAATATTGACTCAACCATTATTTCTAAACACAAATAAAATTAAGTCGTTTTTTGATTTTCACTATAATTTAGTTAAACATAACAATTTTGTTTCGCCAACACAGGGGCTTCATCAGGTGTAGATGTTGAAACTAAGATTAAAAAAAAGTAAGTTAAAAATTAAACTGGTGATAAACTGACCGATAAACTAAATCATTATATTTTAGTTATTATAGTTGACGTAATAATGCAATTATAAGTATATTTCTATCATGGTGAAATTAAGTGATTTAAGAATGAAATACATTTAAATGTTGTCTCGCTAGTGCTCATATTTTTTAAATTTTTATAATTTCAATAATTCCGAATGAATTCTCCAGTTACAAAGCGAAAGCTCTCAAAGAAAAATTTAAGCAATTTCTTCTGACGGAAAATAATTGAGTTTGTTTTTCAGGTAGTTTTTCTTTTTTTGTGTGGTTTTCAATTTTTTTTTATATTGAGCATGTTGTTCATATGTATTCTACACTGAACCACCATAACTGTCTTATTTATTTTAATTCATTTTATTCTTTTCTTTATTATGCAGAAAATTGCTGAGAAATAGTTTTTTTTGTTGTATTTCGGTTGTATTAATCAGCTCCTGCTGTATCCCACCTCTTAGTTATTCCAAACTCTAAAGTTTGTGAAGTTATACAATGTAATTTGAATAAAGTATGTTCAAAAATGTTAGCAAAACCATGTATGTAAAATTTTTTAATGGAGTACTTATAAAGTTCTATTATTATTATTAATTTTTCAATGAAATTTGTGAAATTTGAAGCAGCAGAAGCTGTTTCGATGTGAATAAATTTCATAGCAAATGCACCTACCGTTTGATGGATATGATGATGTATATTCTGATGCAGGTACGTATTGTTCTCCATCATCTGTTTCACAACTGTTCCCTAGAAAAAGTACAAAACATAATTAGAAAATGAAATTCAAAGAAGTCTATTGAAATTGAGTACTTTTTGGTCCTCATGTTTTTTTAGATAAAATCAATGAATAATTAATAAATAAATAATTAATAAATATCACTGTTTCGATTTGAGAAAATTCAGTTCTATTTTTATGAAACATAAAATTTGTAGGGAACAATGTGTTGATCTAGGGCTCTAGGGAATGAAAAAGTTGATTCATATACTTTGGATGACAATCGATATATTTTGGAAGAAATGAATATTATGTATAATTTATAACAACTATAATATTTTAAAATTGACAGTTTTGACAGAATATTCGTATGGTATGAAAAAATTTTGTTTATAATATCGTATAGAAAATACTAAATATCTAAAGTGTTTTGAATATTGAAAAATGTTAAATCTACTGAATATTCCCACTTGAGAAACTCTCATTGTATTTGTTCGATGTAAATACAAATTTTGAATACAAGATATTTTGAACATATATTTCACGATATTTCACTCTTTCCCCAATATTGTACTTTAGTTCCTGGAGAAATCACAGTGTAATATCAAAAAAATTTGCTTTGAAAGTGAATATTGAGAATTTCGAAGGGAAAAACCATATTACATAATGTTGAAACAGAAATGTGATGGAAAAAATCCATCTAAGAGCCACTCAGTATGTCAAATAATCTCCTACGAGGTAGTTATGAAATAAATAATTTGCAGGCATTGAAATTTTAGAGGAAGTGCAATAGACGGCAGTATGAAAATGACTGTATGTATATATTTTCATTAATTGACATTATTGAAGAGCCAGACACAGAATGATAACTAAGAGGTCATTGATCGGTTATGTACATCATCTAAGATGAAAAATGAGAATTTCTTCTTTCTCCTTGTTATGGGAAATGAAATTTTGAGTACAATTAAGGCCTTGAAGAATAAAAAATTTACAGGAACTGATTATATGACTGCAAGGATTTTGAAGCATGTTGCTGCGCTGGTATCTGAGCTTCTTGCTCATTTAATCAATATGTCGATAACTAGTGGTAGGTGTCCATCTGTTTTGAAGGTAGCAAATGTTATTCCAGTACATAAGAAGAATGATCCTAATATTATTTGCAATTATAGACCTGTCTTTAGACTTAGGGTCTTTTCAACAAGTATAAAATAATATCTAATAACCAGCCTGACGTTAAAGCTGGAAAATCCACTCAAATGGCGGCTGTTTCCCTGATGGGATACGTCCATTAGTGCCTGGATACTGGTCTCTATGTTGCGGGATTTTTTCGATCAATCGAAGGCATTTGACTGCCTTATGTTTGGGTTCATACTGGAAAGGCTATATAACTTGGGGTTTAGAGGAACTTTTCATGTCTGGCTGGGTTATTGGTGATCAATCTATAGTTGTTAGGGTGCAGAATATTCTGGAAATTAGCTGTCGACTAATGGAGGGCCTCAGGGCTCAGTCCTTGGAACGCTTCTCTTTTTATTGTTCATTAATGAACAAGTTGAAGCAGAAAGAATTAGAATTTTTGCTGATGGCACCTCGTTTGCTATTTCAGCACCCTCGTATGAGGAGCTATCGAGTAGATGTAAAGTTCTATTAATAGACAACATTGGGACAATATTGGTGCAGAAAAAATTCCTTATTATTGAATCTTGATAGGCCCGAGTGTATTTATTTCAGCACAAACAGTCTACATCGGAATGAGTTGAGCTTTGTTCATGATAATATCATTTTAACATCTAAGTCACACACAAGCTTCGTGGGTGTATATGTAGACAGTCGTCTCAGGTGGAGCGATCACGTAGATCAACTCTGCGAAAGGCTAAATAGTGCATACTATGCGATATATAGAACTAAAAAAAGTTTACCAGTAGACACCTTGCTTAGTGTTTACTATGGACTATTCTATGCCCACATGGACTATAATATCATATTATGCGGTAATTCTGTGGATTCAGGCAGAGTTTTCTTATCGCAAAAATGTGTAGTGAATTTGATGTTTAACTTGGGACCTAGGGAGTCTTGTAAGAAATCGTTTGTGGATAAAAATATGCTAACAGCTCCTAGTTTATATATATATTCCAATGCCTGCTGTATATTAGGAAAATCAGTGTCCACTTTCTAGCTTGAAGACAGTCATCGTTATTTCACTAGGTATGGTGATTTAATGACGTTGCCCAAAAATAGGTTCTCCAGATTCGAGTCCTCGACTCTTTATTAAGGTATGAAACTGTATAACAACCTTCCACCTGAGGTTAGATCTCTTCCGTATCCTCTCTTTAAAAATAAGATGAGAAAGCAGCTTTTGCGTAAAGGGTACTACAGCGTTGGTGAGTTGGTGAATTGGGGATAGGTTTGATGTTTGAAGTTGGTATTTTATGTAGTCGTTTGTGTGATTTTTAATGGCGTGTATTCTTATATTTTTATTTGTATTCTTATACTTTTATTGTGACTTGTCCTATACATTATTTATTGTCAGAAAGGATGAAATAAAGAATATTATAATATTATTATTATTATAAAAATCCTATATTTCAGCTATACAGCTGAAAAACTTATAATTTCGTATTTGTATATACTTCTGCCAAAAAGGAACATTGTCTCTTTAAATTTTGTAATTCTGAATAACGAAACTTGAAATAACGAAATGAATTTCTGAATCCCTGAATTCAGCCTTTTCTGTTCTGTTTCCATAAATAACATTTCAGGTTAGCTACACTACACAAAAGAATGAGGGAAAAATATTCTATACTTCGCGAAGGCGAGCTCCGCATTTGATCCACCTGTTACACCATCAAATATTCAACAATAGTAAACGATGGACTGACGGCATTCCTGCGGGACCCGTTTGCGTCGATTCGTTATGAGAGGGATTAGACTAATGTACCCTAATGTGTACCTGATAAAATATGCATGCTTGATTCAATTATTCAGAGAATCATCCGAATGCAACAGATTGACCAATGAAAATAAACGTTGATGTTAACTATATTTAAATTGTTGTGAAATGCTTAGACACAGTGACAGATTTTACGACAGGATGAACATTCTGCTCCTTGATGTTAATTTTTCAAAAGTTTTACTCATAAAACTTCACTACAAGATTGTTTCACCAGTAAGAAATCATGAAGAATTGAACCTGAAAACCTGAACGCAATTTACAACAGAATTTTGAAAAGAGATACAAATTTGCTCTCAAAGAAAAGAATCGGAAACTTATATGATATTGTGCCGCAAGGCTCTGTACTCGGACCTCTTCTTTTCATATTGTTTATAAATGACCTGCCTGCGTTGTCCCGATTTTTGCTGACACTATTTGCCGATGATTCATCGGTGGTTGTTTCTGGCAGGACTCCGGAAGAACTCCTGGAGGAATGTGAATGTGGGAGTTGTAAATTGTTATCGAATGAACAATCTGATGGTGAACGTTGACAAAACACTGTAAGTGTTCATTTTTGTCTAAAGGGCAATGGAATTAGTACCTTGGATGTTAAATATGGGGACAACACTATATCATCATCCCAATCAACAAAGTTTCTTGGAATATATCTAGACAGAAATTTGAGATGAACAACACACATTGATGTTTTATGTGAAAAATTGAGTAACTCATTTTTTGCAGTCTCTAGAATTAAGAACATCGTACCTAGAAACTGTGTTATGAATGTGTATTACAGTCTTGTATATAATCATGTAAATTATAATATTATGCTGTGGGGCTGCTCTACAGAAATAAATAGGGTGTTTATTACATAGAAGCGAATACTTCGATTAATATTCAATATTCATCAACGAATATCTTGTTAACCTATCTTCATTACTAATTACATAATCACCTTACCGTGTTTATATATTTATAGATGTTTGTTATATGTTAAAGAAAGTGAAGATAGGTTTATTAAATTGAATAGTAATCATGAGTATTCAACGAGGAACAGTGATGTGCTCCTATGCATAGAACATCTAAATTTGAACACTCACGAGTGAGTGATAATAGTCATAACAGTATCGTAGTATTAAAATCTTCAACCATTTACCATCGAATTTGAAAGTACTGAAAGCTCATTTGTTTAAGAGGAGAGTTAAATCTCTGCTTTTAACAAAGGCATGCTATAGTGTGGCAGAATACTTCGATGATTCGAATGTAGGCAATAATGTATGATTCAATTTTTTGTATCATATGTTTGTATATTTTTTTTCACGAATGTCCTTCACCATTTTAAATTGTCTCAAATGTTTAATATTTCTGAGGTAATTTTTCTCTTTTCTTTTCAAATAAAGTTGTATATTATTGTGAATATAAATTTAACCAATATTTCTGTTTGAACCAATATTTTTGTTCGAGGGCTGAATGGAAGATCAGACTCAAAACTGAATTCAGTCTTTTGTGAGCATTGTTCTTTGTTGTAATTATTATATCAATGGAATGAATATAATTTTTCAATGTAAGGAATGTTTCTCAATAAATTTTATTTTATTATTATTATTATATTAAGGCCATCATTATAAATTGAATGGGAAAAAGTTCTGGTCCTTTCGTAATTGTTTATTATTAGATCATCAATAATGGCGACGTTTCGAAGCACTCTTGCATTTTTATCAGGTCTATCATTAAAGAATTATTTCACATGTCGATTAATGAAATCCAGCAAAATATTTTCTTGTGAACAATCAGGCATCAGCAGGAACATCCTTCATGTAAATGAAGTAATTATAAAGGTCCGTGGACAGACCCCTGAGGCACATCCAGAGAAAGATCTTGTGAGTTAGATCATTTATTGTCATAATATAAAGTCTGTAATCTAGGGTAGCAGAAAAGCAATCTTTAAGCTACACGCCCTATTACAAAAAATAGAGAATCTGAAAGAAATAGAAGCATGAAACTTGAAGTGAAGATAGAACGAAATGTTACGCACACGATTAAAATTCAAATATATTTGATACTACTTGATATTTTTCATTTAATTTTTTCTAGAGATTATGAATGGAAAACATATCTTTCAACTGTCTTCAATAAATGAGACTTTCATTTATAATTTAAATAAAAATATGTAGTTTTCTGATTTTACTGTAATTAATTCAAAACATGACAATATCGCTTCGCCAACACAGTGGCTTCATCAGATGTTGATGATAAACTACTTATAAATAATAAAAAGATAACTACTTATTATATAATAAAAAAATTATATAATAAGGCCATTTCTCAACTATATTCTAAAGAAACAGATAGTCATAAAAATCTCAGAACATTAACGTATTTAGTCAACCCTGAATAAAAAATCTCAAAGTTTTTATCTGATAGAAATTTAACGATAGCTTTCAAAACCCCGAATACCGTGGGTAGACACATCAGAAATGGGAACGATAAAATTTCGCCTGATGATAAATCGGGTATCTATGACTTGACTTGCGGTACTTGTCCCAAAGTATATGTTGGTCAAACTGGCAGGAATTTCAGACTTAGAATATCTGAAAACTAAATATTGTCATGTTTTGAATTAATTATACTAAAAATCAAAAAAGCCAAATAGTTTTATTCAAATTATGTATTTAGACTTTCATCAAGTATCGTCTCAATCGATTAATGATTTAATTACATTTACTCTCCTCTTTTTATTCAGTGGCATGGAAGTTCTGTATGAACTTAATATCGATTCATGAAATTTTATGTTTCTAAAGTTCCATGTTTAATGAAGTATATACAATGTGCTGCATTACAACAATGTTTGTCAGATCCTATGCAAAAGAGAGAGGGTTAAATACTTCGCATTTGCTCCCTATCAATTATGAATGACTTGATATTACCCACCTTCTTGATGCCATGGTTCTCTCCAGTCTGTAGGGAATACTGCTGAAATTAGAAACAGATTATTCCCTCTCGGTAAAAGTTTATGAAAATTGAATACGATTTTTTTCATCTACTCGTATGGAATATTTTCAAATAATTGTTTCGATTTTCTTTTATGTCTCAACAATATATTACGATTTATGTCATGTAGATGGTTATAAATATAACCACCTGGCCTATAATTAATAGTCCAAGAGCTGATAATACGGAATTGCAGACCTGTCTGGTGAGTAGCGGGGCTAAATCAACCCCTAAGTTTTTTAAAATATAATTATTTTTCCAAAAGTACATTCGGTGCAAAACGCAATTTCTATATCTTGCAGTGAATATGAAAATTAATGAATGCGAAAAAAATGCGAAATAATCGGGGGTTTATCATTGTCAGACGCGTGCAAAAATATTTTGCAAAAATTGTAAAAATTGTATTTGAGGCAGCTTGAAATTTTAATGAAGTATTATTTATAACTAAAAGATAAGATTCCAGAAGACAGACCATTTTGGTGGGACTTTCCAGATGCCAACCCCTAAAAATTTAGGGGTTGATTTAGCCCCGCTACTCACCAACCAAGTTTGCAATTCCGTATTGGGGTATATCAGGAGAGGAATGTGACAAGTTTTCATCTTGCTACAAATACCTACCCCAAAAATTGGTGCCAGCTCTCCTACTATAAAAAATAAGATATTCCATTCTATGATTTGTGAGCGAATTGAATAGTTACTGAAAGCAAACAGAGGACCTTACCTGTAGAATTGAAACATTTGTAGTGATCTGGATGTAGTTGATATGGTGATGACGTAATTGAAGCTCCTAATAAACAACCCTGCAAAATGAAACTATTTAATATTCAAGCTACACAAACATTTCTTTTACGTACTGAATTAAGTTCAAAAACAATGAATTATTTCATTCGAAAATTGGTTGAATTCTATGTGAACGTGTTTTTACTAGAATAACTGATCATAGTCTGTAATAGGGATCTAATTCATTGTGAACTTTAACTTTCATTAGTGTTGATTGAATGGAATAATTTAACCCTTAATTAGGTTAGGTATCGCATTGATAATAATTTCATTATTTATGTCAACAAAGGCTTGACCGAGTGAGGCCTCTTCTTGTCACTGAACCCCTCTCAGTTTTATTACTCAAGTCTCTAAATGTATAAAAATGGTTAGTTTCACTATGTAGGTATAATTTGGAAAGTTCATTTGATTTTGGGATTGTGTTACATATTTATTGTAACTGTGTACATATGTAAAGGTATCCAATAGAATACTTTTCTCTTTTATGATTTTATTTGACGGATAAAAATATTCAAAATAGCTACAATCTAATTTTTAATGTTGGAAATTCTTTGGCTTAAAAAAAACGCTCATTTATAACAAAATGTGAGTAATTTATCAATTTCCCAAGCAAGCAGATATCTCGGTAGTTCAAATACTGAAGATGATACATATGGGGCCATTGGGAAAGATGAATTTGCAGATATTAAACACGAGCTAAATTGGTCGAATTATTCTCAATTTTTTTTGCCTCGAGGGCAAACTCTTGATTTGACTTCACATAACTTTTGTGTTATATTTCTTTCATAATTATCCATCTGATCAGTTACATTTGTTTTCTATGAAAGACTATGTTTTCTATGTAACACTTTTACAACTATATACAAAATTATTGAAATTTTTGAATTAATTTTAGTCAGTTTCAATTGAGTTTAGGCGTTGTCTGCAGGGAAGGATTCAAGTGGTCTAGTTTGTAGATTATGGATTTTGTTCTTTCATAATTTCCATTGATTTTTGTTGTTATTAAAATTTGCATGCCTGTACCATATTTATACTTTTTATCATGTTTTATCAGTGTATTTCTACGAAGGAGATTTTGCAGCAGTAAATCCAGTTGCTCAGCAGGTTTTTTCTAGTTGTCTTCATCATTTGAACCTATAACAAAGTGGTCTGGGATTTACATACGCTTCTATAACTGCGGCATCAGAAGCGAATGAACTTCAGGTTCATCAGAATTTCAGGCTGCATTTATATCTGTATAAATTTTGAAATAAGTCTTCTCCGCCTTTCATCGATTATTTTCTCTGCAACCACATTTCCGTTTATACGAAATTCATTTCCGATATGTGCAGCTGGTGTGTTTTTTTTTAAGTTGTTACTATCTCAAGTTTGTATGGATTTTATTGTATTGTTTTCTTATAGACTCTGTTTGGAGTTTTGATGAGAACGGATAAGGCAGTAGCTATGCTTTTCGGAGCGAAGTCTTGAGGGAAAGTGTGAGGAATCGAATCTTGTTGAATTTGAATGATATACCCATTGCATTATATAATGAATCGAAAAATCTGGGACTCATTTTGGATACTAAATTGAGATTGGATTCGCATGTAAATTTGTTGCTGCGGAGATTTTTTGGACGAAAAAGAACTCAGGATGCTGAGGGATGCTCTGGTATTGTCACAGTTGAATTACGAGGTTGGCTCGTGTTTAACTAAGTACAATGCAAGTAGAGTACAAAAAATTCAAAATTATTGCGTTAGGTTGATATACGGGTTGAAGCGTTCGAACCGATTCTCACACAGATTGGTAGACTTGGGTTTGCGAAACGAGTTATGAAGAAACGTAAAAAGTTACATATCTTGTGTTTATATCAAAAAATATTATTAAACTAAACTTAAGTGACTGAAAAGTCATCTTATTTACATCCTAAAATCAAGTTTCGCTCAGAGATCCATTGTCTCACTGTAAGGTTCAGACATAAGTTGACTATTTCTCGATTTTATAGAACCCTATTTAAACGTTCTTTCTCATATAATATCGTTAATTTAATGAGTAGTTTCCCGAATTAATTCATCAGTCACAAAGCCAAAGCTTTCAAAGAGAAATGTAAGCAATTTCTTATGAAGGAAAATAATTGATTTTGTTTTTAGGTAGTTTTTTTGTGTGTTTTAATTTGTTTTATATTGAGCATGTGATTCATGTATTCTGCACTGTACCACCCTACTTGTCTTATTTATTTTAATTCA
This sequence comes from Henosepilachna vigintioctopunctata, assembly GCA_030704895.1. NCBI lineage: Eukaryota > Metazoa > Arthropoda > Insecta > Coleoptera > Coccinellidae > Henosepilachna > Henosepilachna vigintioctopunctata. The sequence goes on from JARQZJ010000093.1 coordinate 1,801,293, forward strand.
TTTTATTTTTTTCTTTATTATTCAAAAAATGTTGTGAAACAGTTTTTTTGTTTTATTTCGGTTGGAGTAATCAGCTCCTGCTGTATCTCACCTCCTAGTACTCTATAGTTTGTGAAGTTATACCTATGCAAGTGGAATAAAGTATGTTCAAACCATGTATGTTAGCAACACCATGTACTCGTATGTATGAATTTTGTAATACAAAGCGAAAGCTTTCAAAGAGAAATGTAAGCAATTTCTTATGAAGGAAAATGATTGATTTTGTTTTTCAGGCAGTTTTTCTTTTTTGTGTGGTTTTTAATTTTTTTTTTATTGAGCATGTGGTTCATGTGTATTCTGCACTGAACCACCCTATCTGTTTTATGAATTTTAATTCATTTTGAACTTTTCTATATTATTCAAAAAAATGTTGTGAAACAGTTTTTTTTGTTTTATTTCGGTTGGAGTAATCAGCTCTTGCTGTATCCTACCTCTTAGTACTCTATAGTTTGTGAAGTTATACTCATGCAAGTGGAATAAAGTATGTTCAAAAATGTTAGCAACACCATGTACTCGAATGTATGAATTTTGTGATGGAGTACTAATAAAGTTCTATTATAATTATTATTACTGAAAGAAATTATATACAAGGTGATATCATCAAAAACTCTATGAATCATTTCGCATTGTTGAAATTAACTTTTTCACTTCTAAATATTATCGAAATTAAGTCACTTTGTGATGCAGTAAAATAATAAGACAACATATGTTTCGAAAAGGATGAGTATGTGGCTTAAAACTGATAGTTTCAATTTAGTGATTGGCACGCCAATATTATATTGATTCTCCGAACCTCCTGAACTCCCAAAAGTTTCTTTCGATTACATGGGGCGAAACAAAAGACCAACCGATCACACTGGGTGTTTGTACAAGTCACCCACCGCGTCATTAAAGTAATTGGCCCTATGAAACCTCTGTTGTCGCTTCTGTTACCGATTGTTCCTATTAAGGATGAGTTGCTTTCAGATTTTAGATGTAGGATGCCGACAAATTCAAACAATCGTGTACAAGATTGTGTGATGACCCGCTGAAATAATTTCGTTGTTCGTGACATTGACTCCTGAAACGCAATCGATATCAAATTAGAGAATGGTATGAGTGGTTAAGAAATTACACCATCAAGAATTTATTTAACGAGAAATAAGTACATTTATATATATATATATATATATATATATATATATATATATATATATATATATATATATATATATATATATATATATATTTCTCAAACCCATTTCCTTCCTGACTTCTGATTTATAGTTCTTCTTTACTGGGTTGAGGTCAATTTCAACTTCTGGTTTACTTCACAGGATTTCATCACGCATTTCGGTTCGAAGAACAAATTTCAAATGATATTGTTCAAAATTGTCAACAACTACAAGAATTTGGCATTAAACATAAATAAGTGTAAAACAAAGTGTTTTAACCAAAAAATTACATATTACGGTTAACTAGGCTGAAGATGTAGCCAGACTACGCAGCAGTGAAAATAGATGGTAAAACAAATTTTGGAACTTACAGAACTAGATCTCATCTAAAAACGCAATATAAAGATATATAAAATCAGGTGTCACAACAATCATATGTCAAAGATACCGAACTGTCAGAAAACACAGACAAACGTCACTAAGGATCACAGAGTGTCAAGTGAAAAACTTGACACTGTGTGATTAAATTGTGATAAAACTTTTACACTTATTTATTTTTCAGAGTCCTGATGAAGAATGTAAACATGTTCGAAATACAGACAAGGTTAATATACTGGTTGTGTATCAATTATAGTGGCCCTACGTTTGCCGAGAACTCGTTTTTTACTCATTAATATGTATCATACGGCAATACTCCTTATTTATCGTGCATATATATATATATATATATATATATATATATATATATATATAATATATTATTATATATATATATATAAATTTACAACACTCAGGAAGCTGTTTACACAAATTTATGAAACGAGAAGGAACGAGAGAGTGAATATTAAGTGCGCTTCTAAAAATCATCGAACTTGTTGACTGATAATAAGACACAGTTGTTGTAAACTTATTAGGACCTATCAGCCTTAAACAATCAATTCTGGATCAGATCCAGATCTGGATATCAGCCTTCTGGATATGCCTTTATCAGCAGATAATTACACTAAATAATTGAATATCTTTAAACAGATCGCACAAAACAATGAGTATCATCTTTGTTTCGTCGATATAATTTTAAGAAAAAGATTATATAATGAGGCCATTTCTCAAGTATATCCTAAAGTAACAGAAAGTCATAAACATTTTAGAACTTTAACGTATTTAGGCAAGCCTGTATCAAAAATCTTGAAGCTTTTATCTGATAGAAATTTAACGATAGCTTTCAAAACATCGAATACCGTGGGTAGACACATCAGAAATGCGAAAGATAAAATTTCGCCTGATGATAAATCGGGTATCTATGAGTTGAGTTGCGGTACTTGTCCAAAGTATATGTTGGTCAAACTGGCTGGAATTTCAGACTCAGAATGTCTGAACACCAAAGATGCTTTGCAAAAAATAAAACCGATTCTACGTATGCAACACATCTTATAGAAAAGAACCATGTCTTCGACAACAACTTTAAAATATTGCATACGGAATGTAAAGGTTATAAACTGAACCTTTTAGGAAAACAAAAAGATTATTAAATTATCAAGTTTCAATCAATATTTCTTCTTTATTAAATTTATTTAAAAGTATTCTATGATCATCCCCCACAATTCAAAAGAAATATGTTCTATAGTCATTTCGCTACAAAAGAAGAACAGTTTTCTATGGTAATTTCCACACACTTCAGGATAAATACAAGCAATCCACAAAGCAATAGCTCAGTTTGTCATCAACATCTGATGAAGCCACTGTGTTGGCGAAAAATATTGTCATGTTTTTGAATTAATTATAGTGAATTCAGAAAACTACTTAGTTTTATTTAAATTACCAACTGCCTTAGCTTGAAAATAATACTGGTTGACTTGTTCACATCATATTTATATTTGCTCCATTCTTTTTCGAATCATGTATGTTAGGTTGTTGGATTACAGGATCTAATATATTCTGAAATTTACGCTGAGATAGTTAATTTGAAATGATGACTATTATATATATCTGGTTGAAATTTAATTTTCTATATCTGACTTAGAGTTAACGATATTCTTGTCAAGTTGTACAGCAATCGTTTCTTCTATATTTCATTTCTGATCATTGTATGCCGTAACTATTATTTCTACATTGTTGAAATCATAATTGTGTAGGTTTTCAATAGTATGTTTCGCTAGTGCCGTGTGTTTAATATTATTTTTAACAGAGTACTTATATCCATAGCTTCGTTTTTGTATATATTGTTTTGTTTTTTCGATGTAACAAGCATTTCCATCGGTACATTTAATTTTGTAGATGGAATGTGTCTTGATTCATTCATCAAGTTTTGGTTTCAATTTTGTCAAATTTTTTATATAGTTATTCTTTATGCTACTTTGATGTTATAACAAAATGAATGAAATAAGTAAAGAAGGTTTCAATATTTGAAATCAATTACATACCAAACTTATCAATTGAATTAAAATAAAATGATTAAAATTTGCCTCGAAAAATATAACTTATAAGATTCGAAGTAATCTTTTGACAGTTTTGTTAGCCTTATTACAGTCTCGGTGGTTTGTCATTATCTACCGAGAGATTTTAGTTTGTATGTTCGATGTTTGCCTGTAATTTGGATTAAACCGGGAAATTTCGGCATAAAAACCAATGCACTAAACCTCTAAGCCAAGGGGGATAATTTCCCCAATTCATTAATTTATATATTGATCGATGAAATATATCTTGATTCCATCTATAAAAATTAATTTGTTCGGTTCGAAGTATTCTCTACTTTCCGTCAGTATTTTGTGACTTCTTCTGGAGAAAAAATAATCAACATAATCAAAATATAAATTAGAGTGATCAAATTAACATTTACGTGATAAGTGACTGATGTACAATGTTAGTGTACAATGAAGAACAATCCTTCGTAATAAAATAATTGAAAATATTCATGAAAAATAAAGTGATATTTCTTATTATAAAGTTTGTGTCGAACATTCCAATAAATATATATTTTTTTATTTGCAAATATATATTTTATATGAATGAAATAAGTAAAGAAGGTTTCAATATGCTGGAATCAATTGGTATCAACATACCAAACTTATCAATTGAATTAAAATTGAATGATTAAAATTTGCCTCGAAAAATATAACTTAGAAGATTCGAAGTAATCTTTTGACAGTTTTGTTAGCCTTATTATAGTCTTGGTGGTTTGTCATTATCTACCGAGAGATTTTAGTTGGTATGTTCGATGTTTGCCTGTAATTTGGATTAAACCGGGGAATTTCGGCATAAAAACCAATGCACTAAACCTCTAAGCTTTATATATTGATCGATGAAATATATCTTGATTCGATCTATAACAATTAATTTGTTCGGTTTAAAGTATTCTCTACTTTCCGTCAGTATTTTGTGACTTCTTCTGGAGAAAAAATAATCAACATAATCAAAATATAAATTAGAGTGATCAAATTAACATTTACGTGATAAGTGACTGATGTACAATGTTATGTACAATGAAGAACATTCCTTCGTAATAAAATAATTGAAAATATTCATAAAAAATAAAGTGATATTTCTTATTATAAAGTTCGTGTCGAACATTCCAATAAATATATATTTTTTTATTTGCAAATTATCCGCATCAGCCACATAGGGTTATTAGCGGAAATACATTGGATTTAGTACATAAGTCATTTAGTAAATGATGATTACAAATATAGATTATAACGGAATGTCAAATTTTTCATAAAATTAATAGTATTTTTCAACTTTACAGACAGAGAAGTTTTTAAATCATTGTTTTACATTTTAGCATTCATTTTAGCAGGATTTGCATTTTAAGTTCAAGACTATATTTTTCACACTCACAAACGATGCATTTCACTGTCACGGAAAATGCACTCAAACTTAATACGCATACAAGGAGGCTCTTTTTTATAATGTAGCCGTGGGTGAGTACCGTGTGGCCAATTCGCAGACGAGTTAATTTGGTCAATTCGGTTCTGAGGAAGAGGTAATTTATAATTCACTGAAGCGACTATACTTTTTAGTTTAGAATTGATTTCATTGAATTCTTCTGGCATTTGCCATTGCCATTTTTCTTGAATATGATTCTTTATTAATGATTTATTGTCGAAAAAAGATCCAATAAATGTTGTTCATTTGATTCGAGTCAGATTTTAAATTTAAAATGTTGGTCTCATCGATTATGTGACACATTTCCAGAAACAGCTTATTTTCCAACGAATTTCTTATTGCATCACTTTAAAACCTATAGTCAAAGCTGTACTAAGCCAAGTACCTACATGCAAATATATTATTAATGTTTTATATTGTTTTATGTCTAATAACTAATGTTGGCATTTGTTAGGGTCAAATAATAGAAGAATAGATGGATGGTATGAAGTTTCATTGTTTGCCTTTCCCAAACGGCATCCCTTTGTTTGGACAAGTTTACCCGACATTTAATTAGGTAATTGACACCACCATGAGTGAGGTGACACTTTCATTGTTCAAAAGCCAAAGTAACTTTCAACAAATTGGTTTCGAATTTACCTTGAAGGATTCGATAGAACTGCCTGGATTATTTTTAAAATGATTGATGGAAATCATAACATATTTACATTTTGTCAAGGCGATTTGCGATTTGATCGTTTATCACCACAAGGCTATTTAGATTTTATCAACCCGAAAGTCGAAAAAAATGATTGGACTTTCAAACTCTTTAGCATTTATGGATACATATATATATATATATATATATATATATATATATATATATATATATATATATATATATATATAAATACGATAAATAAGTAGTATTGCCGTATGATTTTAATGAGTAAAAGATGAGTTCTCATGTTTACATTCTTCATCAGGACTCTGAAACATACATAAGTGTAAAACAAAGTGTTTTAAATTTTTCTATTTCTCTAATTCAAGAATTAGAGAAATAGAAAAACAAGAAAGGAAAATGCTAAGAAATATTTACGGGTTATCCTTTTTAGGAAACGGCATTTGGATGAAAACACCTTATCAAATCAGAAAACGACTCGCAAAGTTCTATGCACATGTTTAGAGAACAAAACTGTCGAGAATACAGAAGAAGATCGATACTATTGTTGATACTATATTTTCTAGTATCAAGAATGACTCCTAGTTTGAATTAGTTCTATTTGTACTTTATCATGAAAAATGAAACACAAAATAGTAAACGGATTATGTCTTTACTATGTGAAAATTCATCATAAAATTGAATTCTTCAACCTTCTATTTTTCCACATATCAGATTAGGGTAAATAAAGTAGTTGACATTGAATATACGATATATTTTGACAAATATAGTTCTGTGATCCCAAAAAGAAGGAAAGTGGTTTAACGAAACTCTAAATTAATAAGGTTTGAATAAATACATAATTCTTCAGTAATTAATTGCAATGAGTACTAGTTATTCATCCAGAAGCATTGTGTGCTTATGGAGAATTTAACATTCTGTTCAACGACGATTTCGAACACCCTCAGAACTCGGCGGGAATCGAACCTACTACCACCAGTAAGCCGAAAGCGTTATATGACCATTTAATTTTTCGTTTACTGAGCCTCTTATCTTTTTAATTTGGCAATCATTGAAAGTAATTTTTTTCGAATGTTTTGAAAAAGCAAAAATGTGAATTCAAAATTTATTGAATTTTGAAAGCCTTTTATTATTGAAGAGAATCCGGCAAGTAGAATGATTTGGGATCACCTTTATTGATTGAACGAAGTTATCATGAATCATCAGAATATGTAATAAATGCGTGATAACTGAAAATTTAAAAAACTCAAAATTATACATTTTTCTTACGATTCATCGTATAAATCGAAAACATGGATAAGTTCGAAAAAGTTGTTCATTACCCTATATATGTTTTTGGCTACCTTGCTACCTTCCATCGAATTTAATGTAACGGATGTAACGGGTGTTTTTTTTAGAGGTATAGAACTTTAAATTGGCATTACTGTTGAAGATGACGACGGATTTAACAGCTGAGAAGTGATTTATTCTCAGTTTGGTTTGGCAATTCATCATGAATAGACTCACGCCTGAACAACGCTTGCAAATAGTGCAATTTCGAAAATAATGGTTCTGTGCGGAATTCGTATCGCTCGAATTTTGTTTAGCGATGAAGCGCACTTCTGGTTAAATGGCTACGTCAACAAACAGAACTGGCCCATTTGGAAATAAGATAATCCTCAAGTGTATGTCAAAACACCGTTACATCCAGAAAAACTGACTGTTTGGTGCGTTTTATGGGCTGGTGGAATCATTGGTCCGTACTTCTTCAAAAACGATGATGGCCAAAACGTTACAGTCAATGGTGGTCGGCACAGAGCCATGATTACTAACTTTTTCATTCCTGAATTGAACAACCATGATGTCCAGGAGCTGTGGTTTCAACAAGACGGCGCAACATGTCACACAGCTCGTGCCACAATCGATTTATTGAAAGACACGTTTGGTGACCGCCTAATTTCACGTTTTGGACCTGTAAATTGGCCTCCAAGATCTTGTGATTTAACACCGCTAGACTTTTTTCTGTGGGGTTATGAAAAGTCATTGGTCTATGCGGATAAGCCACAAACGCTCGACTATTTGGAAGACAATATTTGCCGTGTTATTGCCCATATACGGCGACAAATGTTGGAAAAAGTCATCGAAAATTGTATTTCAAATGGAAATCATATTTGAAATGTAATGCCACAAGATTATCTTTCGAATAGAAAAAATTCTTGTCAATCGAATGATCCATCGTTGTTTTATTGCAATTTAAAGTTCTATACCTCTAAAAAACACCCCATATTAAATTCTTGATAATAGAGATAGTAACCATAAATATACATAAGTAATTTGGACATTTTTTGTGAATTTTAGTCAACATATTCGCATTGAACTGAAATTATTTCTCAGATAATGTTGAAAATGAAAATAAAGTTCAATTCCAGTGAAAACAGATTTCGAAACATCGATGTGCAATAAAATTTCAAAAATGAAATTATAACCACTGCATCGAAAATAAAATATGCAGCATTCATGTACGCCAAAGTGGATTCCATCTCTACCAAATCTAATCATCGCCGCGTAAATTCGAAGAGCTAATGAGGAAATTGGACAATTTTCTATCGTAAATCCATTCTGTCACTTTGAAAATGAATTCACGATTTTCAAGACGCGACAAGAGGTCCATTGAACGTGAAAACATGGAAATCTATCGATGTTTGCTTCATTGCATTGGTGTGATTGTAATCAGTGTTTTAAGACACAAATAGGTGTTCAGGTTATATACAGCAACATTAATTCCATATACATTCCCATTTAAGATAAATAGTTTGGAGTTTGTAAGTAAGGAAATAGTAAGTAGTTTGTTATTGGTGTCGAATGAACAATCTGATGGTGAACGTTGACAAAACTATATGTACTTAATAGTGTTGGCGTTTACTTGATGTAAATCTATTATAATTGAATATAAACTTAAATTCAAACACTTGAACTTATGATTTACACTTTATTGACTACATAGCATGACGCGTTTCGTCGTTACAAACGACTTCTTCAGATGCTTACAGAATAAATACAGATTATTCTGTAAGAATCTGAAGAAGTCGTTTGTAACGACGAAACGCGTCATGCTATGTAGTCAATAAAGTGTAAATCATAAGTTCAAGTGTTTGAATTTAAGTTTATATTCAAAACTATATGTGCTCATTTTTGTCTGAAGGCAATGGAATTAGTACCTTGGATGTTAAATATGGGGACAACACTATATCATCATCCCAAACAAAGTTTCTTGGGATATATGTAGACAGAAATTTGATGGACATCACACATTGATGTCTTATGTAAAAAATTGAGTAACTGATTTTTTGCAATCTCTAGAATTAAGGACCTCGTACCTAGAAACTGTGTTATGAATGTGTATTACAGTCTTGTATATAGTCATCTAAATTATAATATTCTGCTGTGAGGTTGCTCTACAGAAATAAACAGGGTGTTTATTAAATAGAAGCGAATACTTCGATTAATATTCAATATTCATCAGCGAACATCTTGTAAACCTATCTTCATTAATAATTACATACTCACCTTACCGTGTTTATATATTTATAGATGTTTGTTATATGTTAAAGAAAATGAAGATAGGTTTATTAAATTGAATAGTAATCATGAGTATTCAACAAGAAACAGGGATGTGCTACTTATTCCTATGCATAGAACAGCCAAATTTGAGCACTCTCTCTATTGTCAGAGCATTAAAATTTTCAACCATTTACCATCGAATTTGAAAGTACTGAAAGCTCATTTGTTTAAGAGGAGAGTTAAATCTCTGCTCTTAATAATAAAGGCATACTATAGTGTGGCAGAGTACTTCGATGAAGGGCAATAATGTATTAATCAATTTGAATGGAAGATCAGACTCAAATTTGAATCACGTCCTTTTGAAAGCATCTTCTTAGTTGTAATTATTTGTATCAATTGATATGAATGTAAGTTTTCAATGTAAAGAATATTTCTCAATAAATTTATTTTATTATTATTATAACATTATTATTAATGCATCCTCATCTTTCAACTATTTATAGAAAAACAGATGGAACATGAACTTTCGGTTTAGAAATATCCTAAAAGTTATGAGAAAAAGTTATTAGGATAATTTTTTTAGGTCTATTTACAAATTTTCAGACAAATTCGTATTCGAATGTTATCAATAATTTGGTCAGAATTAAAATTTATTGAGTTTATTTTTCAATTTAATGACGTAAGTACTGCGCTGTGGTAAGTGAAAACTCTACAACTAAAAAACTCTAACAACTTAATAGTATTTCACTATATATTGAAATGATTCAATGAAATAAATAACACATAGGAATGAGAATTTTATCATAAAAATTAGCTTTTAATTCTGAATGGTATTTGTGGTTCATTTGAAAAAAATTTATCAGACAAGAATGATTTAAAAATCCTTAGCGAGATGAGCGTCGTGTTTGAAGTGTACGAGATTTTTTTTTCAAGTTGAGTTTCAAATCCAAACTACTAATTACACTACTGATGAGAAAATTTTTTCAAATGAGCCACAAATACCTTTCAACATAAGTTTTTGATCTTCCCAAGACAATATATATTGCTGTAATCGCAATTCGAAGATCGAATAAAGATATTTGAACTTTTTCAGCAATCGTAAATAATGTTTATCACTCCGGGTAAATTATTCATAATAATTTGATATTCCGGTAACTTATTATAGCTTCCATACTATTACTGATTTAATATGTAAATTTATAATAATAATAATATTCATTTAGCACCGCCATTACAAAATTCGTACATAAATGTAAAGTCAAGATTTACGTTTAACAATCATCATTATCATTTACTTTAGTTCAAGGAAATACCTTAAGCCTACTTATAGTCTTTATAGATATTCAATAGTGTTAAACTTAAATTCAAACACTTGAACTTGATTTACACTGTATTGACAACATAGCATGACGCGTTTCGTCGTTACAAACGACTTCTTCAGATACTAACAGAATACTCTGTTTTTGATTTTGTTTGTGTCTGGAGTTATCTGTAACTATCTGAAGAAGTCGTTTGTAACCACGAAACGCGTCATGCTATGTTATCAATAAAGTGAAAATCAAAAGTTCAAGTGTTTGTTACATTACAACCGACTTCTTCAGATGCTAACAGAATACTCTGTTTTTGTTTGTGTCTGGAGTATTCTGTTAGCATCTGAAGAAGTCGTTTGTAACGACGAAACGTGTAATGCTATGTTATCAATAAAGTGTTAAAGTTCAAGTGTTTGTCTTTATAGAGCTAGGCATATAATCCCCCATCAAATATACTGTTTCTCGATTTAGAAAGCTTATAAATTTGCATGTAAAAACGTAGTATTTCTAGATTTATAAGTGTCCACATTTTTGATACATTCTACATTTTTTATTACTCCAGTTATTCTCTGTTTGAATGACATAAGTTCTAAGCAATTTTCTGAGCAAATTTTTGATTGGAGTATATTAATAAAATAATTGAATAATCAAATGAAAATGGTTGGATAAGTGGTTGTATTTTAAACAGTAATATTTGAAAATTTAATGGAAATGGTAGATAAATATGAGTATTAATGAAATGGGAGTATTAATGAGTAAAAAGATTCTTGAGGTCATTTGGTAAATCACACATGAACGAGGGACTCTTTTAATATATCTCATCAAATTCAAATAAGAAGGGGTTTAAATTAACAGAAGAATACTTCACTCAATTTTTGTATTCCTCGTTAACAAGCTTGATCTACATATGACATTTCAGTATATATGAAAATAAATCTATTATTGTACTTTGAATTATATGTTTATGAAAAAACTTATATCATTTATTTGATACGGATCTTAAATTGCATCAGTTCAATTATGTACCTTTAAGGTTTCTTGTATTTTTATCTATATCAATATTTGCTTTATTTAAAAAAAATTCGTTTCGAGAGACCAGCGAATATAATAATGTGATTACTTAGCTCCATGTAAAAATGTGTGATACTCTTGATTAAAATCTCTGAAATGTTTCGTGCTATTAAGCTTTTTATATATGAAAAAATTTCTAATTGAAAGTTTTCCACGAATTTACTTTTAACTTTTATTTGAATTGATTTCTTCTAATGATAAAGTTACAATACAAATCCTATATATATATATATATATATATATATATATATATATATATATATATATATATATATATATATATATATATATATATATTTCTAAATGTTTATATATTCATAGTTTGACACTTTGTTTACAGGTATTTTTGAGGAATATTGTCAGATAATGATATTCGAACAAGAAGTGTTATATTTGTAATAAAATTAATTTATTACTTACCAGCCTTCCTATTTCGCTCACTACAGCTGGAACTTCTTGGTCCTGATGATTCATTCTAAGAAACCAGAAACAGTCATCCTGAACTGCAGCATAAGAAACAAAAACTTTTCGTTAAAAAACTTCTCCTTTCAGAGAGTTATTCTCACCTAATCATTCGAAGAGAGTGCAAATTGGGACTAGCAGGCCTTGAAGGCGATGACAGGAAATATGATAAATCCAGAAAGTCGCAAGCCACGTTCTGTTGCCGCCACCGGGGGAGGGAGCTGAAGACACGCCTGACGTTGATGTTAACCGCCCCCATCGCACTGGTGGTTTACATAAACACCGTCAATATTGGAATGATTTATTTGTTCTGATCTTTCATGATTTGATTACAAATATCTATAACTTCCTTAGTATACCATAGAAAATATATCGGCATAAAATGTCTTTTGTGATTTTCTATCAACGGCCACATTTCACAAAAATATAAAATATTCAATATTTTTTCTTGATAATGAGTATTAATGATTTTTCTTAATGAATTAGATAAGACACATCTTCACTAATTTTATGATGATATATATCTTCTTCAGATGTATCATTTACTTTTGAGGAAGTTTCTTTTTTGGAGGGACATAATTATTATTGATAATCAACTAAAGGACAAGAAAATATCAAAAACCTAGTTTAATTTTTTTTGTTATGTTATGAGAATTTCCCAAATTTTGACTCAATTAATTCTACTTAGGTATAATAATAAAAATAATGATAATAATAATAATAATAATAATAATAATAATAATAATAATAATAATAATAATAATAATAATAATAAAAAAAAATAATAATAAGCATGTATTTCCAACAGGAAATGAGAATATAAGGGATGATCACATATATACACACGTTCCCTCTTCAAAAATCATTAAGTTCTTCAAAAATAATAATTTAAATATAGCATTTTCAAGTCACAGCAGATTGTCCCCTCTTCAAAAATCATTAAGTTCTTCAAAAATAATAATTTAAATATAGCATTTTCAAGTCACAGCAAGATGGAATGATCTTTAATAACAAATTGTCCGAATCCGAGCCAATGAAGAAGTCTGGAATTTATAGATTGGACTGCGAAGAATGTAAGTCGTCATATGTTGGCCAGACCGGAATATGTTTTGAAACTAGGCTAAAAGAACACGTAAAAAACGGACAGTCTGCTTTTCGGGAACATCTAGAGTCGACAGGACATAAGATCTCAAGTTGTTTTAAACCTAAGATACTTCATTACTGTGAAAAAGGGATTAAAATGAAGTACCTGGAAGCCATGGAAATAAATAAACTTCAGAAATCCGATAAGTACGATCTTCTTAATGACCAGTTAGACCTAAACCATTCCCCGCTGTTAAATCTCTGATAATTTGGAAACCCCCACCTCTATGACGAAGTTCAAGGTGGTCCGAACAGATCTGCAAAATATTTATAGGTCGGCTTTGTAATATGTATTCATTCCTGATAATGCTGTAAAAGGCGAAACTAGTCGAATAAAGAATTGTTCAGTCAGTGATTTTTAGACAACTTTTTTATTATTACCTCTCATTTGAATAATTTTCATATAATGAAACAATATTAAGAATTTTCTCATATATTAACAAAAATACGCATGACGCGTTTCAAAGTACTACGTCTTTATCAAACGCTGAATTAACAACAGATGGAATCTTACTTTTTTTTTGTAAGTATCCATCTCTTATTAATTCAGCATTCGATAAAGAAGAAGTACTTCGAAACGCGTCATACGTATTTTTGTTAATATATGAGTAAATTCTACATATTGTTTCATTATGGATATTATTTTTCTCCAAGTATCGGACTCATCAATCATCAATTTTCATGTATTTCTATAAATATGTGGATACTCATTTCATCATTGAATAATGAATTCATATGGCTCATTTAAAATAATTTCTTTCAAAGATTTGACAAAAGTGCAATTTGAACCTAAAAGTAAAAAAGAAATGAATTCTTTCATTTTTTGAATCTCTCATTTGCTAAACATATTGATTTTTAGTTTGAAAGGACCCAAAAGATAACTCTCTAATATATATATATATATATATATATATATATATATATTATTTTGAAAGTTTTTAGCAATAACAGGCTTTTTTTGATATGAAAAAGTTTATTTTTGTTGACGTTTCGTTGTTATATTACAACTTTGTCAAAACTAATAATTTTCAAAATAAAATATCTTAAACAGGCAATAAATCAATTTCAATAAATATATATATATATATATATATATATATATATATATATATATATATATATATATATATATATATATATATATAATCGTCATCATTTTCTTCACCATTCCAAAACCTAGACTTAAAATGTAAAATCGTGACAATTATCTGTCATGTATTTTACATTTATTATTATTTTTCATTAAGTACCTATAATAAATATTGAGTTCAATTTATTGTTATCATTATTATCATTATGTTTCGAATTCGACATTTCATATCAGAAAACTAGAAATATACTTATCTCAGATATAAGGTATCATTGGGATTAACTCTTTGTTCCTTCATCTGTTACAATAACATGTACTTAATATTACAAATCTTTGCAATTCTATATATTTGTTTCAGTGCATTTCTTTAATGGCTAAACTCTGTAGTTTTACAGTACTAGGCATGTGATATATATCCCACATCTGTCTAATTTCCATTGTCAGGACTTCATATGCATGTAAGAGTGTATAGTTTACAATATATTGTTTTTGATATTGATACGAAAATTAACACTAATTTTTCATAACAACCCCTCTTATAGGCTGATGGTAAATGTGAAAAAGTTATTATTTATAAAAAATATCGGTAGTTTGTCATGGTCAGTATTATTTTATTATAACACAGCCAGTTTGATTGATTATATTCACGAAATTAACAGATGACATGAACTAACGAATTTTGATTGAATTTTAAGAGATATACGTTCTTTCTTGATGAAAAATTAATTAATATTAATTGAAAGGTGGGATATAGCTCCTTAGTATTATACGAGTAATACTTTTTTATGTGCATTATTAATAAGAAGTGCATTTTGGCGAATGTAATTTTTGTGAATAGGTGTTTTTATCCACTTTAAATTTTAGTGGAATATCTTTGGAGAAATATAAATAATTTAGGAATGTGATTTATTACAACATGAAAGAATGAATAGACGATAAAATCGATGGAAAAATACAACAAATCATCTGACTGCCACAGTACCTTCTCGTACAGTATGTACCAATAAAAATAATTTAATTTCAATATTTTATTTATTTATGTAATTCACTAATTTAAAATTATTTCTTTATAAATTACCAAAAACTTAAAGGCAAACTAAAAACGTATTCAGCGGTTAATTGATTGCTATTTATTTTTTTATATATATCAAGTGTTGATTTATCAATTTCCGTCAATTGTAAATATTGTTCTTATTTCCAGAGAAAATATTTTCAGGAAATGTCTGTTTATATTCTTGTTTTTACTTGCCGAAACGAATGAATAAACGGAAAACTATTGAAAAAATGGAATACATAATGAGAATTACCTCAAAATTTAATTGTACACGAACACATTTATTTATCGAATTGAAAGAAAAAAATTTCCTCTACGGCATCATTTATTTTGTTAGATATGTAGGTCTGTAACAAACGGAGTAGTAGGCGATCAAAATTCTCTTCGGGGTATAATTTTATGATATATTTAATTTGAGAATCATAATAAAAAAATTGCATTTGTAATATTTACTGCTTCTATCAGAGGAATCCATAGCTCAGTCACTCTAGAAATGTGCATATTTATATCGTTATGACGAACCACAGATATCTGCCAACATAATTACCAAACTTACCGATGATCCAATTTTGCCAACTTTAAAGTACACAGATGGATGCAAAATAAACAGCAAGAACCGGTTCAACCGGAAGGCGTGGTGGTTAGTCGGCATTGGCGCTGGCGGACCCCCCGCGGGCCAATCGGACTTCCGGTGCCCCATCCAGAACACCGGCGCGTTTCAGATCCTGGAACCTGGATATCTCGCCTTCTACGCGAGACTGCACCTTTCGCTTTCGACGATGGTCACTGCTCTATTATTTAGGATGCAGTTAAAATGCCAGGATGAGATTTGCTAGGCTGGAGTATTAGCACTCTAACCAGTCGGTATCGTTTTAATGTGTTTAGTTGCTCATTCATAAGGAATGTCGATATGAGATATTGGTTTTTAGTTCTGAGTGAATAATTTAAGGGTGAATAATCCATGAATCTTTCGAATTAGAGATAGCATACGTATTTCCCTCAATGAAAATTGCCGGAAGTTGTGATCTTGTAAATCTCGAGTTGGTAACGATATACAGAGTGATGAGCTTGGAAAATGCTGTTTATAGATATATGTGTACTACATTACAAATGAATGTTAAACGAATGATTTATTCAATGAGCAGTTATTTTAAAAAAATTTACAAATTCAGTTACGTAGGTATGTATAGGGTGTTTTTTTAGAGGTATAGAACTTTAAATTGCAATAAAACAACGATGGATCATTCGATTAACAAGAATTTTTTTTATTCGTAAGATAATCTTGTGGCATTATATTTTGAATATGATTTGCGGCATATGACCGCCACGGCTGTCTCGGATGTAGCCCAATCTGGACGTCCAATTTTCGATGACTTTTTCCAACATTTGTGGCCGTATATCGGCAATAACACGGTGAATATTGTCTTCCAAATGGTCAAGCGTTTGTGGCTTATCCGCATAGACCAATGACTTTACATAGCTTCACAGAAAGTATTCTAGCGGTGTTAAATCACAAGATATTGGAGGCCAATTCACAGGTCCAAAACGTGAAATTAGGCGGTCACCAAACGTGTCTTTCAATAAATCGATTGTAGCACGAGCTGTGCGACATGTTGCGCTGTCTTGTTCAATTCAGAATGAAAAAGTTAGTAATCATGGCTCTATACCGATCACCATTGACTGTAACCTTCTGGCCATCATACTTTTTGAAGAAGTATGGACCAATGATTCCACCAGCCCATAAAGCGCACCAAACAGTCAGTTTTTCTGGATGTAACAGTGTTTTGACATACACTTGAGGATTATCTTCACTTCAAATGCGGCAGTTTTGTTTGTTGACGTATCCATTCAACCAGAAGTGCGCTTCATCATAAAATGGACGTAGTGCGCGATACGTATTCCGCACAGAACCATTATTTTCGAAATAAATTGCACTATTTGCAAGCGTTGTTCAGGCGTGAGTATATTCATGATGAATTGCCAAACCAAACTGAGAATAAATCACTAGTCAGCTGTTAAATCGGTCGCCATCTTCGACAGTAATGCCAACTTAAAGTTCTATACCTCTAAAAAAAAACCCGTTATTTGGACCAATATGTAAATTCGTTATCTTTCATTCGAAAATGGAAACAGCATTGAATGTGTAGGGATTGATGTGATCATTTTGTAGGGATATCCCTAAAAAAATTATGTAAAAAGATTGGGGCGATGAAAGTTCTTTAAATCACAATTGAAATATTGATCTCTATAGATAACATTTTAATTTTTTTCGATGAACTCTAGTACTTCTATAGCAAGAGCCCACGGCGGCTAGATTTTCGTTATTTTATAAAAGCTGAAAGTTTCTCTGTGCATGTCTCCAACACAGGTAAGAAAGACCAGCGACTATTGAGTTTGGGTTGTAGTTAATTGCACCTGTAACCTTTAGTAAAGGTGTATAAAATAGTACCTGAAAGTAAAAAGTTAAATTGTACTATATTTTCATTTGAATAACTTTAAAAATCACGTCATCCATTCCCGGTCATTTATTATAGTTGCTATTCTCTGCCAGACAGCACTAAACTTCAATTAATTATAATTATACTTTATTTATAGTGTATAAGCTAAATTTTATATCTTGCCAGACACATTTAGAGTCCGCAGAAGAGCGAGCGCGAGGTAACAGCTGATCAAGCGGGCGTGAGTGAGATATGACGCTTCGTCTAGTGAGATCTTTCACTCTGCACAATATATCGTTTATGGACGTATTGAACTGAACTATGCGTATAACCAACGTTTTATAATATAATTCGTATTTGTGCAGTTTTTTTTTTGAAATAAAACTGTAATTTCAGTAAAAAGTATTACCATGGAAAAATAAAAACCATATAAGACATTAAAAAAATATCCAGAGTAATATCCAAAGAAATTTCCAGAACTTCGTTAAGAGCTAATTTATTTCAAATTCAGATGCCGCTTGTTCAACAAGATGCCGCTAGAGTTCAAAATTTGTTAACTCGTAAACAGTTTCCGATGTAAACGAGCCTTTTGGCCGGAAAATGTTTCGAAATTTTGACGCTACCAATTTACCTTGCAAAAGCGAGCTACTGCAGTTATTTCTGGGAGCAAATTACCTATATATAACAATTTGTAATAATTCTCATTTGAAAAATCCAACTACATACTCGTATCAACCTGACAATAATGTCTGGGTATTGAAAGACGACAATAAGACATCAAATGGAGTACTACAAAATAGTACCTAGTGACGAAGAAAATGGAAGTATCGATGACAATTACGAACATTAAAGAAACGATTAAATTTTTTTCATATGCAAAAATACTTTTTCCTATTTTACAATATTAAAATTAAATTTTTTCTTCTTATAACATGGATATGAACGTTATAAAATTTTTATTATTGGATATCTTAAAATATGGCACTAAACGAAACGCCCTATCTCACTCGCACCCGCTTGGACAGCTGTTACAGAGGAGTCACAATATGTCTGCCAAGATATAAAAACCATTAAAACTTTTCGGCTATTGAGGTAATATCTTTCTATAGGTCGCCAAGTAACATATAAAATTGAGCTTTTATACTATAACGGAAGTATAATTATAATTCATTAAAGTTTAGGGATGTCTGGCAGTGGGTAGCAATTGTAATAAGTGACCGGAAATGGATGACGTGATTTCTAAAGTTATCCCGAAGAAAATATAAAAAATTGAGCTAAAAAAAGTTTTATTTTATACACCTTCACTATATGATACCTGCGCAAGTAACCACAACCGAAACTCTATAGTCGCTGGTCTTTCTCCCCTCTGTCGGGTACATTCACAGAGACACTTTCAGGTCTTATAAAATAACGAAGGCCTGGCCGTCGTAGGCTCTGAGGCTAATCAGAAAATCATAGAATCGAATTTTTTTAGCCTCATACTATTCTCGATCATACGTTTACAATTCGTTAATATGAAAATATCAATAAATGGGAAAGATTTCGTTGTTGAGTACTGATATAATTAAGTACAACTTTTCTCAACTATATGAATAGTCATTGCTCTGTACGCCTCTTATCGAACATGTTTTTCTCATAGAGCCCTTCGTCTCTGACATTAATCATTTCAAACTTCGAGAAGGTAGATATTATTCAAACAGTAATCCTCTCGGAGTAATTGAATAGTCTCTTGGTCAGTCTTCCTTCATTAATTCTCTTAATGTGTCCGTCACACATTAGTGACACAAAAGAAGTCACTCTTCTTCTCCTCATTGTATCAGTTATCTTGTCTGTCTTCGTGTAGATCTCTCTATTGCTTCTCAGTTTTCATCTTCATACTTCTATCCCAGGATTTTCCGTATAATTTTCTTTTTTTTTCCACCTCTTCTAACTGTCTGGCCGTATTCAGTGCAAGGCATTCTGAGGCATAAAGACCCTCTGGCTTAATAACTGTATTGTAGTGTTTTAGCTCTGCATTAATAGATATGGACTTCTTATTGTATATATTTTTTGTCAACTGGAATGCTAGTTCCATTTTTCTTGCTCTTGCATGGATAGCTTATTTATCAAGGGCATCTGATTGAATTAACTTTCCAAGGTACTTGAACTGGTTAACCCCTTAATTTTCTCATGTTTTATTGAAATCTGTCTTGGTGTACCTTTTTTATTGGTCATATATTCTGTCTTTTCATATGATATTTGCAGTCCAGCCTTTTCCGCTGTCTCTTTTAGTATATCCATCTGTCTTCTTGCATCTTCTTGGTTTTCTGCCAGTATTGCTAGATCGTCCGCAAAAGCTAGACAGACGATTTCAAGGTTATCCTTTTTTCTTCCAATCTTTATTTTAGGAATTCCTTTCTCTTCCATTCTTTTCCTTCACTCTCTCATTACCTTCTCCAGCACACAGTTGAAGAGCAATGGGGAGAGCCCATCTCCTTGTCTTACTCCTGTTTTGTGCTTTGATTATTTTATATTATTCTATGTTTCATGATGAAAAACGTATGAAACACAAAATTTGTTTTTATTATTGAATGCCTTAGATGTCCCGCTTCATAAAGAAATAAATAGTCACGCTAAGTATATTTCAAGTCAGTGTGAAATTTTCTACTTTACAAATGACTTAAAAGTCTTATGTTTTATGAATTCTATATTACTGATTTTATGTTCTTGTAGACGTTTCAACTTATTGCATTTTGTAACAAAATATTTATATTTATTTTATTTCGAGTTATTTAAATATGTTGATATTTTGGTTAGCGTGCTCATTTATTCTTGTGTCATGAAATGATGACGAACACTTGGTATACTATATACTATATATGAGTTATTTCGCATTTAAAACTTCTGTTTTTTACAGAAAATTATTTGTGTTCAATCTTTTAAATGACCTTCATTATTCACTACGAAATTCTATTCTATTCATTCTATTTTTTATTCACTGCGAAAACTGATTATAATAATGAAAATAAATTCATTCATTCTAAACAGTATCACATTTAATTACTGATAAAATTGACGAAGAAGACTCTCATTATAACAAATTAGAGTAATGAAAAATAGAATATACCTACTTTAGTGCCACAAGTAAAAAACAATCTGTTGCTATTATCGGGATATTCGAAGAGCTGAAGTTAACCTCTTCACTTCTAGATCCCGCTGTAAAAGAGCACAAGTATCAGTTAATCTAGCAGCTGATTTTTCATAGCGAGCAAGTGCAGAATTCGAAAACCAGAATCATGAAAATATCTATTTCCTATATAATACTGCCAACCACATGAAAATTGAATGTTTTATACTAATAAATGTCCTGGCCTCTAATATATTGCTAAAAATGAACCATTTCATAAAGGAGTCGTAACTGCTTCGATACTCGAGAATTTTCAACTCTTTTGAATACTTTTTGAAATCTCTTAGGAATTATTCAGTATAAATAATATTCAATAAATGACACGGAGGTTTACTTGGTGAAATATAATGTTAAATAATAGTAGATTAAAACACTTGGTTTAATTTTCAGTGAATATATTAACAATTCTCTATAAATCGGATGATTTTAGTACAATGTCAAGATTATTCAACAATAAGTTTTACTCAAAATTGTTGATTTCTCTTCAACTAGTAATCAGTTATATTGTTGAATACTCTGATAATGGGTTGACCACCCGAAACATGTAGAGTTGTTAATATATTCAGAGAAACTTAAGTCAAGTGTATCAATTGTAATTTACTATTACTCAATAATACCTGACGCATTCAAGTCCATTTTCATGACAATTTTATTATTATTATTATCATTATTCCAAGAGAGGTCAGAGACCAAGATTACGTTGTAAATCGAACCCACCAGCACTAGACAGTCGAAAGCTTTAAAGGGTCACTAAACCGCTCGGCCACTGAGTCTTTTTAATTCTGTTTTGTAAATTTAGTTGATTGACGTTCCTGAAATATTGACGTGAATTATCTTCCCTAATGAAAAATTGTGACAATTACGAGAAGGCTGAAAAATTTACTTATGGAGATATTTGAATATCGCTTTCAAGCTTATTTCTAGGAGAACGTTTAAAATGGCATTGTTTGGAATGTCTTCTTAACGCTTCGCTAGAACCAGTGTAGACCTTGATCAAATGACCCTCTATCTTCGATTCTCGGTGTGTACATTTTACATTCAGAATCAAAGATGGGAGCACCTGCGAAGAAGCTTACTATTTTTTAGGCGAAATGTTTGGAAACAAACTCTGAATCATGACGCCTTAGCACTAGCGAACTAGTTCATCATTATTCTTTTTTTAGTCGTTCACTCTTGACAGAGTGGTCGTGGTCGCGTATCGGTCTTGTGCCACTGCGTCCCAAGCGATACGGCGCCACACTGTTCTATGCTTAGCGGCATTAGAGTTTTTATTGATGCTGGAATGCGTCACAGATTTTATTAGATCTGTCAACCTTGTTGAAAAGCGCCCACGCGATCTTCTGCCCTCGACTTTCCCTTGGACCACCAATCGTTCGATAGAGTCTTCGTTTCGGGTTATATGTCCAAAAAATTTAAGGATTCGCAGCTGCACAGTCGACGATAACCTCTCTTTGATGTTTAGCTCCTTCAGAATCGAGACGTTGGTTCGATGTGCAGTCAACAGGATTCTGAGCAAGCGTTTCCAGCATCACATTTCTAACGTATCAATTTTGCGACGATATTGCATCCTCAATGTCCATGTCTCAGCTCCATACAAGAAGATTGGAAAGAGTGGCATTTCATTCCTTCCTGCGGTCCTTCCAAATCTTTGTGAGCTTTTCCACTGAAGATCTTGCTATGGCGCAACGCCTCCGGATTTCGTGCTCGCAGCTGCCAGCGTTTGAGAACCAGATATACATACGTAGGTGTTGACTACTTCACGTCTGTGAAAGCCCCAACCCATTTGATGGATAGGTAGTTCAACTATTTTCGCGTAAAGGAAAGTTACTGTTCTTTACTATAAATCCAAACTACTCCATGCGTTCATTTAAATTTTATTTCTTCAAGAATCGCAGGCATCTTTGGAAATATTCGATGGTTTGGTCGATTTTGGTGGTAAGTTTTCAATATTGCAGCAAGTTGTTCTCCAAACATTTACAATTTCATCTTGAATACAAATGGAATAATCTTAGCTCTGTAGCTGGTATCACCAGTTTCATGTCCTTAAGATATTCTAGGTCAACTTTCACTAAAAACAGTTTTTTGCGAATATTTCCCTCCTTTTGAATTAAATCCTATTTAGATTCATCATAATAGCTCAATTGTTTGTGACAAAGAGTTTGAAGAATACGTAGTTCAAAGGCATACAAAAATAGTGTGAAACGAGGGATAATGATGATGGATAGGGACCACAGAATCAATAAAAACATACATGAACGATATATTTTACTGCATATTCTAAAAAATAAAATAATTACTTAAATAACTGAATGTCACAATTTAATGCGAAAGAAAGCATAAATAAATAAAATTCTAAAAAATTCAATATATCATTATATAACAAATAAAGAAATTTCATTTCTCTTAGCAACGTATCATTTTTAGGATACACCACAAGCAGCATGTACTGAAATCATTTCTGGAAAATTACAAAACTTCTGAATAGGCAAACAACCTAACAGAATATTTTTCAAAATATTGATTCATTCGACCTAACTAGGATTAAAACCATTTTTATATGAATATTTTTCCAACTCATCCATTTCAAACGATTCCAATTCAAGGGAAATTGTGTTTTTAATTAGATCAGATTAGGTTTTTTGAATCGAGATAACTCGATTCACTCGATCACTCGATGTGAAAACACATTGATAAACCTTAATTTCCTTCTATTGAAAGGTACAATAACAATTCTGTCTACAAAGTATTTTCATAAATTGAAATAATTGATAAACTACTTGTTAAAGGCCTGAAAAAAATGGCTTATCTTTTGAAGAAACTCAAATAATAATGACTACATTTGAAACGTTTGAAACAGATGCATATGTAGTAGCACACAGATATACATCTTATACATATATCATTATTACATTTATATTAAGTGTTATTTCACAATTCTCCTTTCTTTCTCTGCAGGTAGATATAAATCACAGCATGGAATAAATGTAGTGAACACTGATTATTATTCTGTTCCCAGAAGCATTTAAAATTGAATGACCTATATGTATTTGAAATAAAAATGTATAATTAAATAAGACAGTGGTATAATTGATGTCTGAAATGATGATATTTTTGTTAACAACTAATCTAATGAAATTGAAAAAAGTATCTATAAAATAGTTCCTTATGGGAATGCTGATATTCGAAGTAAAGACAACATTTGGATTTGGAGCAACAGTAATCAGATTGTCTTAAAGTATTTTATTCCATGTTTTCAAATTCCTGGAACATTTTCTAAGTGTTAATCAAAGCATTGAATCATCATTGTTGAAATTGCATATTGAGATTGATTTCATTTAATATTTGTGAATCTCTAAACATAGATCCATTTACTGAAATCTTTATATTAAAAGTTGAACGTATAAAAATATTTGGGAGGATTCTTAAAAATTATCAAGCCTTTAAAAATATAACCATATTATATAAAACGGGAAATAGATCCAATTGTAGCTGAATTATTCGGGCATTCACATGAATTACCACCACTATCAAATTTAATACTTACATTATATGCATTTTTATGCATATACAGAGAAAATAAATTTCGTAATTTTTTGAAAAATTGATAATGTTGCACAAATTTCATTTGATTTCATATCAATCCTAACCTCATCCAGTAATTTAAAAGCTCAAAGAGATCAATTAATAAATTTATCCTAGTTACTACTGCACCTCAGGCTTAAACGGCTACTGATGCCAAGGAATTATCCGAACTATTTGTTGGCGGAGTTTCCATTGAAGCTATTCTTTGCTGTAAAGTGTGTACCTAAAAAATAAACATGAATTTGTTGATCCAAAAAAGAATGGAAGATTGATAACAGATTTTAATTATGCTAATAGGTGGGTACAATGACAAAATATTGTCTATGGCATAGATATGTCATGCATAGACTCTATGCATAAGAATATACTTATTTTAAATTTAATTTGTTTAAATTATTTGACTGAAAGTGTTACTACTTTGTTGAAGTAATACAACACCCACTTAATTAATTATTGACTGTAATTTGTCATTTGTCTGTGACTGTCAATTGTCATTTCCTACTTAATAGGACTTAGACAGTAGGGACTTTCAATTCGATAAAATGAGGTAATTAAGGAATGACATTACAAAATAATATAAGGCAATATTTGATAATATGTAAATGAGCAAAAAGTGATAACTAAGAGCTTGAAAGTGACATATTACTATAACTTTTTACCAATGCAATGGAGATTAAAGTTCTATCTAAGATGTCAGCATATCTAACACTTCATTGAACATATGAATTCTTTTTATAAGCAAAATGGTGTAAAATTGGAATTGAATGAAATAATCTAAATTCAAACATTCTATATTGAAATTTACCTGTGCCGTATGTCGTTCAACTAACGTAAACATTTGCTGCTCCATCTTCTTGAATTTTGCTTGATATCTTTTATTGTTTCTATCTACAGTTTCAGCTAATATACTGAAAAAATATTGAAATGCATTAGAGATATGCAATCAATATAATCAATAATCACAAATCGTCTGATATGTGGAACAAAGAAAAAAGTGATTGAAAAGTAATGAAACGAATACTTGATTTATTTGAACACATAATAATGAAATGAATTTATGATCACCTATTTGTTTGATTAAGATCATGAACAATTTCTCTGCCTTCTAATAACCTAGCCTCTGCATTTTTCGTTACTTGTTCTAATGTTGAAACAAGTTCCTGCAGTCTCACTTTCAGTCTGCCTTCTCTTGCCAAAGCTTGCATTAATTCTAATTCCACACCCTGGGCGTGCTCTGCATCCGAATATCCTCGTTCCTATTAATATCAACATTATTTACAATTAGTATACGTTATATTAATAACATACTCTGTTTTGTGATGCCAATGCCAACAACGCTTCAGTATCCTTTAGCTGTCCTTGGAGATTCTTCAAGGTCGCAGTTTGAGCTTTCTGTTGACCTTCAACATACTTCAGTTTCAGCTGAATGGCACTTTTATCCTTTTCCAAAGCGAACAGTTTCGTCAACAGTTCCACTTTTTCTTCCCTAAGACTCATTAATTCCTGAAATAACACAAATTGAATTCCTGAAAAAATGAACCAATCTTTATATCTAACCTGAAGAAGAACTGCCAACTCAAGATCCATTTTTCTGGACTCCTGATTATTGACAGGTTTTACAGGTACATTATCCACGTAAGTTGATTCAAGAGCAACGTATGTGCCTTGAATATTACTCCTTTCCGCCTTGAGGCGCGAAACATGTTCACGAAGTCTAGTTTCATGCTCAGATGTCCATTGCTCAGAACTATAAATAAAAAATTGTTTCAGAAGAATTTGAAAATTTTGCATCAAACACACACATATAATGAGAAAATAAATATAAAAGATTAAAATATAAATATGAAAGAGAAGTAATAAGAATGAAATTAAAATAACAAGTATAAATGTAAAATGAGCATGAAAGGGCAAATAATATAAAATATTCACTAATACATATTTCTAAATATGATGAACTAATGACATTCCCGGAAACTGGGTTATGTCAAATATAATGATGCAAATCCTGTAGATGGACAATATGAGTAGATTTCACTGATATGAGTCCCAAAGTGAGTTTGAGAATTTTTTTTTGAGAAGAAGGTGGGCGATTCGAAATTTTTCACTTGTGAATTTCTGCAAAGTCAAGAATTCCTAGGAATTAAAATAGCTCAAAGTAAAGCTTCACTTTTTCTTATTGTGGCACCATTGGAGGTTAGCCATTTCTTTGCCACGGCAATGACAAAAACACATATCCTCCACCTGGTTGTGGTCTATGAGTTACAAGGCACAAAAAAACATTTATAAATTTTCATACAAATTAAGTCATATGGTTTCGCAACGCACATTTTCGGTAGTCCTGATTGAATGAAGTTATAATTAGTTCAAATTGAAGTTGTAATTAGATCTAATTATCAAATCGTTGTAGATAGGGGGAGGTGACCTGATATGAGTGACTTGCCACGTTTAGAAATGTTCCATATAGGTGACTCATTAAAAATCTTGAAATTGCAAACTCTTAAAAGTAAGAAGAGGAGATTGTGAGTATCTTCAATCAATTTTTAATGTATCTAGAAAGAGTTATAAATAAATTCACGCAATTCATGATACATACTTTATTTCAATCAAGATATGTTGATTGAAATCGTGAATGGTTTTATACTGAACTCACTTGTCAAGTTTAGAGTCATAGACATGATTCTGCCAAGGCGACAAAAGCATATCCGAAGATATTTCATACGAATCAAGGTAAGTCAGTAACTGCTTAGCTACTGTTTCTGCGGCACTTCTATTTTGGATGGACTCGGCGTTCTCTTCGTTTAATGCTAATTCAGTCTCAAGTAGAGCCAACAATACGTCGTAGGCTTCTATGGCACGATCGGTCACTCCTAACGCTAAACGTAACGCTACTGCATTCGACTCGTATTTACCACATAACAAGGCCAATCTGAAAATGAAAATTAGTGAATTATTTAAGTGATTGCAACAAATAAGCATTTAGTTTAAATTCAGTATTTCTGTGAATTTTATTGAGTCTCTCAGAAAATGCACCTCTAGAAAGAGGTCGAAATTGGTCTTGGAACTTGGTGGAATTGGTCTTGAGCTATTGGAAATTGGTATATTGGTTGACAAGGATATATAAGATATCAAGAACAGCATAACTTCACTTATATTGAAATTATCATTTGAAGCATGAACAAGAATGAAAGAATAAAGCTGCAGAGAGTGAGCAAATTTCTTAGTTTACATGTCGAACAGTAACAGCAATGAAAAAGATGGAAGATCTCATCAGTTTGAGCATGATCTCGTGATAGCTATTCTTCACATTTCAATTGGGCACCTAAGTATACATATATAATATAGATATAAAAATGTTATCTCTGTAAACAAGGCAACATACTTTAAGTGCTATGTGAAATGATTAGTTTTCAAAAATTTTCGATGAGCAACAAATTGATCAATTTACCTTCAATATGTTTGGATCACTAGGACAAATTTAAAAGAACAGCCGTTACGTTCTTCTAACCTTGTGGTCTCGTTGATAACATGTAATGTAATTTAATGTAATGTATGTAATTTAACCAGTACTATGGAAAAATTGAAAGTTGGCCTTCTGAAATTTCCTAAGATATCAGTTGGAGAAGTCATGCTTGCAAGAAGATTGAAAAGTTCACTTTCTTAGTTTGTTATGAAAATATCTGTAGTAGGGTTTCCAAACCAGCGGCTTAGGCATTACATGGCCATTTTGGTCCATTAAAGTTTCCATTATTTGTTTTATCTTCATCGTAGTTGAGGTGATACATGGGCTTAACATTTTAGCGTACACTTGAGTGAAGCGCATAGAGTATTAGCTTGGTAACCCTGATTGTATCTCATATGTATAGAACCAGTGCTGGTTCCTAGATTATAGACTCATTTAAAAAAAAAACTTAGTTTTAGTAATGCTTGAAAGCTATTGCTATGTAAATGAATGAAAAGCGATAGTGTACACGAGTCCGGGAGGTAGCGTTGCACTTTTGACAGTGATTTTAAGCCGATCGATTTCCGACTTTTTCAATAGATCTTGAATGACTTATTAGTGAACGAAGCGTCAGCTGACGCACCGTAGGTGGGTGTAGGATTGGGGTGTTGCGAAAGTGGTACAAAAATGAAAAGTTAAGTGATAGCAAGCCGGCTGAAACTTTTTTTACAAATACTTGACATCAAACTGAGCTTAAAAAATTGTCAGCTGCATCGCGGATGGAAGAATATGCATCTTATTTTTGCTCACATGAACTTGTTAAGATACATGTGATATAACGTCATAGTACGCCAGATGAAATTTAAGTACGTGATTGTTTAAATAATCAATGATAGGAAAACAATATTCAGCTGCTTGTTGAGTGGTGAAAAGACCGTCAGTTGACGTTCTGCAAAGCTCTAAATTCCTATTCATCAACTTTTTTATATAGCTTTTCTATTAATTTATATCAACTTCAATATTCTTTCGATATTATGCATTTTTATGAAAATAAATCAAGAGAAAAATAAACACTGAAAAACTCTATGTATTTTGCAAGCAATATGTATCCTTACTGTGCCAGCTGACGGTGTTTCAACCGCAACAGCCGCAGCTGATCCTTGTTTCTGTATTTCTCATTATTTAAACAACCACGTATGTTCGGCATAGTTTAACTTTATTTTACATGATTTTACACGAAACTAAATTGTGCATCAGCTGCTCGCAACATAGTAGCAATGCTACAAAATTAAAAATCCCTACTCCGTCTGCTTGACGATCTTTCCACTACTCAAAAAGCAGCCGATTATTGTTTTCCTGATTATTTAATGTACTTAAATCTCATCTGATGTACTATAACTTTATTTCACATGTATTTTAACAAGTTCATGTGAAGAGCTGACACATATTCGCCCCTCCGCGATGCAGCTGACGATTTTTTAAGCTATATTATGTCAAGTACTATGACTTCAATTTATTTATTTTCTACATGTTTCGCACCCTTCCACACCCGCACCTACCGCTACTTGAGCAGCTGAAGGGCGGTTTACTTATTAGGTATATAAGATCAACCATCTGTATTAATATCAGCCGGCTATGAGTTTTGTATTTGCAACGCTACCTCCCGGACTACTTGTCTTGTGTTGCAAGACTGAACGAGAATTTCTGAATTGATATCAAAACACGATACGTAATAGAGAGTAGACAAAGCAAGACATACTTGTGTTTTTCACACATCGCAGTGCTTCTAAGACTATGTATATGTAATTTTCTTTAATCTTTCTCTCTTTTCTCATATGTTCTTAAACACGGTTCTCCCATGTATGTTAACGATAATTGGAGTTAACATTTTGTATGCGGATGAAATGAATAGAAAGAGAAGGGAAATATATTGATTCAGTTTTCTTCTTTTAAGTTATTTAGCGAAAAAAGAAAATGAAATCGATGCCACCTACCTATCACAATGTGCTTTCGTCTCAGACAAGGTAAGAACTAAAACGTTATTCTGCGCTCTAGCGTGCTCCAATTTGGAATAAAGCTGCCGCAATTCTATATCGACTGGGGTCTTTTCATTCTGAGCATCACAATGGCGAAGAATATCGCCTACGATATGTTCGGCAACTGCAGTTGTCAAGTCTGCGTTCATGCCTTCAACTGTGTTAGAATCTACGTGACCATCTGTAGTTCTTTTCAGTTTGATACGTTCGGCCACCTTGGAAACTGGCGTAGACACAGTAGAATTGTTGTTCTGTTTACTTCGGTGTATAGGAACTGAAAATATAAGTAGGATAAATAACCTCAAAAAAATATAATTGTAATAGAAATGTTATTTATGAATAACGATTTACAGTAAATTAACGCATTTTAAGAAATTTAGAACATAGCTAATGAGAAATGGAATATTAATATCAAATGAATTAGAGCCAAATATAAAGAAGAAATAGAGAGCTTAAAAGTTTTCTCAAATTATGACAACTAACAAAATTGGTTCGTTTTTATAGTTTACGTTAATTGTCTATAAAGGGTGATTTTTTAAGCGTAGTTTTTTTTAAATCGAATAAAACACTTAATTTGCATCATATGGTCATAATTTTTATTGAAATTGATAACTTGGCCTTTGCCATTTACATTTTGAAGATAACTTCATGTAAATGTAGTCATGGTTCCGTATCAAATAGTCCATTCGGAAGGTACAATTTTGCGTCACTTTTTCTAGCATTTCGGCATGTATCCCACGAATTACGCGTGTTATGTTATCCTGCAAGGCTTCAATCGTGTTCGGCTTGTCCACATACACTAACGACTTTACATAACCCCACAAGAAATAACCCAGAGGAGTCAAATCGCATGATCTTGGCAGCCAATTCACAGGGCCATTTCGAGAGATAAGCTGCTCACCAAATTCATCCTTCAACATGTCCATTGTTTCACGAGCTTTGCGGCATGTGACACCGTCTTGATGAAACCACATGTCAACCCAGTTCAACTGGGCCAACTGGGACAAAAAAAAGTTGCGTATAATGGCTCGATATCGTTGGCCGTTGACGGTAACGTTTCTTCCACGGTCGTCTTTGAAGAAAAATGGACCGATGATGCCACCAGCCCATAAACCACACCAAACTGTCGTTTCTCGGGATGCATCGGGATTGTTTATTTATAAAACTGCGGATAATTATTAAGCTGTTCTAAGAGACATTCAACAAAAATTAGATGTTGTGGTAGGTCATTCGGCTTCAATTCTTGCAGAAGTTGAATCTTATAGACTTTCAAACCTAACTCAACACGTAAAATTTTCCATATGGTTGAGTAAAACATGCCCAATTGATGAAAACGGCGACGAATTGACATTTCACGATCCTCGTTAACACTGTACGCTACGGCTGCAATATTCTCCTCAGTACGCATGCGAGACAATGGTTTAATGTCCAACATGGAAAGCAAAGTAAACATGGTGCGAAATTTGGTGATAACAGCACGAATTGTTGATTTGCCAGGTCGATTATGACGACCATAATATGATCATAACAAACAATACACATTTTTCACACAGCACGAATTTTGATAGTGAATTTCAACAATTTACAATCGTTACTCGTTTGTAAGTCTTTCCATGATGAAATGGCAGAGTATACTGAAAACTTTTCACTCTGACAAGTGACGTTTGGATGCCATTACCAACCAGTGCTGCCAACCTGAAAAACTTAACTCTTAAAAAATCACCCATTATATATGTATCAATATATATGCGTATATAATTATTACTAATGATAGTTGATGATGAATGGAATATAATATCTTTAGTTTATTAAATTTTCCTTATTACTTTCAATCATACATACACATTATACTCAACCCGTTCCATTGTTTAACATACGACCATCCCGAATACCTCCTTAGGACCAGATATGATGACACCGAAAATAAAAAGAACATTTCGAGCACAAAACGTCGTGAGTTACGGATATAGAGTTTTTACAGACAATAATAGTGCCTTATTAATTTATTACGGCAAATGAATCCAAAGGACACTTTAACATAGTCTTAGTTGCCTTAGCAAGGCTTTCCTTTCCATGGACTACCCCGGGGTGAGTGAAGTGTCGTATGTACATAGAAAGATATTGGTTCATTTACTTTTACATTGTTTTATTTATTGAATTTCATTACTTTTCCTTTAAACATATTCATTCTAGTGCGTTGTTGTACGAATTAGCTTATCCTTATATTCAAATACAGTCCTCTTGCTAGTTTAATATTTTAGCAGTTTCATCACAGTTTATCATCAACATCTGATGAAGCCACTGTGTTGGCGAAACGATATTATCATGTTTTGATTTAATTCTAGTGAAAATCGAAGAATTACTTAGTTATATTTAAATTATGTATTTAGATTTTCATCAAGTATCGGTCGAATCGATTAATGAGTTCAATATTTCACTTATACGTTTTGGATACAAAAATATTAGCGAAATTTTAACAAAATGAAATTCCACGGATTTATTATGAAGTCACAATTCTTGCATTGTAAACTATTTTATTAGAATAATATTATGTCATTTATATTTAATTTCCATAAACGTTGTTTTACTTCATCGCGTTACATTCGAATGAATTTTTTTTCAAAAATGTTCATCAAGCAAATGGTTACTAGAAACTGGGGCTTCTACATTTTAGGGAGCCATAAATGAACCATAAATATAGGTAATTCAATTGAATAAACTATATTTATTACAAATTGAAAAATCAAATTATTGAAATTTTAAAAAAATATAATCTACCCTAAAAACATTCATTTGAAACTTGTAAATGAATAATAATATAACTACAGAAGCCAACGCAGTATGAAAATAAACCCTTGATTGAATTTGTTCAGGATATTAACTCAAGGAATCAAGGTTATTTTTGCTGAATAACAAAAAGTGTGTGTAGCGCAGATCATAAGCAAAACGGCCCAAACTGGTTAAATACTTTTCAATTGTGATCATTTACCAAGTCTAATGATAAAATACTATATACTATACTATAATACGATATAGTACTAGCTACATAGTACAGTATCACAAGCCGTGATACTGGAAATTCTGACTTCTTTATAGTTTTCATTCAGTGTTGTTGAAAAAATCACATCGTCTATGAAGGCAATCAAAGAATAATTCCTTATTCTCAGAACATCGGTTTTGTATTTTTAACCATAGACTTGCATTTTATGTGAAGCTGTCAATTGGTACTTTATGGTTTCAACCATTTCAAACTGGCGAGGATAATTTCAGCACCCGCTTCTATACTTACCAATATTGCTATATTTAATATCGATTTTAGGTGATGATCCTTGAAACGATCTGCAGTCTATTTCTATATGAGATTCCGGCGATTCCATATTTTTACTTTCGTTGGTCATCTCTTCCATAATTTCTTCCTTGGAATGCGCATATTGAGCTAATTTTAATTGTGCTCCATGAAGTTGGCATTTGAGACGTGCGATTTCTTGTTTTAGAGGTTCTACGTCTACGGATGGAGATGATTCATTATTTTCGATATTGGAGGTGTTGAGTTTGGGCTCGGGTAGTTCAAGAGGGCTTTCGGCTAGCTGAGAAGATGAAATTGAGAAAATGATCAGTATAATTCCTGAGAGTGCACTTGATTGATATACTCACGTGTATTCTATTGTCTAAATCGGACATGTCAGGTTCCAAGGGTTCAAGTTCACTTACTTCCAATGGACATGTTACTGAGTCATCATGAACACTTGTGCAGGATTCTGAATAAAGAGAATTGTTAAAGTATATTTTTTTCGATATGAATTTTGAATAATCTTTTTAATCAGTATTGTGGCATAATAACAGTGCGATGTGAAAATTATTTTTCTTATATTATATTAATTAGCTGAATAGTTCTTTTATGTAGTTATGGGAATTGCTTAGCATAACCGAGACTCTTTCCAAATACTTTTAGACGGTATAAAGCAACAAAAACAATTTGGTGTAGATTCATGAAGTAGTTAATTTTATCCCAACTACATTTTTATATTATCGTACAATAAGTAACTCAAGAAACAAATTACCATAAGGGTTTTTTAGACACAGTAAAAGATGATTTGTTAGCTCTCACAAAGCTACATCATTGGACTGACTTAATCATGAATTACTGTTAAATATAAATAGATGGACGCTTATGAAGAGGTCGACTTTACTCAACTACCCAAAAAAAAAAAAAATCTACAGTAATAAGGGACATTTTTCAACGAATGACTTGGCCACGAAGCAAAATCACAAGTGTAATTGTTTGGGGCGGATTTTGGTTTAGCTGTGTGAATAATATGTACTCTTTTGGAAGAATATATCGGCACAGCTAAGGGCTGTTGCTGAAGAACGGTATGGTTTGAAGCAAACTGAATGCTATGTGATTTCAGAATGATGAAAAAGGTGCCATACAGCAAACGTTACAATAGACTAACTGAATCAAAAAACTGAGGATGAACTTTTCGTTGATAAACTAAAGGCTACACTCAAATGGTTGAAGTGAACTTGCGCGTCTACACATTCGAGGTTGTTGAATTGATTGGAGAGTTTGAATTCAGTCAAGAGGACAGTGTCGTGAATTAAGAGTTAATTAATTGCTACGAATAGTGGCGAGAGAACTATTCCTTTGAAATGTTTTGTAGTTAGATATTTTGAGGTCGTGTTTCAACAATATATCTCATCCTGAAAATTTTGCTGGATGCAAGATACATAGTTAGAGCACTGATATATGTGTCATAGTGAAAAGTCTGAGATCATATGAAAGATGTTATATTCCATACAAGATGGTATGTTTGGAGCTTTTAACGAACAACTTGTCATCCTTAATCAAAGAAAATTTTATTCTTCTATTCTATGTTGACATAGAACCATCCTGAAATAAAGATAGTTAATTTATAATTCAGGATTGAAAAGAATGAACTATTTTATTACATTAATGCAGGTTCCATGACAGAATAATGTTCTCACATAATTGAGAAAAGAAAGAATGAAAAGTAGAACATAAATTACGTTCAGGAAAGTTACACAGCGAAGACCCATTAATACTGATAAAAAGATTAACACTTATAAATAGAAGCTCGATATTGAATAGCAAACTTTCCTGCGACTGCTGAAACCTATATGCAGTTTCAAAGCAATACAGGAAGCGTGCTTCAGATACCCTTTATTTTGTTGGGTCGAAGTTTCCTCTGCGAAGTTAAATTGAAATGAAAATAATGAAAACTTCGTACTAAGTTAGTTTTGCTTTGACAATGACTTGTGAATAATTTTATAGTCATAATAACCTGAAATTTCATCTTCCTCCGCAATTGCCATTGTTCTTTGATGGTGTAATTTTCGTGTCAACTCCGCTATCACCGAATGTAATTCAGTCAGCTGCTCTTCGTACCTTTGTGCTTGCTCGTCCAACTGCTGTTGAAGTCGCTCCTGTAAAAATAAGTAGTATTGAAATTTTTGCCAAATTTTCTCTTTGGAAAAATTGAGAAGATTTAGAAAGAGAACGACTACTGGGACTTGATCGAATTCGATATGCAGAATATATTGCTTCATAAGTACCTGAAAAGTTAATTCATTACAAAACGAAAATTTAGTTATCACTACATAGTATAAAAAAGTCGCTTTCTCTGTCACTATATCCCTATGTAAGCTTAAATCTTTAAAACTACGCAACGTATTTTCATGCGGTTTTTTAATAGATAGAGTGATTGAAGGTTTATATGAATAACATCCATTAATTAGTGTAGAAATACTGTTATTTTTGAGGTTTCTAATGTGCGTTGGCGTTTACTTGATGTAAATCCATTATAATTGAATATAAACTTAAATTCAAACACTTGAACATATGATATACACTTCATTGACTACATAGTATGACGCATTTCGGCGTTACAAACGACCTCTTCAGATGCAAGCAGAATAATATTATTCTGAATAATATAATATTCAAAATAATATTATTCTGTTCATATAATATCATAATTTGAAATGTTTGAATTTAAGTTTATATTCAAGTGAATAATTAAATTTTTTCCGCTTACATTGCAAACGC
This sequence comes from Henosepilachna vigintioctopunctata, assembly GCA_030704895.1. Taxonomy (NCBI): domain Eukaryota; kingdom Metazoa; phylum Arthropoda; class Insecta; order Coleoptera; family Coccinellidae; genus Henosepilachna; species Henosepilachna vigintioctopunctata. Next base: position 1,837,427 of record JARQZJ010000093.1, read on the forward strand.
AGGCTGAACCCTACGAGATTTATTAAAAATAAGAAGTATTCAAATTTTTGCCAAATTTTCTCTTTAAAATAATTGAGAAGATTTAGAAAGAGAACGACATACAGAAAAACAAAATTATACAAGAAGATTATGACACTTAATTAAATTTGTTAAGATACTGGTTAACTTATTATGGAATAAGAGTGTTGGGCATGTTTTTCTGTGGTTGAACATGACATGTAGGAATGTAAGTTAGGTAAGGGGGATTCGGCGTTCAGACTACTAGGAATTGATCGAATTCGATATGCAGAATATATTATTTGATAAGTACCTAAAAAGTTAATTCATAACAAAACGAACATTCAGTTATCACAGACCATAGTTCAATTGATCTAAACTACCCTTCAATTATTGCATTGGGGACTGGCAACAATAGAGATAGTGAAAAGAAAATTTAACAGATCAGCCATCCATTCAATCAGATAATCCGAACACATTGTGTTGATCTAGACAACTTAGGAAACAAGTTGATATATTAATTTTGTTGACTGTTAATTTTTTCTCGAATATGTGAATACATATATTTTTTTCAAGTAGGAAGAATTTCAATGTTACTTCATTATAGAATAAGACTGTTGGATGAATGATTCAGTGTTCTTCGTTTTATACGATGTATGAAATATGTTGACTACATACATTCAGTTATTACTAGTCTACATTTCTGTGATTAGAAAATGACGCATATCTTGCACTTTCCAAAATGCTTTTTGGGGTCTGTTGTGATATATTTCTCTTACTCATTAGATTTCAAGAAGTTTTTTTATTAGGCGTATGTTATATTTCAAAAAAACATAACGTCAATATCCGAAAGATCAGTTTATGGGTTTTTTTCTCACATTGAAAGGTGATGTTTTGAATTCAAGAGTATACTCGTACAGAATGAAAGAAAGGGAGCATTCAGTTGATGATCGATCTCTGTAGCTCCACGTTATTCGAGAAACGAAAGTTTTCGCCACGATTTGGTTGAAAAGTTTCATCTTTCACTTTACGAGCTCTTGAACTTCCCTAGCTATACTCGTATATCTTATACGTTATATTAGAAGATATATCTTTATCAATAAGACGTAATTATATGAAATAAATTACTGAGTTGTAATTTGGATGAAATTTCAGAATGTAATATCGAAGTACAGATTCTACAAAGTAGTAGAAAACTTTTATTATGAAAACATTGAAATTTCAATTATTCGAAATTTATGAATCTATGTAACTGTCATAAATTTTTTATTATGAAATTATTCATGGACTAAAACCCGCTCATTACAAACGAACTAGCTCAGTAAATTTTTTTAAACTCGATTTTAAAGATGTGAAAGAGTCTTTGCGTTAATTGTAGTACGTTGATTTCGCAGGAGCCAATTGCAATAAATTGAAAGTTGTTATCATCGTTTAAGTTTGATATCATTGTTCATAAAATTTTTTATAAAGGCACTGACAACACGATACAAGTTTTGTGTTATTAGATCAAGTAAATTTTTTCGAAAATTTGAAATTTTAACAATCCCTTTCTTTGCCGAAGAAGAAATTTTCACACCATTGACTGTTCCAAGGATTCTTCAATTATTATACAATATTTTTACAGCATCAGTTGTATAAATTACGTTTTTCTTAACGAACTTAGTTCAAATTTGACACATAAACAAAATTACAAACTACAGGTGATAACAGGGGACATAAATACTTATAAAACATTTTTTATGGACGATGTAGTGCATCTATAAAGGAGAAACACGCGTCTCCCCACTGAGATATCGTAAAATGGATATCCGCATCTCTGTTATAATTTAGACTGGGGCAGGGTTCTAGGTCATCAGATGGGAAAATCGATTCTTCCAGCACAGGAGTGTACCGGTGGAAATAACCAAATGGAACATAACTAGCTACAATGTTGATTATGTAATGCCATGCATGGAACTCGACAGACCGTATGAAATTAGACACAATGAATGCTGTGAAAATTACGAGGGTCCAGCATCAATGGCCTCATTGAATTTGGCCACATACGAAATATGTAACTATTAATTTTTGTGAATTTTAGTATATACTTAAATTATGGAGTATGTATCTAGTTTTTTATAATTAAACAAATTTTGCGTTCTCCAACGCTTTTACGTACGTACGCAAAAAAAGCAAAGAAATCGCTCGAATTTGGAAAACGATTAAATTCTCAATGTTGCAGAAACAGATCCTAGATGGGAGAAATCAATTATAGTAGAGCGTCGATTATCCGAACTAATTGGGGGACATGGATGTTCGGAAAATCGGTAAAATGCTTGAAAAAATCTTCAATCTTCGTCTGCCGAAGAAACCCTACACGCTTACGAGCGGCTAGGTGACGTACTGTTTTGTACAAATATCTGTCAAGGACAGATATTTGGTACAGAACAGGTACTGGTCGCTTTCAGCTTGTATTTCAAACCAACGCAATGCAATGTCTAAAGAAGTAAACGCTTCAGAAACACAAATTATATTTCAGTAGTATTATCAACTACTGAACTTGTAGTTGATGAGGTGCTAGCGGTGGAGTCAGCCTTATTAGTCATGAGGTCTAAAATTTCGCTATCCTGCTTAATTTGGTACCCGGGATCTTCATCGTCGATATCCATGCATTGTTGAACCTCTTCTTCATCACACTCGTGGCAATCCAGATTTTTTAGCAATTTATCATTTCAGACATATCTTCCTGTCTCTCATTTATAAATTCACTTTGAGGATTTTCCCCCATACACAAAACTTTATTCCACGCTTTTTTAAGTTCTGCTCTTTTACACTGTCCATGATGCTCTGATCATGTAGGACCCAACTTATAAATCAATCTTTTTATGATTTCTACCTCTAGGCTTTCTTCTTCCTCTTCTTCTTTTTCCAAAAGTTACTTAAGTAACAATTCTTTTCTATAATTCCGTTCACGCTGTCAAAGTCAAGATGGGAGAAAAACACGCGAGAGTAGGGCGGGCATAGTAGTTCGGATAAGCGGTCGTTCGGTTGAACGATGTTCGTATAATATACGCTCTACTGTATTTATCAACAAGCCCCGCAAGTTGAAAACACTGCAATAAATTGTGTGTTCTAAGGGTGGTACCGCATCTTCAGTAACGGCGATCCTACAGCTTAGTACAAAAATATAACTTCGCTTAGGCGTCACACATTTATCAGATAGATAGAGATAGCTTTATTGCATGTGTTACAATATAGTGCTTAAAATTGTCATGAAAGAAAAAAAAATGTATAAAGTTGTTTTTTCAACCATATAAAATTATAAATACAAAAGACATATACTACTATATAATCATAAATAAAATGGGCTTATATTAGAACACAAGAAACACACAATATAAACAAACAAACCATAGCAAACAAACAACTGTATTCAGAAACCAAATAACAAATGGCCTCAAGGCGACCCCATCGAATCGAAACCGAATGAAAGATACTCCTGAAAATCATTGAACGGATGCTCAAGAAAAAGACACTTATAGTTTTCTACTAAATTGAGGAGAAGGCAAGATCCGAACATGATTTGGTAACTTGCTCAACAATATGATTTAAAAGTAAAAAGGGCATTTCTGACATTTTGTAAGCCTACAAAAACTTGGCTTCAGGAAGTATCTATGTCGGGTGGAATACCGATGGCAATCCGCATCAGAGCGACATTTTCCAGCGAGACCATGAGCGCCTCAAAAATATACCGACATACGAAGAAATTCTATGTTTGCTGAAAGCACGACTACAGTCAAGATATTGAAGAGATGGGATAACTCTCACTGCTCTCCTCTGGAGAACAAAAATTCCTGATTGCGATGCACATGTTTCCCACGCCAGAATGCATATCTCATTCCTGCTTCCATTAGTGTGTAGTAATCCACTAGAATAAGGTTCTTGAAATTCTTAGTTTGGAGGGAGAATAAAGTTTATCCACAGAGAGGAGTCAATCATAACGAATTATTGAGTCTATTTAGTTTTATCTCATTGCAGAACAGGAGAGAAACTTTATCACTCAAATGTTTGTATAAATTACTGCTTAATAGTATTGATTGTCTTCCTCTCTTGTCCGCTTTGAAATTTCGTGTTCCTAGGCAAAATTTTCGTCATACAGAATTATTGCACCTAGAGACTCCGAGGAGCAACTCTCTAATACAATCCCCCATTTGGTTTATTGAGTCAATGTTCAATAGAGTTGCCAATAATTGTGACATTCACTTTAACTCCATACAATTTATTATCAGGAGTTATGTGAAGAACGAAAATTGACTAAAATCAATTGATTTAGATTGAGTTATTTGTAATACTTCATTGAATGCTATAATGTAGTTATAAGTAACTATTTTTTTCAGATTAGATTGAGCTCTTTGTTAAATCTTTTTTAAAATGATTTAGTTAAATCTTTTTTCTGATTATTTAGTTATGTATTCCTCATTGTTATTATTTTCTGTAATTGGATGTTATACTTGATAAGCTGCCTAGCAAATATTTATCACTACACAATTTTTGAGCTTGACATTCAGTGTGTACCTCCCAGCTCAGAACTGAATACAACGTCATTCCTACAAATCCAGCATTTAACACGGTTCAGCGTGAACACCATTTTGAAAGTTTTCTGTTCGTTTGCTATTGTTGTATTGGCAACTAAATCGTACAGTACTAATATCAGCAATGATTTCTTCAGTCAAAAATGCAATAGCAATAACATCTCAATCATTAAAAAATGTACATAATACGATTACTTTCTTGTTGTTTCTGCTTAAACAAGTGGACTAATTTTAATTGCGTTTACAGCTAATATAAAACCATCTTCCAGATCCTTTTGAAAAATAATAAGCAGTGTAAGTTAACAGGAGGAGATGTCGATCTGAGGTTTTGCTAGCCTTATATCACTTGTTATCGACATCCAAAACGGTTTCAATTACTCATTTCTGAATTGATAAAATAAGAAGAATTCTATAATCTGCATAGGACTTCCTATAACATATTTCTGGTCTATACTGGCATTACCTCGCAAGTAACTTTTTGTCTAAGGATCAGTAACGCGTTTGAATTAAATTCTCCTTAATTCAAAAGGGTAATAAGAACTAATCCAAAATTAAGAGTGTGCCTGTACTGATAATGCTATGCTGAGTTTGGACTACGCAGGATTAACCCTGAGCCATTCTTTCTGCTATTTCTATTGAAGCAGAAGATATAGATTCAGATTTGGGATTGGCAGGTATCACCTGAGGATTATGTTTTCATCAGAGCCTCTCGTCATAATTTCTATAATGTATATACGTATTCATATATGCAATAATCTAATTTGAACTGAAATATTTTTCATATCATGAATATCTTGGTTATTCTATATAGTCTTTCTGTATTATACATGAAGATTCACGAAATGGGTGTTAAGGTTTTAATCATGTCTTTTGACCTTTTTCCAGAGTCACTCATAAATATTAAATGAATAGTTACTGGAGTTCGATGCACTGTACTATTTCATACAATTGAGTTCATCACGGTTATTTAGATCTTGTAGTTCGTTCACGTATTCGAATACTTAATTCGAAAAAATTCTAATGAATTTGAATATTTAGTACAATTTATATCCAAGGAGTTTTATATTCATCTTATAATACGACGAGTAACATAAAAGTTTTTCTTCCTTAGTTTTTTCTTTAATTTTAGACGATAAGAACAACTCAGTTTGCCATGTACGTATTTTGCAATTTGAATAATATCATACGATAATAAAGAATCAATGTCTCTACTATTGCATACCTTTCATCCCTTAACTTATATCACAAACGTTACGCGAAAATTCAGGTTTAACTACTGCGAAATCATTATTCATTCTGTGCATTATTCCTGCATAACTACGACATAATCCATTCAACTACGATTATTTATTATGATGAAGAATGAAATATTAAATTTGACTGCGTATATTACCGCAATATGTGGTAATAATATTATCAAGAATGTGAATTTTTTCGTTATTTTTGGATTTTAATATATAAAATCCTCTCAATGGGCCAAAAGATTTAACAAAGTGTATCGTTGACTTTATTATGAATAATAATAATTAATGTATGAAGTAAAGTGTAAAATAAACTGAAATAAAAAAAAAGATATATATATATATATATATATATATATATATATATATATATATATATAATGTATAATTAATAATTATCAATATATATATATATATATATATATATATATATATATATATATATATATATATATATATATATATAATTAGTAATGATTTGGAAACCTGTATAACTTGAGATAACAAAAGCATTTTTTTTGTCAAGGTCTGAGGACTATCAGCAATAAAGAAATTGATGGACCTTTCACATACTTTCCCCATTTTTATTCTACATTGACGTGACCTGTATTGGCGCGATTGTATACAAATAGGATTTAGATACTCACGGCCATTTACCGAAAAAGGTTTTCAGCAGTGCCTGCGATCGATAAAGGGAAATAGCGGGAGCAAGTGAACTACATTTTCCACTCTCAAGGATAAACGACCTGCATCCAACTAATATGGCTTTTGATAGAATTGTAGATAGATTTAATCGACGAAGTATGATGTGGAAAAACCGAAAAATGGAAAGCCTGGAGGAATACTGCTTGTGTATGGTCTCTTACCATCAAGGTGTTAATTTTTGAATATATAAATATATATATCATCACAGACAACAGAACTGAAGCCACTCTCGCCGTAGAAACCTACATGAAATTGAGTAGAAAACCGGGTTGATTTCTTGTGATAAAACCAAATACACGGATCCAATACTGGTGGAATTCTGCAAGTTGGTAATTTTAAATACCTCGAGGAAAATATACAGTTCTCAGGTTTGAATCGAATCGCTAATGAACATAGAATTACCAAGCTCCAAAGGGCCTACAAACTAACATGGGCTCACTATAAATAATACAACGATTCTTCCAGAAGCAATCTACGCAGCTGAAACAATCGTTATTGACGGTCATTCAAGAATTAGAGAAATAGAAAAACATGAATTAGAACGAAAAATTCTCAGAAAGATACGGGTCAATCACTAGAAACGGCATTTGGATGAAAAGACCTCAGAATGAACTTTATCAAAAGACAAATACGATAACGGAAGAAATCAGAAAACGACGAAAAAGTTCTATGCACATGTCTACAGAATGAAACAGTCCAGAATACCGAAGAAACTACTCGATATAATTATGAATAGTAAATGTGGAACAGAGTGGCTAAAAGAGGTCCAAAAGAATCTACAACAGATCAATATGAAAAATTTCGAAGATCGCACTGAATGTCGCTATAAAATCGCACATGTGAAGTTTGAGTAGAAGTCAAATCGTCACATTTGAGTAAAATGAACAGATGAACGGAAGAAAGATGCTAATTTTTGCGTCTAAAGTCTGCCTAAAGCCAACTGACGCTAGCACACTCTAGAGCAAATCTAGAATTAGTTAGATTTTTTAAGGAGTTTTTTAAATTGAACACCGAGATTTGAAAACAAGGACTTTCAGCAATAAATGACTTAACAATAACAATGATATTTTTTCAATAATGAATATGTCAATGTTTTTTGAAGTACCAAAAATGAAAAACGTATAAAAAGACTATTAATTTGGCTTTTTTAGGCACTTGATACAATGATACAAATACACTTGATATGACAAGGTATTATTTGTTTTACATTAGCAGCCATGTATAACTTATTATCTATTAACATTAAGGGGGTGCTGGCAGGGGCCGCTTTTCAATTTTAGGATAAATAATTCATGGAGGTCCTTGTTACAAAAGCGGTTCGATGAGGTGGTCCTAGAGAAAATCTTGTTGGGAGACCACTGACCTATAGAAACCTTAGGAACTGAATTTTCTGAGTTACAAAATTTTACATAAGAAGTAATATCAAGACTTTAGTTCTATTCAATTAATCCATCACGTGGTATATTATTAGCAATCATGGTACTTTACATCGAGGCTTATCAATTTTAAGGCTTAGCGTACTCCAAACGAAGTTTCTAAATTACTGTGAACCAATTTCATGATTTAATTTCAGGAAAAAATACCAACAATACAGAGAGTAAAATGGAAGAATATATGCCAAAAATTATTTTGATGGGCGTGCTTGCTCCTTGACGCAACCAGATTTACTTTTTATTATAATTTTTAGAAATCTCTATTCAATTACAAAAATTCTGAGTTAGAGTCAAGTCGATCCATTCATCTACGTAACATTGCGAAAGTCTCGTCTCGAGCCTTCTACCATCGAATAGCGAACCCCTATATTTCCCTATAAATAGTGAAACCCCACTTTAAGAAACCTTGCCTTTCAAGACGTAAGTTAGAAGTTAAGGAACTAATGAATTAAATTATTCATCAGAACATAAAACGTTCTCGGTTGTTTTTCATGCAAGCACACCCTACAAAATGGAATATTTGAGAGCAATTCTCACGACAAAAGCATTAATAAAGCACAAAATTCCAATCCATCGCTTGAGACTTTTTTCAACGATGCACGTAGTAGTTGCAAAAACACAATGGAACCTCGACCGCTGAGTGCCTATTGTCTAACCCGTACACCATCAAAGCGTTGTAGGCAATATACCCTTTAGATAAAAGTTGAACCACAAAGAATTCGTATTTGAATTCTACATTAAAGAACCGACTTAAATACCACGATAAAAGCTATGACAATATGGAGCTTAGGGTGACAACAATTCACTTTATAAGCAGAGGTTAATGAAAAATGTAGTCCAGTGAAATTTAACTTCACCTTGACGAACAATACATTTTAAACTTAAATAGGTATAAAATTTGACCCTTTTCATTTGATAACAGACGATTTAGAGCTTTCATGTATGAAATAATTACAAGATTCGACAGAATATCATTTATATTTAAATGAGAGGTAATGAGAAATACTTGTCTAAAAATCACAAAGTGAACAACTCTTCATTCGACTAGTTTCGCCTTTCACGGCATTATCAAGACTGAATACATACGTTGATTAAATTGATAATTAATAAATTTCATTCAGTTGTATATCAAGATATTTTATTCACAAAGGTAATTATACCAATTTTTCATAATTCGAATATATTAAATTGAAGTCAATCATTGTGGCTTTATCGGTATACTGAACTATGATTCACTGTGATTGGAGAAATGCTTTTAATTAATATATTTAAATCGTGAAAGTTGGTTTTATTACTTCATTAAAGTTATGATTACAAAGTTTTCTCAAATAAACGCCAAAACTATTCAAAGTTTTATTTGTTTCCCCTCTTAGTTTATAAATAAGAGGGTTCTAACTCCTACTTGTCACGGCCTTTAGCGATTTCCTGAAAAGTTTGCCCGAAAAACAACGCAAGAATAGCATGAAAAATTCACAGAAAAGTCTTAGGTATCGAATAACACAAAGACAAATGGCGTCTACGACTTTGCAGGCATATTCACAATGTTCTGTTGAAATTCTGCAAAGATATAGTCGTCTATGGTATAATCGGAAAAACTTGGCTGAATTGTGGGGGTGAGAGAGTGAGTAAATAACGGTTACGAAACCTTTAATGTATTAATTGGTTACTTGAACGAAATTTATGGTATGGAGCACCCTCTTGTTAAGTCAGTACGAACTGTGGTTGTCATATCATCATATCGAACATTAATTATATCTACTGCTTGAACAGCTTCTGTTTCGAGTGGAGGTCCACAAAGTTATCAGTTTATGATTTCAGTTTTGGAAAATTACAGCAATTTTTTCCAATAAAGACGTACGTACGTAAAAAAATCATTAAGCATGAGAAAGCTTGTCACCAAAATTAGCGACAAAAAGCTTGTCGTGGATATGGACACGCTCCTCAGGAGCTAGAGAGAGCAAAGTCATAATGGAAATACCTGGTGGAGTGTGAAAGAAATAGATCTGGTCTTATTCAAATAACTGATTTAGTCTTATCGAGTACAGATAAATTGAAAAATGAAATAGGGTGCAATGGGAACTAAACAATAATATGGAAGAATGGAAGTAATGGAAAGTAAAATGGAAGAATATATGCCAAAAATTATTTTGATGGGCGTGCTTGCTCCTTGACGTAACCAGATTTACTTTTTATTATAATTTTTAGAAATCTCTATTCAATTACACAAATTCTGAGTTAGAGTCAAGTCGATCCATTCATCTACGTAACATTGCGAAAGTCTCGTCTCGAGCCTTCTACCATCGAATAGCGAACCCCTATATTCCCCTATAAATAGTGAATATGGACACGCTCCTCAGGAGCTAGAGAGAGCAAAGTCATTATGGAAATACCTGGTGGAGTGTGAAAGAAATAGATCTGGTCTTATTCAAATAACTGATTTAGTCTTATCCAGTACAGATAAATTGAAAAATGAAATAGGGTGCAATGGGAACTGAACAATAATATATAATACTGTGTGTACGTGTTACTTCTGAGAAGGGGTAAACAACCTGAACATGAAATTTTATGATATATAACGATCGAAGTTTCCTATTTATTCTAATAGATGGAGTAATGTGGCACACATTTTAAGTACATTGACAGTTCCCCTTGAAACATTAATGTTTACTATAGATAGATAGATAGTTTATTGCATTGAAGAAGTAAATAACAGCAATAACCAAACATGAAAGTTTACTTGCTATCAGGAGCATATGGAAATTTAAACTCTGCTATAATATATATCATTACTTCAGCTTAGTTCAGTCAAAATATTTTTATATATTAGTAGTATGAATTGAGATCGCAATATTGATTATATCTGAAAACCTTTTTAAGTTAAGGTAATTTATATAATAATATATAATACTGTGTGTACGTGTTACTTCTGAGAAGGGGTTAACAACCTGAAAAATGAAATTTTATGATATATAACAAGGGCGTTCTTAGTAAGCTTATTCAAATAACTTATTCTTATATCTATAAAATCGTTAATTCTTACAGTTCAACTGTAGAGTCTGAGAAATCAGATTCAGAACTGCTGCTAATAGAATACGCAACCATTCCACAAATCCCAGTGCTATCGATCTTTGCTGTGAACAGTCTAACTCAATTCAACCATTAACATCGAAAAAAGTTGATTGATGAAAGAAAATTCCATTTGAAAGAAAAAGAAATACACATAAATTTTATGAAAACATTTTTGGATCAATACTATTCTTTTAAACATTCTTCAACATACATGTCATATAGAAAGTACAATTTGAAACATTGACGAATTTTCCACCAAAAGTCATTGACAAATTCGCTAATGATGAAATATTCATATACACCATTCGGGTTCAATGAGCACAATGGAACATGTAAAAGTCGAAACGTTCCACTCCTAAAAACGAAAAAGAGGAAACGATTACCACTAATGGATAAGGTAGAATTCACATTGTCTTTATACTTGAAACGTTAAGTGCTGGAACATACGTGTTTTTATTATTGAAAATCTTCACTCACGAAACAGAGAATGTCGTATTGAAAACTGATGTTCCTAGCGAATAACAGACTGTAAAAATGGAAAAACTCATTTCTTGTTTAGGTTTCACAACAGATTGTAACTTTGTCGAACTTTTATTATACATAAACTAAATTTTCAAGTAGCGAAAACTATTCACTTTGAGGCTTCGATGACGCTAAATTTTATAGTACTAATATAGTACTCTTATTTAATGAAAATAAGATGACAGTTATTTATCTTGAAATATCGACTACGCTACAATTTCTAGCGGAACGTATACAAGGAATACATTTTTATATATTTATAGTTTATTTATACTTATACTAATTTTTGTTGTATATTTATACCAATTCAAATTTTTGTTTGAATATAGACAGAAAAAACTCTTGAGAAAAAAGATTCTTTATACCTAAAAATTAACATGATAACATGCTTATAAATGCATTATTTAATAAATATCAATAATAATTGAATTAATATAAATAATTCTGAATAATTTATAGCAAAACTTCGACACTTCGAAGGAAATTGTTCAAAGTATACTATTTGAAACACTTAGCTAAAACCCACAAAATTGTGCCTTATTTCATAAGTGTTTAGGGGTGTTTTATAACGCCGGTTCCGAACGGCCATAGGGCTTGTAATCAATGTACATTACCCAGCGTATTTCATTATTTAAACTACTTAAATCATAGACAAACACCCATGCCTTCAGCGGGGCTCGAACCCGACTTTTACCGCACTTTAGTCGAGTGTTTTCCAGACTAAGCCACGTAAACCATCTATTCATTATATTATAACGGGTGTTTTTCAGAGGTATAGAACTTTTTGGCATTACTGTTGAAGATGGCGACCGATTTAACAGATGAGAAGTGATTTATTCTCAGTTTGGTTTGGCAATTCATCATGAATAGACTCACGCCTGAACAACGCTTGCAAATAGTGTCGAATGGGCCCAAAACGAGATTGCCGTTGTTTCCGATTTTCATAACCGAATTTCATTTAGCGATGAAGCGCATTTCTGGCTGAATGGCTACGTCAACAAACAAAACTGCCGCATTAGGAGTGAAGATAATCCTCAAAAGTATGTCAAAGCACCGTTACATCCAGAAAAATTGACTGTTAGGTGCGCTTTATGGGCTGGTGGAATCATTGGTCCGTACTTCTTCAAAAACGATGATGGCCAGAATATTACAGTCAATGGTGATCGGTATAGAGCCATGATTACTAACTTTTTCATTCCTGAATTGAACAACCATGATGTTCAGAAGCTGTGGTTTCAACAAGACGACGCAACATGTCACACACCTCGTGCCACAATCGATTTATTGAAAGACACGTTTGGTGACCGCCTTATTTCACGTTTTGGACCTGTGAATTGGCCTCCAAGATCTTGTGATTTAACACCGCTATACTACTTTCTGTGGGGCTATGTAAAGTCATTGGTCTATGCGGATAAGCCACAAACGCTTGACCATATGGAAGACAATATTCGGCGTGTTATTGCCGATATACGGCCACAAATGTTGGAAAAAGGCATCGAAAATTGGACGTCCAGATTGGACTACATCCGAGCCAGCCGTGGCGGTCATATGCCAGAAATCATATTTAAAATGTAATGCCACAAGATTATCTTTCGAATGAAAAGAAATTCTTGTCAATCGAATGATCCATCGTTGTTTTATTGTAATTTTATATCTTTAAATAAAACACCCTTTATGTATAATTAAATGATTTCAATGCATTGCTAAATCTCACTAAAAGTTTATTTAACTTATGTTTCGTATTCCTAAACAATTTTCAAGAATTTTAACACACATCTTCGAAAATAGTAAAATTATTAACAATGTTGTTAATTGATTTTTCGCTCTCCTTTCTGGAATATAGCTAAATGTATCGTAACATTCAAAACATGGATAAACTCAACAAAAATTGATTCATACACTTTATATTTAATTCGTATTCTGAAATTGTCAAGAGGAATAGAATGCAAAAATGATGAAGGATTATTGTCCGAAATATGAATGTATTGAATGATTTTTGTTACTTTTAGCCAACTCTTTCTGATGACAAGATACAATAATGACAAGATACATTTTTTCGGACGTAATTAGGCACATAAGTGAATAATGAAATAAAAATACCTCTTATCGAAAAGTTCTATTGATGCATCTTTTCTCATGAAATAGAATTTTTCTATGAATGAATGAATTATCGGGAGCTGCTATAGAAGAGGATTAATAACATTTCTGCCAGAAATTATATCCTCTTGTGATATATTGCAAATTAGAACAAATTTCCAATTATATATTATAGTGTCGTTTATTTTCAATAACGTAGCTACTGTCATTCTTCAATAGTTTAAAGTGATATGAAGAAATCATGCAGTTTTCAAAGTTTCAATATTTTTATGGGATGACACTTCCTATTCTACCGATCGAATATATTTAACCGACGCTGTGTCATTTCGAAAGTTGATATTCTCACCTTAAACATAAAAATGCTTGATTTTGAAGTTCATTCATCTTGTCAACATTTCCGTATAGATACATATATTTTATCATTGTACAAATAAAAGATAAGATTAGCTATTTAAAGAAACACAACAAATCTGGATGCTTACACAGTTTTTTTATTTCCAGAATATTTATTCAATTGAAGAAGTAAATAATAGCAATAACCAAACATGAAAGCTTACTTGGTATCAGGAGCATAGGGAAATTTAAACTCTCTGCTATAATATATATCATTACTTCAGCTTAATTCAGTCAAAATATGATTATATGTTAGTAGAATGAATTGAGATCGCAATATTGATCACATCTGAAAACCTTTTAAGTTAAGGTAATTTAGCATCCATTCTCAGATGAAAATTACGCAGTTGAAAAGTGAAATACCGATTTTGGATTACTTTTCCTAATCTTAAATTGAACAAACTGCATTGGATAAAAACACTCTGTTTTTATCCAATGCAGTTAAAATTACGTAGAAAACACATTGAAAAATGTGAATCATAATTATAGTTACTAGAGCTGCCATGCATTACTGGAAGCTACATTTTCTTGAAATTTTAGAATCATAATACTACGACCTATAGTTCAATCGCTTCCGAATTGGTATTAGAGGTGTTATCTATAATATCAGCCATTAATTTCCTCATTATTAATCATTACAATTTATATATACACAAACGTCCATAACATCCCAGATTCGATCTATATATATCTGATTCACAAATATACGGGGGTGGGGTGAAAAGTTTCCGGCCTGATTAGGAGATGGCGCCACTAGGTCCATTTTGGAGTGGAGCCTACAGTACCCCTCCTATTGAGCTTGTATATAAATTTTCTGCCAAATCGCTACGTTAGTTCGCGTTTGAGAGCACATTGCGTGAGGCGCTACCGTTGTTTTCGTGAAAATGGAAAAATTGGAGAAACGTGTTGTCATAAAATACTTCTAATTGAAAGGTTTTACACCAAAACAAATAAAAAAGAGATGGATTCAACACTAGGAGACTCCTCTCCATCATATGCAACTATTAACCAGTGGGTTTCTGAATTCAAAATAGGTCGTGTGAATACCTCTGACGAGCCTCGCTCTGGTCTACCCGGTGAAGTCACAACTTCAGAAATGATGAGAAAACCTATCAAATAGTATTGGAAGACCGCAGATTGAAAGAACATGGGATAGCTGAGACCTGTAGGATGTCAGCTGAACGTGTGATAAATATTTTGCACAACCATTTGATTATGGAAAAGCTGTGTGCAAGATGGGTGCCGCGTTTGCTAACGCTCGACCAAAAACTGATTCGAAAAAACATTTCTACCGAAAATTTGGCGCTGTATAGGCGTAATCCAAACGAATTTTTGAGTCGATTAATAACTCTTGATGAAACTTGGGTTCATCACTACACTCCTGAATATAAAGAAGAGTCAAAACAGTGGGCTGGAAAGGGGGAACCAACTCTAAAAAACGCAAAAACAATTTTATCGGCAAACAAGGTTATGGCTACTGTTTTTTGGGATCCGAGGAATTACTGTGTAGATTTATTGCAACATTTGAAGGAGGTGGTGCAAATGGAACGACCTCATTTGACGAAGAAAAAAATTTTGTTTCATCACGATAACGCTCCAGCGCATTCGTCGATTGTTGCCATGTCCATAATGCACGAATTGAAGCATGAATTGATGCTACATCCCCGTACGCTCCAGACTTAGCCACCAGCGATTATTACCTGTTTCCTGACCTCAAAAAATGGCTTGACGGTAAAAGAAGTTATCGAAACTATAAATCAGTATTTTGAGTAGCTGACGAATCTACGTTTAAAACTGGTATAACTAAATTAGAACATCGTTATGAGAAATGTATCAGTGCTGATGGAGATTATGTTGAAAAATAAAGCAAAAAAAATTTTAAAACATCGTTTTTTTTTGTCAGGCCGGGAACTTTTCACCCCACCCTAGTATATACTATACTCCTGTTCATTCGTCTGATCCACAGAAGCTTGAGTTCACACAATTAGTCACCATAAGTTCCCACATATCGAGAGATTACTCATCAAAAATAATTCGAGATGATGGAGCCAATCTGACAAGAAGTCTTTCAACTTACATCCAAGATAAACGTTCGAAGATAAATACGTTATACTGGCTTATAAGATTAATTAACAGTAATCATAACTGATCTCGATCTGGCAGAAATAAAAAGAGCTGGTGCTCATATAAGCGTTCTGCGGCCACGTATTCTTCCTTGGATAATTAATACAACATTCAATAATTCCAATTAGTGCGCACTTGTAGAATAAATTGACGATAAGTTCCAGATACATATGAATAAGTAAAACAGAAAGCTCTTGATATATTCGTGAAATATATTAGAGAGAAAAATCACAATTTTCGAGTTTCCTTTATTACAACGTATGACAACTGTCAGTATTTTATTTCATTTAAAATACAACAAAAAAATATGAAAAGGACATACCACATTCTCAAGATTAAATCCTTTGCATTATTGAAAAAAAATTCTGAGAGAACTAGCGTTGTTTTGCATCCATAATAAGATGCATATGCATTTATTGTCATTGCTATTCAAACTGCCGCGTTCATTTCTGAATACTTCCATCCTGCGAAACAGTTCATTTAATTTCCCAGACAGTTATCTGACATCGTTTCAAATATTGCCTTCGGAGGTAACTGCTGCAATAAATGCTTGAATAGAGGTATCCTGAATGGCATTACACACACGTGCTTTTATGAAAAATTACCTGTTTACTGAGGCGAATCTGAGATAAATTTAAACGTCATTCAACAACAAGACATTACATTCTTCTTGAATTTTGAGTGAAAATGAGAGAACTGTATGAATATCCAGTGTTGATTGAAAGGAAGAAGACAAAATAATTTCATTTAACAAAATAAGATTATTCAATAAATGAAAAACATGAATCCATGAAACATAAATGACTTTATTGTTTAATTTTGCAGTTCGATTAATTTATTCTGAAGAGAATTTTGGAAACAAGGATCGATTTCTTTTTGTGTTCGTCTATTGATCTTATACGCGTTACATGTGACCTCACACTTCCAATGTTTCTAGCATTGGAACTGTCAGGTCATTTTATAACTTTGATATTTATCTTTGATATTGAAATATCTTTGATATTTATTTGATATTATGAAGTTCAGTACAAAAACAGTTTTTAGTACACTGGTTACTTGCAAATTGTGTTCATAAATCGTTTAACCTTTTATGATGTGTATTAAACTTTCAGTGAAATAACGCATGTACGGATCCAAGTACAACTGTCATATTGCATATTGAAATTACTTGTCTAACAATTCTGCAATGTGAGTGTAGGAGAGCCACTAGTCGACCTTACAGTTACTGCAATAGCAACTGTAAGGTTTTTTATCGACATGGATCGCATTATTTTGATCGAAACTGTTAGGACTCAAGAGTACACAGCATCAGAAGAACAATTCTGTCATGTTGTGTAAGAGAGCCACTAGTTCACCCTACAGGTACTGCAACAGTAACTGTAAGATTGCTCATCGATATAGATAGCCTTATTTTGATCGAAACTGTTAGGAATCATGAGTAGACAGCATCAGAAGAACAATTCTGCTATGGTAGGGTAAGAGAGTCACTAGTCAACCTTACTGTTAGTGAAACAGTAACTGTAAGGTTTCTTATCGACATGGATAGCTTTATTTTGATCGAAACTGTTAGGAATCGAGAGTACACAGCATCAGAACACCAATTCTGCCATAGTAGTGTAAGAGAGTCACTAGTCGACCTTACAGTTACTGCAAAAGTAACTGTAAGGTTGCTTATTGATATGGATAGTCCTATTTTGATCGAAACTGTTAGCAGTCAAGAATACATAGCATCAGAAGAAAAATCCTGACATGATACTATGAGAAAGACATTAGTCGACCACAGTTCCTCTGCAACGTTAACTGTAAGGTTGATTGTTGACATGGCTAGTCTTATTTTAATTGAAACTGATAGGAGTCAAGGGTACACAGTATCAAAAGATCAACACCGACATCGTACTGCAAGAAAAAAATTAGTCGACAATAATCGTCGACTTGGTCTGGAACAGTAACTCTTACCTATTATTTAAGTAGGTAAGTACTGACACAACTAGTCTAACTTTAATCCTGAAGTGATCAATGTCAAGAGTACTCAATATTAGAAGAACAATTATCATTACAGTATACAATGTAGGACAAACTTTTAATTTTTTTCGATATCCTACTTACTCTCATGCTCTAAGTTACTAGAGCGTAGTAATAACCTAGTATTAAGTTATTGAGATCTCAAAAATAATAAAAATAATGAAATGATGGGAACTTCATAGAAAATTGAAGAAAAAACACAAAAATTGGAAATGAATTAAAATGCGAAGATGATATAATTTTTTATTAATTTTTGAGCCTAGTATCTCAAAATGGAACTCGATCTTATTGCGATGCCTTAATAATAATAACAGCGACGCCATAGGGAGTAGTAAAGTATAGTTTCGACAGCTCTGCTATTTCGTATCAATAATTTTTTTTATTGTAGATCCTGAGCGGAACCGAAAAAGTAACTGAATAATCCTAATAATTCGTAAAATCACAAAACCCATGCTACGAGTATAGTAATAACGGTAAATCCAATCCACCATAAACGCGAGGTAAGTTCAAACCTGTAAGTATTCTATTTTCATATTAATTTTCTTTTTGATAAAGTTTATTCAATGGATCATGTTAGCTAACTTCATATACCTCAATGAATTTAACTCGTTCAACTTTTTTGTTTGTATATTTACAATTTGAAAAATACTTACATCCGAACTGAAATTGTAACTAAAACTATACGAATCACTTCCGTTTGAATGTGAACACTCAGAATGCGATGCAACATAAATAGACGTAATGACTAAAAATATGCAAGAAGCCAAATTTTTTCCAGATGTTATGAATATGTTTGAGATCAATTGAGTTAAGATCAAACATTCACGAAAGCAAGAGGTTTCTAAAAATATTGAAAGGGTTTATTTAAGTGGAAGGCATTCTTGTCACAGTTGGTTACACTCTTCACTTTCAATTAGTGAAAATATAATGATATGGAAAATGTCTCTTTATGCATCTGGAGTACCATATAATTAAACTAAAAACACTATTAACTATTTTTGAGAATGAAAAAGGCTCTTATTATTTATATCCTTCTACTTCTCTTGTTCCTTCAGATAATTAAATTTCCATAGAAAGTTTAGGAAATTCAAACTCTTGGAAATAAGTCCTTCCCCTTTCAATCTGAATTCAGAAATGCTACAAAATATTTTGAGCTATGATTGTATTATATTTTCATGGGAAACAATACTTTCAAAACTTTGAAAGTTAAGAGAAGACAAAAAAATTTGATTTGAATTTAATTATTTGAAGGACACTTCGGATGAAACTATACTTTATCGAAGTTATACGATCTACAAGATTTTGTAGAAATAACAGAATCACATAATTTTGAACATATCATTCAAAGCTATTCTTTTATTTCCATAGAAAACGAAAACTTAACAAACGTATAATATTACAAATATTAAACAGGAAATAGGTACAGGTAAATACAGTAAATAAGTACAGGTACAATAAGTGTATTTCAAAAATCAAACAGGAATTAATATTGTATACTCTTGATTAACCCATAAACCAGTAGAGTTTTTAATATGTATATTTAGTGAGTTTCCTTTTAATTTATTGTTTTTAACATAATGTTTCACCAAGAGATAAGCGAAACCTCCGTGTCATTTATTGAAAATATCTCATATGCAGACTTGAAAAAGATTATTAAGGTTTGTAGTGTTAGAGGTAAACATTGGCAGCTTCTTATTAATATTTTATTCGATAATTACTTTTTGTAGAACTTTAAAATCTAAAAGTTGTTATTGATATAATAGAATACTGTACTCGTACATTAATGCATATCGTTTTGGAAACTTTATTTGGTAACCTGGAAGTGATCCTGATATGGATCCGTAATTTATTATGCACGTAATATTTAGTGGAATTATTTTGAAACAAACATGTTATACGTGACATGTGTCGTGCAGACCTTGAATTATTCAGGACGTTCAGGATGAGTAATGCATATTTTATTAATGTCGAAATTACTCAGAATTTACTAGGGAAGTTGAACATTCCTCCTCAAAATTAAAAGGAACTGTTAAGTTAATTAAATATTTCGTGAAGTGGGAAATTGAAGAAATTTACCTATTTAAAATAAAAGAGACAAAGTTCTACAGACAAGGTATTCGTTTTATATTAGTTTCACTTGTGTAAGCGCTTTAAAAGAAACCATCATGAAAGATCTGAAGTTCCTCTTTTTCTTTTGAAACAAATATCATGTCTGAAAGGAGAGGTACGAGTATTTCTATGAACTTTAGGCTCTCAATGGACCCAAAATGGCGAAAATGAAACATTCACTTGATACAACATTTTTACTTATTACATTATTTGTTACCGATTTTCTGCTGAAATAAAATGAAAAAGAAGAAGAACTAAAATAACTATAAACTATACGACTGAGCATGAATTCTCGCTTAACTCTTGGTGAAACATATTTGAATATTAAATTAAATTAAACACTTGGCTTAATGTTTCGCGATTATATTTGACAATATCAATTCTTCAACATGTTTAGCGCGTGAGCTCATCTTGAGAACTAAACAGTTTAACTCAGTTTAACACCGGAAGAAATTGAGCATGATATAATCGATATAATTGAGCATTATATAATCTTCTGCCGGCTAAATCTAAAATCCAATATAAAATGCCTACCGACAGATCCGAGAATTGTATGATGCCAAAAAATCAAAAAAAGTATCATAAAGTATTTTTCGGTATTATTTTGGGGAAAAATCATAATGCTCATAGTTATTTTCATTGTAGACCAACTAGCACATGATAAAATGAAAGTTGAATATGTTTTTTTACTGAGTTTCCATTCAACAAGTAATTTTAGGATTCCTGTAGTGAAAAAATTTTACTATGAACAAAATAGTGTTAGTTCCGGCATCTGAAGCAATCCTAGAAGTACCACATTTTTCAACAGTTGTAACATTGCCCCAGTTTTGTAACTAAGTATTTGAATGAAAAATCCATAACATCAAATATATGACATATAGAGAAAGCACCTGTTGAATTTTTCGAAAAAATATGAAATTTTTCTTTGTAGCACTCAAAAAACATTATTTTTCATTTGGATGATTAACAGAATGAATACTAAACACAGTTACAACCATGTTTTTGCTATAATCGTTACTCAAATCTGAGAGATTCTATTTAATTTAGTATAAGTAATTCTTGAGTAATTTATGTCCTTACAATTCAGTTCAAGAATAATAAAAGTATCACGCAATTTATTCAAGTTTCTGATGCACATCCCCGCATCGATAAAAAAGAAGACTAGTTTCATTTTGATATTTATTTTGACAATATTTTGATTATTTATTAACTTTCACGAATTTTGAGAAATAAAGATTGAAAGTAATTTCAAATTTGAAAAAAAAAAACAAAAATTTTATACGATAATAGCAAACCTACAAATGATTGTTGAGAAGCCAGAATTATTCATATTAAAATGAATGACTTTCTTCTACAAATCATAATGAAACAGTCGGAGGTGAAAAGTTTGGGAATTAGTATAATTAACCAGGATGGACGGGTCACGAGTTCGGTCGGGTCGGGTAGGTAATAGAATATTAATGTGATAATAGTTTAATTACAGATTGAGTTATTTAGCAGTTAATTACGTTATGAGGATCATTATAGTCGTCACGCATCTGGGCGTGTTCCATTATCCCACTGAATATACTGAGCGAACCCTGAAAATCTCTTGACTGGAAATTTAGCAAAGTCAACAAAGAAATGAACATAAAAATCATCACTACATAGTATGAAGCAAAGTCGCTTTTTCTGTCCCTTTGTACGCTTTAATCTTTGAAACTACGCAACGGATTTTGATGCGGTTTTTTTAATAGATAGAGTGATTCAAGAGGAAGGTTTATATGTATAATAACATCCACTAAATAGTGGAGAAGTACTGTTATTTTTGAGGTTTCTAATGTGATGTCGTAAATAATTACATTTTTTCCGCTTACATTGCAAACGCAGGCTGAACCCTACGAGTTTTATCGAAATAATGTACTAAGTATTGTACACATTGAAAAGGTCTACAGAAAAGTCCGTGGTGGTATATGTCTATCTCTTATGGATAACCCACAATAACTTTTTTTTGTCATTTACTTTTTGCGACAAATAATGGCTAATTTTCGAAGCGATTTTAACCCATACAGCATTAATCCTTAACCAATTAAATACCTTGAATACATTGTTCATTTAATATAGATATATATGGCCCTTTACACCGTATGATTTAAGTGAATATTTTCGAAGATATTACAGATTTAAAAATTGCGGGGCGTAGTGTTTGCGGCGGTACCGGCAATAATTTATATGGCAAAACAACGTTGGCCGGGTCAGCTAGTATATAATAAATTGGAAATGAAGTTGTTTTATAACAAACACAGACAATTTGTGAAGAAATGAAAATATAAGTATCTTAAACTAATATATTGGAAATGTTTCAAATAAATTTTATTAATATGACATTGACAAAAGAAGCTAACCAAAATATTCGAACCATATGGAATGATGGTAACGATATGGGTAGCACAATTCAGTTCAGCCTCTGGAGAAGAACGATATGGATATTTAAGACAATTATTGTATATTACTTTTACAGTTTTTCATCATAAAAATATGTCGAAAGCTCAATGTATTCGTGTTATTTTGTATTGATATATGTGCATTTATGATACTTATTCCATAACCATAAAAGACACCCCAACCTTTAGAAATATAATAAATGTAATGGAAAAATCACCAACTATGACTATGACGAGGTATAGGACCCATTATCAACAGTACTAAACAATTGGATACAGTGAATATATGAAAATATCTCATGAAAAATATGAGTTGTGTTCAAATTCAATAGGAAATATACGTCGTTTACGGAGTTTAAGAATTGAAAGGCATCAAATATGGATTATGTTATTTTTATGATTGAAGTTCTCAAATAAATTAGAATTTGATTTATTGGTGAGTGACAGTAAGAATTTGATTTTTTAATACACATAATTATAAACATAAAAATAATTTTGATTTTTTTTATTTTTTATTAAAATTGTAAGTTTTGATAAAAAGCCACACTTCATAAGGCAACGCTAGTAAAAAATGATTTTTGCATTTTTAGAGTCCGTTATTGCTGGGGCGTCAATCAAAATGTTGACTTACAAAAAAGTAATCATATATATATATATATATATATATATATATATATATATATATATATATATATATATATATATATAAGAAAATGAACACTAGAACATTCATTCGAAAAATTGAAATTAATCAAAAGAATGTTATAGTAGAGCTAGATATGTGAACGTGTACGATGTGATGCCTCCATTATCCTTCGAGGGATAAATGTTAGAGGAATATTGAAATATTTTCTTGAATATTTCATTCAGTGCCATAAGCACAAAAAATTTCTTTTCCTTATATATATATATATATATATATATATATATATATATATATATATATATATATATAAGGAAATGAAGTTTTTTTGTGCTTATGGCACTGAATGAAATATTTAAGATAATGAACACTAGAACATTCATTCGAAAAATTCAAATTAACCAAGAGAATGCTATAGTAGAGCTAGATGTGTGAACGTGTACGATGTGATGTCTCCATTATCCTTCAAGGGATAAATGTTAGAGAAATATTGAAATCGATGCCACACCTGACAGAAGTGCGAGACATATGTTTCGTCGTTCTGCAAGGAACTTGTCAGCCGTACCATTCATATAATATAATATAATCCTCACTTCGATGGACGTGGTGCGACTGACGAGTTCCTTGCAGAACGAAACATATATGTCTCGCACTTCCATCAGGTGTGGCATCGATTTCAATATTTCTCTAACATTTATCCCTTGAAGGATTATGAAGACATCACATCGTACACGTTTACATATGTAGCTCTACTATAACATTCATTTGGTTAATTTGAATTTTTCGAATGAATGGTCTACTGTTCATTTCATTTTCATATTAATTTTATTTTTTTCAAATTATTTTATTCATATATGTGTTCATATTATTTGCAATGTTTTTAGCAATACCTAACAGGCTAATTTTGACGTGAAGAACTTTATTCTCGTTGAAGTTTCGTTGTATATCACAACTTTGTCAAAACTAATAAATTGAAATTCATTAGTTTTGACAAAGTTGCGATATACAACGAAACGTCAACGAGAATAAAGTATTTCACATCAAAATAAGCATGTTATTGGTAAAAGCATTGAAAATAAACTATTTTAAGCAGGCGATAAATCAATTTCAAATATATATATATATATAATATATATATATATATATATATATATATAAACTCATTTTACAAACACATATATATATATATATATATATATATATATATATATATATATATATATATATATATATATATATATATATATATATATATAGTATTTATATATATATATATATATATATATATATATATATATATATATATATATATATATATATATATATATGTATAAAACTATTAAACCGCATTATAAAACTCATTGTAAATGCGGAACAGAATGGCTAAAACAGACCCAAAAGGATCTACAACAGATCAATATAAAAGATCTCGAAGTTGCACTGAATGTCGCTATAAAATCGCACAAGTCAAGATTGAGCAAAAGTCAAGTCGTTAACCTGGAGTAAAATGGACAGATGAACGGAAGAAAGAGCATTCAGAGAGAATGAAGCGTTTTTGGGAGGCAAAAAAGATGAAGCAAAAGTTCTAATAATTGCGAATTCCTGTTCAGTCGTTCTCCCCATGGGGAACAATCGTAATAATAATAATAACTATAAACACAAAAATAATTACAATTTTTTATTAAAATTGTAAGTTTTGACAAAGCTACAATCTATATATATATATATATATATATATATATATATATATATATATATATATATATATATATATATATATATCAGCTTTTCTGATGAAAGCTGAAACTCATTTTATCGTTTCCAATATTCTAGAATACCTACTAGAATTTTTTATAATGAATTTTCAGATGTACAAAGTTTAT
Source organism: Henosepilachna vigintioctopunctata (assembly GCA_030704895.1). NCBI lineage: Eukaryota > Metazoa > Arthropoda > Insecta > Coleoptera > Coccinellidae > Henosepilachna > Henosepilachna vigintioctopunctata. The sequence goes on from JARQZJ010000093.1 coordinate 1,862,659, forward strand.
TTTTAAAATCTCATAAAGTATGTCTAGTTCCATTCCAATTGAGAATTCTGAATTAAAAAAAGCAAACTAGTGAAAAAGGAAACAGTGCTACTGATCAAAGGGTTATTAATTCGTCCAGTTTTCTATTTCCGAAACTTTTGCTACTATAATTTCAGATGAATGTACGGTATGACCATTTGCGAGTCCATTTCCACGGAGACATTCGTTTCATAACTATGCAATAACTGTTTTATTCCGTGTGTGACGCAAGTTTGTTACGACAAAATGTAAACATAGAACATATTGTGCTCTGAAACTTTATACCGTTTTCAAATCCGTGTAATCCAGACCGAAACGACACTCGAGAATCAACGCTTATACTTTAAAATGCGGGGGGTGATGAACAATATGAGGAAGAGATCTTGTTTACAATCACTTTACGGTAGTTTCACTGTTTCAGTTTTGACAATACATGCTACTGAAGCGGAAATTTGAGTATTAAGTTTCGCAGAAACGATTTTAGAAACTTTCTTGCTACTTTCACCATATAAATGAATGTTTCTTAGGTAGAGCTCAATGAAAAAGTGGAACTAAATGAATAGAAATATTAGTTTTGTAGCTAGACAATCAGTGACAATTCATAACATCAAATGTAAACCAAGAATTGACACAGCCTCTCTTTCAAGTATTTTATATTTGACCATTTGAACCATATAAACAGATTTATTATATTCACTTTGTACTGAGCTGACTAGTTACTTACTTTAATACCTTTTCGAAGGTTTGGGTGCTAAAAATTTAATTCAAAGTACATACGAGTAGTTCCCAATGTGAAAAAGTGGCTTCAACTTCTATACCTCTTTAATTAAAAAACAACATCAGCCCAAAGACATTTTTGTCACATAATATAAAGTTCTACAACTTTGACACAAAATTACAGACTTTACATGAGGAACTTTCATTCAAAAGGCCTTGTTAAAAACTTCTAGAAAGACTTTTTTTTGTGAATAAAAATTGGGTACATTATTGGTAATCTGTAGATCATAAAATAAATATTGTGATTAACTGTGAACTAGATAAATTATTATGTTCTTTATCGTGTTGATATTTCTTTGATAATTAAGCACTATATGTCTGAATAGTTCATTTCCAAATTGTTCAAAGAAGTTCATCTTTGAAATATCATATTATAAATTTGATTCCTAATTAATCTATGTCTCTCTTTCATATGCATCTAACAATAATCGGACCAATACAAAAATTCTAATATAAAAACAATTTCAATTCAAACAATTCAAAATCTATAAACTAATTAACAGAATACGCAACTTTATAGAAAAATCCCTTATTTCCGATTCCAAATATGTTCGATTTAATAGGACGTTTCTATTCAAATCAATAATTTTTTACAGATTTTTAATTTTTTTTCATTATTAAAGCAATCTTATTATTAGGAGGAAAAATTATACGCGAAGTTTGCTAGCATGAGCTCTTTTTAAGAAAGAAATGAACTCAATTGAGCTCAAAACCCATCATAAGAAGACAAGGCTATTAATTATAATACTCTGTTTGTCATTTTTGACAAATCATTATTAAATACGACTGAACTTAGACACAAACATAAGATATATTATGTACTTCTAATTCAATTTGGGAGCTAAAAATGTTAATGGTGTTTCATTTGAAATATAAAAGTACTGCAGATTTGATAAAAACAATAAATTTCCTTCATTAGGTACTGTACTATTACATTACAACAAAAAAAGACGCGCAATTTAGCATAAGCTACGCTCACCTCAACCCCTATGAAATGAAAAGTGTAATAAGAAATAATATAAACAATAATTCGTTCCTAACTTAATGAAATAAAATAATGTGAACACTCTAGTAACCACACTGAGCCAAAAGCAAACATTCGCAGTAAAAACGCTTGAAAGAAAACAAGGTACCGAATATCCTAATTGGAACGCTATTAGAAATGGAAAGTGCATTAAAAGTAAAACATTTTCTAAAACCACTTGAATGATATTTAGGAATTTTCAACATGCTCCCACGCCTCAAAAGACGTCCCTGAGTAGGTACTACCACGGATGACAAGCTTGTCTCTCAAGTAGCAAGGGGAAGAATGCAAGATCACAGAATATACTAGAGTATCCAGTATAGTATTTGAAAAGATTATCTACTCTTAGCCAATTGAACTCATTAATTTGTAGGACGTCTTGTCATACTTACGTGACACAAAAATAAAACGACATTTCTGATACAACTGGATGTCCGTCATCTTGTAAATAGTTTAGCAGTATATCCTTCATTGCCATGAATATACTACTGAATTTTCAGGTATTTTTCTAAATTATAACAGTCTTAATGGATTGATTCCATTTTCAATAAATCAACCTGTACATTCTCATGAAATTTTGTATTATTTGAACAATATTCTTTCAAAAATAGAATGATTTCAAAAATGCATCATAGATTTGGAGCAAAATTTCATTTCCGGGGAGTCAGTTGAAACGACAATAGAACTCGACGTGCTTGTAACAATAACGTCTTTAATACTTTTCAGGATCTGGTGGCTCAATTTTCTTCCTCAGAATCGCATCCAATTCAAACGTAACTTTCGTGCAACAAAGAGCCCAAAAGAGCAGTAAAGTAAATATAGCGGCGTCGTTTTTAAAGGAAATTCACTGAGAGCTCTCGACGGAACCGGAAGTAACAACTAAATAATGAGCCTGCCCTTGCGATGTTCTACCATCCTCAATCTGAACTCGGAACTTATATTGTTAGCAAGGGCAACATAAATTAATTACTCTATTCCATTTCTATACACTGAGTTTACGTACCGTTTCTGCTCGAATCGTTGGGCAGAATAATTAGTGGACAGATCAAGATTACATGAAGCTGGTATAAATAGAATAGCACACAGTTATTCTATGTGATGAATTTGTCTGCTACAGTTTGGACTGCCACGCGATTGAAAGCAAACTGTAATCAATGCAATTCTGAGAATTTAACTGCAATTTAGAGTCGAATAGTCTGCACCTCAGAGAAGAGGCTGTGTCCTAGAGGCCAATTGGGAGATCCGTATCCCAAATTCAGGAGAAACGAGGACGTTTCACCAGACGTGTCTGGGTTTAGTTACTAAATTTAAGATCAATATCAGGTAATGTGCAAGGTTACGAAAACACTGACCGTTTCAAACATGCGAAAATGAGTATAATATGAAAACTTATTGGGCGTTTTCGATGAACATCATTTCTGAACATAATTTAATGCTCTAAGATCGATACTTCTTCACCAATAATTAATGAGCGCTGAATGAAACTACCAAAACAAAGTTTTCGAATCTCTTGCAAAGAAATTTCAGATCGAACCACCCATCAATTGTCAACAAAAAATGAACTACTGGCTGGAAAACCCAGACAACTGATTGGTTTCGGTTATTTTTGACATCGTTGAAAGTTGAAAACAACAGAAATATATAAAAACTCATTTATTCATTAACAGCAAATCTCATACAAACGGCATAAAGAGCATATACTGACTGAGATTGAATTCTCGCTAACTCTTGGTGAAACATAATTAAATATTAAATTAAATTGAACTCTTGGCTTAATATTACACGAATATGTTTCTGAAAATTTCAAATTAAATTTAACTCTTGACTTAATGTTTCACGATATATATATATATATATATATATATATATATATATATATATATATATATATATATATATATATATATATCAAATTCAATTAAACTTTTGGTTTAATGTTACACATAATATATGATAATTATATCAGCGATATAATCGTGAAAAATTAAGCCAACAGTAATTTAAATTGATAATTAAAAAACATATACATTTCATACAAAATTACATATACTAAGAGATAAAAAACATATATTTCTTATAAATCGACAACTGAAGCATTTACTGCAGACTGAAAGATTGAGGTACAAAAGCTTTCGTCAGCATTTCAATATCCATTTCCATAACCCAACATTCTATGCACAGGTGTACTAGTTAAATAATTATCAATCATAGTTTTTCTAAACAGAACGTGAAAGCAAATGGGTCCAAGTAATGTATTAGACACAATAGTTATTCCAACATTTAAACATAAACACGAAATACAACACAATTATTTCCACAGACAAGAATGTTTAGCCGAATTGTTGAAGAAAAATTGAAAATATGAAAGATATTTCATTTCGGTATATTTCGAGTTAACCTCGTAAGGTGACGAAATAATTGAGTCCTATTCTGAAATACGTCCAACAAAGCAGAATGTGAGAACTCTTGTCAGAAAATGCAGCTGAGTTCCGGGAAAAGAATTCCATTACACTTAATATACGGTTGGTAATTATTTTAACGTGTATCTTGAACTCGAGTTCAGAACCCAAACTAATACCCGAATCATTAATGAGATTAGTACGCTCAAGACTTGCTACACCAATTGAAAAGGATACAATATTGGATTATTGTTTCTATGGAAAGTAATGCATTTGCATTGTAAGTCTGTATAGACATTACCATCAGACATCTGAAGAGATGGATTCATAGATTCTCAAGTTGTCGGCAAACAACAATATTTACGAATAATCAGCAACTAAAAATCAGTCATTAACAAACAGAAAGAACAGACAAAAATTAACCAAGCTGACTACCCTGCAGAATACCTGACAACCCTAAGTATATTGGATAAATATAGCTAAATATAAAAATGGATTCGTTTATCGAAGAACAATTATTTTTCAGTTATATATGTTTAAATGTAGAAATTGTGGACGATCAATTGCTAAGTACAGTTGAGGTAACGCTAGCACAAGTGACACTGAGAGTTTAGGACGTCTTACAGGGCAGCCCTGTCATAAATAGCTGATAATATGAAAGAAGAAAGATATTGGACGTCTGAAGAATGAAACTAAGAACCAAGACAGTTCATCTGAACGAATAAATCATATTTTAAGCAAATTTTTGAACATAACTTCAACTGCTCACACATGACAGTAAGGACAACGATGTAACCAATTCGAAAGAGTATTTGTTGATGTCTAACTGCAATATTAACCATTTTTGAGTGATTTTGTTATCGAAGGCACAACATGGATGGACGAGAACAGAGTACCGAAAAATTGGTTAATCTCGAAAATACTATAGTTTTCAGGATATTTCAGGATTTTCCGGATTTCAGGAAACTATTCAGGATAACGTTGGGATTGTCAACTATATCATAGCCATGACATCTTGGAATTCACCCTGTCATTCACATTGATTATCTTGCAAGTAGCAAAGTAGCAGGACGTTTCGTCAGATCCAATATTGAATTTGAGCAAAAAGCACCACTATTTCCTGGAGAGAAAAGTAAAAATGATCCAGCGAGAGGATGAGTAACCATTTAATAAATATGGAAAAAAGGTTATTAACTTTTTGGAATCCGCTGGAACTACTTCGTTTCAATCAGATTTGGGGAAAGCTACTGTTTATTTCTCCCAATTTCAACAATATGTATATTATACCTTCCGACAGGACTATGAAATTTTTTTTTTTAGTTTCGAATTATTTCAATGAATCAATCTAGATACACACATAGCCATTGTCATAATTTCAATGAATTTAAAAGTTGTGGTAATTTCGTTGAAAGATATGAAGGGTGTGCTCGATGAACAAACATAATTGCATGAATTGGTTAATTGATTTCAAAAATACATATTCGTTAGTCTCCATAATGAAGTTGTATATAGTTGCTGTGAACAGGGTAGGCTCAATACATCCTCGAGTGTGACATTCAACCTTTAATTTACATAAAACGCAAAACTCAATCACTATAAATGATCTCAGGGAAAATTTACTCTCATTCAGGCTGACATGAAACTGTGATCCAAGGGCACTGAGAACAAACATTTCTCCTCAATAAAAGCAAAAATTCATACGTAAACTGAGGATCGCGATATACAGGCAAAATATCATTTTAACTTTTCATCATCGTTATTCACACATGAGTTTTATTATATTTAGTTTCAACTTCTCTCATATTTTATCACATCCTTTGTATTTGTGCTTAAAAATGATTCAAGAAGGTGAGAAATAATATAAAAAAGAAACTAGGGTACATAATTTCTTCCGTTTACGTAACCGAAGTAATCAATTCGTGTTTTTTCGGGAAATTATGGGTTACAAACTTCATTTGCACATTTTATCCTGGTAGTTAAAAACCTTCACGCTTAATTTTCATTATAGATTATGGATTCACTGAATTTTTGTATGCGTACATGACCAAAAATAACACCTTTTGTATTCTACCCCATGTTAAATTTATGCAAATAACAGAATATTTGAACTCTTTAGCGGTGTGAAATTGAAGACCGAGAGCCAGTCACCAATCAATTTTGAGTGGCGACTGGCTTAAAATTCAATACCTGTTTGATGATAACAGTCATTTCTGGCAATCCACAATGGTCGGAGTAGATTACCCTAACATTTCGAAGGGGGTAGGAAAACGATTTTTTGTTCTGATTGAATGATTGAATCTTTTCAGTCACAAAACTTTGAGAAATTATTTCAAATAATATTTTTTAATCGTTGAAAAATATTCAGAACTTTTTCGTCCTTTTTATTTGTTGTCAGAACACTATATATATATATATATATATATATATATATATATATATATATATATATATATATATATATATATATATATTTATTACAAATAGCTGCATTTTTGTCATTTTAGTAGCCTAGGAAATTGTGGGCAATGAAGAAGATGAATTTGGAATTGTATAATTTTATAAATAACTGGCGAACTTTCTACGCCCATTTATGTTTATCTGAATATTTTTCAAAAAGCCAGAACGACATGTTCTAGTATTTGTGCTACACTATCTTATTTTTAATATTTATCACGTGTATAATAATACCACGTGTTATGTTAGTAACGTGTATGTTAGTCTATTCAAACTTATCAAAATTTTATATTGAATTGAAGTTTTAATATTAGTCGTGATAGCTCTGAAGTAACCGAAATGTGTGATAATATATTCAGTTTTTTTACATCCTATTTTTGAGAATTAATAATTATTTCTTACATATATTATGAATTGAGTATTCTTAAATTTTCTAATTTTACACGCAATTTTTTGCGTTTTGCCTGACAATAACAAACACAACAAAAAAAATTGTGAAATCGGTCCAGCCGTTGACTCTACATTTTAGTTAGAAAACGTTTGTATGAGAAAAAGAAATGGGTAATGATTTCAATTTTTCTCGCTGTAAAAACCATCATTGGACTTCAACGAACAAATTAAAAAAAGAATTGGCAAAATTGGTCCAGGCGTTGTTGAGTTATGCGCTTACCAACACATTTTGCGATTAATTTTTATATTATAGATGTATAGTACTAACCATATGTCAGAAAGAAAACTAAGTAAGAAAGAGTGTATATATAGACAGACAAATACGTATAAGTGACAATTTACAAACTAAAAGAGAGTTTATTTTTTACATAAGAAAGGAAACATTTATAGAAATTAACTTTTCATAGACAATTTTTCAAAATATTTTTAATGCCCTTGACAGTTTGAAACTCCCTAAATTGTCAGAATATACTCCCGTCTATATCACATTTGTCTGACCTTGGAAATATTCAAAAAAGTAGATCAGCAGAATCACATGAATATCCCATCTCGCTTGCACTTGAGTAGTAATGTTCATTCTCGCAGATTGTTAGCGATATAAATCATTTCGACATTATACAAATCGTTCTCCAGATACATTTTCTTTATTGCCTGCAAATTTCAGTGCTACTGAAATGACAAAAACACAGCTATTTGTCATAAATATTTATAGCGTTCTAGCAAAAATTAGGAGGAATGTAAAAGTTTTGTCAGTTTTCTAATGGATTTAAAATATTATTCAAAATAATTTCTCAATGTTTTGTAACTGATGAAGAATGAAAAACATGGCCGATAATGAAGACACATTGCTGACAGTTCCGAAGTTTTTGAAAGTATATGAGATACTGCAAAACCCAAAAATGTAGTATGAAAGTGTATAATCTGTTATCATGAAAGTTGCTCAAAGAGAAACCAAAATTTGCAGGTAGTAACAAATGGAAAAGATGTATGCTGTAACAAAGATGTTTTCGATTACTGCAAATCGAAAACGTAGGTATTTAAGAGGTTTATTTGATGAGGATAAAGAAAAGAATAATATTCTTAAAATGAATAATAGTTTGCTATTGGATAAAATCATATTGCTGGAAAAAAATATAAATGAGGTTACAAAAAATCATAACAAAGAAATAAGTAATATTTCCTCAATGAACCAAATAGCGAAAACTTGAAAACAGAAAATAAGACTACTCAACAAACGATGGCGCCACCAAGCATCGCCTACAGTAAAATTACAAAACGAAAACAAATACAGAAATCTACACTGATATACCTACCAAAGATCTTTCCTACCGACCACAGTTCTGTCAAAATTGTGTGTTCTGGCTCTGATGTAAATATCAACAAACAATCGCAAGATGGAGAAAATTGCAACGATTTCATAGAAGTTGAGGAAAGAACATCTCAAAATATCCAAGTAAACAAATACGTACAGTAAAACATATTGGGTCTGGGTCTTCAGGAACAGCAAGCGATTTTGCAGGAGCAGAAAGGAAAGTCTGGTTATACACTTACCGCATAGAAAAGACCGCAGCATAATATATAAAGGCATACATCAAAAGTAAACAAGGTTTCGAATACGATAGAGTAAAAGTTGAGGAAATCCCATCAGACGAGAACAGTATCAAGAGGTATGTGATAACAGCACCTATAGAGAAAAAAAGAAGATGTACAAGTCCCAATTTTGTCCAAGTGAAGTCGGAATGAAGAAGTTTTATTCTATCAAACACAAAAATTTTTTGAAAAAACAAGGAGGCACTTTCTTTTTCATGCATATCATAGGGGATGGATTGTGAGCCCTACACGTTAAACGAATTCTTTGAAACGTGTCGAACATGTTTTACCTTGATTGTCACAATCTGCAATAATTGTTGAAATTAAATAAAGTATTATTATTATTATAATAAATTCAATCTTTTTTCCTACCCTGGTTGAAATGTTAGGGTAGTCTACCCCGGCTATTGGAGATTGGTAGAAATGACTTTTATCACCAAACAGGTATTGAATATTGAGTAGGTCAGTTTTGCTGACTTTTGAAATGACAAGTCAAAATTTGTCACTGGATAGTGTTGCCAAATATTTTTTTACCGAATCATGAGATGCTTAGAAACGTTAATCTACTGCATGGTACTCAAAGGTTTAGATCTTTTCCGGAAATCGATGTCATTATGCTCGTAAGGTAGAATGTTTTTGCAGATATTTGAAAATGACACATCTTTACAACTCCTTAAAAATCAGAATATTTGTATACAAATTTCCTTTACTGCTATAATTTTTACGTGAAATCTACATGCTTTTGTGATGATTTCCGAGTTCTATACACTTTTACAGTCTCGTCATATGACAAGTCGAATGTCAATGTCACTAAACATGCAGAATACTTGTCGAGTCTGTGTTTCACGTCGAAAACGTCACTTTTGGGTTTCCTTCGTTCAAGGGTACAACTTAACGCTAATACACTTTCCTATAACGTGACGACGTGAATTGTAAACGTAAGGCAGTAAAGCTTCCTTACGAAAATTTCCATTTACTAATTTGAAACAGATCCACAAAAGTAATTTATGAAAAAGCGTCCATAGACGATCTGAATTTCAAATATGGGGTATAAATATTGATCGACTAGCTACTATTTGAAGGAAACGCGGCATTCACGTCTCGTTCTGAATTTCTTCGAGATGAAGGTAATGAAACATTTGGTTTCTTTCTTTCAGTCGTTGATTTCGGCTTGGTTCTATTGTCTTTCCGTTGAAATGTTTAACCACTCGAGACAGAAAACATTTGTGAAGTCGTTTCCAAAGAAAATGCAATTTTCTTTGGGGATCTGCTTTTTAAATTGAATTAAAAACGACGGATGTTGCACAGAGCTTGATTTTGGTTCAAACTTTTATATACGTGAAAATGGAAAGTACTATCAATGCCAGAAACAATATTTTTTTTTTTAATTCAGAGGATCTACAGTTTAACGCCGGTTCCGAACGGCCATTGGGCTTGTAATCGATGTACATTACCCAGCATATATCATTATTTAAACTACTTAAATCATAGACAAACACAAACACCCATGCCTTCAGCGGGACTCGAACCCGAGTTCTACCGCACCATAGTCGGGAGTTCTACCTACGACTAAGGTAGTTCTTCTGACTAAGTTACGAAGACAGGCAGAAACAATATTTTAAAACATCTGAGATCAATGTACTTTTTTTCATTAACCAAAACAACACACTACAATGAATTACAATGAAACAATAAAAAATTACTAATAATTATTGATACATTATTCAAGGAGCAAAAAATTGAAAAAATATTATATAAATATCAAAACAAAATTATATATTGATAATTGATGAGGCCGATACTTGGAGAAAATTAATATCCATAATGAAACAATATTTAGAATTTTCTCATAATTTAATACAAATACGCATGACGACGTTTCGAAGTACTACTTCTTTATCAAATGCTGGATTAATACTCATAGTATAATACGCAGTATTAATCCAGCATTTGATAAAGAAGCAGTACTTCGAAACGTCGTCATGCGTATTTGTATTATGAGAAAATTCCAAATATTGCTTCATTATGAAAATTATATATACCTATTAAAATCCTTCATAAATTCAATTATTTGCCTACCCATGATTTTTTCACAGAGTTTTTATGGTGAAGATACTTTTGAAGCAAATGCTGGCACATTATTTGTCTCTGATAAATGAACAAAATAGTAGGGCAAATTTTGGTATTGAGACAAAGGATTGTATGTGACATTTTATGTGTGGTTGTGTATTTTCGCACAATAATAAACAAAGAAGGGTATTTTGTAAGATAGGTCGATGGGCAAATACGGCCGATTCTCAATATTTTGTTTTGCGTTAGAAATATCTAGAAAATTCATGAGAAAAGTTGTTCGAATCAATGTTCGAATCAGGGTCGTAAAACAATTTTCATGAGTAAATTGAGCACATTTTAAATGAACTTAAGACAAGTAGCTAGAAAAAATAGAAAATGGCTTTGAACAATATATTCGAATATACAGAAAACTAATTAAGAATTTCCGTATCTAGCTGAAGTTTATCGATTATTTTATATAAGAAAAATTATTCTTTCAAAATTTTTTCTGAATTTAATCAGGTAACGAAGTATTGAAAACTAATTTTCATAATGAAATTTTAATGCCTTTGTTTAATACATTCTATTGAAATATTTGAATACATAACATATTATTAAATACTAAGATTTGAGATCAAAGTATTTAATAATATTTATCCCAATGTAAGAAAACAAGTGAAGATTGAGCAACACGGATTCATGTACCATCGATTTTGCATGATTAACGTTGTAATGCTCTCACAATTTGTATTGAAGAATCTTGATGAAAGTAGTCAGATATATGTTGTATATACCGATATAATGAAAGCATTTGATCAAATGAATTATAAGTTATGTTGTACAAACTGAAAGCCAAGTCATGTTTCTCCAAAGATCTAGTTTCCCTAATTCAGTTTTTTTTTAAATAATCGAACAGAGATTGTACAATTTGAGGGTCATAAGTCATATGTATATAAAGCCGTTTCGGGTTACCACAAGGCTTTAATTTAGGCCCACTGTTGTTTTTTCTTTTGTGAATGATCTAATTGACTGTTTAGCAGTTCATAGTCTCATGTATGCTGATGATTTAAAAATATATCGCAAAATTGAAACATATGAGGACTGCATAAGCTTACAGGATGACCTCACCGCTGTTTCTGATTGGGGTTAACGCAATAAACTAAATATTAATGTAACTATATGTAACGTTGTCACATTCACTGAAAAGAAACGGCCTATACAATTTGAGTACAAAATTAAGGAAACCATTCTGACCAGGGTCTCCGAAATTTTAGACCTCGGGATAATATTTGATCAGAAATTTACTTTTGTACCTCATATAAAGAAAGCAATTTCAACAGCATTCAAATCTTATGGAGTTGTTGTGTGTAATGCTGGATTCTATACGAATACAAAAACACTTATACAATTATTTAATGCGCTTGTAAAGAGCAAATTAGATTTCGGATGTATGATTTGGCGTCTCATAAAAATCATTTAGAGTCGATACAACGAAAATTTCTCAAATATTTAGTTTAGAGGATCGATCACGTTTAATCCGGTATATAGCCAAACTGATCTGTTAAACAGGTTTGGAGCCAAATCACTCTAAGTTGGCAGGAACTTGTTGTCTCTGATGTTTCTGTATAACATCTTACATGGTTATATAGACCAGGGCTTCTTCAACTGTGGGTCGCGACCCCCCTGGGGGTCGCGAGACTACTGAAAGGGGGTCGCAAAGATCTGATACTTTTCAATCATTATAAATAAAATTAGTATACACACTACGTACAAATATAAATACAAGTAAAAATCATACAAAATACTATTGTAGTTTTGTCATAACTATTTTTTGAAAAAAGTGACAATGCAAAACTGTTATAAAGGGCCTATAAATGAAAATATGGAAGTAGCATTTAAAATAATAAATACAACGCGCTCCTCGATTTTCAACTGAACGTTCGACATTGATGTCTGGCCGCCGGCGTCAGTGTTTGCAAGAACTTTAATAAACGTTGAAAATTTATTACGATCTGCAATAACTCAAATTGAGCCTAGATTTAATTATTTGTGTAAAAATAAACAATCACATCCGTCACATTAATAATGTGACGGATTAATGTGATTTCTATTGAATAAATATATATATATATATATATATATATATATATATATATATATATATATATATATATATATGTATATAGTTTTATATCATTCTGGTACGTATTCTTCAATCGTTATTTTATTTGCATTGTAAAATAGTGCGATATTACATCTACATCTAGAGTTAATATATATTTCATTATATGACGGAGGGGGTCGTTTAAAATTTCCTAAGCTTGAAGGGGGTCGCTATATAAAAAAGTTTAAGAAGCCCTGATATAGACTGTCATAGCCTTATTGGCACTATTGATCTTCATGTTCCTAGACAATGTTCACGTTCAAGTCAATTTTTTTCATTGGGTACTCCGAAAACTAATTCCCTCGTACAATCGCCCATTACATATATGTGTTCACTATTCGATGATGTGTCTCGACAAATGCGATATCAACAGTGACTAATTTGCTTTCAATAGTCGGGTTTACTTGGACTCGTTTCATCTATAGTGAATTTTGAAGTAAAGCTATATTTTCATTGTCTATTATTTGTTATAATTACTTCTTTTATTGATAATCACTTTTTTCAACTACTGCATTATATCTTTAGATGTTAGTACTGTATATATTTTTATGAATATTTCCTGCAACAGAGTGTTTTTTACCTGTAGGAAAATAAAGACTTATTATTATTATAAGTTGTAAACACTAACACTAACACTAGTTTCAAAATTACAGAATGAACTTGATAATTATGAATTTAGAGCAAGATATTGAACACATTGAAAATTCGAATGTGTGATGAAAACTGATTGGTATACTTTTTCTCATAACTATTAATTAAATCCCTAACGCGAATCAAAATATTGAGAGGCGACTATATTTCTCAATATATAGGTACTATATCTAGGTATACAAGATACTCATCAGTCAGGCCACGTTCAATGAATGAAAGGCAGAGAACTACAGAATTCTTTTTCTTGTAGTGAATTTCTGTCATGTTTTGAGAAATTACAACGAGCGTTTCTACAACCGCAACATAGATGGCGCATTACTTCATCAAATTAGATGAAGTTGTTCTGAAAAACCAGACTTGTAAAATGTAGTATCTTAATTGATGAGGACGTGTGAAACTTTGAATGTAGATGTATGCACGTGCTTTAAATTTATTCTAAGATTTGAGATGTACATTCATCTATGCATTATATATGCATACGACTTTCTCTATATTTCTGTTTTACAATCGAAGAGAGGGTATGTGTGGATTGAAATCTTTGCCTTTCATTCTTTGAACGTGGCGTGACTGATGAGTACTTTGTAGTACGAAACAGAGACTGCCTCACGCTTTCAATGAATTAGGCATCGATTTCAACATTCTTTAACATTTATTCCTAGAACGATCACGGAAATTTCAATATTCTCTAAAATTGTTCCCTAGAAGACAATGGAGACAACGCATTGTTCATGTTTCACATATCCAGCTCTGCTATAATGTTCTTTCGGATAATTTGCCAAAGAAATTATCGAAAGAAAGTTATAGTGTACTTTGTTAGCGAATATCTACAAGTGCGATAATATAGCACCAGAATACAGAATATTTTTTCTTGTAGTGAATTTCTGATATATATATATATATATATATATATATATATATATATATATATATATATATATATATATATATATATATATATAAGAAAATGAACACTACAACATTCATTTGAAAAATTGAAATTAATCAAGAGAATGTTATAGTAGAGCTAGTTATGTGAACGTGTACGATGTGATGTCCCCATCATCCTTCAAGGGCTAAATGTTAGAGAAATATTGAAATCGATGCCACACCTGATGGAAGTGCGAGACATATATGTTTCGTTCTGCAAGGAACTCGTCAGTCGCACCACGTCCATCGAAGTGAGGCAACGATTTCAACCTCCAAGCATCTTCTTGTGACTTCAAGTGGAAGATCGTAGAGTAATGAATACTCTAAAATTCTATCTATAGAAATCAGTAGAAAACACCTCTCTCAGATTACAGACACACCAAGCATCGAAATTTCACATAGTTTCTATACCCGTATCTACTAAATTGCAATGTCTATTTGACAAATATCATCGAATATTTATAATTCACATATCTAGCTCTACTATAACATTCTCTTGATTAATTTCAATTTTTCAAATTAATGTTCTAGTGTTCATTTTCTCAAATATTTCATTCAGTGCCATAAGCACAAAAAAATTTCATTTCCTTAAAAATATTGCCGAATAGGCCCCTGAAATACGGAAATAAACGCAAGCGTACTACTAACGCAACCTACTGACATTATTTTAAAAACATCGTTCGATGATATTTGTCAAATAGGCATTGCAATTTAGTAGATACCTACGGGTATAGAAGATATGTGAAATTTCGATGCTTGGTGTGTCTGTAATCTGAAAGAGGTTCATTTTCTTGAATATATATATATATATATATATATATATATATATATATATATATATATATATATATATATATATATATATATATATATATGTTATTATACAATTTATATTTACATTTCATTCGATAGGAATACGAGAGTTAACTCAATGAAATTCGAAGTTTATTAAAATATATGTTGTGTGTTATTAGGTGGCTCTCAGACTATTATTAATTTAATATTCATGAAATGAATTATGCATCTGGTTAAGTGACTTCTTCTTGTAAGAGATAGTTCTTATCGTTAATCGATTTGACCCGGATATTTCAGTGTCAATGAGCTCAGATACTTCAGTCTGTTCCGTTCAGTAATGACCTCAATATAGAAATTTCAATTTCATTCCATGAAATATTTTTAACAAGCTCAAGTCCCAATGAATAATATGTTTCCTACGAAAATTAACCATAGTTGTACGTTGATTTCTTCAGGTTGTTCTAACAGTCTTATCATTCGAATTATTTTTCACAAATTATAGTTAATAAATTTTTTTTTAAACTTTGACCATGCTACAACTTGTAGCTTAACGTTAACAACAAATCGTTTATTTCAATACTTGATGTTTATTTTTGTAATTTTCGTTTACTTTTAGTTCCGAATAGCCACAGGGCTTATTATTAACAAACAATTCATTTATATTTAGAATATAACCTCTAAACGCATACACAACAACCATCTTTGAAACGTACCTATTCTTATTTTACAAAGCAATAACATATTAGATTCGAGTCTTTGAAGTTATAGTTCCATTACAAAATCCAAAATGGATCAAACGGTCAATAACCTCTTTAATATAATCACTACATGAATCGATACACCAGTTTCTATATTCAGGTTTTTCTGGAACTGTAGACAATCTCAAATCAGAGCTTATCGATAAACTTTCAACAGTATCTGAATTATGACCATAATGTATAGAAAAACTATTTCATAATTGAAAGGAGTGAGAACAAAAGGATTTAAAAACAAACAAAGTATAGAAGCGAAAATATACATTAAATCTTTTCAAAAAAGTGAAAGAGTTAAATTCTGTTAATATATTAAATAAATACGAGTAACACTAAGCTAGATTTCACAAAATAAAATGAATAACTACTTGACAATTGTTTCTGGGTGTTATCCCATTTTCAAAAGTTTGACTAAAACAATTGTCAAGTAGTTATTTATAATAAATGTTGTGAAACCTAGCCAAGTGTTTGTATTTAATATATTAAACAATGTTTCACCAATAGATCAGCGAACAATCAACTTTATTAATTTCTGTTGATAACTTCAGCAATCTTGTAGTCAAGAATATAACATAAATATATGACATTAGTAATAATGTAAATGATGGGACCCTTAGGTGGGGCGCTAAGTTCATGCCCATAAAATTAATTTGACTAATTCCGATTTTCTCATTTTAATTTTGACATTTTCAAGATATCCAATATTTTGTTGTAGTTTTTTTGTTTAAGTATTGTTTACATTACGAGAGTTGGCAATTGATGTCAATTTCAAGAATTCATATTATTCTTTAAAATGCAAAACTTTATATTAAAATGCAAGGACATCTTATATTTACTTATATCAATAAAATTTTCCTTTTACCCAGAGAAGAAAAATATTAGTATATAGTTAAAATCCTTTCCCTCAAGGATAAAAATTACAAAAATAACAAACCAAATATCGTTTTAACTTCAATGAATTTGTAGGGATATTATATATGTAGGGAAGAAGACATATCACAGAATAGTATCACTATTCTGTGATCACATGCACGCCCCACCAGCAACTGTCAACATATAAAAGGGCTAGCAACTGTCAACATATAAAAGGGCTACCAACTGTCAACATATAAAAGGGCTACCAACATACAATCTCTCTCTCAGTTCAAACATAATTTAGACATACCTACATGGAAGAACCTTCAGAGTGAGAATAGGAAAAAAACTATCGAGCGAAAAGGATGTCAGAGCAGGAGTGCCTCAAAGATCAGTAGTTGGCCCACTTCTCTACAACATATACACGGCAGACATACCTACCCCAAACAGATCCAAAATAGCCCAGTTCGCTGACGACACTGCACTCTACATATCAATAGAAGAAGAAAGGCGTTCAAAAAGGACTACAGAAAGATTTGCAGATGATGCAAAAATACTTCGAAATATGGAAAATGAGAGTGAACCCAAACAAGACAGTTGGGGTTTACTTTGAGCAGAAAAGGAGTAAAAAGAAACCTCCGAAAATAATCTTCAACGGTCACTCCATCCAGTGGAATAGAAATGCAAAGTACTTAGGAGTATATATGGTCGAAAACTTTACATACAGAACACACATTTCTGAGAATGTCAAGAAAACAAGACAGATGCGTGCCTACCTGTATCCCCTTTCAAACAAAAAGAGCGGGATGTCAGACAAAAACAAAATTAAGATAATAAAAACGATCATTATACCAGGGTTCCTTTATGGAGGCGAAATTTGGGAAATGGACAACGCACAAATTGAGAAACTCCAAGGTACTCTGAATAGAATAGTACACACAGCCGTAGGAGCATCAAGATATTTTCCCAACTAAAATCTCTATGAAAAACTGAAAATCAAAAAACTCACGGACATGATAAAAGAGAGAAGGAAGAAGATGCTTGAAAATATGGAAGCTCATAAAAATAATCTTATAAGAAGAACAACAGATATTAAGCCCAGAACATCAGGTGGTAGAACATCTCCATCCCAATGGAAGAGAATGACAGAAGAGAAAAGTTTTCAAGAGAGCAAGAAGGGGAAGTGCTGAAAAATAGCACTTAATCATAATATGTGAAGAAAAAAATCACAAATACCATCGTAGAAGAGGCATAAAAGAAGATGAAGAGGCAAAGAATTTAAATCCAGAACTCAAGAAAACTCAGTGCAGACCTTAGACCTTAGACAATCTCTCTCTTCTCTCAGACCTCTTCTCCGACTGTCATTTCTATGTTCAGCAATCCGTTACTTTCACTTCCATCGAGTAACAACAACACCCAAATGTTCAATAGCTCGTTCCTTGTAAATAATCATAAATATATATTCTCAATACAAGTCCCAATTAGTATTTTCACACATAGAATAATATAGTAACCCGCTTTAAATTCAATATAAAAATTAAATATTATAATTTAGGCCAAGTTTCTAGCCTGATGAGTAAATAAGAAAGTAATGGCAATTTTATGCGCACTATGTGAATGAGAAATTGAAGTTATTTATAACCTCAAAGTAATGCATATTCAAGATGATTTGAATACACTTAAAATAATCTAATTCACGAATGTCTCAGGATATTTTCTGGGATAGTATCTCCTACGTGGTCAGACTTTTTGTTGTTCCGAACTAACCCTAAGGGTTAGGTACGAAATTGGATTTAGAAGCCCATGTCGTGTGTATTCAAAGGACACGATATTCTGGCTTTTCCTTGTGTATTTATTCAAAGAACCCTCCTGTTCTTACGTAGTAAAACGTATTATGAAGAAGACTTGAGTAGGACCACAAGGAAAACAAGGCATGTCTGCAAATTCAATTCTCTGAGCAAATTGATATTGGCTTTCGATGATAATGGAGAACGTTATATACAAAAGTTTTTAGCACTAATATGTTTTTGAATTTGAAACTTTGCCCCGTTATGACGATAACTTGTTTGTCTAATATTGTTCAACAATTTGTGTTGTTAACATATTTGTCATAATTGAGTATTAAAATGTAAGATTTTGTATTGATATGGCATCCAATTGATGGAAATTCATTATCACAGTTATAATTATGAAAGAAAATATCCTCTTCTACTTGTATCATCATCACTTCAGTTCCCTAATGCGTTTGTTCAACACGAACTTCTTCAAACTATCCATATAATGTAAACGATCGAAATAGGTAAATGATACAATTAGGTTTTCCTTTTCGTGTTAATATAGAGTAATTGACATAGATAAGAGCTGACACTTTAAAGAAAAATGTTTAAGAGCAAGAAATTATATAACACAACTCGAGAATTTGAACGTCACATGATATTATACATCGACTTCAAGACATTTTAATGAATTTAATTTTATACATTTCTCTATTTTTCTTTCTGTATGTTATATTTTGTTTAATACTCATTAAAATTATAGTTTTCTCAGATGATCATCACCTAATGACAATTAAATAATTAGGTGGAATCTGACATTTTGTTTCGGAGATTTTTGATGTTTATACACCCACAATTAATTAATATTCCATAATTTTTTTGCTTTAAAAGATCCATCAAACATAAATTTTTGGCCGAATTCGCACTATAGTTTAAAAACTCATGTTTTATTAATTTCACTAAATTTGGGTTTATAGCTTCTAATATTTTTCATAATTTACTATTTCTTTGAAATGCGATATACATTCGTTTTTTATATGAGTATAATCTAGGTAAGATGACCAAATAATATTAACGCTATGAAGTTTGTTTTAGTCTCTTCAGCGTAAATTTGTCCTAAGGTAGTTTCCTTAAGTTTTTCACTTCAAATGTTTTCAACTATTGTGTGGAAACGTCCATTATCCATAACAATTTGTTTTATTGTATTCAACTATTTATTGAAATATCTTTCGTACAATGGAGCATTAGTGTGACTATTGTCTTCAGATATTTTTGTGACTCTACAAAGTAGGTAAACCACGTCTTCCCAAAATATGCGTTGTAATAATTAAAATGTGGGAATTATCTGAGATCAAAGAGAAAAACTGAAATATCTCTTTGAGAAGCTATGCTGGAAGAGCAGACATTCTTTTCTTTCATACATATTTTACGTGGTTTTCCATTTATAACGCCATCAAAGTTTTTTTCATCTCGGATTATAATTACATTTATGAATGTTATTTTTAGTTTTTTAATGACTTCTTAAAATACAACAAATACACACCACTGTACCATTTTCTGACTAGAGAAGGAGAAAGGTGTTACCAATGACAACCTGTCAAAGACGTCAGAGTAGCGAAAGGTTTTGGAAACTCTGAGCCTGAGGTATATATTACCTCAGGGCTTTTTCATTACTCCTAATGAAAAGGTCGAGCAAATACCACAAACTGATATTCATGAAAATAATCTATTTCAATCTCAACAAGACATCATTTTCTCATGATATAAATACAGCCATCTATTCTGTTCAATATGAATTATTATTAGCTTTCAACAATCTCTAGTATTTCAAGGTGAATGATCGACGATATTGCAACATCAGAATACATTAAATAAAAATAAATCAATGATAATATCCCACATTGTTCGATTCGAAGAAAACCAATGAAACAAATTCAATGAATGTCTTGTATTTTTTTAGGTGCACTAACAAAGAGCTAAACGGATAAGCAAAATGTAAATTACGGATCTATAAATAAGTTAACAGTCCATATTGACTGTAAACATTAAAGACATTTGCAGTATATCCACCATCAATAGAATACGATCATACAACAAATTGAAGATTATTTATGTGTTGTATCAGTCGTTTTCTTTTCAACTCGAATCATGCTGAAAACGAGCATAATGCTAGATGATGGAGTGCAATAATGTGAGCCAAATAAACAACTCAGTTCGGTTACTTATAAAACACATATCGTGAATTATTTCAAGTTGTTATTGATTCTCTGAACGAAATTTGAATGAATATAGTGCAAAAAGAAATTTATAATAATCAAATTCACTTTAATTCCATTCTTCTTCAGGAATACTAAGAATATAGACAAGGTGTTAATTAATTAGTTACAATTTGTAGAAAAAGGAAACGTACATCTGACATAAGTCAATAAACCAACAAAAACGACACAGAAGTCATCCAACAGTTATTTGCAGTTAAAGGCGACAAGTGCTAAACAACGTAAGATATATAAATGACATGTAAAACAAACACATAAAGCGAGGTTAAATCATAGAACATGTAGTATGACACATCAACGTACAAGTCTGTATTGACACAGAAAACAATCACAACACGACCGATGGTCCTAGCCATTTGAAAATTGGCTATGCTCATCCAACGAAAACAGATAGCTATGAACACAACAAAGGCTCTCAATATCTAGTATCAGTTCTACGGATAGCTAACCTCCTTTTTAAACATTTGGTCGTCTGACCGATGCAAACTGATTGACAGTCATTACACCGTATGAGATAAATGCTATCCGACATGGCTAGTGTTGATATTTTGTATTTCAACTTGCTAAACAGGTCACGGACAGAAAATGTATTATATCTGGTCTCTTTTATATTGTTAACACCACCAAGAGTATAGGTTAACCTCTGTGTCAATCTATGAATGAAAGGCCACGAAACTAAACCGGATAGAAATATTCTCTTGAGGGATATCATCGTTGATAGTAGTGTTATCAACAGACCTGGAAGAAGCGGTGGTTGAAGAGTGGTGAAAACATTTCGCCAAAAAAGATCTCGAATATTCATTTTCTAAAAATATGTTGAATAGCCTGATTTCAGCAGATCTAAGGTATTGAGGATGACATATAGATCTAACCCAATGTACATCCGTTTGCGTGGATATATCTTCCCCTTGTAGTCTTTTTTTGGAACTAATCCAGTTTTATATAATATTATCAGTTATATTTTAATTCCATTTCATATATTCATTTACAATATATGCCTAACATAAACCCGATTATAAGGTATAATTAAATATAATTGATATATGTGAATGGCACATATGATGACATAAATGATAAATATAAATGAAACGGAGAAATACATAAATATTCTAACAATGTATATTGAACATCCATTGGAAAGAGGAGTAGGCTATCAAATTGATATATTATTCCGATCATTGCGTTGATCAAAATTGGCACGGGTTTTAATTTAAAACAAAACTGCTAGTTCGACTGATTTATAGCCGAAAGCTGAAATAACAGCACATTGATCACGAAACATTAAGGTCAATATGTCAAATGTGAAGTGAAATAACTATGACATAACAATAAATATGGAAATATATATCAGGTTATGTGTTGTCGCCGAATTTCGACATTCAAATATTGATATGATGTAAGGTTTATACAAAAACCAACATTTTGGAAAACCGGTTTTCGAATAGTAATTTTCCCAGAAAACCGTTTTTAACTGGTTTCGAATTTTTATAAAAAAATTTTTTGCTCGAATATTCTGTAATTCGAACGAAAATTTTAACAGAAAATTTAGAGTGATTAAAAGCAGTTTTTGACTGAAATATTTTACTGTTCAATTTTATTGATAGTAAATTTTTTTTAATGCAATTTAGTAGCAAAAAGAAATAATAGTTGACCAGAATTAAATAACTTTGAAAACAATTATTCGTTGTTTATGCACAATTTTCACATATATGGCTGTAAATATTCTTAATTAGTGAAACCATATTATTTTTTTCTTTAACGTTCAATATTTAATAGTGTTGGCGTTTACTTGATGTAAATCCATTATAATTGAATATAAACTTAAATTCAAACACTTGAACTTATGATTTACACTTTATTCACTACATAGCATGAAGCGTTTCGTCGTTACAAACGACTTCTTCACATGCTTAATCGTCGTTACAAACGAAGAAGTCGTTTGTAACGACGAAATGCGTCATGCTATGTAGTGAATAAAGTGTAAATCATAAGTTCAAGTGTTTGAATTCAAGTTTACATTCAATTTACCATAAGTTTAAGTACACGTCCCTTCGATACAGTATCCCGGCGGTCAGCAGTATAAGTCAAAAGACCGCGGGTGAAAACTGAACCCTGAATTACCAATCCGGGTCGGGGATATTCGGAAAATTGCTGCAATTGAAAATAAAATGCAATATTTTACAATACATTCAGAAACGAGCGTACGAAACGAAAAAGAGTCGCCACAGAATCATATCGGAGCGATATGACTCCAAGAAGTCCAAGAAACAAACAGTGCTTGCAACAGTGTTTTCATGAATCTGGTACATTTGGCTACATTTGTCATTTTCAAATTTTTTTAAAGTGTTATTCATACATTGAAAACCGATATTTTCTTCTAAAAAAACCGGTTTTTGAATTTCATAATTATCTCCAAAAACCCTAATGATGTCATTTGATAATGCGTTTCTTAGGAAATCATGAAAGGAGTCAATTAATTTTCATTATCTCATTATGAGGAAATCGATTATTTTTCAAAATCATTAATTATTATAAGTATAAATCGAAAATTGTTGACAAAAAAATTCATTACCGTTTATCACATGATAAAACTATATAAGTAGGTATATCTATTTCACAAAACAAACTTTATGGTACAAGAAAAAAATGAAAAACAAAATGAAAGAAATAATGACAGAAAAACAAATAATATTGAAGTCATTTACCATTTTATTTGGACCAATTTTCATAAAAAATAATATGAGAAAGTGGCTCAAAACAGTGACCAATCTACAGAGAAATTACATCACGAAAAAGTAGTGTGAGATCATTCACATAACCTCAGATAGAAAGAAGCATTTCTCTGGCCAGGTTATAAATATTTTAATCAATTGAATTTGCAATGGAGAATATAATTTTTCATTAGCGAGGAATTTATGTGAAAGTGACTACTTTCGATGGTTTGTTGAAATATTTTATAAATGTAGCACAGAAATCGCAGAGATACCATTACAACAAAATTTTCTAGAGGGTTGGTGTTATGAGAAATTCTAGTAGATGAACTAACATTTTAATAAAATTTGCCGCCTCATGAATAAATTCTGTACAACAGAGACTTTCGCCTTCGCCTATAAAGACCAGAAATCTTCGAAAATAAAAGCTTATACTATGTGTATACAGCTTAAATATCCAATTTCAATTATCGATGTTTTGTTTCACTTCAGTACTGCTTGATCGAGCACAATAATAAGGGTAACATCAAAGGGCCGGAAAAAAATCAATATGTTCGAATTTTAACGAAATTCTTGTTCAATATGCCCAAATTGCAAAAAAATTTGTGTGGAATAACTAAATTTGGAATACTTGAATAAGAATGACGGCAATAGAAAAGGTTTCAATATCGTAACAACACCAATCGATCGGAAGGTTTCATATAGAATAATTGAAAACAAAAATTGTCACAGCCGCTTCACGAGAGAAGTTGCAATTTGATTAAATGTACCTCGAATTCAACCGGAATGGAGAATATGGCGAGCATGATTTTTGGCGTTCAATTTATCACGTTGAACGTAGTTTTTGAAAATGAATGGAAAATGACTGATGTAAATCACTTTGAATCTCTGAAAATTTAGACAGAAATTTATGAATGACTCCAAAAGCCTTACACGCAAATATGAAATATCAATTTCATTCAACATCAGTCAAAGTAACATTCAGAATTAAGGTTTAATCAAACCTTAAATTTTGATAATAATCCCTTGAGAGAGTATGAAAGTTAGTTTATTCAAATTAAAACTGGCCTCAAGTTTTATGTACTGAATTGCAAATTCAGTATGAGCTTTGATTACTTATAAATAGTATTAGTAAAAGAGAAAATATTTTTTGGAAGAAAGTTTAATACAACTCAATATCAGTTTTGATAAAATCAATATTTTCCTTGAAATTTTACGTACTGAATAACTCGGCATAA
Source organism: Henosepilachna vigintioctopunctata (assembly GCA_030704895.1). Classification (NCBI taxonomy): domain Eukaryota; kingdom Metazoa; phylum Arthropoda; class Insecta; order Coleoptera; family Coccinellidae; genus Henosepilachna; species Henosepilachna vigintioctopunctata. The sequence continues at coordinate 1,887,567 of JARQZJ010000093.1, forward strand.
TTTTGATTACTAATGAATGAGAGATAAATGAAAAATATTTTTTAAAACGGAAATTTTCAAATACTATTTCAACATAACTTTTACTGAAATCAATATCTTCGAAATAAAGTGTACACAATAACAAATTCCACATAAGATTTGGTTACTCATAAACGATAAAATATTCTTCAGTAATGAACTTTTTGAAAACAATTCAACTTCAGTTTTATTAAAATCAATACTGGCCTTGAAATTTAATTCTACCTTCTTGAATTCTCATTCAAGCTTTGGCTACTGAGAAATGAGAGACAACCGCAAAAATATTTTTTGAGAAGGAGGATTTTGAGAACAATTTAATGTCAATTTTATTGAAATTTATACTCGCTTTGAAATGAAATATACATTTTATTGAAATCAATACACTCTTTGAAATCAAGTGTACACAATAACAAATGCCACGTAAGATTTGGTTGCTCATAAACGATAAAATATTCTTCAGTAATGAACTTTTTGAAAACACTTCAATATCCGTTTTATTTAAATCAATACTGGTCTTCAAATTTCATTCTACCTTCTTGAATTCTCATTCCATCTTTGGCTACTGAGAATTGAGAGACACGCAAAAATATTTTTTAAAAAGGAGGATTTTGAGAACAATTTAATATCAATTTTATACTCGCTTTGAATTGAAATATACATTTTATTGAAATGTATATCTTTGAAAGTGTAAACAATAAAATTTGTTTACTCGTAAACGATAAAATATTGTTCAGTAATGAACTTTTTGAAAACAATTTCATTCTATCTTCTTGAATTCAAGTTTTGGCTACTGAGAAATGAAAGACAAAAGCAAAAATTTTTTTTGACAAGCAGGATTTTGACAATTTAATGTCAATTTTATTGAAATTAATAATCGCCAAATCATTAATCGATTGGGCCGATACTTGATGAAAATCTAAATACATAATTTAAATAAAACTAAGTAGTTTTCTGATTTTCACTATAATTAAGTTAAAAACGTAACAATATTACTTCGCCAACACAGTGGCTTCATCAGATGTAGATGATAAACTAGATATAGATGAAAAACGGTTTATCATCTACATCTGATGAAGTTATTGTGTTGGAGAAGTAATATTGTTATGTTTTAACTTAATTATAGTGAACATCAGAAAACTACTTACTTTTATTTGAATTATTTATACTCGCTTTGAGTTGAAATATAGCAAAAAACAAATTCTGCATGAGATTCGGTTACTGATGAATGAGACATAAACGAAAAACTATTCTTTAAAAATAAACTTTTTGAAAACTTATAAATGGAAAATATACAGAAAATTATTTAAAAAAAAGAGTTTTTAAAAACAATTCGCTATCAGTTTTATTAAAATAAATTGTCGCCTTGAAATTTCATTTATTGAATAACAAATTCGGCGTGACCTTTGGCTACTAAGGAATGGGGGGAGTTCTTTTATTTGTTTTTTGAAAAAAAAAATTTCGAATACAACTCAATAAATCAATATCGCCTTGAAATATTATGTACTAAATAAAAAATTCTGCGTAATCTTTGGTTGCTATGATTCAGAACCAAATCAAAATATTGAAAAAAAAATCATTTTCAAATACGATTTTGTAGTTAAAATATCCGAGAGGTTTACATTTTCAAAATTAAATCTGAATACGACGACCTTTCTTCGTTCAGACAACACACCTTTATAAGTAAGCGTAGTCCTATTTTCAAGTTCAAGAAATCGATCGAGGCTTATTCTGAAATGTAATATGGTACGTACACAAGTTCCGGAGCAGAAAGTCCGACTCGGTTCTCGGGTGATCGCATCCGTTGGCGACGGTGTCAGTTCCTTTTTGATATCCAGAAGGGCGGGTTGTTCTCCATCTTTTCTTTGCGATCCGGGGCAGCACAGCCAGGATCTTCTGGGTAGATCTCCTGTGCAAGGTTCATCGTACATACGTTCCTCTTTGTTGCTCCTTCATCGAATCAATGATAATTAGCAGTAATTAGACTCGGTAGACGAAACGTGCATGATATTGATGATGTCGAGAATAATCAATATTTAACAACCTACTTCAGGTCTTCTTAGGCCAATCTTCTTTCTGCCTCCAAAAAATATGACCAAGGTGTCATTCTATTCGGAAGAGCCAGTAGTTTTTCAAAAAGATTTGTGAGATTGCAAAAGTTATGAAGAATTATTTAAAAAAAGGTTTTTCGTGTTTCGCAGATATTCCATGAACTGTTCTTGAAATATCTGCGAAAAAACTATTGTTCTTGAAATCTGAAAAAAGAATCAGAAAGAGAAGGAATATTTCAAAAGAAAACGTACTTTTCCATAATAGGATCAATATTAATAATTTTCCCATAGAGTCGAAGATCCAGCCGAAAATGGGGACTCAGATTTGACAAGCTTCTCTCGTTTTGAATTAATTATTTGCGTCAGATATTTAAAAATGTTTTGCCACTTGCAAATGGACAAAGTATGAACAAAAAAGCTCGAATAACAATTCTAGAATTTTTTTTTCAGAAGTATGTTTAAAAGATCTCAGGAGAGATTTCCTTTGGAAAAATTACAAAAGTATTATTTATCACATTGCTATAAACAATTATTATGAACAATACTTAGGTTCAGAATTAGAAATTTATTATTGAATAATATTCATCCTATAGAGGTCCAAAATGAGAAGAGTTCTCCTTTCCTGTTAATTAATATGGAGTTGCTTAACATTACTCATATTGGTCCAATTGTATCGGGAGTTTTCTTGAAATTGGCTCTTCTTATTGAATCTTTGTTGTAATTTGAAAACGCTCGAATTAGTTTTAACTATTTCAAAGAAACAGGCCCTAATTGTTCCATTCAATTCTTTATAAATTCTTCAATGTAAAAATTCAAGCGGCTCTTGAATTTTTTCGAAAATCATCTACAGGCTGTTCCGAACTGGGTGATACTTGGTTGATATTTTTCAGACGTTTTAACAAAACGGCACTTGTTGACCAGACTATTATAGTGAAAGTTCATTGGTTTAAAAATTCAGATTCATCGAAACACCAGAATACTAATAATGAATGAAATAATAACTAATAATTAAAAAATAATTTCAAACCGAGATTTAGGTTTAAACTGTATGCAACATATGAATAATCAATAACTTCAGTTAAATTCCACATTGGTTTAAGGAACATAAGTACGTCGGTTTGTATAAATTGGTGATGTATATTTCTTTGCTATCTACACACTTGATTTTTGTTTTTTATCTTGGTGAAAATTTTTGATGAGAAATTTTTGTAAAATATTTGACGTTATTTCAAAATAATTCAACATGAATCATAGCTGGGGTTTTTTCTGATTTCTCCATACATTTAAAGACTCCAAGAATCATACAAAATTTAAGTGAAATTAATGACACATGGTCAATGATGTCATAAGAAATATTTTTTTAATGGTTCGAATTTTTATGAAATCTAGCCTTGATACGCTTGTGAGACTTGAGATTGCAATAAGCTTCAGTTAATATCAAGTGAAATTCTTGAATAATTTGTTCTCGAATTTGGAAAAACGATTATGGAAGCGAAAAAAAAATTTTATGTGAAAAATTTGAAAATATGGACAAAAACTTGAAATTATACTCGTATATTATTCCAGTTTGTGTTAGACTATGTGAATACTTATCTCAATGTCTCTAGTCTCTTAAAATGGATACTAGAAATTAAAAAAAAACTTAAATATAATACGCCACTTGATATAATTTTTCGATAAATTGCCTAACGTGTCCTGAATCATTCTTTTCTTTAAATATGCAAATTCCTCAGTTCTGCAGGTTTTAATATATCCATTATTGCATATTATTCGAATGATGAAGTATTCAAACAATATTATTCTCAAGAAAATTGAAGAAAAATACTACCGCTGTTCACCAAAATTATCTCAACTTTTAGAGCGTAGTATGTGATTTTTAATGAAAGGTTAACATAAGAATAAGAATTACAAACAATCAAAGTAATAATATATGAAGTTTGTTTGTATGGTCCAATCGACTAACTCGATTTTTCTACTTTTAATGTTTAAGATAAGCAAATTTATGGTTAATAATTGCTGGAAAATTGATTTCAGAATTATATAATCATATAATTTGGCTTGATATGTAAAAGTTTATTTCCTTAACAAGTGTGCTGAGCAATTTTAGATGTTTTGAAATTGAACTTTCGAAATGAATAACCTCCATATCAATTAAATTTATTGTAGTCTTTTAATAAATGTTTTTAATAGGATATATTGTTAGGTACATCTTGACAGGCTTATAATCCACATTATTTTGAACTGTTTTGAAACTTTGTATGGAAAAGTAATAACAAAGCAATCTTTTGTGATCAAAAAATGATATTGAAAATCCATAAAAAAGATAAATGAGAATATAAAGCGAAATGTAAATTGTATTTTGATCACTCAATCGACCTAATTCGATTCTGAGTAAAAATACGTGTTTTTCAAGAAAAAATATAACGATCCAATTTATATCTGTCACGAACGGTGGAGAAAAGCGGAAAAATAATAGTTTTCCGCTCTCTGCGAGATGACACGTTTCGTCTATCAAGCAATTACCTGCTGATGGTATACAAGTGTCCGAAACTCAGATCCTCCCCGAAGTGGCCTCCGACGCAGCATTTTCCGTGGGTGCCGACGTCGAAGTTGCAGTGTTTGTAGCTCAACTCGTAGTCGGTGAGGAAATTCGGCCTTCCGTCTTGTAAAATTTTGCCGAAGAGGAAATTTGGATGCATGTGCCGCTCGACCTGGTGCGCCCGTTTCGCATCGCGACCGTCGCTCTCGCACAGGGACGTATTCAGCGGCGATTTCTCGGGGCTGGGAAAGCCGGTGCACGTTTCTGCTGGATTGAAGACGTAGGTGGTGAGACAACTTTTGTCGCCTCCGAGTTCGACGGTCGCTGCCAGTCTGGTTTGTTTTTACGATTTTCGAAACATTGTACAAGAAATTTATTATTTTGTACTAAGACGTGTCGTTTCTATATATAGAAAAAATGATAATATACATACATATATAAATATCAATTTTTTCGTCGAGATCATGTTGTTAGGTACATTATATATATATATATATATATATATATATATATATATATATATATATATATATATATATATATATATATATATATCAGCCTCTAAAATGTTGTCCATCACAACCCCATAATTAAACGATAATGTTAGCAAGTATTATTTTTAATGAGGTACTTTTGAATTACAAATGAAGGGCACAGGGGAAAAACATGCAATGTCACATATTTATATTTTTTCAACTGGCAATGCAATTTTATTGTACAATAGCGTTAGAACGATACGCCAAAGCACACTTTGCAATTTATGCACAGTCGCTGAGTAATCTTCATTGAAAAATATTGATACAGTGCATTATCAAGCAATGTCCAAGTCGAACAGGAAAAAAACAATCATTGTCCATGGTCGGTGATTTGACGTTTACGTTTGAATTTTTGAGGTTATTACGTTCATCTGTTGTGTTGTTCGGCTTGTGTTTATTTAAGTAAAATATAATTTAGTTCTTTTTTCGTATTACTTTGAAAATTTCGTCGCAAGACGAGGAAGACGGTGTTAATCTAAAGAAGTCTACCAAAAAACGTAAACTTTACGGTCGACTGTCGGATGTTAAAAAGAAGATTGGTATCATATAAATCATAATATTTCAGATAATCTAATATAAGAAATTATCATATTTCTTCTGTTACCCTGAAACAATAGCAGAAAAAGGATCTGATGAAGTATGTTCCTTTCTTCATCACTATGTCTTTAATATGCTTGATATAAATACTCGAGAACTGGTGATATTCTGTGATTCTGTCATCATTCTGTGACATTATCATCAAAATAATATTTCCCATTCGCGGGCACACATACTTAGAATGTACAGAAATATGGGTTGCATAAACTAGAAATCACCTTGCGAAACACCTGATGACTGGGTAAAAGTGATTCGTGAAGCTAGACAGAAGCCATCCCCCTTTCAAGTGATTGAAGTTGATCAACCACTCGTCAGATAATGGACAACATTTTTGTCACCTATGTATAAGAATGCATGTCCTTTCTTATCTCGACCTATAAGAGAAATCAGGGTTGAAAGGGATCACCCTAAATTAATTTTTCATAGAGAACATTACAATTCCGCTTGGACGTCATCTGTTCTCATGGCACCTAAAAAAAATTTGAAGAACTCCTCTCATACCGTTGGTGTCTCAGAGTTTTTACTGTCAGAACAATCATACTCGTACAATGAGAGCCTACCAGTTTCAAAGACAAAATTCATGGATATCCAGGCCTTGTCAAAGTTTTGTGGGCCAAGAGCTAAGCAATATTTCTCACGAGTAAAATATAATAATGCTTAAACAATATCGATTTCGCGAACATTGCATATTTTTAAAACCCTATAATATGTTTTCTTTATATATTATTTATTTCCGGTTTATTTCAGGATTTAATGGCTTTAATGTACCTTTTTTCGAGGATCTCATTGTTATATCACCTAGTTATTTTACCCCAGAAACTACTAGTAATTTTATCTCGGCGCGTAAAATATGAAATCCTTATTGTAAGGTGTTAAGTTCTTGAGTAGGCAACTTAAGATGAAGAGTTCAGCTATTCCATTTTGTGGATTAATTACCTTAATTAATTGTAAGCTTTCCTACGCGAATCTTGGTGTCATTATTACTGATAAATAATCAGATTCTAACTGAATATAATCCATAAGTAGCAGTGCTCTAGAAATAGATTATTATAAATCTATAGATTATTTTATTTTAGACTTTTTTTGGTCGCTAATGACAATTTTTCTTTGAACATGTCTAATTAGCCTACTAATCTACTAATTGTAGGGTTATTTCAGACCTTTTATCTTCTGTATCTGATGTTGAAAAATTGTACCGATATCATTAATTACTGATGAGTTTTAGGAAATTCAAAGTTTTTCGTAATCATTGGGAGAAGTCAGGTCTGATAACCTGTTTTAAACACATATAAATCGCAATTAGATTAAGAAAAAACATATATGAACAGAAACGTATTTCATTTGATGTATATGTATACGTATTTAAAAATGTGTAATAAAATTAAATCAGAATATTATTTACATTTATATTTATATCAACATGACAGTTTACACATTACATAACTTGTTAGTTTTCGCTATACTTTGTGTTTGTTACAAATTTACTTAAGTTATTTGGAAGATAATTCAAATTTGATCTATAACTACACATGATGATTAACTGTATGGATTTTATCGATGATTCCGTCATTCATTTTGTTAAAACAAAATAGGTTGAGCTATTGATAGTATTTTCATATTTATGAATATTTCAATTCATTGTTCATTCATTTTTATTCGATTCACATTCATTTTCATTCATTTTTCAAGTTAGTAGTTAGTAGTCATAGCTGTCAGGCATTGTTTAGAAGTAATATTTTGATTATGTGAAAGTATTTTTCATTAATGAATAAATTTAAAAAAAAACTCGTGAATTAGGTGGATACTTGAAGTGAATAGTTAAATCTTTCGAAATACGGGCAAATCTGCAATTTGCATACTGAATATCGATATAAGACCGAAATTTCACTTAGCTTTAACTTTTTAGGTGCATTCGCTTTAAATTTATCGTATACATTCAATTTGAACACGGAGGTATTTCAACAAAGGTCTTCAAATGTCAATCAACTGCAGACCCCTATAGAAACTTCCTTTTTATCTAATATTGGTCATGTGTATTTCATATAGTTGCCACATTTTGTCTTATACATTTGTATATGTATGTATTAGATAAATAAAATCAATTTGCACTCATATCCTCAAGAACATGAAATTCGCTGAAACCATAATGACTTAATTTGAGTATGCATGTATATTTTCATTCAATGAGTATATCCATAAAATATGAGAAGTGTTGTCAATCAACCTATGCATCAATTATTTTGTTCTTTTATCCTTTTCTGGGTTGGAAATTCCTTGACTATATAAATTTCACGGCCGAACAAGAGAGTGAATATTTATTTTGCATACGAAAAGAATTGGACCGCTTCCGGTTATTCAAACAAACGTCCAAACTTCCGTTCGACCGGCGACCGTCATCCATATTTAAATCACATTCGAATCCACAAGCGAAATTTAGGAGAAGCTGTGCTATGTAGAGTAACACGAGATTTGTCAAGCAAAAGATTCGTTTCAGAATACACAAGGATAACAAATCATTTTTTTATTTAATATTTAAAATGTCCGAAAATCTTGCGCCCAAATCTTCTTTCCAAATTACTCAATTCTTATTTACTAGTGGTCGCATAGTGGTCAAAAGCCTACCTATAGTTAATTTCCAACTTGGATTTTATTCTTTGACGGGTTTTTTTGTCAAAGCCAAAATAATATGCGTACTTCCATTTCATCCTTCATTTATTATTTCATTTATGCTTTCGAGTGAGTTGTTTTTTATGAATTATAAATAATAATGAAAATATCAATATTCAATAGTGTTGTCGTTTACTTGATGTAAATCCATTATAATTGAATATAAACTTAAATTCAAACACTTGAACTTATGATTTACACTTTATTGACTACATAGCATGACGCGTTTCGTCGTTACAAACGACTTCTTCAGATGCTTACAGAATAATGCTTACATATTATTTTGTAAGCGTCTGAAGAAGTCGTTTGTTACGACGAAACGCGTCATGCTATGTAGTCAATAAAGAGTAAATCATAAGTTCATGTGTTCGAATTTAAATTTATATTCAAAAATATTAATACTCAACTTCATTCAGTATGAAAATATAAAAGATATAAAAAGAATTCAATTAAACAACCATGAATTCATATAATATTGAAAAGTTTCGAAGAACTTCTAAATATCTTGAATTAGAATTTTTTTCGAATATTTACTAGACCTAAATAATAAGAACAGATTGGCTACAGAAAAATTGTAGAGGATTGATAAGTGGTTTAACATTAAAGGGATGAATCTACGAATAAATAACAGATGTTTAGTGATAACATTCACGAAAATCCTTTATGACATTGAATATAAGTTATGTAAAATAAGTTACTCGAAGTACACAGTAGTTGATTCGAATGCTTCATTTCCTTGACGCCTACATACAATATAAATAATTGTTCGTGATCTTGGCAGACATGTCAGATAATTGTAGGAGTTGCTTTCGACCGAATGAATTCGCAGGGACAAACGCAGCCAATTTTCTAAGACGTCAGTTTGCTTTTCACATGTTCGCGAGTCAACTCAAATATTTGCTTAACAATCAGGACTGAAGTCAATGTTTATCTCAGCAATTGCTCGTCATTGGTTACTTATTTTTATATGATGCATGCCGGAAACATATATAAATATACAATATTCTTAATTGTGTGGACCACGCTACTGAATTAATAATGTCATTTGAAAAATTTTGATAATAAATAAATTCGATAGCAAAATATTTTTCAAACTTTTATTGCAGCTGTATTAAATTTTATTCGATAAAATTTTTTTTCAGAAAGTATTTTTACTACTTGGATATTAATTGAACAAACGTCAATAATGTATCTCGAATCATATCAAATCATTGAATATCAATGTATTATATTTAATATTTATATATTTATGAATGTTTAAAGAATTTTCATCAAATCGTTTTTCGAATGGTCTGCACGAATAAACCTATGAAACTAAAATACAAGTACAAATTTTGATTTGAATCATTAGTTTAGACCGTTTCAGAGCTACACGAAAAATTTTGTAATTGAAATTTGAAACAGAAATCACGTGGATAGTGTTTACTTTGGACAAGGTAAAGGTAGAGTTGAAAATGAAGTTGAAAGTGAGGGAGAAGGTGAAGGTAAAGGTTTTGCTAAGGGAGTGGGTAAAAATCAATGTGAAGGTGATAGCAGAAGTATAGGTAAATGTAAAGGTGAAGATTGAGATAAAAGTAGAGGTTAAGGTAAAGGTTGAGGTAATGGTTGTGATAAAAGTAAAGAGTAAGGTAAGGGTAAAGGTAGAGGTAAAGGTAAAAGTTGGGATGAAGGTGAATGTGAAAGTATAGTGAATGTGAAGATGAAGGTAGGAGGTAGGAAGGTAATGGTAAAGGTGAAGGTAAAAATGAATGTAAAGGCGAAGGTGAAGTTAAACGAAAAGCTTGGGAAAAAGGAGAAGAGGTAAAGGAGAACGTAAACGCAAAGGTGAAGGCCATAATGAAGTTAAAGGTACAAATAAACGAGAAGATAAAGTTGAACGTAAAATTATAGGGGGACATGTTATATATAGGTATAGGTATAGAGTTAAAAATGTTCAATTCTGAAAAACCTTAATACACTTATTTGTAGTTAATGTTTTGTTGAGAATCGTAGCTCTGCCAAAACAGTTTCTGTTGTTTGTCGAAAATGATATAATGAATATATAAGCCTATATTGTTGAAAGTTGAATATTTTTGAACTATATGTTGAAGAGTTTCACACGATTCGATTCAGTAAAAAGCATATAACAGTAATTTATTTCATTGTATTCATTTTCAATTGATTTTCTGGATGATAGAATAAAATTAAGACATGGCCTACGTTCAATATTGTATGAAGTCGCGTAAGAATTAATGATTGATGAAACTTGGAGAAAATTAATATCTATAATGAAATGCTAATTTAAATGATTAGCATGACTTTCGTTTCGCGTAAGAAAATCGAGAAAATTATTCAATTTACATGAGGTAAATTTTTGAGTAAATGGTATGAAATTTTAAAATTTTATGAAAATGCAAAATCAATATAATCTTAGATTATATCAAGCAGTCCGTGAAGTTCAATAATATACTTCGATATTATTGATTTTTGAACAAACTTGTAATCATTCAAATAATAAATGAAATATTGGAAAAATATCAGATATATTTGGTAGTAATTCAAGTTTAACTATGCAGGTTTTTCGAAATTTCTAGAAGGGGAATGTAAGATTATTCAAAATATTGAATCTTCAAAAGAACACATATATGTATACGTCATTTGAATTTTTTGAAATCATTCAAATACAACAAAAATTTTACAGAAAATATATTAATGAGATTGAATTCTCGCTTAACTCTTGGTGAAACATAATTGAATATTAAAATAAATTAAACTCTTGGCTTAATGTTTCACGATTTATTTAACAATATGTATAGTCAACATGTTTCGAGCGTTAGCTCATTTTCAAGACTAAACTACTATGAGAGACGTACAACAAATTTATATCTACAAAATGGATGTGAGTAGGGAGGATAGTTGAAAATCTACTTGTTCATTTACAATTTCTTCTTTTCTCTTCTTTTAGACAAAAGCGGTATTTATAAGATTTTTTGTAATGAATGTCCAGCATTTTATATCGGCCAAACAGGTAGAAAAATAAAAACTCGGGTTGATGAACATAAAAGGTCGATTTTGTACAATGTTAATAAAACTGGATTCTCAGAACATTGTATTAGCTCTAATCACTTCATAGATTTTGATAAAACTAAATGCCTACACTCAGGTAATAAAGGTAAACGTTTAGACCTTCTGGAGGCAATTGAAATTAGCAGTTCTTGGAAGAGAAACGAAGAAATTGTAAATGAACAAGTAGATTTTCAACTATCCTCCCTACTCACATCCATTTTGTAGATATAAATTTGTTGTACGTTTCTTATAGTAGTTTAGTCTTGAAAATGAGCTAACGCTCGAAACATGTTGACTATACATATTGTTAAATAAATCGTGAAACATTAAGCCAAGAGTTTAATTTATTTTAATAGAGAATATATTACCTACTTTATACGTACAATATCATAAAAGTTTAAATAAGACTGAGGGCATAGTTTTATTGTAATGCTTTCATAGGTTTTTCATATATTCAACGTTTCAGAATTATCAAATCAACTAAAATTCATAATTTAATATGAAATAAATTGAGTTCAATTACATATAGCATTCAATACTACGTATTCAATGTAAATATTCGTATTTATTAACATAGCCGCCTTTGTAATAGACCTTAAACAAATCAGGGCAATTATTATTGTACAAGTATGTATAAGGGTAGATTATTGGTGTTTATGGGGCGTAGCAAGAAGATAAAAGGCCGTAACTAACTGCTCGAGCAACACGTTATGGCTAATAAACGCTAGTTAAAAACGACATGTAACCGAACCACACATTATCGTTCAGTTTCTATCCCATATTCCTTTTTGAAATATTTTGGTCGGAATAGGGAATGAGTCCATTGAAATTTTAATTTAAATTCAGTGCTCGTAAAATAATGTAATTAAGAAACAACATTAACAATAATCTTTTTGATGAAAAATTAATTATAAACAAACAACTATCTGTATTGGCTTCTCAAAACTATACTTTTTCATGTAAAATTTATGCTGTGTACAGTTATTCATATACTACATAGATATATATATATATATATATATATATATATATATATATATATATATATATATATATATATATATATATATATATATATATATATATATATATATATATATATATATATATATATATATATATATATATATATATATATACATATTTGGATCTTGTTTTACTAGGTTAAGGTCAATTCGCAATAATTTTCAAAACTCTCTCATTTTACTTTTGAAATAATTTTAACTACTTATACGTTTTTACATCAGTCACTTTTGAAATACTAAAAAAAAAGTGACAGGTAATTAGTTTAATCAAATTATAATTTTCTTTCTTGCGAGTTTTAACTGTATGAATTTCAACTAAAAATTAATTTTATTAGCAAATAAGAGGCTGTAAACATGAAAAATGTATATCTTGTTTGAGTTTTTCTGAAAATTTCAGTTTTGTCGAAATTTCATACCAATTAATGTCCAGTAATGAATTTTTTTTCGAATTTCTAATTTCCTTGAAAATAAAAATCTAAATTAACGTATTCTAAACAAACGGATCTTCTTTCGAAGAAAATACTAAGATTTTAATTTAACCCCAACAAATATGTTTCAATTTTATTCATGCACTAATAATCCTTCGATTATTATTTTTTTCAATTTAAGAACTCAAATTTTCTTCATATAATTGAATCCGAATATGAATTTTATATATAAAATCTAGGAGAATATTACTATTTCAAATACTAATTAAAGTTTTTTTAATTCATTCATTAATTTTAGTAAACAAATACTAAATTTCCTAGCAATAATGTTTTTTTTTTCGAAGATCAATCGAATCGTAATGTTGAATTGAATCGTTCAAAAAGAGAATGTTTCGAACCTTTTCCAGCTTTTCAATCCAATTCATTGATTTGAAATTAAAAAAATTCTCACAATCGTGTTAATTCAGAAGTTTTTTTGTGTAGCTCAAACAGTTTATTTAGACAAAAATTAAACCTGAATCAAACTGCACGTTCTTCATAATTTGAAATAATGCGTTTCTTCAGACAATAATATAAACATGAATACTCTTCTCTAAATTGAGGTTTCACATATGTACTCAGTAACAATAATACGTGATGATGATCTATGATGAACGAAAAAAATTTATTCATTCAACGCAGACCCATGCAATGCCTTAATAGCATTAGGAACTTTCAATTCGCAGCAGAACAGCCGAGATGATGTGACATCTCTGTTATTCTACCAAATGAAGTAATTAGCTTCTTAATGTTTTCAACTTATGTATCAACGAAGTGCAATGACATTTCAATGAGCTGAGAAATTCCTAACAACATGATCTCGTGCAAGTGCGACAGACGTAAGGAGGCGCAATAGAAAGCGCAATTCTGTCGAATTACCTAAACGACACTCCAAGACCGACGTGACATTCTGCGGAAACAACCGGAATTTTCACATGTCAAATTGGCCGACACATTTCGCGACGTAAATAAATTGACGTGACCGGCTTGTCGCGTTATGCGGGGCGAATCGAGACAATGGCAGAACGTGGAAGTTGTCGCAGCGGTGATCGTGTGACCCGCGGAACGCGTGCACTAGCACTGTTTCAGCTCTGGTTACGTAACGGGGAGATATTTCGACGCCTCCTTCCTCCTGCGGTGGAGATGGCGGACGGCGAGAGCGCGATTACAGCCCTCGGTTGATTTTTGTGTCCTCTCACAAGAGGATGAATGGACTTCACTAATCGGTCAATTATATAGAAAAAGAAAGAAACGAAAGCAATATCGAATAACAAAAATAATATTAGTATTATTATAACGATTATTCCCATGAGGGAAAGCGATTGAACTTGAATTCGCCAATTGTAGGGCATTTGCTTAATATTTTTTGCATCTCCTCGGAATGCTCTTTCTTCCGTTCATCTGTCCATTTTATTCCAGGTTGGCACGTTGATTTTTGCACATGTGCGATTTTATGGCGACGCTCACTGCGATCTTCGAGATTTTTTATGCTGATCTGTTGTAGATCTTTTTGGACCTATTTTAGCCATTCTGTTCCGCAGTTACTCTTCATAATTATATCGAGAAGTTTCTTCGGTATTCTGGACTGTTTCATTCTGTAGACATGTGCATAGAAGTTTGCTCGTCGTTTTCTGATTTCTTCCGTTATTGCATTTGTCTTTCGATAAAGTTCATTTTGAGGTATTTTCATCAAAATGTCGTTTCTTTGATGCCCGTAAATCTTTCTGAGAATTTTCCGTTCTTGTTTCTCTTTTTCTGTAATTCTTATATGACCATCAATAACCATTGTTTCAGCTGCGTAGATATATATATATATATATATATATATATATATATATATATATATATATATATATATATATATATATATATATAAAAGAAATCTTCTACAAGAAAAAGAATTCTGTAGTTCTCGTGATATATTATTGCACTTTCAAATATATTCTTATATATGACATGAATCGAAATCGTTAATAATTATCGAACTAACTTAATTCAAATTCGTCAATATTTTCAAGTAATTTTTTTTTCCTAATGTATGTCAATTTCGCCCTAAAAAAGAATTGAAAGAGAAGGAATACGACAGTATATTATGGAGAAAGAGAAAACGAAAATCCTTTCATTCTGTATAATACGTATATACTACACGTGGGTATATTTGCGGGAGAAGTTTTTTCGGTTGAAAATCTAGAAAGAATCATCTCAAAGATATAAAATTCCAGATAGGTTATGGGAAATGAGAAATTGTGAAGTTTGTTGAGTGATGGCATGAATCGAAATTTTTAATAATATAATTATCGAATCAGCTGAAATATTTTGGCATACATTACAAAATAATTGAAAGAGTAGAATACGACAGTAGTATATTAGGAAGAAGAAAGAGAAAATGAAAATCCCTTCATTCCGTATACCTACTACGTATATACTACGCACAGGTATATTTGCGAGGGAAAAAGTGTTTTTCGGTCTACCGGGCTAAAGCAACCGCAGATCGACAGAAAAGAACAAATCTGTGAAACAAATGTCTCTACCTAACCAAAACACATGCATTCTTTCAATATACGCTGTGTACATTAAGGTCGGATGGTGTAAGGACGCAACAATGAAAGGAATTCGTATATATATATATATATATATATATATATATATATATATATATATATATATATATATATATGTGTGTGTGTGTGTGTGTGTGTGTGTGTGTGTGTATATGTGTGTGTGTGTGTGTGTGTGTGTGTGTATTTGTGTGTGAGAAGAAATATGATTATTTCCTTCAGATTCAAGTTTTGCCGAACACCACGCTGTGAGTGATAACAGTTATCAAATACGTAACAGCTACTAGAGAAATTAGTGTAATCCTTTCATGAAATATTATTGATTTATATACATACCTATACATGCCTATCGAAAGGTGTTCATGGCAATGTTTAATTTATCTAATTATTTTTAATCATTTTTTTTATCGCCTTCATTAAGTCAATCCAGATTACTTTGCCGATATGATAATTTAATCAATACAAATTGCTTTGAGGAGAAGGATAATTTAGTTACCAAAATAACAGTATAGACCTGCCAGAAAAAAAGGTTTCGTAGAGTATTTTTGCCGTGATATAAAGTTTCATAGTCGAAGCGATTAAATGTATGTGCGAGGAAGAAAGTAAAATTGTACGAGAGAGAGAGTAGATTGTCCGAGGTCCGTGTGATAGAACTAGATGCAACATAGCTGCTGCGTGTGACCTTTTGAAACTTTAAAGCATGGAAAGCATATTCTACGAAGTGTTTTTTCATGACAAGCCTATACTTTTATTTTGTTAATTAAATTATCTTTATTTTGATAGCAATTATTGGCCATCACATCGGTGAAGTTATCTAAATAGACGTAGTGGAGGTGATGAGAAAAATTAATTGAAAATAATTGAATCAAAAATAGCAATGAACACTTTTCGTTAGAGGAAAGGTGTAAATAAAATAAAAAGGTATAACATTTTATCATAGGAGTGTTTATAAATCCATAACATAGCATAAAAATGTTGTAATCTGATTATCAGATGGGTAAAGTTTGAGCTTTCACGGGCTAATAGACTCGTCGATTCTTTGATTACAGGATATAAGTAATATTATAACGGAGATGGTCTTTGCTACCATCGATTTACTGCCAGCAAACACCTAATTAAATCTTTTGAGTGATAAGAAAACCCATTTTGCATTCCTTGCTTATCAGATATCAATTTTCCAAACATATCAATGATCTGAACCTTTCAACTTCAAGGCAACGGAAAGCTTTTCTGGGAGCTCCGGAGAGAAGCAGAAACCTTGGATGTCGCTCAATACAAGACTTTAATTGAGAATCTCAAATTGGAATTTGAAAACAGATACACAGATTCTAAGAAAATTGAGAACGCCGTCGACATTTATATTTTCGATAGTAACATCTACTATCCGAAATAATGTTGCCAAGGAAATCGTCAGAAACGCGAAGTTTATTGCCAAGAGCTTTGGATGAAATTTGTTTGTGCTAATGAATAGTCCGAATTCTAAAAACTAGGCTTGGACCTTTTCATATTGTTTGGGTCATGCGCTTCACGAACATACGAGTATGCTCGTGAAGCAGCATTTTCTATAATAATTTGTAATTTCAATAAAAAGATTCATAACAAGAATTAACGACAACATCGTGACAAACTTTGCTCTAAACTTCGACTTCGAGGGAAAATAATGTAATTTTTTTAATTTATATTACTGGTACTTACTTGTTTTTATTCATAAAATTCGTTTATTTTTTAATAAAATAATGTACCGGAATTCATTCGTTTTATTTGTCTATTGATATCGTATCCAAAAATATTATTTGAAATAATGCTTTTCATGCATTATTTGACATAATGCTATCGCATTATGTCAAATGTTGGCTCATTTAAAATGAAGTAATGGAACCTACTTGGAAATGTTTAGCTGAACTTAGTATGTTATCTTCAGTAGGTAAAGTATTAGGTTCACCAATTACTTTTATTACGGTTCTCGCTTCAAAAAAACTTGACCGTTACTTATTCAGTTTATCATTTATTGTTTACTGTTGGGCTTTCGCAACTTATCAGTTGCTTCATCAGAACATCTAATAATAAAGAAACAGGTAAAAATCATGCTCTACTTGTACATAGTACAAGATAACATTATACATATAAACCTAACTTACACAATGCTTGATTGGTTGTACTTATGAGGAAAGATGTTGGCGATTGGCAGTGTAGATTTTTTCAAGGTTAAATATAACAACTTCATATTTCACCTTTTCGCTCTCAAAGCAACTGTTTATATTTAATCTTGAAAAAATGTCTACACTGCCAATCGCCAACATCTTTCCTCATAAGTACAACAAATCCAGCATTGTGTAAGTTAGATTTATATGTATAATGTTATCTTGTAATATGACTATGTATAATGTTATCTTGTATCTTGGCTAAATGAAAATGAAGATTATATAAAACCAAGTAATTTCAAAAGAAAACTATTTTTCAGTGAGAAATTATTTATTCAAAATTAAACTAATAATTTTAGCCTTTATCATGTTTTCGAAAGAAATTTATAAAATTAATGACTTAATTTCGGAAAACATTCAAACATAATTAAACCAATTATGATATATAATTATATCATTATCATTTTATAAACCAACATAATCATCCAACTTCAGTATTTTACTACATTGTAAATTGAAAAATTCTTCAGGTGAAAACAATGTGTAAAAATACAGATAAAAGAAATGAAAACTTCGGTAAATGTGTACAAATCCTCAATATGACAATTTGTAGTGATCTGCAATTTTGCTTGTCTATTCATGACGTAATCTCTAGCATTGAAATATATGAAGGATAATGGAACACAGCAGTTATTAAAGAAAGAGTCGGAGAGAAATAGCGTCGATTCTGTGATTACTACATTTCTGTGAACATCAGATAACCTTACTAAAAAGTTAGATGAAATGTCTTTCTAGTGAAAGAGAACTATCTAATCCAGTTTGATTGTAAATAAATACTCGTTTAGAATTCTGAAAAGGAAAAGTGGAAAGGATCGTAGAAACTGCCCCTGTTCACTTCCAATTAAAAGTTAATTAACAATGTCTAGAATAATGAGACTTTTTGAAAACAGAGTACCTAATATAGCAGCTATAGAACAAAAAATCAAAGGTACCATATGGGAAAAATGGTTATTTTATTGGAAAAGTGTACTGAGAGACTACAAAGATGTTGCAGTTGGTTTAAAAGTTGAAGCCAAAGAGAAACCAAAAAAAGCTGCTGGAATTTTAACGGGATTCACATTTCTTGCTATAAGTGCTGCAAGTAACCCAAATGCTACAAGTTTTCGTGCCAAACATATTGAATGTATCAACGATTTGGCCTTAGTTCCTCAAAGCATAGTTAATCCAACATCAATAACATATTCAAGATATATAGAACAGTGTTACAATGCTGACCTAATAAGATATAGAAGCTTTGGTTTATTTTCTATTATATGGGTCGATACCAGTAGTGATAAATGTAAAAACTATGCAAGCACATGCGAGTACTTGAGGTGGCGATATAGATACTTCAATAAACAATTTATAGATATTGGTTTTCTTGGTATTTGGTGGGTAATATCAAGAAAAATGTTGGACTATGATATAAATTATTAGTTTTATGTGATATCGAATAAAGACGTACCTTTACAAGTTCATTTTCCATAATGTCATCAATATCCCTTACATGAGATTTGTGAATTGGACTCATATCTCTGGCTCCAGAATCCCACTCCCACTTGTCGAGTTTTCCTAGAAAATTGCATTTCAATAAAGCAGGACACAAATTTCATGTGTAATGAAATTGATACATTGTAACACATACAAACAAATTGGAAAGATTTTAATTCCACTTTTAGATTTCCAAAACATCCTTATCAATCAGTATTAAAAAATTTAGATATATGAGAGATGGTTATCAATCTCAAAAGAAATAACAATTTCAACTTTATAAATGCTTCAAACAGCAATGAGAAGAGAAAGGTTAAATTGGCATGAATAATAGAAATATAATACCTCATGATTTCAATCAAAGATATAACATGATATAATGACTTAATAAGTTTATTCACGTTAACTTTGCATAGTGTATAAAGGTAAAGCAAGCATCATTTCAAACATTCTGAAAAACTAAGTCCAAAATTAATATTATTTTCAAATTTTTTCAAGAATTAAGTTTTGAGTTTTTCCTAAAGCAAAATAAGTTGATTTAAGTTTTGTTGGAAGTCACTGCTAACTAGAGTTGGATTATTTTGCAATTTAAACTTTATTACTCAGATAATTCCATTTGTTTAATTATTAAAGTAGAAAAAACTGTCCTTAAAGTGAATAGTACCTTGGCTCTGACTGTTCTCGCTGAGGTTATCCTTGTTAGATACTTTGAGTGCATCTATCTCTGGCCTAAGAGCTAATCTTCGTTTAAGAAATTGATCATATGATATTCTCCCTAGTGCATCTGCACCAAGTTGCAGCATTAATTCATCTAGAGAGTCCTCAAGACTCAATTCTCGGCAGATGGCAGCAAGATCTTGGCTGAAATAATTTGGATATTACTTAGTTTATTTTTCTTATGGCAACATTTTCAAAGAGAAACTACATTTTCATTGGTGCTATAGGCACTCTTGAAATATAAATAACGTATTAAAATCACAAAGGATTATTCAAAATATTTATTTCTACTCATTTGAAAGTTGTTATAAAAACGCAGATATGTATGTATAAGAGTTAGTCTTATGCAGTTTACATGTTGTCACCACAGTTTGCACAATATATAATTGTTGTAATTTTTAAGTATAAATAGCTGAATTAAGCAATTGAATCAATAAGTCATAAATAATTAAATAGTGGACTGATTCAGATTTAGATAATATGAAAATGAAAGATTTCAAACTTTCTTTGAGTTTTCAATCCAAGAAATATACTAAGATCATTCTATGGATGAAAAAATTTTAGGTAACCATATTTTGTTGCTACATTCTCAAAATAAGATGACTGAATAGTTATATTAGTGAAAATTCCATCACATTCGTTTTGTAGTAATCCGTAATCAATCAGTTTAGATTCTACCCAATCATCAGCAGAAAAGAAATTATTCATCGGTACTGCCTGATAATACATAATACGAGGTGCCCATAATCCAAAGAGCATGCACTTTTTTTTTTCATGTAATGAGACCTTTGATGGAGATATCACCTATCAATATAGCCGTCCCCATTAGCATCACATGCTTGAAAAAGTCTCTTTATACGTTCTTCATCACAAATAGAACTAGCACTTTCGCTAGCACAGTCTGTGTCCGCCATTTAGTATAGACTCTTTGAAATTACATTGTGGTCAGAATGCGTTCATTTGGAAGGATTCACATGATTATTTACTGATTGAAAAATAAAAATATCAATGCAATATCAAATCTCCCTAGAAAAAATGTAAACAAAAATTTTCACTTTCAATTAGTGACATTTGACGTTTATGTCAATCGGTCCTTTCAGTAATGTGTCTACACAACCATCATGTTGATTCATTACTGTAAAGTTTATTTGTAACGCTTTATAAAAGACCGTGAAAGGATTAAAATAGGATTGAGAATGGCAGCCTCTTTCATACGTTATGAATTAATTTTCCTAATTGATGAAGAGATGCCATTTCTACTTTATTTTTGATATTCTTTCCGACCAAAATTTTTAAAACCCTTATTCTACGATACTATATTGGTAACTATTCGCTTTGGTATAAATGTTTTCGTATATCCGAACTTTCCACTATTTCACTATCTGAATGTTGTGCTTTTCGTACTTCTTTTCATATTGGATAACGCCGTTTTATGTTGCAAAAGACACATACTTGATAATGCTTTGTCATAATGATACTCAAATTTTTGAAATATCTTGTAAAATCACTGAACTCACTTTGCAAGCACAAGTTTAAAACTAACCTAAATAGAATGTTTTGTAGTTATTTTATTTTAGATCTATACGACTCAGATTCAGATTTGACTTTTTCCAAACTCTGATTAATTTTTTTGAATATATGTAAAGAGTACTTAGTAGTTTGGTATCATTTCAGAGATATCATAGGAACGAAACAAACTAACGATTGCATAATATTTCATTCAAGGTTCAAGAATAAATACATATTATATTTCATTATATTATCATATAACTATTCATTCATTTCTTTATTTATAAAGATATTTTGAAACAAAGAAAGTCAATTGCTGTATACATAACTAGTAATAAAAATAGGATCATTTCCTGTTCGATGAGAAAATTGGCATCTCCATCATTTACTTCATATAAATCATTTACTGAGGTTCGAGTAAGCATTAACGAATGTGTAAACAGTTCTCATTGTCTGCAAAAATGAAACATGATATTAATAACTCTATGTAAAATTCAAATATTAGATGCACCTTGGCAAAAGTGCTCAAATTTGCAGAAAAGAAAGGTCCACATGTAAGAGTGAAAGGACGTTGAGCTCGAACAAGCATTATATGAAGTAATCTTTGTTGATGGACTTCCAGTTCATACCATTGTGAAAAATATATGGCTTCACCTACTTGAGTACTCTGTAAAAATTTAAATTTCAGTTTTAATCTAACATACATAACACATTCTCACAGACATATATATATATATATATATATATATATATATATATATATATATATATATATATATATATATTAACTATTAAAGCATTTTGTATAATTTTTTATTAATTTATGAAAATATTTTTGAATTTTTAGATTCATCAAAATCAATAATGGCAATATATAATTTCTCATAATAGTCCATTGTATAATAATAATATAATAATTCATATATTTTCAACAGGTACTACCCAAATACAGGAAAATACATAATGAATAAAAATGGTTACCTACTAAAAATATCAATAACAACATAGATATACAATATTAAAAATAATTATCATCATCATCATCGTATACAACCCTGGATTTATATATAGGTACCACCGATGTCTTCAATATTTCTGGATATATCCCACTATTCATGCTTTTATTTATGAGCTTATTAAAAGAAAAGGGCTTGATGTGTGCTATTACAACATCCACCCAGGATTTTTCTTTTTTCAATTCCTTTATATATATATATATATATATATATTAACTTTTAAAGCATTTTGTATAATTTTTTATTAATTTATGAAAATATTTTTGAATTTTTAGATTCATCAAAATCAATAATGGCAATATATAATTTCTCATAATAGTCCATTGTATAATAATAATATAATAATTCATATATTTTCAACAGGTACTACCCAAATACAGGAAAATACATAATGAATAAAAATGGTTACCTACTAAAAATATCAATAACAACATAGATATACAATATTAAAAATAATTATCATCATCATCATCGTATACGCTACAACCCTGGGTGGGTCTTGGCTGACTGTACAACCTTTTCCCAGACCTTGTCTTCCATCATCCTGTAATCAAAAGGGATGTTCATTTTTCGGAGGTCTGATCTTATGTTGTCCCTCCAACGCATTCTGGGGCGTCCGAGTGGTCTTTTGCCTGTTGGGGTCTGTTCCCATGCCAGTTTCGTCAGTCTTTCGTCATTCATCGTTTGCACGACTCCTGCCAAGCTTAATAGCTGGGATTAGATCTCTTGCACAATGTCGCTATCGTTGTGTACAGCTCTTGGACCTCTGTGTTAGTTTTAATGCGATATCGGTTGGTCGTCGGATCATGGTGGGGTTTTATTATTATTAAAAATAATTATAATAATAAAAAACATTATCAAATATAATAATCTAAATCTATAACGTCAATATCTAAATATTCAGTCATAAGAATAATCAAGAAAACAAATCGCTCAGAACTCAAACCCGAAGAAATCAAGATACCTCACTTGGTGAAATTTAAATACACATTAATTAAAGAAACAAGTATGTCCCAGTGCAGATCACAGCAGCTTGATACCTGGTTTGCAGTAGAACATGCAAAAGCTAAGCGGCCGGCGATTGCGAGAGAAAATTGGTTCTGTGGGTTTTTGAGTAAAACGTCTGGCTTATTCTAGTACACCTCTGAGGAACGAAGAAATTAAGTTTATCCAGAAGCTCAGTACAGTCGAGATTATCATTGAGCAAATTGAATGCAAATTTCAAAGCATTTAAACTTCTCCTGGTGTCAAACCTCAACAGCAAAGAAGCGTGATCACAACCGCTAGGTGGATATACACCATTTCAAGAACTTCCTTTGCAGTGCCTCCAGGCGGTTTATGTGACAATTATATATTGGTCGCTTAACAAGACAGCCATACTCAAGTTTACTTCTCACTAGATAAGTTAAATCGTAAAATAATTTTTTTAACATATAGTGTTCAAAATGTGATATTCCAACTATTCTGGACGAATGCGCTTAAACATCCACATCTGTAAATAAATCTTTTTCTCTCCTCAAAATACTTTTCTCTTCACCTGACTCTAAGTTCATGATAGGTAGTTACACCGGATTTCACGGTATCAATTTTTCGTAGGCTACTTATCCTTGTCGGAATCTTATGACGATTCCGTTTGTTGTTTTTGTTTTTCTGCCAGAAAATTTCTGGAACAAAAGTTTTGACAATTTCTGTTGGTTGATGTATCAGAGCATGTCTCAATTTTACAACCACTGAACCCCATATACATACACAAACGTCCATGTCCTACCGGGATTCGAACACAGATCTGCCTAGTGTCAAACCTTCACTCTTTCCACTTGGCAATGAAGGTCAACCATAACATTTTAAGTTTTAAATTATAACATAAAAATTTTTCGTCTATGCCATGTTAGAAAACCGATTTGAAAACACCATAAAATTCTTCAGAAAATGTCAACAATTATAATAATAGTTTCAATAAAATATAATAAAAAACCTGTTCACCAAAAACGTTTCGTGAATTGAACATTATTAAAAAGGTAACACAAACTAACTGTCATAAACTTATATATAGGTTGCTTACATCATAAGAGAGTTCCTCAGCTAACCATAGCAGTAACAAAATATGTGAACACCCATACATTGCTGCGCAGCAGATGAATACTGTGAAAGGATTAATTTCTGCCCCCTAAAAAAAATACTTAATATTTATGATATAGCATGAAAGAAAATATTACCTGAACAACTATTATTGCTGTATTTACGATAGCCGGTGTGTGAACGATCAACATAAAAAGTAATATCATGTATAACTTTCCACGAAGATATACGAACTCTCTGAAAAATATTACACTATATAAGGCACCAAGAACAAAATATTGAAATTAGAACGCATTTTGCACATTCAATTCTAAATTTCACACTAATTATTTAATTTAACCAGTATATGATTTGAGCTACAAGAACATTGCCAAGTGTACATACAGCATGCTTTTAGTGCTTCTAGAGCACAGAAGATATGATCTACTCAAATTTCTGAGCAAGTATCGTTTGTATAATATTATAAACGAAATCTTATTTCTTCTCCTTAAACTTTCTATCTGCTCTCTGTGCATAAGTTTTTGTACAATTTTTTGTTTCAGTTCATTGTGGTTTCATAAAATGAGAGAAAGAGAAAGCTTATGGAGCTCTAGGAGGCTATTGTTTTGAAAATATTCTAATCGTCGCTTTCTCCTGAAAAGTATCTCATAACACCAGAATTGACCTTTCAAGAAGATTAAATTAATTTTTGATAAAATAACTTAATGTATTTCAACGATGTTTTTATGAATCCAGTAGTGATAAATTCACGCTTACTACCTATCCTCATATAAATGCTCACTGCACAATTAACAATGTTAGCTGGAATGTCACAACAACAAAATATAACAACCGAACACATTTCATCTACAGAAGAATTGATAGAAACATATTTATATGTTGGTGACGCTAATGTTTTGATATACGGACGGAATATTGAAGAGATTACATAGGTACAAATTGAAAACATCAATGAGAAATATTGGGAAATGGTGAGTTGAAAATGGATTGGTTCTCAATGTTGATAAAACGAATGTTCTAATGCTTTCGACTGATCGCTCAAATCAAGCATTTCCAGAAACTATTACTTTCGACGGTAGAAGCTATTTAATCAACCGATGAAAGGCTGTTATGGGAAGTTGTTGGGTGTATTTGTTGAGAGGAATCTTGGTTGGGGAATGCATTGTGATTCGGTATCAAAAAGTCTTCATACAGACACATATACGCTAAAAGCTATTAGAAAAAGACACCTTGAAGATTGTATAATTTGCGAATTTCCAATCAATTATGTCATATGGAATTATTTTCTGGGGAGGGGGCCAGTCCTCAAGCTGAACATGTGTTCATCACTCAGAAACTGACTACAAGAATAATGTTTTGTATGAACTACAAAAAATCATATAGACTCATATTCAAAGAGGCATAAGATTTTAACAATCCCTGGTATGTGTAAAGTTTTGATATTTTTATTCAAGAATAAATCCTATTATCGGATTTATAGAAACTACCGTTTCACTGGCTATCGGGTACTGAGCGTAGTACCCGATAGCCAGCTGTTCAACTATTTAGTACTCATCTTTTCAACTATTTGCCGCAAAAATAAGAGATATTGAAGAATTTAGACTTTTCAAGAGAGAATTACTCATGATGTTAATTCAGTGTGAACCATATTCTCTAGCTGAGTTCGAAGACTTTTGTCAAAAATAGCATGGGGTGTATCTTAGGGTTAAGGAAATGTGATGCATTCAATTGTTTTGTAATGAAGTTTTTGACTAATTTTCATTTTGTTATGTACAATTCTGGAAATAAAAACCTATTATTATTGTTAATATGATATTCCTACAAACCTTGTAATTCGTTGATGCTCTTCTACACATTCTTTGAGTAGCCAATCATAGTGTTTCAAGTCTAAGTCATCAACAAATTCGTTTAAATGTCCAATAACATAAGACAACATTCGTAGTTTACATCTCAATAAAATGATGAAGCTGCTGATGTAAACATCTCTATAATAAGCGAATACTCCACAGATTCCTCCGAAACTCACGTTCTGGATATTAGCTGCCCAATAGTATTTGCGTTCATTCCAGGGAAGATGGTAATAATTCATGAAAACCAAGCTGCATTTTGGGTTTCTAATGCATTCTTCGGCATCCTTTTGAGTTTCATGTACGTGAATGAAAATGGATATGAAAAACACTACAACTGCTGCATAAATGCTCCATCGTAGTATTATAAACAGTTTCATAGGCCAAATTTCCTTTATTGTGGTGCGATAAAATTTTCTCAATATTTCGTTTGGATGATTATACAGTAAGCTTTCGTTGTTGAATAGAGCTGAATACATTGAATTAAATTAATTCACAACAGTACGTTACTTCGAGAATTTATACATATACCAGCCTGATGAAAAGAAAAGGTGAATTTTGAATATTCGGGGGTTGTGTACATTCGATTATCGAAATTTTTTTTCTTGGTATGTTGGTATACATATGTTTTTCATATGTTGACATTATCAGTCATTTTAGATCAGTAGTTTGTTTTGACAACTGAAAAGGTTTGTACCTTTTTGTGTGTTCTTTGATTTTTTGCTTTTGGAAAAATGGATTGAAGAATGTGTATTATATTTGCGTTGAAAATGGAGTAGAGTGCTAAACGTACTGAAAATGTTGATGGCATTCGGAGAGTCTACTTTGTCTCAAACAAAGCTTTACAGAAGGCTGAGAAGATCTTGAATACGGTGGGCCGTCCTGGAGTTGCAAGCATGTCAACAAATGAGAATGATAAAGAGAATGGTTTTAGAAAATAGTCGAATCACGAAATTAGGGAAGTTGCAGAGGATGGCATATCAATCGGCACATGCCATGCAATTTTCTCGGATGTTTTCCATTGGGCCGCTTCCATCGGGGCCCAATAATCCTAATGGAAGCGGCCACAAAAGCGGAGTTTGTTCTGAAATTGCTGAATTTTGAGCAGAAGCAACGTCGCATTAGCATCGCTCAGGAGCTGTTGAAAGACGTCAACGGCGATACGGATGTGCTCAAAAATATTAAACTGGTCGAAACGTGGGCATATGATTATGAAGTCGAAACGAAGGCCCAATTGTCCCAATGGAAGCGAAAAAAATAGTTGTTTTTGAGGTTTTGTTCACTGTTTTCTTCGATTACAACAGCCTGGTGCACCATCTTGCCAACACAGGTCGTACGGTTAAAAAGGAATACAACACGGAAGAAATGCAAAATTTCCGTGAAGCAATACGGCTCAAACGATCTGCATCACGATAATATACCAGCTCACACATCAATGCTTGTTCGTGATTTTTTGGCAAAAAAAAACACCATAATCATGCCTCAACTACCGTATTCACCAGATTTGGCGCCCTGTGACTTTTCCCTATTCCCAAAACTAAAGACGCCAATGAAAGAAAAGCGTTTTGCCACAATTGATAAGATATAATGTTTTCAAGGTTTTTACTTCTTTATCGAAACGTTCTGAGTAAAGAGGCATGGACAAGTGTCTGTGTACGAAGGATTGAAAAGCGTTTAGTTTTATTTTAAACGGCTGATTGCTATCATGAGGAATTAATGTATCTGTTTATGTGGCCTTCCTGTATATGTCAAACGTTAAGATGTCAACTTTCCTAGTAATATTTAAATCTGAACAGTTTAATGTTTGATTAATATTCCATTTCTTCAGTGAATCCAAAAGATGCGCGAGAAGAGTTAATATATTTTGTCTGTCGTATTTTACCCCTCGCACTTCTATTTAATAGATATATATTTGTTTTTAAAGTTAGTCTGGAAAATGAGCTGACCGTTCGAAACAAGTTGACTCAACCTTGTAATTTCATTTTATTATTCAATATATTTATGAAACATCAGACAAGAGTTTGATTTAAATTTTAATTCAATCATGTTTCACCAAGAAGTAAGCGAGAATTTAATCTCAGTTATCGAATAATTCAGCTGAAAAAATAGAAGAAACAAAAAGAAAAATGGAAAAAGGCATAAAAACAAACATCCTATCTTAATTTAGAAATACTCAAATATTTAAACAATTCAGCTGGTACAATACACTATACAAATACATATAGTATCAGCGGAACAAATGCATGGATATTCAATCGGAAAATAAAAATTAATGGAAAGAATGTCATTTTTGTTTGACTGTATGTGAGGTCGTACCATGTGATACTTCATCATCCTTCATGGGATGGTTATCGAATATTAATTATTCCTAGAAACACTTCTATGGTTTTAAGCTCCGAAACACCTCTATGGACGCGAGAGCATATCGCACTCTATAATGTGAAAAAAGTTTCTTTATTTAATTTTTATAAAAGCAATTGAGAAGTAGGTATTCATTACTTAGCAATTCACACTTCGGCGTCGTTAAAACGCAATTGAAGATTCGAGATAGATCAGTGGCGGATTTACAAATTTGCCGCTAGTAGGCCATTCAATTTTTGCCGCTCCTACTGACTTTTGAAATTTAATACGTTAGTTTAATCCCGTTATTAGTATGATTGTGAACTTAATGATATTTCTGTCAGTTACTAGATGATTTTTGCAACCCGCTATGTACTGAAGAGTTTGATGTTGACCTAACAAGTTTATTTGACAGGCAAAACAAAAAAACCCCGACTTTAAAGCGTAAAACCTCTGTAACTCAGTTACTCATCTTAAGCCATCCTAGCTGATGTTTTTTTCGAATATCTTTAATGTACAGACTATTTTAGGTTAAAGATTTTATTACAGCATAGATTGTGTACACGTATAATTATAAAAAAAATCTGTAAAAAAAAATATGCTAAATTTGCCGCCCCTCTAAATCTGCCGCCGTAGGCACCGGCCTACTTGGCCTATTGGTAAATCCGCCACTGAGATAGATGTCGATCAAATTTGTTGATCGTACGTTTTCTCATAGTCATCTCAGCTATGACTTTCTTTTGATTAATTTAAATTTTTGAAAGAAAATACTCCCTAAGGTTGGGCGATTTCTAATTTCTCTGACTGAAGGAATGAGTAGAAATATGTCCTAATTTGAAATAAAAATGTGGTAAAACATTTTCAAAATACCACTTTGTTTTCGAAATGCAGGTTATTGAGAAAATAAAATTTGATATATTTCTCTATCATTAGTGGTGAATTCTAGGTATATATTTGGTATTATAATGAGCTTTAGTACAGTACCACGGCCACCTACATATAAAGTATTAAAGGTGGCCGTGACAGTACTTGACGTCCATTTTAAGACCCTCCATTAGTTTCACTGGCAAAGATTGGCAAAGATTTGGTAAGTGGCACTCGAAAAAACGAGTCCCACTCACCGAAATTCCAAGAAATAAATGATATGAATATATTCAGCATTGATTAATTTCATTTTATCTAACATAAAAATTAATTCTAAGCAAATAAAATGTTTTGAATTTTTGCGTATCTCGTACAATTTTAGAGTAAACTGTAATTTAGCCGATAATGTTACCTGGATGACTTAATATATAAACATAAAAATCATTTAAATGAATTCATTTCCAATAATTTCTTTTACACTTTCATGAGTGGTGATGACTTGAGATGCTTATTATATGCTGTGATTTCATAAATTGATTAGATACAGCTCTATGGTCCAGAATGACACCAATTGACTTGTACATGTACATGCTCAGATGAAGTTTCCACTTGCTAAAAGAATCTGAATCTCAAATAGCTTTAATTAATATTCTTATGAAAATTTATGATCGTGAAGTTTGTTTTAACTATTTTATAGTTAAAAATTATAATTGAAAGGCACTGCTGATAATAAAATACCTGCTATCATTTGACGGGATTCTTCTGTCTTTTGAAGCATTATTGTTGTACTTGCGAAAATGCCAATTAAGACTAATGCTATGTTCGAGCAGATTTCATCAAGAATTCCTCTTTTTATTTCGCGGTACAAACCAAAAAAACTCGAACAATTTAGTAGAATATATACTATTGTAGTAGCCATGCGACAAATATGATACTTCAAAGAATAATCATTGCTCCATATTCCGAATAATTCT
The DNA here is from genome assembly GCA_030704895.1 of Henosepilachna vigintioctopunctata. Taxonomy (NCBI): domain Eukaryota; kingdom Metazoa; phylum Arthropoda; class Insecta; order Coleoptera; family Coccinellidae; genus Henosepilachna; species Henosepilachna vigintioctopunctata. The sequence goes on from JARQZJ010000093.1 coordinate 1,918,084, forward strand.
ACTATCGATTTCACATATTGAAATTGTTCGGACGATTTTTGTGTCATAATGACTACTATTATTTCAGATCAAAATTTTCACGATATGTCATGATAATCGAAATGAGATATTTATATTGGGATAGTTCCGATTTAAAATTCAACGATAATGAATTTTTCATTTACACTGATGTCAAATTCCCAATAATAAATATTCAAATCGGTATCTTACATTTTTATCACATTGCCTCCAGAAATTTTTAAATTATTACCTTCCGATCAATTAATAGTCGGAGTATTCATGGAAGCAATTCTGGTGAATATAAAATCACCGTTTAATTTTACGTAATTAAAATGAAATATAAATTAATTGTATTTTCAGATCCAATTGAACTGTCGTAATATAAAACCAGAGTGCCTTTGGTTCCAAAATATTCTATTTTCTTTTTTTAATCAAAAAGTTAGCTAGGGTGCATTCTAACTAAACCTCATATGTTACTCCTAGCAAGTACATATTATAATAAAACTCTTTACTACAATTTTCAAAACAAAAACATGAGTACAGATAATGTTCTATACATCAGTATAGATAAGTTCTGTGAAAACTGTTCAAATGTATCGTAAAAAGACTTTGCGAATCCCAAAAATCACTCTCATTTAATTTTAGATACATTATACATATAATACACACAATGTATAAGTTTTTATATTTATGAATATATAGGGTGCAACCAATTCTGGATATTTGGTGAGATCTCGATGAAATTCAGGATCTTAATTGCTGAACATCCCTATAATAATTTTTTGTTTAATGAGAAAATAATTGTTTAATAATTTAAATTGAACTTGAAGAGGTAAACGGGAATTCAATCTCAAATTTATATTGTTCAAATGCATCCTAACTAATCCTTACCTACAGGTCTCAGAAAGGCTTATCCCATATAACTACATTAGAAATGAAAATTGTGAGTAGCTACTTTTATAATAAATTATTTCTGAAAAACACAATAAAATATGACATGAATTGTATGTATTCTATCAAACAGGGATGCTTTTTTATGAAATAATCTTAGGCCAGATCTGAATTAATTTCTACTTTTTTACAGCAGATAAGTTTCCACAGTACCTAAATTACTATGGGTTTAGAATATAACGTGTATTAACATTTATATAATTTGAAAAACCGTATGTGAGTATCAAAATATGATATTATAAATAAATATCAATAAATAAAATAAAGCAAAGTTGAATTGAATATAAACTTAAATTCAAACACTTGAACTTATTGAATAAACACTTTATTGAATACATAGCATGACGCGTTTCGTCGTTACAAACGACTTCTTCATATGCTTACAGAATAAATAAAAAATAAAATTTATTGTGTAAGCATGTGAAGAAGTCGTTTGTAACGACGAAACGCGTCATGCTATGTTGTGAATAAAGTGTAAATCATAAGTTCAAGTGTTTGAATTAAAATTTATATTCAATTATAATGGATTTACATCAAGTAAACGCCAACACTTTCAGATAGCAAAGTTGAAGTTGTCTGAAAATTATTACATCAGATAGTAAATAAATGTGCCAAAAATGAACATTTTTATTGTTAGATAATAACGTGATATAGACAATATCCCTAGTTGGTGCAGAAAATTGTGATTGAAACTTTTCAGTACACAGGTAAGTTGACATTTTGTTATTATAGTTCATGGGTAATTGGCCTCCCAAATTTATGAGTTCGAAGCATAGTCGAAAATAGGCAAATGTTTTTCTTCTTGGCATTTATTATCATAGACAATTTTCATTCAATATTTCTGATAATAAACAGACGCTAATTTATAATGGAAACTCAATTTCTTTTAACACATTTTCTTCTTAGACTACCTTTACTATCGAGTAAAGGTTGACGTAGTGTTAGAGATGAAGGTAGTGTGGTGGAGGTGGAGGTGAAATTCATTGAAGGTTGAGGTAGAGGAAGAGGTGAGTTGAGAGATAGAGGTAGGATTATAGGTGAAGAAACGGATAGAGGTAGAGGTAGAGTTAATGGTGGAGGTATTAGATATGGACGATATGGTAGATGTAGGGATAATATACCTCAATTATTGATAGAGGTACAGGTATACGATGAATTGTTCGCGTTACAGTGTTTATTTCAGTTATTCATTTCGTACTTTTTTCGTATCTAATCATTTGATGCTGATATTCAATTTCAACAAACAAGCAATTTTTATATTTTCATTTACAATAGTCGTTCATTATGGTATAGGATGTAAACTTCTGTAGTACATGTCAAAGATTTAGTAAATGATTAATTTGAAATATTCAGTTAATTTTTTAACCGAGCAGATACCTCAATGTATTGTATTTAGTCCTTATATTATTGTTCAAGCAGTAGATAACATAGAAAATTTGTACGAACTTTTTTAGATTGTGCTATAGTTTTTTCCAATGTATAATAATATGGATATTAAGATAATGTGGATTTTCTTTGGTATGATTAAACTTCTAGATTACTCAGAATAATCGGGAAAAGCAATTAGTAACTATTAAAAAGTGATCGGAATTCTATATATGTATATAGATGTATCTAGGCATATTTCATTGAGAGGTTACTTTTCATTTACTTAGTTTTCCAAAAGCACTCAGCAGAGTATATACAGCCTTCATAGCCTGCAACAACACAATATTAATTCGAACATTTTTTCAATCCAGAAGAAGTGAACCTTTTTAAAAGTGTTCAAGTTCGATTGAAATAATGGTCCACAAGAAAGAACAAAAGGTTCTTGAGATTTCATTAACATCATTAGCAGAATCTTCTGGTGCTTAACTTCCAACTCGTACCAGTTGCAAAAATAAATACATTTGGCAAGTTTCGTACTCTGAAAAAAAAACCAATTTTGAAATCAGAACTTGAATGAAAGCCAGAATTGGTATATTTAATAGTTGAAAAGAAATGAAGATATATGGTAAAGAAAAATACACTTTGTTTTTTTCACCATATATATTATATTGCGCCTGTAGTTGATTAGTATATATTACATTTTCACGAATATTTGATTGGTTTTGATTGAATTTGATAAGTCTATTTGAGAGTTAGACTAGACCTGATGTCTAGTCTAACTAATCAAGTTGAAATATATAATTATTAAATTTGAAGTAGAATATCATATCATATATTCTTGTCAATGTTTCTTCAGTCAAATTTTCAATTATAATATTTCTTGTCAATCAGAAAATAATTACGTAGTATGATTGTACAAAACTAACTTCAGAACTGATTTTTAATTTGTAAAAATCACAAAACACTATTAAAATATTATTACTTGACAATTGATTTAGGGTGTCACCCCATTTTCAAAAGCAAGACTATTTATTTCGACTAGCATATTTATATATTTTTAATCTATACTTAACCTGCGACTAACATATTTATATATTTTAATCTATATTTAAGCTGCTATAGACAGCTGGTGGTTGAGGAAAAACGGAGGGTTTATATTAAGAAATTGGAGACGAAGAACGTATTAATGGCTACGAACTTAAGGTAAGGTGATCATTCATAATTTGTCTTTTCCTTCGGTGCGAATTAGAAATTTATAATTGTTCTAGAAGATCCAGAGTTTTTTTTTTCATCTTTAGATGAAAATATAGATTTTCATCTTCACAATTTTCATAAAAATCATTTAGAATCGATACAATGAAAAATTCTCATATATCTAATTTGCAGGGTAGATCACGTTTATCCGGCCAGAGAATACAGCCAAACTGATCTGTTAAACAGGTTTGGAGCTGAATCACTCGAAGTTGGCAGGGACTTGTCTCTGAAGTTTCTGTATAACCTCTCACATGGTTATATATTGGCTCCTCTTATTGACTCTATTGATTTTCATGTTCCTAGACAATGTTCAAGTTCAAGTCAATTTTTTTCATTGGGTACTCCAAAAACTAATTCTCTCGTACATTCGCTCATATGTGTTCGCTATTCGAGAATGGGTTTGACAAATGAGAAGTGAACAGTGACTCATTTGCTTTCATAAATCGTGTTTACTTGGAATCTTTTCATGTATAGTGAATTTTGTACAGTTATATTCTCATTGTGTATTATTCATTATAATTACTTCTTTTATTGATAATCATATTTTAAACGTTTGCATTATATCATTAGGTGTTAATACTGTACATATATATATATATATATATATATATATATATATATATATATATATATATATATATATATATATATTTTGAATATTTCCTGTAACTGGGTGTTTTTACCTGTAGGAAAAAATAAAGGCTCATTATAGGTATAGCAATTTCACTGAGTACGAATATATGATGCAGTTATTGTGAGTAAAATGTATCGGCAGTTCACTAGAATTTTTATTATGTAATACGGAGAATTTATATTCTTTTAGTATGATTTCGATGTTGACCTAGGTACTATGCGACACAAACATCACAATTAACCTGATGAACTCCAATTTTTCGTTCATTTGTTGTTTCTCTTATTATTAACTGGAAATTAATATAATTTTCTTCTGTTCGGGCTAATTGTTTCAATAGATTAAAAAAAAGCATAAAATTGAAACTATAAGCACGAACAGAAATTCAGGTTCATTTTTAGTTAATAACAGAGAGAAACAATCAATAAACGAAAATAGTGGAGTATATCAAATTAATTGTGCTGCTTGTGACGCATAATACATAGGTCAAACTGAAGGGGACATCGAAAACAGAATAAACGAACATAAATTATCCATATTATATTACATAATAAGAATTCTTCTGGACTATCAACATATTGTATTTATAATAACCACTTAATAGATTCGAACTCAGTGAAAGGGCTGAACTCACAGATGAAAGGGAAAATTCTGAATCTTCTAGAACAATTGGAAATTTCTGATTCGCACAGAAAAAAATCAAACGATGAATGATCAACTTACCTTCATTTATGCGCCATTATAACCTTCTTCGTCCATAATTTCTTAGTTTTTACTCCCAGGTTTTTATTCAAATAGATGTCTACAGCAGCTATAGATTAAAAATATATAGATATGTTACTCGAAATAACGACTGTTCAGTCAATTTCTTGAAAATGGGGTAAAACCCCGAATTAATAGGCTGTACTAATAAATTCAGTCAAAAACAAAAAATGGGAAATGAATACTATATTCTTATAACATACCATAAAATAAATAGTTTCATGACTGGTATTACATTCAACTTACATCTGACGACAGTTGTTCAGATAACCACAACACTAAAAACAAATGGGAGCATCCATAAAGAGCTGCACAATATATGAAAATTGAGAATGAGCTCAAACCTTTTCCCTGCAAGTAGAATTCAAGATGAAACTTCAGAACATTTGAAAGAAAGAGAATCATTTCTGAATAATTTAGTAATAAATATGAAGCTTTTTTTATATAAATACCTGAAATGCAATTATTGCAGTATTGACGATTACCGGAGTGAGAATAATAAGCATGTAGAAAAGTAACGTTGATAAAATTTCGTGTAAAAATCGAAAATCCCTGAAACATATCACGTTTTATATTATATATAACTTATTTTACCTCCAAAGTATATCAGCTTTTCGCAGATTATTCAGTAGGAATGTCAACACAATGATATGTTGAGCAGCAGTTGATTCGATAAAAATAAAGAGATTTATATTCTGTTATTATCTATAATAACAGAAACTGAAAAAAACGGTTTTTAGTTGAAATATGAATACACAAGAAAACGAAAATGAAAGTGAATATTGTTGGCATATCCCGCAGATTGGTAGCAGCCGTTGAAATGTGTTTCGAGCTTATTGGCTCTTCTCAGAACGGCGTAGCCAAGTTCAAGTCGTACGAGCCTGGAGATGTAAACACAAAGAAAAAACTAAGATATACAGACAACCTCTGAAGGAAGTCGCCAGGCAACCGCGTTTGTTCTCTCCGGATTGGGAGATTTGGAAAATTACGTTCTGAGAAGAGCCAATAAGCTCGAAACACGTGTCAACGGCTGCTACCAATCTGCGTGATATGCCGACAATGTTCACTTTCGTTTAAATTTTCTTCCGCGTCCTATACATATATATATATATATATATATATATATATATATATATATATATATATATATATATATATATATTTATATACGCTGTTAGAGAATAATACAGAAGCTCTTGAAATCGATGGCAGACTTAATGAAAGCACAAGATAAACTGTTTAGTTCTACAAGGAACTCATCAGTTATACCACACCCATCGCCAAATGAAGTACCGAAATTCTAACGAGCACACAACGAACGGAACATATAGACATTTTTAAACCATGCAATTCAAATAATATAATTATGACTTTCTAATTATCTCCTAATGACTTCACGTTGGAAACTGTCAAGTGGTGAATACTCCACAATTTCGTCTGAACGAATTGATGAAAAACATTTTTCAGATCAACTAACAAGCACCGAATGCTCATACGTCTATCCGGAAGAGTCTACTTTGAATTGCAACGTCTAAATTGTCAGGTATTACATTAGCAGGATAGCTGGTACCAATTTTTGGGTAGAAAGATATTTGAGGCAAGCTGGAAACTTGTGACATGCCTTTCCTGATATACTTAATACGGAATTACAGACCTGGCTGGTGAGTAGCTGGGTTAAATCAACCCTTAAATTTTTAGGGGTTGGCAGCTGGAAAATCCCACTAAAATGATATGTCTTTTTGTGAATCTTATCTCTTAGTTATAAATAATACTTCATTAAAATTTCAATTTGTCCAAATACATTTTTTACAATTTGACAAAATAATAATAATTGCACACGTCTGGCAATGTTGAAACCCCGATTAAATCGTCTGGCTTATTTTTGTTCGTATTCATTATTTCACACTGCAACTTATAGAAATTGCGTTTTGCCTCAAATATATTTTTGGGGGAAAATATTACATTTTAAAAAATTTAGGGGTTGATTCAGCCGCGCTACTCACCAGCCACGTTTGCAATTCTGTATTGGGGTATATCAGAAAGGGTATATGACAAGTTTTCAGCTTGCCTCAAATAATTGGTGCCAGCTCTTGTACTATATGATGTTTTCACCTGATAAAAGGTTGTTTTGGAGGTACTCAACTAATGTGCATTCTTTCAATCGATTTAAATATTTGGAATGAATGTCTAGTATTTTTTGTCTAGATTCAAGACAAAAAAATCTGAAGGTAGCTAATTTAGTATTGGTTTACCATCGTGCCAGCTGGTAAATCATTATGCTAGGCTCTACAAAGAAATCAACAATTTCCTTGTCTGAATTTTTCGAAATTATCAAGTTAGATACCATTTCAAAAAGTGACCAGTACAAGATATAACCCATTATGTACTATTAACATTTATGAGAGCTACAGATTACAAACAGAGCTTACAAACAGTCATGGTTGTAGTTCGTAATAAGGAGTTATTCGATAAACAAATAACATACATTAATTGGAACTTTCTACCATAAATTTCATAGAATGTTTTACTAGAATTTATTTCCTTAATTTAAAAACCGAAAAAAAGTGAATTTTCATTTCGTGAGCCATTAAACCCCCAAAGCCGCCCTATTTTGCTGCCAATGATAATGAACCTCGAATTCTTCATGATAGATTATTATAACAAAAATCACACTCTGATATTAGGAAAACCAAACAAATATATTCCATACAAACCTTATAATATCCTGATGTTCTCTAATACATTGTTTCAACATGCCATGAATTTTTGAAGAAAGGTCTTGTCCATCTTGTGTAGTCATCGCAAATTCCTCCAAGTGGTTTACTTTGTAGCACAATACACTGAACCTTCCTCGTAAACAGCATATGAAGCTGGCTACATACATATCCTTGTAATATGAAATAGTACTGAGGCATGTTCCAAAAAATGCCGTTTCAAGATTGGCGAACCAATAATATTTATCTGTGTCCCATGGGAAATAGTAATATCCCATAAAAACCATCCTACATTCAGGGTCTGCAATACATTCATCCTTCTCTTTTTGTTTTCCAATAACAAATAACAACATCGATATAGTAAAAAGTGATGTGGATGAAATAACCACCCATTTGTTTAACTTAAATATCAATTTTGGCCAAATTTGTATTATAGCTGAACGATACATTTTCCTTACAACTATATTGGGATGATTGTTCAGGAGTTTTTCTGCCTCGAACATTTCTGGAGAACAATTTTCATAAACGATTGCCGTACTCGAAAAATATAAATTAAAGGTACTGACATACAAGCGAAATAATTTAAATTGATTTCATATTTATTACGAAAATACGGAGGGTACAAGGGTGTGAAATATTTCAATATGCTAACAAGAGTACTTGTTAGTTTATCTAATTGAATAATGTGCGAATGAAAGTTACCATATAAAGTAATTGTTGGTTCACATCCGATGAAAAACATCAGTGTCCTAAGCGATTTGTCATTGGGAATCCGTTTAAAAAGACAAAAATATTGAGTTATACATAAATATTGAGATCGGGTAGTAAATATCAGTGGACCAGGGAATACCGATTCAAGAAATATCATAGTTAATCATTAATCATGGAAATAAAATATGAACAGAAAATGCATAAAATCGTCGAAAGTCATGAACATTTTATGAGTTTTAATTATTAAAATAAAAAGGTGGAGACTGCAAAGTTGCTTTGCTAGTCGTCAAAAATTCGAATCGAAATTCAACATTACACTTGCGTAGAAAATAACTCATCGCCACTGGCAATAGGTACTCGTATATAGGTATTTTGAAGACTGCGCAAGTGTTTTATTAATAAAATGAAATCATCTTCAATTATTCTACTCCGGGTACTCAATTTAAAAATAGCCATACTGTCAAAATCCATAACATTTGAAGACATTTCTAAATTTCATTGAATGAGCAAGTGCTAAAACATATAAAACTGTAATCATTGTTTAAAATGAGTAAAGAATCAGCATGAGTAGAAATTAGGACGTATATCAGAAATAGCAAGAAAAATTATGTTAACACTTCCTTTGAAAGGAATATGGATATTAAAAAAAAAAAGGGGTACATAGTCAGGAAATTCAAAATGGAGAGAAGTAACCCAGAAATGGTAGAATAAATACCATATTAGGACTCCCTAAAGACCAAGACTAATTTAACACAAGGTATATACATGAAAATTTTTTCTATGATTACGTAATGGAAACATTTTAAATTATCAAGAAGTTTCTTGGAATTTGAAGAAGACATTCATGTCAATACAAGTATGATGGAAAAACCTACATCTATTACGATATATGTTAGTTCAAAAAGTGAACGCTAGTCTGTTTGAAACTACCCTGAGAGCAACTTGTTATTGTCAAAGTGAGAAATAACAAATCGAAAACAATAAACAGGTAGGTACAACATGCGAAACCTCATATAACAAATTATGTGAAGTTATTTGAAAAATTCAGGACCATCACATTTCGAAATGATTCTCGAAATGAAAAAATATCATCTTTCCATATCATTAAAGATATATTACACCTATATATTCAATGAAAATAATAGGACAATGTTAATATGAATTGAACATATGTTGAATGTTTTGAACAATATAGTTCAATACATTCATGAAACAATGAGCCAAGTAAGTAATCTGAATTATTATTCAATCATGTTTCAACAAAAGTGAGCGAGAATTCAATTTCAGTTGATCAGATGATAATTTTTTTCACTCGTGCATATGTTTCTGAATCCAAACTAGAAGATTGATACCTGTTATCCATTTCTGATAATCCGTGTTGTTTTGCATCATGATCAGTGTGTAAGTAGCAAATGCACTCAAAAGAAATACGGCCATGCTAGAACAAATTATCTCAAGTTCTCCACTTTGGCAGTCATGATAAAATCCTAGAATGCTTGCTGACATAAAAATAGTTAAGAAACTAATAAAAAATATCCGCCGTAATGAAAACCTAATCGAATATTCTTCTGTCCATATTCCCATCAAACTCAGAGAAAATTTCAAATTCTCGAATGGTTCAGATGACTTATTTTCCATAGCTGAAACGGTATAACAGTAACCATACATATTCCTCAATTTTTCTTTGAGAACACTTCATTAATTAAGGAAAACCGAAGTAAGACTTATTCAATGAATTATACAATCATTTTATGCCCACGATTGTAATCAATTATCCCTTAGAAAAGTTTTTGAAAACTAATTAATGTTACATAGGAATAATTGGGCAAGTTTGTAAGATACTGATCAAAATTATAACGTGACTCCACAGTGAAATTTATAATTCTAAGTAAGTGTAATTACAGGATTAAATGAAAAAGTTACTGACTACATCGAGAGAAAATTAGACGAAAAGTGTAGAAAATTAAGATAAGTGAGAAATACATTGAATAGTTTGGTAGATTATATAATTGGTTTCGAAAATATCGAAAAATTCTTCACATTATTGATTTATCACGTGATGATCATATATAGGTCTTCTATACAGATCTTATGACGCCTCCTTTTTCATCTTCTTTCACAACTTCAATGAGAGGTTTACTTGTTTCAAACCTCTTATTTTGAGTAAATCATTGGAGTTAATTGAGTCACAGACAATTTGTCTGTGTCCTTTATTTCAATTGATATTTTGTTTTCCTATTCAATGGTAATAGTAACAAACTATCGAACTATATTTTTAAAATCATTTGGTTCCTTATTGTGCAATATTCAAAAAATCTACTAGTGTATTAATTTACTTCGAGTGTGAAGTAATTTTTTATTACTTTTTTAACACTCCTAATTATACTTAACAATGGACGTTCTGAACTCATTTGTTCTTATAATGTGGTCAACTGTTTTCTTGCATAAGTTCACTATTATTATCTCAGGACATTGAGACTGAGTATATCTTACTCTATTACTATTACATCTAGCTATAGTTCTGTTTTATATATATATATATATATATATATATATCGATAAAATTTCAACACCTCTCAATTTTGAAAGATTTTTACTCAGAAGACCAGTAGGTAACTGTCGAATTTACAACTCTTACTGGAGGATCAACGAAAAATCGAATCAAAGTGAAGTTCCACATAGAGAGTCAAGATGCCGCGCTCGAATACATTACCAGAGATTATAGGTAAAATCATAGCAATCACTACACCTGATATCAGTGTCGTATATAACGGGGGGGCAGGGGGCCGAGACCACCCACCCCCACCGAAATCAGAAAGTGTGATAAAAAATTAACTTATGTGAAAACAATGAGTACAGTGGAATTCTGATGAATAAACAAAGGTGATTAAGTGGAAAAAATCTTCACTTTTTCATTTATAACTTATGTGAGTTGTTGAAATGCGTAATTTGAAAAATCTAATACATGATCGGGTCACCAGTGAGTGGTAAACAGTTTGGTTGGTAAAATTCAACGTCGTCTATTGCCTCTTTCTGCGGCAAGAGGGAAGAGGCAAATAGTGATAGGACTGTATTCTCTAACATTTATATCCTCTTGAAAAAACTACCAGTTCTTCCTGATTAGTTCTCTAATCTCTGTAAATATTGTTAACGCAATAAGTCTTTATGATATATAAATTTTATAATTTAAATTTTTTCGATATGTTTTTTTCCATCACTTGTATTCACTTTGTTTCACAGTTTCGAAACAATATTGAAATAACCTAGTTGTAATTTGCCCACTGAAATCGGCCTCAAAAACTAATGTCAAAATTGAGTATACATAACTTCTTCATTACCCAAATTATGTAAAATTTCCTTGGTCTTGGCCCTCCGAAAATATTTTGTATATACGCCACTGTCTGATATAAATAATTCAGAAATTGATCAAAAAGTCGACATACTCCACTAGAGTTTATGGGTATAAGTATGTAACAGTTTGATAGATCAATCAATCGTCGATCGAACTAACATTAAAATCTAAATATCTACTGTTTTACTGTCGTTGAGGATTGTTTTCTCTGTGACTTTTATATGACTCTTCAGGTATTTTTATTATTGATACCGCTAAAATATCAATTCATCTCATAAATCTAATTATAAGCATTGTTACAATACTCGTTACAATCAGTTCTAATTATTTTCAGTTGATTGCCTCATTTAGATGCAAAGCAGGTTGGAAATTGCCTATTCACAAACAGTTACCCAAATTCAATTCCGTCGAAATTACCATTCCAAGTTTCCTTACTGTATGCAAAGATCATTTTCTGGTTCATCAGGTCTTGTAATGGTCGATATATTGCATGTAGGCGCACTTATATTTAGATAGATGTGTACAAATCAAAAGCAACGTGTTGGGAATATTCTAGTTCAGAAGAAGTGATGAGATAGGAATTATCATTTGATTTTTTTTTAATCAGGTGCATTAGCAAAAAACTGAAGAAATAATCATTCCTTTTTCATGCTGTAAATCTCTAATTTTCTCAGCGGAGCCTACCTCATCAAAAACTTTCTCAATAATTCAAATATAATTGAATTTATTCATTATGAATGATAAGATTTAAGGTTTCAAAGTTTTTCACAGAGTAGGTATATCCTAAGATAGTTTCTTAAATATTCCTTATTCAAGCTTATAACTCCGTTTTTCGTTATTTTAATATATAAATTACGTGTCACGTTGTTTATCCGCGATGAACACCTAAACTACTCAACGGATTTCAATCGAATTTGCACACTGTGTGGAGTTTGATCCAACTTGAAAGACAGGATAGCTCACATCGTAATTTATAGTCGCAATTATTTTATTGCAAATTATTTGTCTAGTATTTGACATTTACAATTATCTGTTAACTCCAACCGATTTTAACAGATGGCGATATCTGTCAACTATTATATATAAAATTCAATAGTATAACCACCACGTGTTGTTGAGGCTAAAGTATAAGTTAAATTTATTTTGTACTAAACGATATACCGTGAAATTAATTTGTTTTTATTTTTTAAATTTTTGGTGTTAGCATAGCCGGCAATTATTCCTGCTTTTAAATTATTCGTGCTTCATTGTTCAAAACTCTTTAATTAAAATATATACATGTAAGTATGATCACATAGTTATAAAAATAAATTTATATATCTATGAGAAAATGGTACAAAGCTCCACACACTTTTTCAATAATTGTACAAATAATTTTTTTAAAATTATTTTGCACTTCTCATTAAGTTTTATATATATATATATATATATATATATATATATATATATATATATATATATATATATATATATATATATATATATATATATATATATATATATATATATATATATATATATATATATATATATTTATATATATATATATATATATATATATATATATATATATATATATATATATATATATATATATATATATATATATATATGTATATCCGATATAAACTTCAAAAATAGTTTTACGGCTACTTAAAAAAATATTTAATAGCAAGAAGTATTTGTACATATAAATCTGAAAACGGAAATTAATACAGAACATATTTTAAACAGCCACAAATATCACTGAAATTCTTATTTAGATTTGTTTTTCTTCTTAGGAGATTCCTCCTCTGATGTTGAACTTTCATCTGACTTACGCTTTCTGTCTCTGCTCTGGTTTTTGTTGTTGTCCTCTTCTTCACTCATTTCGTTATCAGATGTACCTAATTTTTCTTCGTATTTTGATTGATTCTTCTTAATTTTGCTTGCTTCTGGGCTATAAGCCCACAAGATCAATTCCAAATGTTCTTTTGATGGTAACTCGTCATCCCATAGATCACTTTTGTTAGCTTGAAATTGATCCAGTAATATCTTTAGATTTGCGTTTCTGACAATATCCCATGTTGGTTTATCTTCATCGCTTGGAACAGTTCTGAGATTTTTGTAATCGGCACCTGCTTTTTCATATGCTTTCAAAAATTTCTCTACCTGTTCACTTTGGATATCGAATTTCTTTTTTAAAGGAAGTAAGGCTTTAATTGCAGATAGTGGCAAATAAGCGCGATTTTCTTTGGACCGATTTTCTATTTCAAAAGTGCTGAGCCATTCTTCGAATATTTTCATAGCTTCATTAATGTTTTGTAGCTTATCCTTATCTTTGGTTACTGAAAAAAAAATTGAAGATTTGTATTAACAATATAGAGCAAATATTAAATAATAGCTCTGTGAAGCAATTGCTGGAAGATAATATACTCTCGAAAGTATTCATTTGAAAGTTGCAATAATGTTGATACAAATGAAAATTAGACAATTTCTGTTTCAACATTTTAATTGAATGAATTTCCACTGAGTATATTTCCACTCTTTTTCATGCGATTTATTTATGATTTTTCATGTAAGATGAAAACGCCTCATCAAATTGTGTAGGATACCAAGGACGGAGTCTAACGTAAAACAACGAAACATCTTTCAGGTCGATTAACTGTGGTCAAATTGGAACAACTGACGGTCCACTGTAAAACTACATCGAAGGAATTGCCACGATTGAATATGTCTCTGGCAGTTGAGACGAAACGTCTGAAATAAAAAGTGTTTCCGTTGAATTAGATACACTTCTCAATGTATATACACTACAAATTAGGTACCCACTTGAAGTATCGAATACTATAATCCAATGAATGGAAGAAGTTCAGTGTGAGTACAAATAGAAGCAGAATTATGGGTATGTACTACAAATATATATATATATATATATATATATATATATATATATATATATATATATATATACATAAATTGTTTAATACTCTGAAAACTTAAAACAGAAACAAAGCTTTGATATTTTTCAAGAGAGTTACACCCATGATTATGAAATAACTCTTCAAAATGCTTTTCATATAAAAATGCTTTTTTCATATGCTTTCTTGTATGATTTGATGAAGTTGTATACACTGTATGGAGCTGTACCTACTATCAAAGAAATGTTTGTATGTAAATGAAAGCAATTGAAAGGTACAAGTGTTTAAAAACATTCGGTCAAATAGTGGAGATATCTATTCGTCCGCTATTTTGTGATAGATGATATTGATGAAAAAACATATAATTAATTTGTTTATTAACAATGTAGGCATATTTATGTTGTTATGTATATATATTTTAATTCATAATTTAAATAAAACTATGTAGTTTTATTCTTCATCAGAATTTGATGATTAACTGATCTATTACATTGTGAACTGATGAAAATGTAATTTTTAATTTAAATAAAACTAAGTAGTTTTCTCATTTTCACTAAAATAAATTTCAAACACGACAATATTGTTTCGCCAACACAGTGGCTTCATCATATGTTGATGATAAACTGAGCTATTACATTGTGGACTTTTTTAATTTATCCTGAAGTGTGTGGAAATGACCATAGAACACTGTTCTTTTTAAGTGGGGTAATGACTATAGAACATATTTCTTCTGGAGTATGGGAGATGACCATAGAATTCTTTTTCTTCAATTGCCTTTTACCGGAATAAATTTAATAAAGAAGAGTTAAATTGAAACTTGATCATTTAATAAACTATTTGATTTCTTCCTCTTATCAATTTCCATGGCTTCAAAAATGGTTAGTTTATAACCTTTTTGTTCCGTATGCAATATTTTGAAGTTGTTGTTGAAGACATGGTTCCCTTTATGTGTTGCATACGTAGGATTGGTTTTATTTCTTTCAAAGCATCGTTGGTGTTCAGATATTCTAAGTTTGAAATTCCTGCCAGTTTTACCAACTTATACTTTGGGACAAGTACCGCAACTCAACTCATAGATACCCGATTTATCATGAGGCGAAATTTTATCTTTCGAATTTCTGATGTACCTTCTCACGGTATTCGGTGCTTTGAAAGCTACCGTTAAATTTCTAGCACATAAAAACTTTGAGATTTAGATACAGGGTTGCCTAAATACGTTAAAGTTCTGAAATATTTATGACTATCTGTTACTTTAGGATATACTTGAGGAATGGCCTTATGATATAATCTTTTCCTCAAAATGTTATCGACGAAACACTATCGACACGATATCCATTGTTTTGTCGATAACACTGTTCAAAAGAACAGTGTTCTATGGTCATTTCCAAACACTTCAGGATAAATGCAAGCAGTCCACAATGTAATAGCTCAGTTTATCATCAACATTTGATGATGTCACTGTGTTGGCGAAACAATATTGTCGTGTTTGAAATTTATTATAGTGAAAATGAGAAAATACTTAGTTTTATTTAAATTATGTATTTAGATTGATCTAAATACATAGTTACATTTTCATGTAGTATCGGCCCAATTGATTAATTATATTTTCATTCATTTGTTGGAAGGATACAACTACGAAGGTAACAACTACGAAATTGTATAAATAAATACATCGATAAATAACAAAGTATATTTATTGTCATTAATTTTGTGTAATTAAGCCAAGTGTTTTTGATTTCAAGACATTAGATACCTAGTTTGACAACATTTATGTAGGCAGCTCCCTAAAAGTTTTATTTGAAATATTTCGATTAAGAGTCTCAGTATTTATTAGTATTGAATGATTTGTGAATCTTGAAACTATCTATACTTTTGCCCGCCGGGGCGTGATCTGGAGCGATTAGGCATGGGACTATTCTTACACATTGCGGACAATTTTCTGTATTGTTCGAATAAAATATCTACAAAGCCTTTCACTCCTGCTACTGTTGTCAATAGTAGGAATCTAGATCGCTAGGGAGAGTTTATACGTCTTTTCTCCGATAGAGGGAGCTCACGTGAATATTTTACTAGGAAAAATTCCCCTCAATTTGATAAAGGACATATGCTCGTTTTGAAAGTCATCGATTCTTGATTGTTGGATTAAACATAGACTGATGATTCATAATAATGATGAAACAATTGTATCCTATTATCATTCAAGAAGTTCGATGAATTTTTCGAAACGCTCATAATATTCACTCTCGAAAGCGATGAGTTCGTTCTCGTTGACAACATTTGTGTAGACAGCTCCCTGAGAGTTTTATTTGAAATATTTCGATATTTCGATTAAGAGACTCAGTATTTACTATAAATATATATATATATATATATATATATATATATATATATATATATATATATATATATATATATATATATATATATATATATTTACGGATTGAATTTCTTGAACCATATTAAATTATATTGGAGATGTATTTTTCAATAGGTTGTGTGCTTCAATTAATAAATACTTTAACTCGGATGTTTATATTAAAACAACGTTTCAGTCGTCACTGCGACTTTTTTCAAATTATGTCGTACAACAATTTCTTGGTCACTAAAATGTAAAAGAGTTACGTTACAATTTGAAATCAATCAAACATTTATACTTACAATTATAAAATAAAACAGAACATCACATTTACGATCATATAAGATATAAAATTTAATTTTCGTTGTTGCTCGGACAACGTAAATTAAATTTTAAATATGTTCAATTTTAATTAATGTCGGAGCAACAACATAAATTAAATTTTATATCTTATATGATTGTAAATGTAATGTTCTGTTTTATTTTATAATTGTAAGTATAAATGATTGATTGATTTCAAAATGTAACGTAACTCTTTTACATTTTAGTGACCAAGAAATTGTTGTATGACAATTTGAAAAAGGTCGCAGTGACGACTGAAACGTTATTTTAATATAAACTTCCGAGTTGAAGAATTTATTAATTGAACCACACAACCTATGAAATACATACATATATATATATATATATATATATATATATATATATATATATATATATATATATATATATATATATATATATATATATATAAAACACGCGTTACATATGTACTTGCATGATGTACTGATGACGCCAATGTGTATTGAAGAAACAAGTGTGATATTCTAAAAATATTCATTGAAAATCACATAATTAACAAATTTTTTTTATAATATGTTATTTGATTTCAATAAAGTTTCAGTCCAATAAATAGAGATCCTAACAGATTTGTATATCTGAAGATGAAATGATTCATGAGTCATCCAAGTATACCAAATTATGAAGAAAGCTTTTCAGTTATTGGGTGCAATTCTACATGTGGCATAGTGAGTGGAACAATCTACGTTTTTCCATGATGTGCATATGCTGGGTTCAATACCCAGTCTAAGTACGGACACTTTGACTGACCGTCTTCGATTGACCGTGATTAGAAGATTAGAGTGAAAACAATAACTTGTGTCAAACTGAATATTTGAATTTTATTTGTTGTTTTCCCTCAGTGCGGAAACTGTTTATCTAGAGCTTTTGTCAATAAATGCTTTCAAGAAATGCTATTTATAGTAATATGTATCAGGCTGACTTCGAGGAGTTCTGTTTGATAGAATACGTGTACCTATAACTGCAAACTGCAAGGAGCCAAGTTCTACTCTCCTTATTCAATATTTCAACTTGCCTTGCTTCTACAAATAAACATTTCGAAATGCATAACGAAACAAAAAAGGCGTGGGTGTTTATTTTCGTTTCGTTCATTTGTCCGAATAAATATTTGATGTTTAATTAGACAGAAGGCATACGTTTCACAGAATTAATTTCATGACTCGGCTGCAGCATGCACAGTTCTACAACTCGATTAATATTAAATGAAGAATGAGAGAAATATAAAGAAAATATTATTCCAAGCTGAATTAAATGTAAATTTTACTTAAATACTCACAAGTTAAAGTACGTTTTGCTCTTCCGATTAATCCCTTGATGGCAAGCTTCTGGTAATCAGGATCTCTTCCTTCTAAATTTTTAATTGTCTCCAAGGCCTTGTCCTTATCTTTGAATCCTAAACCGGGAACAGTATCTGGCTTTTCTGAAGACATTCTGACTTTAGTTATTCACAGTCAGAAAAAATATATGCGTATTTCAGTAATTTGTGTACGCACACTCGAATAAATGGTGATCAAAACTAGTTGTCAACACAACTGACACTTGTGTTTGTATGTAAACTGTTACACACAAAATTGAAATTCGGTTATTACTTCGAACCAACTTCGAACGTGTGTTGTCGTAGTTATAAGTAGCATACTGAGGGAATATGTTGAAATAGCAGGAACGTATTCAGAAATATTTTGCATATCATGCTCACTATTTTGAAATTATTTATTATTTCCCACAAATACAATTGAAAAATTATTATTAAGTTATGAACGGTTGAGTCCAAAAGAGGTTTCTACACATATATTTCTTCAAAATCGTGTCGATCATTGAAATTTTTTTATAATAACGGTTCATTTTTCCACAGATGAAAAACTCTGCTATGAGGAATAAATAAAATAATAACAGATATAATTTTTTTTTCTGAGAGTCTCAGTAGCGTAACAGTGGCCTTTAATTCTTTCTGTTACTGGTGCTGATGGCTTCGATTCCCATTATTCTTCCCAGTGCTCTTGACATTCAGAAAGGGCATTAAACTGTAGGTCCAACAACAGAGAGTGTTTCTGAAAGTATAACTGGTATTCTTGGTTCTTTATCACATTACGGCAATAATTATATATATATATATATATATATATATATATATATATATATATATATATATATATATATATATATATATATATATATATATATATATATATATATATATATATATATATATATATATATATATATATATATATAATAATAATAATAATAATAATCTTTATTTCTATATAAAACTGCAAAAATACATAAAATTACAATCTTAAATGAAATGGTGTCTATTTTTGATTTAATTCAGGTACTCCTCGATATTATATGGCTCCAGGTTTATAAGATATCTCAACAGGTTGGATGGAAACTCTTTCATCTGCCATTTTGATTTAATTTCATTTGGCAACCTATTGTAGAATCTAATTGCCACATAGTATGGGCTCTTCTCATACATGGTTCTTGCATGTGGCGGAAATACACATTGGTTTCGTCTTGTTATGTATTTGTGGCCGAAAAATGATGATGTTTTCTGCCCATGACTACGAAAATACACCAATGTTTCATATATATACAGGGCCATCAATGTTGGTATTTCATTTCTCCTGAAAGCTCCTCTACATGTAGTTGTGCAAGTGCTTTTAGTCATCAATCGTAGTGCTCGTTTCTGTAGAATAAACACCCTGTGTGCCTCCCTGCCATGGGCCCAGAACATTACTCCGAAACGTAAGAGGCTCTGAAAACATGCAAAGTATATTATTTTTAATTGATTTAATGCAAGATATCTTCGCAAGACACACAGAGTATAACACACTTTAGTTAATTTTTGACATAACTCATTTACATGACTTCTCCCTGACATAGTATTATCCAAGCATACTCCTAGCAGTTTCACATTTTGTGATAGCTCTATGTTTTGGTCTTGTATGTTTATATTCTGTGGAGTCTGAATCCGAGTGTAGTTCGTCTGGTACAAGATATATTTTGTTTTGGATTTGTTTACTATCATTTTGTTCCTCACAAGCCAATTCTCTATGTTTTGGACTACTAAGTTTGCTTTTATAGTGGCATCTTCATAGTTTGCTGCTCTCAAGACAATGCTAGTGTCATCCGCATAGTTGACCAATGTTTCACCATTTGTTATGTTGTCACTCAGGTCGTTTATGAAGATGACGAACAATATCGGTCCCAGCAAGCTCCCTTGAGGTACCCCCATGTTGATACCCGCCGGTTCTGAGAGGTAACATATTCCATTCTTCGCTATCTTAACTTTTTGTTTTCGGTTTTCCAGATATGATTTGAGCAGTTGTAATGGAACGCCTCTAACCCCATTTCTCTCCAACTTCTCCAGTAACAAAGCATGAGATATGCAGTCAAATGCCCTTGTTAAGTCTATTAGGATGCCTAATGGAATTTCGTCACTATTTAATATCTCATATACTTCTTGAATAAACGTATATATAGCTGTATTTACGCCCCTGCCTTTGGTATACCCATGTTGGGCCCCTGACAGTGGTGCATACAGGTTTAGAAACTCTAATAATCGTCTGCATAATGCTGACTCAAAAATCTTTGAGAAAGCAGGTAGAATGCTCAGTGGCCTGTAATTTTCAATTTCTTTCGGGTCATCCTTTTTGTGTATTAATGTGACAACTGCCATCTTCAAATTGTCTGGGAATATTCCATATGCGAAACTGTTATTGATAATATAGGACAACGGCTCATTAATGAAATCTATGCAGGCTTTCACTACTGTTGTAGGGATTTCATCATAACCACTGCTGGCCTTGTTTTTTAAATTAGAAGTGATATTTATGATTTCACTTGGTGAAGTTGGTCTGAGAAACATTGTCTTTGTATTAACATTTGCTTTGTGCTCATGAGGAACATCTTTTAAGCCAGCTGTCAGATTTCCTGCAGCATTTATCAGGTACTTATTAATTTCCTCCTTTATTATGTGTGGATTACCTGGAATGCCTATGTCACTTCGCTTACCAGGTTTCCTCTTAATTTCATCAACAATACTCCATACCATCTTAGCTTTATTATCAGCTTCTTGTATTCTTTGAGAATAGTTTGCTGCTCTGCAACTTACTAGGTATTTATCATACTCCATTTTTACTTTTTTATATGCCTCACTGTATGTTGAATCACATTGCTTTAAAGTAAGCAAGATGTCGAGCCTGTTTTTAATTTCTAAAAGCATTGGATCATTCAAAGTAGGTTTACGTCTTCCCTTGTGCTTTTTAATAAATTTCCTAGGAAAGCACTGATCAAAGACTGGCTGAAAAATGTTCATAAATGTTACCCACTGCTTATTTACTAAGTGTTCTGGGCATTCATAAAGGTCATACCAACTTATCTGCGCCAATTGTCTTCTCAGACATTCTTTGCCAACATCATTAAAGATTCTACTGTAGTAACCCTCCATGGTGCTAGAATTACTAGAAAGATATGTTACCTTTTGTGAGTTATGGTCTGATATATTTGTTGCTAATATCTGACTTATGTAGCTGTTGCAGTTTGTAAAAATGTTGTCTATGCAGCTATTTGTTTCAGGCGTTACTCTTGTATAATCTGATATGGTAGGATGAAAATCGTAGGATTCCATCAACTGTAGAAAAATCAAAGTGCTTTCATCCTTAATTTTTATATTTATGTTGAAGTCCCCTGCTATAAATATAGGGCAGTTTTCATCAGCAATATTTTTAAGAATTTCCTCAAGAATTTCAAAAAAAGTTTTGATATCATTATTTGGGCGATAGATACACAGTGCTATTGTTTTTACGCTATTTATTATGGCTTCCATTGCACAGCATTCCATGATTCTAGGAATTGACATTTTTACTAAATCAGTTCGTGTCTTGGTTTTGATATTATTTCTAACAAAGATTGCGCTTCCACCGTGCTCACCTTCAGACCTGCAAAAGGAACTTGATAAGTTGAAATTAGGTATATTATAGTTCTCAAGCTGGCTTATTGTTTTCCAGTGTTCTGTTGCACAAAAAATATCACAATTTTGCTCATTATTTAGTAATATATTCAGTCTATCAATGCAGTTTCCGATTGAACATAGGTTTTGATGCATTATAACCAGCTTATTATATGTTTTTTTCCGATTTGTTAGGCTTTTCCTTATTTATAAAAAAGAACTAATTTTCTTAGTAAAGTTGTATCTTCTAATGCAGACACCATTGGGCCAATAGTTTTCATTGTCAAATTTATCTTTCAAATCAAAAGGAACCCCCAGTCTAAAAGAGGCAAAATCACCTTTTGTGTCTAATTTTTCCACTATAAACTTCTCATGATCAGGTTCCTCCATTAAATAGTCCTTAATCATCTGACACGTCGCATCTTTGTTCTTAATCTTTACAATATATAACCACGCTTTCTTTTCATGTTGTAATCCAAGCAGTAGTCCGTTTGACCTATCATTTGTCGCCTTGCCTACTTTTCCCTCAGTTCTTCTTTTTCTTCTTATTATCTCCTTGAAGCTATCTCTTTGACTTTCTTCTGGCTGTCTCTGTTGGGCAACTTGTCTTCCTTGTTTTTCCAATGTTATGGTTTGCATTGCGGTGTGTACGGCCCTCTCCACCAATTGTTTACTAATTGTTATATATATATATTGTTATATATATCTTTATATATATATATATATAACAATATTTGAAATTCTCTCATAATTTAAAATAAAATACGCATGACGTTTCAAATACGTTTGAGTCTTTGTCAAATGCTGGAATAATACTATGTGTAATTTTACAAAGTCAGTACTTATAGCTATTTTCACAGAACATAATCCAAGTATGTTCCATGACTAACTTGGAATGAGGACCATAGAATACACTGATATTTAACAAAAGGATCGTATACCTGTAGATGAACACAGAAAATCAATTTCTTAAGTCAGGTATTCCAACTAAATGTAGGAAAGATACATATACAACTAAGATTTCTAAGAACAAATAGAGGAAATTTAAAATTTTTTGAATATAAAACATAAAATTGAATGTAAATTAACTGCAACTTAGGTAATGAATCTGATCTGCTAACTGAAATATTCTTATTGAACATATTAAATAGAGGGCTAGTGTAAACCTCTAACTGGCTATTGAGTAGAAGTCCCGAATTTTTGAATTTATTAATATGTAATGATTCTAGAAAATTTAGCTTGGAACCTTTATTCTCTCTATTTAATATTTCAAACTCTGAACTGAATATATGACTTTCTTCTAATAAATGGTTAGCATAATGGAAATCTGTTTTCTGTTATCTCAAAACTACGTTTATGTTCCGATAATCTAATTTGGAAATTTCTGAAAGTTCTTCCTATATAAAATTTCTCACAACTGCCACATTTAATTTTGTAAACCCCACACATTTGATTTCTATTAATTTTTGATTTATTATTTTTGATTATTTTACCAATGCTATTAGTGGTCCGAAAAGAATACAGGTAGTTACAATAGTAGTTACAATTTGAATGCAGGTAGTTACAATATATTAAGAAGCGATCCGACAAATAAATTCCAGAAAAACGTTATATTAGCTTTAGTAAATTCCAATATTTTAATTAAAAATAACGAAAAGTTTAATCTTAAGGTATCTAATCCGTTAATCCCACAATTGTATTCGTTAGTTAAATTGCATAAACCAGGATACCCTATTTGTCTAGTTGTTTCGTTCACAACCATCCCAACATATTTTTTGTCACATTTTTTAATTGATGTTATTGAAAAACATTGTAATTTTATACCTAAATACGCTATTAAAAATTCGTACGAATTGATTCGCAATATTAAAGATGTAATTCTACCAGCAAATTCAAAATTATTGTCTTGGGATGTCGTTAATCTGTTCCCAAGTGTGCCACCAAACGATGTATTAAAATTGATAGAAAAGTCACTCAATAATAACTTTGTAGATCCAATAATGAAGTAAGACATTCTTTCGCTTTTGGAATTATGTCTATAACAAAACTATATTAGTTTTAACGGTCAGTTTTTTAGCAGTCATGAAGGTCTGATAATGGGAAATCCGCTTAGTCCCTTATGTGCTGAGATATTCATGGACAATTAAGAGAATACTATCCACGACCATCCGTTGAGCCAACGTTTTTATTGGTTCAGATAAGTTGACGATATTATTTGTTGCTTTACAGGTTCGAAAAGACAACTTCATTCTTCTCAAAATCTCATTAACTCGATACACCCCAAAATAAAATTTACATTAGAAGAAGAACTTGACAACTCAATTAATTTCTTAGACATAACAATTAAAAAATTAGATAATAAACATTCGTTCTCTATTTATCACAAATCATCACAGACGGAAACAGTAAATCATAATCGTTCGGTTCACCCAATACAACAAAAAATGTCATCATTTAATAGTATGGTTCATAGACTTGTTAACCTTCCGCTTTCGAAAGTTGATTTCAACAAAGAAAAAAGTTTAATTATGCAAATAGCCTCAAACAATGAATACCATCCTGAAATAATGAACAACTTAATAAACAAAAAACTTTTCAAAAGAGCGGTTTCAGAAGTTTATCCTCTTATTAAAGAAGAGTCAATATATAGTGTTTCAATTATAACTTGTTTAGTTTAGTGATTTTTCATAGGTACAATATATGGTATTACATTTTTATCATGTATCAACCTGAGTAATGAACGATAATTTACAAAATTTGAGGAAATAATAGTAAAATACCACTCCGTAAAAGAATAATTTTGACAATAAGTTTTCAAAATTATTATTTATTAGTTATCCTATAACGATTTTATATTTATAAAATTTAGATCATAATTTTATAGTCCATCTCTGCAGTGGAATCGGCTCACACAGCGCAGCCTGATTAAAATATTGACCTCCTTGATGAGGGAATTTCTATCTTTACTAGGATTACGTCACGCAAGGAAATTAGGAACTGGCAGTCGAACGACAAGCGTGGACGAAGGTAACTGAAGACATTCAGATATTATGCCGCAATTATTATTTATAGGTTGGTTTTATTGACATTCAAATTCATTGTCGCTACTTATTCAAGTGAATATCGGAATATTTCGATGCCTGTACAGCAGTGAAAAACACTGGTTCTGTAATTTTATGGGTGGTAAAATCACAATGAAATAATTTAAGATTGAAAGCAGAAACGTTTGGTTGTATTACTTCTTGAAAATAGTTCCTATCTAATGCAAGTTTGAAATATTTATGTTGCTCTTTGCAACCCAAATATTTAGCTGAATCAACCTTTAGCTGATTGTGTAAATATGGTAATTAGATTTTACTTAGTAAATTGTGATATTACACTATGAAAACTTACTTCTTGATTTGTAGTTAGCGTAATTATAACGCTTAAGCGTGTTGTATTTGTTACAATAAATCATTTCGATTATATGAAATTTGTTTGCTTTTTACTCATTATCGTTAAATTTGCTATGAGGTCTTTCTTAATAACAACGTATGAGGCAGTGTCCTACTACGGCCGACTTTAAGCAGGCCATGAAGAGCGTAGTCCGGCGGTGTTGCCATGAACATTTGGTACTTGGTATGCCTATGACCTGACTTATGTTTTCTATTGATTCGATTAGAATTGTAAAATTTATTATTTGAGGGTTCTCAACTTCGCAGACATATGAAGGTGTTTGACGTGGTGTAACTGATGAGTTCCGTGTAGAACGAAACAGGTTTTTTAGTGTTTCCATCAGGTGTTGCATCGATTTCAATATTTTCAAATATAAAGTACTTGAAGGATAATTGAAGAATCACATCGTACATGTTAACATACCGAGCTATGTTAAGGCATCTGTTTGAGCGATTGAAATTTTTCAAAAGTATATAGTGTTGGCAAATGAAATGAATGGGAATTACTTTTTTGTATAATATTCCTATAAGTCTCTCACTGTTCAATACTTTCAATATTTCAAATTATATTTGTAATTAAAAGCAAATAAGTATACGACATACCTTTATTCATAAATAATTTATACATTCATACATAAAATACATTCTGAATTTCAACATTCCTGAAGATTTCTCGATTATCACCAACGATCTGATTTTATACTTCAGTCCAAATATAAAATTTCCAATTCTTCATAAACTCATAATTCAGTCGTTTCCAATTTTCTAGGCGGTGGAGCTGGTGGCAGTGTTTGATATAAATTTTGTGGTCTAGGGGACTTCGATTCTGGTTCTTCGTTGCTACAAATATTGCTTTCGGGGTTGCTGATGACGTTCTCATCCAGAGAATCATGCTCGGAAGCTTGACTGAAATATTCGAATTCAAGAATGAATTTTCACTTATTTGTTGCTTAAACGTGCTTAACTTCAATAAATAGAATTTCTATGTAACTCTAAATCTCTTGACTAATATAGTTTGAACTGCAATTAATTTGTTTAATTTCGAAAAGTATGATTAATTTCGCGATCTCAAAAATTTATGTTCAATGGTGTTCTTTCTGGCAGCATTGGAGTTGACAATGGCGTACCTCAGTGTACGGTCTAAGGTCCACCACTATTCTCCTTATACATTAATGATAATGTTTTGCATGTAAAAAAATGCTCTATACGATTGTTCGCAGATGATACAAAAATTTATGCTAGTGGTAAAAATATCCAGACTATTACAGAATGGATCAATAGAGACAATAAATAAATGGCTAAGCGATAACAATAAATAAAATAGTTTTTGGTACAAGTAAAATTCTTAAGAGGTGTTCTAATGTTCTGCCGAATTTTTTTTCCATTTACAGTACAAACAAATTTTAGTTTCACTACTTGAAACTAGTTAAAATTGAACTTACTCAGTTGCACTTTGACTTAGCTGAAACCCTTTTGTCACTCAATTTGTTGAAAAGGTAGGTATTCATCACACTCTGTCATTTATTACAAAAAAATTAAATTTTGAAAAGAATTGATATATTCCTTTTGAATTCATAATGGTTGAAATTGTTTGATAATTATTCCTTTATCTACAAAACTTGGTGTTCCCTAAGTAAATAATACCAATTGCTTTTAATTCATTATTTTCAAGAGCACTGCGATAATTTCTAAGAATAGCAGATCAATTATAGAATCTGGATTTGCGTGAATATGAGTAATCTTATCGACAACAACATTGAAAACATTAGGAATTATAAGCTATTTTTGATGTCAAGAAATTTAGATTTACACAAAAATATCTATGAATATATAAGTCAATACAGTGCAATTGAAGTTTTTTACCTGTAAAGGTCTCCATTCTTGAACCATTCGTTTTCATATGCTTGGAGCCATATTGGATTACTTCCATGCATTGTATGTTTGTTAGTATTTGGTACACGTCCACTCAATATACTAAGCCCTCTTTCATGTATTTCGGAATCAGTGCCAACTAAAATAAATAATATAAGATCTATCGTTCATGAAATATGTTTTCCACGGTTAGAACTTAGCTGCATTCAAATTGGAACTTGAATTTAAATTGCTTTGGTATAGCAATATATTTCTTAGAGCAGTAGGTTTCAAGCACATTTTTATTATTTATATTGTGACAGATGGTGTTAAAGTCTTCACCTATTGGCATATGCTATAGTTTTTTCAGAAAGCGTCAAAATTCAGTTTTACTGTGACTTTTCCGAAGTAAGCACAAACAAAATACATGTCAACAAGAACTGAATTGACGCACTCTTCAATTTCGATTGTTTTGCCGAATAATTTATCGTTAAAAATAGCAAAATGTGAATAAATTTGACAGCAAGCAAGGAAAATGTTTAGATTACTTGGTTTAAAGAGTGTGGACCGACGGAAAACTTGCCAGATATTTCCAGCTGAAACCTCCCGTTACGTTGCATGTTACAGAGACACCCGTATATTAGCCAGACGATGTGCCAGGGAACAGTGGGCATCAATAGGAGGTCTTTATAGATGAATGCTCAAATGTGTTAATGAGTTGTGCATCTTTTCTGGAGCACCACAAAGAATATATTGATGTATTTACTCTATAACCGCATCTGGTTTAATTTTTATAGACTACTTTGGACGGTATATAGGCTACTTTAAATTGTAGAAATTAGTATAGTATATATTTCTAATGATGGTTCTAATGGGTTGGAGAAACTGGGAATATTTCACAAGTTTTTGATTCCAGATTCTCAGAGCTGTATGCTTTTTAATGTTCTTGGCCTTTTTCGTGGATCTTCTCAAAGTATTAAGCCTGTAAGTGATCCTTAGGTCCTTGAAGTCCAAAGTCTCCACAAAGAGAATACTTGTTGGGATTGCCTCATCCTAACGCATGCAATTTAGGCGGGAGTGTCGGAAAATGCCATAAATCGGCCTAAAAAAGACCAACAATCTAACGTACGTTATATCGTAATTATACGGTAGGCATTGATATAGATTATTGAATCTAGGCAGACTCAAATGAAAGTGCAGCGACTAGTCACATCCTGCCACCGGATGCATCAACCGATAGACTAGTCCCAGCAAGGAAAAAGAAGAAAAGACGATTGCGCATGCTCGGGACGCAACCTCAGGAGAAGATAACAAGATCTCGTCGACTTCGGCGCTAGTCGCCAAGCAGTCAACATGACTGTCATCTACAAACATTAAAAGTGCACTTCAATGTATTCAGTTGTAAATAGTTATGTTAAGTAGAGTTGTTCACACTGAACAGAGTTTGGGTATACATCCTAACAAACCCCAATATTGGTGACCCCTGACGTGATCGACGCAACGACTTACTATAGTACAGATGTAAGGACAATTAGTTAAATCTTCTCATATTGGTCATTTTTATATTGAAATACTCAAAAAAAAAAATTTTTTTGTTAGAATTTGCATTTCACAATTTTGCCTTTGCTTTATTTTTCTGCTTCTTTATTTATTCATAAGTTCACTACACATTGTTACATATAAGAATATTTCTTATTTCACACATAAATGAGTAATTATTATTTATATCAACATATTTCATGTAGAAACATAAAAAAAACTATTTAATTAACTCTAGTTATTTCACATAAACTTTTATTAAAAATATGAATAACAGAAATGATGCCTGTCAATTGCACGTGTTTCATTAAAATTGCGATTAATTTGGCAAAACAATACAAAACTTTGGTTAACTCAAGCGGTAAGTAAAGCCATATATACCAATGGGGTATCGGATCCAGATTTTCGAAACATTGAACATTTCTCATATAGAAATTAGGGCTACGAACAAATTTATTAAATTGTTTTTCACTTGACTTTATATCAATAAAGACTGCAACGAATGGTCGAGTCAATGTGAAATTGTAGAAAAGCAGAATTCACGCTATACAGTAAACTCACTCACTGACCAATTGAAAGATGAATTCATACAATGACCAGAAGCTGTTCTAATTACAGATATCACAGCAGATACAATTGCGTTAAAAAATTATCACGTATTGCACTTAAATGTATTTAGTTGTCAAAATAGTTATCGAACGGCCTCATCGAAGAAATAAAGTTGTTCATACTGAACAGAGTTTGGTACATCATCCTAAAAAACCCCAACAAAAGTATTTCAGTTTTCTGAAGCAGCTGAAATTAAATCATATTCAAATCAAAACTCAATCTCACCATAAGCTGTGGCAGTTGCAGCTTTCAATTTTCTGTGGTAACGTTGACGTTGATTCAAGCACAACGCAAGACACAGACAAAGGAGAAGCAGCAGAAACATCGAAGAAGCTGTCAACCAGAACGTTGCATTAACAGTTTGGAGGGAATGTAATGCAAGTGTTCCTCCAGGTTGCGTATCCAGTACGTTGAAATCCTATAAATAATATCGGAAAGTAAATAAAGATGAAACATTTTTCCTTTGTTATATAAAAGAATATAATTATTTGTTTAAATAGAATTTGACACAAACCTATTTGTATACTTCATAAACAACATATAAATAAGTTGGTATAACATCAATAATTCAATTCGTGTTGCGTCTTGACCATACTATGAACTTTGTTCATCAGATAGAAATAAATTTGCAATCGTATTAATTTCTGTACTTATTTTCTAAGTGAATTGTGATACTTACTTTGAACAGACCATCTAATTTCTCAGTATTTTGGTCAACCAACCGTAAAACCTCCTCCACCTCAAGTATGGAGTTATCCGTCTTATCAACCAAATGCAGATAAAGATCCGTTCTTGTTTTGTCGACTGTACCATCGTGGTTAGCATGTACTCTGAATTCATCTATATTCACAATGGCTCCAGTCACGTTTCCGAGTATTCTACATTCGAAAATTTCATTAGGTTTATTGTCACAATTGAATTAATACACTTGACATAATTTGACTTGGATTTAAAAGTTCAGATATTGAAAAATGTGGGAACAGGCCATTTTGAGAGAAAAAAAGCACTTGAGCTTTCGAAATAGGGTAGCTGAAGGATAGACTGAAAGACAATAACATTTGTGATGATATCACAATCAATTTTCATAATTTTATGATATAAACTACCTACTCGAAAGAAGTATTTCAACTGCAAATGAAATTCTTTGTTAAAGAAATGTTGAGCAAAAACAACTCAGAAAGTTTATTACTGAGTGCTTGGATCGCACAAAAAATGAAGTCAAATTTTGTAAACTGTGAGAATGTAATTAGTGAATATAAGTGTCAATAAGCTTTCAGTGATTTATGAGAATTTCATGGAAATAGCTATAGTTATTTCAAACCCGATTCAGAACTTTTCTTTCTCAAAATGATTTCAATAAGTATAAAATTTTTTGCGTACTCTCTGAAAACTTCAATGTTTTCTCTAAGTTCAGGAGGATGCTGCCTAAGAACAAAACGAACCCTCTGATCTTCTCGCAATAAGTAAATGAACACCCTTGCCATGTCTCGAAGGTTGCCTGTATCATTCGCCATTACCTGAAGAACAAGAAAAACAAAAAATTATAGTGAGTTATAAACAAATATTTATAATATATCAAATTGAAGCAAGTGTAGATTTCCTTATATGGTTCAGATATATGAAAGAATCATTTGAATGATGAATTGAAATCAGTGAAGTTGAAGAAATCTTTAAGCCAATGAAAAATTCACATTTGTTCATAAAAATGAGAATTTTAAATATTGGAAAAAATATTTTTGAAATATGCCTCTTCATAAAATTTCGTGCTCGTGTATAAATTATGTCTTTATACCCCTCATTTAGATTGAATGTGCGGGGATAAAATATTTTTCAGCTCTTTCATGACATGTGACATGAAAATTAGTTTAAATATTCACATCTTTACGTAATGAAATATGTGAATGTGAGGTTCGGAATTGTATTCGAAACATCCCACAGATGATAATATTGTTTCTTCTTCGCAAGAAGTTAAAATTCTGGAACCTATGAATAATTTTTGTGAATTTCCGACTTTGAAGTCCATACCATTAACTAGTCCATATGGGCTAGTCGTCACCGTGGATTGCGTGATGCGGTGGGATACGGGTTCGATTCCCCGTGAAGGCATGGGTATTTGTGTTTGTCTGTTGCTCCCTGACTTTAAAAATTATGAAGGTCTAATTGTCCGTTCAGCACTGTCGTTAAACTGTAGGTTCACTGAATTAGAAAAAAGGGTAATTTTTCACTTTTTGGGTCTCACCAAATGTTTAACTGCTATTGTAGAGTCACTTCTCCAATAAAGCTAGTCAATATACATTATAACTATGGTATCAAACCAAATATTTTTGTTATTACGTGAAAAAGAATCATAAATAAGCAATATATTTTACTCACCATGAAATCAAAGTATCCTTTCATTCCTTGCTGTGGATCGAAATTCAATACTACATCTCCAGTCTGTCTATCGACTACAAAGGGTGGTTTATGAATATTTTCCAAACCTTCAGTCAAAGTCATCTGAATTTTACCAATCAAGAAATATTCTATTTCGGCATTTTTTCCATAGTCCGCATCAATGGCCTGAAAAGACATCGCTTATTTCAAATAAATTTCATTAAGTATTGAATATACTATTCACCTTCACTGACATAAATCTCGTTCCAAAATTGGTAGCTGTACTCACGCCACCTGTGAATACTCTATGAATAAATTGAGGTGCGTTATCGTTAACATCTGTAACGTTCACGATAACTTTCAGTTGTGTATCATCATTTGGATCGAAAAAACCAACTTCTTTTGGTGGTAGAGAACATTCTTCTGTGGCTTTCACTAGTAGTAAATGCTTATCCTTTTCTTCTCTGTCTAATGTTTTTGAAACCTTGAAATCAAAAAAAGAAGCGATATGTGTACATTAATTGAGTGATCTTCCGAATTTAGGACGAGCTTTCAATTTTTAGAAAAATTAGAACATTTTTTCGAGTACGTTGAGAAAAAACCAGAATATTTTCTATTTACCATGAGTGCATGCCGAAATCTATCTATTTCAAAATATCCCTCTTCATTTCCTCCAATAATGAAATAGCATATTGGTGCTGGAGGACCTTCAAATTCAAGGTCATCTCGATCCACTGTTTTAGGTAATATTTTGATCTCTGTTCCTGGTTTCTGATTTTCTGAAAAAACAGATAAGGCACACATTGGTTCTATCAATGTTAGATGAAACAATTTATTTGCAATCAAATGTTTTCTATTTTTAGTCAATGATCAAAATGAATGATCAATTCATCAGGATCGATAGATTTAATAAGCCTGGGTAGGAGTAATGCGAAAAAGGTAATTGAAAAAATACTTATGCTTAGAGCCTCAAGATTTGATTGAATGTAGTTCGATTCTATTCAAAATGAAAAGCAAACGAAAATTAAAATTTATCTTGAAGAATATTTCCAACATTGGGAAAACTGCCGAAAAAGACCCCAGATAGATTCAGTGCCCCAGTAAAAAGTCCACTTCGTTGTTACACTTGCACTAGCTCCAAAAATTAGAGCTAGTTCATCATGTTCATTGAACAAAAAAAAAGGTAAAAACAAAAAAAAATTGCACTGATTCATCTTCGCATATGAAGCATTTAAAAATATTGTTTACAATGTTAATTGTGATGAAAATCTGATCACATATCTGTAAATGAATTTATCTTCCAATATCCTAATATACTTCATGAATATAAATCGATTTTGCACCTCTTTTTATTAATTTGTTTATTATCTGTTTTACCTCCTTGAAAGAAAAGATGAAATAATTTTTTCATGTACATATAAAGATTTCGGGAGTTGGGACTAAGTTATGCAGTTAAGGAATAGTTCCCATGAGGGTTTTCACGTATGAGAAATCCACTATATGGTAAGACATAGATATGAGGTCTAACTGCTACGTGATTGGTGAATTCTGACAGATCTGTCAATGTCATGTCAAAAATAATCAATCATGCAGCTGTAGGACCTCACGCCAACGTATTGCCATCTAGCGGATTTTTCATAAGGGAAAACCCTCTTCAACAAAATGTATCACTCACCTGTGAAGTTTACTGTGAACTCATCGAACATAAACTGCGGTTGATAGTCGTTCACATCACTGACGTAAACGGTTAGATCCAGTTCGGAGCTTAACGAAGTAGGTGTTCCCAAGTCGTACGTTTCAATTCGTATCTGAAATAATACTCTTATTTGAAATTCAATAAGTATTTGGTATGAAATGTAAAGGTGGTGTTATTCAGCTCACAAACGAATAAGAGAAATCTGTTCATTTCAATCTATTTACAATACATTTGCTATCCCAAAGGAACACTTCTTTGAGAATGCATCAACTTCCGATTCGAACTATAATGAATACCATGTAGTAAGGCTGATAAATGTGTACAAATTATTTGTCACAAAAATCCACATCGGAATTTGAATAAATCCCAATATCATCTATTAAATATTTTCATTGATATACCTGTCTTTTTTGGAAAACACAAATTTAAACATCAAGATACGAAGGATTCTTTTCAGTCTTTGTCCTATTGCTATGTCATATAGCGCCATCTCATAAGTTTTAGTTGTAGCTGATATATGGCTCGATGGTGTCTTAAAATTTCACGAGGTGGCGCATATGCCGTCATTCAAATAAACATTCGTTCACCGGCTTTCATCGATTATACGAGATCAATTTTTGTATACGAGATCACAACTTTTGTATCGCAGAAGCAGCATTTTAAAATGATGGTTTTGTTTCCCTTTGTTTAACCTAAATATTTTACTCAAAACATTTATGAATATTTCACAAAATAAAAATAGACATGATATCGACTTATTCATTATGAAATGTTTCATTGGTCCTGAATTTAGGAGTTAAATCTTAATTTTCAACTTGATGTGGACTTATCGAATCAAATACTTATTCTTATTCAGAAAATTATACAAACACTGAACGAATAGTGATTAAATATAAAATAAATAATAATATGAATGACTGCAAAAAGTGTTCCAACTATTCAAGATATATTTTTTTATTGAGAGTCATTTGAATTTTGAATATTCGGAGAAAAGATATTGTATTCATTCTTTTCCGGAAATTTAAACAAAACAACTGATAAAGATTAAAGATGGCCAAATAATAAGGTGAAAGGCCTTCAAAACATCTAGTTACACATTTAAGTAAGATTGTTAAATGTCTTCTATTTCTTATTGTGGTAGTTAGATTCACAAATATCTAATTTTGACAGATAGCAAATTTTGAGTCACCGTATCTTCTGAGAGAAGTGGAAGAATCATCTACTTACATCGAATATTTTTTGTTTTTCTCGAGCTAGTGGTAACCTCAATTCTAATATTCCAGATACAGGTTGGAGATTGAACGTTTTCCAGTGACCAGCAGGATCAGATTTCAGTCTATATCTGACAGCACCGTTGAATCCCACATCAGGATCAGTAGCAACAACCTGAATAAGAGCACTTCCAACAGTGGCATTCTGCAATTTATTTCAAATTATTACAATATCTCTGAAAAGCGTATGAAATGAGACTACCTCTGGTACTCGAAGTGTGGAATTTGGTTGAGGTGTTAGGAATATTGGAGCGTGGTCATTAATATCGATTACGCTGATACAAAAAGGTTCTTCCACCAAATGACTGGGTGTTCCCAAATCTTGAGCACGCATAAGTAAAGTATAGTTTCCATGGCGACCTCTTAAAGGACCATTTGTTTTCATTTCAGCCGACCATTCGTTAATTTGTTCTAGAGTGAATAATTCCATGCTGTTGCCGTCGGCGATATCAATTATAACCTGTGGAAGATTCAGTAAGTGAAAAAAAAACCTACATTCGATTGGATATCTCAATACTAGTTCAACAGAATCTAATCGAAAATTAAAATTTTTGAAAATAAAAATTGCTTCCATTTTAAGATTTTTATTCACACAAATAAGTTGAAATGAAGATGGATGCTGAGTTCAATATAAATAAGGAAAAAATTTTCGTGAAAATGACTTTCTCCATCCTGGATGCAAGATTTAAATATTCTCGTCGTTGATTGTTCAACCTTTTCAAACGCACTGGAGTTCTTTATAATTTAAGCACATGTAGCATTTATCGGATTTCCCAAATTGCACATATTTCTACTAGAGTATGTAATGCTAATGAAATCAGAAGTCTCCAGAGGAAATAATCCAAATGTTTCAAGTCTGTGTTTCGAGCAGGTCATGCGAGTGTCCACTCTCATTAACCTAGAGGTCTCCGCATGCTGCTCCTGAAAAATTACGTGCAAACAAGCTAGAAAAACGCTTCAATTAGAAAGTCATCCAGATTTTCACCTTATAATTTATCGTGAATTGATATAAAAAATCATTATTTGATTTAGTCTTTCGTTACTTAGTCGTCAACAGTGACAGCCGCACAATATAAGTTCTGACAAATATCAAAATATTGAACAAGATGGTTTATTCTATTTCATTCCCTCCCATCATGAATAACCAAGAGAAGAAGCAAAAGAAGAAGAAGAAGTGGTTAAAAATTTTAATCGACCTGTATATTAAAAACAAAGGAGTTTTTTGAAAATCATCATGGTTTGAAATACCTCTATTCAAGGGATAAGCTAATGAAATTTTGAGGTAGGTCTACTTAAAACTTCATATGTTTTATATTATCCATGAAACGTGTGGCCAAATTACCTGCCCATTGGAAGTATTGGGATCATCTGCATCAGATGCATGCACAGTTGTTATTGGTTGACCTGGTTCATGATATTCAGTGACGTTTACACATGAAGATGGTACTAAAAGTTGTGGTGGATTATCGTTCACATCTAGAACCGTAACACTGGAATGAAAATATTTTGTCATATATAAAATATTGCTTGAAATTCAAAGTTTTTCTAAATGAACACATTGAATAAAACACTTTATACAGCTATATCGAATTTTGTTATCGAAATTTTCTAATCCATCATCATACATACTACTTCCATGGATATTTTCTCGATACAAATAATGAAAAACATTTGAGAATAATGAAAAATGTATTCTATTTAACTTAAGATTCCGTGGAATTCTAAATGAATTGATTATTTCTTGATTATTTTCGGCCTTGATGTCAATTTTAAACTCTGAAATGGTAAAGAATTTCCAGATTCCGCTGATCCGTTTGTCCGAATATGCCTTCTTCGGGCTGACCCGGAGTCTCGCCCGGATCCGAAGTTATTCCGAAGGAGCCATCGTAATAATGCAACGTATGTAACTATTATTTATTGAAAATTTTATGAAAAGATATCATTTCCTGGACACACTAGATGAAACCAATGTGAAGTACAATTTCGTATTGTTTGCTATCTCTAAGTGAAAAAGAAAACATAGTGGAGCTTGCTACATGAACATGTTCAGCGTTATGTCTTGATCATACCTCAAGGATAATGTTAGAGAATATCGAATTTGATGCCACGATGATTATAAGAACAAGCCTGTTTTATTCTTCAAGTAATTCATCAGTTGTGACATTAACATTGCCAAGTGAGGCAATGACTTCAAACCTTAAGAATATTCCTATGACTCCAAAATGTTATAGTCAAGTACCTAATGCACACACCTTGATTTCATCTATCGGAATTCCTAGAAAATACGTTTCGAATGATGAAAACTTTCAATACCAAATTAAATAGCTTTCAAATGATGGCAATTTCTTAAGATTTTGGTACTTCCACTAGATATTATAACTGTGAGATGTTGAAATAACAACGTTCAAAAAGATGCCAAATTTTACAGATTCATCTTCGTTCAATGTTCCCGTTTTTCAGACGTCAAATACACGAAACTCGTACTTGCTATATATCCTGCCGATGAAATAGTTTTGTCTAGCAGAATATTCAAAATTGAGTATCACCAAGCAGAGTGCGACATTCAATGTCAATTTCGAATAGAGTACAAAGATGTAAAGAAAGAATCATGTATCTTCAATTACCCCATTTTTACTCACTTGATATGTTTGAAAGCGTTTCTACTCTCTCCACTGTTGAAACCATATTGGTAGTTATCCCAAGCTTCGATCATCAATAAGTATGATGCCTTTTCTTCCCTGTCTAACATATCTACTATTTTCAGAGCACCTGAATCTGCGTCTAAACTGAATTTGCCCTGGGAAGATATACGGTCTAATAAATAAGTAATTTTTCCAAATTCTCCAGAATCTGCATCATGGGCTTGAATCACAGAAACTTGTGTCCCGACAGGCATGTCTTCTGGCAGAAATAATTTTTTTGGTTCTGACATGAATATTGGACTATTATCATTTTCATCTAGAACCTGAATGAAAAGCTCTGCTCTAGAAGATCTAGGTGGATACCCAGCGTCTGTAGCTTTCACCTACAATGGAATTATATAAATATGATGCTCTTGATCTCCAAATATGTCATTCAACTCAAATCACATGAATAAAAAATGTATCCATCTTGAGTTACAGTTTTATACAAACATAACTATGCGTAGTACTTTTAAACTGTTTTCTTTATTTTTCTAAAATTTAATTGGACGTATAAGAAGTGCACAGACACTCTGATACATTATAGTTAATGACCAAGGAAGGATGCCTACTACCAGAGGCGTACCCAAAGAGAATTGACTAGTTGATTCATCTAAAATTGTCGGAACTGCAATTTTATTACAAATTTTCGATTCTCCAAGTCTCCGATCTATAAAGATTCTGCTTTTTCAAGACTATACAATGACATTCCTTCGAAATACCACGTTAAAATACTGGAAACTTATGAAGGTAATTTTTGTTTTAAACTTTGCAGAGATTAACCTCAACGTGAACGTATTTTCCAGATGTCTAAAGCCAATGAATGACTTTGGTTCAAAGAAAACTCGACGAGAACGTGAGAGAATATCATTACTTCAATTTATTACCGTTAAATTCAACCAGTTGAATGTTTCATGGTCTATTTTACTGGAAACCACAAGAATTCCTGAAGCAGAGTCCAGAAATACTAGGTTCTTATAGTCAACTTTTCCCTCAAGGAAATAAGTAACTGTTTTATTTCTATCGGGATCTTCTGCTAAAACATTTCCTATTGTTACACCAGTTTTCGAATTTTCCGTTATTGAAAACTTGTAAAATGGCTTCAGAAATCTGGGACTATTGTCGTTGATATCTTCAATTTCTACGGTGAGTATAGCTGCAAATCATGATAATTAGTATATACCTCATCATATATTGGCGGTAGTTATGCACAATAATTATAAACTCACTTTTGGCAATTTGTGGACCTGTTTCAGAAGCTAAATCCTGCACTATCAAACCAATCTGAAATGTTTCAGCCGTTTCTCTATCCAATAATTTAGCAACGGTTAACAAGCCGGTTTTTGCATTAAGATTAAACATTTCTACACAGTCGAATTCGGTGGTTTTCTGCAGAAGATTTCCTCTCTCAGTTCTAGCTTCACAGTTATAAGGATCTATAGTATAAAATAGCTCTGATGTAACATCCAAGTCATTAGCAACAATTTTGGTCACAACAGTACCGACCTGCAAAAAAAAGCTTATTGGAAATATTTTTTTGAGATTTGAGTATTGATTTTCCCAACATCAATCAATTAGGTCAACAGAACTGCACACAGGTTTTTAGAAAAATATAGTTGAACATATCTCAGATAATTTAAAGATAACTTTGGCAGATTTTCTGATGATGATTTAGAATCTGACCTCAGTTTTTCGTATTACTCAAGATTGTCGAGACCTCATATCGTTAATCCTATTTCATGTTACATATATGATGAAACGATGACGAACCAATCATACATAAGAAACATCACCTAAATTTACTGAGAATGGTGATTACTTTTTTTGCTAATTGAAATATTTCACCGAGTGAGAGCTAGCAACTTTGTCTCCATCCAGTAAAACGATTTTTGTTTTGGCTAACTATATAAAAGCTGGTGAATTTTTTCACAAATTATTTATTCTATTTATTTACCTAGACATACAACAACAAAAAAATCCCATATATAAAGTATTAATTTAAAACTAAAATTCATAATTTAGGTAAATTTACTCCAAATCAGCGTCCAAGCTCTTAGAAAGTTAATATTCAGTTTTCACAATTTCAGTTTATTAACAATTACAAGTTTTTATTGACTTCACAAACTTAGTAAATGAGCTGCTATTCTATATTTTTTGAGGAATCTATTAAATGTTTCAGAGCATTTCTTTATTCGGTTCCTCTTGCCGATTTCATTACATGCTTGTTGTAAGTGAAGATTATGCTTTATTCTGGTACTGTATTGATGAATTTCACTATTTCTTGTGAACCTGATGTTGAGTTTATATTCTTCATATTCTTTTTATAATTTACTTCAGATTGTTCTATTTTTAATAATGTTTTTATTGGTTCTATTTTTAGTGTCTTGTATACCTCTTAAGTAGGAGTCATATAATCAATGTGAAATAGAAGTTTAACAAATTTATTTTGTACCCTCTGGAATTTTGATAACAGAGTTTCAGAACATGTCCCCCAGATGCACATCAGGTATCTTAAGTTCGAAGCAAAGAAAGCGTTGTATAACGTATACTGAGAATATTAGTTCATTAAATTCAACTGGAAAATATTTACAACTAGTCATATGAAAAAATCATATAGATATTTGAATAGCGGAATAGAACTGGATGTTCTGAAGAACCTTTGCGTGAATTGTCCTTATTGCAAAATATCCTTTCACTGTTGACCTGTTTTCTTGAAATCAAACCAATAATAACCTAATACTTAACAAAAGAGGTATCAACGATGCAATAGTTGATAAAGTCAGAAATCTAATAATAAGACAGGCGTCATATATTTACCGGCAAATTTTCCTTGATAACAATTTTATCCGGGTCAATAAATACTGGTTTTTTGTTGTTCATATCAATAACGGTGATATGAACTGTGGCAGTCCTTTGCCGTTGGTTTTCCCCAGGGGCACTATCAAACGCAACAACTTTTAGAGTGTACTGCAATGTTTTAGGGGTGGAAGTATCTGGGTCCAATGAGGCACCCTTTGCAATGGATATTACTCCAGTTTCAGCTCCTATCACGAATTTATCCGAGGCTCCACTTTGTATTCTGTATAGAATATGGTTGTTAGGATATGAACCATCAGCATCCCAAGCCCTCATCTGAAACAGTTCATATTCTTTTTCAGGGACATTCAAAAATTTTGGAAGTTAGGAATTGATATTTTTTGTGTCGTCAATAGTTAATTCTTCATAATACCCTGGTTAGCCAAAATAAATTTCGAATATATGAAATAATTTCTTGAAAGTATGTAGGGTTTTGGAATTAGACTGTTATAAAAAGGTGATGGATAATTATGTATTGATCCCTATATTTATATTCTTCAAGTTTCAGTTCAAAGTTCAGTTCTTAAGTTCTCTCGTTCAAAAAACTATTCAAATGGAATAAGTGTATGTTTCATCAATGATATATTTTATGTTTAAATCGAATTGATTACCTTTTGAATAGTTGTACCTTCAGTAATATTTTCTAGAATTGTTTTGTTGTAATAAGTGAATTCAAATATTGGAGTGTTGTCGTTCACATCTTGCACATAGATAACGAGAGGCACATCTGAAAAAAGACTTGGTACTCCCAAATCTTTCGCTCTTATTGTAAGGAGTAAAGTTCGAACGTTTTCTTTGGGGCTTCCTTCTAACAACTCGAAGTCCATAGGAAATTTAGGCTCGATGACTCCTGTCAATGCATGGATAGTGAAGTTCTCATGAAGCTCGCCAAATAAACTGTACTCTATTTCACTATTTTTCGTACCTGGAATTTGAGAAAAATGGTGAAATGAAAGACATTAATTGAAATAGGAAATATCGTAGAATACGTTTGAGACGAATATACAGGATCCAACCAAAAACGCATCCCAAGAGAATAAGCGTATTATGCGGAATAGGGAAATGAAACTTACTATTATTATTTGTATTCAAATTCCTTCTATGCATGTTTCAAATTATATATCTATAAATCATGGAAAAGACATAGTGAAATTATAAGTATTAATTACACGGTATTTGAGTGATACCTCTTATTTCGGTTCTACATATAGAGTTTGATGCATTAGAAAATACAAGATTTTCAACATGATTCTGATGCAGAAGAATCCATCAATTGTAATTTCCTTGTTGCATTTTGAAGCAAGTTAAAGAGCTTGATGTTCTTTAGTTCAACACATTTAAAATAAGCAGGATGATTTTTGGAATTGTGCGTCTTATCTCAATATGGATGTGATCAACTACAGCTTTAACTAGCTGGTCATCCAAGACCAAGATTGTGCCATCATATAATCACTGATCTTACGTTTTTGAATCACCATAAATTTTATGCAAACGTAACATAACTGCACAAGTGATAATACGTGTGGTGCGTGTAGGCGTATAGGAATGAAAAATTGTATAGACCGTTAAGAAATGTATAAGAACATGTTCCAAGCTGGCGTAAGATGGCATAATATGCGAGTAATCGTATAAACCAGGTTTTACTGTATTCCAATAGAGAGAATTAGTTTTAAAACGATTTTAGCAGTATAGAACCAAAAATTCGTACAACTAAGAAGCTATTTCGAATGAAATAAATTTAGTTTGTATTTATTTTTAGTTACCATTTAAATCTGCATCTCTAGCTTCAACTTTCACTGGTATTTCGAACTGGCGTTTATTTTCCAACAGTCTAGCTTCATATTTGTTGTGAAAAAAGAGTGGAGGATTATCGTTGACATCTTCGATACTGATGATTAGTTGAACAGTGTTTCTGTTTCCAGCTCCCAAGTTATCTCTAGCTTCCACAGTGAGATAATGTCTCGACACCTGTTCTCTGTCCCAATTTGGTCCACCAGCTGTCTTTACCGTTATGATACCAGAAGTCGGATGAAGGTTAAGCCTGAAATGTTTGCAAGTTTCAAAATTTTTCGTTTCAAAACCATGAGTGTTTAGTTATGTTCAGAATTTTATTGAATTGTAATGGTTGGTACAATTATGATCAATCATCAAAACAATGGTCATTCATCTAGTCAGTATAAGGCCAAGAAGTAGAGAAAAAGAATTTTCATATTAAAAATTGTTTTACCTTTACTTTCTTTGAGAGAAAAAGAAACTATATTGAAATATTTCTTTGGATTTTCACCAAAAAATTACATGGAAGCTGGAGTTAGAAGCTAGACCAAAGTAGATTTTTTCTCTTCTGAGAAATATGCTGAAGGAGTTGCTTAATAAAATGTATATATCTATATCATGACACAAAATAAACTTACTGGTGACTTATGCTTCCAGCTAAATTAGTGTATCTGACCCCTTTAGTTCCAAAATCACCAGAATCATCATCTAATGCTTGAATCCACGCAATAGTAGTTCCAACATCGCAGTTTTCTGGAATGCTCACATCATATATACTTCTTGTAAATTCTGGAAAATTGTCGTTTCTATCTAATATGTTTACATTGACAGTCACTTCACTGAATTTGGGACTATGTTTGACCATTTCTTTGGCAATCAGTGTGAAGTTGATTCTTCTTATCCGTTCATAATCTAAGGCACTAGCATTTTTCACTTTTATCATAAAGGTGGCTTCGTTGATGGCTTTGGTTGGAGATATCTCGAAGATTTCACTTGCACCCTTCACGTAAAGTTGGAAGGTTCCATTCTGACCCTTTAAAATGATAAAAGAATTTTTTAATCAGTTTCGATAACATAACTATATAAATTGTAACATTATATTAGGAAATTTGAGAAAAAAATACGATTTCTTTTAAATTACGATTACTCAAAGTGTTAAATATTATAACAAGTAAATTTTATTTACGTTTATACAATCGGTATAGTCCTGAAGTTGTTCTTTATATATTTATCATATGAAAACAGTATTATTTATACCGTACTATAGGGACACTTGTCGAAATTTCACAAAAATTGGTGGATGTATTAATAACTCCACATATATTTCGGGTAAACAACTTTTTAACAGGTCCACGCTGCTATATCTTGAGTTCAATTTAACAATGTTCTCTCAATGTTTTACAACTCGTCAATTGACGTTTTCCGACAGTAATATGAAAAGTGATTCTTTCAATCTAAATCCTGCAAAATGTCTTAATCAAAATTATATAAAAAATTAACTTCGAATTCGTGTTTGAATACTCCAATTGGCCTTTGTAGTGAATGTGTATTGGAATAGATATTTGTCAATTTTTCGTATGAATACATAGACCAAAG
This sequence comes from Henosepilachna vigintioctopunctata, assembly GCA_030704895.1. Lineage (NCBI taxonomy): Eukaryota > Metazoa > Arthropoda > Insecta > Coleoptera > Coccinellidae > Henosepilachna > Henosepilachna vigintioctopunctata. Next base: position 1,962,076 of record JARQZJ010000093.1, read on the forward strand.
TTTCAAATACTGTCTTTCAGGATGAGCCATAATTCAGGAAATTAGAGTAAAGTTTTAAATTTATTTCGAAATCTTGGAGTCTTATTTCTATTTCATTCGTAATTATGAATGAATGATATAAAGAATGATCAAACATTATACAACCCATTGACTAGCGAAATTCTCATTTAATCTTAGAATTAATTACTGCAAATCGATTAAACTTGTTTAAAAATTTGATGATGATAGAGGTTAAAAATGGGTATGAATGGGTGAAAATATAGAAATGAATAATATAGTGATAAGTATAAAAATATTTAGTTATATATAACATTAAATATACACGTCCATGTTTATATCATGTGAGTTTGATGATAATGGCATTTCTGATAACTTTTTCAACGTTTCTATGTATACGGTCCATGCCAGTCGATGTCCAATATAACGGCAAACAAAATGACGTTTTTATATTATTTCAATTTGTAGGTCCCATAGCTAATTCATTTCTCTAAGATAATGCATTTAAATATTCGTTCGATGTTTTGATATGAGAGTAATTTCATTTATGTTCGAACTCAAGAACAGTTAAAAAATTATTGATATTACTACAAAGGGTGACTTGAAATTTCCGCTTATACATTTGTTTATAATTTGTTTCCTAAAATTGAAATGACCACAAAAATTGCTTTGAATTAAATGAGAAACAACCACCTAAGCGTCTTGTTGGATATGGAAAGTATCATTTCTATGAGATTTTGAAATCATTTTCAAATCGACGTCATCATATAAATATGACGACGATATAGTAGATAAATAATATTAAATTACCGTAATGATTAAAATTCGTCTGAGTTAAACGAAGAGAAAATCATGTAACCAACTTATACAACATGGACAATACCATTTTTATGAGATGTTATGTGGACCACAATATTGATTTACGCTGATATATGAAGAGGCACCACTCATATCTACTTCTAGAACTTTTCAATCGTTCTTCCCATAAAAAAGCAGGGTTTGAAGAAGACACTCAAGCTGAGTGTCATTTATGTTTCAAGATCTACTCTTTCAGAAACTATAGTGTTAATACAAATTTCATATAAAAAACCCTGATGATAACTTTGAGGAGTTATTTTATAAATTACAGAACTGTGCGATACCAACTACGAAATTCATCACTTTTGGCAATTTTATTTTTTAGTCAGCAATGTTTTTTTTTCTGCAATGTTTTTCTCAGATTTTTTGTTGTAGATATTTGTCATCAATATTTATTGAAATAAGGAATTGAAACTCATTATTTTTTCATCAATTACAGTGGAATGGTCATCCACTGAGTAGTGACCAAAAGTGTTAGTTGATAAGTATGGATACATAAATAATATTACGTCATGTAATGATTTTTTATAATACTATATGAAATGAAATATTTCGGGTTTCCCCAGATTAACTACAGAATAAAAGTACAGTTATTTAATAAAAATGGGAGCAAGCGTTTTATATGAAAGATCATCATGATTTTCCATAGCTAATCGAAATGAATGTTGGTGAATCTTACAACAAAATAGTTTTCTTCTTTCCATTTTTTTTGTGGGCTCCATACGTAAATCTACTCTTCTGCGCCACTACATTTTTCAATTTTATCATGTTGTTACGAAATTGACTTGCTATGAGCACTATATTATGTTTTCTTCACTCAATTCAAACGTGAGAAAAAATTCCAATTATCAAATTCTATTTATAAGACGAATTTTCATCGAACTTTTTATCACATCGCATCCAATACCTTTGTGTAGAGATACTTTTTTGATGACTCAATCAATTCAAACTCATGGAAGATTAACTCTGATTCGAATTCATTAAGAATCATCACATTATCATTTATATATTCAAAAATGTTATTATTATTTCAACATCCAAGGAAGAAATAACTAATTAACTTCGTTCGTTGAGCGTTAATTAAAATCTATTTATTTCAATTTTCATGGAACCGTTAGTTTATCTCTTAAATGTTTCACTTCGTTTGTTTTTCTAAGTAGAAATACATGTTTTACAATTTCTCTTCATTGAATATGCACGCAAAAACGATATTCAGCTTCTTTTACAACACATACAAGAACTGAATATGTATAGTATTCTTTCTGTATTCAGAATTTAATTTTATTAATGAATTTCCTGCTTCTATATGTAGCACTTATTTGTGCCAAAATAAGCCTACTTCAAATATTCTATTTGGAGAAGAATGTGATTTTCGAAAACTATTGAGGAACAATTGGAGATTTTTTCCAAAAGAATTGTGAGAAATCATTGTAAAAAAATTTTTGGAATCAAATGTTAACAATCACGAGAAGCTGACGACGAAAAATATTCATCAAATGTTACACGAAATGAAAGTAACATTATGTAAAAATAGTGTGAAATTAATTTTATGTAAGAAATTATTTTTCACACATTAATATGGATGAAGATCATATCATTCAGAATGAAAATTGAAAGTTTCTTATATTGTTACAATGTGAATTAATGTTTCTCTCATTATGTAATTATTAATACCTTACCTGGTCGTGGTCAAAAACTTCTGGTACTGAATATCCCAAGAAAGTGAGAGGAGTATTAGCAGGAGAATTTTCTGCCACCTCACACTCATAATGCTTACTTCGAAATGTCGGGGTTTCGTCATTGACATCCGTTACTATAACAGTGACTTCGGTGGATGTCCAAGGGGATGGCACTTTCGTAGTACTTCGTTCTGTAGCCTAATAGATAATGCCACTAATTTAACCAATCAGAGAACATAAAATGATAATAACAATAATGATATTTATTTCAAAGGATGCTCTAGTTAACAAACATGATGCAGCAAATGAAACAACGTCAGTAAAAACAAACGAAATAAGCATTTTAACACATAGTCCAGTAACCATCCAAGGAGTATGGTTCCGATTCACTTAAGAGTTCTTTAAATCTATTTTTAAGTGAACTCGGTTTTTCAAATCTTTTTACACTATCCGGAAGTTTCTTGAAGAATCTCACAGAAGTGTAATCTGGATGTTTCTCACAAGCCGTCAGCTTATGCTTAGCGAATTTAGAAAGCGATAATTCAAGTTACGTGTGCTGTAATGGTACATTTCGTTGCATTTATCAAATGTACCCTGCAAGGTTCTCTCCATTTGAGTACTAAAATTGCGAATTTCACTTGGTGTGAAACTTGGTGATGAAACTTGGTGTATCAATTTTTTGTAGTTTTGTCAGAAATGGTACAGTTTTTGTTTTTTCCGTATTGAGAACCAAACCGTTCCTCAGAAACCATCACCGAACACAGTTAAAAGTAGCTTCCGATGATCGGAGAAATTCCGGATAGAGAGAATCAGCAACCAATATGTAGGTGTCGTCTGCGTAATTGGTAAGATGACCTCTTACATTACTTATTTCAAAAACTTCTGCTATGTCATTCATAAAAATTATAAAGAGTACTGAATACTAAATACTACCTTGTGAAATGCCAAATTTAATCTGACATTTCAGACTTCGATGTTATTCATTCTTTACAAAATTTCACTCTTTGTTGCTTTTTGCTAAGATATGATTCGAAACATCTCAATGCATTGCCCCTTACTCCGTTTTTTCCAAGTTTCCGCAATGCAAGCTTGTGCAAATGACTATCGAATGCCCTACAGAACTCCAAAAACATTGCAAGAAGAATTTCATTGTTTTCAATAGATTCCATTATTTTGCTGGTGAATTGATTAATTGCCATGTATATAATCTCCATTATATCTCCATGATATAATTTGCCAACTGTTGACAGACCTATCCCTGACATAGCCGTGTGATTATCAATCAACAAGTTACAAGACTCCATAAAACTTACCAATCTATTGCACATGGCTATTTCAAACAGCTTTGAAAAGGATGATAAAACACTAAATGGTCTGAAGTTTTCGAGCAACATCGGATCGCCTTTTTTTGTGAATTGGAGTTATTAGTGCTAATTTCAACTGTTCCGGAAACATGTCAAATTGGAAAGAGTTATTCTTTATGTGACCAATCACTTCTGCTATTTCTTTAATACATTTTCTGACTAGACTTATAAGTATTTCATCGTCTCCACAAGTGTGTTCACCACAAGTGACATGAACATATAGTTGTTTTTTCTATATGTTGTGTATTTTTCAAATGATTTATGTCTGTAACACTTTGTATTATAGAAGCAAAAAATTCTTGAGGACTATATTATTATGTATTACTGTAGCGTCAAACTGTCACTCATCTGCAGAGTTTAATATGAGACTTAATTAAAAAAACTGGACTTTTTCGCGGATTCTTCGTAATTTTTTTACAGTTGATCGGAGATTACATATTTGAATATCTCACATTTGACGGGCGCTTTTTTCGAACAATATCTAACGATCTAGCGAGTGCTAGCCGAAGGCAACACATCGTTTATAACGAAGGTCCCCGCTTTCTTTGTTTTTTATAGGGAAGTTATATGAATATGCAAATTGAGACTTTCTATATTTATCAAGAGAAAATTCGAGGCAGAAAAATTTCCTAAGGAAGCCTGAAAACACTGCAAGTTCATAGATTAGAGGAATCATAGTAGGAAAATAATAACGGGTGTTTTTTTAGAGGTATACAGCTTTAAGTTGGCATTACTGTTGAAGATGGCGAGCAATTTGATAGCTGAGAAGTGATTTGTTCTCAGTTTGGTTTGGCAATTCATCATGAATAGACTCACGCCTGAACAACGCTTGCAAATAGTGAAATTTTATTTCGAAAATAATGATTTTGTGCGGATTACGTTTACGATTATCGCGCACTACGTCGATTTTATCGTCGACAAAATCGTCCATCAGAGCAGTTAATTCGATTAACCATGGAACGTTTTATCACCACGTTTACTCTTATTGATAACTCGTGTCCATCCACTTTACGATCATTAAGCAAGGCGTAGATTCGTCGATTGGGCCCAAAACGAGATTGCCGTTGTTCAGGATTTTCATAAGCGAATTTTGTTAAGCGATGAAGCGCACTTCTGGTTGAATGGCTACATCAACAAACAAAACTGCCGCATTTGGAGTGAAGATAATCCTCAAGTGTATGTTAAAACACCGTTACATCCATAAAAACTGACTGTTTGGTGCGCTTTATGGGCTGGTGGAATCATTGGTCCGTACTTCTTCAAAAACGATGATGGTCAGAATGTCATACTCAAGAGTGATCGGTACAGAGACATGATTACTAACTTTTTCATCCCTGAATTGAACATCCATGATGTCCAGGAGCAACAAGATGGCGCAAGATCTCACACAGCTAGTGTCACAATCGAATTATCGAATGACACGTTTGGTGATCGCCTAATTTCACGTTTTGGACCTGTGAATTGGCGTCCAAAATCTTGTGATTTAACACCGCTAGACTTCTTTTCTGTGGGGCTATTCAAAGTCATTGGTCCATGCGGATAAGCCACAAACGCTTGCCCATTTGGAAGACAATATTCGCCGTGTTACTGCCGATATACGGCCACAAGTGTTGGAAAAAATCATCAAAAATTGGACGTCCAGATTGGACTACATCCGAGCCAGCCGTGGCGGTCATATGCCAAAAATCATATTTGGAATAAAATGCAACAAAATTATCTTTCGAATAAAAAAAATCTTGTCAATCGAATGATTCATCGTTGTTTTATTGCAATTTAAAGTTGTATACCTCTAAATAAAACACCCTTTATATGGAACAATTACCATAAAACTCGAACTTTTTGAAACAGAGTTGGAGGAAAATTAAGTGGAAAATGAAATTCTCACGGAAACTATAAAAACATCTAACATAATGACGGAGATTCATTTGAAATCATTAGTTTCTGAATATAATTTTGGATTTCAAGGAATTCATGCATGTACGTTTGAAGAATTTCTATATTTTTTAGCATTATATGTCACCGTCTGTAAACTTCTTAATGTTGATATAAAGCTTGAGCCACTCGCAAAAATTTTTTCGAATTTCAGGAGTACCTACTTCTGCTTAAATCAAACATATGTCATTTTAAATTTCGAAAAAAGTTTCACCATTGTATTTGAAGCAAAATTTCTTCAATGTATTATGTTGAATTTTCAGTATTGATGTTGATCGTCATTTAGATTTTTAGAAGCACTTACTATTATTTGCAAAATATAGGTTCCAGATGTTTCTGACATAGATTCCCTGTCCAAGACGTCCTTTGTTGTCATAATACCTGTGTCTGGATCTATTGCAAAAATGTCTGATATTCTATTGATAACATTCGATGATAAAGAATAAGATATGGGATTATTAATTCCTCGGTCCCCATCTATGGCAATTGCTGCAAATATGAAATTCATGTCAGAAAGAATTAAAACATAAATATATACTCATGTACACGTATGCTTTTGTTTTATTTTGTTTGTCAAGTATTCTACCTGAAATTTGTTCTTCGTATCAATAACAGTCGGAATTTAACGGAAAAATTAAAATATGTGTGTATTGTTCTCAAATCTATAAATTGGAGAGTTATTTGTACTTGAAAAGTAAATTCCAAAAAAATTTTCACCTATATCTGCATGAAATAAGCAAGAATAAGAGTAACTTCAGACTGAATAAATACAAATCTTATTACTTTCTTCATTGTGACTTCTGTTCACATTGTTTACAGTAAAAGATGTCAATTATTCACACGAGGAAATTGAAAGTTGCTGATAAATGAAAAAATGAGAAATATTAGTAAACAATAAGAAAAATCAAGTAACCTCAAAGGTATTATTATGACTCACCTTGTAGCACAAATGTTCCTATTGGTGAATTCTCAGCAACTCGAGCTATCGGAGTAACTTTCACGAATTCTGGAGGTTGATCCTCAACATCTTGTACTTTTACCAGAAGAGCAGCTACTCCTGTATTGATTCTACCTTGTTTTGCTCGATCTGTTGCTAAGACTTTGAGCTGATGAACGCTTTGCTTTTCATAGTCGAGACTACCTATCGAAATAGTTATATTATGTAATAATCATTGGGTGAGATTTCAATTAATTGAGGGATTCAATTTGAACAATTTCAATGAACACTGAATTTTTCAATATCTGATTTAGCGAAAATTTTGGATTTATGCTCAGATCGATTTCGTTTCAGTTAACTTTGTATACATAAGAAATAAGAAGAATTATTTAACATTCAATTTGAAATTTGGGTTGAACTTTCAGAATGGAGTAACACTTAGAAACAACCCAACTTATCAAAAAACAATATAATTCTTTGAAAATGAGCCAAGTGTTCATTCAATTAATTAAACCATATTTCACCAGAAGATCAGCCAATATACAATCAACTTCATTGGAAATGTTTACATGATTCACATACCTATTAATTTAACTATAGCTTTTCCACCCGAGGTTGTCAAGCTGAATAATTCTTCTTGATCATCTTCTTGCTCTTGAAGATGATATACAACCTGTCCATAAGGTCCTTCATCTTCGTCAGTAGCCTCCAAGGTGGCTATAACACCAGGTGAAGCATCTTCTCTTAGAATTATTGACGGTTGGTAGCTTTTAAATGTAGGTGTGTTATCGTTCACATCCTCTACCAGCAGTAGCAAACTTTGGGTTATGAAATTACCATGACCAAGTTTTCCGTCAGTCAAGGTCAGGACTAGACCATATTCGTCACGTTCCTATGAAATTGAGGAAAACGACTTGGTTATCAATTTTTCCCATTGAGAAAAATTTTTTAAGTTTTTTCATTTGAAAAGATAACTTATGTTTGATATTTGAGAATAAGAAATAGATAGAGTTAAGGTTAGCTTACTCCAAACAATTTTGAGAAAATTGAAGTTTTTTTGTTCATGAATTGCTACTATATACTCGTAGAAATAGTATAGAATTAGTCATGAAGTTCAGCAAGACCGAGAAGCAGGTATAAAAATTTGGGAGCGCTGCAGTCAATCCGGCCGCTCGAGCGCCTTCGGTTGCGGCAGCTGCTGCATACCTTCGGGTCGTCTTATTGTTTTGTTATTATTGTCTTGTTATTTTGTTGAACTGCTTTGAGAAATGCAAGAATTCTTCACAATGATGCTTACGAAGACCGAAAGTTGTATATGAAGCTGGAATGGATATGTGAGTAAAATTCACTTTTTTTACGATTTTTCTCGAATAAAAATTTTGAACTGATTTTTCTCCGAACCACGTTTTTTCGCATGAATTGCACTCTTATTTCAAAACTATTGAACTTATCGATATGAACCAAACGGCATTTTACACTTTAGATGTCTGGCTATGATCTCAAGCAGAACCAGAAATATTCATTATTATTTAAAAAAGTTATAAAAATTAAACGTGAAAAAAGGGGTAAAAAAAATTCAAAAGTCCGCCATTTTGTTTTTTTTCATTGAAAATGTTTCATTCTGCTTGAGGTCATAGCCAATTCGATACAGAACATGAAACCGTTTTGTTTTTTGCTTTCAGATAATTATTTTCCAAGTAATGATGTCATTCATCTCCGATTCAGATGAGTTTCAGCAGCCATTTCCAGGACCGCTATAATGAAAAAATTTTTTTTTCCATATATGTGCTTTCAAATGTAAATAAATTAATTACCCAACATGTTTTGTACTATAAATGAAATATATTTAAAAAAATTACGTTTTTTGGAGTAAGCTGGCCTTAATTAACATCATGGTTTTGAGCTTTCAGCTTTCCTTCTGAAGTTGTCCGCTCCTTGTTGTGAAAGTTTACATTTTCAGTTCAATACACCTGCCAACATGTGAAGATGCGAAGTCATAGATTATCTCTTCTTTTGAGAGATAATTTCTTTGGAAAATTGGTGGTAGTTACATGGAATTTGTAATAATTTCTAATGGGCTTTCAACGATAAAGTAAATGACAATAAAAATAATAAAATATTCAAAATTCATATAATGCAAAAATATCAATATTCTCATGAAAAAAAGTACCATATTGAAGACATTTTGAATATTCATCAATTTTAAATTCGACAGTGAAAAAATTAGTCACAGGAATAATCTACAAAAGTATTGAAACATTATAACGTTAATGTTAACTGGGAATTTGAACAATGGTAGTTCAACAGTAAAGAAATTCTGAGCTTTAAGAAAAAAGTAGTCTTCCCGAAAAAAACATTTCTGGAATTACTCTATATGGAAAAATTACTTAGACGCGTCTTAGAATTCTACTTCGTTGAGATGATAACCAACTGATTAACTTTCAATAATTTAATTTGATGATATATTGTAGCAATTTTTATCACTAGTGTCCATGTGAATACAAATTTTCACCTTAGTATAGTCTCAAAAATTAATAATATTCTGATTCTGTTGTAAAATTCTGCAACTTCTTGTGATGTTATCTTTGCTTTGAAATGTGCCTTCATTAACTTTCACAACTCATACTAAGATTCCATATAAACATGGTTTTCAGTAATAATTCATCAATGAAAGTAATATAATTATTAGATAGTAATGGACGTCACTTTTGTGTTATTGCCTGTTCAATGTGTGAATATGATAAACAATTTTATTCGTGTGAAAAATATGAGGATATTTAATTAATTCATTTACCCAAATTTGGCACGTGAGAATGTATATTGAATAATTACTGGTTGAAGATCTTTCATTACTTAGTATGAAGAAAAATGAAAGTGTGTTGAAGAGTGATTTATGAACTTTCCATATGAACTTAATTTTATTATATACGAGAGGAAAATTTTATATATACATACATATAAATAATTGCATCGATTATGTGTAGTTATATTCACGTGAAAATATATGAAAACAAGCAAGTTGAACTCATTTAATTCATTCGTGGTCATTCACTAAGATGTATCTGAATTCAACGAGACAACTACAAATATTGAAGTAGTGATCAATTCAGAAATAAAGGAATGAACGTTATACCTTAAGCATGAACGGAAAGTTCAATTGAATACATATCGAAGAATAATGTTAAAGAACATTCAAACACAAGACACTGTTTTGTAGCACAAGGAACCAATTAGTGGTTCATGTATCGAAAAGATACTAGAAAATTCATTCGAGAAATACGAAATTATAGAAAAAATATCGAATGAACATGGCTATTTGACAGTCTGCCATGTAACGCACCATCCTTCAAGAAATAATGTTTGAGGATATTGAAATCGATACCATAGTTGATACTCAGATATTTCCCATGTTTTGTTCTTTGTTGAACGAAACATCCTGCTCACATCTAACGATATGTATGGTATTAGTTTTCTCAATTGCTAAGGGTAGCAAGCAATTAAGGTAAGAATTGAAGAATTAACAGAGGAGATTCGAGAATTGGTCTGTCCAGATCTTTCTTGACCATTAACTGACAACAATATTCAACAATTTCAGAGTTCAACTTAATCATATCTTTCATACCTTTTTTGAAATAATAAATAATTTTTTGTTGCATCAAAAAAATCGCTAAAGTATTCACATTGAAATGGTTGATGCTTTTAATGCAACCTGATGAGATGCCTATGTGTTGAAACAATTGTCAGGTAGAAATGAAATTCGATGAACGATGTTTTCTAACATTGAATTTCCATGAGATATCTATCAGCTCGACTCAACGAAAGAAAAATATAGTGGAGAATTGATTAAATTGAAAAATATTAACAATCCCATTGTATAATTAGATTTTATTGAATAATAACTTTCTATATATATTCATTTAATACAATTACAACAGCAAAAGAAAAATCCTACAACCTCAAAAAATATTGACATTATTATAAATACCAACGAAAAATTTGAGTTTGATTGAGTGTTTTGGTGAATTCTAAGCAATTTGTCTGGAGTAGACGTTTCATTAAAATTGCTGATATATTTCTATTGTACAAACATTGAATAGAAACACTTACCTCCCTGTCTAGTTCCTTATTGAGGTAGATATTAGCTTCATTCGGAGAAGTTGCTTCAATCCGTATAACATCGCTTCCGGTCTGAGGTCTTACACCAAACAGAAGAGCATCACCGTCGGGATCTATCCTCTTAATTTATAAATAATTTTATCTGAAAGGAAAAAATATTCTATAGAAAGTTTTTCCAAAGTTATTCAAAATATTTATGTGATCGATCAGCCATTCAATTTTAAGACGAAAGTTCTCAAAAATATGTGCGATTCAGTTTGTTCAATCATTAAAATCAGTGCATCTGGTCGCTCGTCTGTGTTTTTAACGAAACGATGTTCTCACGAACATCTCTGCAACAGGAAGTCGACCTCCTCAATTTGTGGATGCCTGATGAGTATATTTTCATGCCTCTAATTGCGACCATAAGTCTAAATAAGTCCCCAGAAAACTAAAAGCATATCTTCAGCATCTGCTATAATGTCTGAACTTAACAGTTAACAGTTTTATGCGCAATATCTTCAAGTAGTGTTGCCAAGCAAGACCAAGAGGAGACTTAGGCAGTCTTGGTTCTGATCTTGCGTGAGCATACCTCATCTTGGTTTTAGTTTTGTTCTTGCACAAAGAGTCTAGGTCTGCTGAGTGTCTCTGTGGATAAACTTATTCTCCCTCCAAACTAAGAATTTCAAGAACCTTCTCTGAATAGCCTCAAGATGGCGTTGATGGCAAGTGTAAATGGGATGCCAGATCATGCTGCCATACTACAACTTGCTACGGATTAGGGTATTAGATAGTCCTATGAATTTTGAGGAATTATTGAAATATTTGCCCTTACGTATAACGAATCCATATATTTTCGCGGTAGACGAAATGAGTTGGGTGATGTGTGGGACAAAGGAAAGTTTCTGGTCGAAGACTGCACCAAGATCTCTCACCTTATCAGAACGAGAAAGAACCTGACCACCGACGCTGTAATCACAGTCAATTCGGTCTTTTTCCCTTTTCTGTGAAAGGAACAACATTATGCTTTGACACATTCAAACTCAGCAACATGGCTAAGCGCGAGCTGAAGTTGAACACAGTTGTCCTGTGATCTAACTTCATGATATAGTTTCAAATCGTCTGCGAACATCAAATGTGAAGAGTGAATATTATCCATCAGATCTTTACGAACAGAATAAATAACAGTGGTCCAAGATTACACCCTTGAGGTATTCCAGAGGTAGGAATGAACTCAGACGACTGTATACCCTCCAGCTGTACGAATTGTCGTTGGTAAACCAGGTAAGAATGAAAAAGTTGGTGAGGCTATCAAAGAATCCAAATTTTTGCGTCATTTCTGTACCATTGGTTTCATTGAATATAATATTCAGTGTACATTCAGTGAAACCTAAGTCAAATGTGTTGATTTCTAATTTTATAGTTTTTAACATAATGTTTCACCAAGAAATAAGCGAAACATTCGTGTCATATGTTTTGATAATCAGACCAGCTGATCACAGAATTATTCAGGATTGCGTTACGTCACTTACCTCAAGATCGTCAAGAGATTTCTTGTAGAAAGGGCCATTATAAAAAAACAGAAACAAGGAAAGGTCGTTAGATCTCTCAACAGGCGAATATTCACGACATATGGAATATTTGGACCTCAAATTGAAATTAAAATTTCGTAAGAAATCGTCGATATTCCATTATTTATGTAGCATTGTATGATGCAGAGTTTCAAAGTTCGACTGTAACGATGTAAAGAAAAAAAAGAAGGCCATTTGTAGTGGATAAGTTTCAGAAATGGAAATTACTTTTAATTGTCTTATTATTTTTTATTCATACTGCTATCAATCATCAAATACAATTGATCATCAATGAACAAATGAGTCAGAATCAAGTTCATTGAATCAAAAATGAAAGTTGTAATAATTAATATAAAATGACCATAAATGCCATAATTATTCAGAAACCATACAACAGACTGATAACAGTCCATTGATCGACTTTGCTCAGAAATTAACGGGTTTTCGGAAATTATTTCTATTTTATGAGAAATCAATGCCTTTCACAATGTACAAGACAGATTTTTCATTACTGTGATTGGTTGAATCGCAAAAAAGATCATCAAATGATGATTCTTGATACATACTGCCTGTAAACCAAATTCAATTAGAATATCTAGTATTTCAAATATAATGAAACAATGTTTAAAATTTTTTCATATATTAACAGAAATTATCATGACTCATTTCGAAGTACTACTTCTTAATCAAATGCTGAATTAAATATTAAAATTTGAATAAATATTTGAATTGATTCAAATATGATTGAAATGCGATTTATTTTCGAAAAGTTAAACAATGTATCTCAGAATTTGAGATGTTCAGGAACCAACTTAAAGAAATAGAAATCATACACCTGATTATTGACAATCAATCAGAGTCCCCTTCGAATCATTTTTGTCCTTAATCATCAGATATTCATAAAAAAGTTACAAAAATACAAGCTCTTCAATAATCAAAAGACTCACCTACTGGGGTTTCCGCTCCTTCTTTCAGTCTTAGAACTATCTCAGTCTGTCCATCGATCAGAAACCGTGGAGGTCTATTGCACTGAACCGAACTTATATTACAAAAAAACAACATCAAACACACATAAACTAACACACCCGAAAACGGTGAACACCCCGTGCATTTGAATTTAATCTTGACGAAAAATCCTTTGAATGTTCTCATTTGATTCTTGAATTTCCACTCCATCTCACATAATTTTCTTCAAGAACTAAATCGTAAAATTGGACCTAACGATCAGTGGTCTTCGGGAAACCTTTGATAGCGTACTTATTACTTTCTTCATGGTTGTTGAGCCTCGGTGTATCTGATTGCTAAGCTAACTTTGAATTTGTCTTTCAACTTTCACTGAAACAAAGAATTATTTTGTTGGACATTAACTTCCTTTCATTAAAGTACACAAAAGTTCAATAACATGGGAAGACTGTGAAATAAGTTAGTAAGTTGCAGATAAAAAAGAAATATATTTCTATATAAATACATATTTCCGTTATATTTAAATTGTTGTTTCACTTCTCAAATAACGAATATTATGACTAAATGTTATTGAAATGTACCCAAATTTCATGAAGAATAATTCGAACAGTAACAATTTTTCTGTCAGAATTCATATTGTGCTTATATCAGCACGAATGAAATTATTCTTTGTTGAATGCTATAATAATAATTCCCAATTATACCCATTCAATCCCAACAGATATACATCCAATTACAGAAAAAAGAAACAAATTTACACAAATAATAATAAGTAGGAAAAAATCGAAGAAAAAAGAGAAAATATAAGCGAATATATACAACGAAAATAAAAAATAAATTGAACAAGTAATAAACAATAACTAAATGGAACAAACTGAAAATGAAATATTATCTATCACAAAGTCACACCTAGTCAACAGAAGGTAATGAAATTGGTTAAAATTAGTTGCAGAAGTGAGTGAAAATAAAATAAAATCAATTGCAATAGTAATATAAAGTGAACAAATGAAACAAAACTAGAATTAAAATATTATATATTACGAAGTCATATATAGACTACAGAAAATCTTGAAATTAATTCATTTTATTCACGTTGGAAAACGTTTATTGAATGGGCAATAATTAAATTACTATATAAAAATTTTCCTATTTGCACAAAACGTTGGGAAAAAATTTAAAGGGTAGTTTACAAAAATTATAGTGGAACAATTCGATTGAGGTCCATATGGTTAACTACAAAATACGTTCCTGTTTTCAAATTGTTTATATATAGGCGAAAATAATGGCGTGAAATTATTGTTTAATAGTGAAATTTGAAAAAAATTTTATGACATGTGATATATTACTGTGTGACGTATGATGTATGAAATATTTTCGTATTTTGTTTACTTATATTAGTATGGAATTTTTATAAAAATATTGTGAAGAATATTTCTTTTTTCTTTTTTTTTCTCTCTTTCTTATTTTATTTTGTTTGTATCTTGTAGATGTAAGTTTATGGGCTAAACGTTGTACATGCATTCATGCCTCCTATAGGTCCTTCATATAATTTTCCTATTATATATAAGTGAAATTTTGGGAGAAAAATAAATAATTGCAAAAAAGATAAATTCAATTACGGCCGAAATTTCGGTAGTCACAGGGCACCCATGAAGTTCTTACTTTTTTCGATTTTATGCTGCGAATTCAGAGAATATATTTGCGGTCTAATTAACAAGGTCATTAACACAAGGACTGAATACTAAACCGATATCCTATTACAACAGAGCTAATCTGAATCGATTGGAAAGATGTGCGAATCTGTGTTTCGGTATTCATTGATAATTTTGACCTGATTATAAAAAACATTTTGGAAGGTGAAATGCGTTCTTCATCTAACAAAGTGAAGACTATATTTAATGGAATGCACTAATAGTATTATATTTTCATTAGCTGTTTTTAGACTCATTCGATATAGTACGAAATATTAAAATAACTGTTTGTGATAGCAAAATATAATAATAACAATATTTCATATGAATTCATAATCAACAAAATTCATATAAAAGACTATTGAAATTAGGACCTTCAGCTGAGTATAATATGTTGAATGAAAATATAATGTATAATACAATATATAATAATATAATATATAATATTTAATATAACACAATATAAATTGTGTCATATTAATGAAAAATAAATGTGTCATTTTTAAAACAGAACAAACTTTAGACTTATTCTCTGATTTACTGAAAAGAAAAATTAGTGTTATTGAATACTATATAAAATAATAATTTCGTAATAATGATATATATCCATATAACACAAATGTAAGAGTTCGGCTTTGCCGGTCTTCCACTCTACCTGAAAATATATACATAGTTATAAAAATGAAAAAGGAGAAATTTACACCCAACATATCATACCTCAAGTAAAACATTGAAACAAAGAAGAACACAAAAAAATGATACCACATGAAAGTTATATCACATGATATCACTTGTGATATCATGTGATATAACATGTGATATAAGCTACTCTTGAATTTACTTGTGTGATGTTGAAGTATAGTAAAGCCATTTACTCTTTTGTTAACACCATGAACATCAGACCTGAAGGTAGATATTTAGTGGAAATACTTTGGTTTTTCATATTTCACTAATTTCCACAACACAGCAAACTATACATAAACCTTTTATTCAACTTGAGTTCCCCAAGTCGTTGCAAGTATGGAATTACATGATCTCTGTAGGATGAACAACATATAGATCTGACAGCAGCATTTTTGAATCTTTGGAACTTTTCAATGTTGGCCTAAGTCAAAAAATTACAAGACACAGCATAGCAGTAGTCTAAATTCAGATATACCAAACATTGCACTAGTTTCAATTCCGTAGCTTCATTTAGAAATTTTATAGTTATTCAACATTTTGCTATATATATATATATATATATATATATATATATATATATATATATATATATATATATATATATATATATATATATATATATAAATATATAAATATACTCTTGTCTGCTATAATTCAAAGATAAGTTAATCTCTATAGCAAATATCATAATTTGCTATATCGCTACGCATTATATCTTGATAACATCTACGAAGTGTATAATTTTCATTCATTAAACATTTTGGCCATTTTTTTTATGTATAAAACAGGAAAATACTGGTTCGATAATATATTATTCATTTTTACTAAGGATTGAAGGGGCCAATACTCAGGGTAAATCAATATCAATAATGAAATGGTAATTTAAATTTCGTCATTCATTGAAGAACGCATGTCGCGCGTTTCGAAGCACAGCTTCTTCTTCAGGTACTAAATGAACAATGGTAGATTTAAATAGAGATGTTTATACATATTCTAGAGCGCCAGAATTATAGATAACTGATAACCTTACTAATACTATATGCAGAAACATCTGTTTTGTACTAGTGTGAAGTTAGGATCTGAAGAAGATGTTGTACTACGAAACGCGCGTCATTCCTATCTACTATTTAATATATGTTGAATTTAATTTAGTCTCTCATTATTAATTTTCGGCGCGAATTTGGACAAAGTATTTTCGTTAAGCATATATATATATATATATATATATATATATATATATATATATATATATATATATATATATATATATAATGCTACATACCCACACTTTAATGATTGATTTGTAACTGTTATTAGCACTATCAATCAAAAGTGAAACGTCCAACAAATTTTTTTCCTGAGAATATTAAACCAGAAAACCACTCATAATGAAAATATTTGAATTAATCATAAGAATGTCATGCCAGAGGTGGCTATGTGAAAATACACGATGTAATGCCTCCATTTATTGGAGAAAAATAAAAACTAGAAAAATGTATTCCTTGTTGACGTTCCGCTCCAAATTGTACATTCCACAAATTCTCAAAATAAATAATATTAAAAAAATGTTTTATGAAATTTTAAAAATTTCCCATAACATTCGACAACAAAATCGTTTAGGTATCGTTTTATGAACTCACCATCGCTCTCAAAACTTATAATCTCACACTCAATTTACTTAAACCATCATTCGGTTTGAGAAACAATTTCACTACCGACTAACCTCATCGTGAGTGTTAAGTAACCGCGTCTTTATTGACTGTTGTATCAGAAGACTAGTACTCCACTTGATTTAGGAATATCCCACTTAGATCTGTAACTGATTCCAAAAAATTATGTCAAACTATCATTATTACCCGAGAAAAAATTTCTTGGCTCCTCTCAATTTGTTCATTGTATTATACTTGTGCTGTAATACCCAATAATTACGGGTATTATAAAAGTATTAACGCCTATTATCAGAGCATTAACTCTAGAATATGGGTTACATTTAACAAAAAAATAATAAAACCCAATTATTTATAATCAATGACACCTTACGTTTCTTCGTTTCTGTTATCTGGCGCTGCTTAAAACCTCTGGGGTGTAACGAGACGTTCAGTATTACGGACATTGACCAGTTCAAGTGGCCGTTGACCACAACAACAGTTTTTTATGCGAATTCATTATTGTGATTTATTCTGAAATCTAGGAAAGCACGAAAGTATCTGTAAATTCGGATGAGCTATTCCGCCCACTGAAGTTTTGGGATGAATATGCAGTTAGATGAACAGAAATTTGGAATTTGATTGAACTAAGCATTGTTCTTCTTCGCCATCTCATTGAGTTCATTTTGATACTGACAAAATACAATTTACTTCAGCATTTCGCAGGAATAGTTAAACAGTTATTTATAATAACATTTACCAAAATAGATGGATCTCTAATGATATTTTAACAAAATGAGAGAAAGAGACAATAAGCATAAATGTTCAGCTTTAGATTATTCACTCGAGTCATAGCAGGAATAAAAAAGATTGAGAAATGAGGTTGTAACAATGATAATCGAAAAAAGATATTTCATTGATATCTTGGATACAAATAAAACACATTCGCAGCAGCTATGAAAAAACCTAAAACAATTATAAATAACAAATATAATACATAATATTATATACAAATATAACAATTATAAAACTGATAATACACAATAAGTAGTGGTTAATAATGAAATAGTACGTTTGGATAAAGATATTGCTCGGAGTTTCAATCTTCACTTTGTAGATAGTGTAGTAATTATAGACCAAATAATTAATACTGAAATTCATATACAGGACCACGAATATGCCATAAAATCTATACCAAAAATGGTGAAAAGGCGTAATTTTGAGGAGGTAAATATGAAGTATTTGAAAAATATCGTTAGAAGTTTGAAAAATACGGGTCGGGTTGCTGCGAAGACGAAATAACAGTCAAGATACTGAAGGATGCCTTTGACATTACTGGAAATAGATTTTTAAATTTAGTTAACACATCACTGACACATGGAGTATTTCCAAAAGATTGGAAATGTTCAAATTTATACTTAGTATTCTGTTAGCATCTGAAGAAGTCGTTTGTAACGACGAAACGCGTCATGTTATGATGTCAATAAAGTGTAAATCAAAAGTTCAAGTGTTTGAATTTTATAATGAATGAATATTCAAAATTTTCTCATAATTTTAATACAAAAACGCATGACGACGTTTCGAAGTACTACTTCTTTATCAACGTCGTCATACGTATTTGTATTAAAATTATGAGAAAATTTTAAATGTTGTTTCATTATGGATATTAATTTTTTCCAAGTGAAGGCCTCATCAATCATCAGTTTGATGATTGATGAGGCCTCAAATCAATTTTAGTTTATATTCAATTATAATGAAATCAAATCAATCAATAAAAAATCAAATCAATTTTAGTTTATATTCAATTATAATGAATTTACATCAAGTAAACGCCAACACTATTTAATATTTGAATAAAAATTAGTTTCTTCCATGTAATGTAATAAAAAATGCAAAATATATCAGTGAAGTGCATCAGTATTATACTTGAATTACTGATAGTTTTATATCCAAAGTTGTAAGCTTTCTAAATCTGAAAATAGCATGTAACACGACGGATTTAAGGCTCTCAATAATTTACCAAGTATAACTAACTAGAGTACTAGTAGTGAAGAAAACAAGTACTAGTATTAAGATATTTGAGCGTGATCTGAGAAAGTATATTTTAAATAATGAGATAGGTATGTAATTCAAAATTGACAGTTCAAAATATGTAGATTTTTCGTATAGCTTCAGCTTAATAAATTTTATTATTACTATTATTTGCACATTTCGATTGTAGGTAGATTTTGAAGGACTGAAGGACAGTATAAGAAGAAAAGATATCTAATTTACCATCAATATTTCTGAAACTGTTATTTGCAATTTGATTGAAACAAGCGATATGTTTTTATTCAACCGTCGTCGTTAATGAGTTCATTTTGTTGTCGATTAAATCCGATTCACTGCAGATTTGGCATAACTGATTCGCAACGAATTTGAGAGGGTGTATGGAAAGTATAGAATCTTCTATGATCTTATTCTTGAAATTGAATGAAAAAACACATGGTTTCGTTCTACAAAACGTTCACTGAATTATTGCTTGATAATTGTTTGGGGTGTAACTCCATTTTTAGAAGCTAGTCTAACTAATTTAAAGAGTAACACTTCATCAAAATAAAATTAAATTTTAAATAATTATAATCAAATAAAATTCTCAGCAAGTTGTCTACACAATTGGAAATATTTCGATTAAGAGTCTCACTATTCACTAGTGTGAATGATTTGAATCTTGAAACCTTACTTTTTGTCAGCCTGGGCGTGATCTGGAGCGATTAGGCATGAGACTATTCTTACACATTGCAAATTTCTGTTGTGTTCGAATGAAATGTCTACAAAACCTCTACGTACTCTTACTAATGTTGTCATGAGTGGGAATCTAGAATGCTGAGGAGAGTTATACGTTTTTTATTCGATAGAGGGAGCCCACGTGCATAGTTCACAAACTAATATATTCCTCATTCGGATATAAGACCTGTGGGCGTTTTGAAAGTCATCGAGTCTCGATTGATTGATTGAATAAGGACTGATGATTCACAATAATGATGAAACAATTGTATTCTATTATCATTCAACAAGTTCGATGATTTTTCGAAGTGCACTTAATATTTACTCTCAAAAGTGATTGGTTTGCTCGCGTTGACAGTTCCCTGAGAGTTTCATTTGAAATATTTCGATATTTGGGTTGAGATTCTTTGTATTTGCTAGTTTGAATTATTTGCGAATCTTTAAAATTGAATATTTCAAAATTGATTTATTGCCTGTTTAAGATAGTTCATTTTCAATGTTATTAGCAATAACATTTCGTTGTATATCACAACTTTGTCAAATTAATGAATATTCGACATTCATGAACTACTATAGATATCAAAATGTCAAACTTATTTTTTTTAAAGAATCGAATTAGCTTTATTGTATTGTATTATAACATATTGATGTTATTATTGATGATTTCTGGCTTAGCATTCGCTTCGGAAGTTTTAGTCTTCTTCACCATGAGGGAACCTCTGAAAAACTCATGTTAAGCTAGGTGATTCTTATAAGTGTGTTTTATTGATAAATATATATATATATATATATATATATATATATATATATATATATATATATATATATATATATATATATATATATATATATATATATATATATATATATATATATATATATATATATATATATATATATATATATATATATATATATATATATAAATATTAATCAAAATGAACTAAAAGTTGTACTACTAACAGCTCCCAAACAAGTTTAGTCATTAATAGTCCTAATACTCTAAAACAGTGAACAAAAGGGCCCCTCCGTAGTGTTCATTGACCAAGTGCACACCACTATGAATTTTTCCAACTAATCTTCAATCGAGAAAAACAATTGGCACGCTACAACTGAGCACCAATAATTATTTACTCAGTATTGTCTTCACAACATATTGAAGACTTCGCAATAGAATTATTCATTATACTTCATGATAGTTGAAAACATTGTTATTCGATAGAATGTTTTAAATGTTTCGGAAAGCTACTTTTATTTGTAGCAGAACCTCAAATCAAAAAAATATTACTTATATGATATCTGGTATGTTCGGTATTTTTCGTATTGTCACAGCTTAAAAAAAATTAGAACTTCTTGCGATGTCTTCCTTGTACTACAACAGAAAAGTTGGATCTCAGTTCCACGTCAAATAATGGAACTCCATGTTGGTGTGAAATGAAAATAAAAACAAAACATGTAAAAAAGTAGCAGGCAAAATTTTGAAAACAGGATGAATAATACCGATACTAAAGTTACAAGTTTGTCACAAATTATCACACAGTTTATTACAAATGAAGTGACAATGTATTCGAGCAGTAAATTGAAATATTATAAGCTTACGAACAAGATTCGAATATATTCCATTATTTGTGTAGGACCTTTCTCTACTCCGCCATTATTTTATTTGGAAAAGCTTCATGATTTAATTTGGTTATAAAATTTTTTAAAATATAATATAGGTACGTGAGTAAATCCAAATCATCCATTCCTGACCTTTAAATAAATGTTGGATGATCATAGTTTAAATGTTTACAGTATTTTTTATGGTCACACAACAAATTTTCTTCATCCTCAAAGTAAATAACTTTAGAAAGTGTGATATTGATTTCAATTTCACAGTTCTTCACTTTCTGATTGTTTAATACTCGAAATCTAACGTTACGAACCGAATCGATTTGGTTCAATAATATATTTTTTATTACGAAATTCAACTCTTTAATTCGTAGTGTTAATACAGTATATTTCTATTGAAAAATTGAATATTTGAAGTTTCAATAGGGAATATATTTGTGCTTTATTTAATAACTTCATATCATTTATTCTATTTTTTCCATATAAGTGTTATATTCCTTTGCCAACACTTTAAAGTAAAATCAATGATTATTTCATCTTTATCAATTCTAGAAAGTTTCATTTGTGATCATGTTTTGAATCTCAACCATTTGATATTATTTTTGTAAAATATTAGGTATAGTTCTTAAATTACGAAAAATACCTTATGTTTAAATGTATGTTTGTCTGCTCAATTTTTGAAAGTGATATGAATGTATCTCTTAATTGTATATGATAATCTTGTTCGAAAAAGTTTGATTGAAATGTCCTCACAACTCCCAAGAAGTGTAAGTATAACCTTTCATATTTTCTGCAATAAGCTTCTCTCTGAATGTAGTCTTATTCAATAACTCTTTTGAAGTTGATACAATAGATATTCTACGCATTATAGCTAGACAAATGAATAAGCACACGGTAAGATATGGAACCAAATTTCATTAAAAAATTATGATAGATATAATTGCGTATCAAATTTCAGAATTTGTTACACAATTTATAGTTCTAATCTGTTTAATCTTTGAAAGAAGAAATTTTGCTGGAGGCATTATCAACAAACAATTCATACCGTTTCGTTCAGAATTTTTTCAAGCAAATAAGAGCAACATACTGTTTTAAAAGCTCAGGCATTCTCCATGTATCGTTGAACAGCAAATTGAACAACAAGAAGTGCCGACGGAAAAGATGAAAGATGAGATCATTAATAAGTTCAATTCTGTGAAATTGTTATAATTTTCTGACATGTGGCAGTGCTATCTGATAAATGTCTCTTCTACTCGTAAAAAAATTACTGTGGTGAAAAATCTAACGATTTTTTGAAATAGCTCTACATTTTAGAGTTGATTTTCAATTTTTTATTTTCATAGACCCAAATAAACCGGGAAAATTACGTTGCTTAACAAAGCAGGAAATTGTACCTTGGAAGAAGATTTATCATCAAATCAAATCAGAAATATAATACAGATTGTTCTTGGTTCGAATCAGTTTTATCTCTGGGTAATGAATTATTAGCCCAATACGCATTTCGAGAGATGCGTCTTGGGCATAAATTAAAAAACGTTTGTTATTAAATCAAGTGCATCAAGGATCACAGATCACACAGATCATAGATCATGGATAACAGATATTTTCGTATCAAAATTGGTGTTGCTAAAATATCATGGATTTTTGCTCCTGTTGGTGGTAAAATATGAAAATGTATGAAGCGTACCTACTGTTATACTCGTGTGGGTATTGTTGAGTTGATAATTCTCATAATTTAATTTAGCGTTGAGCTATAAAAAAATGAAAGAAACAATATTTACATTCACATAATATTTCAAGAAAAATTTTCTAAAAATAATCTGTAAACAGAACTTTATTGACATTGGCAAATCATTAAATACAATCAAATATTAATATTCATTGTAAATTCAAACATAAAATGTGTATTACACCTTTCACTTCAGAATTGTGCCGATTTCTAGTTTCCTAATCATGAGAATCATCACCAAAATATGTATTGTCTCTTAAGTAATTAGGTAACATATTTTCTCTTATGTCAAATATAGAGCTTAATGTTCTGAACAAAACTCCCTGATTGACACTAACTGTGAAACTTCCATATGATTCTGATTGGTGTTCGTTTATAACATTTCAGAATACCATACCTCCAATGTAAATTTTTCGAGCGCTATCGATACAATGTTTTTGATTTTAGGTTTGAACAAGAGTAAGGAAAAATATTCAACGTGAGGAAGTTTGTTCAAAAGTAATAACTATAGTTATTACATTTTGCTATACTACATTTCTTCATCTTTTTAGTTAAAAGGTAAAACCGAGCGTTTCTACTATCGCAGCCTAGATGGCATTATTTTATCGAATTGGATGACATTGCTGATAAAATAGAGTTCAAAAATGTAGTATCTGACTTAATAAGGACGTGTGAAACTTTCAATGTAAGATGTATTCATGTTTTATCTATTTAATCCTTTGAGTTCATATGTATATTAATCTATGCATTATATATGCTTATGACTACACTGAAGTCGATGGCTTTCCTTTGTAGGAAGAGACCCAACTGAAGAGTGTCTTGAAGCACGAAACACTGACCGTCTTGTGTTTCTGATAAAAGTTGGCACTGACTTCAAAATTCTGTAACATTCGTCCTTCGAAGGATAATGGAGATATCAGTTCGTTTATGTCCCACATAGGCAGCTATGGTATATAATTCTTTTGACTAAATCGTAAAAAATTATTGAAAGAAAATTATAGTAGATTCTATATTTTCAATATTGAATATTTACAATTGCGATGATATGAGCACGATAAGTACAGAATCAATTTTTTTATAGTCGATTTCTTTATATATATATATATATATATATATATATATTATATGTATAGATAAACGTTTTTAAAGTTTTCATTTGTTTTCCTGATCTATGCAATGAAATGACAGCGTGGTCCATTTCAATTACCGATTGAAACAATCGAGAGTTACAACTTATCGAATAACAAATCACCCTACTTTGTTTGAATGCTCTACATAAGTCTCCCGCAAGACATTCCTATGCAAATCCATTATATTGAAGGAGTGTGTAACGCCTTCTTGAAGGAGAAACTACTTTGTTAGCTTGGAATTTACAATTTTTTGAACCTCAATAATAATTATTAGTGCCAACGATTTCCTATACAGATAATTATGAATAAATTTCGAATTACTAGAAATGCGGAATAGCAAACTTGCTGTATAACTTCACTTTGAAATCAATACTTATAGACAACACTTTAAATTCAACACTTATGGCTGAATTTTTCTGATAGTTCAGAATATATTAAATATAGATGAATTTGAGTTAGAATTTTCACATCTAGTTTCTGCACAACAACAAATTCGGATTGAATTTGCACATTTAATTTTCAAAATTATTTTACTACACATGAAATGGATAATTCAAAGTATTCCTTGCATAGATGCAAAACTTCCCTTTTCAACTCTGTATAAAATAACAAAGCTCTATTATGAGTACCTACATAGATCGAATATAATTTCTAAAGGAAATAAATAATGTAAAATAAATTGGAAGGGTCACCATTTTCTCTCAAATCATTCTTTCATGCAAATTATTGAGTTAATAAAAAGTCTTTATCACTTGAATACTTTGCAGTAATTCAATAAGTGAATTTGATATAATCATCAACTCTTTTTTTAATATTGTATGAAATACCAAAAATTCAATTTGAAGAACAAAGATCGAACATAATTTCAAAGTGATATACATGAATAAAATATAATTGAAAATCATATTTCATTATAATAACCGAATTGAATAATTGATGGACTTTGTTGTTACTAACTACGAAAAAAAATTATACTATTATTAATAATTATCACGAAGTTAGTATAGAATTTGCTCACTCTTTTGTCGGGCAATCATCGAAATTTTGAGTCTTTTAATATCATTTATAATGATAATTTATAATTTCATTTCACGCCATCATTCATAGTCTTGAGGAATTTGAACATTCCGATGTCCAATATTTTTATCGAATTCCGTTAAACAAGTACGAAGATCTAGAAATCGATGATCATACGTATCTGTACCAGTTCCGGAGCCTTAGGAAAATGAAGAATTATGGCTTTTGATACGGCAACTAACTGTTTTGTGTTGTTATCTTCGTCATGGGATGTAATCCATACTGCGTGTGTCCATTTCAGATTCGATTTACACTAATAGGAAGTATGACATGATTTCAATAATAATTGGAAATCGAATCTTTTATATATATCATCTTTTATATTTTAATTTTTTTATATTTTTTATGTATTTACCTAAGGAATATGAATTCGATAAGCCTCATTAAAAGGGAATTTAAGTTTTATTTGAGCTCTATTGATAAAACGGCGATTCACGATTTTTTTGTTCTATAAAAAGGAAATAATTGTTTTGTTTTGTTAGCTTCCTACTAAATTTTATAAATAATTGTTTAATTGTTTACTAATTAAACTCGTCTGAGGGACCAGCTTACACGCATCCATTTTGGACATACTCAGCTTTTCTCTCAACAATGATGAGTGATTTGTACATATTGGAAAGCAAATATTGTGATATATATATATATATATATATATATATATATATATATATATATATATATATATATATATATATATATATATATATATTGTAAATACTGAGACTCTTAATCGATAATATTTACTGTAATCATGAGTACGAATCTTGATCGCTAGGGAGAGTTTATACGTCTTTTCTCCGATAGAGGGAGCTCACGTGAATATTTCACCGAGAAAAATTCCCCCTCATTTTGGTATAGGACCTATGTTCGTTTTAAAACGCATCGCTTCTTGATGGATAGATTTAATATGGACTGATGATTCATAATAATGATGAAACAATTGTATCCTATTATCATTCAACAAGATCGATGAATTTTTCGAAACGCTCTTAATATTCACTCTCGAAAGCGATGGGTTCGTTCTCGTTGACAGCATTGTGTAGACAGCTCCCAGAGAGTTTTATTCAAAATATTTCGATATTTCGATTTAGAGTCTCAGTATTCACTAGTATTGTAGTATTGAGTGATTTGTGAATCTTGAAACTAGCTTTACTTTTGTCCGCTGAGGCGTGATCTGGAGCGATTAGGCATGGGATCATTCGTACACATATCGGACAATTTTCTGTAGTGTTCGAACGAAATATCTACAAAACCTTTCACTCGCGCTACTGTTGTCATGAGTAGGAATTTCGAACGCTAAAGAGAGTTTATACGTTTTTTCTCCGATAGAGGGAGCCTAGGAAAAAATTCCACTCAATTTGGTAAAGGACCTATGTTCGTTTTGAAAGTCGATTCTTGAATGATAGATTAAATATGGACTGATGATTCATAATAATGATGAAGCACTTGTATCCTATTACATGCATATATCCTTATATATATATATATATATATATATATATATATATATATATATATATATATATATATATATTTATATATATATATATATATATATATATATATATATATATATATATATATATATATATATATATATATATATATATATATATATATATATATATATATATATATATGATATATGTCAATTCCTCACATAAATTTTGTGTTTTGTTCTGTTTTTTTTTCAATTAACATGTGAAACTTGAACTACGCCGTTCTGATGATACCCAATTAGCTTGAAACATATGTAAACGTCTGTCACAAAAAATTTCAGGTTAATGCCGTAAATTTCTTATCTTCTATTTCAAATACCTGTATAATCTTATATATATATATATATATATATATATATATATATATATATATATATATATATATATATATATATATATATATCTTGAAATTGATTTATTGCCTGTTTGAGGTATTCATTTTGAAAGTTTTTAGCATTAACAGGCTTTTTAATATGAAAAATTAGTTTTGACAAAGTTGTAATATAACAACGAAACGTCAACAAAAATAAACTTTTTCATATTAAAAAAGCCTGTTAATGCTGTTCTTTAATGCTAAAAACTATATATATATATATATATATATATATATATATATATATATATATATATATATATATATATATATATATATATATATATATAAGCACTGTTTGGTACTTTCCAAGCTCTAGAAAACGTTTATGTTCTGTAAAAATTGTACAATACACTTCACATTAACTAAGTTAACTTTACTTACCTGGAGTTAACTAAAAGTTAGACAGTTTAACTTTTGAGAGTGGGGTAACACACCGAAAAAATCAAGTATTTATTTTGAATTTTGTGAAACCAAACCAAGTGATTTTGTTTTTATTGAATAAAATCATTGCAAATTATTATTATTAAACTAGGTTGAATGACTGAACATCTGAAAGCTATATGTTGCTGATAAAGAGGAGAAACCTCCGAAACGTCCAACATAACTATATGTTTCTTCTTTTCATTGTTTCAAACCCCTGTAATCGCCAATAAATTTGGGTTTAATTTATATATGTATTTTTAAGAGAATAACGTCAAGGAATTGAGGTCTCGTCGAAATAAGAAAGAATTTCATATCTTTGCGTGAGCTTCAGAGATAAATTGATATTTGCCTCTAAATAAACTTATTATATATCATTAAGATAGTGCAAAGTGCAGGACGTATATGGATTTATGAATGTGAGAAAATCAAGACAGATGATATGTGATTGATATAGCGACATCTGTTTATATCATTTTCCTCCGTAGAAAGCATAACTCCATAACATTTCAGAGTCTTACTGTAAGATTCAAATATCTCAACGGGAAATGTTAATTCAATTCGCATCATTGAGATCACAAAATTGTAAGAGCAGAACAGAATATGACAATAGCTGGAGCATAGTATGTAGGTAAGTGAAATCTCAAGTGGATGAAGGATTTTCGAAGTTTTGTAAATTTTCAGTTTGGGATTGTTGACTTGATGGTATTGACATTGTTGTCAGATCTTCCGATTTTTCCGAACAATATTACACGTAGTTATTCGAAATGAATCACCCTATATATCATCCATTTGCAAATCCTGAATGAATACTGAACGTGTAAATGCCGTAATTTTGTAATTGTAACTGCATTTACAATATATCTCATCTATTTTGAATGATATATTGGGATGATTTTCACCTAAATTGTAACTTCTTATGAAACTTTCTCGAAAATGTCGTTTCTTAATGATATACAGCGATAAATTACAATGTATTCAAAAAACTCAACCAATACAACATTTCTGGTCTCCATATTCAAGGAGCATTCTGCTAATTTGTGTTCACTACATTTTGTTACTAGATCATTATAACAGAAAAAATCACCAATTCGTAATTCCAATCAATGATAATTACAAAGATATCAAAAATCATGAAACGTTTCTGATTTCTTACATTCAGCAAAAAGTATTAGTAAAAGTAAAAGCAAAATACGTAAGGGTTGGATGATTTTCATTTCCCTAAATCGGACACTAATCACTGTTGGAAGTACTCTTATTTCCTATTCAGAGTTGCAAAAAAGACATGTGGTTTGCACGAAGCTTGATCACTGTGCAGAAGTTAAATTGGAAACCACAGCTTACATTGCACAATACTAGTTACTCTGTCTCGTGCTTAAAACTGCGTGTCTGTATGGAAATAACAAGAGTAATTTCTTCCTACAATGAACATGAATCGATGATATAACTATCACGAATAAAATCAACAATAATAGTGTGTCCACATTGACACATAATTTCAACAAATAAAGGGTGTCAAATATGAATATGATTTCGATCAATAACGATGTAACTTTCGAAATCCGTACCTATTCAAATGATTGTTATATATGAGTATATATGAAATGTTATACTTTCCTGTTGGTACCTCTGATAATTTTCGTTAGTATTATTAAATAATTTGCTCAAAGGCGTTAACGATGCTAGGTAACCAAACCGTGAAATACAAGTCACATATCAACAAAGAAATTGTTACAGAATAGTTCGAGCTTTTTGAGGTAAACAAACTGAATATCTACGCTTAATAGTACAATAAACTTACTAATGTTAAAAATATTTTTCAACGACTTCAAGAGTAGACAATATAATGGAACTCTAGGAAACGAAATATTTTATTTAATTCTATTATTTTGTATCCATATAAGATATTGTGAATATAATTATGATAAAGCTATAATAAACAGCTTGCAAGACAGTAACTTGAGCATTACAATAAGGCAGAGCTCTAGAAAAACAAGTTAGATGAAACGCTTTCTTTCACATAACACTGTCAAACTAAGAATAAAATGAATGCTAGGAATCTCACAGGCACATCTTGAATAGTTCAGCTGCATTTACAACGCGCTCCAATCTATTAATTTGGTGGATATCGCAATAAACATCACGCTTTATACCATAAAGTCTAAATTCTAAAAGATAAACTCTGAGCAATAATTGCCGTTTCCCTACTGCAAACGGAAGAGATGTGGTTGCTGAAATTGAAAGCTTGTAGGAAAGACAGATTCTTGGCTCTACTGCACCATCACCAATAACAACCACACACACTGAAGTCTTGCAGAAATCCGTGAAAACTGAGCAGCAAACAATTCGAACAAGGTTTCAATCAAATTGAGGGAAAAAGGGTTGATCGGTTTTCAACTACTTCCTACTACTTGTAGGAACCCTAATCGACTGATGTAAGGAAAAAAAATCAGAGCTACCAACACCTACTGATTTACCGAAAAACATTTTCATCTTAACGTGAAGTTGAAATGCACAGATATGTACCTGATTTTGATAACAAAGCAGAACTTTTGCTGATGATATTTATCATTTAAGTGACACGAATGAAGAGGAATTTCTTATGAAACACTATCCATCAAGTGAGACACTATATTTTCAATCCCTTATAGCTTCGTTAATTTCCAAAATTATGATAATATAACTATATGGTTCGGCTTCAATTGTACCACTATAGTTATTCAATCAATATCATTAAAATTTTCCATTTTGGGTTTTTCACAAGCAAAGTGTTATGAATATTTTGGATATTATTTTATTCATCAAAGGAATGTCTTTCAATTCATAATAATTTGAATTGAACTCTTTGCGTAATGTTTTACGAATGTATTGAATAATGATAAAATGAAATTATAAAAAAATATACATATGAAATTTGACATGTTTTGAGTGGTTAGCCTATTATCAAGAATGTGTCTTGATTTGGGTCTTGGTATGAGCTGATCGCTCGAAACATGTTGTCTCAACGTCAAAATTCCATTTTATTATTTTTCAATACATTCATGGAACCTATGCAAGCCAAGAGTTTGACTCAAATTATTATTTAATCATATTTCATCGAAAGGTAAGCGAGAATCTTAGTTTTTCCATCTCGTTTCTTCTTCTGATTTTCTCACTTATTTTACTACTCGTTGTTCTGCACATGGAAATGATCATATTATGATCTAATACAGAAGCCATTGTAATATGTCCATAAATATAATTTGATATATTTCATTCATTAGCGACTTTCTTGGTTCACCTCTTCAGTAGGGTACAGATTAGTACAGTTCAGTAGTAAAGTGGTGATTAGACAATCTATTAAATCATTAATAAGCTTCGAAACTACAATTATAACTCAAGATGGAATATTTCGTAAATATAGTTATATGTTTAAATAACACTTGAAGATGTCTTATTTCTGATATTTTCATTCTGGAAAGTCTTTCAATATATTTTGAATAGGTATGTATTTTCTGAACTTCAACATGAAAATGATCAGATCGATGCCATAGGAAACAACTCATACCTGCATATATTATGCATTATTAAAACAACTAAAGTGTAAAATACCATTGAAATGAACATTATATGGGGTCAATGGCAATGACATTGCTCTGGTATCGGAACTTTATCAACATAGGGGCGACATGCTGAACGATCGCAGGTGTATCATCTAGCAGGAAATTTAGTCACCGTGACGTAAAATGAACAAGGAAAGGTAATACTGTCTGCCATTCTTCATGATTTTCAGCTCGTATATAGGTATACATCAAACGCCACAAGGGCAGAGGAACACAATAACGAAGGTCATGTTTTATTATGATATTAATACACTATTTTCGGAAATTTGGATTTTGTCAATTGATCTGATAATAATCCATCATGATGAAACTCTTATAGCCATTTATGAATATATATATCAGTTCCTTTTTTTTTCTTTAGAAACGAGTTCCGGCGTCGTACTCGTAAACAAGTGATTAACTGAGCTCCGTAATTAAATAGTGAAAGGTGACAAAATACCGATCGTTTAAACATAATTCACTAATAATCTCACAAGAAAAGTGCAGAGAAGTGAAATTAAATGATAAAAAGTGTGCGACTAAAACTATATCGTGTAAAAATCCCGAAATGAAATTCTGAAATAACAGTCGAAAAAAAAAATTTTACAGTCGGCCATTATAAATTATAACTCATCTGTCAAATTTCAACCACCATTCAGTACCAACCTAAACTAATGACATTACTGCCAGCGCTGCCAGCTTATAAAAGTTAATAACCACTAAAAAGTGTTCCAAGTTCTTATGGTCTAATTTCTGCTGAAGGGACAAAAAGATGGAAATACTTTGGGCAAAACTAGAGGATAAATTAAACCATCAAACTTTAACGATAACAACAGCAGTAACCACAAACGCCATGGAAGCGATAAATGATAAGATGGATCCAATTATACAAGAAAACGAAAAATTGAAGAATCAAATAACAAAACTTGAACAAAAATTAGACCAAATGGAAATAGATGAAAGGAAAAAGAATTTAGTATTTTTTGGAGTTGATGAAAAAGGTAAAAGAGAATGAGAACTAGTGGATTACATGAAAAAAGTTATCGTGGATGCGGGATCACAGTAAGACAGTCAAGAAATGAGCAATATTTATAGAATAGGAGCGCAAACTAACAAGAATCGACCAGTGGTAGTTTCCTTGACAACAATCTGAAAAAACATTCACTACTCAAAAACAAATCCAACCTTCCACATGGCATCTATATAAAAGAAGACTACCCTAAGCACATTTTAGAAGTTCGAAAACAACTTCAGCCAAAAGTAGAAGAAGAAAAAAAAAGGAAACTTGGCATATATAAAACATGACAAACTGATTGTTAAGCAACTAAATGTCCTAGTCCCCGAAAAAAGGAAGCAGGAACAGATTGGTTCACCGAATTCACCTACACATAAAAGGTCAAACCCAAACAAAACAAGGATATCAAGTGCTACTAATACAAAGAATGCAATAAAACCTAATTTGTTGAATTATGTAGCAAGGGGAAGGTCCAGCTCACTCTACGAGTTACCAAAAAACGACTAACTTCCCCCGACAGCCAGAATAACTATAAAGCTAACTTCAAACTAACACCAACAGTGAAGAAATGCACCCCAAGCCGGCTAGTCAGCGTGGGGGAAGCCGACTACTACCCTCCAGATAATAAAACAAAAATTCAAAACTACCTACCAACAATAAAAGCTAAAACTACAATAATGATGAGAACATAGTTATTATGAAACATTGTTCAAAAACAGAAAACCAACAACATCCAATTCCTGAAACAAAAAACTACCTAAAAATTGCCACCTATAACGTCAGATCGCTCTCCACCAATCGTCAGATGAAGACATGATAAAAATCGCTGGTAACGACTGGATGATCACAAATGAAAAAACCTGGAGGAGGCTTTTACCCAAACTATGGGATCCATCTAATTTTATATTATATATATTTTTTGTAGATTAATTTTATAACTTTGTACATAGATGGATTGAATAAAGCTTTAATAATAATAATATCAGTTTTTATAGATAATTATCTTCGTCAACATTTCGAATAATCATTTATTTTTCTTTATAACTGTACAGATTGGATTATATGATATATATATAATATAATAAATTAGTTACTCTCAATGAGAATTTAAATGTTCGCCGAATAGTTAAAGGTAAAAACTATTTTCACATGTATATAGACAATTATATACATAATATACATTCAATTTAATTATTCAAATTACATACATTCTGGATAATTTAAATAGTTATTTGGTTTCAACTTGTAATACATCATCACATGTTCAGGAAATCATGAAATATAATCGAATGAAATAAATTTGGTGAGTGAACTAATATAAAATAGTGTGAAATCTGAATTGATGAACCAAAAATGAAATATTTAATTGGAAACTTGAATCCATAATGTGTATTTGAAAATAATATGAAAAAATATACACTTACAGAACTGTTTTATAATAACGAAAGAAAAAAACATGAATTCCAAAAAAGTTACTGGCATTAGCGATATCTACAATTTCATGAACACAAATGAGCAAATCAATAAAGATAAATTAACTATGTCACTGACCTTTTCATATTTCAGTTCAATGATTGATTTAATTTGTCAATATCGATTTTACACAAATTAAATTTGCCACTATATTTTATGTTTATGTGAGCGAGTGGTGATAAATATTTCAAATATGAACGAAATAATAATTTGAATTCTTCTCAATCATCTCCACATTCTAGTGGCAGAGAAAGGTTCTTCATTAGGTAGATCTCGGTTCGAATCCTAGGTAAGATGATGTGTATGTACAATTGTGGTGCGTATTTATAATTAAAGATATAATTATGATGAGTTATGATATTTTACAATCTTAAAAAAGGAAGAGAAATTGAAATCTCTAGAATATGCTTCTCGATTCCACAGTTTCTCTATACTTCCCTATTGAGTTTTAATAGATTAAATAGATAGATAGAATTCTTATATTCCGTTGACAATAAACCTGAGTCTATTACGATTCGTGTTTCAAATGAATAGGTACTGATGTACATTTATCGATACAAATACAGAAACTAGAGAATGAATAGTTACTTCATGAAAATAATACGATGGTAGGGCATAATTATATGATTGAATTTCGCTGAAAACTTAAATGAATATACAAATCTCGAGAAATTTGTTAACTTCGATTAATTTCCTCAATAAATATTCCTCTTTATTTTCATGAATATGACTCGAAAAATTTCAAATTTCTCTGAGAATCATTTCATTATATGTATGCTATATTTAACCTTCTGATTCAATTATATTTTTTATGGCTCACTGATTAGTTCTTGGGTAGGTAAGAGTACTGATTATACAGTAAATGTAAATTGTATTTGGTGATCGTTAAAAGTCAACATTTACTTCTGAACTTAGACAAATCATCGTATCCAACTGAACTTTCACTCGAATCTTATAAATATTGCTAATCGTTTTGTAGAACCTAATTTATAGTTTTCATG
This sequence comes from Henosepilachna vigintioctopunctata, assembly GCA_030704895.1. NCBI lineage: Eukaryota > Metazoa > Arthropoda > Insecta > Coleoptera > Coccinellidae > Henosepilachna > Henosepilachna vigintioctopunctata. Next base: position 1,997,171 of record JARQZJ010000093.1, read on the forward strand.
TATACGCACTATTTTTAATCTGAATAATTTCATCGATCCTATATCATATTTTACTACCTTATAATTTATGCAAATAAATTAGTGTTTTGATTTCGTATCTCTTTACTCCTTCACAAAAGATCATTATAGCAAAAGTTCTTATTCAAATATTCATATAATTAGGGTCAATCAATTTTCTTTACTAAATATGGAAAGTGAATGAATTTGAAAGTTCCACTGTAAGATATTTTTATAATTACTTGTGTCATTCCTCAACAAATATTTTGGTCGAATATCTTTCCAATGAGAATTCCAAATCTATTGCTTTCATTACTTGTGCAAGTCCACATTGATTATTTTCAGAGCCGCATCAACAAGGTCCTTGAGCGAAACATTGCTCGAAGATCCTCTAACATATGAAAGACGGAAAATTGTAAAAATGCGTGTATAGAAATGCGTTATTCAATCATTTACTGTAAACAACGTTCAAATATTACATGTTTTTGGTTTGGCGTGAAGAGAATGATAGGTTTTGAATAAATACTAAAACCTAACTTGAAAAAAAAAATGAATACTACATGACAGTATCCGTTAAGTATGAAAGTTAAACGAAAAATTTGTCGAATGAATGAAAATTGGAATTATAAGTCAGAAAAAGACCCATGGTATCACGAAATATTCTCTAATTTTTATGAACAGAACATATATCAATTACTTTGTTTGAATGTACAGTTTAATAAATAATGAATTTTTCATAAAAGTTTAATTTTTCATTTTTGAGTTATCAAATTTTTAACATAAATTGGCGATTTAAATAAACGTGGAGTGAAAAAATTATTTACCCCTGAAGTAAGGGGAAGGACATTGAAACCTGAAATATCGACTATTGAACAAACATTATGAAATTGAGCCTTCCTCCGAAACAATCTGTTAGATGAATTAATGCTTTATTCGAAAAATATAACATCACTTATTGAGGAAGTCATTTTCTATCTGTATTCAACTTAAAAGGTTTATTTTGAGCAATATCAATAACCTATAATATAAATCTATTATATTGCGTTATTAATATCAATGAATATAAACTTAGTTATCAACACTGTGTAACAGAATCTACACATCTTCTCATAATTGTAATCAACACTAGAAATGATAGCTTTATTGATTTTCTAATCAAAGTAATTTACTGGAGCCTGAGAAAGTGATTTACATATTATCACTCTTCAGACGAGATTCGAAATGTAGGTCTCTTCGATGCAGTAGTTTTATATCATGTAACTAGTTTAATGTTTCGTGACCTGAAAAGCATATAAATGCGACAATATCCTCATGCAATAAAAATAATATCCAGGTGTGGCTGGCTACATTTATCGATATGAGTCCTGTTAGCAGATCGATCACATAATAAACAATTAAGAAATCGAATAATAATTATTTTCGAAATTTTTTTGAGGTTTAGTAAAGTTGTTGGTGTAGAAAAAATCATAGAATAGTGGAAAAACTAAGCATTGAGGGTAAATATTTAGTACGTTTCTGAAAATATCGATTTTATTGAAGATACCATAGACTGCTCTTTTATTCTGATATAGGAATCATCAGTGGCATGCATCTGAACAATCACGTTTCGATATTCTCTTGAAACTTACCAAAGTTATATATCTTCAAGTCTACCCTCATACAGAAATCTATGAAATGTTTGGATGCAAAGTTTACAAAGCCTGCTATCTTCATATGAGGTAAGCAATGATCTTGTCACAAACAATGTGTTTCTATGTTCGAAGGAGCTTATCTTGTTTCTTCAAAATAGGGATCTCAAGTGAGTAGTTTAATAATAGATGTTTTGCTCATTCAGAAGAAACAGGGCCTTTGAAAAGTACGATTTGAAGGAATCTTGAAATTTGGTTGTTTGGATACATGCCATTGATGTTTTCTCAAAATAGGATGAAACAGAGCTGTATGGCTGTTTCACTGTCTATTCATCATATTCGACCTAAACTGTAACTTAAGTTCTTGCTGACGTATCAAGATGAAACGGATGTAGCCAAAGCAGAACATACGGCAGGTTAGACTTCCAACAACATATCTATTGTAATTGCATCCTATTCTATGTAATTATTTTTGCATAATTCGCATATAAACATTTATATGGACAGAAGAACAAACAGAAAATCTAGAAATATTGATTTGAGTATGTAATCATTTTCTATTGAATCATTTGATCGTTTGTGTCCTCTTCGTAGAGATACAATTTTGGGCCTTAAATTATTGACTATTGATGCGAGTACTAATAAATGCCAGTAGTTATAATACACAGGCCTACAAAAAATTTTTTTTCTTGGTGCAGCTTTGTTTGTGCCGATAGGTCGATAAAGTAGGTAATGTACAATATATTGACATATGTCATAGTTGTTCTACTACCGTCATTTTAAATGTTTGCCGGTCTTGTTCGTAAATAGTCATTATTACGATAACATGGATAAAGTTTGTGTTACTATTTCATTATGGCTAACTCGTTCAGATATTGTGTTTACCATTCTGATATGTTTTGTTATGTTTGTGGTGAATATATACTGAAAAATTTTGTAAATCGATCACAAACACTGTGAATCGTTTGTATTTAGCTTACTTCGGTATTCAAAATCGACATCAAGAAAAAGTGTAGGCGCTTCATAGTGTATGTAAAACATGTATTTACACATTTTTGAACATTTGCGACAATGGGGGAAAGGGACACGTAAGTTTTGAAGTTTGGAGTGCCTATGATATGGAGAGAACAAAAAAATCATTATGACGACTGTTACTTTTTTATGACTAATATAGTGGGCATCAACAAAAACAATCGCCATTATTGGAAATACCCTAATATTTCTTCAACAGAAAGACCTATTCCTCATTCAGAAAATGTTCCAATACCGGCTTTTCACCGGGTATTGTCGAAATCTCAGGAGGATTAAGCTGAAATACCTATTTCTTTTTAAGTAGATGATAATTTGGAATACTGCGGAAAAACATCAAATCCTAGAACATTTGCGCAGAATGATCTTAATGACCTCATTTTATTAGCTATAGCTAGACGCTAGAGTTTGAAAGATTGAAATAAAAAATTGTCTTTCCTCAGACGTTCGAGTGTCTACATATCGCCTGAGAGAACGATGTTTATTTTAGTTTTTTGTTCAAAAAAATCACATCATTGCATTCAAAAAAATTGGCCTATGAGAAATACTATTCTTGCTGGGCAAAAAAATGTTATCAATAAACCATTAGTTTCAAGAGAAAAAATCATTCTTCTGCCATTGTATATATAATTAGGGCAATTCGTTTTCAGTTCAATGTTTTCAGTTTATTTCACAAAAAATTCCTGGCCTAAGTACTGAAAACTGAAAACAGGCATCTTTGACGTACCTCAAATACGCCAATTAATGAAAAACACCACAATTTTGAGAATTCAATGGATGATCTGGAAAGACTTGCGTGGAAATCATTTGAAGCAGTTGCACAAAATTTTCTTGAAAATAATAAGGTTGACAACTATATACAATTAGTAAAGCAAATGCTAGGTAGTTCGTCTCAAAGATTTAAAAGATTTCAAAGAGTATAGAATTACACTATCCCAATAGTCATATAGATAAATTCCAACACATTTTACGAGATTTAAGCCAAGAGCAAGGAGAACTTTTCCACCAAGATATAAAGACGATGGAGAATAGATACTAAGATAGGTAGGGAACGAATGGCCGAGTATTGCTGGGGAAACATGCGAGATTGTCCATGTCAGTTTCACTCAATAAAATCACTAAAAAATCAATTTCTTGAAGTTTAATGTCAATAAAATGATTTTTTTTGTGAAAAGTGTATTTTTCTTCATTTTGGAAACTAGAGCTGATAGAAACAAACCTCTAAAATTTTTGATATCGCCATATAGGACATACTTAAAATCAGGTCTAAAATCCCCGGCACCAAAATCGTTGTGGGCCTGTGATATCAATTGAATTTTTAATCTCACTCATTCATATCTTAAACATTATATGCAGATCATTTGAAAATGATATGTTGATGAATGAATCAACTAATTTCAATATTTGAAAATCATCGATCAAAGATCTTTCTAAAACAAAAGAGCGTAGCACGGAAAGTGCACTTGTCATTGACGTAGAATGCTTGAAAAATTTTTCAGTTTATGTTATCCGAAGAAAAGTTTTCAACTTATGAACTGCAATCATTTTCTTCTTATATCAGCAGTCTATACGAGTCTTTTTCGATCTGATTTCAAAACACTTATCGTCTGTAATAAATTATATATCATATTAGAAATACCTACAATCATTAATTTAGAAGTTGGTTTAACTGACGACCTCAATTGGCATGGGAATTACTCCAGGCAGATCGTAGTATATTTTTTTAAAGTAGCGCAATATCGTTAGCATAGAAAAAATCAACAATAGCCTCTTTAGAGCGTGAACAAATGACGAAAGCATTCATTTATTAGGAAAATAGTAATTACAATAATTGTGTCGTTATAAGAAAATGAATTAAAGGCGAGAGTGAAGAATACAACAAACTATTTACTTTTGAATATCAATTGAAGCAGTTCATAACAGATTCTATGATTTTTCAATTTACTCAGGAAGCTATAAATCGCGTTTTGATGAATTATAGTTTTTTTCCAGTTTGATTGAATTTTCACCACAGACAGTAATTTGAGAAATGCATGACTATTTAATTCGTTATTTATTGAGTAATATACATGCAATGAATGTAGGATGTCCATCACTGAGTAGTAAAAGAAAAGTAAAACTTTTTGCGTTGTTAGCATGAAAAATTGACCACTTACAGAATTACACAATCATACTCTTCTTTGTACTTTCATTCTGAAATGAAATTCCAACTCGCACAGAAGAAACACAAGAAATTATTGAGAGCATTTTTGAACATTCAAACGCAGAAGCTTCTCATGAAAGATTGAGAGAGAAAAGAAATTTATGTTTTTCTCAAATTTTAGTTCTCAAATAATCAGTTCATGTCTAGGTCCTGCCTGTGGGAAGTTAAACTGAACTTTGTTGTTTTATCATACATGTAGCTGTTTTGTTTATTCAATAAACTTCAATTTTTGTGTGGTTGTTCGGCTATGAAGTAATGTTGTTAAAACATTAGAAACGACAGAACATCATCTGCGCATAAGTCTAACTTTAAACTCTGAGCCACTTCATGGTAATTAAATGCAAACGAAAATTCTATTAAGTTTTCTTCTGTATTCAATTATACCCATTTTTTACAGAATTTGAATTTGTAGGGAATAGAAAGTCCAACAATATAGTAAAGAATATACTGTACTCAACACCTTCAAACGAACACTCCGCAGAACATGTTGGTTAATAAATCGAAAAAATTGAGGTGAAAATTCTATAGCCCAACCGCTTGGTATATTCAGGAAAATTGTTCGTTCGAGTCGAACAATTTCCCATTCTTCATTCTGAGTTCGCAAGCAAATTATGTCGTTCGAGATAAGTATTATTAGATCCGAAAGTAGTAAGAAATGCAACCCAAAAAATAAATTGTGTTTGCGTTGGAACCAGCATTGAAAAAGACAATCAAGCATGTACATAAATTTAGATCTAACAATTTTGTGTGAAATTATATACAGCTCCTTCATGAATTTCATGGAAAAACAGATTCAATATCAAATTATTTGAGTATTGCTTCATAACATATACAGCCTTGAGCAAAATTAATTTCTATATGAAGAAGTATTCGGTATTTTCTTCACGTATTCATGTGAATTCATGAGACTTAGTTATTACTCCTGAGTCCTAAAGGGGTTTTTTGTAACCACGTGCTGTAAAATGAAAAGAGGACTAACCGGAAATTGTCAATAACTTTTTATCAGCGTCTTTCTTTATCAATAAAGAATTTTCCAAGGAAGAATGAAAATATCACAATAATGAAAATTTCTCAGTTGAGAGAAAGTGTTACAGATTTATGTGAACTTAGACAAGATAGTTTCATGAATACCATGGGAGCTCACTGCTCCTCATCAGAATATTGTAAACAAACAACGTGAAGTATAAGCGTCCAATTTTTGGCTCTATATTTCGTGAAGAATAAACGTTATCTACTTGCAAGGCGAATATCGTATCTCCCAATTTGGAGAGTCCATGCGGATGACTCAAACGGATAGCTTACTCATCTCTAAGTTATACGAGTTAGCTCCAACGTTCTGAAGAGAATCAATTATCGAAACACAACAATCGGCAGTTTCAATATGCGGAACATGCAGATAACTGTTTCATTTGTCTACAGGTGTGAATAAAAGGAATTTGATGATACGTTTCTAGATAGAAAGCAGAAACAGAAAATGAAGATACAACATAATAATAAAGATAGTTAGTCCAAAATGTTCTTGATACTTAAATACAAATTAAGGTCACTGATTGCAATAAAAATATCTATTAAAGTAAGAATATTTCAAACACATCGAATTTTTTGCTTACATGACGAAGCTTCACCGAACATTTCCGATCATCTTTTTATGCTTATCGCGATCATATCTGAACCTCTGAACGGAAACATTGCAATTCACAATTGTATGATCGATATCAATATTAATTTTTGTTGAATGGGAATCTGTTTGCGATAACGGTAATGTTTCATTTTAATTTTCTAGAGAGAAATCAAAGAAACTTTAACGAAGAGTTCAATGAATTTACTGTTTAATATGATAAATTATGGAAAAGTACTATTGAAGAAGGTATAGAACAGTGCAGGTGATTGTACTTATTCACTGAAATTTCAGTAACACCTATCGAATCAGCAAAAAGGTGAGCATTATTTTAAATAAAGAGATAATTGTTCGTTTCTTCTACCAATTAAATACATATCCACACATTGATGAGGTAGTAAATGAAAGGTATTGTATTGTAAAGTATAATATTGATATGTATCCAATGGAAATACTAGAATATTAACAGCTCATCACGGAATAAAATTTTTGTTAAAAATAATATTTGCAATTACATCAATTATAGAGGATACGAGGTGATCAGACATAAAAAGTATATTCGATTTTGAAGTCGATTCCATGAAATGAAAGATTATATATTGAATATTAAACGTGGGTCACATTCTGAGTCGTTTGAGAAATTATTTTTTCAGGTTTTGAGAACACAACAACGAAAAACTGAACTAAACTGAAAGTATCGAAAAAGCCTTTCAAAAAATGATTACACACGCAATATTCTCATAAATTTGCAGGGATAACAACTGTTTTTTTCAGTAAATATATCACAGCAAAATAAGGTATAAATTCAATAAAAAAGTCTAAGCTCTATTTCACAGAGCTATTTGCTTGCTTGATGACTGTTTCGAGGTGTTACCCCATTTACAGAATTTAAATTGGATCTCGAAAAAACTGAAAGTTTAAGTTGAAGAAATCAGCGAATCTGATTAACACAGATCAGTGTTGATTTAGCGTCAGAAGAAGAAGTTGTACTCCGAAACACGCGTCATGCGTATTATTCATTATATAAGAAAAGCTCAAATATTTTTTCATTATGGATATTACTTTTCTCAAAGTATCGTCCTCAGCAATCATCATCAATAAGCTTTTTGTAAAATTAGGTACCATTTTCATTTGTAGCTTTGGAATATACATTCTGTGTTTTCTGGCTGATGTTTATTGATCTTTTTATGTTTGACAACATATTCAACTAGTTAGTTGAATTCCCAATATTATAGAGCAAAATACACTCTGCTTTTTTATCGCTATAGTAGTTCTTCAGTTTCTGAAACTACCGTAGCAGAATAATGAATATAGTGATAGAAAGTAACTTCGAAGTAATACGAAGTGTTTTTTTTATAATATTATGCATTGTCACAAGTAAACTGAATCTATCCAATATTTGAATCCTTAATCATACCATTTAATTAAATTTGTTTTTGAAAATTAACCCACTTGACATAAGTTTCACTGAATATATTGAAAACTCTACATATGTTTCGAGTGGTTAACCTGTTATCAAGAGTACACATATTACTCAGTAATATTGTATACTCTTGATGATGGGTTAACCAGTCGAAACTCAAGTCAAGTGTGTTAATTTTTATTTTATTGTTTTTAACATAATGTTTCACCAAGAGACAAGCGAAACCTCCGTCTCATTTATTAATTTGTTTTTGTTAATATTACAGAAGACATTTTCCATTTTATATTTTGACACTCTATTAATCTATAAACTTCTTTTTACATAATTTTTACAGCCAAGGAAAGCTGACAGCAGTGGTAATCAGACAAAAAATATATATAACTCACCTCAAAGTTGATAACGTCTCAGGTTGAGTTATAGTGAGCTTCAGTTAAAAATACCAAACACTTCTCACAAATAAAACTCCAACGTTTACGAACACGCGTTCTATTAGACACCTCTCATTTCCGACCGACATCCACAAGAGTTAACGCAGATATAATAATGAATATTCTTCGCTGCATGATTTGGACGGAAATCCATCAGAGTTGGAGTGCGGATGGACTGAAAAGTGGAGCGTTCACAACACCATGACGCCCGCAAGCGAAACGAAAATGCAAGTCTCCGTAGAGAAGAAATGAATATTGTGTTAAGGGAGAAATGTAAATGTTAACCGGGCTTTACGGTCTGCCGCTGTAGTTTTTTGAAGGGTCCCGGTTTGCCTAGTGACGGTGTTTTTAATTACTCGTCGGTAAGGTTACGTTAATCATATTTACATTTCAACCAAGGAAGTTGATCTCCAAATAGGTATAATAAAGTGATGATTTTGATAAAAAACTAACCAAAGCACTATTTTGATAAAACTGTTTAAAAAATAAGCTTAACAACCAATTGGCAGAGAAAATGGTTATTCGGAATCCATGATTGAAAAATGAATAATGAGAAAGCGTTATACACTGATGAAATGAAGTTTTCCAATTGCAAATGTAAAATATATTGATAAATTTACATAGTATCAATTACCACATGATTCCTTAATGAATGCCTATTATTCACTGGTGCACAGTCACCTCAACTACAGCGTCGTACTTTGGGGTGACTCCTCATTTAGTAATTCGGTGTTTGTTGCCCAGAAGAAGATAATCCGATTGATTTTTAACTTGAAACCTGGGGAGACCTGTAGACCCTCTTTTATTAAGAACAAAATAATGTGTTTTCCATTTATTTATATTTGTGGCTGTCTGTTGTACACTCGTAGAAATGTGTCACTAAAGTGTTCGGAGTTTCATGAGTATGACACAAGACACAAAGAAACATTATGTATTCCAAAACATCGAACTTCTATATTCGAGCGGTCACCTATGTACAATGGTATCAAATTTTTTAATCATCTGCCCGATAGATTGAAGTCTTTGGAATACAGTAAATTTAAGAGGGAAATTAAAATGCTGCTCAACGTGAAGTGTTTTTACAATAAGGAAGAATATTTTGATTTCAATATGAATTAGCATAAAACTGGTTATTTAATGTTTCTTTGCTTCTCTTGTTCTTTTCTTTTATTTGGTATATTTATTTTATGTTTCATATATTTTCATTGCTATTACTTAAATTACTTGTTTTTGTGTATTCTTGAAACGTGTTCTATACAAGTGTTTTTGTCTGAAAGGATGAATAAAGGTTATTATTATTATTATTATATTATTATTATTACATACAAAATCCCACTGATAAAAACAACTATAGATTAAGAAAGATTAATATAAAGACCATCGACACGAACAGTAGTAATTCAGGTTTATTTTTAGTTAATATCAAATAAAAACATCCAATAAAAGAACATAGTGGAGAATATCAAATTAATTGTGCAGCTTTTGATGCACACTACATAGGCCGAACTGCACGGAACATTGAAATCAAAATAAAAGAACATGAAATATTACATAATGAAAATTCTACTGGACTTTCAATACATTTTATTCATAATAACCATTTCATAGATGCGAAGTCAAGACAGATGGAAGGAAAAACTCTGGATCTTCTAGAAAAATTGGAAATATGATTATATTTAAATATGTAATTTCGAAAAATAGAAAATCAGCAACAATCACTAGATATTTTTTTCATTCTCAGACTCAGAGATAACTGATATAAATGATACAATCGATACGGTAGAATACGATACCATAACACACAGAACAGCGCTCACCAAATGAGTTCTGTGTACAATATGTGAACATAACTCATTTAGTGAGTTCATAGTTCATTTAGTGAGTTTTAGTGAACTCATTATTTTTACGAAACGTTATAAGGAAAAAATATGAAAAAAAGTTGAAGTTTTCCTGGTATCTAGTAACGATGAATAGTGAGTAAGTATAATAATAATAATAAGTTTTTCATTCTCAACAGGTATAAGACCCAATTACAGAAAATAGTAACATAATATTGAATGATAACTGTTAAACAACTAAATAAAGAAAATGAAGAGAAATATAACGAAGAGCTCAATCTCATCTGAAAAAACTCAGAAAGTATTTCACAACTGAATAATATCATTGAATGAAATATTACAATGAACTCAATCTAATTCAATTCTTTTTTGTCAATTTTCGTTGTTCACGTAACTACTAATAATAACTTCTGTGAAGTCAAAGTGAATGTCACATTTATTAGCAATTGGATTGCATGTAGACTCCATAAACCGAATGGAGGATTGTATTATCGAGTTGGTCTGTGGAGTCACTAGGTGGAATAATTCTGTAGTACGAAAATTTTGTCTAGAAACATAAAATTTCAAAGCGGACAAGAGAGAAGGACAATCGATACTGTTGTTGCAGTAATTTGTACAAAAATTTGAGTGATAAAGTTTTTCGTGCAATAAATGAAGTTTCAGGTGCTATATTTTTTCTATTTATATTGTGTGATCATTTTGTATCAAACTTCAAATTCTTAGATATTCTTAATATCAATCATTCAACTTTATTGCCCCGTATTTTAGGCCCGCTTATGGCACGTCATATGATGAATTTCTCTTATTATTATTCATCAGTTAATTACAAAAATGTTATGTTGAATAAACAAAACCGTTCTCCTAATAATATCAAAATTCTTGAGTGCAAAACGCTTTATTCATAAATCTTATTTTAGGAATATTCATAAGATGAAATGTCTTTACATCAAAACAATTCATAATTAAGTCAAATTTCGAAATTTTCACTTTCAGTTTTACGCACCAAAAATTATAGTGTTCAAGTGAAATATTTCACATTCTCATCATTCAGAGTTCTAAGAAGCTGCAGATGCCATTTTGTTTTCAATCTATATTGCATTCAAAATAACAAACCATAATCAACAAACAATAGAATTTATAATTTGACATCCAACGAATAAAAGCATATTACCCTTCAAATTGTTCTCGATTACTTATTACATAAAAACCCAATTACATGTTTTGTAGTAAAAAATGTTATATATATATATATATATATATATATATATATATATATATATATATATATATATATATATATATATATATATATATATATATATATATATATATATATATATATATATATATATATATATATATATATATATATATATATATATATATATATATATATATATATATATATATAGTTGAATGTTTAACGATCTCAAAATTCAAAAAACTAATGTACTTTCGGACTAACTTCACAGTAATTGTAAGAAAAAACTTTTATAGTGCCTTGCTATATAAACTGTTAATTTTTGTACTATTTTAGCCCTGAAGAAGAAAATAAACATTTTCGAAAGCTGGAAATACTAAAGAGGTAACTGATTTTCCTGTCCTAGACTGCAATCCCAATTAAACACTGAAAATATATATATATATATATATATATATATATATATATATATATATATATATATATATATATATATATATATATATATATATATATATATATATATATATGTATATATATAATAACGCCGGTTTTGATTTTAGAGGGATCTGATACCTCTTCCATAAATTTTACCTTGGAAGTTCTACATTTCCTCATCTGTAATATCAACCATGTAATAAGTCCAGATCTGTTCAGCACATTATCGGCCTTTTCTGAATCCAGTTTGGTATTCCTCAGTTAGTGGATTCGCTAGGAAAATTCCCCTGTAATTATTGATATCCATTTTGTCCCTTTGTGCAAAAAATCAACGCGCATTTCCAATACTCTGCTATCTGTTCCGTGTTCCGTTCTTCAGATTTCTGTTATTTATGAATTTCTGATATATTATTTATATATATATATATATATATATATATATATATATATATATATATATATCGAAGTTGTCCCGGTTTTTGGTGACACTATTTGCCGATGATTCATCGGTGGTTGTTTCTGGCAGGACTCCTGAAGAACTTCTGGAGGCATGTGAATGTATTGTGAGGGAGTTTGTAAGTTGGTGTCAAATGAACAATCTGATGGTGAACGTTGACAAAACTGTATGTGTTCAGTTTTGTCTGAAGGACAATGGATTTAGTACCTTGGATGTTAAATATGGGGACAACACTATATCATCATCCCAATCAACGAAGTTTCTTGGAATATATGTAGACAGAAATTTGAGATGGACATCACACATTGAGGTCTTATGTAAAAAATTGAGTAACTCATTTTTTGAAATCTCTAGAATCAAGAACATCGTACCTAGAAACTGTGTTATGAATGTGTATTACAGTCTTGTATATAGCTATCTAAATTATAATATTCTGCTGTGGGGCTGCTCTACAGAAATAAATAGGGTGTTTATTACACAGAAGCGAATACTTCGATTAATATTCAATATTCATCAGCGAACATCTTGTAAACCTATCTTCATGAATAATTACATACTTACCTTACCGTATTTATATATTTATAGATGTTTGTTATATGTTAAAGAAAATGAAGATAGGTTTATTAAATTGAATAGTAATCATGAGTATTCAACAAGAAACAGGGATGTGCTACTTATTCCTATGCATAAAACAGCTAAATTTGAGCACTCTCCCTATTGTCAGAGCATTAAAATTTTCAACCATTTACCATCGAATTTGAAAGTACTGAAAGCTCATTTGTTTAAGAGGAGAGTTAAATCTCTGCTCTTAACAAAGGCATACTATAGTGTGTCAGTATATATATATATATATATATATATATATATATATATATATATATATATATATATATATATATAAGCCTGGCAATTAAATCATTGCCAGGCTTATGAAAACAAACAGTTTTTGAATCAAAATATATTATATACTGGACGAATTACAGAAGTTCAAGAACCTTAACAAGATAAATTTATAATACATTTAACTGAAATATGTAGATTTTATATTCACGTTTTCGGCTTCTGATGAGAATTAAATCTTCAATTGATGCACAATAAATCGAATAGAATGGTAAATATTAGAAGCTCATCATGAAATCTTTAATTATAACATTTTGTTAGTTTTCGATATCGAAATCTCGAGAAACTCGTTTTCGCAGACACAATACACAAATTTTGAGAGATATTTGGATAGTGGTGTCATCTTCAATTACATTTTTGTGGACTACATATTTCTAATTCCTTTTCTCATTTTTCCTTCTGAAAATGTGTATTTCAGTCACAATATTTCCATGTTTTGGGATAATTTATTACTTTAGATACTATTCAAACAATTTTTCATTGAACATACTAACTTTCCAAAACTATTGTGAGGAAAAGGGAAGTTTTATGAATTCAATGAAACAAATAATGATTTTAAAGATATATATTTTGTCTTTGGTTCAAAATGAAATGTTAGGAATATCTCTGAAAATATGAACAGAACAATATATACATAGAATAAAACACAATCTACTCTGTAATTTTCAGAATATTTAGAATTCAATATGGGAAATATATGTAATATATCCGTTACAAAAAATAAATAATGTGATTTCTATTAGGCAAATATTTAGAACGTTTTTATCATCTTATGCTTAATTGATTTCGTTTATATTTTCTTTCAAGTACTGTGCATCCACTAATTTCAAACAACTACTATAATTTTGATGTATATACTTTGCTATGAATTTATCCTATTCTTATATAACTTTGAAAGTTTTTATTAGGTATCATCTAAAGAGAACTTTTTTATTATTCAGACTAGCTTACAATTCGAAGAGAAATAATGAGACGAAAAGGCGCCACCTGTTATTTTCAAATTAAAATTAGTGAGTTGAAATAGAAAACAGGAAAATTAGCAGGTGAGTTGATATATATTCGAATATCTATCATAAATTGAAACAATTTGACTGATTTTACTTTAGAAATATCTTAATGACAATGAATTATTCAAAAATTGCAATTTTTTACGAATATATTGCTTGTTCAATTGATATCCGTTCATTTTGTTTCTAGTTATTTAGATCACTAATTTATATGGATGGCGATATACCGACGATTCCTCAATACACAGCCTACAAATGCATCACAAATTACAGGATCTTCAACAAATAACTTTTCCCTAGACAAAACGCATCTTTGGTATGCCTAAAACTTACAATAATAAAAAACAAAAAATGAAAATAGTTCACGTAGTCCAGGAAAACATTTGTAGATATACCTGTAAATGCTTGATATAATTAAAATCCAAATCTACCATTTATATGCTTTGATGATATAGTTATTTATGATTTCAGTTCAATTTGATTACTTTCACCTAACGATATATTTTCTAATGATGTGATTCTATGACCAGAGAGGGTGCACTCCCCACAAAATATTCGCTAAAACTAAAAGGTACATAGTTAATGAATTATAAAACAATTTTAAAATTATCACAATCTCTTGAAATATATTTACTACATACATAGATTTGACATAAATTGTACAATAGATTTACAGGAAACATTTATAAATCACAAAACCAATAGGTTTTCAGTAACATTTTGTTGATTAATATTTTTCAAATATGGAAGTGAGATGCTTCAGATGCTGGGGCTTCTAAATGAGAATTGAGGCTACGATTTAACAGTTGATGATTTGAGATACTTCGGGCTTATATAACTGGTAAAGAAGAATTCTAAAATGTATTTTGCCCAACATCAGAAAATGTAATGCATCAATTTCCTCTTGTACTACAATTCATCGCATTGCTTTGTATACAGTCTTCCTTAGTATTTGTTCTTGATACGACGATACAAACTGGACCCCTTACAATTCTCAATAAATCTATAATTTCATTTGTAGACATGTTCTCCACACTCTCGTCGTTGACCTGGAAATGAAATGTTAAATTTTCAAAATGGAAATTTCAAAATGTAAGTACTTATTTAATAAATTTATATTTATTTAAATAATAAGAGTATATTGAAGAATTGTTCATAAGTTTGAGACCCAAGAATATTATTTTGTTGCCTTGAGGTCTTTGTGCATTTTTTTAATTTTCACTAATTTTAGATCAGGTTAACTTGGTTATAGTCATAACTATACACTTCTGTACTCTTGCCCCAAAACGGACGTAGAGCTAACAAAATGAAAACTATGATTGTGTTACACACTTGCCCGAACTGGAAGGTCAAGTGTTCCATACAAACATAATTTGAAAAAAAATTTTTAATTCAAAACATTAGTTTTGACCCAGCAACATTAACAGTTGCATTTCAAACAATATTGGATATACTGTGTTTCAATATCAAGTTTCTTCTTCTAATGTTTTTCAATCAAAGTCACACTTCACAAAATATACTTTACACTTATCCCATTTCACCATATCTGGCAAACATCTTCAAAAAGACTTCGCACCTTTAGATTTACCTTCTCGTGTGTGACTTGAGAAAGGTGGTATTGAGTTTTATTGCAGATCAGACTTTTGTTGGAATGTAACATTAAATGTTCGATATAGTGATTAAAAAACACTTTGCTAGGTTTCACAAAATTTATAATGAATAAATACTTGACAATTGTTTTGAGGTGTTACCCATTTTCAAAAGTTAGTCTGTATTATATCGTAGGATTTTATCGGTTATGTTATCTGATCATCGAAATTGACATCTGATGATGTCAATTTTTTTGCCAAACAATTGTTTTGTTTTTATAATATATAGTGAAAACCAAATAGCCGAATTATTCATAATATGATATTGGGTATTCATCAAGTAATTTCCCAATCAATTACACATAAATATACAATAATTGTTTTACTACAGTAATGAACATATTTTCAACCTCTAGAATAAGTGTACTCTACGACATTGGAAGGTATAACAGGAACGTCTGAGCATAGTAGTGAAAATTGCCAACAAAATGATTGGTCCTTAGAAGAATTTAAAAAATTTCGACTAAATCATTCTATTTTTCTATAATAAAGTTCACAATATCTGGAGGTAGTGAAAGAGGCTTTCAAATTCTTGATATCGTTCGCCACTTTCTTGTTGTTGTCTCTTTTATTTCCGGCCACCATATTGATAATATGGCTATTTCGATAATTTTAAGTATTCTGTGAGAACGATATGGAACTACATAATCCTTCCATTAAGTAATATTAGGATTTGAGGGTGCAATCTTTTAATGGGTATATCAAGTCGAAGTGGGGGGTAGTCAGGAACCGACATGTTTGAGATTTTTTATGAGATCTAGATGCTATGACCTTGTGAGTTTCTCATGAGGTTTTCTACATTATATACGTTTTGTATAATTTTGTTATTCAACTTTCATTGGAACATAAACCGAAAGCAATCTACCCAATTATCGAAGTAATTTTGTTTATAGGAAGAATAGCTCTTCTTCCAATTATATACATTTCCTGTCTTCTTGGCGTTTACAACAGAATATTGATGAAAAATAGTGAATAATTTGTGGAAGACGACCTCCGATAATTAGGCTCGCAGAATGGAAGAATAATAACCAACAACCCTTGGGAGCATTCGAGCTTAAAACAGAAGATAACAGACCATAAATGATTCTCCATCTGAGAAGATATGTTGATCTAAACAATAAATAAATCGCCCTCGCTATAGAACCATGAAAAAGCGAGAACGGAACCCTCTTGGGATGGATGTATTCCCAGTAATCAGAGCAGAAATTGAATTTAGATAAACTTACGTGATAGATTGCTCAACTTATATGTGAAGAAAAGGAAAATATTCTATTGAGTAGTATAGTTTGTGGTCAGCTTCACAAAAATATGACGAATGGTTTCTTACAAAATTTAACATCCATGTTAACAACCATGGTTGAGGAACACGATCTGTATAAAAATTATGACAAATTATGACGTGATAGATGCATTTAAAATGGTGAAATTTAGGTGGAAATTTCATAAGTTTGAATATTTTTCCAATTATATACACAGATTTCATTTTCAACACAAACAAAACAAATTCCGATTCAGGAAAGGACAAATACGTTTCAGACTCAAAACCAAATCAATAAAGCTGTTGAATTAAATAATCTCTCCATCTACAGATGGAGAAATTGAAGATGAGAAATTTACTTGGTTACCCATCCTTTCTAAAGAAGTTTTGAAAGTCTACACTTCTGTAGGTCCTGTATTATGTTATTTATTTTCTGTTCCTTCCGACCGTTAGAATCATCAGTAATCGACTGTCCTAAGGAGTCATCGTAGTGAAGAAACTGATTCACATTTGTTTTAAAAGTGTGTAGAACTAGAAAACAGTGTTTCCGTTACCATTTTCATACTGAAATGGATTCACATCAAGTGAGGAAGTAAACATTCGAAGTATCAAATTGTATTTAAGTTCTTTTTTCAGTGCTCTCTTTTTTTCGAAATTGATGAATTACACGGGGAACAGCAATTTTGTTGTCTTAGATGCGACTTGTTTTTGACTGAATTTTGGTCTCTGAATTCAAAAATGTTATCAATTTTTCTCTATCGCGTCAAGTTTTTGAACTACAGGATACCCTCTCTTTACCCTAAAAGTCATATAAAATGGACATACAGAGGAAAATAAAGTGGATAATAACCAGACATATTAGAATAATTTATTCGTACAAAGGTTATTATAATATTAAAAGTTAAATTGTGTTTATACAAAAAATGAAAGAAGATATTAGGGTAAAAATTTTCGCTTATAATTTTTCCTAGAATGTTCAATCGGACATTCTCGCTTGATGCTCCAACAGTAGTCAGCCATCATACTGACATCCCATCTACTTTGATACCTTCTCTCCATGACCTTCAAATCTTGATGAAATCGCTCTACCTGTTCATCACTAACAGCGCCAAGATTTTCTGGAAAGTTAGCAAGATGGCTATATAAGAAGAGTTTCAAACTCATGTTACAGCCAAGGTTTTAAATATTTCTGAGAGTTGTTGAACAATTTCGACGTAATACTGGGCTCGAGTGTTTCCAAGAAAGTCCTTCACAATACTTTTCAAAGCCAACTAAGCATGCTTTTTAAGTTCGGTCATTGTTTCAATGAAACGTTCATCTTCAATAAGTTGCCGAATTTGTGGCCCATCAAAGACACCAGCCTTTATCTTCTCATATGACAAGCTACGAAATACCGAAATGATATACTTAAAACAGTTGACAAAGCTTCAACAAATTGCTCCATGAGACCTAGTTTTATATGCAATGGCGGAAATATAATGTTTTTTCTGTCGACAATGGCTGATGCAGAATGCTTGGATCATCAGGTTTCAGGTCAGACTTGGCGGCCACTTTGACTGCACTTGGTATATCCGCGTTGCTGGCCAAGAAGAAAACAAACCATTTTAAGGTCAACACAGATAATCCATTGGTGTAAAATATATTGCAACAAGTCAATGACCTTCTTTATGTCTTCATATTTTTTATGCAAAGAAACTGAATGAGCTATTGGGACTGAACTAGATGAATGTCCAATGTGGAGGAGAACACACTTCAAGCTACGTTTTGAGCTATCTATAAACAATCTCCAATCAGTTGCGTTATAGTTTGAAATTCCCAATTCTTTCTTTAAACCAGCTATGTTATGGTAATACACAAATCTTTCAGCACTCCGAAAGAACTGCAGAAATGCACTTGCTGTCGATCGAAAGTAGGTAACTTTAGTTCCTTTTCTAATAAGTCTTTTTCTTGAGGTCTCGATACTAATAGTTCCAACGCTTGGTTGGATAGTCCCAAATCTTGTACCAAGTCAGAGTTCAGAGTGACAAGTACACCTGTTTATTACAGAGTCTCATGCGTAACTGACCCATAGAGATATTACAGATAGAGTCAGCATGACTGTAGGTGATAGCGTCCTACGGATGAAAAGAGAAAGAGAATCGAATTGATATTTCCATCTCTTTCTACCGACGACCTTGGCAAAACATTGCCCGCAAAAGTAATGAGCCAGCATACAGAGACAGCAATACCAATTCCATTCTGTCTCTCTTTCTAAAGGACGGACGCTCTCGCTTACACATGCGCCTATCGGGTGACCATTCTATGTGTATTATCTCTATGAACTGACCAAATTAGTATAGACAATACGAATCTAAACATATTGCGCCGCGTCATTACTCCCCCCAGTCACAGTCAGGAGTCCAGTAGGGCGTTCTGTAATTCACGTTCAGTTCCGCGAAACGTTAGTATGCGCAATAACTGTAGAAAAAAAACTTGACGTAATAAAAAAACTGATTGAAGTTTTGGAATCAGTTTTCGAATTTACCTCTAAAACAGTTGAATTATCGAATTCAACAGAAATTATGTTAGAAATTTTTCCTCAGTGTTAGGTTTTCGAGTTCAATTCTTCTTGTTTCTGTTACCGGTTATATCCATTTATATTAAAATAGAAAGATGACAATTGCTGATAGTACATTAAAGCAAAATCACTATATTATTGTAGGGTTATTTTATCAGGAAAATATGTTCCAGGTACAGATTTTTTAAATATATTACAATTGAATATTTTGAATTTGAGAATTGGTCTTCTTGGATGACGCCTTAAGTAATATTTTGACATAGCTATTCTAATGTTCTGTTTATAGCTTCACGCTATAAGAGATTACTACGATTAATTAACTTACCCTTATAACTCTGTCACCAGGTTTAAGCCTTCCGTCCTTAGCTGCTACACTATTAGCGTAAACAGCGCTAACATATGTCACACCTGCTGCTCCTTGTAAACTGAATCCGAGTCTGCTATTCCAACCACGATTCAATTCAATAGCAAGTATCTATAGAAAAATTAGGATAATTAAATGTGTGATCAATATTCAATATTCATGAGAAGAAAAAATATTTAATGTAAACATCGCCAACTCACTGTGAGTTTGACTCTTGCTGAAAAATAGTTAGTTGAAAATATAATATACTGTAACAATAATTTTTAGCAAAAGATATTTAAATACTTGAAAATATAATCACTGTAACAATAATTTTTAGCAAAAGATATTTAAACTCATTTGTGAGGTTACTACCTATTCAATGTAAATTTATTATTACAGTTATAATAATGATATGATTAATAAAATATTGATACTGAAATAATCACTCAATAAATGAAAAATAAAAATATGATTGATGAAATTACATTTTTCCATTAAAATGTATAATAGATCATAACAATATATATCTCACATTCTCAACGCTTTTCATTGGCTGTAGTGTTGGTATGCAAACTTTAATACAGTACACAAACTTTTCCGGTATCAATTTTTTCAAAATATACGCATTGTTAAAAATATTTTCGAAATACGTAAAAATAAGTGAAATTTTAAAATAAGTGAAAATGAGAAAGTCTGCTTTATGGGAAAACAATGGAAATAAACGAAACAGTTCATTAAACTTTTTCGTGAAAAACACTTTGAGTAGAAGCAAAATAACATTCAGATAAGAATACCTTATTTTATGTTTTTTTTTGTATATATACTCTATCCTTTAAGTGTAAATAACTTTAGAAGTGCAAAATGTGAGATGAATTTAATGCTGGTTCTGTATGTATGTGTGAGTACACCCATAGAATGGTGACAGACTGTGTGATTTATGAACTGCCTGAACATGATTAACATGTAAATGTAGCAAACCAGCAAACCATATAATAAACGTAAATTGATGGATTGATATATATGAACTGAGACAATCTTTGAGACATTCAATTACATAATAAATAATTCAAATAAAACTAAGTAATTTTTTGATTTTCACTATAATTAATTTAAACATAAAAATATTGCTTCGCCAACACAGTGGCTTCATCAGATGTAGATGATAAATTATTGTTATCCTTCAACTATATATATAATAAATGTTTAACTCCATTATGGTGAAAATCAAAAAACTTCTTAGTTTTATTTAAAATATGTATTTAGATTTTCATCAATTATCGACCCAATCGATTAATATGATGATAATAAATTCTGAAAAAATATTTAGATCACAATCTAAATATTTTTATTTAGAATTTATAACGTTATTCATTGACATTCATGAATATCAAATCTGAAAAATGAAGAGTTTAAAGAAGAGTTAATGTGCGGTACCTAATAGAGAATGTTTGAATGCAATTTCAGCGTTTAAAATTGATAATATGAATTCGGAATATCAATTTTGACATTAATTACATGCCAATCTAGAATTTCAGTTGACTCTTTTGTAGAAATATTTTGTGTACCAAGGTGTAACGGGTTCTCGTAATTTAGTTGTCAGAGTTCGATCGATTCAGTTCATAACGTCTAGTTAGTGTCTAGTGGGTGCAACATGCCCTTGTCGGAGAATTTAATCAATCATTGTTCGATGAAGATACAACACTCGACGGTGGCGATCTAATACGCCTCGTCACAGCGTTTGTCGTCACGTCTATAAACAATATAATATAGCAGTATATTCAGAAAAGTAGTTCTAGTGGTAGAGCATATTGAGTTATTTCAGACTTTGAACTTATTGAAACATGTATACGTATATATACGTATATATATATATATATATATATATATATATATATATATATATATATATATATATATATATATATATATATATATATATATATGTATATATAATACTGAAAGTATACTATAATTTTCTTTTGACAATTTTCGACGAATTATTCAAAATAATTTTAAAGTAGAGCTGGTTATGTGAAACATGTACAATGTGATACCTCCGTAATCCTTTGATAGATAAATGTTAGAGAATACTAAAATCAGTGCCTACATTTGTTGGAAACGAAAGACAGTTACTGTTTCGTACAACAAGGTGCTCATCAGTTGCGTCATCGTCCAACGGAGGAAAGACATGGACTTCAATTCTCGAAAATTCTCTTATGAATGAGAAGACAGAAATACATTGCAATGTCGTATGCGTCTATAATGCATATATAAATATATATCTCCAATCTCAGGAATCAATAAAAAAACATGAATTCACCTAACATTAAAAGTTTCGCACGTCCTTGTAATTTAGATACCACATTTTATAACTCCAGTTTATGAACAATTTCATCGAATGTGATGAACTAATGCCATATAGGTTGCCATTGTAGTCTCAAACTTCCTCTTACCACCCAGAAGACAAAAATATACAATGATGCGTTGATGCATATATTACTTCATACTTTTACATTCCATTTCTAGGAATTATAGAAAATAACCAATATATCAAGCTTCATGTGTTTATGAGTTTGACGTAATGATTTGTTCACATTATTGGTCCAGTTTTTAATGTAGTTGTATTGATACCAATTATATTCAAAATATTTAATATGAATTACTGCAATTGATTGAAGGATCATTTTTATTTTCAGTCTGTTATTGCGCATATTTACTCTATATTTAACACTTAAATCGCCGAATTTCATAGAATATAAAATTATAAAATATATAGATAATAAAATTATTGAAAATTATATATACACAAAAAAAATCCTGTATATACACAAGTTTTATGTGAATATACATTATAATATAAACTAAAATTCAAACACTTGAACTTTTGATTTAGACTTTATTGACAACATAGCATGACACGTTTCGTCGTTACAAACGAATTTTTCAATACTAATGACAATACTAACTCTGAAGTCGTTTGTAACGACGAAACGGGTCATGATATATTGTCCATAAAGTGTAAATCAAAAGTTGCAAGTGTTTGAATTTAAGTTTATATTCAATTATAATGGATTTACATCAAGTAAACGCCAACACTATTAAATATGAATATACAGTATATTAATGTATTGTATCTTTGTCTGCTATATACGAATACAGTCGATAAATGAAAATATGAAATTGAGATGATAAAGTCTAATTCTATAATTTCAAATTGAAAGGTTATAAAAATAGTATCAATAATCAGATACTGCAATTTGAAAAACAATGAGAAATCTAAGTAAATTTATTTAAAATCCACTTACTTCATTCTCTTCTCGCATGTTCACGAAGTCAGCAGTTTTCTGTTTAGGTTCCTCGTTTTCTTCCATCAGTACACCCTTCCATCTTTTAATATTCGAATCTTCATCCGGCTGCTGTTTAGGAAGGGCCAGCTTTGTGGGAGCTGGAAGTTGTTCTTCATGGTCAGAGACACATGGCGGATGGGCGGTCTGGTACGCTGGGTTCTTGTAGCTGAACCCGGCAGAGGAATTCTCAAGGGGAATGTGGGGCATACTGGCAGGTCCCTGACCGAAGCTGTCATTGGCTCGGCCTTGTTCGGGGCCCTTGCCTTCGTCTTGACCTAGGTTATACGTTAGATTAGGCGCGTCTAATACTTCAGCGTCAAGATTATTGAGTTCGTATGCGTTGTGGGCGAGGGAAAAATTGAAACGGGGCTTTCGCGCCACTACCGGAGTTTGGTTAGGATTGTAGAGATCAAGGGAACTAGGACGAGACGGCTTGTCACAATCATCGGACGAGTCGACAATGAAGAGGGAGGTATCGTCGTTGAAGGGATGCGCGTAATGAAGCAACCCTTCGTGAAATTGGTCGTTGTCTTTGAATACAGGGTATTTTGTGGAAGAATGATCGGTTTCTTGTGAGGCATCGGATGGGTAAGGTTGGCGACGCAGCCTCCTGGGTGAAGCACTTGGTGAAAGTGATCGTCTGTATGTGTCTTGATTACCTGGGATCAACTTACGAACCGCGATGTCGTTCAGCATGTCCACCGCCTCCTGCCTATGAAGAAATAACAGATATTCAATGAACCTGCCTTCAAATCTTTCAAAACAACACTCATATTAAGTATCTAAACCATAAACGTCGTAATATTATAATTTCTGCAAATATAATTACGCATTTTAAATCACAATTCCGTTGTATTTTTGGACTTCGTAATAATCTATTATACCTACATACTAATATTTATATTCCGGGTGTTTAATGACTTATCTTTGAAAGTTCATTAAACCATCCTTAGGAATTCTAAAAAAAATTTCATATGATTTTGATGACAACTCGCGTTTCTTCAAAATACAGCGCAAACATAACATGCAAGAGAAATTATAATGCAATTTGAGATAGAGTATACTTTGTTAAGTTCAAATAAATTTCACTTTCTAACACGATTAACTTGTTTATAACATTGTCAACTAAAGTTGTGCAAATATAAAACCTAAACCTTATACCAAATGATCAATAATATTTATGTCTGGAAATCGAGCAGGTCAATACATCAAACTACCTCCAAGTATTTTCTTGTGTTGAATAAATCTTTAGCAAGCACATGAAACTCTATACCTCCGAAACTCTTACATCTCAGCTTGGTCTCTTCCCACCTGATTTACCTAAGTATTTTTATCAAACTCAACAGTTCAGTAAGATTTTTCATCTGAACAACCCCCCCATTCGCTGAAGTTTATTAACTGAAACGTGTTTCAACTTCGTTGTGTAGAATTTTGACCACACAATATTTAAGTTTAAAAAATAAGTTACTGTATTTCTTGACAAATGTGCTCCTAGTAGTGATTCGGTATATCTTGAGAACAATACGATTTTCCATAATTCATGAAAATGCTATATTTTGTCACCTATTCTAATGAAAAGGTTTTGTATTTTTGACGTAATACTTAATTGCGATAGTGTTTAGTAATTCGGGAAGAAAAAATAAAAGGGAACGAAGTTCTCCAGATTATAAATAGCTAGTTATAAATATCGAATGCACAAATCATTTTTGATTGTTTCTTATTCTTCTCTGTTGAGTGAAAACTTTTCTGTTGCGGGAAAACTGATCTAATGGTTCACTGCATTTTAAGCTCATATTTCTAGAGGAGTTTCTATTTTCACAGAAAGGTTTATAATTATAGTGTTGCTATGGTATAAGAATCATAGAACAATAATTTCTGCAGCTCCTCTACTTGTTACATAACGTATTTCAACGCATGAGATGTAAAGTACGAGGATGAAGCCCGAGGTTATTATCTTGAATTGAATTTCCGAAGGAAATGGGGCAATAGAAATGCAAGTTCGGGAAGGAATAATTGAGATGAAAATATCCCGAGGCAAATGTGGAGCGCCATAAATTCCCTGTTCTTTCGTCGTATTTCTCTCTTCTCGAGATAAGATACTCAAATATTGAACTTGATAGTGAACAACAAAAAGTGTGCTGGATTAAAATTCCTTAACAAATGTTTCTAACTTTGATTCAGTGAAATATATTTACTTTCAGCAGAACAATTGAGATCGCGATTACGCGCAAAACGAATATTTCTAATGATTAATTTTTTTCAATTCTTTCTTCATTGTCCGAACATTGTATGTCAAGTTTCAGAAAATCTGAAATTTGAAGCGAAAAAGGCTGAAAAAAGAATTTTTTCAAACTCACAAGCCCCTGTAATTTTCTTTCTTTTCTGTCAACGAAAAATAAGGCATTTTTTTGAAATCTCACGAAAATGAAGAAATGTCTAAGCCGATGAATTCAGGTAGTTTTCGAAAAGTTCTAACTAAAATTTTATGGAATTATTTCAAATAATAATACCAATATGACAATCAGAATTCCGTAAATTGGAAACCAACACAAAACACCTTTTACTAATCGAATAATGAAGTAGTCAATGAGAATTTTTTCAATAATTATAATATTAATCTTATATAAGAATTAGCAAAATCTTCATTTGAAAATACGACCATCACATTTTGGGTTCAATCAAGTCAATATAAGTTCAATTAATTTTCATTTTGAGTAAATGCATATTGATTTAACTGAACGCACATTCAATATTTGACATTTCTCAATGAATATATCAGTAAATACGATACGTATGTACGAAATTACTAGAGTTATAGACCTCAAACTTCGTTCATAATTACAAATCCTGTCGGTTTGATTCAAACTGTCAAACACACTCTTTGTTATTATGTACAAAGTTTACGGTGTATAGCCGATAATCTGAATCTCTTCATAGTATTGCTACTTATAATTCCGTGTGCTAACGAACTTCAATCGATGTGTAACGAATGAACGTCAAACACAGCATCCATATCATCCTTATGTCGGGATGAAATAGCAGTGTGCCTAATTCCTAAACCCTTAACTATGTAAAAAAATAGAAAAGAATAAATGTGGCACTTGAAAATCGCGATTTTGTGCGAAGAAAATAGACTATGTGCTATTCTGGATGTTTTATGATTTCTCTATTTTGAATTCTAAGTATATACGTTCAACAGTTTAGTCGTGATTGAGAAACAAACATCCTTCTAAGCATCCAATGAGAGTCCATAGTTGATATGAGTATATGAGTAAATTATTTTATGACTGCGTCAGGGCTTCTACAGAATATCATAATATAAATAATAATATAAGATTTTCAAATAACATATATTGAACATTCTAACCTAACGGATGATTTTTTAAGAGTTAAGTTTTTTAGGTTGGCGGCACTGATTGGTAATAGTATCCAAACGTAATCTGTCAAAGAGAAAACTTTTCAGTATATTCTGCCATTTCATCATGGAAAAACTAACAAACGAGCAACGATTGCAAATAGTTGAAATTTACTATCAAAATTTGTGCTCTGTGAAAAATGTGTATCGTTTGTTACGACCATGTTATGGTCGTCAAAATCGACCTAGTGAATCAACAATTCGTGCTGTTATCACCAAATTTCGCACCAATTTTACATTGTTCGATATTAAACCATTGTCTCGCATGCGTACAGTGCGTACTGAAGAGAATACTGTAGCCGTAGCGTACAGTGTTAATGAGGATCGTGAAATGTCAATTCGTCGCCGTTCTCAGCAATTCGGCATGTGTTACTCAACCACATGGAAAATTTTACGTGTTGATTTGGGTTTGAAATCCTATAAAATTCAACTTCTGCAAGAATTGAAGCCAAATGACCTACTACAACGTCTAATTTCCGGTGAATGGGCCTTAGAGCAGCTTAATGAAAATCCTCTGTTTTATCGAAAAATTTTGTTCAGCGATGAGGCTCATTTCTGGCTTAACGGATATGTAAAGAAACAAAACTGTCGCATCTGGATTGATGAACAGCAACATGCCATACAAGCATTACAGATGCATCCCGAAAAAACGACAGTTTGGTGTGGTTTATGAGCTGGTAGCATCAATGGTCCATTTTTCTTCAAAGACCACCGTGGAAGAAATGTTACCCTCAACGGCGAACGATATCGAGCCATGATACGCAACTTTTTTTTGCCCCAGTTGGACGAGTTGAACTTGGTTAACCTGTGGTTTCATCAAGACGGTACCACATGCCTCACACTTCATGAAACAATGTACATGTTGAAGGATTAATTTGGTGAGCCGCTTATCTCACGAAATGGCCCTGTGAATTGGCAGCCAAGATCATGCTATTTGACGCCTCTGGATTATTTTTGTGGGGTTATGTAAAGTCATTAGTGTATGTGGACAAGCCGAACACGATTGAAGCATAACAAGATAACATAACACGCGTAATTCGTGAACTACAGGCCGAAATGCTCGAAAAAGTGACGCAAAATTGGACCTTCCGAATGGACCATTTGATACGGAGCCGCGAACAACATTTACATGAAGTTATCTTTAAAACTTAAATGGCAAAGGCCAAGTTATCAATTTTATGAAACTTTTGAATATATGATGCGAATTGAGTATTTTATTCGATAAAAAACTACGATTGAAAAATCACCCTTTAGTTAACAAAAAAAGAGAGAATTTGCATTTCGAAAAAGTTATATACTAGTTAATGGATAGATCAATATGCTGCCACATATATATTGCATATTGATCTGTAGAGATGTAGTTTTTTTGGGGTCCACGATAATGCAAATTCAAATGCAATTTTTGAATCAAAATGAATTGATTTCTAAATGAATTAAAATCGTAAACGATTGCATATCTTTCTTATAAGACGATTAATTGCAAGGAGCATCAGAGGTTACAGCCTCCACATCTAATCTATCACTCTAAACCTTCTATCACTCGAAATTTCCAACCAGAGCCAGCGCTCGTATCGTTCGTTTACGGGTTCTGTAACTCAAATAGCCTTACGCATTTAGTATTATGTAATATATTACATTAATCACAAATAATGCTATACATCTATAAAATTCCTATGTCCTCTGTATATTTTTTAACCAATATTTTTTTAAATTTGTTCACACTTTCATTCTTTAATGGCACCTAGTAGTAATTAATTATATACTGGCGTAGCTTTAAAGAAAATTTAATTCTGTCCTGATCTCGTGTTTTTGTGGTTAAGCATAAAGTCTTTTCTATTCCTTGTTTTGTGGTCATGTACTGTTAAGAACAATAAATTGAAATTAACACACTTGTAACACATGAGTAATATATTTAGTGAAACTTAAGCCAAGTGTGTTAATTTCGATTTATTGTTTTTAACATAATGTTTCACCAAGAGATAAGCGAAGGTTGAGAAGAAGAATTGAGGTTGTTTACATAGCATTACATCAAAATCAGCTTCAATACTTTACATATAAAAATATATTATCATAAATTTTTATGAGTAGGTATCACAAAAATACTCTTCCTTTTATTTATCCAATTGTCCATATATTTTTCTTTTTTATTTCAAGTTGTTAATAAAAAGCAGCAGGCCATAACCTGAAGTCACGAAGAATATTGACAACATAACTGACCATAAAAATATATTATCTTTTTACATTTTCATACAACTGGGCGAATTGCTGAAAGATCTTTCACTGAGTGATAGTATAATAACTCATAATAAACATGTCGTTTCATAGAAAAGTAATAATTCTGATGTTACCAAACATGCAATGCTGCGTACATAACCTCAATATTCGGATATGACGTTCAATCTGTTAAAAGATGTACATTTTCAAATATAGTATTATATTTTAAAGAATCTCTGATGAAGCAGAAAAATAATTGCGAAAGCTTGGAAAAGACACAAGAGTATTTCTTTACCATCTATAGAATCGCACCCCCTCACTACATATTATGAAATAAATATTGTATATGTTGATAAAATATTTCAACGATTTATATATTGTATATATATATATATATATATATATATATATATATATATATATATATATATATATATATATATATATATAATCACCAAATCAAGAAAGTTCGGTGTTTCTAATCTGAACTTGTGCATTTAGTGTTCCGGTTCCGCGTTTCGATTGCGACCACCAGCCGAACGCACAGTCATAAACCTCGGGGTTCGTGGCCATTACCTCAAATTGGATTTCCGGGAGAACGATGTCCTAGGGGTGGTCTCGGATGGCGACAGGGCGGCCACAGGCGTCTGTGCCGCGTCTCTGTACAAGCGCAGCTTCACCTCGTCGCCGCACTGACGCAAGAATTGTACAGCCTGCTCGTGGCTCATGGGAGATATCTCTACGTCGTTCACCTGAAATTGGAGAGTTCACTGAAATAGTGGAGGGAAAAGAAACAGGTGTGCTAGTTTTTATTGGGGTCGAAGGGTTTCATTTACAAGTTGTTCCGGTAGAATGTATATTTGATCAAGAAAAAGGTTCGACGATGCAGAAGAAATTTTTAATGAAACGTATTTTATATTTATCTGATATATTCAAAGAAATCTGAGAGTTCTGCAATAATACTGGACACCTTATGGAATAAAGCAATCTGACGGATATGAACAAAATGACTGAGAATTTCTGGAAACGATACAATTTCTTAATGTTCAAATTATAATAAATTCAATGGACGATGAATCTACTCTGTGATAGTTCATATTTAAATGAGAGGTAATAATGAAAACTTGTCTAAAAATCACTGACTGAACAATTCTTTATTCGACTATTTTCGCCTTTTACAGCATTATCAAGAATGAATACATATTCATTCTTGATAATGTTGTAAATGAATATGTATTAATTCTTGATAATGCTGTAAAAGGCGAAACTAGTCGAATGAAGAATTGTTCAGTCAGTGATTTTTAGACAAGTTTTCATTATTACCTCTCATTCAAATTATAAGAACTCTAGAAAGTACGTAGATAAACGTAGCGCCATCTATACATATTTGCCTGAAATAGACAAAAGCATGAGGTGCAAACTCCGAACTAACAACAATATTGACAAACAGAGTTTCATGAAATACTAATGTTTAATCAATAATTACTTGTTCAAACAGTTTATTGAATACGATAACACTAAAATGCGACATTACATATATCGATGAATTTAAATGAGGTATACGCAGATCGATATTACCACAATCAGGGAATGTTGAAACCAATTATGAATTCTTGTAGAGTTATCAAATATTGTCAACATATCGGAAATTTTTTTACACTTTTTTTTAGACTCATTTCTAGTAAGTAGTTAAAAACCTGTAATTGGTACAGATTCATTCTAGGAATTATCTATCATGTTTTAAAACTCAGGATCAGGCCAGTAAATACTGAAAGATAGACCTGAAAGAAATAAGCTTCTCTTTGTTTTTATTTCAATAACCGTTGGTTTCATGGTTAACGATTGATAACTTATGGAAGTATGGTTTTTTCATGTGTTCGATATGCTCAGCTTTCGAGATATTTTCAACGCTAGCAGGCTTTTTATTAAAAAAATCTTTTCATATTCATGAAAAAATTCAAATTTTGGGACAATTCATTTGTATTCAAAGAGACCGTTGAAAAAATTCCTTTACTTTGAAAGTTGAAGAATTTCCTTATTTCAGCTTGCAAATTATGTTCTTTTAATTAATGTTAATAGTTTTGACAAATTTGCATTTCAATTCGCAACGAAATGTCAACCGAAACAAAGATTCTTTTAACAAAAAATTTTTGGTTTATGGAGCAGTCCTGTAACTGCAATCAATTCCCTGTCTGTAAACAAGTTGGAAAACTTGGAACTCTTGAAATTTCAAGACATTCTATAATTTCAGTAGGTATGGCATGGTCTGTAAGTTTTTACTCCATGGTAACTATAGGTCATGTTTTGATCTATTTATCGCTATATACTTTGAAATTCTTTTTCCAAGTTTCATACCATACACATACTTTACTTAAGGTAAAAATTTGGAATGAAAAAGAAATAAAGTACAATTTTGGAATTATCAAATATATAAAACTCGAAGCTTCATCTTATTTTTATTTCTACCTATTATGAACACAAACGAACTGAAATTAGTGTGTATTGAGGATTTATTAAGGCATCGTTTCTTTATCATTCATGAAAACCACATTCTGTATTTTCAAATTCACAAAGAATGAATGTTATAAAATTTTATAATAAACCGGGATATAGACTTGATTTATGAATTTTACTCACCGCGATGATTTTATCTCCCGCCTTTATTCTGCCATCCGTTAGGGCTGGTTCTCTCACAAGTGCCCTTACATAATGTCCCAGGGCACTCTCATCTTCTTTTCGCAAAGTAAATCCTAGTGAGCCCTGGATCTTGTTAATGATTATTTCAAATTCCTGAAAGCCATAATTAATTATTCAAACTTTTAATCTTACACATATTTAGAATAGAAATAATTTAAAGATACAAGTACCTAGTCACCTTCGTTGGGTTTGTCAGATCACAAAAACTATCGAAGTAATGACATAAACAAGTTTGCGATATGCAATGGGATAATGACCACTCATTAAGACGCACCGAGATATCATTACATCTGTAATTATGTAATGAAACTTTTTCAATAAACGCAAAAACATTCAATTTGCCAACTAATGACATTGACGCAAATTAATATGTGGCGGTGTGAGAACGCACAAAATTACATTCGAGAATATTGATTCGAATATCACAACACAACGACCAAAATGAGATATAATTTGATACGATACAATATTCGCCTCATGAATTTCATCATGAAAGCAAAGATACCACCTTTCAAGTAATTCAGTAAACTGATAGAAAATTACTGAAATTAAAATAACTGAAAAAAATTCATAATTTCATTCCAAACATATATTCATTTTTTAACTCGAGAAAGACAGTACACAACATTTTATCATATTCTTCTTATTTCGAGTATATTTCAAGCAAAATGAAAGGATCTATTGATGCCCTGGGGGTTTCAAATGCAAAATGTTCCAATATGAGAAATAAGTGAGAATATGGAAAAATAGCCTTATTGAGCTATTTCATTCTTATTCTATTTCTATTTCATTGATATTCTTTATCCATTAAAATTTATTGAAAGCATCCCTAATGGCATTATAATTGGAAATCCTTAACGAATATTTATATATGCTATTTCAAATTGTTTAATTTGAAGTTCTGCTTTCAATAAGTTTTTTATTGCTGAGATGAAATAAAACGTTGTTACATAATAATGAACTCTTAGCTAATGCATCTTCATTCAGAAATTTTTTCGTATTGTCGAAAATTTCATTTAATATTCACACATTAATATTAAAATTTCAGAGTTTTAAAACATAATATCGATAAGAATCAGTATATAAGACGAAAAATTACATAAAAAAAAATTACATGTCTTATATATCTAGAAAAGTATTTTCAGACTATGATCATAGTGTTGATAACACAACAAAATCAAATTATTTTTTCTTATTACTTCAATCGATTCCCACAAAATATAATTATATTGAGGAGCCTTGAAATAATCCTATTATGAGGATAAAATTTTTTTTGTTTATTAATTTTAAATATAGCAAAATATTAATCATGTATATATCCGTTACTTACGGTCCCTACAGTTGATGTAGAAAAGTTATTTTCGGGTATTAGCGTAAATATTTAAATTATTAATGCCTGTTGTGAAACACTGAAAAATTCATGTGACATATACCTACATAACAACATATATGGGTTAAAAAAATGAAGAATACTCATTTCATTCATATGGAAATATTAGAAGTTAATTTTATTCGAACTCTTATTTTAGTCCCTTTATATAAGAACAAGGGGGATGTTCTAGATTGTTCAAATTTTCCGAGCATAAAACTGAAATCACATTTTGTTTAACAAACTAACGTTAGAATTTTGCATAGAAATTTCGTTTTTCTAGGCAAAATTCTCGTAATACGGAATTATTGCACCTAGAGACTCCGAGGACCAACTCCCTAATACAATCCCCCATTTGTTTTATGAAGTCTACATTCAATAGAGTTGCCAATAATTGTGACATTCACTTTGACTCCATAGAATTTATTATCAGGAGTTATGTGAACAACGAAAATTGACTAAAATGAATTGATTTAGATTGAGTTATTTGTAATATTTCATTGAATGCTATAATGTAGTTATAAGTTACTATTTTTTTCAGATTAGATTGAGCTCTTTGTTAAATCTTTTTTTGAATTATTTAGTTTTTTAAAATTTTTTAATTTTTATTTTCTATAATTGGGTGTAATACCTGTTGAGAATAAAGAACTTATTATCACATACCCTTAAAATCTGAAAATGTGTCGTAAGCGAGCATCTTCAAAATATTATTAAATTGACAGAGAACCAATTTAGATTCACAGTGGTCAGGGGAACAACAGATCCGATTCATGCCTTCCGATTGTTGGTAGAAAAAGCAAGGGAAAAAAAGGATAATCTATGGATAATCTTTATGAACCTTGAAAACGTCTTTGACCGTGTACCGAGAACGCTAATATGGCAAGCTCTTAGATCTCAAAATGTCCCCGAACGTTACATTAGACTTGTTATAGACTTATATAATTACATTCAGGCATGTGTCAGAAGCGCGGCTGGCCAATCGGAGAGTTTTCATATAAACGTAGGAGTTCATCAAGAAAGCGCCTTAAGTCCTTCACTTTTTAATATCGTTATGAACTAACTGACGAAGAAAGTCCAAAAGCCGGTACCTTGAAATACGCCGACGATGTGGCCTCGATCGTGAACAACCAAAATGAAATTCAAAAGAATTTAAATGAATGGAGGAAATGTCTCGAGCCGAACGGTCTTCGCATTAGTAGAACCAAAACCGAAATCATGGTGTGCATTTTTGGGCCAGAGGAACCTAGCCTGCTAACCGCAGAAATGAAACTTGAAGACGTAGCTTTACCTAGATTAAAACAGTTTAAATATCTTGGATCGGATCACAGAGGATGGGTCTATATCACGAGCAAAAAATACTACATAAATGCGTATGTTGAGATGGACAGGAGGAGTTACAAAATGAGAAATGAAATAATCCGGGGTAGTTTTAAATTTGCACCGATCTCGGACGAACAAAACCGAGTCCATGCAAAGATGGTATGTTAAGCGACGTCCCGAAGACCATATAATAAAAAAGTTGCTTTCCATTGCTACACAAAAGAGAGGGAGAGGTAGACCACCAACTTCTTGGTTGACAAATGTCTAGAGGGACTTGAAGAGGTTGGGACTATGGGATGCCGACGCTAACCAGCGGAAATAATGGAACCTCAAGGTCAAGAAAGCCGACCCCGTATAACGGCACAAGGCGAGGCCAAAGAAGAAGAAGAATTTGATTCGAACTTTAAATGAAAGTCGATAGGTACAAACTTTCAGTCAAATTATAAAATATATGTTTCCTTTTTGAGCTGACTGCCTTTTTGAGGGGGAAATTATAGCGAATGCAACCAGCGCCAGCGTACCTATACTCTTTCATATTAGGAAAAATAATATTTCATTTCGGAGGAAATAACGAAGTGGAGGTAGAATGTTGATTTTATTGGAATAACTTCGTGGAAAATTATATTAGAATGAGATATCATTAGATAAAATCAATTTATCAATGTTATACTGAAAATTTTCATTTTCAATCATTTGATAGTATTAATTGAAGATTCGCACAATATTTGTGGAAAACAAAAATGTATTGTCTACAGTTGAAGCATCAAATTCGGCATATGCAACTGTTTAACCATTTATATTATCACCTTAATTATAGATATGCCTTTAATATATTTCTTTAATAATACCCATATTCAATAGATGATGGAGATAAAATAAACAGATTGTTAGTTGTTCTAAATCAGTTGCAAAGTAATGAATATTACAATGGATTTTCATTCTGAAGCACATCTCCAGTGAGCTGAAAATTTTTCGTGGAATAGAGCCAAGTTTTTATTGAATTGTTTATTCTATTATTAATCATTTAATATGAGCAGATTCAATTAAAATGTGCGACATGCTGAAAAAATGACTAGCATTTTAATTTTATATACTGATCCAATTTAACACCGTATTATTCTACAAAGAGTCTGGTGGAACCATTATTTTCATTAGAGTAATTCATCATGTAGGCTCTGAGTTTATCTCCCCAACTCCATCTTGTTAACACAAAAAGCCGACGGAAAAGGCACAGAAGTTTACTCGTGCAATAATCCTCTGAAAATGATTCAAAGCGCCTTACCCCATGGTAGTAATCGTCCTCTGGCGAGTTGAAGCCCAGAGGCGGCGTATTTGCATCCCCCGCCGCTTCTCTTCTCGGCGGTGGCGGTGGCACCTCGGAAATGGGACTCACGCAGGTCAGCACATCTGGTGGGGGTCTGCATATCCTCAGTTCTACTTGATTAGATGCAGTCCTTAATACTTCTAAAGCCTCCTGAAAATTATTTATAGACTTTTAGAGATGAAATTTCCAGCAGCGAATATAATAATTTATGATGTTAATAATGCAGTTAAGCGCTATTGTTCCGGTGACTTTTTATTTATGGTCTACTGAAATGAATCAACGCTATAATGGCTCAATTTTTTTTCGAAGTAATTTGGAAGTTGGGTTCTGCTGCATTATGTTCGTGGTTATCAATTTACAGCAGACCTAATTAAATAAAAGATGTAGTGCAGTGTAAGACTATGAAAATAAGTATTTCCTAGTTCTAACATAGTACGAAACAATATTTCTAAAACGATACAACTAAAAGCCTCTTTCAGAATGACACTTAAAGACAGACTAAATTTAACACAAATTTGGTGTTCTAATTCAAGCAGAGAACATCTATTACAACGCTGTTGTTGCATTTCACACATACAAATATTCTGGTACTCTTTTACCTCTTGATTTAACAGTAAAGGGAAATGAAGCCATTCAAATGAATATTTTAACTTCCAATCATGTGAAAATATCCGCAACAATGGAGTCGACATTTGTGTTAGTTTGGAGTCATAAGCAATGACGGTCATTTAATAGCTATTTTACTCAACTATAAAAATAAGATATGAATCGAATACTAACACTTCAATTTAAATACGACAAATTGAAAATGATTAAGATGATTATGAAGTTTATTGAAATAAACGAATATAAAATGTTGTTAATGAAACAATATTTAGAATTTTCCCATAATTTAATACAAATACGCATGACGACGTTTCGAAGTACTATTTCTTCATCAAATGCTTGATTAATAATTATTCAGTATTAATCCAGCATTTGATAAAGAAGTAGTACTTCGAAAAGTCGTCATGCGTATTTGTATTGAATTATGAGAAAATTCAAAATATTGTTTCATTATGGATAATAATTTTGTCCAAGTATCGGCCTCATCAATCGTCAATAAAATGTTCTGTCTAGCCAGTGACTGCTTTTCTATGATTTTTTTGAAGTGGCCAAGGAAGCAAGAGGTCTAAGGGATTAAATTGAAATGTTTCATTTATCACACCATAATTTTTTTCTTAGAAACTAAATCCAATGCAGTTTTGCTTCAATTTAGGCAAACTTTCATAATTTTCAAAGTAGTTCTAGTGTGTTCAATGTAGTTTTATTTATTAAAATTCTTCAAATCTGTTTTATTGATCGATCAGATTATTCTATTAAGGAAACAGACTCTCATTATTTTTTTCTTAGAAACTAAATTCATTGTATAGTTACTATAAGTTTGGCTTCAATTTAGGCAAACACTTTCATAAGTTTAAATGTAGTTCTATTGTGTTTTTCTATTGTTGGTAGTAATTCAAATCTGTTTTATTGACCAATCAGATTTTTCTACTAAGAAACAAATATACCGTTTTGCAAAAGATATTTAAAATAAAATGAAAAGATATTTAAAATATATTTAAAATTTCCTGCTCATAATTTTGAGCTGGAAATAATTATTTATATCAATTTTGAGTAGTAAACAGTCATTATCATCTGTAATTTACATTGAAAGTCTATTTCACAGATTTTTTCAATTTTTTATGTCAACGCCAGCTTTAGATTTCCAATTTCATCATTCATATTACATCAATTTAAAGTTCGTTTCGAGCCTTATCATAACTCATTGATATTTCAAATGATAGATAGAAAAACTTCTCAGTTAATATATAATTATAACGATAAATTACTGTTTTAATAAATGCCACATATATTTTGTGCTACATTTCATTAGCCAGTATTACCAACTCTTATTATGAAATCTTAAACATTCACAAATATAGGTACTCAAAGGTGATATAGCGATGTAGGGAAATGATAGAAACTGCCCTTCTTAATCTGACCATCTTTGAAATACTATACGATACACAAATATTATAATTAGTGTATATCATTATTCTAACAACCATTGACTACGTCTATATTTTGAGGGAGTATTAGGAATTCTCGAATAAGTATTCTCGAATATTTTTTCGATAAATATCCTGAACCTCTTTTGTTTTGTTTCGAATGACAGACCAGTATATTTTGCATTCATCTGAACTCCACCATGATGTTGTTCCTTACTCATTTTTTCTGATAGTATATAAATTTCTAATTTTGTTGTTCTTTCGAATACTTTTTGTTGTGATGAAAGTGAATGAAAATTTATAAAACCCCTATTATTCTTATCATTAATATTATTATATTCTTAAAACTTTCACCTAATAATCGTATCCATAAAATATGTTTATGCCCTATTTCATGTCTAGACAATTTTGTCTAAGAAATTAATTCTGAATATTAAACACAAATTCTCTTTGGGAAAACAGGGCTCTCAAATATTCTCCCTTATTATTCAGAGGCTGCAGAACACAATTAGTGGTTTATTATGTTCCTTAGTTGGAGGTTGCTTTCGGTTGTATCTTTTTTGGCGCAACGCTTAGCAGTTAAGATTGCCTCGGCCAAATTTAATAAGTTGCTCAACAGAACACATTCTTTCGAAGAGAACACTTAAGGTATTTCATAATTATTGAAAAATTGGGAATTTTTCAGGATGTTCATTGAAATTACAGAAATTAATTTTAAGGAAACTCATTTCTATCCTGAATTGAAGATATAAAATAAGTATTTGTTTCAATGCAAACATCAAATCTTTTCAAGTAATTAATTGATTTCGCAACTTGTTGAAGTTAGTCTAATATAAAATATTCCAGTTCGAGTAAAAGTTCGAGGATCAAGCAGGTCACAAATGAATGTGGAGATCGGGTAATTTCGTGCATATAAATGGTGTTTTTTTTAGAGGTATAGAAAATTGAATCGTAATAAAACAACGAAAGATCATTCGATTGACAAGAGTTTTTTTCTATTCGAAAGATAATCTTGTGGCATTACATTTTAAATATGATTTCTGGCATATGACCGCCACGGCTGGCTCGGATGTAGCCAATCTGGACGTCCAATTTTCGATGACTTTTTCCAACATTTGTGGCCGTATATCGGAAATAACACGGCGAATATTGTCTTCCAAATGGTCAAACGTTTGTGGCTTATCCGTATAGACCAATGACTTTACATAGCCCCACAGAGAGTAGTCTAGTGGCATTAAATCACAAGATCTTGGAGGCCAATTCTCAGGTCCATAACGTGAAATTAGGCGGTCACCAAACGTGTCTTTCAATAAATCGATTGTGGCGCGAGCTGTGTGACATGTTACGCCGTCTTGTTGAAACCACAGCTCCAGGACATCATGGTTGTTCAATTCAGGAATGGAAAAGTTAGTAATCATGGCTCTATACCGATCACCATTGACTGTAAATATCTGAATAAATTAATTGGTAAATAAATTAATTTATTAATTAATTAATTGATTGAATCTGGTAAATAATTGACTGTATCATCGTTTTTGAAGAAGTACGGAGCAATGATTCCACCAGCCCATAAAGCGCACCAAACAGTCAGTTATTCTGGATGTAACGGTGTTTTGACAGACACTTGAGGATTATCTTCATTCCAAATTCGGCAGTTTTGTTTGTTGACGTAGCCATTCAACCAGAAGTGCGCTTTATCGCTAAACACAATTCGCCAATGAAAATCGGGAACAACTGCAATCTCGTTTTGGGCCCATTCGACGAATCTACGTCTTGCTTGATGATCGTTTGGCTTAATTTCTTGCACGAGTTGGATTTTGAAAGCACGCAAACCGAGATCCTTCCGCAAAATCTTCCATAAAGTGGATGGACACAGATCCAATTCCTGTGCTAGATGGCGGATGGGCTCATTCGGGTCTTCCTCAATGCTTTGCTCTACAGCAGCGATAGCTTCTTCTATACGCACCGTACAACGTCTCTGGGGATGCGAGTTATCAATAAGAGTAAACGTGGTGCGAAAACGTTCCATGGTTAATCGAACTAACTGCTCTTATGGACGATTTTGTCGTCGATAAAATGGACGTAAAGTGCGCGATACATATTCCGCACAGAACCATTATTTTCGAAATAAAATTGCACTATTTGCAAGCGTTGTTCAAGCGTGACTCTATTCATGATGAATTGTCAAATTAAACTGAGAATAAATCACTTCTCAGCTGTTCGGTCGCCATCTTCAACATCTATAATGCCAATTTTAAGTTCTATACCTCTAAAACAAAAAACACGCGTTACAACGTAACATAATTTCGCACCCTTGAAACATCACTTGTGAAAATACATTCCACATAATTGAAGGAATTTGCGATATTATTTCATATCGTGATTTTCATCCGAATAATTTTCATGAGAAACAGGAGAAGTTTATGAAAATTTTCTTATATTATATTGTATCATATTAAAATTAACCCATAACGTGTACAAAAATTAATACAGAGAAAAAAGTGTTTTTTTAGCAAGGTTATCAAGTTGCATAGGGTTGAAGAAAGTCGCGAGCCCTTATAACTTCCAAATTTTTATCATAAAATTTCTATCAAAACATGAATGGTAATTTACCAAAGCACTCAATAAACGTCTTTGTTGTTGTTATAATTAACTCTAACCACAATAAA
The DNA here is from genome assembly GCA_030704895.1 of Henosepilachna vigintioctopunctata. Classification (NCBI taxonomy): domain Eukaryota; kingdom Metazoa; phylum Arthropoda; class Insecta; order Coleoptera; family Coccinellidae; genus Henosepilachna; species Henosepilachna vigintioctopunctata. The sequence continues at coordinate 2,037,533 of JARQZJ010000093.1, forward strand.
TCATAATCTGAGAAACTTTACTTACATAATTTGTGAGACCTGTTAGCGTTATTCCGTTAGCTTCTAGTAAAAGATCTCCTACGTTAATAAGCCCACATTGCGAAGCTGGTTGATGTGGAAACAGTCTTTTGATGCGAATGAGACCTGGCCACGAGCCGGCACTGTCGATTCCACCAGTAACGCTGAGACCTAGTCCCCGGGATCCTTTGTTGAGTTTCACTAAATAGGTGCTCTCTGAAAATGAGAAAAAAATTCATATATACAAATCCATGTTATTATAAAACGTGCAAAATATTTAATATATAAGAGCTCGTGTGTGTACGAAATAACAAGAAGATTAGTTTAAATATGTGAAGGTTCCGTCGCAAACCAATCGTCAAATATTCAAACAAAATGATGAATTCTTTTTCATTTGCTATGATGACATCTTATGAAAAATTTTAAATAGTGAGAAATTTAAATTGATGCTATATAGGTACTGCACTCATTCGAAATTTATTTAACCTTCAATATTTTTTGTACCAATATCAATGCATACAATAAACGATGAGAATAATATGGTTTTTGACAGTCTCCTAGTAATTTTGATCTTCTCATGAGTAGCAAATGAATATGAATTGAAGGAAGTCTTGTCATTTATGAACGATTTCGATACCATCTGTTATTCATGAACGAAACATAGAAATTAAAAAAACATTGATGGGACTGAATAAATTCAACGTATTATATATGTTTAAAAAATAAGTTTTCTCAGTTTAATGAATAAGTACATAGATAATACAATTGTATACGGCATATATTGTTTTTACTATAGCTATTTCAACAATATTTTTTTCGACAAAGATTTACGTATAAATTACGTATGAATATATATATATATATATATATATATATATATATATATATATATATATATGCATGTATATATGTAATGTATGACCAATTTATTTTGAAGTAGAGTAAGGATGGGTATCAATAAACAAGAGGAGTTTCTCTGAAATAAACAAAGGCCTCTGTTATTTATTTACAGTCAATTAAATATCACAATTATTCACAAACTCTGTTTATTTCAAAACAAAGAAACAACATTCAATGTTCACTCTTTTAAATCTCAATTCAATTTCAAACAATAATGCATATGATTATCAATTACACTTTAGCATTCTCGTAAGTTATTGTCTTTCTCACTTGTATAAATGGTTATTTATCCTTATTTACTCCTTATCGACCCATGACAGCAGGAACATTCAAATTTGGCTTAAGGAAGTAAACTTCCTTATATATATATATATATATATATATATATATATATATATATATATATATATATATATATATATATATATATATATATATATATATATAAGAAAATGAACACTAGAACATTCATTTGAAAAATTGAAATTAATCAAGAGAATGATTAATAATTTTCAGTGCAATAAGCACAAAAAATTTCATTTCCTTATATATATATATATATACATATATCTATATATATATATATATTTTCAAATAATCATACTCATATAAGAAACGAGTAGTTACTGTTTCGTAGTGCAAGGTACTCCCCGTACGATGCGTCTCGTTCAACAACCGAAAAATATGGACTTTAATTCTCAAAAATCTTCTTAGGAATCAGAAGACATAAATACATAGTGAATTCGTATGCATGTATAATGCATTTGTGGACATTTCCCTGAGAGTTTCATCTGAAATATTTCGATTAAGAGTCTCTGTATTGACTAGTATGAATGATTTGTGAATTTTTAAACTAGCTATCTTTTTGCCGCCTGGATGTGATCTGCACCGATTAGGCATGGGACCATTCTTACACATTGCAGAAAAAGTTGTGTTGTGTTCGAATGAAATGTCTACAAAGCCTCTACGTACTCTAACTAATGTTGTCATGAGTAGAAATCTAGAATGTTGGGGAGAGTTCATACGTCTTTCCTTCGATAGAGGGGGCTCACGTGAATAGTTCACGAACTAATATACTCCTCATTCTGTTATTAGACCTGAGGGCGTTTTGAAAGTCATCGATTCTTGATTGATTGATTAAATAACACTGATGATTCATTATTATGATGAAACAATTGTATCTGATTATCATTCGACAAGTTCGATGATTTTTCGAAGCGTACTTAATATTCACTGTCGAAAGTGAGAGGTAACGAACCTGTGTAGACAGCTCCCTGAGAGCTCTAAGTATTGGCTATATATATATATATATATATATATATATATATATATATATATATATATATATATATATATTTTTATATATATATATTTATATATATGGGTGTTTTTTTAGAGGTATAGAAGTTTTAATTGCAATATAACAACGATGGATCATTCGAATTGACAAGAATCATTTTTATTCGAAAGATAATCTTGTGGCATTACATTTTGAATATAATTTCTGGCATATGACCGCCACGGCTGGCTCGGATGTAGTCCAATCTGGACGTCCAATTTTAGATGACTTTTTCCAACATTTGTGGCCGTACATCGTTAATAACACGGCGAATAATGTCTTCCAAATGGTCAAGCATTTGTGGCTAATCCATAGACCAATGACTTTACGTGGCCCCACAGAAAGTAGTCTAGCGGTGTTAAATCACAAGATCTTGGAGGAAAATCCACAGGTCCAAAAAGTGAAATTAGGCGGTCACCAAACGTGTCTTTCAGTAAATCGATTGTGGCACGAGCTGTGTGACATGTTGCGCCGTCTTGTTGAAACCACAGCTTCTTGACATCATGGTTGTTCAATTCAGGAATGAAAAAGTAAGTAATCATGGCTCTATACCAATCACCATTGACTATAGCGTTTTGGCCATCATCGTTTTTGAAGAAGTACTGACCATTGATTCCACCAGTCCATAAAGCGTACCAAACAGTCAGTTTTTCTGGATGTGAGGGTGTTTTGACATACACTTGAGGATTATCTTCACTCCAAATGAGGCAGTTTTGTTTGTTGACGTAGAGATTCAACCTGAAGTGCGGTAAATGGAAATGTACGTAGTGCGCGATACGTATTCCGCACAGAACCATTATTTTCGAAATAAAATTGCACTTTTTGCAAGCGTTGTTTAGGCGTGAGTCTATTCATGATGAATTGCCAAACCAAACTGAGAATAAATCTCTTCTCAGCTGCTAAATCGGTTGCCATCTTCATTAGTAATGCTAACTTAAGAATCTATACCTCTAAAAAAACACCCTTTATATTATATATATATATATATATATATATATATATATATATATATATATATATATATATATATATATATATACAGTAGAAACTCGATTATCCGGCCCTCAGTTATACGGATTCGCGATTATCCGGACTGCCCATCACGAAGAATTTAGAAAGATATATGTAATATGATAGAATTTATTATCAGGATTCATGTGAACAACGAAAATTGACTGGAATAAATATATTTAGATTGAGTTATTTGTGATATTTCATTGAATGCTATAATGTAGTTATGAGTTACTATTTTTTTAGATTGGATTGAGCTCTTTGTTGAATCTTTTTTTTAATTATTTAGTTAAATCTTTTTTCTAATTATTTAGTTATGTATTCAACATTGTTATTATTTTCAGTAATTGGGTGTTATACCTGTTGAGAATAAAGAACTTATTATTATTATTATATGTATGTACATGCTACATACACAAAAAACCCGCTTTTCTTCATACATTGGATTATCCGGAGTTTCGATTATCCGGATGCCAAACGACAACAATTAGTCCCGCTAATCGAGTTTTTACTGTATATATATATATATATATATATATATATATATATATATATATATATATATATATATATATATATATATATATATATTCATATAGGTTCATTCTAAGGCGAATTCGTCAAGATCTTCAATTTTTCGAAAGTTCATTTACTTCTACGTGAACCAAAAATGATTGAGATTTGTTATATCCATTACAGGGTTATATGAAGCGGTTTTACTAGGAACTGATTTTCGAGAAATTCCTTTCATCAAATTTCAAATGAATACCAAAATGCACTAGTTATAAAAAATCATCATTTCCATCTGAATTGTTATTGTTATTGGTAAATTGGCTCCTGCTTTTCTTCTTTACAATTCTTTTGCTTGAGAATAATTTGCAATGCTTAACTTCTGAGAATATCTTACTATCTATATCTATAGAATATCTATATAAATTTTTTGCAACCCAGAAATATTAATTCATTAATTTTCAGCTGATAACCATTACATTTTTTAAAAGGAAGGGTTTTGAAATTTCACGCGTCCCTTTGATAGCTCTGTACTTATCCGACGTTGTATGTTTAACAACGTGCTCTACTTCTAACCAACTCTAACAGAGTAAGTTACTTAAGGATCCATTTTGAAATAGCATTATCGTCATGTAAGCTCAGAAGTGCCCTGGATCGTAATTGCTAGGGAAGTTAGGACGATAAACCAGCGGGAGCGTAAGTTCCGAAATGTACGAGTGGAAGAATTATTCGTAATTACGATATAGATAATTTCCCATGAAGACCCAATAGGATTTACTATAATCTCTACCTAATAATACTAGGATAATGTGTATTGTACTCTGCTTCAGATATCCAAAGTTGAATCGATTTGGCGAATGTTGGGTTTATCTTGACATTTATTTGAATATATGTTATATTCTACTACCCCACTAATACGAGACTTTTGAGAATTGAAGAATATGAGATTATCATTCAAAATTAAGATTAAACTGTAATTGAAAATAGTTTTTAATTAATCGAAATATTGAAATGCGAAAATATTGAAATCTTATAATTTAATAATAATTCATACGACGCAAAATCAAATCGAACGAATATATACGAAGTTGAGAAGCGAAAAATAACACAAAGAGAAACTCATACCGTTTATAATATACCTTGCAATAATTGCAATGAATGCTATATAGGTCAAACATCCCGAAATATTGAACGAATTAAAGCACACAAATATGTGAAAATGCAAATCACGTTCCAACATGTTTTTGTGAGAATGTGTGTATATTTTTCAAAATAACTGAAATCGACGATTTTAATTACAGCTACAAAAAAATCTGACAACTGAGAAAGATAAAATATGTATAGAAATAATAGAAATGTTACAAAATGTATAAAAACTTGGAAAACACAGTAAATGGAAGAACAGATATAAAACATCACAATTCTACCTACAACGATTTGATAAACATTATAAATAACACCTATACTGGATGTCATTTTCTGGATGAGAATTTTCACATGAGAACTATATAAAATTAAATTTTTTACCCAGAACCTTTTTTAAAGCTAGATATCTAGCTTTATGGTTTAGCTAGATATAACATTCTCTTGATTAATTTCAATTTTTCAAATGAATGTTCTAGTGTTAATTTTAATATATATATATATATATATATATATATATATATATATATATATATATATATATATATATATATATATATATATATATATATATATATATTCATTTGTATCTTCAGATGTCGTATGATGCTTCATTCCATTCGCATTCTGGTAGTCGATATTGTATATTTTAATACGTAATTTCATTTTGTGATATTACATTATTTTTTGTGATTTCAGATTTTAAGTTCAAACAGTTTCTTTGTCTGTGTAGTTCATCTCCTGGAATAGACGGAGTAGTCGAAGAATAATTTTTTAAAATTGCAGTTCATTTTTTTTCTCGTACGCTTTCCATTTGTGAATATGCTGTATATTTTCAGGAGCCTTTTTTCTATGTGTGAAAAGTAGGTCATTTGATTACTATTCAATTCATAATTTTGAAATTTTTACGATATGAGCTTCAAATAAAAATTCAATCCTCGAATTGGAATGAAAATCAATAGGAATTAATGTAGCAGAAAACAGCATAATTATCTTAAAGTGCTAGTGGAAAGAATCTCATTTTTACTATATCATTATGCGCAACTATCATAAGATACAGTAACATAGCTTATGGCCCATAGCGCTCTAATTTTTCGGAGTACTCCCATTTTCCTTTATGCTCCTTTTAAAACTTGAGTAAAATGGGGCCAAGCTACGTTGCTTCTGCTTCAGCCATTAGTGTTATTCACATACTCTAGAAGCTTTTAATATTGTTAATGTGGTTGTTCGGGATATGTAGGTAGCAAATTGCAGTTTCGTTAAAAAGTGACTTCAAAGAGCTTCTCATGATATATATATATATATATATATATATATATATATATATATATATAGATTATATATATATATATATATATATATATATATATATATATATATATATATATATATATATATATATATATATATATATATATATATATATATATATATTATTGGTGCGATTGACGAGCTTCTTGCAGAACGAAACATATGTCTCATACATCCATCAGGTGTGGAATCGAGTTCAATATTTATCTAACATTTATCCCTTAAAGGATAATGGAGACATAACATCGTACACGTTTACATATCTAGCTCTACTATAACATTCTTTTGGTCAATTTAAATTTTTCAAATGAAGTTTTAGTGTTCATTTTCTTGAATATTTCATTCAGTGCCATAAGCACAAAAAATTAATTTCTTCAAACATATCGCCAAATAGGCCCCTGAAATACGGGAAGAACGCGAGCGTACTACTAACGCAACTTCTTGACATTTGAGAACAATATTTCTCTTACATTTATCCCTTGAAGGATAATGAAGACATCACATCGTACACGTTCACATATCTAGCTCTACTAAAACATTCTTTTGGTTTATTTGAATTTTTCAAATGAATGTTCTAGTGTTCACTTTCTTAAATATTTCATTCAGTGTCATAAGCACAAAAAACTCGTTTTCTTATATATATATATATATATATATCTATATATATATATATATATATATATATATATATATATATATATATATATATATATATATATATATATAATATAACAAAATCACCCACTAAATCATTGGTATTTTTAGTTCTTGATGAAAGCAGCAGTTTTGACTCACAACTCCTGTTATCACAAGAATGAGGAAAGAATTTTCACTTTCAAATTGATTCTCGAATTTCAGTTATTGACATATCAATAGCACGATATGAAGTTTCTCATTGAAATGAAGTATATTCCCTAAAAATTCAATTTGTCTGAGTTTTCAGAAAAAACATATTTGTGAAAAAAAGTGTGATTAGGTTATGTCAGATAAGAAGAAAATAAGTTCATTTATTTCATGTAAGTATGTATGGTATGTTCAGTATTCAATTTAAGTTACAATAAAGCGACAATATGACCTAAATTTTAACAAAAATAATTTTTTTTCAATTTTGTGACATCACACAAAAATTTCGACATTTTTTGGCAAATCTAAGACATCTGTCATTGTCGATAAGACAACAGCTGTTTTAGTATCTAATAACTTTGGTGTTTTCAGAGGCATTGCTGCGAATACTAACAGTTTGGCAACGTAATAATTATGAGCGGCAGATGTCAAAGTGAATCGTTTCGTTCGCGAAATGGTCTAATAAAATACCACTCGTGATTGATTTTATCTTATCTGTCTAAATCTGTCTGTTATTTCGTAATTGAATTGCTTGAAAAAGCTCGGTTCGTTATGAAATGGAACGTAGACTTATCGCGAAAATGGAAATTCATTATTCACTACTGATAATAAAAAGTTTGGAAATCAATGTTGAATTTCAGGTTTCACTTCTACAACTCGAACTGAAATTCTGTTTTGAAATATGAAAGGAATATGCAAATAATTATAAACAGTGTCATGAAAGGTAAAAATGACGGGACTCGTCCCGGGGATGTACGTGTTAGTTTAACAACTTAAAGAAATCTGGTATGTTCAAACTTACAGACTAGAAACGAAAGCTGAAAACTACATAAAGTTTCACCACTAAAAATATGAAATAAATGAGAGGAAACTTTAAATTAGACTCACTTACTAGAAGGTGAGGCCTAAGCTGAAAGGGTATGTAATTTACAATTAGGTACCTTAGAAGGATTCAACCCTTTCACAATTTCTAACAATCAAATAGTTTGGTTTAATTGAATAAATTATTACGTAGACATGATGGAATCCATTAATCAATTTCTGTTTATTTGGAACCCACAATTACAGAGAGGAATTTCTAAATTATGAAATACGTGGGTGAGCTTAATGAAGATTCAGTTTTTGAATATGGTCTACATTATTCACAATTTAATTTTCGAATTGTCGCTTTCGGATTTCAAGTAGATTCATGACTGAAAATATTCAAATGTATAATAAAATATGCAATACAAATCGAAATCAATCAAAAACTTACTGAATCAACATAAACTGAAGGGAGAATTGGGATATTTCATATAAATTGGCACCTATATAAAGTTGTGCTAGTTCAAATTAGATGAATAATATTCAGGCCATACATATTTGTGTAAATAAGACAATTGAAAAAAAAATATTTTGAAATGATAATGACAAACTCAGTGTCTAATCTTAAATTTATACGTTAATATGGAAATTGTAGAATTGCATGTGCAAAATGGTGAATGCGACGGTCAAAATTAAGTTAATGTAGATTATGAACGTTATGTTCAATAGATATAAAAATTTCCTGGAAACAATTTTTATTCATTTATTTATTATTTTGCAGATCAGATTTAGAGTCATCAAGAAGGCTCAGAAATATAGACACATAAGTCACAAGACAATTGTCTTTTCTTCAGGGAGAAGAAAAAACTTTTTCTTCTTCCTGAAGCACTATTTGATTATATCTTAATAATAATAATAATACTAATAAGCATATACTTCCAACAGGTAACTACCCAATTAAATAACATATAAATATGAAAACACATAATGAATAAATATGGTTATTGAAAATATCAATAACAACATTAACAATATAACACAAACAACACAATATTAAAAAATAATTATGATAATAAAAAACATCAAATATAATCATCTAAATCTATAATGTTAATAACTAAATATTCAATCATAATAATAATAATAATAATAATAATAATAATAAATTTTATTGAATTGAATGTTTGAAAAGTAACAAATTTAACAAGAATATAATAAATTCTGAAATATCTAAATGACTTAAATATAATAAACTTCGTAAATAAATCCGTAAATATGTGAATATTTCTGCAAGGCATTTCCTGCCCGTGCGCAGATAAGATAGTTCGTAGTCGTAGTGCAGTATACATATATACATACATACATATATACACATATACATACACATAAGGTAGTTCGTAGTGTGGAAGTAGATCCTGACTCCTCAATAATTTCACTATTCTGTGTATGCGATCCTGCTTTTGGGGAAACTTTCAACTTCTTTGGTTGGCTTTAATATGTTTGAAATTCTCATACTGTTGAAGTTTTTTGGTCCCTGATAATAAAGTTCAAATTGTGGGTCCGGTTAACCTTGGGTTGCATAATGCACTTAAATCCTTTGGTGGTCTCTTGTATTTTTAAACCCAGTTGGTTATGATACTTGTATATTGATTTACAGACATGTAATTTATATAGCTATTTTAAAGCATAAACTTTCAATCAATGAAATAAGGGTTTTGACGGTTCGAGTTTATTAGCCTGCAATATTATTCGGACAAAGTGTTTTTGTGTTGTTATCAAAGGTTTGATGTTAGTTTTATAGATTCCTCCATAAAATAAATAATAATAATCAATAAAACAAACCACTCAGACCTCAAATCGGAAGAAATCAAGATAATCCACTGGTTAAGATTTAAATACACATTTATAGAAACGATAGAAACAAGTGAGTTTCAGTGCAAATCACAGCAGCTTGATACCTGGTTTGCAGTGGAACATGCAAAGCTAAGTGGCGATTGCGAAAGAAAATTGATTCTGTGGATTTTTGTACAATATCTGGCTTATTCTAGTACACCACTGAGGAACGAAGAAATTGAGTTTACCCAGAAGCTCAGGACGGACGAGATTATTATTGAGCAAATTGAATGAAAATTTCCTTGCATTTAAGCTTCTCCTGGTGTGGAGGCTCCTTGTGTCATACCTCGACAGCAAATAAGCGTGACCACAACATCTAGGTGGATAAACATCATCCTCTCGAAATGAGAGCCATTTCAAGAACTTTATCTGCAGTTCCTCCAGGCGGTTTATGTGACAATTAAATAAATAGTCCAGTGTTGAGTTATTCGAAAACAATCTAGCGGAAAACAATTACGGACAATGAAACTATAAATTTTGCTACATGATAAAATCAATTCGCTGATATGAGGTATGAAATAGAATTTTTGATCTCTGTCTAGTAAAACTCACCACATTACATTTGATGACAGTCAGATGTAAACAATCATTATTACAGCATAAGCTACCTTCATGCAGTCGAACATCTCTAAGAGATTGTTAACAAACAGGAGAGATAGTAGGGGTCCAAGATTGATCCCTGCGGCAGAATATATTGAAATTATATCAAATGAACCCAAGGTTTGTTTCTTTCAATGAATTAAATACTAATATATTTCTCAAACTAATTCGAAGGAGAGAGCGACCTTTGAGATATTGATGATAAAAAAATCCTAGATTCTAAAACAGAATATGAAAAGTACTATACTCGAAACATATCCGTTACTTACATTCTTTTGAAAATATTACCCTTTAAAAACTGCAATACTTGCAACATGAATAATTTTATGAGATATAGGCAAACGCAAATTGAAATCAAGTGAACAATTTAATTCTATTCGGTTATTTTATTGAAATTTTCTATTTCAATTTGGAATTTTATGGTTGTACCAGAATATTTTCATACCGATATTCGTTGGATATGTAATGGTTATCGCAATGAAATGGAAATGAATTCAAGTATTCTCCTGTTTTATGAGAGGCATTCTATGCGGTAAAGACAAGAAAGCGCATTATACATTAATGTAAAAAGTAAATGGAATTTCCAGTGTTCTAATAGTATCAGAGCTTCAACCTCAATCTTATATATTCCGAGTGCTTTCCTTAAGGTATTCTTATTTACGATATGCTTTAAAAGGATCTCGAAGAACGTTTCAGTGTCACATATTTACCGCAAACCGTCTCGCTGTGGTTGTTTCAGAAATTTTGCAGTAATCTGATATATGCAAACTAGTATATAGTAGATCAGTATGAGTAATTGTCTTGTGACAAAATGTATGATCATTTTGAATACAATTATTGGATTAATTTCGATTAATATGAAGAAATTCTTCATATTAATATGAAGTATGTCCTTTCGAAGAAATAACTTCTTGAACTCGTCTAGGCATCGATTCCACTAGCGTAATCATGAAACCGCACCTGAATTGCACTATTAATCTTTTTTTGTAGTGGAATCCATTTTGGCCAGTTTCTTTTCTTTGAAATATCCAATAAATTCTCAATGGGATTGAGATCAGGTGAATTCCCCGACCAATCGAGTACTTTTATTTCATTCTCACGCATAAAGGCCTACACTTGTTTGGAATTATGGCAGGGAGCCAATATTTCCATATATTTCACTGAATTCATCATCCCTGTTATAGGAGCTAATCGTCCAGTGTCATTGGTTGTGAAAAAACCCCAAAACATTTGTTTCGAAGGATGTTTTACTGTTTGCTGAATGTGATCAGGCCGAGAAGTTTCCCCTCACAACACTTAATTCGTACCCCTGAACAACCAAATATGTCTCATCACTAAAACCACCTTCTTCCAGTCGTCCACAGTTCACGCACGGTACTTTTGGCCCATGCCAAACGTTTCTTCATCATTTTCTGGGTAAGCAGTTGCTTTCTTCTTGGTCTTCTTGACTTACGTCCAGCCTCCAGCAGTCCTTGTCGCACAGTTGAGATGCTCACCTCCACACCCGAAACCAATAAATCCCTTCGAGGATCAGTGCTTGTCCTTCTCGGATTGATTTTGCTATTTCTTATCAACAATTTGTTTGTTCTTGGAGTAGTTTTGCGTTTGCAGCCACAGTTTCCTTTTCTTTTTGGAAACGATGAGCCACTTTTCTCAAATATTTTCGAAATTCTCGAAACGCTGGACTTTCCCACAGCAACAGCTTCAGCTATATCTCTTACAGTCATTGATATGTGTTCATTAATCACGATAGTTTTGGAACGCTTCCTCGGAGTGATATCCATCTCTGGACAAGACAATACAGCACGTATCAAAATTGAATCCACAAACTGTCGCACCGGTAGGCTCACAACTGAATTGCTGGCGAGGTAAAACCGGTCAGAATGTAAATGATGGTAAAGGTCGAACCCTCACTTCATCTCAGGTAGTAAACAAGCCTGATATTATAACCTTTGTTGCATAGATACCACCTTTTATTCATAGATTTGAGTGGTGGTCGTTGTTATGAGTTTTGTTGAGCATGATGGTTTTTTTCCGATTAAATTTTTTGGTTTTTTTCTGCATTTATATTGACTTCGCTCTTCAATCACATTTTTCACCCATTTTACTGTGTGTTATTGAAATATTTAGCTTTGTTTCATATAATGTTTTATACAATGGAATGATTCCATGCTGATGTATAATGGTGACTAACGGTTTTTATGTTTTCTGGCATAGTTGACGTATCGCATTTGTCACCTGTCATTTTGTTCCGTTCTTCCATTTACTTTCTGCCATTTTTTCTGTTTCGAGATTGAATTTAATTATCCTACTCAACACATTCTAATTATTCATTTCAATTATTTCCTGCCTAATTTAGCTGTGACTGTTGTTTGAAGCGTTGATTTTTCAATGCTTCAGAAGTGTTGATGTTTTTTATTCGATTTTTTTATTTAACATCATTCCGATGATCCATGATATATATATATATATATATATATATATATATATATATATATATATATATATATATATATATATATATATAGAAGTATGTATGGAGTGATATATCTCCAACTACTACATTACATGAAATGAGGAGAATGATAAACAAAATTTTGATGAGGGTTGGTTTGATGAAGTTGATTCTACAAAATTACCATTTAAAATTAAATTACGAACAACCCTCCTCAAACTGTTTGAGCAGATGTTGAACGAAACATCAAATATTCATAATTCGCCGTAAATGCAAATGAAAGTATGGATAATTCGCTGGATTCAGCTACTCCTCTCTGATATCTCAGCAGTTCTTTCTTTGTTCACGTTCGTTATACCAGATCAGTAACTCTTTGTACCAACCAAAGCGAAACGACCATTGTTTGCAACAGTGCATATATGGAACGCAGGAATGTTTCATCGGACTAAAATGAGAAGAAACGTAAAACACAACCTAAATCCTGAATGAAGTGTGTTAATAGATTATTTTTGTAGAATAGGTTCATAGTAAATTCTTGCCTCGAAAACAAATTTCATATAAAATTATAATTTCATTAAAAGCAAAATCTGATTTTTCTACACAAGACCGTTGATCGCAAGATACGAGGATGTTGCCAGTAGTCTCAGGTCAGCCAAAGAATGTTTTCTAAAAGTATTAGACACAATTGTTTTTGTACAATTGTTAAGAAAACGAATATCAGAAATAAACATATGAAAATGTGTTTTTCAGAAGAATTAATTTCTATAGAACAATTTTCTATACATTCCTTTTTCATTGTGGGCTTATTATTTTCCGATCATTCCAATGAATGGCTTGACTAATCTAGGCTTGATTTTTAAGAAAGAAAAATACAAATTCCTTCTCAACATTTTAGAATTGAAAACCTTTGTAATACAACTTTTAGAAAATTAAACACAATAATATATAGTTGATTGAATATTCCCTGATCTCTTGGTGAAACACATTGTTCAATATATGAAATAAAAAACACTTTGCTAGGTTTCACAAAATTTATAATGAATAACTACTGGACAATTGTTTCGGGGTGTTATCCCATTTTCAAAAGTTAGACTGAGCAACTCTTAAAGGTATATAAGAATATTGGTCGAATAAGAAAAATGTTGTTCAGACTAACTTTTCAAAATGGGATAACACCGCAAAAAAATTGCCCAGTAGTTATTTATTATAAATTTTGTGAAACCTAGCCAACTGTTTTTTATTTAATATATAGAATAATATATAACTCAACATAGTAAACATTCTGCAGTTTTCACATTACCACTGGAACTGCCGTCATGTTTATAATTTCTAATAAGGAGCTATCTGATAAACTAAGAATAAACATTAATTAGAATTGTTTACAATTTTTTCGGCTAGAACAACAGTTTTTCAGCCGAAAAAATATCGAAAATATTCATTTCAGGAGAGGCTAAACGCACCAAGAGACTCCATGGGAGGTCACTATTAATTCTTCGAACAAAAATATGTTCTCAAACTTCTTTTTAGAATAATCGGGGTCAAGTTGGTAAGGAATCGCCGTCGTAAACGCAACCCTAACTCTAATTAACTAGAAGCAATGAATAGTTCAGCAAGTTCGGTAACTATGTAACGTCAAGCAATAACTCACCGGGTGTAATGAAAGGATAACACGCGTGTGGCTCTAAATGATGATGCTCGTGGTGATGGCACTGAATGTCATGATCAGGCAGTGGAGGCGGGTATTCCTCCTCTGGGGACCGCTCGGAGCCATACCCTTGATCACACAGAGCAGTTTGAGTATCCGAAAACTTCCAATGCAATGGCGCTCCGTCTCCTAGAGGAGGTATTCTAGGGACCTGAGTTCAAAATAAAGCCATAATAAATCTTCAACATTACGAATTGATGATATATTCTATGTGTTATATATAGTACATTCATATATATATATATATATATATATATATATATATATATATATATGAAAATATATATATATATATATATATATATATATATATATATATATATATATATATATATATATATATATATATATATATATATATATATATATATATATATATATATATATATATATATATATAGTATACAAGTTTTTTTTTTTACCGGTCTTATTAAATATATATAAATTCCAATTTAAGGTTTTTTTAAGATGGTAACGATAATTAGTTCTGTGTATGAAAGCTCGTCTAGATTAAATCAACGATCTCTTATAAACAAAAAAATTATATCAAATTAATATGTTATATGATTTTGAATAAATAATATATTTTTAGACAAGTTTTTAACTTAAATATGAACTATCAAACACTTGAACTTATGATTTACACTAGTGAACACCAACACTATTGAATATTATATGATTTTGCTATATATTGACTACATGTTATATGATTTTGAATATAAACTTAAATTCAAACACTTGAACTTATGATTTACACTTTATTGACTACATAGCATGACGCGTTTCGTCGTTACAAACGACTTCTTCAGATGCTTATAGAATAATGCTTACAGAATTATTCTGTAAGCATCTGAAGAAGTCGTTTGTAACGACGAAACGCGTCATGCTATGTAGTCAATAAAGTGTAAATCATAAGTTCAAGTGTTTGAATTTAAGTTTATATTCAATTATAATGGATTTACATCAAGTGAACGCCAACACTATTGAATATTATATGATTTTGCTATATATTGTGATACAGGAATTCAAAGTTTGGTGTAGATTTGACCCTTATCCCAACTCGATTTATGTAAGTAGATTGTCAATTCTAGAATTTAGGTTGTGAGACTGTCCGATGTTTTTATTTGTAGATTGTCCTGAGGATGAATTGAATAAATTCGAAAGCTTGGCTTTATAAAAAAGAGTTTGTACTTATAGCTCATAAGGTCTAAAAAAATCCTCGAATCGGAATTTTATATATATTGTATATATAAATTAGTATATTCAAGAAAATACAAATTTTTTTCATTCTTTCGAGAAATTTTCTCTAACCAATCAAAAGAATATCATAGTAGAGCTGTCTATGTGAATATGTAGGATGTGAAGCTACTATTAACTATCCTTCAAGGGATAATTGATAAAGAGTGTTGAAGCACAAGACATACGGTTTGTTCTACGAGAAACTCGGTGATCACAAACCCCTTCATTGTCAAGTGAGGCTTCAACTCCAACTCTCAAACACTATCTTATGGCAACAAGTACATAAATATGTATTGAAGCATTCATTACTCTATACATTCCATCTATGGAAATAATTACGCACACATCAAGCATAGAAGGTCTCTAACACATCATTTCCTACTGGACGTATGTACTGACGTTTGAGAGTTTCAGTTGATACCTCACTTCAAGATTGACGTGACACATCTGATGAGTTCCTTGTAGAACGAAACAGTCTGCCTTGTGCTTCCATCCACTGTAGCCATCGCTTGTGATATTCTTCAAGAATAATTCCTCTAATGAAGGCATCACAAGGTACACGTTCACATAGCCACCTTAGCTATGGTACTCATTTGATGAAGTCATTGGAAAAAGCTTTTCGAAAGATTGTCTTATTAAAATTATGTTTCACAGTTTAATATTCATACAGTGGTCTGACCACGATGATATAGAAAAATATTAATAATAATACACATTTATTATTAAACATTCAAGGCAACTTTATTTTGTGTAGGATGAGTCATAATTAGCAAAAATAGAAATATGGTGAACGAAAGTTGCTTTAACATATAGATCATCAAAGAATATACTCTGCTACACTTTAGTAGGTCCTCGTTAAGAGCAAAGACTCAACTCTCTTTCTACACAAACCTGCATTCTGTGACTTCAAATTCGATGTTCAATGATAGAAAATTTCAATGCTCTGATGATGAAGCGATTAATATGCTGTTCTGTGCTTGGGAATGAATTTTACATCACTGTTGTTTTTTAATACGATAACAATTTGACTTGATGAATGCTTCATTATCTTCAACATACATTGAAAATCTATCGATGTTCAAAAAAGGCAGGCAAGAAGATCATTTCTAATCAATATAGGCTTACAAGATGTTCGTCGGTGAATATTGAAAAATGAACGAATTATTAGCTACTGAGTTATAAATACACTATTTTTTCTGTAAGTATTTATTTATTTATCGTATGGTAACAATGAAAACTCAATTAATTCATAAACAAACATCAAGATTTTTCACATAATCAATAGGAGCATACGTTGCCTTCAGGAAATCATCAAAAGGTCCATCTTATGCTCTATTGGGGCACTTTCCAACGATGTGACGAACGGTCTGTTTGACTATTCCACAGTCGCAGTTTGGTGACAGAGCTTTGCCCCACTTATGTAATGAGTTCGCGATTCTGCCATGGCTGGAGCCTATTCTATTTAGGGTCTATTTTGTAAGTGAAGCGGACCCACAGCAGAATATTATATATTGAACTATATCAAAGACTCAATACATATTTACGACAAAAGAGAGCAGCAGAATTATCAACGTAATAAGCTTTTCTCGGGATATCAGATGTTTTATCAATATTATCATATCACCTCAATGAACTATCTTTTTGATTTCCCGAAAATTGTATAAAGTCGTTGGACATTATAGCAAATAGTATCCAAACATTTCAATTTCAGTTGCACACCAGCAGCATTTTTCAAGCCAACACATATAAAAGTTAACATATTAAGTTTTGTTTTTGAAGATTTATATTAGGACATAATGCTTACTTGTATTATTACTTGATTATTATACCTATATGTATATGAAAGAATTCTGAAACGGAATTTTCCGAACGACATTCCATTGTCGTACAATGAAAATTAAAACCCTGAACTCACACTTTACAGCTCATATCTTGATTTGAAAATAATTGAGGCAGTATTTTCAATAACAACTCCCGAGAAAACTCATCTAGTAATGGCCTGAGAATTACCTTGATAATGAAGTAGCTCCCTGAAAATGTGATAGTGTGGGAAAAAATATCTCTTATAATTCTTACCGACATTCATTTCATTTATCACATAATCATTAATATGAGATTATAAGTCATAACGAGAGAAATGTAACAAGTTAATAAGGAACTTAAATTTCAATGATACAATAGATTTACTTTCTTTTTCTTTGTATTCAGATGCGGAGATTTCGAAAAACGTGATCTATA
Organism: Henosepilachna vigintioctopunctata; assembly: GCA_030704895.1. Classification (NCBI taxonomy): domain Eukaryota; kingdom Metazoa; phylum Arthropoda; class Insecta; order Coleoptera; family Coccinellidae; genus Henosepilachna; species Henosepilachna vigintioctopunctata. Next base: position 2,055,542 of record JARQZJ010000093.1, read on the forward strand.
TCGTCTGAATAGATGGAAAATTCTTAAAAATATATGATCTCTTTAAATAAAGTTCTGATTTATTGATTGAAAAGATCCATTCGGTAACAATTATGTTGAATATCATTTATTTAACTAAAAGAAATGAAATTTTCGAAAGAAAGAAAAGGATTGCGTTTTTTTAAAACAGACAACCTAAAATGCGTTTTATCTAAAATATTCAAGTAGAAATTATAGTAGTTTTGCGTATCAATGCTATGCAGGGTCTTCGGGGATGACTAAGTTTCGTAAATTTTAGGATTGTTTACATTGTATGTAATATTTTGTAGTTAGCCACTACTCAGTTATCAAATGAAAAGGAAGTAGACGTTTTTGACATACCTCAGTAAAAGATATTTGTTATATTGACATAGAATGCAACTTGTGCAAAATATAACTCATAAAAGTGTGATTAATTTATATATATATATATATATATATATATATATATATATATATATATATATATATATATATATATATATATATATATAATCCCTTGCAGAAGTAAAATGCACCATGAGCAATTGTTACAAATAAATTCAAGGCACTGATGTGTATACAACCATGCCGAAAGTTCGTGCATGATCGATCATCTGGCAACAACGCAGTGGAGAATATATACTCAACTCGTGGTTCACATCGAATCTGGAAATTGAGACAACGATTTTTGAATTTTTCGATATTTTGTAGGACTAATTGATTCCATGTATTCTCAATTCATTAATGAATACAACAAATACTCTGCTTGGATTTTCCCTAGTATTCATCCCATTTTTATAGATTCCTTCTCATCTTCTTTCAAACTGCATACGAAAATGAGTTATTCCGCTCGAAAAAAAAATAGTTGATAAATTTTCTCACAGTAAAATAAAAAACATTCTTTGCTCTATATATTGTTACCCAAGAACACTCGTTGACAGAGCGAATTGGTATCATTTCAATGATACAATTACAGATTTTGTGGAATGAATAGCCGAAATTGTTGGTGTTAGCTCCAATTTATTCAAATAAAGTTTTCCACGTGAAGAACAATAAGAACATTAAGAATACATTTTGGGGAAATTTTGTAATTTGGATATTATATGTTCAATTCAAGTATTCACTGACAAGTAATAATAATAGTAATATTTTAATAATCGTAATTCTGAATTATAATAAAATTATCAATGTTAACAACCACTTAGGAAGGAAGTGCCTTTTTTCACAACAATATATATATATATATATATATATATATATATATATATATATATATATATATATATATACTTACATTTTATTTATATGTAAATACTTATCTTTCCAAGATTCGGAGAATGTGTATGTATTTTAGTCGATGAATATAGATGAAACAATTATTCCAATAATTTAAATTCAAAAACTAATGTCATACAATCAGAAAAAAAGTTTAACGTAAGAAAACATTGATTCCTAATTTATCCCTATTGATAAATATCTCGATATCAATATTCAACATGCTCTGGCACATTGGAGAAATATATTTTTCAAGGAAATGCTGAATAATAATGATTTTCGGGCATGACTATAATTTTCATTTGACGAATAATGGAAAGGAAATTACTCTGGGATATAATGAACGTTAAAAATTTCGAAAGGTTAAATCTCCTCAATGATGTTGAAAATTTTAATATCAATCAACTTTTAGGACTATGATTCGCTTTTGAAAACAGCATTTTCCCGAATGAAATAATAAATCAAATTGTTTGAGGATTAAATATTTCCTTGAAACAATAGATTTTCATGCAGACAGGAAGCAGTAAAAAATATTTCCTTTTTCATGGGGAATAATAACAGTATACATAAAACACTGCGGAAAAGTTTAGGAACTGCTATTTATTTGATAATGTTAAATGTATGACGATGGTTTAGTTATATCCCAGTAAAAATGTCACCCTCTCTAAAACCCTATAAAAGAGGAAGCGTTTTTTGATTCCTTCAAAGTCGAAACTATTTATCATAAGGAAATGATTGTGAGAAAGTTTGAATTAATTGAAAAGTTGCAAATGAAAAATGAACGCGAATTTAAATTTATACGGAATAAAGTGACATTTCTTACTACTACATTTTCGAAGGAATGAAATGTTTATAGATGGATAATTTAAATAAAACTGAGTACGTTTTTGATTTTCACTAGAATTTTGTCAAATATAACAATACTAAATACAATAAATTAAAATTGTTAAAATTAAGCCAATTTCACTTGGCTTTAGTTTCACTAAATATATTAAAAACTCAACATATGTTTCGGGTGGTTAAACCATTATCAAGAGTATACAATGTTACTGATGTAACATTCAGTAAAATTGTATATTCTTTGTTAATGTTAAAATTGTTGTGATAATGTTAATTAATCTTTATGTTAATTAATAATCACCCAAAATATATGTAGTCTTTCATATATTTAGTGAAACTTAAGCTAAGTGTGTTAAATTGAGTTTATTGTTTCTAACATAATGTTCACCAAGAGATAGCAAAACCTCCGTGTCATTTATAACAATATTGTTTGACCAACACAGTGGCTTCTTTAGATCAAAATGATAAACTAAAAAACCAAACAATATTGTTATGTTTAACTGAATTATGGTGTAAATAAAAAACTACTTAGTTTTCTTCAAATTATGTATTTAGATTTTCAGTTGGAATTTTTATTTATAAAATAATGATTTTATGAAATTTTGAAAAACAATAGAATCTTGTATAGAAAAAGGGCATTATAGCGAAAGTTTAACTACAAAAATCTCCCATTTTTTATCAGTAGTCAGACTGTGATTCGATTTTAAATTTTTAGAAAAGCATTACTAAAAATTTGAGTTATCACGTTATTCGCAAAAGTGATTTACATTTGTAAAAATAGACAAAAATGAGTGATAATGCATAAAATGATTCTTTTATTCACATAAATCCATATTCGGAGCATTGTTATCAAGTACAACTAGCATTTTCACTGAAGTTATTCACTGTGCATGAAATTTACAGAAATGTAACTGAAATTAACACATTAATTTGAGGGAATCACACATTTTCCAATTCTCACAACTTTCTACTATAAAAACACCAGTTAATAGTAATCATTAAATCAAATTGAAAAGATCTTTTATACTCAAATTTTTTCCCAAATATATTTACTGAAATTTCACTTTTATATTCAATAAAACGTATCATGTTTTCGTACTTTTCTTGATTAATTATTTCTATATCCATATTTTATTCCATGGTTTATTTCAGAGATAATTTCTAAGATTAAGTAGAAACTTGATAATTTGGGACATTCATTGCAACATTTAAAATCCACTTGTTCATTCATTAACAAATTATTTACTTCGCTAACAATGAACGGATATAGCATATAATTGTGAACAAGGTTACAGTGCACGAATACAATAGAATTCAATTATTCACATAGAAATGCCTATTTTGTTGACAAAATCGTGTTAACTATATAGAATTATTATCATTGTAAGAGTTTGCATATTCCTGAGCAATTTGTCTATTACAATCGTTAATCTCCTTAGATGTAGTAAAGAGCTTCAACAAGTTTTATGGCGCTATTTTAGAGATATAATCATATATTTTCTCTTTCATAAAGAAATTAGTGAACACAGTTTGCAGTAGATGAATGTAGAAGAAATTGTTACATAACTGAAAACAGTTAAATGTCATATTTTTAATTGAAGATTATGAATAGAAGGCATAGGTAATATAACACCTCAAATCTACAAATATGATTCAAAACAAAATGACAAATGGAATCAAAGTAGTATTATGATTAGGATATATCAGGTGAACTTATTTCAATAACCATATTTTCGAAACTTTAAAGAAATTCTGCTGATGTGATTGCTGAATCAATAAAATGTTAAAAGCCCATTAATCGTCTCCATTATTACAATCGAATCGAAAATAGATTTCCTGCTTCAATTATAAACGACAATTTGAATTTGACTATATGCGATCACTTTATCAAAGTGATTATTTGAAATAAAGTGTACACTTAATATCACATGTAGAGGTCTCATCTTGTTCAGGCTTAATAATTACATAATCTCTGAATAGCTATAGATGTAGTTGATAATACTGTAGTAAATAAGGAAATCTTCTATTAATTTTGTGTCATTCTTTCCATACTAGGTTAAATATCGAGTTGATAAACCTGTGCTTAATTGAAGTAATATCTGTTTCAAAATCTTTGAACTGATATTTTTATAGCTAACTTCATATCTCTTTATATCACAAAATGTGACTATATGAAGCTATTGAACTATAATTTTATGAAAAATACGAATAAAAGAAGTCATCAGTGTTTTTACTTCTGTTCGCCTGAAAAATTATAATTTAAAAAAAAATTTAAAAACAAAAATAAGTCCTAAAATTGATTCCAATGCCATTTGTCGATGCAAAAATTCAAATACGTATACGAAATCTCAAAATTACTTCAATCGCACAATGAATTAACAAAAATTACCATTGAAAAAGGAATCGTGAATGTACACGTACATATAAGTATGTAAAATTCAACAAATGAATACGTATATGTTTTTATATGAATCAAAACATCAATTTTAATAGTCTTAATTTTTTGTAAATATATGGATTAAAACTAGGTACAGGGAGATTTGCTTTTAGTATTTATTTCAACTCAACATTACTCAAAATACATTCCACCCTCAGCACGCCCTCTAAACAAAAGTCCTTGCGAAATCATTTTCCTCATATTCAGAAATATAACGTTATAGATACCTATTTTCAGAAATATCTGAAAAACAAGCATGAGTATAAAAAACAGTTCTTAAGAACACGCAAATATACAGAGTGGATGTCCTTACTCGTACTATGTTGGTATCTTGCTCGGTAGAACGTGAAATATATTGAACAACAAATTTTGTGTTTTAAATAAAGCATAAAAGGGCGCCTCTTCTAACGTTATAAGTAATTTATTTGATAATTTACATCAGTCAAATACTTTCCTGAGTAAGTAATCTTGAATTAACTGTCAAAACATATATTAGATTGAGCGTTTTTCATTTTCTTGAGTTAATCATTTTCATACTCACTTCATCAGGTGGAGTTTTCTGACAATCGTGATTATTGTTGCAACTGCCGCAATCTCTGTCGTCCAAGTAGCTGGGTAAGCTGCCACAAGATTTTCCCTCCGAGTGCTTTCCTTTGCCATTGCAAATGCTACCGCTCGATTGTGACCTTCGACCAGAAAGGCCCTTAGAAGAATGACGGCTAACGTTCGCTCCCATTTTCGTCACATGGCGGTCGGCTTGCGACGATAGATGTCGCACTAAGTCGAGTAAATCACTGGCTGTAGTACCGCCGTCGGGAAGGTCGAGATCAGAGCTGAAGAGTGATTTTGCAGGATTTGAAGTTTGGGTCTGCTTGGGCTTAACGCAAGCTGAAACGAATAAATTATTATTTCAGTCAATGCACCAAGAATGGCTTATGTTAGAAGCTTCAAACCTCATGAAAGATACAGTTGATCGCTCTGGAAAATTATAGAGATATACTAGAAAACAAATAATTTTCTTGATTTATTAACTATTATGAAGAGAAGTTGGGTTACTTGAATTATTTAATAATCTGAACGTGTAATTGAAATACTAGAAAATACAGTTGAATCTACCGGCTGATTTCCGAATCTATAAACCTTATACCCAACAACTAAATTATTTATCAATGTAAGGGTTACGATCCTGAAAAAAATTGCAAAGTGTCGACATTGATTTTAGGATAGTTGGTAAGTAACTAATCGAAACAAAGAACTGAAAAAACTTTGTAATCATAAAAGGGTAATGGACACTATTATGACAAAAAATTGAAAAGAACAGTTTTCATAAATAACCAGTTAAGTCTTACTAGTCTTACCTGAAGACAAAATATCTCAATCATTTAGAAAAATATTTGTATTCATTAAAAGGTAAATAAACGACAGTCTTATGACAACAGATCGAAAAAATATTGTTATAAAGACCTGAACACAAAATAAACGAATCGTTATATTGTAACCTGTGTTTTTGTTTTTACTTCCTTAAATTAATATCCATAATGAAACAATATTTGGGATTTTCTCATAATTTAATACAAATACGCATGACGACGTTTCGAAGTACTACTTCTTTATGAAATGCTGAATTAATATTGAGTATTAATTATAAGTACTACTTTATAATTTATAATAATTTAATAACTAATTTTAAGTAGTACTACTTCTTTACCAAATGCTGAATTAAAACTCAGTATTAATTCAGCATTCGATAAAGAAGTAGTACTTCAAAACGTCGTCATGCGTATTTGTATTAAATTGTGAGAAAATTCTAAATATTGTTTCATTAAAATATATAATATTGAGCATGAATCCAAAAATCTGAATCATGTAATATTCTAAAACAATTTGAAGTGAAAAGAGCTTCACATTAAATTTTCTGGAATGAATAGCTGTTTTATCAACTTCCTCTTAGCGAAAAGTTTCTACAAAAAATTTTCATAATATGCCGTTTAAACACTCGAGGACACATAATTCCGTGAAATTTCCCAACAAAATTGAGACTTATTCTATGGAAACAAAACGAACTCTAATTATTTATTCAATTTACCTCTAACAGAAAGAAGGAAAACATATAACGAAATACATAACTATCCAAAACAAATTTTCAGTTATCGATACAAAATCAAAGAAATTAAATAAATGATCACATTAGGGCAGCGCTTCTCTTTCTGTTATTGCGACACAGTTTAAATATTCTCGCACCCCCACTACCGAAAAAATGATGTATTTAACCTTAAAAAATAATTTAATTTTGTTTTTAAATATACTCTCGCCCCCTTGTAGTAACGCCAACAGGTTCAGAATCGCTGCATTAGGGGCAAGTGCGAAAAGGATATCTTTTTTAGGCAGACTATTGATTGAGTTTGCCATTTGGTGTTACCATTGTGAAAAAAGAAAATGTATGAAATATTGCAGTATGTGATTTATATGTGAAAATTGAAGAATTTACAGATCAAAATTTATGAAAGAGACAATATTCATAATTGTCTCTTTCAAAGAATTTCAAAATATGAATACAAAAACTCAAGATGAACAAGACAGTCAATCAAGATCCTAACTAGAAGTTATAATTACTGGAAATATGGATTGAAAACTTCAATTTCTATACTCAAGTAAAGCAAATTACGTCAAGCTCGGAACTAGTTCAATTAATTAAACTTTCCATTCAGGAAATTTATTGAAACATATTACCCTAACGGCAGAAATCAATACTTCACAATATCCAGACTATCGCGCTGAAGCTTTCAATATGAAAAAAATCTATATACTTCAAACTTATCTTTTTCGACGTCCTCATTAATCTCCGAACTCGATGAGTTTAATAAATAGTTCAGATCACTCGCTAGCTAGAAGCATGCAAGTTTCTTCTTTATAAACCTTTCATGAAAAGTCCTTTCTATGAAATTCTTGATAGAATAACTACAATACAGTGAGTAGGAGAAAATATCATTATGAATTCAGATTTCAAGCGTTAAATATTATGTACTATATTGCAACTGTAACTAATATTTCAACTTTGTCTTCATTAGGAGAAAATTATCGGTTACAATTTTATTTTAACTTTCTTCAATTTCGAATAAAGTAAATTTATTCGCAAATTAATAATAATTAATGAAAAATTTCTTCACTTTCCATTTCAAGAAATAGTAATTATAATATAATAATATGGTTACAAAACTTTTTACATATCTCTTAATTACTTTTTTCCTAAGGGATAAAAGTAAGGACACAGGGGACTATAAAAATAGAATATTCGTTTCCATCATGAATAATATATTAAACCGATAGACTACAATTGATCTGATTTCCAAAATTATATTACAGAAATAAACTAGAGTAGAAATTCACGTAGCAAAGCTGGCTATGTGAAACCTGTACAATTTGATGCCTTCATTCTCCTTCAAGGAATAAATAGTAAAGAATATTGAAATCGGTGGCCATATCTGTTGGAAACACAAGACAAGTATATTGGTTCGTACTACAAAGTACTCATTAGTTGCACCATTGTCCAACAAACGAAAGGCATCGACTTCAACTCTCAAACACCCTCACCCACGACTCAGAAGACAGAAATCAACAGCAATGCCGTATGCATATATAATGCATAGATTACTTACTACTATTACTACTTACTTATTTACTACTATATATATCAAATCCTAGGAATCAAAAGAAAACATGAAAACATCGAACATTGAATGTTTCACACGTCCTTATCAATTCAGATACTTCTAATTTCATCAAAATCTATTGAAATTTCATTTTTGTCATCTGATTCATGATATAATTCATAAGAATTGAAGTCGACGTCTTCCGTTTGTTGGACGTTGGCGCAACTGAAGAGTACCTTGTAGTACGAAACAGTAATTGTCTTGATGTAAATCTGTTATAATTGAACATAAAATTAAATTCAAACACCTGAACTTATGATTTACACTTTATTGACATTATTCTGTAAGCATCTGAAGAAATCGTTTGTAACGACGAAACGCGTCATGCAATGTAGTAAGTTCAAGTGTTCGAATTTAATTTTATATTCAATTCTCTAACAATGTTATATATGAGGTGTCACTGTATAAAGAACACAGTATATATTGTGACACCTCGATGAGAGTACAATAAAATTTCAATAATTTTAACACCTAATAATTAAATGTAGTTTTTAATTGAACACTTTATGGTGACATAATTAAAAACAATGAAAAAGTGAACATTCGAACAGAGTTATCAATGGACCTCACAACCAGAGAGTTAATCTTGTTCAATATAAAAGAATACGTTTCAAAAAAATCAATCAGAAAATATATATATAACATATATAATTTCGAATAGTTATACCAGAAAAACAAAAGCAACGATTGAAAGAAATAAATCCAGTTGACGCAAACGTACCAGACACTTTGTATTCACACAGTATGTTGAAATCGATTCTCCTGTGACCAGAGGTCACTGAAAGAGCACTACTGCTCCGCCATAACAAACAAATTAACGAACACATTGAGGAAAATAATATTAAAAGAAAGGTAAACGTGACCTACAGCTACAGACGGTCAATCTTTCACGGCACGCACTCCTCGACTCCAAGAATTATTTTTCGCAAGGCATGCTCGAATAATGAAACTCGATTCTCTGTTTCAGAGAAGGCGAATAAGTTCTATGAAGTGAAATGAACGAAAGGAAATTAATCAGGGGCATGCAGGTAAATGTATCACATCGTTTTCTAGAATATTTTCATTATTATCGCATATCTATGTATACATATATAATATATATATATATATATATTTCAATTGATTTGTTGCATGTTTGAGATGTTTCAATGGTTTTAGCAATAACAGGTTTATTTTAGTACTAAAAACTTTAGAATTTTCTCATAACTTAATACAAATACGCATGACGACGTTTCGAAGTACTACTCTATCAAATGCTGAGTTAATACTAAGTATTAATACTGAATATATCAGTATAATACTGAATACATCAGTATTTATTCAGCCTCTGATAAAGATGTAGTAGTTAACTGAGAAAATTCTAAATATTGCTTCATTATGGATATTAATTTTCCTGCTACTGATTGAAACACAGCGAATGTAAACATAAAATTTAGTCTGAACAAATATTATAAATAGATGTATTTTTATCTTTTTAAATCCGTTTAACCAAATATCGATAAGTTGGGTTAGTATCCTGAAACATATACAGAAAAATTATAATTTTTGGAAAACTGCACTTATTTCAGTACTTATTTGAGTACGGATATTGTATGCATATATTATTAATATTCAACCTAAAACATAAAAGATAAAACATATTTTGAAGCATATTTCAAATCTTAGGAGTTGAATAAGAAATCAATGAGATATTCAGTTCAGTAATAGTTAAAAATTAAATTGAGTGTGAATAGGAGATGATTTATTAGAATGATAGTTAATAAGTATTCAAATTAGTAGGATAGTTTATTGTTCATATAGTATGTATTTGTGGAATCATAACTCAGATAATGATTACTTTATAACGGGTGTTTTTTTAGAGGTATAGAACTTTATGTTGGCATTACTGTTGAAGATGGCGACCGATTTAACAGCTGAGGAGTGATTTATTCTCGGTTTGGTTTGGCAATTCATCATGAATAGACTCACGCCTGAACAACGCTTGCAAATAGTGCAATTTTATTTCGAAAATAATAGTTCAGTGCGGAATACGTATTCCCGGAATTTTGTTCAGCGATGAAGCGCACTTCTGGTTGAATGGCTACGTCAACAAACAAAACTGCCGCATTTGTAGTGAAGATAATCCTCAAGTGTATGTCAAAACACCGTTACATCAAGAAAAACTGACTGTTTGGTGCGCTTTATGGGCTGGTGAAATCATTGGTCCGTATTTCTTCAAAAACGATGATGGCCAGAACGTTACAGTCAATGGTGATCGGTATAGAGCCATGATTACTAACTTTTTCATTCCTGAATTGAACAACCATGATGTCCAGGAGCTGTGGTTTCAACAAGACGGCGCAACATGTCACACAGCTCGTGCCAAAATCCATTTATTGAAAGACACGTTTGGTGACCGCCTAATTTCACGTTTTGGACTTGTGAATTAGCCTCCAAGATCTTGTGATTTAACACCGCTAGACTACTTTCTGTGGGACTATGTAAAGTCATTGGTCTATGCGGATAAGCCACAAACGCTTGACCATTTGGAAGACAATATTTGCCGTGTTATTGCCAATATACAGCCATAAAAGGAAAAAGTCATCGAAAATTGGACGTCCAGATTGAACTATATCCGAGCCAGCCGTGGCGGTGATATGCCAGAAATCACATTTAAAATGTAATGCCACAAGATTATTTTTCGATTTGAAAAAAATTATTGTCAATGGAATGATCCATCGTTGTTTTATTGCAATTTAAATTTCTATACCTCTTAAAAAACACCGTCTATCTTTTCTATGTACATTCTCTGTGTACACCTAAAGGGTGGCAAAATTTGTGAAATGACATATACGTGTAATTCAATGAATAAATGAAAATACACCGCAATTGTTCCAATACAATTCCCACTATTGAATTCAAATGGAAATGTTTCAGCGGGCTCTTGGAACTGAATATAATATACATACTTTAGTACATAAATCCTTGGGGTAGAAATGATTGTATAGGTGAGACGATACCATTCAGGTATCTATACCTCAGGTATCTATACAGTCGTCAAGTATCGATACTTACACAGTATCGACTGAAAAGTACTTACTGAGTATCGACTGATACTCAGTAAGTAAACATACTTACTGAGTATCGATTGAAAAGTATCGATACTTGTATCGAATGAGAAAAAATTTGGAATGTAAACAGTGACAAGTATTAAACAATAGAACCACGGTGGCTTTTCAAATGCTTATGCAAATTAGAAGTATTTCCACGTAACCGCACACTTTCAAAGCATTTTTGGGAGTTGGCGCTTTTCTCATCAACTAATATGTTTGTAAAACAATATAAACTCCGACTACTGCTAGTCGGAGAGAAGTTAGTTGAGACATGCGACGAAATAGAACGAATGAATAAAATAGCAATGATTAATAAATATGGCAGTGCTGGCTACTATTTATTTTCTCTGGTTCTACACAAACGTGTGATCATACAAATGTACTGTAATTTTTAAAATTTAAAAGAGACATTGTCGTACTCACATGAGTACTTTTGTGGCATTGACCGATACCTACTCGATAATTTACTTCGAAGTATCGATGATAAAAGTACTTTGTATCGGAAAAAGAGTATCGATTTTGTACTTGTATTCACTGGTATCCTTTCTTCAGTACACCGCTAAAATGATTTCAGCAGGTCACAAAGCAGGTGAGTTTAGTTATGTCCTGAATACGACTCTGTATTCCTGAAAAACGAGCGTATGAAATGTACGTGATGCAGCTTCACATGTTGATGATTCGTTCCAATTCACACGTTTCGAACTCCGTTTCTGCTGTTTTTTCCTCTTTCGACAATTCACGATTGTATTGTTTACCTCGTTGCGCGTCGCTCGAGGCTAGCGCCTCCTGGTGGAAGCAGGGAAAGTGTACAACAGAGATTAGAGAGGAGATGCCGCTCTCATTTTTGCATTTTCAAACATACCAGCGAGAGAGATTTCCGTTACCATTCATATCTTATATGACGAAATAATAGATGAATTCGATATGATGGCGTTCGTAAATTGGCAACCCTACACAGAATCGGACTTGATTACAGTGCATACAAAATGAAATGATGTCATAAAAAATGCGAAAATTTGTGGAAGGAAATTACCTCATTACTGAAAAAATTTTTTCCTACTCTTTCTAAAGCGAACAATATATTCAAATGTCACTAGTGGCTCTATATTTATGAATTACAGTCTTATATACAGTTATCTGAACTAGAATATTCTGATGTGGGGCTGCTCTACAGAAATAAATAGTGTTTTCATTACACAAAAGCGAATAGCTCGTTCGATATTCGATATTCATGGACGGACATCTTGTACCTATCTTCATCAAAAATTACCTTCTCACACTCCCTTGTTCATATATTTATAGATGTTCATTATATATTAAAACAATGAATATAGGTTTTACCTATGGCCCTATGCAATGAATACACAGGTCTGCAACAAAAATGCTGTCTGGATATTTCCAACTGATTTCTATGTATTAAGGTGTTCTCGAAACTAAGAAAATACTAAAAAATTCCAGAACGTAAGGTTTTTTTACAAAACGCACAATTCTATTACAAAAAGGGGATTTTTTGGGCTAACTTGTAGTCATAAACTATGGGTATAATTTTATTTTGATTACTGTTTTTAAATGTTTACAGGATATAACGATCATTAATTTCTAAATAAGGAACACCTGTTAGAGCTACATTAACAAATATAAACATGTTGTAACCTGAACGTGCGCGCTCCGACAGTGTAGAGTATGGCGGGGTACAATTACGTGTTAACTCGCCATTGTTTTATAGATCTTAGATCAATATAGCGCAATGTCGTCTGTGCGGAAGTGTGTGAATTCGTCTGATAGTTTCTGTTACATTTGTGGCGAATATATGATATTAAAGCAACAAGTGAATATAACGGACTTTGTAAAAAAAGCATACATTGCGTATTTTGGCTTAAAACTTGGAGATCAGGATGAAACTTGGGCACCTCATAAAGTCTGCAAACGATGTGTTGAAGACCTTCGAAATTGGTTTAAGGGCAAGAAAAATGCTTTCCGATATGCGATTCCTATGGTATGGCGCGAGCCAAAGAATCATAGTGATGATTGTTACTTTTGTTCGTGTAATGTGAAAGGGTATAATTCAAAATGGAAGCAGTCAATTTCATACCCCAATCTGCAATCAGCTTCTCGTCCCATCCCTAATGGGACCGAAATACCAGTTCCCAAGGTCCCTGCTACCTTGGAAGAGATTCCAAGTTCTGGCGAAGATGGTGCTGTACCTAAGCCCGATGACCAGTCAAGTTTTGAATTTGAAGATGACAACAGTCCGAAATTGTTTTCCCAGGGCGAGCTAAATGATTTGGTAAGAAACTTGAATCTTCCTAAAAACGCTGCTGAGTTGCTTGGATCAAGGCTTAAAAGCAGGAATTTACTTTTGCCGGGAGTGTATACCTCCTGGTTTAGATATCGTGAGAAGCAGTTTACTTCCTACTTTGCCCAAGAGGACGAGTTGGTTGGGAAAAAGAAATGTATTTAGTGTTTATTATTCAATGTATTTTAAATAAAAAAATAGTTTTGTTATGCAATTATAAATTATAAATTCATTTTTCAATTTTTTATGTTTTATTTTACGATAATAACTTGTTTAGCATAGACACCTACATTGTCAGAAAACGTGACGTTCTAGGACAAAATGAAAGTTATTTTCGAATTCAGCATACCCAAAAACATAAGAATTCCACATAAAAACCAAAACAGCTCTTACTTATTTTTTTTTGCAGACTTGTGATTAAATTGAATTGTAATCATGAGTATTCAATAAGGAACAGTGATGTGAAGAACAGTGAATAGTAAGACAGCCATTTTGAGTACTCACTCTGTTCTTGGAGTATTGAAATCTTCAACCATTTACCGTCGAATTTAAAAGTACTGAATGCTCGTTTGTTTGAGAAGATAGGTAAGTCTTTGCTGTTATCAAAGGCATACTTATAGTGTGGCAGAATATTTTGATGATTCGAATGTAGACAGTAATGTATGAATCAGTTTTACTTTTCCACTACGACTACCATTCATTCACAAGATGAAATTCTACAAGGATTGACATTTTCAAGATCAGTTTTCTTTTATCAAATGTCGTGTATTAGCATTGTAATGTAAACTTGAACCGATAAATTTTTTCCTCATGTAAATCCTTATGTGAATTTAGATTTATTTCACGTGCTTCATTGGAAGTGTTGGTAATTTTGGTTTCGCTATGTTCTAACCGTTCGTTTTGACAGAAGTCCGGTCATCCTTGTCAATATAAACCCTTAACATGTCACTGGGTAGCTTGAGGGATATCTTCTGATTGCTTCTCTTCTCAAAACTTCTCTTGTCAAACGCCGGCAGAGATCTGTCTAAAATTCCACTTCATTGGGTAGCTTGAACTAATTAACTGAACAAGCAGAAATTTATACTTGTGAATTTTTACTATTGCAAACATTTGATTTCAGTATTCGATAGATCAATATAATTTGCTGTCTAATCTGAGAGATAGCCTTATCCATTAGTTTGTCAAGAAAAAACCGACTTTATTAATCTCCTTCAGATTTTGTGAATTAAAAACTTCGGAAACAATATTTCATTCCGCTTTCTTTTGGGATTACAAACTTTACCAAGAACTGATCCAAACATTGATTAAGAAAGTACCCAATGTTTGCTCAGGCCTAAGTTTTTCACTTTGCAAAGTAAATATCGGTTTGGTTCCCCATGAAAGTTTGATAAGTTGTTTTATATGGGGCTTTCTGCAAGGATAATTCCCTAAGTTTTAATCTCACACCTTTCGTTGACGGCAGAATTAGTTATATCTGGGATCTTTCCGATTTCGAGCAGATCTGAAAACGGTGAAATAAATTTCCGGATTTTGCGTTTCATACTTCTTTTCATCAGAAGAGAGAGGAGCATAATATGAGAAATCCCACAATGTCGAATACGACATGAGCGAATTTCACATTCGAGAATTTTTTAGTTCAATATTTCCTTTGTAATTTATCTCAAATAGAATGAAACTAGAGAGAGGCCATATCTGCATTTGACATGTAGCTTGAAACCTGATTATTGGCAATAGGCCAGTTAAATCATAGAAATCTGAAATATAGGACTAGCACAACTCTTATATCGATGAAAAGAGTAAACCATTGTTATCGTCAAAATTTTATTTTGGCCTATATGTTTAAAAATTTTAAAACTCTATAATTTTTTCTGTGCCTACTAAATTTTAATTTTTGTCTGAAATGAATCTGCATAAACATACATATATAACATTTCAGAAGTTCAATGATGTCATTACGATAAAAATTATTACATTTTGTTTAGTAGTTAGTACTTAAGTATAACTATATTTAAAAAAAAGTTAAAAATCGATAGTTTTAATTTCAGTGAGAGTTATAACTATATACTTTAATTGAAAGCAAAACTTGAAACGCCAAAGTTACGACGAGAAACGAAAGTTATGAAACCGTATGATTTCTGAATTGGTTATGTATTCTTCGCATACTTATCTGAAGTATCTTGGTATTCTACTCACCAAGAACTATTCTCTTGGTAAGTAGAACTTCACTTAGTTAAACGATAAGTAATTTCGAATATTGGAAAGAGATTATTAACATCAAAACTTTTCATGCAGTAAGTAGAAGTTTTTTTAAGCAAATGATGTAATTATCCTTATTTAGCAAACTCTTTTCATTCGAAAAGAAATGTTCTTTTTGATAATATAATGAAATTCTCATTGTAATGAAGATGATCATTCGCACTTTTCTGAATTGATAGATGATTGGCTAAAGATTATTCTTTATTGATCCAAATTTAAATAAACATATTAATCGAGAACTTCCTCAAAACATTGTCAAATTTGGCAAAAGTAGACACGATATTATTAAGATTTCAACAAAACCTCATCACCGGAAAACTGATACTGAGTCATGGGAAAAAACCGTCACATTTTCAAATCATGTCGACTAATTCAAAACCAGCAGACTGACTATCTCTATCTAAGTACGCTAACTATTTCTTATTTGTCGCTTGTTATCGATAGATTCATATTTCAAAAATGATTAAATAATGATGAAGAGGATCACACGCAACGGGTTCTTTTTAGAACCAATTGTTGTGTTTTGTGTTGCCCCAGCGTGCCATCGATTTCATTGTTCTCTAGCATGATACCTCGGAGGATAATGAAGGGATCAGAAAATTTTGCTGAATGCAGCTCCACCATTATATTAATCTGCTACATTTAGATTTGTTCAAAGTATGCTTAAGTGTATTCTTTAATAAGACAAAAAATGGTATTAATCAAACTAGATTAAAAGTTTGACCAATACCGTAATCAGCAGTGTGTGTACTTAAAAAAATATGTATTATATTATACAGAGATTGGGCGTTAATACTATAATATAAAAATTATGAAGAACTATCCAACAACGAAAGAAACCGACAGACTGGAGTTGCCGGAGCACAGACATTTGGCGACATTTATCCGTGCTCCGGCAACTCTATTCTTTATCCGTGCTCCGGCAACTCTATTCTGTCGGTTTCTAAGGTTGTTGGTTAGTTTTTCGTAGTTTTTATATTTACATATTGTAGTATTAACATCCATTCTCTGTATAATGTCATACATATATTTTTAAGTACACACACTGCTGTTTATGGTGTTGGTTAAACTTTAAACCTAGTTAGTCGTAAGATGTAAGAATTTTTTTCATGACAGTACATTTGAGTTACATTTCAATAATAGTGGGTCTCCTTTTTGCTGGGAACTCGTAATAATATTTTCTATTTATATTACATGGCAATACTCCTTCCATTATTGTATATAATATCATGAATCTATATGTCAGAACATTATTCGAAGTTACTGCTAACTACTCAGACAGTAATTGAACGAAATATTAAATTCGGAGATGAAAATTCCAATGTAACATTTTCAGCCAACAATTTCACAAATTTCTGAAATATTCAATAATGAAATAATCTGATAACAAAGATGATATTCAACAATTCACTGGCTGTCCATCACATCCCGCAATACAATAAGTGTTATAGCGAAAACCAATTATTAAATAATTAGTACGATTCATTTGAATGCATTGTAGTTAATATTTATTGTATAAGTATTCGTAGAAAATCACACAGAGTTGACTTTCTCTAATTTTAGCAACTACTCTGGATACTATAAAAGACATTAACGAAAGTATTTCCGGTTCGGTACAACTTCCACTTATTCCAAAATCAGTTTCAACGGGAACTTCTCAATAAATCACTAGGGTCTCTTTCTTGTCGGCAGACTTCTTGTGACTTAAATTAGACAACGAAAAGTAAAAGCAATTCTTCTGTCTCAATGTTGTTGTAGTTATTAGGATGCGAACAAAACAATCTGAAGTATGTAACATTAAGGTATATTTGTATCTATTATGTTGAAAAGTTTAATAAAAATTTCAGTTATGTACATTTGTACATACGCTCGTATGAGGAATAGAAAATTAATTATTTGAAACCCACAATACAAGATCATCAATTTTAAAACATTCTCATCTGTATATAACTTATATTGACAAACCGTATATGAGAGATAATGCAGCATTTTTGACTAGGCTTTTAATCGAATGATAAGACGTTTGGGAGAATTCTTATTTTCAATACTCATTATTTTTACTCACAAGTGTGTATACATTACATACTTATGAATATTTTAGTGAAGCCTGATTATAAAAAGTTTTTTCAACAGCAATGATCTACATAAAGTTTCGAATGCTCTTTTGAAGTCCAATAATGCTACAATCGCTACCTCTCCTTTATTGATAGCTCTTTTTCATTATATTCAACTAAAAATTATGTATATTTGTGATATTAAATTAATTATCTAGATAGACACACCGCCATCAATTTTCATGAAATTTATGTTAATCGTTTTCCCCATTGAAAATCTTAAACCTCATTCGGTTTTTTTCAGCACAAAATAAGAAAGTAACAGAAATTTAATGATAACTCAAAACGATGGCCAGCCTTCAAATAGCGTTAATTTACTTTTTTTTCATTTTTATTTTCATTTCGAAGCATTCTAATGAAGACTAGTTTCTTTTCATAAGCACTAAGTGTTTGTGCGAAACTTGGACTTACAGTTCAACGACGATTCCGAAAGGCCGACGAACACGGTAAGAATCGAACCCACCATCATCAGTACACCGAAAACGTTATAGGGTTACTATACTATCCGGCTACTGAATGAAATATCAAAGAGTTTTCATGAAGTACCTAGTAACTTGCATTTCATTGTGAAATTGGAACAGCTATTTTTCTGTTCACCGAAGTAGTTACCAAGAACGGAATCCAAACTCAATTATAATGCTCTTGTTGACAAATTTAAATCTAACATTTTCATGTATCCCAAAACGAATACAAAAATATATCTTCAAAAAATGAAAATAATCACTTTCATCACGTTCATTTTAATCTGACGTTTGAAACAGTATGTGTTGTTACTACTACATTACTTCGAAAATTCGAAGTTTGTTCGATAAATCTCTCAAGAAGCCTCCTTCAACACTTCTCAGCGAGTCTGGAAAGTGGATGATGGGAAAGTTCATTTGACAGCTATTCAGTAAGTATCGTCGGAATGTATAATTATTAATTTAGATTTGTGGAAGTGAAATGAAAGAGTACTTTCTATATGAAAAGATTTGTTGGTACTTACATATCATGATGAAGATGGTGAAATGTCAGGTGACTTTTGCAGAGAATGAAACTTATTTATTTTCAATTGGAATCAAAGCAAATTTTCCTCTGTTTCAACATATTACAATATTCCTCTATACACTATAGCAAGACTGGATATCGAAAACTTCACCTTGAAAACAGCGGATCACTAAACTCAACAAACTGACGCTCATTAATTCCGAACCCGAATGAACCATTTCAATTTGTTCGCTATGTAGGTGTATGGCATTCGTGTTAACTATAATAATCCAGCATCACGTAACAGTGCACTACAATCGAGACAACAATACCACAGTTTATTCAACTCGCGCTTTATAATCTGCAATTCTAACTGTAGGTAAGTTCAACTGCAAAAACTGCCGAAGATCACTTTCGCTCACTCCTGTACGACCAGTGATAACGTCAACTCAGTACCTATTGAATGTGGACCATCGCACACTAACACTTATCTAACTGCGGTTATATAAAACAGACTGACATCCACCGGAAGAAATTGCCTGAATATGACTTAACCTTCGAAACGCAACAAGTCCAGTGAACTGAAATTCGTTGACTATAACCGCACTCAAATACTCCGAAGCACTCGGGTTTGAACGGAGATGGAACTTGATATGCTTAAGAAGTTTTAAAGGAATGTATAGACGAAACGATTCGCATGACCTTTAGAGAAGACCTAATGAAAATACAGTAAAAGCTCCTTATTTGCGCTTCCTTTATTAGCGTTTTTACTATTCGCAGATGTTATGATAACTATTTATTATAACAGGTTCAGGAACTTTTTTGTTTGGGAAGTTGAAACTTATTAAAAAAAAAAGAATTTAGACTTTGAAGCAGTTCTAGTTTCGGATAATGCACCAGGTCAACCTCGTGAACTTGAAATTATGCATTCAAATATAAAAGTGAATTTTTTTCCTACTAACATGACGGTTTGCATCAATCTATGGTCAAGGGATAATCCAGGCTCTATTACATCAGATCAACCTTCAAAATTACAGTGGATAATATCGAATGTGATCTTCATATGAATGTTATGGAATTCTGGAAGGATTTTGACAGAGCAAAATATGTACATAGTAAACATAAAAGTATCATTAGAAGAACTGAAGATATACACACTAAATTCATGCTGGAAAAAACTGTTACCTACTCTGACTGCGGAAAATGATGAAGAATCTCTGTTCATTCAAACTTTGACTGCAAACATAGGTGAAACTGCGAATGGAATAGGACGAGATGGGTTCGAACAGATAGAATTGAGTAAGATGCAGATGTTGCTTGAATCGCAAGATGAAGATTTGACTGAAAGCGACTTGGAGGAAATGTTAAATTCACATATTATTGAGAAAGAGACTTCAACGAGCAAGAGCAAAAATTCTTACTGAAGATGTAAGAATGGCTACAAAGCATTGTGTTTTCATTTATGAAATCTTATTTTGAAGGCAAATTGCTGAAGGCATTGCTTAATATCAGTCTGAATTGAAGGAACTTCAACAACTACCAAGCAACAAAAAATTACAAACTTCTTTAAATCACTGCCTAAGACTGAACATAATAATTAATCATTATGGCCAAAAACTTCATTTTAATTAATTTTTTATATATTATTTTTCATTCTGTTACCCAGGAACGTATCCCCTATAATCTCATATAAATAACCATTCCATATTCACGGTTTCTGTATTTGCTGCATATTTTCGGAACATATACGCACCGAATCAAGTGCTTTTACTGTATATGAATTTTGGTGATAATTGTGTTATGAAACTTTGAAATTATCACCAAAATGAATACTGCAATAATCTATAGGGAAAAATTTTTCGATAAAAAAAGTTCCAGTCATTTTCATCATTATATATCAGCTCAGTGATAAGTGAAGTAGTGGGTGAAACCTGGTACTACCACCAGTAGTAGAAGATCATTCGTCCTAAAACAATTTCATTTTCAAATTTATTCGTTTTCAAACGATCTCGCAGATATTGAAGAGGCTGAAAATCCACTTTTCTTTCGTAGAAAATCATTAAAAAATAATTTTGCAATTTAAATGAAAGCTTTTTGAATATGCCAGTTAATGTTTATTTAGAACTAAATACAGGTCATAAATTTTATTCCATTGTATAACACTTATCCAGAAGATTCAATGATGTTTTATCACTAAATTATGTTGTTTATAGTAGGAAATCCTTATATACTACGAACGTATGTGAACCTTTAGCTGTCGTAATCGGAATCTGAATAATGCAAATATTAAATAACGTCACGGCTTTTACTGCTTACGCTACTTACTTAGATATAACAATTCATTTGCTCCATAAATATTGTAGATGAGGGGTACTGTGTTATCTGAAAACCTGAAAAAATCATAATTTTTGCCTTAAGTTTAGGCATACCTAAATAGTCTGTGCTTAGATATAACTGAAACTCATAATAAATCCAAAAATATCAAAATATGAACTTCTGAAGTAACATACCGAATTGTATTCATGCAATTGTTCTTTTTATCTATTACGAATGTCGATCAACTTGAAACTCTCATCAGATTAGAGATGTAATATCTTATTCTAATTATTTTTAATCCTTTTCATTCAATTCAATAACATTCAATTCAGTATTGAAATATTCAATTCAAGTATCGCATTCACTTCTTATAGTGATTTTCATGGGTCATAATAATTGTTAGCCCGTTTCTTTCGGCAGTGATTTCAAATATACTTTTGATCATTTTCATTTCTGTCGTCTAGTAAAAACAATTCTATTTTAGAGAGTATAAAGATAGCAAGAGAGAAGCCAATTGAAAAACATTACAATTCTTAAACTTACTCTTTCAGAATTTTTCAAAAGCAAAAGTTGACTAAGATTCAAGATTCACTAACATTTTGAAAGCATGTTTCATGTTCATTATCATGTTTCACTTAATATGCACGGTATTTAAAATAATAATCATGAAAATTTATGTAAAATTATGGAATTTAATCGTCGATAACTTAAAAATGGGTAATGAATGAATTTTGTTTATTCTTACAGTTTTTCACATGATTTCTCAAAACACGAAAGGATATTGCATATTTTCAAGGAAGTGTTACGTAGATTACTTGCTGTTCATTATTTAACATTTAAAATGATAGCATATACCCAAAGAAGTACTTCCGCCTTTTTATTTCACGTTTCTAACGAATAGTTTACTCGTAAAATATGTTATGAGTTTTGTATCATATTTGGAAAAGTTATTATCATATAACAACTCAATTGTCAAGTAAGAGACCTAATAACGATTTCCACTATGGTGGGTTCTTGGACCGTTCAAAATACGTTAAATTATATGTTCAACTTTCAGACAAAATAGAATATTTTCGAAAAAATATCTAGCATTCATTAGAATGCATATAATATTTTACATATAAGTTACTGAATTGCATATTAACTGAATCCGCAAATTTTGCGGAAATGCAAAAAAATAAAATTGCAAAACAATTTTGGCCACTGAAGATAAAGATGGCCGAAAAATACTGAAGATTAAGATTCTTGGCAATACGAGACCTTAAATTGTACACATTTCACATTCAGATGACGTTTCGGTATTAATTGTATCTTTATCAAAACTTAAATGAACAGTTTCCATTGAATAGCTGTAAATGAGAGAGACAATATCATTAAAATTTTCACTATGCAGTTTTTAATGAATGACACGGAGGTTTCGCTTATCTCTTGGTGAAAAATTATGCCAAATACAATAAATTAAAATTAACACACTTAAGTTTCACTGAGCATATTGAAAAACTCTAGATATGTTTCGGGTGGTTAACCCATTATCAAGAGTATAAAATATTACTGATAATATTGTATACCCTTGATAATAGGTTAAACACCCGAAACTCATGTAGAGTTTTTAATATATTCAGTGAAACTTGAGTCAAGTGTATTAATTTTAAATTTTATACAGTTTTTTATATATCGAAAGAAAATACTAGCTCAGCATTTGTTCCGAAAATATATTAACTTCCTATATCTGAAACATCTTACATCAACTATCAAAAGTACAATATATATATATATATATATATATATATATATATATATATATATATATATATATATATATATATATATATATATATATATATATATATATATATATATATATATATATATATATATATATATATATATATATATATATATATATATATATATATATATATATATATATATATATATATATATATATATATATATATATATATATTTTTTAATGGATTTATTACCTGTTTAAGATATTTTATTCCGAATGTTTTTAGCAATAACAGGCTTCTTTTAATATGAAAACTTCATTTTTATGGTTGTTTCGTTGTATATCACAACTTTGTCAAAACAGTTTTGACAAAGTTTTGTTATATAACGAAACGTCAACAAAATGTGATGCCTCCATTATCCCTTGAAGGATAATGGAGGCATCACATCGTACACGTTCACATATCTAGCTCTACTATAACATTCTCTTGATTAATTTGAATTTTTCGAATGAAGGTTCTAGTGTTCATTTTCTCAAATATTTCATTCAGTGCCATAAGCACAAAAAATTTCATTTCCTAATAAGTTTTTATATACATACATACATATAATAAAACAATTGTTAAACTGATTTACACATATATTTGTAAATCAGTTTAACAATTGTTTTATTATGTTTATCGATTCACATTAAGTATCGGCCTCATCAATTATTAATATTTATATATTTTTTTTGAAAATCAGTGAGTTATATTCAATACTTAATTGAAACTTCTGAGTTAGTCCACCTGGTTTTCACACCTTGCCACAATAATTCAGAGAAATTATTTCAAATCATAGATAAAAACACTAAAATTCATATCGATAGAAATCTGTTCTTGATTTCAAGAAAGAATCTTTAGGAATGACAATAAAGCCTCTCTGAAATATTTCATATAGGTATCTAATATTGAGATACACATCTAAAAATCTCATTATTTTCTGAGACTATTTTCTGAGAGACTCGTAATTTTCATTCATCCTCCTCAGAATATATAGGAGATGATGGCATTATAACTTATCTGCTTAAGCGAAACTGAGAATCATCTGCAATACAAATTATCACTATTAGACAAACTTGATAATTAGAACCTGATTAGAACTTGATAAGCATTGAACCTATTACTTCTGACCTAGTCTTCGATTTCGATCGACAAATATTTATTCAGTAATGATTGAATCAGTTCAATTTCTGAATAAATGAGTCACTTTATAGGTTCTATATAATCCCTCGATGACTACATCACGCCCTATTCATTTTGTCCATACCCAAATCAGATATAGTAAACAACATGTGTCATGTAGACTGCACACTGACCTCAAGTGTAGGTGAAAATATATTCGTTGATTTTTGATATCCCAAACAATGATTAATCGATATTTTCATCCCTGATGATGACATAATATCGTGAACAAATAAATAATAATATATTTTCACAAAGAATCAGTCTTGTTTAATAGTCTTGTTTCAATATAGCGAAATCGTACCAACATTTTGAATTCATTTGGAAGAAACAAAGGCTCCAGATATTCGCTTCAATATGAGTCATTCCACCAGGACTTGTTTTTTATATTTGGAAGTATTCAGAACTTAAAAAAGATCCACTGGGTCTAACCTACGACTTTGGCATGTAGAATTGAATTTTTTACACTGTAGAGCTGTACATGATTTGAATACATTATCCGATATGCATACTTGTCAATTTCAGTGGTAGACTATAAAACGAAATAGCTTAGCAACGAATATAAAGGGTGTTTTTGTTAGAGATACAGAACTTTAAGTTGGCATTACTGTTGAAGATGGCGACCGGTTTAAGAGCTGAGAAGTGCTTTATTCTCAGTTTGGTTTGGCAATTCATCATAAATAGACTCACGCCTGAACAACGCTCGCAAATAGTGTAATTTTACAAAAAACGAGATTTCCGTTGTTCCCATCTTCATAAGCGAATTTTCTTTAGCGATGAAGCGCACTTCTGGTTGAATGGCTACATCAACAAACAAAACTGCCGCATTTGGAGTGAAGATAATCCTCAAGAGTATGTCAAAACACCGTTACATCCAGAAAAACTGACTGTTTGGTGCGCTTTATGGGCTGGTGGAATCATTGGTCCGTACTTCTTCAAAAACGATGATGGCCAGAACGTTACAGTCAATGGTGATGGGTATAGAGCCATGATTACTAACTTTTTCATTCCTGAATTGAACCACCATGATGTCCAGGAGCTGTGGTTTCAACAAGACGGCGCAACATGTCACACAGCTCGTGCCACAATCGATTTATTGAAAGACACGTTTGGTGACCGCCTAATTTCACGTTTTGGACCTGTGAATTAGCCTCCAAGATCTTGTGATTTAACACCGCTAGACTACTTTTTGTGGGGATATGTGAAGTCATTGGTCTATGCGGATAAGCCACAAACGCTTGACCATTTGGAAGACAATATACGCCGTGTTATTACCGGTATACGACCAGAAATAATGGAAAAAGTAATCGAAAATTGGACGTCCAGATTGAACTACATCCGAGCCTGTCGTGGCGCTCATATTCTAGAAATCACATTTAAAATGTAATGCCACAAGATTATCTTTCGAATAAAAAAAATTCTTGTCAATACAATGATCCATCGTTGTTTTATTGCAATTTAGAGTTCTATACCTCTAAAAATCACCCTTATGCAAGAATATAAGCAAAATCTCAGAAGATATTTCTTAATGTTTATTTTGGATTTATTGAAAGAAAGCTCTTAGAAATGGGAAAGTAAGATATTGCATAAATTATAATCAATCGAGTTTTTTTTTGACTTACTCAGACGATATTTAGTTGTTCGGATATTATTTGCGCCTTTTGTATTGTAATTATGTAGATCAGACTATTTGATCAACGTATCTACATCCTTATGCATTTCTAAAAAAACGTTATCTATCCACAATGTAGGCAAGGGCATTATTTCATATTTTATAAATAATGGTCTGCATGAATCCAAGTAACCAACGCCTGCCATTATTCGAATTGCCTGTTTTTGCCAAGACATTGCCACAATTTCCCCACCGAACAACGCCATAACTCAAAAATGACTGGAATAGAGAGAAGTATGTAATTCTCAATG
This sequence comes from Henosepilachna vigintioctopunctata, assembly GCA_030704895.1. Classification (NCBI taxonomy): domain Eukaryota; kingdom Metazoa; phylum Arthropoda; class Insecta; order Coleoptera; family Coccinellidae; genus Henosepilachna; species Henosepilachna vigintioctopunctata. The sequence goes on from JARQZJ010000093.1 coordinate 2,081,721, forward strand.
TGGTAATGCTCGTTATAATTCTCAATCGTCTAAGCAAATATAGAGTACCAGAAAGTTTTCGTTTCATTTGTTCAAGATGGTCGTTCGAAGTAAGTTTGCTATCTAGTGTTACACCAAGCAGCTTTTCAGAACTTTCTTCCGAAGTATTATCACATTAATTAGATGAAAATACTATAATTTACAGTTTTTCATCATTCAGTTTGAGTTTGTTGGCAGTGAACCACAATTGAGATATGGTATTTACATACATGGTTTTTATTTCCAAGCCTAAACGATTGCTAGTAAACAAAAGTGGTATCATCCGCAAATAATACGGTTTTCAGTGGAGCCATAAAGTTGGGTGAGTCATTTACATTTATAATGAATAACACTCGCCCCAGAACTGATCCTTGCGGGACTCCATATATTACCAGCTCAAATACAGACAGACGATTTTCATACCAGGCAGCCTGGTGCCTATCATTTAGATAAGATAGGCACCAGATATATGTGTGTCAGTTTCACGTTTAAATATAGGTATGATGCATGATGTTGATATATAGTATGATGGATAATGTTGTTCGATATGCAGACCAATGGCAACTCAGAATCAGCGTCAAAATTCAGGTTCGTTAAAACAAGTCAATGGCAACCTACAAGAAAAACTAAAATGTAAAATATGAGAATGTTGCTAAAAATGTTGACAAAATTCATGGAATGAAAACAAACAAAAGTTATGTGCCTACTAAGTAGAAAAATGTGTTTAATAATCAACTACCGTGAACCAGGTTTTTGCATTCGATATATCAAAACTACAGAGATATATTTTTAATTATTTTTGTCAGGCATTTTGGATACTATGTAAATCTTGCTTTTTTCCACAGAATTATATTAATTTCATGATATTTATTTTGATTTGTAACCTCCTTTTCAAAAGTTGAACTGACACAATAAATATGCGTTTAAGTTTTGAGATTGAGGTAAAACCTCGAAACAATTGTCAAGCATTTTATATAATTTTATGAAAAGAGCAAATTATATAATTCTCATTCATTCTCTGTCATATGAATATTGATCTATTTCATATTAAACCAGTTTCCACCAAAAAACGAACTAATAATGAACCAAATTCATTAAATATTTTGAAGAATCAATGGATATAACTCTTTGTCATTATTAAGACGAAGAATTTCGAGCATTCTAGAAAATCTAGAATAGTTATTTTTATACCCAATTTAACGACTAACTGAAATAAGTTGCAATCTTTAAGGGAGTCAAAAAAAAACTTCGGCTCAAACCTTCCCTGTACTAATCAACAATATCCGTCTAAATCATATGATGCCAGAAATGGCATAAAATATCCAGAAAATATTGGAATTTTCATTACTCAGGTACGTTATTAATTTTCAGAATATCTAGTCGTGAGTAAGAATATCATTGCAATCTACTTATGAATTTATGTTCTCATTGTAATGATGAACATTATTTATATACATACATGTTATCTGCTACAAACACACACCTAATCACTTTATATACACAACGCTCTGTAGTATAAAATATGTCAGCGTTATCGCCAACATGATCACATAAATAAAACATCATCGCCAATGAAATATTATACAGTTAAATAACTGATATGTAGGAACACATTAGTGCATCTATTAATTTTCTTGATGCTCACTTGTATTAGATTTATCTTTGCTCATACCTTATATGCTGGTTATATTATTTTTACTACATGAGATAGTGGAGAGGAGTTTAGTTGGTAATTAATATTACTCAATTTTATTTTTTGTGTTGAAATGTAAGGATAATGAGTTGGAATATATCGTGATAGAATATAAAGCACTTCCATTCACTTTATAATGTGAAAAAAGCGTGATTTTTGACACTTTGATACGCAATCCCATTTTCTATTCCTTTTTTTCGAAAACAGATATATCTCTCCAGATCTCCAAGACGATATTAAATTTGAATCGGGTGTGAAAGAATTCTACTAACACCGAATATTTCTAAGTGCAACATAATGTATGTTTCTCGTAAAAAAAGTATAGTTCATTTCGATAACAATGTGAATAGCAATAAACTCAATAGATGTACCGAATTCAGAGATTTAGGAGTAACTTTCGACACAAATTTAACTTTTGCTACTCACATTAATAATATTGTTTCAAGTTGTTAGAAAGCATGAGGTTTTGTAATAAGAAATTTAAATGGCTCTCTCAATCTGAATCAAATATATGCTCCTATACAATACCTTAATACGTTCAAAACTAGAATATGCAAGTGTCGTTTGAAATCCAGGATACTTGTGTAATATAAGGAATCTTGAATCATTTGCAAAGACGATTTTTGAAATATTTATGGTTTTGCTCCGACGGTTTGTATCCAGAACGTGGTATACCTAAATCCTGAGTTACTTACTACAAGATTTAATGTTCCATCACTTGAAACACGTAAGAAATATTTGAGAATAATGTTCCTATACAAGCTGATAAGGTTTTCTGTTGATTATTCTTTTCTTCTTTCCCTCATGAATTTCCGTTTCCGAGAATAACATGAAAATTTTTTATCCACCTTTGGCTCGTACTCATGTTCTCATTTCATAAAATTTGTGGTGACATTGAGTCTTTTGATGACGTCATCAACATATTTGCATGCGTGCCTGGTGATACGAGTATCAGACGAGCTCTCGCCTGATTGTTGTTGTAAGTTTTTTAGATATTAGTTTTTCCTGTATCTTGTGGGTGAGTTTTAATGTAAGCTTGACCACAGAGTTAGCGTTCATGTGTATTGTTTGTATATTATTGGTATTATTTCTAGTATTTCTGAGACCTGCATATAGAATTATTTACAAAAATAAGGTGTTCATTCAACACTATTGATAATAATACTACAAATACTACTCGGCGTTGACAATCGACTAAAAGATAGTCCATTCAAAAAAGTTATTGAACAAATACAAAAGATTACTATAACGTAGAGGCAAAATCTTAGTGGGGGGTCTGTGCTTTAGGTAGTGGAGTGGTAGGACAAGCACGGTTGAGTAGAACGTTGCTGAAGCAAACGCAGCCGTAACCGTAAATCACTTACGGTGTGAACCTGCCTGTCTGGGTATGCGATTATCAGGAAAATATGTTATCATTGTGGAATTACCCTGAGGCAGGACTTGGTCAATGGCATAGTTGAGCTGCAGGTAGGCGAGTGAGGATGAATCATCAGAATAACTATTAATGGACTGGCCGTTTCCATGAAATAATTACGAATTTATTTTCGCCTCTAGGTCATGAAGAGAGAGTAAAACTATTGCAATGAATGAATAACAGTTTTATTCAACTATACTTCTGAGTGCACTCTTCTGTTCCTTCCTATCAAAATAAAAACATCTGAGGTAGATATTTTTAAGAGTGGAAAATCTAAATTCAACAACTCACTTGGTTTATTACCTACATTCTCCTGTAGTTGACTACAATCTGAGCTAATCAACTACATCTCTTTTCTCAAAATCGAAAAAATTATATACCAAATATGCAAATAGTACCTATATAATGTATAAAAAAATATGGTACATATAGAGTTAAATTTAAAAACTGGTTATATTTTTTCACATACCTGTAATGACGTCACAATTCATCCTGCACACACACACACACACACACACACACACATATATATATATATATATATATATATATATATATATATATATATATATATATATATATATATATATATATAATTATAAATTGTTATGGGTTACAGGCAAAATAAGACACACAACAATTGTATTTAAATTACCAGGCAATACTCCTTTTCATATATAGATATATTATCATATATATATAGATATATATATATATATATATATATATATATATATATATATATATATATATATATATATATATATATATATATATATATATATATATATATATATATATATATATATATATATATATATATATATACATATAGAAGAAAAGAAGTCTTATTTTAAAGACAAATCTACTAAAGTTTAACATCAGTTTACTACTCCTGTACAAATTCAAACTTTGACTCCAAAAAGAAAAAGAATTCCGTAGTTCTCGTGCCCATATCATCGCACTTGTGAATATTCAATATTAAAAGTATACTTATAACTTTCTTTCGATAATTTTTTGACAAATTATTCAAAAGAACATAATAGCAGAGCTGGCTATGTGAATATGAGAGACACCACATCAACAATATAATGTCTCCATTATCTTTCTAGGGATGAATGCTAGAGAATATTGCAATCAATGCCTACATTTATTGGTAACGTAAGACAGTTAACTGTTTCGTACTACAAGGTCTCATCAGTTACCTCATCAGTCAAACAAACGAAAGGCAACGACTTCCATCCTCAAATACCCTCCTATCGATCATAAGACAGAAATATACTGTCAAGTCTTATGGATATGGATATAATGTATAGATCACTGTACATCTCAAATCTTAGGAATCAGTGAAAAGCACGTGAATACATCTAACATTGAAAGTTCCACACGTCCTTCACGAATACACGAATACTTCATAGTTAGTCAATACTACATTTTTAATTGATATATCTATAAATCTCTCAGACTAGATATATAAATGTTGTCAACGAAAACACAATCTTTCACTTTCGAGGGTGAATATTAATATACTAATACTTAAGACATACTTAATAAAGTGCGTTTAAAACATCAAACTTGTCGAATGGAAATACCATAGAATTGTTTCATCTTATTATGTGATTTTTCAGTGGCATGAATCCAAACAATCAAGTTTCGATTGTGTTCCAAACGCGTCTAGGTACTATTTTCACAATGAGCCGAGCATTCATTCGTAAACTAAACACGTGAGCTCCCTCTATCGAAGAAAAGAGAATAAACTCGCTTGAGCATTGCAGATCGCTTTCTCCTTACAAGATCAGTGTGTACGTAGAGGCCTTGTAGACGTTTCATTCAAACACTTCATAACTTCCTCTGTTGATTCTATAATGTAACACTCAATATTCACTCTCCAAAGGAAACGTTGTGGTGAAATTTGTGTAGACAGCTCCCTGTATTTGGATTATTTCGATTAGAAATCTCATAATATATATTCATCTTTACGGTGGCAAGTGTGGGATTAATTTGAACATTTCTTACCCGAAGGATGATGGAGGTATCAAACTGTAAATCTCTAACTTCAGTTGAAAGTTTTTATTGGAACTTATAGTAAGTCCAAGACTATCACTTAGTTTGAATAGTGGAAACTAGGCATAATTTTTTCTTACTATGAAGTTGCGAATATCTACCTATAAATAAAGCAGACAATATCAAACCAGTAAAAATAAACGACTTTCTAGGAATAAATTTTCAATAACTTTAGTGAATTTTCTCATATCTCGAGTCTATCCTCCTGAGACAAATAGAGTTTCGCGGCATTAAGGAATTTTCCCGGATCTCTGCTGAATTTTCCCTGGTAGATATATCGATTCAGAATACAAAAGCGGATGCAATTCTAGGCTTTCATATTGTTGACTTTCGAGCTCATAAATTCATTCCATAGAGATATAAAGCTCAGATCAATCTCCTGGCAAACAGAGGAGCAATTGAAATTTAATTTTTTACTAACGATCTGAATAAAAACCGAATCAGGGGGATAGTTGATGTGAGATGGGATGATTTAATTTGATGAATATTTCATATTACAGTGATCTTTCAACTAGCACCAAAATGTTCATAAAATTTTGATCGTATCATGAAAAATGCTCTGTCACATCAAGTATTTATGAGGCATGTTAGTAGAACTCTATGCAGCACATCATTGATTTCTGGAACGTATATAAAACATACTGAAAAATTTCATTCTTTCATTTTTGTACGTATTTAAGGAAATAGTCTCTTTTGGTAAGGAGTGATTCGGAAATAGGACATGATGATCAGTTTTGTTATTTATACTGCATCAAAATGAAGTGGATAAATGCAAGAGTTTTATTAAATATAAATCTTAGCATTCAAACTACAGGTTCCATATCCAACCACAAAACATGAGCATCAATTAAGTATCAGATATGATTGACATAAAAGTTGTTCTTTTTATGGAGGAACAACCCCCACAATTTTGACGTAGATACACAAATTCAGACAGAACAGTTTATACCAATAAGTGATCTAAATAATGTTGATATTGGGAAAATTGTAAAGAAGCGGTCGGTGAAATAAATCACCAAGAGTTATCGATACAAGCAATATGAAAAACGGAAGGTAGGACAGTAGTAACTAAACATTAAACAATTATACATCGTTGAATGACAAAATATTCGTTACGTTCTTGTGAATTAATGGCAATAGGTATGCCGAAACATATATCCATTGACTTAAATGTGTTGTATTTTAGCCAGGAGTTGTGAATTGAACTCCTAGACTATAGATCGGTCAATTTAGACATAAAAATAGTGGCCAAATAACAAAAATTCCCGGAAAGCCAAATATTGGTGGAGAGCTGGGGTTTACCATTACAAATGAAGTTTCAAAAATCAAAATCGATCCTATGCGTGCTACAAAAGTTATTCGTGTTCAAAGTTCAAAATTTAAGGTTTCTTGGATTTGTTTCAAGAACAGTAAGTTTTATCGAAAACAAACTCAAACCAAAGTTGGAGATCTTTAAATTCTCTACAAAAATCGTTTTCATGATGTTTTTAAAGAATTACCATTCGTAAGATATCACGATTCTAAGAGTCGCATTATACATGGTATGCACATATAAACTATATATATATATATATATATATATATATATATATATATATATATATATATATATATATATATATATATATATATATATCTTGAAATTGATTTATTGCCTGTTTGAGGTATTTATTTTGAAAGTTTTTAGCATTAACAGGCTTTTTAATATGAAAAAGTTTATTTATTAAAAAAGCCTGTTAATGCTAAAAACTTTCAAAATATATATATATATATATATATATATATATCAGACACTTAAGACAAGTAAAAATACCTCTACAATTTGAGTCTCTTGTATATATCATCCTAAAAACAGTCAGTCCCTAACTGAATACCCTCTGCCCCCGTGGCCTTGACAAACATCTCAAAATTTAATGCAACAAACACAACGATTGTAGTTGGTGAAGATGTTGACTTGTAAGTACTACTTACTGCAAGGACTCCAATAGAAAAAACTATTTATTTTCTGAAACCTGGAAGGGTTCAACAGCGAACAGAAACATATATTCTTCAAAAATGTTTATCTGCTTTTCCCAAATGCCAAAACTATATTTCATTTTTGCAAGCGATAACCGGCAGCGACACTTCGTCCGCAATGTACAGCAGAAACGGAAAGAATTTGCTTTCTTCTTCCGTTTTATGGAGCTCCAAAAAAATTACTTGCTTTGATAAATACCGATACCGACACGGAGGTTGCGCTTATCTCTTAGTGAAACATTTTGCTAAAAACAGTAAATTACCGATATTCAACTTCTATTCTTCAACTTCAAGTCAACCGATGATACTTAACTTTTCTAAAAAATATGCAAAACAAGAAACAAGTACAACTATCATGTCTTCCTCCAGCATCGGCATCTTCAACTCAACACTCCTACCTGCTCAAGAAAAACTCTTCAACACTAATTTTTGCAATTGCAAAAAAGGTTGTAGTGGCCAAATGTGGCTGTAAAAAAGGTGGTTTGCAGTGTTCTCCACCGTGTACCAATTGCCAAGGTTAGTCTTGCTCAAATGTCCAGTTGAGTACAATGAAAGAAGATTTCTGAGATTCTAATGAAGAGACCAATGACTCAGCCACATTTGAACTAGACTTGTCGAAGTAGACTTTCAAGAGTATGAATCTATTAAAATACCTAAAAAAATCAAAACAATAGGTAACTCTATTCTAGAACTTGGAGGGCATTGTTCCCTTAAATAATTCTAAAATTGTCTTGGCATTTAGTGGAGTAGGCCTACAGGGCAAACCACGGTGAAAAAGACGTGCCGAGTACCACTACCTCACAGGTGGCGTGGAAATATGTGCATATCATGTATAATGTGAGTCTTAGTATCACGATATCTCACGAATGGTAACCCTTAGGGAATGAATCATAAGGACCATGTTTATAGAGAATTTGAAGATCTATAACTTTGGTTCGAGTTTTTTTTTGGGAAACTTACCATTTTCGAGAAAAATCCAAAACAAGTCAAATTTTGACCTTTGACCCCGAATAACTTTTGTAGCACACATAGGATCAATGTGGATTTTTAAAACTTTATTCATAATGGTAAAACACAGCTTTCCACCAATATTTGGCTTTCCGGGAATATTTGTCATTTTAAATGTCTATTTTAATCGGACTTATATTTTTAAATTTGTTTTAAAATTGCAGGAAAAATTAACAACCAGTTTTGAAGTCATGAAAATTAATTGAATTCATCACAAAATTCAGCTTTTTCAAGATAATTTTACAGATATATATCGAATGCTAGATACGAAAATATTCCGAGAAGAATTCAAGACTGCCTTTATTTCCTGATTAACTATAACTTTGACAAATATGCTGTAGTAGAGCATAATTTTATAGGGTTGCCAAATATGGATCACTCGAAATTATATTTCACTCGAATCTTAGAAGAATATTCAAGGATGTATATTTTTTGCAATTCATAACTGTTACTATAAAAAATATCAATATGAGATAACTGCCGCTGTTATGAATAGTCATATAGTTTATAGCTAACCTTGATTTTAATATGACTTCAGATATTTGATTAATGCTTTAAATTATGCAAATAAACTGTAAAAACAAAATGATATATCTACCGTTTTTCTCATAATTATTTTTAACAACACAGAGACGATTATGTTGCATTATATCCAAATAAACTTTTAATAACATACCGAGGAATTCAACTAATCGGAATAAACTATTTTTAAAACCATTCCATATTTTTTCACTTGAAAAATTCATATCCATGTTGTAATTGAAAGAGTTAAAGAAACATTTTAATGCTCTATTAACTCTGTTCTTTACATACTTCAATTTAGAAAACCATTGAATTGTACAAAATGTTTCCATTTGAAAAATCATGAATTGACAAGAAAGAGCATATTTTAACTTACTTTCAATTTTCCTTATTGACGTTTTATCTTAATTCAGATAAATTCTTACAAATGAATATTGAATTAATGGTAAGATTTTGTTCTCAGATTTATATATTATAGTTTAGTTATGTAATAAATTCAATTCGTCTCTAGTTCATCAAGTTTTAAAATATTTATAAACTATAGGTTAATGAATCACAGATAGGTAATTAAAGATAATGTTATTAACGGTATATTTATTCATCTCTCTTTGGATAATTTGGAGCTGAAACTAAAGCAACATAATATTTTTCTGAAATGGAACGCCTTCGAGATCGTTGTGTATTGTACAATTTCCCAATTTCCGATAGAACTCGATCAATCCTACGTCTGAGAGAATAGTTGAATAATCCGAAAAAGCACACTCATAGAAGAAGTGTGATTATTCGAAAAATATCCTCAACAAACAGATGGCAAATCCGATAATTCGATAAAAGATCACCTTCTTATTGTTTCTCCATAATCTTTTCAAAGAATATATTCCGTCTTTATGGAAGTTAAACTAAAAGTTAATGTGTTAGTTGAACTACTATACATAAAACAATTCCTTGCATTTTGATGTGCAAATTTACTGCAGAAAACTAGTTCATATTCAAGCTGACACACTTAGTACCTGTGAACTCTGTTGTCTTGAACGAATTATTGGAGTACATTATGAGGTTTCAGATGTATCCAAAATACAGAATTTATATATTACACGTGCAATAAATAAAACTACGATTTGAATCTATTTCGACCAATTTTATAATACAGCTGTCACATAATTACTAAAATGTCATTATTTTCAAAATACTTCTCAACATCGGAAATGAGTTAAAGTTTGGCTTGCAGCAATTTATGGTAACAGTGTATATTCGGCATATCATTCAATCAAGTAGGTACAAATAAATGACGCTAAACGCGGAAATATTATTGAAACTCTCTAAACCTGATAATAATCATGAGTATGACCAGACTAGTATCATTCATACTTTATTCAAACTCCCTACACAAGATGAAAATAGGAGAAAAATGAATATGATATAATGTCAATTGACTTCCGATATTCTTGGAAGAACATTGCTGAAAAGTATGGTATTATTAAAACATTTAGCTATACTTCACAAAAATGTGAGGGGTCAGTATTAGTATGACTTGATTATCGAACAGAAGAGGTAAAAACACTACGGGGGTCAGACAGTGTCTTCTCGCTTTCCATATTGAACTTGTATTCCGAAAGAATCTTCTACGGGTCTCTTAACGATGTGAAAGGAGGTTTTCTTTCAAACGGAACCAGACTGGATAATATTCGATATGCCGACGATATTATTGTGATAGCAGATAGTTTGAAAGTATCGCAAAGATCAATGCACCATCTCACGCAGTACAGTCTCAATATGGGCTTATAACAACGTAAAGAAAACAAAGCAAATGATCATCAGCAGAAGAGATATGAATAGAGCTCACCTATATGTCGGCGGAGTTCAAATTGAAAGTTTTCGACAATATTCCTACCTTGAGACCATCATAAATGAACAGTGGGATAATGCACAAGCGGTAAAATGTCTTATGCGGAAAGAGATGACTGTATTTTAAAAGATGAGTGCGTCTTCAAAAGTCACTACATATCCCTAGAAACAAATTAACCTACTTGAGATGCTAAGTGTTTTCCGCTTTCTTGTATGGAGTGAAGTTCTAGACGTTGACCATATTTCCATGGACAGATAGCGTTATAATTATAGAAGTACTGAATTTTCTTCTTCAACGAGTGCTTCTACATGATTTTTCATCCTAAGTTGGATCAAAAAAGATCTAGAAGTCATGTACACCATTTAAAGACTAAACTAGAACACCTGGGGCATATTATGAGGAATAAATATCGATACTTCCTATTGCATACTGTGTAAAAGAGGACTCGGGCAATGAAGAATCTCATGATAGCAGAACTTACGAATTTAGTTTGCAAAGATCTCAGCAGAACTGTCTCAAATTCATAAAAACAAAGTTATCATTGCACACGTGAGTGAAAACATCCCGCATCAAGAAGAAGAAGAATAGTTTGTGAAGAGCTCAAAAAGAGAAACAAAACTAATATTCAACAGAAGTTAGTCATATCAATTTCTTTTAAATGTGTCATAATAGCCCGAATCATACAGTGAGTAATTCGATCGGTTTTTGTGCTTCAAGTGAACTGTTTCAAGTTCACTATATTCGATTATTATATAGCTAAGTATATATTAAAATTATATTTCGCGAATTTCGACACTTGTTTATAAGTGACAAAATGATTAAGAATTCAGTTTCACTTTTAATTGAAGTGTAGACCTTACGTCTTACGTGTTCGTTATGGCAAAACCTACAATAATTATTTCATTTTAGTTATGTAAAACGAGACATCAATAGAATGAACACGTAAACGTCTACATATATCGATATGCTCTATCGAATTGGTAAAAGATGAAGCAGGATTTTCTGACTTGAGAATGAGAGTATTCCTTTTTTTGGAAAGTCTTTCCGACGTTTCAGAAGATGCAAGGATTTTAGTGTATCCTCCATCTTTTATGTAAAATAAATATATTCCTCGGACAGTTCAATCGGCTTCAACACGTTTCCTCGATTTATCCTTGAGCGTCGCTCTACTCGCAAAGCATGTACTTACCATTCTGAGAGCCATTCTTGTCATTTTCGACTCGCTTGCCAGATATCAGGATAAATATTTATATCATCGTACTACAGAGAGGAATATTTGTGAAAACTTTACGCTCAAGCGTATGGTAAAGGATATTCTGAAATACATATCCAATGAAAATGTCAAAAGTGAAGAATACATTTAAACTTTGATTTTTGAATGTTTTTGCTCACTCAACGCCTGAATCTGTTCCTCAAGCAAATAAGAAATATCACTTTTTGATACATATATTTATTAGTGTGAAGTACACTAACTGAAATAATAAATTTCATGAAATTTCCCCATACAATATCAAATTAAAATTCTTTTTTGTACAATTTGGACATAACATTCTTTGTAGTAAATAAAGACACAAAAATTAAAATATTCCATGTCTATAGGTATACTAATACCCAAAAATATTGACATTTTTGAAATTTTAATAGGAATCTTTTTTAAATTTTCTTCAAATGAGTGGAAAGTATTAATCCAATCAGGTGTTCTGAAGGGAATTTTTTTGGAAAGTTAAAAATAACGTGAAGTCGCCAGCATGTGACAAACAAGAAATTAAACTACCGACCTAATTGGAGTACTTGGAGAAGTCAAAAATGTCATTTCAGGGATTTCAGATTTCAGGGCTCTTAATGACCGAGAAGGGCCATCACTGACAAAAGGCACCCTGTCACAACTTTCATCGTGGTTAGGAAGAACCGATTAAGGAAAAAGTTGAGGATTAATTTAATATCATCTCTGAGAGCCATAACCTCTCTTCTCTAAACAACCAGATAGCAAGAACTACTACAAACGTGAAAAACGAGAGTAATATGCTGGACATATTTAAAAGTGTACCTGAATGAATAGAATAGGCTCAGGTGAATGAAGTAGCTCTCATCCGATTTAGTTTTTCAAAAAAAGGAACTATTATGTGGATATGATAGAATGATCATTATACACTTTGTGTAACTAATCAATCAATCAGATAATCCAGCCCGTCAGGAAGTTAAAACCTTCAGAAGATTGAGAAAACGCAGACATATTTTTGGGTGAATATTGTTGTTGTTCGATGACGTTTTTTCAGTAAGTGTGTATTAAATGAAATAAAACTAGCCGAAATAAAAATAATAATAAATAAATATAATACAAATAATAAATAATAATAAATATATAAATATTTAATTTTTTCTAGGTGAGGTGCAAGGCAACCAAACGATCTAGTATGCAAAAAGTCTTGAAGGTCCATATTGTTACTACATAAGATACCATTTGGTCCTTCATCCGAATACTGCCTATATGCCAATAGTCACTTATAGTTTCAACCAAAATAGCTGATCAATTTTTCGCTTTAATTTTATTTACTCATATTTAGCTTTAGAAAATCTCCTTCATACACATTTTGCTTTAACAAAGAGGAGAGATACAGAAATAGAAAGCACAAAAATTGCAATTTTGTGCTTTGCTGTTATCCGAAGATAAAGGTGAGATTTCTCTATAGCTATTTTTAATCGAATGACTAAACAGTTCGACATGATTATCTCTTACGAAAAACCAAATAAACCTTCATATCTAGTTAACCGAAAATATGCAAATTGCCAATATATTTGAAGAGTATAGAAAAGGACACATAATTGGCACCACGGCCCCAGACCAACATATTAGTAACTGAAAAGAAGAGGTGCAGAACAAAATAACTCAAACTACCTTGATATCAGAATAGATAAGAGGAAAAACACTTAAGTGTCGAAGTTGAAATCTGCAAAATGTGTGTTCGGACCTTCGAGGCATATGCCATTGATGTAAAAAGCAAATATGCCTAAACAAAAAGAGTTAAGAACAACATATATGCCAGTTTTAAGACATATAAAAGGTAAGTGTGTAGGAACGTTAGAAAAATATGAAAGTTAGAGTTGTCTGAAGAGATTGGAAAGACCAGTTCATAGGAGTTTGACCAGCTATCACCCAAATAGCAAAAACGGAAAAATCCTATAACGTGAGACTCTTGAACGAGAATCAAAACTCTGATTGAAAAGCTCGATTTCTGTTTTCTCAGAAGAAAGAATATAATAAAAAACACAAGTCTTTATGGAGCAGGAAAATTAACTTCCAATATCAGAGAACGTTTGTTGGCTTACGCCTCTCCTCTTCAGCAACTACATTATCAGAATATCATTTTAAACACCACACAAAAACTAAAATTATATCGACGTTTGAATAAACTGTAAGTTTTGGCTTCTCCTGAGATTTTCTCTCAAAAAAACAAATATTTTACTTCCTAACTATCCGTGCATTAACAGATGTAAGTAATAAATAAACGTATATCCGTTTGGATAGACGGCCCTTCATTGGCGCCACTAGAGTCTGTGTATTGCAAGCGGAAATATGACTTGGCTTCGGAATTACTCAAGATAATTTCGGAGAAATGAGATACGAAAAATACCGAACTGAATCATGAATTCCCTACCGGTTGTTTTTGGCTTACATACAGTATTGCGCTAATTGATTTTTTTATTCTGAGTTTGGGTCAGTATAACATATAATAGGTACGTATTGATTGAGGATTTTCATATTTCATAATAATTAGACTTACGTAATTTGACATCCGAATATAATGAAAGATTTTATAAAAACTTGAGTTGGTTACACTATCGTGAATTGCTTCATTTAAGGAAGTTGAAATACTTTGAATAATTGATAACATTCCGAATAAGTTATCGTTGGAAGTACATACTTCGAATAACAAATGAATCATATAACTATTTGAAAACACTTGTCGAAATTCCACAGAACTCTTTGATAGACTCATATTTCGGGTTATTTCCCCATTATTCAGAGCTTGAAACAACTATTTCAAAAGAGTCGAAGGGGAAAAATCAAACTATGATATCGACAATAATGTTTTATCATTCAAATCATAATATTATAGCACGTAAATTTTTTTTACTTTATATCAACCCATTACTTGTATGGAAATTCCTTGAAGTATTTATTCCTTTATTCCTAAATTCCTTTATTGTCGATTGATTTCAAATGATTCCATAGCAATATATACATTTTTTTCATACTCTTGTATCGCTGCATCGTCGGTCACATAGAACCATTCAAATTTCCTGATTTCTCAAAAGTTAAATTCATTATAGAAATAAACTTTTTTCGAAATTCAAGATTCAGTTTAATTTTAATAGCTGTCAAACAAAAGTTAAACGGCAGCTGTCAAAACTCGTGAGTTGCCCAATAATAATAGATTGAAGTTAAAGGGGTCAGTGATACATTTAAAGTTACTGGGTGAGAAATAAAAAGAATTTACTGACAACTTCTTTGAATTATCACCTATTTATTAGCAACG
The DNA here is from genome assembly GCA_030704895.1 of Henosepilachna vigintioctopunctata. Taxonomy (NCBI): domain Eukaryota; kingdom Metazoa; phylum Arthropoda; class Insecta; order Coleoptera; family Coccinellidae; genus Henosepilachna; species Henosepilachna vigintioctopunctata. The sequence continues at coordinate 2,096,840 of JARQZJ010000093.1, forward strand.
AGTTCATTAATGTTTATATATTACTAGTGGACACTTCTTGTGTTTCTACTTTTTGTAACTATTTATTCACATTCACATTCTGTAAACTTTCCATTCACAAATGGGCAAGGGTAAATTAATTTAGATCTCTAGAGCTTGCTTCACGATTTCCTTCAAGCTCTCGAGCCAGTTTTTCATTTTGACCATGAATAAACAAACGGTTGGGGGTACCGACTCTGGAACAGGCAACATAAAGTTGGCCATGTGAAAAACATGATTCCTCCAAATTCACACCACAAATGTGAAGTGTTTGCTCTTGGGCCTTGTTGATGGACATTTGGGTTAGGATATTGTAAGCGTTTGAATTCAAATAGCATATCAGTTGGAATCATAGGGATACGCGGTATCAAACAAACTTCTCCTTTTGATTTACCAGTTAAGATCGTAGCTTCAATCAAATTTGGCAATAACTTTTTCACTGCCAATCTGGTGCCATGTAATTCACGTCAACAGTTCAAAACTTACCGTTTGTGTGAATGCGTTTGACAATTTAATTCGAATAAAGCCTGGAAACGATATGAAAACCCGACGGCTTGCTAAAAAACTGAGACAAGTACACGCATACATATAAATAGTACATTTGAACAATTCAAGACTCACCGTTTGTATGAATTTACTCAAAAATAATTTCAAAAATATAAACACAAAGCAATAATTAACGCTGACAATTTTCTTTAATCGAAGCATGTCCAAAATGAAGTGACAGCATGAATGACATAACAACATGCCTTTACTGTCAACACTGAAAAAAGATTCAATTTGACAGCAAAATCCCCATTAACAGAATGATTGATCCGCTATTTATTGAATTAATTTGTAACAAAAATGTGATAAATGAAGAACCGCTCGAACGATTTTGTGGAAACTTTAGAAAAACCATCTACTAAATAGTCCGAACAAAGCCTAAACATTTGATTTGGATAGATGAGCCCCTTATTGAGTTATAAAATTACAACGGAAAGTGGATTTAACGTAATCACGAAAAATGTATATTATTTACTATTTATTTCAAATAAGATTACATAGTGTGTAGATGTGTGAAAACTGTGAAATTAAAACTTTGAGTTTATAATATGATAACAATTTGCTTTAATCGAAGCACGTCTAAAACGAAGTGACCGCAAAAATGACATAACAACATGCTTGTACTGTCACTGAAAAAACTTTCAATTTGACAGCAACATCCCCACTAACAGAATGATCCGCTATTTTTTTAATTAATTTGTAACAAAAATGTGATAAATGAAGAACCTCTCAATCGATTTTGTGCAAACTTCACATAAATCATCTACTAAATAGTCCGAACAAAGCCTAAATATTTGGTTTGGATAGATGAGACCCTCAATGAGTTATAAAATTACTACGAAAAATGGCATTGATTTTTATATATCTATATATTTATTGACTGAGATTAAATTCTCGCTAACCCTTGGTGAAACACAATTAAATATTGAATTAAGTTGAACACTTCGTTTAATGTTTCACGATTATATTTAACAAAAACCAAGAGTTCATTTTCAGTCGTGAGCTCATTTTCAGTGTTGAAGATGAGCTCACCAATATTTGATATTGTTAAATATAATCATGAAACATTAAACCATTAAAGTGTTTTTTTTAGAGGTATAGAACTTTAAATTGCAAAAAAGCAACAATGGATCATTCGATTGACAAGAATGTTTTTTCATTCGAAAGATAATCTTGTGGCTTTACATTTTGAATATGATTTCTGGCATATGACCGCCACGTCTGGCTCGGATGTATTCCAATCTGAGCGTCCAATTTTAGATGACTTTTTCCAACATTTGTGGCCGTATATCGGCAATAACCCGGCGAATATTGTCTTCCAAATGGTCAAGCGTTTGTGGCTTATCCGCATAGACCAATGACTTTACATAGCTCTCAGAAAGTAGTCTAGCGGTGTTAAATCACAAGGTCTTGGAGGCCAATTCACAGGTGTCTTTTAATAAATCGATTGTGTCACGAGCTGTGTGGCATTTTGCGCCGTCTTGTTGAAACCACAGCTCCTGGACATCATGGTTGTTCAATTCAGGAATGAAGAAGTTAGTAATCATGGCTCTATACCGATCACCATTGACTGTAACTTTCTGGCCATCATCGTTTTTGAAGAAATACGGACCAATGATTCCACCAGCCCATAAAGCGCCCCAAACAGTCAGTTTTGTAATCATGATGTAACGGTGTTTTGACATACACTTGAGGATTCTCCACTCCAAATGCGGCAGTTTTGGTTGTTGACGTAGCCATTCAACCAGAAGTGCGCTTTATCGCTAAACAAAATTCGCTTAGGAAAATCGGGAACAACGAACCATTATTTTCGAAATAAAATGGCACTGTTTGCAAGCGTTGTTTAGGGCGTGAGTTTATTCATGATGAATTGCAAAACCAAACTGAGAATAAATCATTTCTCAGCTGTTAAATCGGTCGCCATCTTCAACAGTAATGTCAAGTTAAAGTTCTATACCTCTAAAAAAAACACCCGTTACATATCATTAATTCATTAAGTTTCATTAAGTAAATATTCGAAGAATGATTGTTAAAGGTCGCAAACATTTTCAGAGTATACATTTGAAACCATTAAAATAGTCCTCATTGAACATTAATGAAGATCCAGAGCCATTGCTTCCGTAGAATGCCCCTGATACTCCATTGAATTCCCAAACATAAATTATTCTTCATTACCGCAACTGTACAATGTATATGTATTTAATCTATATTAGGTTTACATATGATGAAAGATGCGACAATTATTATATTATTATTATTGTTCGTACGCCACCTTCCGAAAGCTTGTCTTTGACAGTTCATTTGGTGTACATTACAAATGGCTATCAATAGAGATTACTGGGAAAATTATTCATTGAAACATGGTCGTTTGGTAATTGCTCCAGAGCTTAAAGCATACACGACAAGCTTTCAATTCAATGACGAATGAATGGAATGTTTTTGAATAGCAGACCGACAAGCTTTATAGTCGCTTCATTGAATTCGTAAACGGTTCAATTTCCATGCCATACGCAGCACAATATATTCCACACTTGTGACAAGGACCATTGTTCGATAGAAAAATACATAATGATATGATTCAATGAAAGCACAGAATTTTTTGTTCGGCCATTATTTACACTTTTACCATGACTTTTTAGATCATCTAATAATTAGGCCACCACTTAATTCTACCCAGTTTTTTTCCTTGAACGTTTTAAATACATTAAAAGTACTTTCTTAACTCAGAAGGTTGACAGTTAGATTGTTCTCAAGGACATGTATTATGAAAATCTGATGAAAAATGAGTGAACATTTTTAATCCGATTTACGCCGTCTGGTTGAATAATCCTCTTATTTTTAGCCAGAATATAAAACACCAGACAATATTGGATTAAACGTAATCACGAGAAATTTACATTCTGTAGTATTTATTATAAATGAGATCACATAAGCAATCTGTAGAGATAAAAGTTTGAGTTTATAATATGATAATGAGTTTCGAATTGATAATGAAGGAAATATTACTAATTCAAGTCTTAGAGTTGGTTTATTTAGTCAAATACACTTAAAATAAATTAATATACTATAAGGCATACAGATGAGTTTGAGTTATGCTTATTTGAGGATTTTATATAGTAACTAGCTGTCCCGGCCAACGTTGTTTTGCCATCATATCTCTAATATGAAAATGAATCGCAAAATGTGTTGGTAATAACTCAACAACGCCTGGACCAATTTTGCCTATTCTTTTTCAAAATGGTCGTTAAAGTCCAAGAATGGTTTTTACGGCGAGAAAAATCGAAAAATCAGGAAAACCCTAAAAGAGCCTATTTCCTTTTCTCATACAAACGTTTCAGATAAAAATTAATCGTGAATGTGTTGGTGAGCGCATAACTCAACAACGCCTGACCAATTTTCGCTAATTCTTTTTGTAAAATGTTCGTTGAAGTATATAAAATAAAAATGAAACGCGAAATGTGTTGTTAAGTGCATAACTCAATAACAACTGGACCAATTTTTTTAAAATGTTCGTTGTAGTCCAAGGATGGTTTTTACGTCAAGAAAAATTCGAATAATTTCCAGGAAAACCCTAAAATCAGCCCATTTCCTTTTCCCATAAAAACGTTTCCTAACTAAAATGTAGAGTCAACGGCTGGACCGATTTCACTATTTTTTCTGTTGTGATCGTTATTGCCAGGAAAAAAATTTTAAAAATTGCGTGTATATTCAGAAAATTTAACAACACTGAATTGATAATATAAAAAAGTAATAATTATTAATTCTCGAAAAGAGGATATAAAAAAACTGAATATCTAAGCACACATTGCAGTTAGTTCAGAGCTATCCCGACTAATATTAGAACTTCAATTCAATATAAAATTTTAGTAAGTTTAAATACACTAAAATACACGTTATTAACATAGTACGTGATATATTTCATTATGAAGAAGAATACATAGTTTTTTTCAATTTACAGTTGAAATTTCGTTTTTAAGAATGGTAACTATTAGATGTACAAACTTAAGTTGCAGAACTCGCAATGCAGCAAGTCAAAGATATAAACGAGCAAGCCACACTGACGAACAACTCGAAGCTGGGTATGATTTTGAACGGAATCGATGGAATCGAAATTAACAATATAAAAATGTTGCGTTTAACTCCTATCGACCTGCATTCAATTATAACGTTGAAATATATTAAAGTACACAGCAAATCGTTGCTATTGGACCAATGAACGTTGTGTGTCCAAATTGCAAGACAAAGTTTAATTTAAGAAAATATTACAGCCACCAGAGCCACTATATTCATTGGTTTCTGGCAATGGACTAAATTCTGAACATTTTTTGACTTATATCCAGCAAATATCTCATATAATTAATTATGAGATATATGGGACAAGTACTTGCTACGAAATTAGGAACATTCCGTTCAACTATAGAACGGACAGGTTAATTAATCGCTTTTCGAATGATTTGAAACAACAGGAAGTATTGCATTTTCTTCGTAGGTGAGTAAGTTCCTGGCTCCACACGAGATAAATATTAAAAAGAAGATATTGTAGCACAAATAGTATAATAGGGAGGGCGGGGCTGGTTCTAACAAATTTTGTATTATACTTTATATTTTCTTTGATAATGAACTTTTTAGTTTAATTTTTTATTGAAAACATGCTTTGGTTATTCAGCTATGATATTAGTAACAAAATACATCCGGTATGTAAGTGCTTTCAGAAAGAGAGCCGTGAAAACCAAAAAAGTCATTTGTTAATACATGCCCCGCATTTGGGGCAAATATTAACGAAGCTGGGGTACGTATTAACGTAAGGGGCAACTATTAACAGAGACAAAATTTTATGAAATACTCAAATAAAACATCATATACATGTATAAAAATATTTTATTAAATGTTAATACACAATGTAATCTTAACGTTTTAAAGTTACTAAACTTTTCATAATCAACATTCTTTAAAGTTTTTATAAATCAATACAAATTAACTACCATATCTACTGAGTATTAGTACTTTTAAGCCTTCAAACATTTGTTAAAATAGTTTAAACTTAACAATTATGTATTACGTAATCAGTCACATAAAGTTTTTGATATCAACAGTTTTAAAGAATGTCAATGAGTTACCTTAAACAACAAAGTAGTGAAATCTACATTTATCAACAATTCTCTTAGCTTTAATTAATACTTTTTAGTATCAGACAGTCTTTAAGTTATACTAGTTTAAATGATCTTTATCTAATTTGTACTTAAAAGTAGACAGGAAATAAGTACCTGTCTAGTTTGTTTTTGTCAAAAATTAATCAGAATACTCATCATCTGAGAAACAGTTGAGGCATATGTATTTTCTGATATCACCCTTAATACATGTGATGTGAGCCCATACTTTGCATAAAATACATTGTATCCAGTCAAGTCCAGATGTATCGTCATTATAAGACTTGGCGCAAACTAAACAGCAGCAGGTATCTTCTTCACTGTCATCCTGAAGAATATGCTTCTTCACCTTTTCTACTTCTACTCTCCGGGTTGATTTACCTTTACCTTTCCCTTTAGCTGTCCCTTTCCCTTTACCCTTATTTTTAGTTTCAGTCTGACTAGTTTTTATCTTTTTAGATGATTTTAATTTTGCTTCTTCCTCTAAGGACAATTTTTCAGGAGTATCAGTGAGAATAGTGGATTTCCTTGAACGCTTTCGTTTAGATTGGACACGTGTAGGAGCTTTTGGAAGCGGTCTTACTGTTTCTATATTAAATTTTTTTATAGGCTTCGTATTTGATGGTCCTGAATCATTTGACAGTACTGATTCATTTGACGGCCCTGGTTCACTCGACAGTCGCTGTTCATTTGATGGTCCCGGATCATTCGATGGAACATGCGATAGCTGATCAATAACCTCTGAAACACTTATGTGAATGTCAGGCATGTCATCTAAAATTTCATTTTGAATTGAAGATTCTAAATTAAGTGATACTTCTTCTGGATTGATAGAACTATCTCCTGGCTGAAGTGATCCCTGGTTTTCCATCGAAGCGGTATTTGGATCGGGACGATCAGTCACAAATGATGGCGCAAAGTCACAGTCTTGAAATACATCTTCATTGCACGGCCAAATACCAGCTTTTTTAAATGAGTTGATGATATTGTTTTGAGTGAATGCCAGAGGAAATGCTCCTTTCACAATTCCAGGGAGATCGTAGATCGTCATTGTCTTCCCAGGATGATTAACCATCCAGTTCGTTTGCTGTCGGCTAATATAATTCTTAAACGGTCCATACACACCGACATCCAGTGGTTGAAGATTATGCGAACAATGTGGAGGGAAAGACAAAAGAATGATATGGTTGTTCTTTGCCTTTGTGACCACCTCCACATTGACATGAGAATGATGGTTATCCAACAACAATAAAACTGGTTCCTCCTGTGATGTTTTAACATGGTTCAGAAAGTGGTCAATAAATTTTGAAAATTCTTTTTCAGACATCCAGCCGGAACTATTTCCTAGACCTACACACCCGGGCGGCCCATTTTGGATGAATAAATCACTATATCTGATCCGTGGAAAAATTAACATACATGGTATGAAATTACCAATAGCATTTGCCGCTGCCGCAATTGTGACGAGAGTACTCCGTTCTGCAGATGTGACAGCTCCTACCTGCTTGGAACCTCGTTGAGCTACCACTTTCTTGGGTTTCTGCACCGTCGTCACTCCCGTTTCATCTACGTTCCAGATTCTACTCGGAGATATATTGTATCGTTGAAGAACTTCTCGATATTTTTCAAAAAATGAATGAACATTTGTACGGTTAAATGATGTTGCTCTGCTTAAGCTTGTCGCCTCAGGACTCCGAATAGACAAGAATGCGTTGCGTTTCATAAAACCAGCGAACCAATCTTTGCCAGCCTTCCCGTCTCTGTTCCAAGATTCTGGAATATTATCTATTTTGTAAGCAATGGCAAGCTCATAAGCTAATTTTTTGACATCATCTGGTAGCAATCCAAAATAGATATTAGAACATTTCACTAAATAATCTGCTATCATTTTTTCTTGCTCAGGATTGAAAACGAGACGATTTTTTTTATAACCCACTTCAACAGGAATCCCCTCCTTTTTTTCTTTACGTATTTAAACAGTGTTACATGACAGATATCATATTCCGTAGCAACATCTCTAAAATTTCGATTTTTTGATAGAATTTCTTCTGCTGCCAGTTCAAATACTTCTTGAGACGTCGAACCTCGTGTGCTCTTCCTTTTGTAATTTCTCATCCTATAACAAAACACACTTATTGCACAAAACAACTGTTTAATATCAAATACCTACATATGGGGTAAAATAAATCTTAAATCAATTTATTATACGAAAAGTCTTACAGGTTTTTGACAAAAATGGTCAGATGTATAAAGGGTATTCTAAAAAATAAATCGCGTTTGGCGGGAATAACTTGTTAAAAGTTCTATGTCTTTCAGGCTTTTTGGTCAAATGAAAATAAATGGGCGTACAAAGTTCACCGGGTCAGCTAGTATATATATATATATATATATATATATATATATATATATATATATATATATATATATATATATCTGTAATATATATCATTCAAATCGTATATTTAATTCGATAAGGATTAATGATTAATGCTGTATTGGTTAAAATCGCTTCGAAAATTAGCTATTATTTGTCGTAAAAAGTAAATGACAAAAAATGTTATTTTAGGATATCCATAAGAGATAGACACATACCACATCGGAGTTTTCTGTAGACCTTTTCTCAATATGTACAATACTTAGTATATTATTTTGATTAATCTCGTAGGGTTCAGCCTGCGTTTGCAATGTAAGCGGAAAAAATTTAATTATTTACGACATCACATTAGAAACCTCAAAAGTAAAAGTATTTCTCCCCTATTTAATGGATGCTATTATACATATAAACCTTCCTCTTCAATCACCCTATCTATTAAGAAAAACCGCATCAAAATCCGTTGCGTAGTTTTAAAGATTCAAGCATAGGAATATAGGGACAGAGAAAGCGAATTTGTTTTATACTATGTATGTAGTGATTAAATACAATAAGAAATATCAAACAATAGTGGAGAATTGTGAGGAATAAATTTACATAAATTCAAACAGTTCAAATGTGCCAAATAAAGTGACTGAAAATAGAAAATTCATTGTGTGTAACTCATTTTAGGGGCGAAGAAAATGCTTTGGAAGTAAATATCGAATGAAACCGATAAAGGATGATCAGAAGAAAATTCTGTTCTTCGATAGCACTATTAAATATCACTAGATATCATTAATTCACCATGCGTTGATTGGTGTTTCCATCAATATTTTCAAACCTTACGAACATTATTTTAGCTATTTATATTGATACGTAGATAGTGTAAATCAATGGCAAATGTATTTGATGAAAAATTCTTTTCTAGCTGCCGGTTCAGTTCAACGTATTTACATAATCCCTTCAACCATGACAGATTTCAAAAAGAGACGGATTTGTGTATTTATTGTCATTGACATACGTCAAAGTGTGCTATATGGAAATTCATCATTTGAAAACGCACTAAAAAATAATAAATCAGTTGACTTTGATGTGGCTTTATGCAAGTAACGTCACATATTCAAGCCTTTGAAATTGCATGTTCATAATTGAAAGTTAAATTGCGAGAAATTACCAACTGTTAAATATGAAAAAATATATTTCATTTGGTTCTATATTGTTCTATCATTCTCAAACTTATTGAGATGATATTGAATAGAGTTGGCGTTTACTTGATGTTAATCCATTATAATTGAATATAAGATAAAATTCAAACACTCGAAGTTTTGATTTACATTTTTATTGACAACATCTCTTGGCGCGTTTGAGTTACTGTAGTAAGTAACACCCTCACACCTGAGTACTGAGGTGAATGTGAGGGTCCAAACATCATTTCACACCTGCTCGTTTACTACCTGAGGTGACGTGAGGGTTCGACCTTGACCATAATTTACATTCTGACCGATTTTACCTCGCCAGCAATTCAGTTAATGAACACACATCAATGATTGCAAGAGATATAGCTGAAGCTGTTGGTGTGGGAAAGTCCAACGTTTCGAGAATTCGAAAAACATTTGAAGAAAGTGGCTCATCGTCTCCAAAAAGAGAAGAAAACTGTGGCCGCAAATGCAACACTATTCAAAGAACAGACAAATTGTTGATAGCACATAGCAAAATTAATACGAGAAAGACAAGCACTGATCTTCGAAGATATTTAATGGTTTCTGGTGTAGAGGTGAGCACCTCAACTGTACGAAAACGACTACTGGAGGTTGGCCAAAAGGCCAGAAGACCAAGACGAAAGCAACTGCTTACCAAGAAAATGATGATGAAACGTTTGGCATGAGACAAAAAGTACCGTGCGTGGACTGTGGACGACTGGAAGAAGGTGGTTTTTAGTGATGAGACACATTTGTTTGTTCAGGGGTACAAATTGAGTGTTGTTGAGAAGTGAGGGGAAACTTCGCGGCCTGATCACATTCAGCAAACAGTAAAACATCCTTCGAAACAAATGTTTTAGGGTTTTTTCACAACCAATGACACTGGACGATTAGCTCCTATAACAGGGATGATGAATTCAGTGAAATATATGGAAATATTGCGCACCAGGATTGTTCCATTAATTGAAAACTTTGACGGGACATTTCAGCACGACCTGGCTCCCTGCCACAATTCCAAACAAGTGCAGGCCTTCATGCGTGAGAATGAAATGAAAGTACTCGATTGGCCGGGAAATTCACCTGATCTCAATTCCATTGAGAATTTATGGAATATTTTAAAGAAACATCTGTCAAAAATGGTTTGCACTACAAAAGAAAAAATGATTATAAGTGCAATTCAGGTGTGGTTTCATGATGACGAATTGAAGAAAATCTGCGCTACGCTAGTGGAATCAATGCCTAGACGAGTTCAAGAAGTTATTTCTGCGAAAGGAGGACATACTTCATATTAATATGAAGAATTTACGCTATTTTGTATGTATTTACTTCATTAAAAGGTAAGATTTTACGAAAACATTGTTTTTTATACTTTGTCCCAATTAGTTCGAATAGCATAGTAGAATACTGACTGAACCTTCTGACTTAACCGTCAGTATTCTAGTAGAATCTGAAGAAGTCGTTTTTAACGACGAAACGCGTCGTACGATATTTTCAATAAAAGTGTGAATCAAAACTTCAAGTGTTTGAATTTTAGCTTATAATCAATCTTGAGAGAATCCTTGGCAAAAATATCATCTGATATATATATGCCATTATTGGCAGAGCTCATACTCAAGTTATCATTTGAATATTTCTTTACAGTATCTGAAATTTATATGAAGTAATTCTTCAATAAACTCATAAAATTCAATAACATGGAAGCAAAATTGGTATATCAAATTTAGTTAGGTTAGTGTTCCACTTTTAATCGAATAACAAAAGTGGACGACAATGCAATAAGTGACCGTAAGGAACATGTATGTATATATAGCATTGAAATAATGCAAGGTTTTCCTGTATACTTCTCCACACCTTCAGTCGGTTCAGTGAAGCTCACCTTCAGAAACTCAAACATCGGAGCAATAAATATCTCTCATATACTGTTTGCAGAATAAGGAATATGTTATTTTATCAGAAATCATATGTGTGTCAAATTGAAGTTGAATATATTCTCTTCGGAAGAAATAATTGGTGACTGATAAACTGAGACACTACCTACATGAGAAATCATGCAATGAAACTTGAAAGCTTTTAATCAAAATTTAGGTATAATTTATTGAGACGAGGGTTATTCATTGATTTATTCCATACAAACAACTTACTCACAGATGTATATAAGTTGAAAAAAATTTGAATTTGGAGATATTTCAATACAGTAAAATTCTGAAGCTTCATCTCACCCAGCAGCTCATATCTATATACTAATACGTGAAGGAAAAACTTTGTAATCCTCTTTGAGAAAATTATTCGTACAAATGAATATGAAATTTAAGTAGTTGAATTTTACATTGAAAAAATGCATAAGGCATTTTTATATGAAAAGCATTAAACGTACATGAATTAATTAAAATCACACACACTACTGCTTGAACGACACAAAACACACATAAATATACAACATACTCGCTGTTTGGTCAAATTGTATGTAAATCTGTCTTATAGCTTTCAATCAATATATTCCCTTTGGTCATATTGCATGTCAATAGAAAAAAATGCGTTGAAACTTGAATGAATCTATTTAAAAAACAATTTCATTCGAGTTCATATTACAAATTTATATTATAATATTACAAAATAATTATAGTTAGTAAATGAAGTTGTGTCAATTCAAGAAATACACTTGCTTGAAACCATTAAAAAAAGATATTTAATAGTGTTGGCGTACTTGATATTTATCCATTATAATTGAATATAAACTAAAATTCAAACACTTTGATTTACACTTTATTGACAATAGCATGTCCGTTTCATCATTTTTAATATATAATCTTTTTTCTGTTCAGTGTTCTGTTAGCATCTGAAGAAGTTGTTTGCAACATCGAAACGCGTCATGCTATGTTGTCAATAAAGTGTAAATAAAGTACAAGTAATTCAATTTTAGTTTATATTGAAAAAAATAGTAATTATATGATTATTTGACTAAATAAATGATGAAAATATATGAAGTTCGAAATTAAAGATGAAATGAATAATGTTTGAATTTTGATCACTCGACGAACTTTATTTTTTCTTATGTGGACCTACAGTTTAACGCCGGTTCCGAACGGCCAGTGGACTTGTATTCAATTTACATTACCCAACTATTATCATCATTAAACTTCTCAAATCATAGGCAAACACATACAGCCTTCGCTTCACCGTGGCTTGAACCCGAATCCTACCGCACCATAGTCGAGTATTCTCCCGACTCCCGACGAAAGAAGCAATCTCAGCAGTTGAAGAACTGAGTTTCACAGAGCACATAAAGTCACGAATGAATAACAAAACAGGAATCACGAAAAAACAGTATCCACTCTTTTCTAAAATTAGTCAATTCCTTAAAAGTAAAATACTAATATATAAAGCCGCAATTAGATCTATTATTTTATCTGCTTGCCCGATTGGGAACAAAAATTATAATGATAAAACACTACAAATCTTCTGAAACAGATTATTCAGAACAATCACAAATACTAATAGATACACTCTCATGTACCACATCGAAAAACAAATCTATCCACCAAGAAATTGAATCTCAAACTTCAATCTCTTCCAAGAACACGCTCAAAATTCAATATTCACCAGAAAAACGTCGCAGACAATAAAACATTCACACAATTCCATTCAGAATGAAACATCGAATCCATGATATAATCCCTGGTGAAATCTAGAAAATCTTCAGAAAAAAGATTATATCAAAACATTATACTAGTTGATACAGTAAAAATTGAATTGTAACATGTGTTTCATCTATTATGGCGATTTACGGTATTTATATTGAAATGTCGATGTTGAATACTTATAAACTGAGGAACCAACCTATAATTGATATTCAGTAATTCATTATTTGATTTAATTAGTTCAGTAGGAAAGAATTGTTTTTATAATGCAAAAGTTCTAGTTATATAATTTGTAATGGAAATAATCTAATGATCTTAATAAGCTTGATTTGAGATTTCAATTTAAAAAGGTTTAGGTAGTAGCATTTGAGATATAACGACTCAAAACAAGGGTTTTGTGAGGTTATAGTATATAACCTAACAGAAATTTTATGTGGTTATATATCAAATATTTAATGGAAATGACCTGATTACAGCTTTATGCCTAATGTTCAGTTGATTATAATTTTCAATAATATTTCCTAAAATTGAAACAGTAAAATGAATTCCAGAGCGAAATTGGAAAACTGATCAATAATTTAATTGAATTTACGATTTAATTTCAATTTCGGTTGAAATATATTTGTCGGTTACAATCCAATTATTTCAACCTTGTGGACATAGAATTCGAAATGCCAGTGCTTTACAACTCTGAATTTATATATCACAATGGGTAGATTGCATTGAAAACAACTCTCCTAAAGTATACATACATCCATTAAGACTCAAAAACATATTCCAATTTATTATTTACTATTCAAGCTTTCCATACAAATAATTTATCAATGGTGATATGTTATCGAAATAAGTTTTGTTTGGCATACGGCCAATACAATACAATTAACTGGTTTACTGAAAATAGAAATCATTTGAATATTTCCATAAATTCAATAAACCACGTAAATTATACCCTACAGGATGTTAAACATCAAACTGATCGCAAACATATAATTTTGAAGAACTTTTATTATAAATTGTGAGATGCAAAATTGCAACAAATGTATAAAAAAATCTCCTTCAATGATTTGAATGGAAAAGTTTTGACGTAGTATGTACTTGAAAGTTGCTGTGAATAAGTATAAATATAAAAAATCGCGATGAAATTATAGTAACATTTTCCATTGAGTTTGTGGAACAAATATGTTCGTATTTGGGAGAATAACTGTGCTTTCAGAATTGTGAAGATATTATTCATCTACTAAGATAAGATTATTATTAAGATGGCTATTAGATTTCTCTTATCATTTGTTCGTTGAGTTCCATCTGCTAACTGAAATTAGAATTTGCAAAGATAATCAACGAGTGAAATCAGCCAGAGCATTGAAAAGTAACTTCAGAAATTGAAAAAAAAGTATTTGATCAATGCGTTCTTTCAGTATTGACCTATGAAGCAGAAAAAAGACAATAACAAGATCGTCACCATTAAAATCAGAAAATGCCCATGGACAAATGGAAAGATCTTTGCTTGGTGTTTTCCAAAAAGATAGAATTATAAACGAAGACATCCGTAGAAGAACACTTCCACCGATGTCATCACGAGAATTGCGAAATTCAAATGGAACTAGTCAGAGGTAAGCCGCCAAATCGGCGGACAAGAGGCACCGAAAAAATTAATCCAAACCGCCCACAACAGGAAAGAGTGAAAGCAACATAGAGAGCCCTATACGCTTTTTCACAACTTCACCAATAAGTTAGTACCTCCTAAACCATTGGTGAATTTATAGATCCTTCGTTTGTGTACATTCAATTCTTGAGGAGCTTTATTCAGGTCTACTATTTGTATTCTCTTTAACTGGTCTCCGTTTCTCTAGCTCTCTAGATGCTTTAAATCTATGATTAAAAGGCACAATATCATGTAATAATTCTAGGAGATTTGATTCTAGATTCATTTTTCTTTTAACTCTTACTGTGACACTTGGTGTAACAGAAGACTTTGAGGTGTAGCCCCATAACAATGGAGGATATGATGAGAACTAGTAGTGAAATTAGTTTCGAAAATTATACTCTTCTTTACTTCTTGTTTGATAGCCATGCCAGAAGTAGACGAAATCATTCTGTAAGCTGTTGAGCTATCTTGTCTACATAAGGCAGCCCTTGTAATAACAATGGACTAATGGAGCTGTTTGATGAAGATGATGATGATGAAATGTATATATCATTTATAGTTTGTCCCAAATTTTATTTTCCAGGCCCACAGTTTAACGCCTTCAAATAGCGTCAGAATCGAATGAATGCCCTTAGAATTCATAAAGAATGAAGTATCTTGAAACTGGATTACTTGATTCAAATGTTTGAAATAAATTATTTTTTTTACCTTAGTGATATTTCGCCGTTGTTGAAGGCCAAACCTTACTCCACTGGCTGATGCCTCAAATACCAAAAGTTAGTTATTGCTAACACAAATATATTCTTGAGCGAAAACGAAGACGTTTCTGAGTACAATATGAGTAATTCGACCAGAATACTAGTTCTTGTTTGCAACGCAAGAACTTTTTCTAGGAAGCAGAAAGCGATCTTCGACTTTCAACAGAATATTCGTTAGAATATAAAAAGAACTTTGTTGAAGTAGAAACAATCGATTCAATCGGAAAATATCACAATTTTTCCAATTTCAATGCTTGGAGATGCTTTGGGTAAGTGTCTAAAATGTTTGTGTGTACAGAACGCCTTCAGAATTGAAAGTTATCTGGTTCATTTGAATATTTTATATTTCCCAAAAATGTCAGTATGAGCGTTGAACTATTCATTTGGCATACGACGGGCATATGTTCATTTATTATGAAAAAGGAAAACGCTTAACATTCAGCAGCAAAAACAAATTGAAAATGTTCCCTTATTCAATCCAACATTTATCTTGGGTGTGAAATAAACTGAGCTAAAATAACAACCACAACGCCTACTGCATACATATTTGGCATGACCTAAATAACAGGCCTCGACATAAGAACCTCCGGACATGCACACGCTAACAATTTCTGTATAGCCCAATTCACAAGGCAATTTACGAAGAAACTGATAGCTCAGAACCAACTGCCGCCGTTTTAGTAGAGAAGTTTGAAATACTAGAATGTTAGTTCTTTCTTATTCGACAATAATTACTCTTATAATGTGTCCATTACATCGAAAGAAACTTTTCCTATTTATGCCTTCGTACCACGTGCACGTTTCTTATTATAGCTTATTTCCGCAGGAAGAGATTTATGTATCCAATAAGATGCATTATAAGTACGTCGAATGAAGAGGAAAATCGATCTGGATGAAGAGATATTTCAGTGAGCAGTATTAGTGTTGAATTCTATTTTTCCAGAATACAACGCATATCACAGATTAGTGATAGCTCAATTCAGGTAGGATGGCATTTATGGTAGTATACTTTGCAGTTACAGAATGTCTCCTGATCAGTGTTGCCAACCGTACGATTAATATCGTATTTATAGAACCTTTCTGGTACGATGTAGGATCCAGTAATCATAATCATACCTAAATTATACATTTTTTTCAAATCTTATAGTCATCCTAATAACGAAGTAAAAATAGATGGTAAATTAAATGTATGATATAAGTAATAATGACAAGTATTAGCTTATGTATTCTGTGGGTTGAGTGTTGTCTATGGGAATGGCAATACACGCATTTTCTGACAATTACCTAAGTCAATCCTTAACTGTATCAAAGCATTATCGGACTTTGTTGATTGTACAACAAATTAAGGATACTGGATCTTGTATTGACTTCAAGCGATCTGACGAGATGTTGCGCAAATTGAAATAAGTTGTGTACAAAAAATGAATACTTCAACTTTCGCATCTCTTGCTGCACCTAATGACACTGATAGTGACTAATTGAGATTTTGATCATAAATGAAAAAACTTAAGCTATACGTAATCACTCAATAAGTAAACTAATTATTGCTGTGTGAAAATTGAAAAAAAAAAAACAAAATTCCAAATTTAGAAATTGATTTCTAATTATTTTGGCATTATTTTATCTGAATCTATGGAAAAACTACTTTTCTCATATCTAAAAATATAAATATTCAGTTATGAATCGTAATGCTAAATATTATTCTAATGCATGTTCGTTAAATGATAAATATTATTACAAAATTATGACGAAATTCTCTCTTTAAAGTATTTACGATTTTTCATTGAAATTTAATTACGTACTTTTCTGTACATGTTGGAAAAATACGATCATTCCATGGTACCTTGGTTCATGGTACGATCTTCTAAAAATGAAGATCGCAACACTGTTCACGATACAGAGGTCAGTAGCGTAGCATGCATGAGGGGGCAGAAGTAAAGAGCTCCTAAAAGAGCGAAACAAGATCATATTAAATTATTGTTTGCCTTCCGCCTTTCATTCAATCTCTGCAGTTTTTGAGGAATGTATTGTCAGCTAGATTATTGTATACATGTATTTGAATGGTTTCCATATACAGAATATTTCATATGGTTTAATTTCTTATGGAAAATTCTCTAGATTGCTATCAAAGACAGCTTCTTTAGAAACATAAAACATTTATTCGAAAATGACGATTCATCACAAATACTAACGGTTCCGTAATATTCGGAAAATGTTCTGGACTGGAAAATGAGGCTTGTATTCACTGTCACTTAATCCTTGAAATGTATATTTTCCAATACAACTCTCAGCAATAAGCCGTTGTTGATAAGAATATAGATTCCTATAAATATATATATATATATATATATATATATATATATATATATATATATATATATATATATATATATATATATATATATATATATATATATATATATATATATATATAGTTTCAAGATTCACGCATTCATACTAGTAAATATTGAGACTCTTAATCGAAATATTTCAAATAAAATTCCCAGGGAGCTGTCTTCACAAATATTGTCAACGAGAACGAACCTATCACTTTCGAGAGTGAATTTTAAGTGCGCTTCGAAAAAATCATCGAGCTAGTTTTCAAAAACTATATTTCGAATTCTAAAGACAATCATACAGTTCATAATTGATGAGTGAACGTCTCGTGCAATCTTGTGAACATTATCAACGCCGAAAACAATCGGAACTATGAATATTTATTTCGAATATAAACATTTTCGATTAATATTTTCACGCTTAAATTCACTCAATTTTCTGTTGAAAAGGTTCTGGGGTATGAAACTCAGAAGTTGTAAAGTACTTTCAATAGTTTTCTTCAAATTATTTTTATTTTCTTAATACAATAATTGTATCATTATTGTTCAAATAGCAGAGGTTAGGAAAATAGCTGCGATCGGATCTACAGTTCAACACTGATTCCGAATGACCCAAGAATACGGTGGGAATCGAACCCACCAGCACCAGTAAGCCGAAACCATATGGGGTCTATATATTTCGACTATTGGACCTTCTTTGAATGGAATTGTTTTATATAACATTCAATTTTTATGATAAAAGTATCATATAAATTTCATGAACATATTATAAATATCATGAAATAATTAATAAATTCATTTTCCAACGATAAAATCAAAACATACGTTAACTTCAGTACTTAAAAATTAGATTTAGCAACAGTCAAACTAGTACACGAACATTCTAATTATATGTACTCGTAATATTATTTCAAGAAGAAACTAATATGTTAAAAATATTTTAGTTTTGAGAATTGAAATCGATCTTATAGTAGTTAGAAAATTCATACAAAAGTGGGCATAACGGGTCGTCTTTGTTGTACTAAAATTTATTTTTATTTAATTTGGTTGTGAATAAAAATTTCCTTGAAAGAAGTTAAGACCTTCAAAAATTTATTTAACCATACATTGGGCACATTGATATCAAATTTTATTCGACACATAAAAAAACACTGCTATTATATGTAAGCAGCAGTAGAGGAGCACTAAATTTGTGGTTGCCCTGACATCTATTTCTCCAGATACTGCCCTGTATTTTATTATATTTAATTCACCAATCCAAACTGAGAACTGAATTTCTATTTCGATTTCAACGTTCAACAGCAATGATTATGTTTTGTCGAAACAGATCTGCCTTCATTCAATCAATTTGCTCCAATTCGAACTATAATCCATACCCTACACTCAAACTAATGGATTGAATAAGTCAATTACTAATAACTAGTAACAAAATCCGAGCAAATATTGAAACAAACTGCCGAATAAGATAATTTCATCAAAATTTCAAAGGATAATCACCTGAAATTTCAATGAGGCACTAAAAAGTCGACGCCGGAAATGCAGCAACGCGGACAGGAAGTGTAAATAAATGTCTATATCCACAGTAGCTTCATTCTAAATTCCGTTGACTGACGCACAAAAGGGTAGATCTTTTTAAGCATAGTCGACGCGTACTTTTAGAATAGCTGTCGTCCTATGTTATATCTGGGGCTGAGGTGATGCAGAGAATTATAATTAAATATCTGAAACGTGAATCATTCAGATTCTATGAATTACTCGATGAGGCGCAGCATTCACTCTTCCATGTCAGTGCCACCACTAAATTTTAATTGAAATCGTCATAATAATGGATTAAGAAAGCGGAGAAAATAAATATCGAATACTCCAATATCGATCCATCTTGTGTACTAATTATTCTACTAAGTGCTAAATTACATGGTCGAACGAAAACGACCAACTAAACAACAATGTGTAGAACAATTAGAGTAATCGATTGGATTTAATTACCAGACGTCAATTATCCGTACTTAATGAGTACCATTTGACTCAAATTTCATGTCATTATGTCTTTTTATACATGAGAAGCATTCTCTTTTCTTAAAAATTTGATCGAAATAACAGGTTGTGAATAAACCGAGTAGGAGATAAACGGTTGAGTAAGAACTGAAGGTCAATATTCAATGATGGGAATATTTGAAAATGAATTATTTCTAGAATTTTGAGGATCGCAGAAACCTATTCAGAAATATGAAAACTCCTAGAGGCTTCATTTCACGAAGTTTCGAAAAAATTGTAAAAATATACCTTTTTTTCATGAGGCCCTTATAGCTGTCAAAACTAGGAACTTGTATATATATATATATATATATATATATATATATATATATATATATATATATACATACAATGAGGAAATGAAGTGTGCTAATGGCACTGAATTGAAATATTTAAGAAAATGAACACAAGAATTCGAAAATTCGAATTAACCAAAGAATGTTATCGCACCTGATGGAAGTGCGAGATAGCTGTTTCGTTCTGCAAGGAACTCGTCAGTCGCAGCGCGTCCATCGAAGTGAGGCAACCATTTCAATCACCAAGCATCTTTTTACTCCAAGTGGAATTACCGTCAAGTAATGAATACTTCACTATTTCATCTATAGGAATCAGTAGAAAACATATCTCAGATCATAGATACACCAAGCATCGAACGTTCACATCTGTTCTATGCCCGTAGGTATCTACTAAATTGCAACATCTATTTGACAAATGTCATCATATGATGTTTTCAAATGCCAAAATGTCATTAGGTGTTGCATCCATTTCAATATTTTTCTTACATTAATCCCTTGAAGGATAATATAGACATCACATCGTACACGTTCACATATCTAGCTATACTCTAACATTCTTTTGGTTAATTTGAATTTTTCGAATTAATATTCTAGTGTTCATTTTCTTATGTATACGATATGTACTGAAGTAAATTTTTCACGAAATGAACGAAAGAATATTATAGCAGAGTTGTCTATATGAAACCTCAATGTGTCGCTTGCTTTATCCTTCAAGGAATAATTGTTAGAGGATAATAAAATCGGTGCCTATAATTATTGGAATCACAAGACAGTACTACAAGGTACAAGGACAGTGTACAAGGTACTAATCAGTTGCGCTATTTTACAACAAACGAAAGGCATCGACTTCAATTCTCGCTCGCCCTCTTATGACTGTCAACACCCTCTTATTACTCAGAAGTTAGAAATAATTAGTAATGCCATGAGCATATATAATGAATAGATCACCATATACATTCCATATATAGGAGTCAATAGAAAAACATAAACACATCGAACACTGAATATTTCACTCTTCCATATCAATCAAGATACTACTAATTTTCCAACGTCTGTTACGACAATTTTATCCAATTTGATGAATTAATGCCATCTAGGATGCGCTTGTAAAACCTCGATTATCCCTGCCTCCAGGTCGTCACTAAGGGGTTATTGATAAACATAAAGAAATCTTCTAAATATGAACT
Source organism: Henosepilachna vigintioctopunctata (assembly GCA_030704895.1). NCBI lineage: Eukaryota > Metazoa > Arthropoda > Insecta > Coleoptera > Coccinellidae > Henosepilachna > Henosepilachna vigintioctopunctata. Next base: position 2,117,997 of record JARQZJ010000093.1, read on the forward strand.
ATACGAATAGATGAAAATGTATTCATATGGTTCAATTTAAATATTTATCACTGAATTGCCATCTCTTATTGGACATTTTCCATAATGCCCAGGAATTATATATAATGACATATTTATCATAATTTAAATAGAACTAAGTAATTTTGTTTTTTACTATAATTTATTTGAACATAACAATATTGTTTCGCCAACACAGTGGTTTCATCAGATGTAGATGATAAACAGTTTATCATTTACATCTGATGAAGCCCCTGTGTTGGCGAAACAATATTATTATGTTTAAATAAATCATAGCGAAAATCAAAAAACTACTTAGTTTTATTTAAATTATGTATTCAATTTTTATCACGTATCGGGCCAATCGATTCATAGATGTTGTACCATTAATGTTTCTTTCGTTTATTGCTTATTATGTCACTACGCAGAATATATTTGTTATACTACAAATGAGTTCCTGAAAGAGTTCAAGAGGAACATTGTTTATCGATTCTATTGATTATTGTGAGTTTCGCTATATATCTCTGGAAGGAATTCTTTTTTTGGAAATTTCGTGCATATATCTGCTTCATAAGTTTCAAATTTTGTATCAATCGTTTCGTTTGTTAAACCTGCAGAAATATTGAAAGTCGATTATCACGATGAACATCTCTGGTTGATTCAAAATTAGAGAAGGAATTAACAGACCGCGCTAAGAGAGCGTTCATTTTGTTGCATTCATAAATTTATTCACCGCAGGCCTAGACCTAGAAAATTAGCCATCTATTTATGATTATGCGAACTAGAAGGTTGTTAGTCGCTGCTTCCAGCAATAAGAGATTAACGGTTTACTCCAAGAGATGGCTACTGATGCGAAGTGAGAAGTAATTCAACGTTAGTATTTCATCTCGTGAAAATTACCAAGTTGTTTTAACAACCATTGTGAATCGATGTACATCGACAGTACTGATGAGCTCTAGGTGGATTTATATATATATATATATATATATATATATATATATATATATATATATATATATATATAGAAGAAAAGTAATACTAGAATATTGATTCGAAAATTTGCAAAACAATCAAAAGAATGTTTTAGTAGAGTAGTAGTAGAATGTTTTCAGCAATGCGAACGTGTACGATGTGATGCCTCCATTATCCTTCAAGAGATAAATGTTATAGAAATGTTGAAATCGATGTCACACCTGATAGAAGTGCAAGACACCTGTTTCGTTCTACAAGGAGCTCGTCAGTTGCACCACGTCTCTCGAAGTGCGGCAACGATTTTAATCTCCAAGCATCTTCTTATGACTCCAAGTGAAGAACTGTCAATTAATGAATACTTCACAATTCCATATAAAGGAATCATTAGAAAACATCTCTCAGATCATAGACACACAAGCCTCGAATGCTCACAATTCTTCTATACCCTTAGGTATCTACTGAATTGCAACGTCTATTTGACAAATGGCATCGTATGATGTTTTCAAATGTCCATAGGGTGCGTTAATAGTACTCTCACGATTCTTTTCGTATTTCAGGGGCCTATTCGACAATATTTTCGAGGAAATGAAAATATGTATAAGTATATACACAAATGTATATGAATACATATATGTGCATACACATAGCAATGAATGAAATATTTAAGAAAATTAATACTTTAATTAAGAATTAATTAGAAAATTCATTCGAAAAATTCAAATTAATCAAACTAATGTTATATTAGAGCTATGTGAACTTGTTCAATGTGATAAAATATCTAAATACGATTAGTTTGAAACAAACTCTGTTTCAAACATATTGAGTAACAAATATATGTTCACCCATTGCATAGTTATTTTTCATTTGAATATTGTTCTCTGCAAATGTTGCATTTCTTCAGGATCATTAATGTTATTCGTTGAATTTCATTAAAAAAAAGTTTGCATTTGCAGTCATTACATAAGTACAATTCCTCAATTGAGAGAAACTATTAATTGTTGACAGTCAGTATGCACTAAAAGGCTAATTATATATTTTTAAATGAATTCATGTGGTCTTTTTATTCACAAAAATGGGCTGAAAAATATATTGATCATCTCAATATAATTATTACTAGAAAATATAACTCAAAGTTTTGAACTATCAACACATTATCACGTCAGTACTGTTCTTTTCTATTAAAAAAATGGAAAAATATAACAATGGGCATGAAATATACATCAGAAAGTAATGAATTCTAGAAAAATAGTGTTTCAGTTATAACTATGAGTAGTTTTTTTCTTAACTATAGGTAGTAGTTTAATGACTGTCAAATTGAAAAATGTTGAATTAATTTTCAGAAAGCTATTAACTGAAATACCCTCGATTTAATTCATCTAATTGCCTCTATTTCTTTAGCAATTCTTATTGAACTGAAATCGGAAGTTAAAGCGAGGATATCCTGTGATATAAATCAGAGCTATAGAATATCTGAAGGCCGGAATCCTTGCCTGAAATCGATAAATTCAGGCATACAAAATACAGTATTTACTGCCTGATATCCTTTAACCTTTAGATAATGCAGAACATTTGCCTTGCAAGTATGGCAAAAACATGTTCGTTCAATTCATGATTGTAATGTTGAGATAAAATCAATCGAGCAACTTTGGGAACCAATTTAGCGTAGATAGCAATTATTTGATCTTGTATTCAGTAATAACTACATTCAATAATGAAAGACAAGTTTGCTCATTTCAAAATACGTGACAGTTTGTTGCAAAAAAGAAAAGAAATATGGCACTTTAATTTGAAGAAGTTTTTATGACAAAAAATTAATAACATATTCTTTCGAAACTCTTTAAATAATCTCTTTCATAAAGTATTACAGGTCAACGCACAAATTTTAAAAAATCTTCTTTTAAATCATTCTAAAAATGAAATTTTCCGATGATTACAAGACTTTTCAGGAAACCAGTAGTTCAAGGGTGTAATAGTGAAAATTTTGTATTGATGTTACATACACTTTTTAACCTGCCGCTTTCGAAGGGTGATTTTAACAAAGAAAAAGCTTAATTATGCAAATAGCCTCAAACAATGGATACAAACCAGAAATAATAAACAATGTAATAAAAAAAACTTTTCGAAAGAGCGGTTTCAGAAGTTTATCCTCTTATTAAAGAAAAGACAATATTTTGTGTTTTAACATAAATGGGGGCACCTAGTTTAAAATTAAAATCACTTTTAGCAGGCTATAAGATTATTAATAAGATTTAATAATATTTCTTTCCGGGACCACTAATAATATTGCTAATATTATCAAAAATAATGAATCAAAAATTAATAAAAATCAAATGTGTGGGGTATATAAAATTAAATGTGGTAATTGTGAGAAATTTTATATAGGAAGAACTTTCAGAAATTTCCAAATTAGAATTACTGAACAGAAACGTAGTTTTGAGAAACAGAAAACAGATTCCCATTATGCTAACCATTTATTACAGGAAAGTCATATATTTACTTCAGAGTTCGAAATATTAAATAGGAAGAATAAGGTTCCAAGTTAAATCTTCTAGAATCGTTACATATTAATAAATTTAAAAATTCGGGACTTTTACTTAATAGCCAGTTAGAAGTTAACACTAGACCTCTAATTGATATGCACCTTTCCATTTCTGATTCTGGAAGTAGACTTCTTGATGAAGTCTACTATACTTCCAGAATCAGAAATGGAACGACCTCTGAAGAAGTTCGCCACTCGTGCTAGCGAAACGTTAGGAAGAAATTCCAACCGACGACGGCCCTTGGACCCGAACCAGGACAACACTAGTTCAACGACTGGCCGCGAAAGCCTCAACCAATTTTTCCTCAAGTGAATGTCGAAACACCGTTACATCCAGAAAAACTGAGTGTTTGGTGGGCTTCATGGGCTGGTGGAATCATTGGTCCGTACTTCTTCAAAAACGATGATGGTCAGAACGTTACAGTCAATGGTGATCAGTATAGAGCCATGATTATTAACTTTTTCATTTCTGAATTCAACAACCATGATGTCCAGGAGCTGTAGTTTCAACAAGACGGCGCAACATGTCACACAGCTCGTGCCACAATCGATTTATTGAAAGACACGTTTGGTGACCGCCTAATTTCACGTTTAGGACCTGTGAATTGGCCTCCAAGATCTTGTGATTCAACACCGCTAGACTACTTTCTGTGGAGCTATGTAAAGTCATTAGTCTATGCGGATAAGCCACAGACGCTTGACCATTTGGAAGACAATATTCACCGTGTTATTGCCGATATACGACCACAAATGTTGGAAAAAGTCATCGAAAATTGGACGTCCAGATTGGATTACATCCGAGCCAGCCGTAGTGGTCATATACCAGAAATCATATTTAAAATGTAATGCCACAAGATTATCTTCCGAATAAAAATAATTCTTGTCAATCGAATGATTCATCGTTGTTTTATTGCAATTTAAAGTTCTATACCTCTAAAAAAAACACTCTTTAGCTTTGCTGTACTTTTGAACAATGTTTATGTGAAAGATCATTGATATGACATATGAAAACGATGTAGGTTGATATGAAAATGATTCATTCAAATATTAGTTTGAAAAGTAGAAGAAAATGACTATTTCAATAATTCGGAAATAATCACCACGGCTATGCCGTAGGTCTTTATTCGGACTGCAGATATGACAGTTAAAATGCATTGCAATCGGTCAATAACAACTGCACGAATCCGAACTGAATATACTGAAAAATTGTCTGCATTTCACTTCGAACGCGATACATTCTGCTGAAATGACAATGGATGCCATTAATCAGGATTGCCACAGCATCATTAATTTTCAATCTTACTAACAAAGCTACCCGTCCGTGTGGCAAGATTTATTCGACTAGACTTTATTTACGTTTTTCATTTTGCCAGCACGCAGTGAACGCTTGGTTTCTTTTAAACTATACGAAAAACGATGAATTGAAAGAAGTGCGAGCAACTTTTCAATTAGAAAAAAGGAAAGCATCTTACTCAACGACTTCCAGTCGTAACCCTCATATAATTAAAAATGTTCTCCAGCTTGAATTAGCTTGAACTAATTTAATTTCTTCAAAATTACATTTAATTATTTTTTAAGAGATGAAGACCTATATAATGAATTACAAATGTAGAATGATTGTTGTGATTTAACAAACGTTTTATCTCAAGATCTCAAGGCATTTAATAAAATACTTTTCTTTTAAGACTATTCCTTGAAGACATTTATGTTCGTGAAAAGCATCAAAAGGATATTAGTTTCTCTTATTTTTTGTTCAAATTGAATTTGAAAAATTATTGCAAGGAAAAGCAGAGACCAAAACAACTTCGCTTATCATCTTTGCCTTCAATTTGAATGCTTCGCTATTGTAAACCGAGATCAGACACTTAGAGATATTTTCAGATTCGCAGCAGACTCAGAAAACTTACTAATTTCTGGAATAATATTCACTAAGTAACGCTCTCATTTACTAAATTTTGTGACAGAATAAACAAGGAGAATAGCTCGAAAAATCATTGAAATATTCTCGAACTACTGAAGATCTATTTATAATTTTTTGCCTCAAACAGAAAATATCTATATATAATAATATATATATTATGATAATAAAAGCAGCTGCGTAGATTGCTTCTGGTATTCAAAATGGCCGACTTTCAGAATTTCACCATATTTTGTGATAAGAGAAGATTTATTTTCTGGTTTTCTTTCCATGTATTTGGTTTTATCATAAGAAATTTGTAAGCCGGTTTTCTGCGCAATTTCATGTAGTTTTTCTACGTCTAGAATGGCTTCACTTCTGTTGTTTGTGTTAGATTTCTGTTGTCTTTGAAGACGCTATAACAATAGCGTCAGCAAAGGCGAGGCATTTTACATTTATTCGATTTTCTTTCTTGATATCCACTTGTTTGTAAGGGAAATCCCCATTCCCTAATGATCTTTAATAGAACAACATTAAAAAGGATTGGCGAAAGTCCGTCCCCATGTAGAGCTAGATATGTGAACGTGTACGATGTGATGTCACCATTATCCTTCAAAGGATAAATGTTAGAGAAATATCGATATCGATGCCACACCTGATGGAAGTGCGAGACATATGTTTCGTTCTGCAAGGAACTCGTCAGTCGCACCACGTCCATCGAAGTGAAGCAACGATTTCAATCTCCAAGCATCTTCTTGTGACTCCAAGGTAAGTACCGTAAAGTAATGAATACTCCACAATTCCATCTTCAGTCTTCCCTTCACTTCCACATTCCAGGAATCAGTAGAAAACATCTCTCAGATTACAGACACACATCTATTAGTGTGTGTCTGAAATCGATTTATATATTTCTGTATATAAATAATATACATGTGTATATTACTTATGTGTGGCATCGATTTCAATATTTCTCTAACCTTTATCCCTTGAAGGATAATGGAGACATCACATCGTACACGTTCACATATCTAGCTCTACTATAACAAACTGTTGGTTAATTCGAATTTTTCTAATGAATGTTCTAGTGTACATTTTCTGAAATATTTCATACAGTGCCATAAACACAAAAACTTCATTTTCATATATATATATATATATATATATATATATATATATATATATATATATATATATATATATATATATATATATATGTGTGTGTATATCGAATGGGTTTCCGAACCTTACTGATTGAATTAAATCAAAATAACTCAATCTATTATGACACCTGGATTTCTTTCAAAAAAATATAATATTCTTCATTATTTCTTTGATAATATACCTCATATTTTATATTGACATATTTTTTCATTCAGTTTAAATGAATATATAAATATAAATTTGAGAATCTTCCGTTATTTGTTTTCATTGTTGGCATTCGATACTATAAATACAAACACTCTCTGTGAAAAATATCGACTTTATTACTTCGAATCAAAATGAGTTTCATCATTCATTTTGGAAGACTACACACAGATGAAGGGAACGTGCAGACTGTGGAAATGAACAATGGGATGAGAGATAATGCCATAAATGCTCCCGCTATGCGATGTTTACAATGGGAGATGAGAATTGGGGTACCGTTAGAGGCGAAGGTGGGATCCAAGAATGCCGAAATGGTGCAGATTTCTCCACGATATTATAATAGGACTGTGAGGCATCTGAATTTGGGTCAGATATTAAGCCTTGAGTTTGATTCGTTTGTGACGTAAATCTGTCGCTCAAAAAATGCTTCACGATATTTCCCCGAACTAACAACATTAAATTTGAGCCTCATGTTAGTAATATGAAGACATAGTGAATATGTATGTTTTCCTTTTGCTAATAGTTCACAACGAAATTCAATATACTCAAAAATTAGTTGATCACTTATTTCGTATATATATATATATATATATATATATATATATATATATATATATATATATATATATATATATATATATATATATATATATATATATATTAATTTCAGACTCCCATGAGCTATTTATTAACCTGACACATGAAATGAAAAAAACGAAATGATTTGAAAAAGTGTACACTGAAAATTGAAAAAAGAAAATAGAAATCCATATACGCCAATCGAATATGGTTGTTAGTCTGAACATTCGTTATTAAAAGATGGAAAAAACAATTGCTGAGAATGTTGAAAAAATTAATTGAATACTAGATGATTTCTTGGTGTTCAAGGTGCAATATATTGAATAAGAAGCACTTGGCCTAGTTTCACAGTATATTGTTGCCCTACAATACTTTTGAGGTGATACATCATTTCCAAAAGTTAAATGAGACACCGTTCATAATGGAAACAGTTTTGATAATGGGTAACACCCCGAAAAACAAGCATCCATACAATTCTGTGGATCTAAAGTCAGGTCTTTTTATTGAATAGGTTTAAATTTTGCCTACCAAATGCACGACGTCTCAATGAAGATACCTCAGGATTCATATATTTCAGTTGTAACTCTCAATATCAATTTTTCTTCCAAGCCAAGCAAGTCGCTGGCAAATCATCGAATGAAGACAGCCGACCATCTTGAAACAATACTTATATATATATATATATATATATATATATATATATATATATATATATATATATATATATATATATATATATATATATTTATTTAGATATTTATTTTAAATATATACATATATATTTAAAGCCAAGAGTTTAATTTATTTTAATATATATATATATATATTTATATATTTATTTTAAATATATACATATATATTAAACTTGATTTATTTCCTGTTTACGATAGATTATTTTGAATTTTTTTAGCAATAACAGGTTTCATTTAATATGAAAAACTTTATTTTCGTTGTCGTTTCGTTGTATATCACAACTTTGTCAAAACTAATGAAAAATTGAATTTATTATTATTAATTGTTATTGATAAAAACATTCAGAAAAAAATAAACATATATATATATATATATATATATATATATATATTAAAATAAATTACTCTTGGCTTAATGTTTCACGATTTATTTAACAATATGATAAAAGCGTTATCATTTTCAGACTAAAAATGAAAAACTAACGCTCGAAACATGTTGACTATACATATTGTTAAATAAATCGTGAAACATTAAGCCAAGAGTTTAATTTATTTTAATATTCAATTATGTTTCACCAAGACGAGAATTCAACATATATATATATATATATATATATATATATATATATATATATATATATATATATATATATATATAATACTAGCAATCCATAATCCATATAAAACTATTAATCCAGCATTTGATAAAGAAGTAGTACTCCGAAACGTCGTCATGCGTATTTTATATTAAATTATGAGAAAATTTCAAATATTGTTGTATTATGGATAATATATATATATATATATATATATATATATATATATATATATATATAATGAAACTATGTATGAGCATATACACGTTTATATATGAATTTGAATACATATAGTTTTTATCTATATATGTGAACGCACACATACGAGGATTCTCCAAAAGAAAAGGTAAATTTTAAATTTCATCAAAAAGTATTTATTTATTCATCAATATCCAGTTTGTCCCTCTCAAAGTAAACTCCCTCAGTTATAATGCACTTAAACCAGGGCTTCTTAAAATTCTCGAGCACTTCTGAAATGCGCTTTCGGTGTGGCCACCAGCTCGTTTTTCGATTTCGATATTATCTGATCTATTGTGGCAAAACGCTTTACTTCATTTGTCTCTTCTTTTTGGAAATAGGAAAACGTCGCAGGGAGCCAGATCTGCTGAATACGAGGTCATGGTCGTCGGTGAATCATGGTCGAGACATGATTACTGTGTTGTCTAAACATAATGCTGGTACATTATCGTGATGCAGAATCTTGAATTCTTCTTCCACAATTCCGATGGTTTGAGCCGTTTTGCTTCAAGCAGACGTTGCATACTTTCTTCACTGTAATCGAAGAAAACAGAGCAAAACCTTCACATTTGATCGAACGTGGTGTACCTTTTTCAATCTTGGCTCTTCTGTCCTCTACCATTTGGATTATTGTGCTGTGGTTTCGACGTCATACCCATAAACCCACATGTAATCATCAGTTATGACCCTTTTGAGCAGATCTGGATCATCGTTGACGTCATTCAACTGCTCTTGAGTGATACTAATGCTATGTTGCTTTTGATCAAAATGCAGCAATTTCGGAACAAACTTCGCTGCCACTCGTTTTATGCCCAAAACATCCGAGAAAATTTCATGGCATAAGCCGATTGATAGGCAACATCCTCTGCAACTTCCCTTATAGAGATTCGACGATTTTCCAAAACCATTTTCTTCACTGTTTCGATGTTTTCTTCGCTTGTTGACGTGGTGGCAACTCCAGGTCGCTCATCGTCATAAACAGCTTCTCGGCCTTCTGTAAAGCGCTTGTACCTCTATTAAACAGTTTTTTCAGACAAAATATACTCTACGTATTCCACAGTCAACATTTTGACTGCGTTGGAGCACGTTATTTCATTTTTAACGCAAAATTTAACACCAAAACGTGACTAACCTTTTCAGTTGTCAAAAACAAACTACTAAACCTAAATGGTTGAGAATTTCAACATATAAGAAAAGAGTGTTGTCCTGGTTCGGGTCTAAGGGCCGTCGTCGGTTGGAATTTCTTCCTAACGTTTCGCTAGCACGAGTGGCGAGCTTCTTCAGAGGTCGTTCCATTTCTGATTCTGGAGGTAGACTGACGAATTCTCGTACGCAGGTTGTATTTATATCTCGGCATAGGGGGCGTGGTTTGTTCCACTTCGGTTGCGGTGGGGAGGGGGGCTCGTTCTGCTCCGGTTGGCGTCTTGATATCCAATGTCATCACTCGTGTGTTCCTTATGATATGATTCCAGATAGGATTGAGACTGAGGGTTTCCTCCTTTCTGTTGAAATTGTTTGAATGTTTTCGAATTTCAATGGCTTCTCTGACCAGCCTGTTTTGAAAGCCATTGACTGATGCCAGGAGCGTACAACCCTCAAAATTTATCTCGTGGTCCCCTTCGCTCAGTGCGTGTTCGGCTACTGCAGATTTCTCAGTTTGTCCTAACCGGCAACTTGCCTTGTGTTCCTTGAGTCTCGTTCCCATTGATCTTTTGGTAGTTCCAATGTAGACTTTTCCGCAAGAACACGGTATGCGATAGACTCCTGCAGCCGAAAGTGGGTCCCTCTTGTCCTTCACTGATCCTATGATCTGATGGATCTTCTGTGTAGGTTTGATGCAGGCGTTCTAACGCACATTGATCTCTCGAAGCCATTTGCTTCGAACGCAGTTCTTACTCGTGCTAGCGAAACGTTAGGAAGAAATTCCAACCGACGATTACGAAAAAACATTTCGATAATCTGAATGTGCACAACCCGCGAATACTCAAAATTCACCTTTCATTTTGAACGGACCTCGTACTTTTGCCGAGTTTTCGTACTACTGGCACTGAATGAATTTTTCAATTAGATGCTGCAATTTAGTAGATACCATCGGGTATAGACGTATGAACGTTCGGAGCTTGGTGTGTCTATGATGTGAGAGAGGTTTTCTATTGATTGCTACAGATGAAATTATAAAGTATTCATTACTTGGAGGTTATTCAGTTGAAGTCATAACAAGCTGATTGGAGATTAGAATCACTTGTTCACTTCGATGGACATGTTGCAACTGATGAGTTCTTTGTAGAACGAAACAGTTGTTTTGTTCTTCAATCAGGTGTGGCATCGATTTCAATATTTCTCAACATTTATCCTTTGAAGGATAATGGAGGCATCATATTTTACACGTTCACATAGCTACTCTGACATTCTTTCGATTGATACAAATTTTTGGACTGAATGTTCTAGTATTAGTTTTCATTATATATATATATATATATATATATATATATGTTCTATTGTATTATATGAAAAAGTTTTTAGATTACAATCAAAACTGAAATAAAATAAAAAATTGAAACGTCAACAAAAATATATATATATATATATATATATATATATATATATATATATATATATATATATATATTATTATATATATATATATATATATATAGTTTTTTTTATTGATCTTTAGTAATAGTAATAGAATACTTGGAAATTTCGAAAATAATCTTATCTAGTTGTCGTTTCGACACATAATGTACCTTTGTCGAAACATTATACATGCTCCTCCAAATATTGTATAATTAACGATGCAATTTCAACTAAGAGAGACAATCATGACACCATCAATCAATAATTAATAACAAGTTGCGACAAAGTTACATTTATTTCAAAATATTGACCAAAGACGAATATGTTTCATACTTTCAATTTTTATGTTTATAATATTCTTTATATTATATTTTTCTTTAGTATATTTATAGTTTATAATTCGGAATAGGGTCCGAGAAATCAATTTCATAGTAACGAACGAAAATTATGAATAAAAATATGAATTCATATTGAAGTTCATGAAGACATTTTTCCACAGAGTATAGATTGAAAGTTTTGTACTACGAAATTATTCTAACTCAAAATAGGAATCACCTACGGAGAAATAAGTCTTTAATTGAAAATTTCACGTTTTTCCTAATAAAAAAGTGCAGCGTTCAACTATAGAATAGGCTCAACTGCTATTCAAACTTATGATAACAGTCTGTGTACCATACAAAATAATGATGCATTGAATTACTAATGAAATTTGACAACACCGTCCTTGACCATTGGTGGATACTTGGTATAGTAATTTATAACTAGATATTCATTAATATATATATATATATATATATATATATATATATATATATATATATATATATATATATATATATATATATATATATATATATATATATATATATATATATATATATATATATATATATATATACATGTATTTGAATATGCCTCGATGAATTTTCTCAAAATTAATAGTGGAAATGGTTGTCGATTCACAAGAATTCGATTATTGAACAGAGATTTGTTTAATTTGTGTATTTTTTCTAAAAAAACATTGAAGGAAATGCCGTAATTTCATATAAAAGATTTATCATGACGTTCCTTTCATATATGAATCATTTAAATATGAAACTTTGTGTAATTGTTATATTCCAATCTGTTGAATGCTTTAGTGTGTTAAATCAGACTTAATGTTAAATATCTTCAACGGTCGACCGACTTCTATTTACAGGTGTTTTCATCCAGTTTTCTCGAAAGAACATACAATCGTTAATATTGATTAAATTGTTTCAAAAACACACTCAAATGAAACATCAAGTACGCAACATTCACGTACCTGCTGGTGTTTAGCTGCTAAGTGAATTTTGACATTACATTCAACATTCATACGGAATAATCATTGTTTTTTGGCTTCTCGCACCATTAAACACTTTCATGAATACGGTAAACGAGATTACAGTATCAGCACGTGTCAGTCGCCAGTACGAATACAACATATACTATACTATGATGCAGTTTTTCTGCAGTCGCTCTGTACTTGGTTAGTCGAACGTGACGTAAAGCGCGCGGAGTCACAACAACCTGAGTAGGAACTAGCGAGGCCGGATTGTCGTTACTCGTTAACTTGACCGGATCAAACCCCGACCGAATCCGGTGCCGGCTGGCCTGCGAAAACAAGGTGAAGAGGCGAGGTCGGCTGTGACTAGTGCGTCGGCGCATGTGACGCTCCACTGCTAACCCGGCAGCACTGTTCCTGCTGGCCTGGTCTGTTCAGGGGTTGCCTTGATAAACGAGACTCCTGCTGTTGTGAGCACACACGGAAAGACTTCTCCGATATGCAATATTTCTACAATTTGATCAGTGTGAACTTTGGAATCACTGACAGGTGAATCTATGAAATAGTTCACATATTTATATCTGATATATTTCATAGTTTCATCGCCAAATTCACGTAATCTGCGAAATTTAGCTCATTTTATGTAGTCGACAAGAGGATTGCCGGGTTCCTTAAATAGACAATATTTGACATGATTCTATTAATTTCATGAAATTAGCAATGAGTTGTTCTGGTATCATTCTCGGCATTCGTATCAATATTTTTCCATTTTGTCCACATCATTCGTACAATTTTTTAGAAATAACACAGATTTTAAACTGATTAAAAAATGAGCTTTTAAATTACATATAACAAAATGAAATTATACAAATAAACGTTCGGAAAACTGAACAGAATAAAAATTATTGAAATCGTCTAAAGTAAAGAGAGTAAATGAGAACAAATGAAGTAATGAATAAAATGTATAAACTAGTAAAGTAATAAGAACATATTTGAAACGATAACAATTATAATTCAATTTGTGACAAACGAAATTGCATTCATAATCAATTTTACACATTACAACAGTTTGAGTTAAGTTTTCAATATATTCGAACCTTTTTCATGTTGTCCAGCACCAACAGAGATTAGCGTAACCACTCTCCCTATGTTTCTTGGTGAGTTCATTCTTCTGACTTCAATTTCGTGACTATTGATCGAAACATCTAGAGCATTTCAGAAGACATAACGAAACAAACATAAACCCAAAATTTTTTGTTTAACCTATTTTCTGAAATAGGCAAAACTATGATGCTCGAATCATGTTATTTGGCATTATTTTGCCCATTGTTCAAAACATGAAATGGGCATTGCGGCTGAAACAATGGGTATTGACAGTCAGTCAAGAATTAGAGAAATATAAGAACAAGAACGTAAGATTTACGGGCCAATCAATAGAAAAGGCATTTTGATGAAAATACCTCAGAATGATCAAAAGCAGAATTCATCTAAGGACAAATAAAATAACGAAAGAAATGTAAAAACGAAGAGCAAAGTTTGATGAAACAGTCCAGAATACCGAAGAACAACTCAATTTAATAACCAAGAGAACATGCGGCACATAGTTATCAAAAGAAGCCTACAACAAATCAATATAAAAAATATCGCGCCAAATTGGAATAAAATGAACAGATGAATGGAAAAAACATCATCCTGAGAGGATGAAGCGCGTTTTTGGTAGGCAAAGAAGCTGAAGCAAAAGCCCTAAAAATTGCAAATTCAAGTTCAATGCCTAATGAGGAATTATCGCTACAATAATAATAATATTCAAAGTATCGAAACGTTCATTCGTAAAATTGAAATTAATCAGAAGAATGTCATAGTAGAGCTGGTTTTGTGAACACGTACAATGCGTTCCCTCCATTATCCTTCAAGGGATAAATGTTAGAACAAATGGAAATCAAAAACGATGCCACGTTTGATGAAAGCACAAGATCGAGTGTTTCATTCTACAAAGAACTGATCAGTTGTGTTACATCCATCGCCAACTTCAATCATTTTCTTATGTATCTGAAGTAGAGAACTGTCAAGTAATGACATCACAATTCCATCAAAAGAAAACATCCCTCAGATCGAGACACACAAAGCACCAAATGTAACCAAGCACAAAACACGAAATAACTGAAAAGCCTGAATTTGACTATGACGATAACAAAATTTTAGGTACTGAAACCGTAGTAGAAATTTAGAAACGCTTTAAATACATAAAAATTTCGAAAGTACCATCAATGTCGGAAAAAGTATAGAACAACCAGGTTCATTTTATAATGGTTTGGAAAATGCATCATAAATATTTAGAATAACACAATACAATCAACAAACAATGATACTATTGATATATTCTGTCAGAGTAGATCTTTTAAGAGTAAGATATTTAGTTGATTAATTAGGTTTATTCATTAACTTGGTGCTGGTTTGTAAGCCCGTATATTTTCTTTGTTTTGTTCTTTTATATGACCTTTTCTACAATGTATTTTGCATTCAACAGAATTAAAGTATCTATCTATCTATCTATCATATAAATCGTATGATAACATAGCAATTATGAAGTCGTTAATTTTCAAGGGATTCGTTGCTTATAACAAGTTGCCAGCAGACATTAAATCTAGTGAGTCGTTACAAAGTTTTAAAGTTAAACTCGGAAGATATTTGACTCATTGATGTCCTTATGTGTTGCTTTGTTTGTCGTTGATATTTTTTGCTTCTGATGATTGCTTGTGAGGTTTGTGATATTGTTACTATATATATATATATATATATATATATATATATATATATATATATATATATATATATATATATATATATATATATATATATTGATCGGGAGTATTTGAGCGGACAGTTTGTAGGCTTGGCTTGAATTAATGTTACTTTAAATGTTCCGGTTGATTGATTTTTCATTTGTTGCTGATTGTTTTCTTGTTGATTTTAGATTGTTTTATATAAAGAAATGCTGTTTGCTTTGAATACGAAATGTTATAAATTTAGCTTTACTTATATTACGAATACCTATTACGTTAATAAACTTATTATATATATATATATATATATATATATATATATATATATATATATATATATATATATATATATATATATATATATATATATATAAATATCGAAGGAATAAAAATCTTGCAAGTACATTACCTATATAGCCATTTTCGGGATTAGTACATAAAAATATAAAAATACATTGATATGTAGAACATCTTCTCAAATATCATGATCTAGCTTACCCTGTGTTTTTTCAGAAAGTCTATCATGAGGAACAAGATATATTCATTAGTATATCCGAATATACGTCCGAAACGACTATATAATACGACGATATATATAAAAAAGAATAGATGTCAAATTATAATTTTGGTTTCAAGTTTTATTCCGATTTTTATATAATTTTTCAATTCAATAAATAAAATTTCAATCCGTTTCTGTAATAAAGAAAATTATACACCTATCCCAAAGTTTCGAGAAAGCCCGAATTTGTAGCGAAATGTTAACCAGAAATATAATTCTCAATTTTATAGTGTTATTTGCTGCGCATATTAATTTTCAGTTGAAATAAAGACAAAGTAGAAAACTGTAAAGAAATATACTTCTTTTCGTTTATATTTCCTAGAATTCATTTCAGGATACGCATTTCAGAACATTTGTCAATAAAAGACATCGATCGAACTTAGGAAACAAACAGATCAGGTTCAATCATTCACTGCTATTCATATCTCACATCTTTGTTATGGATGGATGATTACGCATACGGACTTTATCTTCACAACCCCATTCATCCCGGACCGAGTTTCAGCTTTTCATCTTTCATCCTTTTACGGTCACGAAATAAACGCCAAGACAACATTAATATTTCAAACGCGACGCTCTTTTAGATCCTTTGTCTTGTTGAAAGATGGCAAAAGGCTGCCGCTGATTACGATGCCACCGTCAACGTGGGGGGTTTACATAAACGGCGTCCAATTTTATCGCATTTTCTTTCTGACTAATTATTGCTCATTTTACCTGAATTTTCCCCCAGCGCTCATTTCAACGGCACCCTATCTATTTCCATATCGATTCGGCACTTAAGCCGTTTCCCCGTCGTTTTTGGGAGCGATAAGGAACGAAAATTAAGTTTACGGATGGAAAAAAACAAGGCTTGATGATCTGTTCGACAGAAAACGTACTAATTCGAACTTGATGAGATATAATGGCCTTCGGGGCGTTTGCAGGTGAATTAACTTCAATTAAAATTATTCTGGAAAATTGGAATGACGTTATTAATTGAGCTGCTATTTATTTTCTGTTTTGACAAAAAATTTTATATTTCTGGAACCAGGAAATTCACGAACAACTTCTCCAAATTGAGACTTATTGAAAATTATAGACATTCAATGAAATTTGATTTTAATTTATTAATTATATTGAATGAAAAAGAGAAGATATTTCTATATTTATTATAGTTGTTAATATATGTAGTTAAGTGAATATTTTCACTTTACATTTTAACTTTGCAGTACATTCTATTGAAAACAGAATTACTTTCAATTCAGTGTGTTTTAATATTCTCACATTCTTGAGTATATTTCTTGTCCATTTGACATGAGTATTCGTGTTGGTAATCAGAACATATGTCAAATTCGTCAATCAGGTTTTATAGAGTTCAAACATTTCTGGTCTCTGTGGCTTAGTCGAGAGAATGTCCGACTATGGTGCGGTAGAACTCGGGTTCGAGACAGGGTGTAGGCATGGATGTTTGTGTCTGTCCTGATTTAAGTACTTTAAGTCATGTATATTGATTATAGCCCAAGAGCTGGCACCATATATTGGGTAGGTATTTGAGGCTGAAAATTTGTCACATACCTCTCCTGATATACCACAATACGGAATTGCAACCCTGGCAGGTGAGGTGATCAACCCCTTATTTTATACAAATATTATTTTTTTCCCTAAAAATATATTTGAGGCAAAACACAATTTCTTCATATTGCAGTGTATACGAAAATTAATGAATACAAAAAAAATGAGCCAGACGATTTAATGGGGATTTTAACATTGCCAGTCGCGTGCAAAAATTTTTGCAAATAATTGCGAAAAATGTATTTGAGGCAACTTGAAATTTTAATAGAGTAATATTTATAACTAAAAGATAAGGTTCTTAAAAAGACAGATCATTTTGGTGGGACTTTCCAGCTGCCAACCTTCAAAAATTTAGGGGTTGATTTAGCCCCGCTACTCACCAGGCAGGTCTGCAATTATACCCCGTACTGGGGTATATCAGGAGAGGTATGTGACAAGTTTTCAGCATGCCTCAAATATATACCCAAAAATTGGTACCAGTGTTCCTACTATTACAAGCCCAATTGCCGCTAAAAACCGTTGGTAAACTGTAGGTCCACTGAATTAAAAAAAAAAGAATTCTAAATATACGTCCTAGTATGTTTGCAGAATGAATCGATATTATTATTGATTGTACCGTTTGTTTTCTTGCTCTTCTGTATTTTATTGTTTGAGAGGCATTTTCAATTGAATATTTTTGAGTTTTCTCATACATTTGTGAGTATGTTTTTGTCCTCATCATGGTACATGTCTCGTATGGTTTTGACATCATGTACTGTACTTGTCGTAAAATTTAAAATATTTGGCAAAACTTCATGAAATTCTTGAACTCAACTCAGATATTCTCTAGACAACTTAATGATTAAATATTTAGTTTCAAACATTCTGAACATCTTTTTTCTTAGTGTGTCTCTATTTTATTTTTGTACTAGCTGAACTTTGTACGCCCATTTATTTTTATACTACTTTTTCGATATTTTATTCTACCATTTGTGCTAATTTATCTTGTTTTCAATATTTATCCCGTGTAGAGGCAGGGACTTACTCACTGACGAAGAGACTGCAATTCTTCCTGTTGTTTCAAAGCAGTCGAAATATCACATAATTCCTATATTAAGACGTTTGATTTACTGAAAGTTATTAATCTGCCCTTTCGATAGTTGGCAGCATGTTCCTAATTTCGTACCAAGTATTTGTCCCATATATCTCATTATTAATTATATGAGATATTTGCTGAATATGAGTCAAAAAATGTTCAGAATTTATTCCATTACGGAAACCAATGAATATAGTGACTCTGGTGGCTGTACCAATAGCGTCTATTCGAATTGACTCTTCGCACAATATTTTGTCGCATCATTGGTAGTATTTTCTTATCAATAACAATTAAACTTTGCCTTGCAATATTCATTGCAAAGACGTTCATTGGTCCAAGAGCAACGATCTGCTGTGAACTGTAATCTATATCAACTATTGATATTCTCTATTTTATTCTATTTTATATTGTTAATTCCGATTCCATCGATTCCGTTGAACTTCATACTAAGTTTCGCGTTGTTTGTCAGTTTGACTTGCCTTTTATATCTTTGACTTGCTGCATTGCCAGTTCTAATAGCTATCATTTTTAAAAAATTAAATTCGAAATTAAAAACGAAATTTCAACTGTTAATTAAAGAAACTATGTATGTCTTCATAATCGAATATACCACGTTAGTCTATTGAAATTAACCAAAATTTTATATTCAATAGAAGTTTCAATATTAGTCGTGATACGAGTAGTTCTAAACTAACTGAAATGTGTGATAAGACATTCTCTTTTTTTACATCCTCTTTTTGAGAATTAAAAATTTAATTTTTTACCTATATTATTTATTAAGTATTCTTGAATTTTATAATTTTACACGCAATTTTTTAAAGTGTTTTCCTGACAATAACAAACACACCAAAAAAAATAGTGAAATCGGTCCATCGATTAACTCTACATTTGAGGTAGAAAACGTTTGTATGGGAAAAATAAATGGGTTGTTTTTAGCGTTTTCCCGCCAATCATTCGAATTTTTCTGCTGTAAAAACCATCCTTAGACTTCAACGAACATTAAAAAAAAAGAATTGCCTAAATTGGTCCAGGCGTTGCCTCTACATTTCAGTTAGAAAACTGAACGTTTGTATGGGAAAAATAAATTGGCTGTTTTAGGGTTTACCCGGCAATTATTCGCATTTTTCCGCCATAAAAACCATACTTCGTCTCCAACGAACATTTCAAAAAAAGAATTGGCAAAATTGGTCCAGGCGTTGTTAAGTTATGAGCTTACCAACATATTTTGCGATTCATTTTTATATTATAGATTATGTTTATTATTGAACTCCCAAATTAATATTTCCCAAATTTCTTACATGATCAGCCAGCAAATTTTTCATCTTATGAAACTCTAGATCTTTTTCTGAAAAACTCGACATATGTTTCGAGCAACTTCTCCATCATAAAGAGCTCAATACAAGTCGTTCACTAAACAACAATTAACAAACAATAACATACTCGCATCAATTTATTAATGGAACTGATCTCTATATAAACTATTCATAGGTAGGAACAGTAAATAATAAATCTGAAATCCAAAAGCCCAGTGATGATAAATTGATCAGTAGCTCAATGAACTGAATCCGATATTATTATGAATCGATGTTTGGATATCCTGTTCGTTGCTTCGTGTAGAACAGCAGTAATCCTTTTATGTTTCGTTGTCCTTAATCACCGACCCATAATGTTCGAGAATCTGCAGTTCTCGGTATGAGAACTTTGAACTACTCTTTCTAACAACTTTATCGACGGTTTCGGTTTGATAACGACTTTAACTTATTACTTCCATTAAGTTAATTATTCGATTATTCTGAACGGCCATGTCTACATCTGGGAAATAGGGAGAGGGAATTTCAATTTTGCGTTTAATATCAATCGACAATAACTTTACAGTGATGAATTATCATCTCAGTCAATAACAGGCAGAAGGAGAATCAGGCGACTATTAAGAAATATCAAACGACAGTTTTTCGGATCAATAAAACCTTCCAAAGAGAGAAATTTTAAATTGCACGTGTTAATTTAACACCGTTATTTCAGCAAATACTTCGTTTCGAAAAATATCAAGCATATTGATGTTGCATATTTTGGAGTTAATTGATCAGTTTCTGAAAAATTGAATTTTCTATATAGTTTGTGCTGAAAAGTATGGATTTTAAATAATTTCAATTGGAGAAACGTAAAATATAACCTAATTTAAAATGAATACCTACTAATTTGATTTTGGGATTTTTTGAGTCCAAAAATATATGAATATTACTCCAAAAATAGTTAATTTGTAATATACACTTTTATTTGAGCCCACTTTTTTTTGGAAAAATACAAAGTAGTTTCAGTTCTCGATGAGGAGCTACAAAGTTGAAAGTGGGCATATCTTCAACGTCCAAGAATCCATAGATTTTTGAAGTAATGAGTGTAATAAATGTTATTACTCATTGAATGCAGAAAGTGGGTCAACAATTATGCTTGAAGTTTCGATTCCAAGATTATAGTCTACATGAAGTAAAATTTCTTCACCGTTGAGAATTTTATACTGTTCTGGATGAAATTAGTTAAAAATATTGATGTGCAGATGAATTCATAGTAATAAATACTTAATTATAGAAAACAACTATAAAATGAAGAATGAAAGACAAAATTAATAAAATTTTATACTTCCGCTTTAACATTGAATCTATAGTGAGTGAAGTTTAGCAATTGTTGCTGTTTCTTTGAAGATTTTGGAAAAATAATTTGAGTTCTGAATCATTCGGAACTGAAGAAAACGTTAGATATTTATATATGAATAGTTGTCTACTGTGTATTGACCCTTCACGTCATCACCTTCCAGAATTTTTTGATACATATTGTATTCAAATAAACATGAGAAGAGAACTTTTTTGTTAGATGTCACAAATACGCAACTATATGCGCAAAATACCATACTTATTAAAAACTTGTAATTTGTTTTCATATATTATTCCATAACTGTGTTTTGTCCTCCATAATAATGAAAAATACGAATGCTTATTATTCCACACAGATTTTCGAGAAATTATGTCTTTGGTTTATCACCAATTATTAACTCTAAAATGCATGCTTGTATGTTCAATTCCGAACTGAATTGAGCTGTAATTTTCTGCACTTTAAATACAAAAGGATAATTCATTAGCACTGGGCATTAAAATATTCCATTTTAATGCCCGGGCTTATTTACTGTTCTTCCATAACTCTGCAATTAGTTTCAACGGAAAATGTTTTTTTGATTACCACACACATATTGATATATATATATATATATATATATATATATATATATATATATATATATATATATATATATATATATATATATATATATATAAACGGGTGTTTTTTAGAGGTATAGAACTTTAAGTTGACATTACTGTTGAAGTTGGCGACCGATTTAACAGCTGAGAAGTGATTTATTCTCAGTTTGGTTTGGCAATTCATCATGAATAGACTCACGCCTGAACAACGCTTGCAAATAGTGCAATTTTATTTCGAAAATAATGGTTCTGTGCGGAATACGTATCGCGCACTACGTTCATTTTATCGCATTCAACCAGAAGCGCACTTCTGGTTGAGTTGCTACGTCAACAAACAAAACTGTCACATTTTGACTGAAGATAATCCTCAAGGGTATGTCAAAACACCGTTATATCCAGAAAAACTGACTGTTTGGTTCGCTTTATGAGATGGTGGAATCATTGGTCCGTACATCTTCAAAAACGATGATGGCCAGAACGTTACAGTCAATGGTGATCGGTATAGAGCCATGATTACTAACTTTTTCATTCCTGAATTGAACAACCATGACGTCCAGCAGCTGTGGTTTCAACAAGACGGCGCAACATGTCACACAGCTCGTGCCACAATCGATTTATTGAAAGACACGTTTTGTGACTGCCTAATTTCACGTTTCTGACCTGTGAATTGGCCTCCTATATCTTGTGATTTAACACCGCTAGACTACTTTCTGTGAGACTATGTAAAGTCATTGGTCTATGCAGATAAGCCACAAACGCTTGACCATTTGGGAGACAATATTCGCCGTGTTATTATGTTGGAAAAAGTCATCGAAAATTGGATGTCCATATCGGACTACATCCGAGCCAGCCGTGGCGGTCATATGCCAGAAATCATATTCGAAATGTAATGCCACAAGATTATCTCTCGAATAAAAAAAAATTCTTGTCAATCGAATGATCATCGTTGTTTTATTGCAATTTAGAGGTCTATCCCTCTGAAAAAATACCCTATATATATATATATATATATATATATATATATATATATATATATATATATATATATATATATATATATATATATATATATATATATATATATATATATATATATATATATATATATATATATATATATATATATATATATAAATAAATATATATATATATATATATATATATATATATATATATATATATATATATATATATATATATATATATATATATATATATATATATACATATTGATAATTGACTAAAGTTTTTCGACAAATAAATAATTCTAGCAGAGCTAGGGCTATGTAAAACATGAACAATGCGATGTCTCCATTATGCTTCTAGGGATACATGTTGAAAGAATATTGAAATCGATGTGCTTTTCATTCATTCCTGAGTATCGATAATCGATGGCGTCCTACAACCAACTGATGAGTACCTTGTAGTACGAAACAGCAATTGTCTGGCGCCTTCAATGAATGTAGGAATCGATTACAATATTGTCTTGTTATTGTTCATGTTTCGTATAGCCAGCTCTTCCAATTCTTTATATATATATATATATATATATATATATATATATATATATATATATATATATATATATATATATATATATATATATATATAGAAGATTGAGAATTTGTTTCTTTGCCATAATACTAATTCATAATATACACTGGAAATCACAAATCTCTACAAATTGAAATGTCTACATGTTATATGTTCCACATGTCTTAACAAATAACATGCAATATTCAATCGAAAAATCATAATTCTCCCACAACTGTCAATAAGCAATTTCGACAAAAAAATTTCAAAAAAAATTCTCTGCGATGATTTTTCTAAAAACAAAAGCTATTCTTGAAATTTATATTTAAAACACCAATGTGTCCCTTTAGTACTAGGTTTGTTACAATAGTAACAGAGTGTTCACCAGAGAGTTCTATTAGCTGAACTACTAGTGAGTCGTACCTGCAAATTTCATTACGACATCCAAGGTTTTCTAGCACACATCAGCTCAACAGTACGTCAGAACCTTTTTTGAAAATCACACGAAACTTCGGAGTAGACTTCCTGATCAATTTGGTATGCCACATAACCTGATGTAAATACCAGAGATTCATTTAATTTTAGAAACACAATAGCATTAGTGTGCATAATCATAGTTTGAAGCAAAGATCTACGAAATCAGATATATGCGACTTTTACAGATATAAGAAACACTCTTGATGCCTCCGAAAGCTTTTGACAGTCGTTAGTAAGACGGTAAATTACTATGGATTTGTTTGTTGGATTTGAAAATGATACAAACTATGTTAAGTTGCTATATTTTATCGATTTAGTCATAAATATCTCCATTTGCGTTATTTATATTCTTCATTTCGTGCATTGGAAACCGTTCATCGTGAAGAATAAAGTCTTTGATCTTAACTGGATGAGGACTTCGAAATTAATTTTTGTTTCTGGAAAAATCAGTGAAGTTTATTCTTTCGAACTTGAAGTTCCATTGAAAATATATGTCAAAATTAGAGTTTTTTAACCTTGGAATTGAAAATGGTTCATTTTACTATCGCTTCGCATGGAAATAAAGATTATTTGAACATTTTGAGCACTTCTAAATGGAAAAATTGTGCTCAATTCGCAGTATTATTCGTCATTCCCTCACCATTCTTTATCTAACAGAAACCAAACGCATCAAATCGAATGGGAATTCAATATCTGCCATGGACACCAAACATAACTCAACTAACCTTTAGCCGCAGATGTTTCTCTCCCGTTGCGATTTTTCCACTCTGCATTATCGGTGTTCGAGGACGTCGATCCATCACTGTGACGACGATGGCGACGCATCCTTTTACGCTTTTTCTTGCGGTGATGCTGCTCCGGTTGCAATGGTGAACAGGAAAGTGTTGAGTGTGCCTTTTCGACATTTTTTGCTTCACTTCGTTTTGAAGACACTTGTTTGAGAAGTGACCTAAGAAATTACTTATTATAAATCCAACCAAATGTGATTCTGTTAATCTGTATAAATATCACTAGATACTTATCTTGTCAAGATAGTTTTCTGAGCTTCACGTTCTGACTTCTTGTTTTCTAGAAGACAATCGTGGTAGCGTTGAAACTTATTAAGTGCAGATGTTTCGTTCAAGCTTGTAAAGATTCTCTTTGAAACCTTGGCCTTCATCAACTAATATGATAACCTTCATACAGTATCTTTCTTTTTTACGGAAAGACAAATTAGAAGGTCACGACACTAGATGATGAAAAATTAAGTCGAAACTGTCTTTAAAATAATTGAAAGATTTAAGAAAAGTAAGCAATCAATTGTTTTGAACTCCACTATAGTCTTCTATAAACCAGGAAGTCACTATTCTAATAATTATGGACAGAATTCATCTAGATATAAATACATGAGTACTCATTACAGTATTTTCCGTTCCATTGGGAGTAAGTTTGAAACAACTGTTGACGACAAACTCAGTCAAGATTTCAGAAAACCTGGCTTGACAATGTTTACAGAACGCAATGATGTTATATCAGTTCGATTGCACAATTTTTCTCTAGAAACCAGAATCATCATAAATTCTTCGTACTTAGTATAGCGAGATTTTTAATCGAAATATAGAAATATTTCGAATGAAACTCTGAGTAGGCTGTCTATTATATCCTAATTACGTCTATTATTCTCTATAGCTGTTTGTCCTATTATGGGAATGATCAGTGGCATGCATCCAAACAATCAAGTTTGAGAGATCTCACTTTGAGAGGTCCTATCTCTTGAAAACTATTCACGTGAGCCCCTCGATAAAAAAGCCAGCCATTTAGGATGGCTGGCTTTGTAGAAATTCAGTAGAAACACTTCTAAGATACAATCACGAAACATCTCCACTGATCTTGTCATAAGAATGAGCTATACCATACTTGAGAGAGTTTAACTCGTTTCTTCTATATAGGTAGCTCATGTGAGCAGTTCAAGAATGCTTTGGACTTTGATGAGTTTAGAAAGAACATCGAAACTTGAATGTTGGGGTGCATTTAACTGATGATTCCCATAAGAGAATGAGACAAATTCATGGAATTTCCATTCGATAAGTCCGATGTTTTTCAGAATGCATCGTTCGATTAACTTCTAGACGCGCTAAAAATATATACTCAAAAGTGTATGAGTTCATTTTTCCTTGATAACATTTGTGTAGACGGTTCTCTGAGAGTTTTATTTGAAGTATTTCAATATTTCGGAAAATGGAAAAAATTAAAAACCAAACAAACAAAATGCTTTTTTCATAAGTACCAAGATGGACGGTATTCACCTTCCATTTTCTTTCTTTTCCAAATATTCATCACGCAGCTTTCCAATCATATCAGATGTTTGTTCCTCACAAATATTGCTGTACCGCAGTGGATCGCTTCTCTGTCTGACATGTGATATTACAGTTTCTGATTGATTGCCATCGTCTGTTGTGGGAAAATAAATATCATAAGAAATTGGAGTTGCTGAAATCACCGAAGATCTTCTTCTTTCATTCGATATATCTTCAACAAGAGGCAAATCCTTCTCTATTTGTTGACAACGTTGCTTAGACGTCTGTAAATTTGTTCTTATATTTAAATAATTCTGGTGAGAATAACAAAAGCATAAACTCAATAAAAAAACAAATTTCATCATACCAATTTTTATTTTAGAAAAATTTCAAATAGAAAATTATATTTCTTAGAAAAAGAGATCTGCAATCGGTTTTCAAACATCGTAAATCAATGCCAACACAAATATATGAAAGAAATTTTTCATTCAAAGTGTCTGATCATCTGTGAATTATCGAAGTTCTTTTAAACTTTCAGATACTTTTAGGATATTCTTCATGGATGGTTGTCATAAATCTTTGGTTTGAAATACGATTCTGTACTATAATTGGTTATATAATAATAATAATAATAATAATATTAATTTTAGCATTAGCTATTACAAAATCATACATACATTCAGGTTCAAAAAATATTATTTACAATTATATGTTTAAAACGAACTTAGCTAATTTACGCTTTAAAATGCGTTGAATCCTTCATAAAATATACTATTCCAATGTTTAGAATGCTTACAAACTTGCATGTAGAAATTGTCAGCATTTCTTTTATTATAACTGTGCACATCACTGACACATGTTACATTTTTCATTACTTTATACGGAAAAAATTTGTTTTTGAATTTAAATATAAATATATATGTAGCAAAAAGTATTCTTTGTTTAACTGACATCAATTCTAAATAAAATAATTTAGCATGCTTTGGATTGGAGTATATCTATTACATTTCAAAATTGTTCGCATAGCTCTATTTTGTAACTTTTGTAACTGTTGAGTTTTTTCTTTGATCAATCCTAATAACATAGTGGAACAATATTCAAAGTGTGGCATAATTATGAACTTAATATATATATATATATCTTGAAATTGATTTATTGCCTATTTAAGATATTTTATTTCGAAAGTTTTTAGCCATAACAGGCTTTTTTGATATGAAAAAGTTTATTTTTGTTGACGTTTCGTTGTTATATTACAACTTTGTCAAAACAAATCTCAATTAGTTTTGACAAAGTTGTAATATAACAACGAAACGTCAACAAAAATAAACTTTTTCATATCAAAAAGCCTGTTATTGCTAAAAACTTTCGAAATATATATATATATATATATATATATATATATATATATATATATATATATATATATGTTATTTATATGTTGAATGATATTTTCTGGAATTGATGATTTGCTCAAAAGCTACACGTTTATTTTATTATTCTGAAATTTTGAGACTGAAGCAAATTTATTCGCAGTGTCAACTTTGAGAGTTATTATATAATTTCAGCACTTGTACAATTTTGCACTGAGCAAAAGAAATATTGAATAATTGAAGGTTTTTTTCCTTCAATTATTTCAACTGAAAATTGTTTTTCTTAGCAATTTTTAAAAGCAAACATTGCCAAAGTTTTTAATTTCAAAGCTTCTTATAGACCAAAAAGACAAATATAACTTCCAAGTAAATGCGGAGTTAGTATTTTCCTGTCAACATCAATTTCGCTTCTGACTTTTCGATAATAATTTCAAATAATATCAATCACTGATAATTATAATTATTCGTCTCAAAGGTTTGGAGAAAACTACGTTTTGTAGCATATTATTTACAAGAAATGTTATATTCTGCTGCCTGTTATTGTTCCGAAAAGCAACAAAAACCCTAAAGATCGTTTTCGCAAATACAAATACTTCATCCACATTTTTTAACGAAAATTTCAAAAAGCGTGATGAAAATAGCGTGTTTTCTTCTATGGAAATAGGAGTAATTCAATATGTTTTTTGATGTTTACCATTATTATTAATGCTTCCTTATATAATAAATGATACTTGAATATCCAATGAATCGACAATGTATGAAATTACACTAGCTTCTTTATGGGATAGTAAAGAGAGAGGCCAAAGAAAGAGGTAACTAGTTTTTCAAACGTTAACTTACAACTATAACTATAGCTACAACTAAACGGTGTTAGTTTGGTAACATAATAGTTAACTATGTGAATTTTCAATTTACTGTTACACAGTACACGTTGTTTATTATAGTGTATGTTTTTATCATTTTCTCAAAGTTTCAATTAAAATATCCTTTCTGTCTTGTTTCAGAATTCTTCAAGTTGTAGAAATGGGTATGCAAAATCAGTATATGTTAGAAATACAAATATTATTAGTTATATTGATTGAATCTAAATCAACACGAAGTTTTTCAGTAATATTCAGTGGAAAAACTCATTGTTTACCTTTGTTGACGTCACATCCACCGATGTATTTACCCGCTCTGGACGCTTTCGTCTGTTCGTTTTGTTGAAACTTTCCTCACTAATTATTAACGTGCCGGCGCTACTAGTCCTTGTTTTGTACCTGGGATATATTGTTGAGTGAGTTATTTCAGGGTTTTCAACGATGCTTTTTGTATGAGTTATGACGTCACATTTAGGGGACGTTTTCTTCTGTCTAGAGTATCTGGATGAGCTGAAATATTTTTTATTATATTCGCACAATACACAAACATACACATTCACATATAATAATTGTAATTTCTCTTTATTCAATGTCTGGGTTTACAGTTATGTAAACCCAGAGCATAAGTAATGCTTTTTGACTTCTGTACTAATTTTTTAGTACAGAATTTCTCGAATAAAAATATGTATTCATTGTCCCACAAAGTCCGAAGCATAGGATTAACCTTTCAAAACTTTTTCTTATTTTACTTTGTTAGTACATTATAAGCATTTTCATGTTGATAATGTTTTGTACTACAAATGCAAATTAAACAGTACTTAAGTGAAAAATACAATTAACAACATTGTGTGATAATTTTTTAAGTGTTATCTAGTAATTCTGTTGAGAATTGCATAATGACACGATTAAAATTGTTGAAATTTATATTGAAACAAGAATATCAAATACTAGGGCAGATGTTGATCAAATGTTTGTTATAACATTTTGAAATTTATCAGTTCATAATTGTAGGACCGATTTTTATTTTTCATTAATTTTTTTGTTTGAATCTTGAATTATTTAAAGTAGTATGAGGTTTTAAATTACGAGGGAGAGCTTGTTTCATATTTTCCGTCCGATAAAGGATTATATACGAATACAAATAAATTCTTCAAATTGAGGTATAACGAGTAATCTTTGATATTACGATATTGCCAGATGCTTAAATATATATATATATATATATATATATATATATATATATATATATATATATATATATATATATATATATATATATATATATATATATACAGTAAAAACTGAGGCTCTTAATCGAAATATTGAAATATTTCAAATAAAACTCTCAGGGAGCTGTCTACACAAATGTTGTCAACGAGAACGAACCCATCACTTTCGAGAGTGAATATTAAGAGCGTTCGGAAAATTCATCGATCTTGTTGAATGATAATAGGATACAATTGTTTCATCATTATTATGAATCATCAGTCCATATTTAATTTATCAATCAAGAATCGATGACTTTCAAAAAGAACATAGGGCCTATACCAAATTGAGAGATATTCTACATAGTGAAATACTCACGTAGGCTCCCTCTGTCGGCGAAAGGACGCAGTACAATAGGATGATAGGATACAATTGTTTCATCAGTATTATGAATCATCAGTCCATATTTAATTTATCAATCAAGAATCGATGACTTTCAAAACGGCCATAGCTCCTATACCAAATTGAGGGGAATTTTTCTTAGTGTAGAACTCACGTGAGCTCCCTCTATCGGAGAGAAGACGTATAAACACTCCCTAGCGTTCAAGATTCCTGTTCATGACAACAGTAGCGCGTGTGTGAAGCTTTGAAGAATTTCATTCGATCACTAGAGAAAACCGTCCTCAATGTGAATAGCTAGTTTCAAGATTCACAAATCATTCGGTACTAGTAAATACAAGGCAAAGGACTATTGTTACACATTGCGGGCAGTTTTCTGTAGTGTTCGAATGAAATTCTACAAAGCCTCACACTCGCGCTACTATTGTCATGAGTAGGAATCTTGAACGCTAGAGATAGTTTATACGTCTTTTCTACGATAGAGGGGGCCTATGTGAATATTTCACTAGAAAACAGTCCCCTCAATTTGGTATAGGACCTATGATCGTTCAGAAAGTCATCGATTCTTGTTTGATAGATTAAATGTGGATTGATAATTCATAATAATGAGAAGTACCTGATAGCATGCATATTACACTAACTGATTTATTTACTCATTGTCTTTTAATAAGAAGTAATACTTACTTTTCGGAAGATTTACAAGCATGCTCTAATATATCTTGCTGTGAAAAGCTTTTAGAAATTCGAATGTCTGCACCAGGATATTTTGGTCGATCGTCATCGTTATATTTGAGTTTTCTTTTGAAAGCATCATCACTCCGTGTCCTCCGATGCTGAGGTCCATTTGTCGTAGGGTCAGCTTCAAAATATTATTTCATTCAAAAATTAGAAAATTGATACTTATAGTAGATATAACTTATATTTATATATCTTAATCAATCGAGTCAATTGAGAAGTCAAGCAATTTTATTATATGTATAAACAATAATATTCAAAGATCTCGATGAAGTAAATATGATCATGTTGTCAAACAAAGTAATGAATAGAGCAAAATAGTAATAAAAGCGTATTGGCAGTTCAATCATGTCATTTATCACAATAACAGATTAATATCCATAAATAAATTAGCAATTAGGGGACAATTGTGGACATGTCTCGCAATATGGCTGTGGTTCAGGTTTCTATTTCTTTAGGATTCTTTATAACGAACTACTAATGAAAACTTTCACAATGAACGCCTTCAAAAAGTGAATTATTAATCAGTAACGTTGAAATAATAAGAGACAATACTATATCTCCAATTATATTAATATTACAATTTCATAACGACTTTTCTTAAAGGATGAATACATTATACATCCTAATGCTAGAAATTATAATGAATCTCCATGAAAAAGTTGCCGCAACTATAAAGAAAAGTGAGTAGCAATCGTCCAGTAAATCCGACTTGATCTAGAGAAATTTTACATTAACACAGATTCAAATGAACAGTATGCCTACTACCACTTTATTTCAATTATTGGACAGAAATTACACACGACTAAAAATTTCAGATATAAATATCGCAAAATTGCAATGTAATATTTGATTAGATATGATTTAAAATTTTTCGTCTTTGTTTATCACCCATATAATAATATTCTCAATTTTATAACCACTCATTTTATATACATACACAAACGTTCTTAACTTAGCTAGGATTCGAACCGAAATGTAACCAGTACGGGACTTTCATACCGTCACTAGGAAGTAATAATAATAATAATAAGTCTTTATTATCCTACAGGTAAAAATACCCACTTACAGAAAATATTTCGAAACATATATACAGTTAGAACAATAATATAACTAATATAACTTATTGTTCAAAGTGTACAATATATGTACTCTTAGAACAATAATATAATACAAAATATTTGAAAAACAATAATCAATACAAGAAGTAATGATAATGATTAATTGATAATACTAATATAATATACATCAAAAGATTATAAGTGAATTTTTATTATATATAAAATTCTATTTATGAAGAATAACCAATAAAAGAATCAATAATAATTAGTATTCAATAACACTAAAATAATATAATATCTTATTCATCAAAATTATAAAAATTATATAATATAATTATATAACATATTATATATCAATGAATTCTAAGTATACCCGACTAATGAAAGCAAATGAGTCACTGTTGATATCGCATTTGTCAGACACGTCCTCGAATAAGGACGTATAACACATATCTAATGGGTGATTGTATGAGAGCATTAGTCTTCGGAATACCCAATGAAAAAAATGACTTGATCTTGAACATTGTCTGGGTACGTGAAAATCAATTGAACTAATGAGGGTAGGACAGTCTATATAGCCATGCAAGAGATTATACAGAAACTTCAGAGATAACAGGTTCTTGCCAACTTCAAGTGTTTTAGGCCAAACCTGTTCAATAGATCCGTTTGACTACATCCTCTTGCCGGATAAATGAGATCTTCTCTCCAAATTAGATATTTGAGAAATTTTTGTTGTATTGACTCTAAATGTTTTTTATGAGAACTATAAATGGGACGCCAAATCATATATCCGAAATCCAGTTGGCTCTTCACAATGTAATGACGACTTATATCAAAGAACTTATGGGCAAATTATTGAAATGAATTCTTCAATTATACCAAAATGAATTAGTTAAAATCAATTCGTATAAATATAAAAATGATCTTTCATTTCAATCATTTTTCCGTATGATGTGATTTATGTTTTCATGTTCACAACCCTCCAATTTCGATTTATTGCGGAATAAAACCAGTCTAAATTAAGAATAGCAGTGTTCAATTTAACACCAAATTATATGAAATAAAATGAATTACAAGTGTATAAATATATATTTCTCAAGAAGTATAATAACTCTAAATAAGATTTTCATAAATACGTAATATACATATCCTTCATTTGTGGAGGGAAGGGACCACATTTACATGAAGCGAACAAGTCATCAATGTTAGATGGCCACTGTGGCGTCATTTCATCTTCAAATGGTTTACGAGGAGGATGCGGTGGCGACTCACGAAGAATTATTCCCAAAATGTTCTCGTGAACCCATTTCACTTGTTGGTCAGCATTCAAAATAGATGCTGTACCTCCGCAGTAATCCCTCAAAGCTGCATATTGTTCACAATAATATAGATGCTCAGATTTCACCAAATTCTCCTTATCCTTAGGGTGAAGCTCTAA
The DNA here is from genome assembly GCA_030704895.1 of Henosepilachna vigintioctopunctata. NCBI lineage: Eukaryota > Metazoa > Arthropoda > Insecta > Coleoptera > Coccinellidae > Henosepilachna > Henosepilachna vigintioctopunctata. The sequence continues at coordinate 2,151,325 of JARQZJ010000093.1, forward strand.
CGTTTTCCCTTCGGTTTGTGATCTATCGTTTATTTTTACAGTAGATCCAGTATCTACATTGATTCGATTGTTCATAACACGTTCACGACATACGTTCAAGTCACATTCTAAGAATATTATCCGATTAGGGGGCGTGTCTAAGCAGTCTATGAACATTAGATCTGTTTTGGTGAAAGGATATCCGGTTAGAACCCAACCATTTTTCAAGCAGTCCTCTTCTAGAATACGTTTGTTTAATAGTTGCACCAGTAGCTCGGAATGAAAGCATACACGCTCATCGCACTCTCTCAGTTTTCGACTGATCTCAGAATCTGAACCCCATGCTTGGCAGAGAAGGTACTCAAAATCTATATGCACAACATTCATAACTTTAGCTAATAGTTTTGCTTGAGTGCGACGTCCAGATCCTCTTGGTCCCAAAAGAATAATCCTAGGAGTTATAACAATTTTTCCTTTCCGACCAGTTATGAATTCAATGCAGTTATCAGCAACTTCCTGAGAAGTTAGTTGCTTCAGATGTACTTCGTAGAGTATATGTTTGAAAACATTCCTCAAAGCTATAATTTGACGTCTTTGTTGCGGCCAAAATACTGGCACGTCACAGTATTTGATTTCGTCAATTTTAGGATAAAATGGGCTCACTAAAAGTAAACAATGCGTCGGTATTATGCCTAGCTTCAAAAGAGCTCGAGCTTCAGCTTCATTTTTGAGGCAGTTAACTAGAATCCATCCTCTTTTGTAAGCTTCATCTTTCCTGACAAGCTTAGATATGACTCTGGCTACTTGCGATGGATTCAAAGAACTTTTTGGAGCATCAGCAAAATCTTCAAATTTTTCTTTGGTTATTACAACCTGATTGGTAGTGGCTGCAATTCGGTACGCAACTTTATCACAGTTTGTTCTTGGCGGGCATATTATCACCACTCTGGCGTTATCACGATTTTGGTAGGCATTAAACAGTATCTCTTTCAGGAAGGCAACGTGATCATCTGGCTGCTGTATTGCAATCTCACGGCCTAGTTCGTAAAAGAGCTCGTAAAGTCTATGTTTTTCCATATATGGAATATGCCATGTTGGAATCTGCAGAGGCCGTCTGCTTTTGTCATTCATTTTCAAAGATGAAATTTTATTCTCAGAAATGAAAACGTCTTATGTATCTTACTTGAAGTGTCATTTGTGACGAATGTCAATATTTATTCTCCTTCGTATTCTATTCCTAATATACGGTTAATAGTATCTATTTCGATAAATTTTTAGTTGATGATGATTTTTACAAACCTAATTTTATTTGATATCCTCATTTCATTGTAAGACATGTTTAGGTATTTATTTCAAAACACTGAAATTTTTATATATTTGAATTAGTTATAATCAAAAAATTTCAAAGAAGTTGACTGATAATTAGTAATTTGTTGTAAATTATTCTTTATCTGGTGTTGTGTGCATATCGGATGTATTTGTATCTACAACTGAATTTATATAATTGTACCTGCAGTTTGAAAAGGACATGTGAATTTTGCGGTCATAGAATTTTTTTCTCAGGTTGATGATTGATCCCTGATAAATTCTTGCCTGAAATGTGAGGAATCTCTGCGAAATTTCTCACTGATTTTCTCGATGCAGTTTGTGAACTTGGAAAACATGCAATAAACTAAAATGTGAGGAAAACCATACTTCAAAATGGGACAGATATTTATGAATTTACTTGTGGAACCTTTACATGTTCCAGTTTAATTTTGGCCAATTTTCAGAAACTTTGATGACTAAATATGAAAAAGTGGCGATAAATAAATATTATTCAACTGATGCATTCCTTTAAACTCCTAAAATCAATGGTTCAACAACGAATTTGAGGTACCTACCGAAGACTGAAAAATTTTCATTTTTCAATATAATGGAAGGCTGCAATAAATTTTCCAATGTGTTGATAAAAATAGTTTATCCCAATTGAATTCAGTTTAGTTATAATATTACATTGTTGTCACTTTTATCTACTGGTGAAGATATAGGCTGAATAATTTTCTCATCCCATTCCTGCATTACCCATTGCGTTTATTTAAAATATAGTGGTAGTATAAAAAGTGAATACTTATTCGTTCGAGGAACCATTGCATTTGTTGCCATGCATCAACAGCTGTTATCTTTTCGCAAATTAAAATGAAAATTAAACCCTGTTGGAACTATATTTAAAATATGACACTAGAATTTTGTCAACAAATTGGTTTTCGGGCAATCAACATTATCAAGGGTGTAATATAACTGAAATTATATTCGAAATATCGCAATGTAATCATTATGATAATTGCCAGTATAATACAATCAGTTGAAACTTACCCTTCATAATGGGTTAGTAGCCCGAATTATATGTCGAATACTTTTTGTCGAAAAATTCATAGTTCCATCAAGTGTTTCTGGTAGTAATCGATGGACATTAGTCAAACTATATATATATATATATATATATATATATATATATATATATATATATATATATATATATATATATATATATATATATATACTCTACTATCTACTATATAGAAGTATTATCGGGAAGGGGTCAGTGAAAATTGAAATCTCAATTATTCTCAATATCATTATTTTATGGCCTCTTCAAGATAAGCTACAAAGTATATTGTAAAAATAATAACATAATTGTTATTATTTATGTTATTATTAGCATTTTTATCATTTATGTTAGTAGCATTTATTGTAATGTTACAATAAATGCTACTTTATAATTTATTGCATTTTGAGGTTTACTGATGTGATACATTTCAAGAAAAGACCACTCCTGTAATTTTGGTTTTCTTCCAAAATCTCCACATCTCCGAATCTGAAGTTATGTCCCGTTTTTAAATGGTGATCTGTAAGAGCACATGATCCCTTCTTTATTTTACAGTAACTTCTATGTTGTGTAATTCTTGGTGTCAACCACTGACCGGTTTGACCTATATAACATCCATTACAGTTGGAACAGTCTATTTTGTAGATAACATTGCTTTTTAATACTGCTGGGGTGATATCTTTTAACTTTGAGATATAGGTCAAACCGATCAGTGGTTGACACAAAGAATTACACAACACAGAAGCGACTGTAAAATCAGGAAGGGATTATGTTCTCTTACAGACCACAATTTAAAAACGGGACATAACTTCAGATTCGGAGATGTGTAGATTTTGGAAGAAAAGCAAAACAACAGGAATCATCTTTTTCTTGAAATGTATCACATCAGTAAAGCACAAGATGCAATAAATTATAAAACAGCTACAAATCAAATAAGTAGTAACATTTCAAAAAAGATTTAACACTTGGTTCAGTCTCGTCGGGTTATTCGTTGTTATGTTGTCATATGTAGGTAGCAGGCGATGTTTTATTGCGTAGAATTTGTTTAAGTGAATTATCTCTGTAAGTATTTTAAGTTTTTGCAGACGAATTATATTATTATTTTTACAATATACTTTGTAGCTTCTCCTGAAGAAGCCATAAAATAAATGGCGAAATATTGAGAATAATTGAGATTTCAATTTTCACTGACCGCTTTCCGATAATACTTCTTGAATGTTGAATTGTTCAGGTCGAAAATATATCCAATATATATATATATATATATATATATATATATATATATATATATATATATATATATATATATATATATATATAAATATAAGTGTAAATAAAATTAAGGTTGAAAGCATCAAGTTTCAAATAAATAATTATACCCGGTATATATAATATATCAGTTTTAGATTTCCTCACGCAATTTCCCGTCATTAGCTGTTCCTTCGTGTTTAAAGGACATCTATTTTCTTCCCCTTTATTGTTTAGGTTTTTTCTCTCCACTTGTGATCTCTTAGATAAATGCTCTGGAGTTTTCTTTTCCGTCACTTCGATTTTCCCAACGGAGGATTTCACAAAATCATTGTTGTTTTTGTCCGATCGGCGTTTTTCTGGAACACTAATCGATTTTTCTTGTCTGTTTGACGTGACGACGTCCCCCTTGTCACAATACGTCCGTTTCGAGTGAAACGCCTTGCATTCTGATTTCTCAGAATTTTGTACATGCTGAAATGAAAATATAAATAAAAGTGGCTTTCGTACATGACGGGAATAGAAATATACATTTTTTTTTCTCTGCCGTTTTCAGTTAGACTTGATATTGCTAATGAAAAGTTGACTTGAGATATTGCAAATCATTATTTCATTTCATTTCAAATATTCAATAATTATCAAATTGACTTTATATTAAACAACTGAGAGCATTATTTTTGGAGCCACGTTTTTGGACACAGTCGTATGTTGTGGCTATTCAGTCCTGATAATGCCGTAAAAGACGAAACTAGTCGAATAAAGAATTGTTCAGTTAGTGATTTTTAGACAAGTATTTCTTATTACCTCTCATTTAAATATGAACTATCACAGAGTTGATTCATCGTCCATTGAATTTATATGACACAGTAAATATATTTAATCTGCATGGAATTCTTCACAAAATGACGAATCAAACTCCTTTTTATGGACCAGAACATACAGTTTATTGTGGTTATACATTCAAATCAATTTGAAATATTGTGAAATAAAGAAGAAGCAGAAATAAGGAAGTGTCATAGGACAATATGTCATTAGCTTCATGCTAATAATTCTTTTATTTCATTCTGATTTTTTGAATGTTTGAGGCCGTTACTTGATGTGAATTCATTTCGATTAAGATAATGAGGAGAAGAGTGTTTATAGATTCACTCACTTTGTTTTGACAACTGTTACGTACGTTCTATTACGATGGCTGATTGCTACTAGTTATCCTTTCAGTAGCACCCTGTGCTTGTGTGAAAATTGGGCCTACAGTTTAACGCTATTTCCGAACAGCTCACCAGCACCAGTAAGCCGAAAGAGTTGTAGGTAACTCAACTCGACAAAAAATCTTTCACAAAATATTTACAAGGGTGTATACCGAAATAAGTACCTGACATTTCAAACTATCTTAATCTTAGGTATACATATTCCATTAAACATTTTATTTGCCACTGATTCTGGTTCCTACTTCTTCGTTTCACTAAAGAGTATAATTCGTTTCAACTTACTATATCCTAGTTAAAAAAGCTACATAAAGTTTAAGTTTCGTGGTGATCAAATGTTTATATTTCTCTAATAATTATTCTGTATACCATTTTCATCATAATTTTTATACAGGAAACTATTTGCGAAAGATTTGCTTTTGATAATTCATTTAAACGCAATACAGGGTGACTATATCATCCGTATTCTGAGCCTGTGATGGCTATCTGTGGAATGGTTACTTCTGATAATTTAATAAGCTATTCCCAAAAAATGATAATAAAATAGATGTTTCTTATTTTAATCTTATAATGTAAGTAAAGTATGTATATAGTTTTGATTTACAGGTTGTTTTAGTTTCTGTTTTTATGTGTTGATGAGAAATATTTTACCTTTTTCTGCTGATAATGTTGGTCTCCTTGGAAGATTTGGCTCCGACGTAGTGATCCATCTTCGTTAGTTTGTACTAGTAAATTACCCTTGTAATCATATAATTTTATAACTGGAAGAGAAATATGAGGAGATGATTTTGAAGTAAACAATTTCCAGTTCCATGTTTTCGGTTTTTTCAATTTCAGAGCAATAACGTCATTAAAATCTTGGGTACAATCAGATATCATAGCACCCTAAAAAAAATAAACGAATAGGAAATAATGTAATAAAATAATAGGTATATAATGTATGTATAATGTAGCCATTCCATTACGTTTTTAAGCAGTCCATAAATGTCTGATAGTTTACTTTTTTTGGGAATTTAACTGAATTTTCTTATATTTCGGGTTTATGTCACCGACTGTATGGAAAAAATAATGAAGAACTAACAAAGTGTTAGAACAAAGATTTGAACTGTCTGTTGAGTGAACCTTATAGGTAAAAATAAAAATGAAAAAATGAAAAATTGAATAAACAGCAAAAAAAACACTGACTACCCCAAAATGAAATAATGAAAATAATTCCATATTAGAAATAACGAGAATAACAATAACCCGCATTAAAAGAAAATCAGAACGAAAATTTAGACTTGATTGAAGGAGAAGATTGATAATAATTGATAGATCTTTCATGGCAAATGCAAAGATGAATTCCGGAAATTAAGAAACAAATTTTTAACATGTCTCATATTCACTTCCCCTCACAACTATGAAGAAACTCGTAAAAATATTGACTCGAAGTTGAAGTTTCAAAATGCCAATATTTCGAAAATACAAACATGAACTTTCTGAACATCACAATGTTCATAAAAACAATAACAATGTAATAAAAATATATAATGGATTCTAAAATATCGAATTATTCCATTGAATTGTGCATAGTTTTATTGACTCAATTTATGAAAAGAAAACGAGGTGACATTTTTCTCAGCCTCATCGTCAAGATATGGTAAACTCTACACTGTCAAAGAAACTCTTGGTGTATACATTTTCAAACAAAAGTAGATTTGCTGGTTCAGTACTGCTCAAAAATGAGATCTACAGATTCAAGTACGATCCATCGATTTATGAAAATGTTCACAAATCACAAAATTGCTTCAATGAAAGTCGTAGAATATATCGTAGTGCTTGTGAATCGTTTTTTTTAGAATATAAAATCTTCAGAAGTGGAAGATAAAAAGAATATTGAATGAATTTCTCATTCAAGAATTGACTAATTACTGAGATTGAATTCTTGCTTAACTCTTTGGTGAAACATAATTAAATATTAAATTAAATTGAACTCTTGGCTTAATGTTACACGATTATATTTAACAAAATCAATTCGTCAATATGTTTCGAGCGTGACCTCATCTTCAAGACTCCATCTTCATCTCCAAGACTCCAGACTTCATCTTCAAGTCTTGAAGATGAGCTCACGCTCGAAACATGTTGACGAATTGATGTTGTTGAATATAATCGTGAAACATTAAGCCAAGACTTTAATTTAATTTGATTTAATTTAATTGACTAATCGCTATATTCACTAATCGCTACTTCAGAGTAGTCTAAAGTGAACCAATGAAGACAGCTGTCATGAATTTCACAGACAGTTGTAGACGCAAAAAGTTACCTTTGTATCGAGGTATAACGGATTTTACTTATACGTTATAATTTCAATTCAAAGTTATTATCATTCATGTTTCTTCAATCATTTTCAACTACTCTTGAACTTCTATGCTACGTTGGCCATTTTGAAAAAAATGCTCATTTTACCTCTTATTTTATACGCAATCTGACTTATATACCTTAACGCAATGTCTGAGTCAAATTACAAAAGAAACTGAGGTGTAAAACTGACATTTTCTGATCAATGTGCTACATGTAGCATAAAAGTTCAGAAATAGTGAAATAAATCGTATATTGAAGAAACAACAAAATTTTGAGTGAAGAAAAAGGAATAACAAAAAAACTATTTTGCAGTGAAGACATAATGTATCGCATATTTGAAAAAACCTTGCAAAATTTCACAAAATTCTTTTTATACAATCGACTTGATGTTTCGGGACTAACCCATTTCCATGAGTTCAATACAAATCATTATTTCGTTATAATACGATTACAACACCTTCTGAAAATAATCGATTGACATGAGGATTGAATAGCTCTTAATAGATCACTATTAAGTTTATTTACTACTAAAAACGTGGTAAAAAATGCATATAGGTAGAGCCCATAGACATATCAGCATAAGATAATGATAGAATTAACAAACAAATCAACACGAATGACTAGTAATTGTGATATGAATGTTTTGCGTTGATAAACCTCAATCAAAGCTATATTAACATGTATATTTGATCAATAAAATCAAATAACTTCAATATAAAAATTATCTTTTCATCAGAGTTTTCCTATTTCCAGCTTAATTTCATTCATTTTGGTTGTTCGGTGCAATTAATGAAAAAATTTGAAATTTGAAATGGCACAAACTGCAATGAAAATAATTATACATATAATAATTATAAATAGGTAACTCAGGATTTTTATTAAGGTATCAAGATAAATGATTCCAGAGTCTTCATTCGAAAAAGTAGATGTTACATTATATTTTCAGAGTAGAATAATTATTTTTTGGATAGCCTCCAATTCTGAACAAGTGTCAAGGTTAGTACTGTGGACATAATAGAAGATAATTTCGTTCTTATAGTAGTAGTATTCATACAAATTACATTGAAACCTCTAAATTTAAACTGAAAAATATATCTAATGCCAAATGAATTTCTATTGAACCAACTGGTTAATTATTAACGATCTGTTGACAAAAGTTACATAAGAATTCAAACCCACATTTTCATTTCAACAAAAAAAGAACTATTTTAGTAGAGATTGCAGTAAGAGAACATTATCGTAATGAAGGTGAGGTTAAATAAGTTTTGACACTAAGGTTAAATCTAGGTCTTTTGTTCTGTAATGAGTTTATGTTGAAAATGCTCCACTTAGCATCTACTGCAAATTTGTGTGTATTTTTTTTGTTCGTTTCAATCCAAGATGGGTACCTATTTGATGGAAATGATCGACAACAGTTCTAATGAATTGATAATAAACTTTATTTCCAAAGTTATAAGTACTTTTATTTCCATTCGAAATATTTCCAATTTGTTTCGCTAACATAATAGCATCTTAAAAAAGGTTTTAAATGAATAAATAATTTCTACAACTAACATGAAAATATTTGAATATCAAAACTTTGAATTCTGCATAGAGATGTGTGTTTTTTTGTGTTTATGGATCACCTGAATTTTGGTACCTTCCTACCTTATAAGTTAAGTAGTGTGATGGAATGTCGCTAAGTTTCGATCCAAGTAAAACTGTTAAATAAAGACAGTTGCATCAAAATTTTATCATAAATTCCCTAAATTATGGCACCTATCTACCCTCTAAGTTAGAAAAGTGATCAAATACTAACTTGAAGTCTTAGTAACACTCAGTTTGAAAAAAAAAAATCATTTCAGTAGCTATGGCGTCATGCGCTTCTTGACACGATTACGCTAGATTTCCGCGGGAATGAGGTATTTTCCCGCCGTAAAAAGTAGCCTGTGTCCGTGCCTAGGATCCTATCTTTAAATTAACCAAGTCTTATAAAAATCCGTTCAGACGTTAAGGCGTGTGTGAGGTAAACTTTTAAAACAAACGATTAAATATCACTAACTTAATTAGTTTTCTGCCTACTGCCTACGCCTTAAGTAAGATAGCATGAATATTAATAGCCCATATCCTTTTCTAGGTTACTCTCTATATTTCAGATAAGCAGTTGAAAGTTGAGGTGAACATGCCATGAGAATTGTAAAGTTGATTGAATGTTTTCTGATCTCTTGCTGAAACATTGTTTAATATATTAAATGAAAACACTTGGCGTGATTTCCCAATATTTATAATAAATACTTGACAATTGTTTCGCAGTGTTACCCCATTTTCAAAAGTTGAAGTGCTCAGTTCAACTTCAGTTTAACTTTTGAAAATGAGGTAAAACCCCAAAACAAATGTCAAGTATTTATTATGTACCATTGTAAGATATTTCGCGAAATTTCAACAGTAAGTAATTGCCACATTCTTCAAGAGGATATCTCAAATTTGAATCGGTAGTGTGAACGAAATGTACTGACACTGAATATTTCTGAGTGCAACATAATGTCTTTTTCTCGTAAAAAAGTATATTTTATTTTGATTACAATGTGATTAGTAATAAAATCAATAGATGTACCGAATTCAGAGATTTAGGAGTAACTTTCGACACAAAATTTACTTTTAAAGATATTGTTTCAACTTGTTACAGAACATTAGGTTTTGTAATAAGAAATTCTAAATGGCTCTCTCATCCGAATCAACTATGCTTCTATACAATATACCTTAATACGTTCAAAACTAGAATATGCTAGTGTCGTTTAGAATCCAGGATACGTGTGTAATATAAGGAATCTTGAATCCGTGCAAAGACGATTTTTAAAATATTTATGGTTTTGCTCCGACGGTTTGTATCCAGAACGAAGAAATCATGAGTTACTTACTAGAAGATTTAATGTTTCATCACTTGAAGCACGTAGGAAATATTTGGGAACAATGTTCCCATACAAGCTGATAAGGTTTTCTGTTGATTGTTCTTTTCTTCTTTCCTTATAAATTTCCGTGATCTGAGAATAACTTGTAGAAATATGAACATTTTTTATTAACCTCTGTCTCGTACTAATGTTCTGTACTCTGTACTCCAGTACTATTCAGTATTCTGTTAGCATCTGAAGAAGTAGTTTGTAACGACGAAACGCATCATGCTATGTTGTCAATAAGGTGTAAATCAAAAGTTCAGTGTTTGAATTTTAGTTTATATTCAGTTATAATGGATTTACATCAAGTAAACGCCAAAACTATTGAACATTCTAAATTAGATGAAATTAGTAGTCTGAAACATATGTCGATTGAAATGAAACAAAATCTGTGAGCTATAACCAAATGCTACTTTTATTCAAAAAATTGAATCCACTTAATTCTCCAATAATAATCCTTTCAGAGCTCTGTGAGAGATTCAATGACATCAAGTAAACATGTTCATAAAACAGTTGTAAATCTCTGTGATGTTATTCAAAAGCTTGTTTACCTTAGTTCCTATTATAGACTTGGCATTTCAATTCAAAAATACACAAATCAGTTTAACCAAAGTTATATATTAGTCCGTTAGCGAGAAATGAAATTAAGATATTAAATGAAAAACGAACAACTAAAACATTCAATAAAATTTATACATAATGGAAAAAGCACAAATCAAATATTGTCATAATAAAAACAGATTCATCGAATGTCGTGTATTTCGACAAGAATTCTTTAGAAATGCAAATCACAGAAGAAACACACAGATAAGGGATGCCTTCAAAATGAAAAATTCGATTATTTCTACATTGTTATATCATGAAACAGGACTTTCGAAAAAATAAAAAGATAACAATTCTGATGAACTTTCGAATAAATAAAGCAATTAGAATGAGCACATTGAGATATATCTACTAGGTTACTTCGATGCTAACTTCAACATGTTTCCAAATCTCAACGTTAAGAAAAACCCTTGCTTTCTCCATTGACGTCTAAAGGGATCATTTATAATCCATCTACTTCAGTAACAGAAATCATTATTCACATAGTAAGAAATAGTATTGAACTTGACATAAGGCAATTTTTTTTCATTGCATGAAATCATTCAAACTGTGAAGCAGTTATTTTCCCTTGGATCATACCTTTTTGTCCTACAGATTTAAAAATTATAGCACAGATTCTCATGGAGTTTTTTCTACGTTCGCGAAAGTGTTAAGACACGCACGATAACAAACTAAATCTATTTCGGATTCGGTGTATCCTAAATTGCAGCCTCCCACTTGCTTCAGGCTGCACAAAAATAGAATATAATTATGCATTGAAATTTAACAGGTGTTCTAACACTGATTTCGAAATCATAAGAAGATATTCGACTTGTAGCCTGCTTTCTAAGATATGTGGATGTAATGGGTCTTATCAAGTGATATTTCATATTGCTCAGTCTTGTTGGATATCAATATTACATTATTCTATACTTTTCGAAGTAAAAGTTTGGCATTGTAGCCTCAGAAACGTTAGCAGCATTTGTGTTTTCGAAGAATCAAATTAGAGTTAGGAAACAACGAGAAAAACATGTGATCACTGTTGGAAGGGAGTTGGAATTTGTGACAGGATCTAATACTCAGTTCACAGCAATACGATAATTAAAACAAATAATTGATATCTTTCCTTAACCTATTTCCATATAAAACATAATCTTATTAACAAGAACTTTATTTAGCAAAGATGCTACATAATAAACTAATTAATATTAATAATAATAATAAAAATATATATTTGTATAATAATTGTTGTTATATAAAATGGGTGTTTTTTTTAGAGGTATAGAACTTTAAGTTGGCATTACTGTTGAAGATGGCAACCGATTTAACAGCTGAGAAGTGGATTATTCTCAGTTTGGTTTGGCAATTCGTCATGAATAGACTCACGCCTGAACAACGCTTGCAAATAGTGCAAATTTATTTGGAAAATAATGTTTCTGTGTGGAATACGTATCGCGCAAATTTTGTTTAGCGATGAAACGAACTTCTGGTTGAATGGCTACGTCAACAAACAAAACTGCCGCATTTGGAGTGAACATAATCCTCAAGTGTATGTCAAAACCCCGTAACATCCAGAAAAACCGACTGTTTGTTGCGCTTTATGGGCTGGTGGAATCATTAGTCCGTACTTCTTCAAAAACGATGATGGCCAGATTGTTACAGTCAATGGTGATCGGTATAGAGCCATGATTACTAACTTTTTCATTCCTGAATTGAACAACCATGATTTCCAGGAGCTGTGGTTTCAACAAGACGGCGCAACATGTCACAGAGCTCGTACCACAATCGATTTATTGAAAGACACGTTTGGTGACCGCCTAATTTCTCGTTTTTCACCTGTGAATTGGCCTCCAAGATCTTGTGATTTAACACCGCTAAACTACTTTCTGTGGGGCTATGTAAAGTCATTGGTCTATGCGGATAAGCCACAAACGCTTGACCATTTGGAAGACAATATTCGCCGTGTTATTGCCGACATACGGCTGCAATTGTTGGAAAAAGTCATCAGAACTTGGACGTCCAAATTGGACTACATCCGAGCCAACCGTAGCGGTCATATGCCAGAAATCATATTTAAAACGTAATGCCACAAGATTATCTTTTGAATAATAAAAAATTATTGTCAATCGCATGATCCATCGTTGTTTTATTGCAATTTAAAGTTCTATACTTAAAAAAAAACCCTTTATATCACAAACATAATAATGCAAATTATTGCCCACTTTGGCGATGCCAGTCTGTGGGGCTACAAGTATTTATATAAACCAAAACAAAATCTTCTTAACTGTAATTATATTATTATACTGTATTTAATCGGCTTCCGTACTAATTTTCTATGAAAAAAAATAAATTCTATACCATAAAAATAAAATGAAAAACACCACAAATCAAGGATCCCAGCACACAGCAACTCAAACCCAACCAAATCCAAGGTGATCCTTAAAAAATTCTGGCATATTTTCTCTTGGTTGGTTAAGTAGATAATTCCTTATCTTTCTTTTAAAAACCATCAATGAAGGGATTTCTCTCATTTCTGTCGGAAGAGAATAATTTAATGATTACATTTTAACATTTAAATTTAAGAACATGTAAGAGTCTTTATTGTTTTTTCAATTTTTACTAGTCCTGTTTACTCAAATATAAACTCCTAATTTTCACTTTAAAGTTTTTTAAATCTCAATTCCGTTTATATAATGGCAATTTATTATATGCAATCAAAACCTTAAAAAACAAATTTAAGAAATAAATTCGCAACGAACAATAAATTATATAAGTAATCATCACTATTCCCAGAAAAAAGGAATAAAAATTTATTTTTTAGATAGATCACTAAAATTAACATCATCATGTTTACGACATGAAACACTTAAAGAAGTGCGTACTCTTCTCATGAAAAATAATTACCCATTAAATTTGATCAACAAAATCATGAAAAACAGAATTCGTAAATTATATAATACTTTACATTAAAAAAAAGTAATTCTAACGAAAATAATTACATTCCCTTACCATATATTCCAAAGTTAAGTACAAACATTGCTAAAATATTGAAACCTTATAATTTAAGAATCAAATCGAAGAAATATATACAAAATTGAAAAGTGAAACTGTTTTTCAGAAAAAAACTCATACGGTTTATAATATACCGTGTAATAATTGCATCAAATGCTATATCGGACAAACATCACAAAATCTCGAAGAGAGAATCAAAGCGCATGAATACGCAAAAACTCAAATAACAGCCTTAAATAAACATAAAATAACAGAAAAACACGCTTTTGATTAAAAAATACGAAGATTTTAGCAACTGAAAAAGAGAAAAAATATAGAGAAATTTTAGAAATGTTACACATTTGTAAAAATTTAGAAAACACAGTAAATGAAAGAACAGACATTAAACATCTTGATTCTATTTACAACTAATAAACCTTACAAATAACACTCATAAAATTAATACACAATTACCAAACATCACATCTCAAAACTCATTGTTTCCAGATCTACCTTCAATTTCACACACATAAACCAATAATACACATATTCTGGATAAGTATAGAAAACTATATGTAATTATATATATATATATATATATATATATATATATATATATATATATATATATATATATATATATATATATATATATATATATATATATGTATATATATATATATATATATATATATATATATATATATATATATATATATATATATATATATATATATATATATATATATATATATATATATAAGAAAATGAACACTAGAACATTCATTTGGAAAATTGAAATTAATCAAGAGAATGTTATAGTAGAGCTAGATATGTGAACGTGTACGATGTGATGTCTCCATTATCCTTCAAGGGATAAATGTTAGAGAAATATTGAAATCGATGCCACACCTGATGGAAGTGCGAGACATATATGTTTCGTTCTGCAAGGAACTCGTCAGTCGCACCACGTCCATCGAAGTGAGGCAACGATTTCAACCTCCAAGCATCTTCTTGTCACTTCAAGTAGAAGATCGTAGAGTAATGAATACTCTACAATTCCATCTATAGAAATCAGTAGAAAACACCTCTCTCGGATTACAGAAACACCAAGCATCGAAATTTCACATATCTTCTATACTCGTAGGTATCTACTAAATTGCAATGTCTATTTGACAAATATCATCGAACGATGTTTCTAAATGTCAAGAGTTCCTTGCAGAACGAAACATATATGTCTCGCACTTCCATCAGGTGTGGCATCGATTTCAATATTTCTCTAACATTTATCCCTTGAAGGATAATGGAGACATCACATCATACACGTTCACATATCTAGCTCTACTATAACATTCTCTTGATTAATTTCAATTTTCCAAATGAATGTTCTAGTGTTCATTTTCTTAAATATTTCATTCGGTGCCATAAGCTCATAAAAAATATTATATTATATATATATATATATATATATATATATATATATATATATATATATATATATATATATATATATATATATATGTATATATTAAAGATCAAAACCATAGAGGCAAAGAATATATTTTACAACACTGCTATCTATGTAATTTATATTATCTTTATAGTCAGATTTTGTAAGTTAAAGTAGTTGCATCGGAGTTATATTCATTTAAGTTTTATATCCATATTTTTCTAAGTAATCCTTCATAATTATATTATTTCAGAAAATAAATACATTTTAAGTTTCTTGTTGTTTTGTGACCTGTGTGAGTGAATCACAAAATTGGGACTTGCAAATAATAACCTGGCTTACCATGAGTTTTTCAGAGGTTTCCTCATGGTGAAGAAGACTAAAACTTCCGAAGCGAATGCTGAGCCAGAAATATTCCTTTGATAATGAAAATCAATAAGTGAAAATAAAAAAAAACTAATTTGATTTTTCTAAAAAAATAAGTTTGACATTTGGATATCTATAGTACTTCTGGAAGCTCCAGAAGCTATAAAAGTCTCACAATAGCCGGACGGTAATTCATTGTCGTCTGTAACGTTGTGTTGACTCTTCCCAATATGTTTTGGGTGTATAAAACGTGTACGAAACTGTGTTTCGTGTTTTATATATTAATTTTTTATATATCTCTTCAAGTACTTTCATCTTTAACTTGAACTACGCCGTTCTGACGATAGGCAATAACCTTGAAACATATGTAAACGGCTGTTATACAGAAAAATGTGTAGGTTTTCAACGTAAGTTTCTTTTACTTAAAGAAAATAAAATATCTTAAAATTAAATTATATATATATATATATATATATATATATATATATATATATATATATATATATATATATATATATATATATATGTTTATTTTGCTATAGTATTAATTGTTTCATGCAAGTAGCTTGGATAACCTGTACCCCATTGTTGTAGTTGTGCAATTCCAATCCAATGCAATACCCCACCCAATGAGTTGTATTTATTGCAACATTTTGAATTCTTTGTATTTTCGCCATAAAATATTTGAGAGAAGAACCTCAACATAGCACAAGATATCTCAAGAATGGTTCAACGAAAGAGATGAATAGCATTTTTCTGTTGTTCTTGTTCAGTTAGAGGCATATCATTTTACAGCTCGCATAATAGGTGAAATTTTATTTCTGATATTTGATACATGTGAATTCACTCGCATTCTTCTACTTCTTCAAGCTGATATTCATTGAGATCAACTTCTTTATTATTTGCTTTTTTATATTTTTGTTCATATATGTAGTTTTACCACAGAAATTTGTAAATATAGTTCATTGCATCGATGTGTCCAATCTTTGATTGTTTGCTCTAGTCAATATAAGTTTGATATTTTTCATCAGTTCATATGTTGCAAAAATTTACAGAGACAATGTTACCCCAGAGAGCAGTCTTCCTTCGAATATGCAGGCGTACTTCATTCCTGCTTCCCAACTCTGGTCGATAAAGCGGGCGCCGAAGCGGTTATAAAGTCGTGTTTTTGCCATCATTATTCAAGAACACTTTCAACTTCTGCTTTGTTGCAGCCGCAATTTTATTTATCTCATTTTCTGTAAGCATACAAATGCATCGAAGATAAAAATGTAGACTTTTCTCTAATTGTAGTTCTCTATTCGTTTCTTTTATATGCTTGGTACGTTGAAGCGGTAATGAAAATGCAACCAATATATTGAAATAACTTTAATATTGGCTTTTGTCCATTTTTGTTTGAACATTTCCTTTGAGAACATGACGTAATATAAGAATATGTGATATATAAATGCCATTATCCTGAATATAAATTTTTGAATCCGGATGAAACACAATAGGATTCGAATTTTTCCTTGGAATTTCATTCATTTACCTTTAAATTATCTTTATCTTTAAATTTAATAAAAGATCAAAATTGCAATTTAAATTAATACGTTTGAATACACTTTTTATTTGTACTTTTAAACGAAATTTGGTAGGTCTTGTCATCGACTTCGAACTTTGGCTTCTATATATTCTCAAGACCTAGCCCCCTATATCTAATATAAAAAATATTAGAAGCCCCTATATAAAAGTTATTTCTTCTATCTTGTGTCAGATAAGGAATATGACATTATTTTTGCTATTTGGAAATGGAACAATATTGAAAAACTTCGAAATTATTTCCATTACTACATACTGCATTGGTTCGTTTATAATTAGTTTCATTCATTTTCGATGTACAATCATTATATTTACTTTAATTTCTCCATTAATTTATTTCATTTTCATATTTATGTGTTTCTAATTTAATTTAACTATGAAAAACTCTGATCTCAGAATCTTTATATAAAATATACATAATAATCAAACTTTTATGTAGTATATTCGGATAGTTTGAGATATATAATGTTTATCTACTCTAATACACCAACATGCGTATTCCCAATTTCCACATTTTGATTTATGAGCAGGAGTAGTATAATGAAAAATTATGGATAACAAATTGTACTTTCAATCGAAAAAGCTTCAGGGCATCATTCATTTTATTGAAAAATACAATGATACTTAAATTGTCAAATAAATTTTTCAATTGAACGCGAACTATTCTCAAGTAAGAGAAAACATGAAGATATTGACACAGTATTTTTATTCAGAATTAAGCATTGGCGGTATTCATCAATCTCAATGTCAAAGGGGTGTTAGAATATAAACTCTAAGTGTTTGATAGATGGAAATATCTCGAACATACGTTCAGCTATTGGAGAGGTTTTGATATGTACGAACCTATAAATGTAGAAAGTTAAAATTTTAAGCTTAGTGCACTAGAAAAATCGAAAATTCATGATTATCAAAATATTCAAGAAAACAATACTTCTCTGTTCTCTTACCGATGTGCCTCTTACATAGAGGAATCAGTTCCTAGTCATGATTTCTTTCTAGAAGATTCCCTCCTACAAACATAGAGGGGTATAAAAATATCGCTCATCAATATTTCAGAAAACACAGAGTGTGAATGGGTTATTTTCATCCACTGGCCCTCTTGAAGTTGCTCAATAAAATTGACAATCTTCGAGTACACGTCTACTGTAATGTAATAAATCCTAAATCTATTTTTACGAATCACTTTTTTGATTTAATCCCATCCTTGGGTTGGATCCTCTTTCGATTCAAAAATTCCGACCCATTATGTTCTGTGTTTGACCATTATTTTTGCTTTTTGCAGCTTACTGTAAAAGCAAACGAGATCCCATTCCTCAACTATTATTGAATTTCACTCCCAAACTGTCTTAATATCTTAATATCAAGTTTTAAACTAGCTGGAACTGTGATAACTATATCTAAACAATGAGTAAAATGTATTATTGTTCACTTATTATTAAATGTTGTTTGATAAGTTGAAACTGATTAAATATCATAATAGAACGAAATATAGAACAAGATATAATTCTGAATTAGGAAACTCCAATTCCGAACTTATCAAAAACGTATAAACTTTAATCCACTTCGAAATATAAGGAATCGAATTCCAGAGTTTTCATTGGTGACCTGTAAAACTGTTGATGGCCCGTCCACGAAGTATATAACTTCGTTGGCCTGTCCCTCTTCAACCTCAGCTATTGAAAGAAAACAGGCAATTTAGACCAGCAGATTTTTCCTTGTCAATAATTTGACTAGGTATATTGCTAATTAACAATTGACAACGAGAAAAAACATACCATTAGAAATCTGGAAATTCAAAAAGACATTGATGTGATCCAAGGACCTGAGTGGGTATCTATGAGATGTGAAGCCTATCTGAAAATGACAAGAGAACATTAACTTCGGTGAAATATAAAATAATTGTAGTGCCATCAAAGACTAAGTATTTCTATAATTGAATGTTTGGTGGAAATTCATTATTTTTATTAAATATTACCAAAACACTGACGAGAAGAAGATTGGGATTTATTTTCGTAAAATCATGTAGATGCAAGGTGCATTATATAAGTATGATATGAACAACCTGGACGTCACCGTTTCGCCATTTTATAGGAAAAAGAATAACTAGAAACTGACAAAAACAAATGTCTTTTACACTTTGATTTGAGTTGAGAATCACGTATAGAATGAATTTTCAATTGAAGTGTGTGTTTTCTTTCTCCCATTGTAATGAAATTTCATAGGTGATACGTTGAAATCAAGGAAGGTAGGTATTATAGACTTAATAAATTCTAACGCTGAGTTTTTCTTGGAAATTACAAGATACTGTCAAACTGTCCTCTATGCCCTAGAGATGAAACTAACACAAACACACTGTCTACAGTTACAGTTATCTACACTGAATGTCGAAACAGTGAAATACCGGAAGTTTTTCAATAGGAAAGTAACAGAAGTGTGACTATTGTTAATAGAAGTGTAACGTCGTTAGTATATCAATATGCATACAAACGATAATTTATTTATCAATTTTAATATGTTTTGGAAGTACTACCAACTCCAAATTCCAGCGGTATAACAATATATCGAATCTCATATAATGGAAATGTGACGTCGCCATCTAGCTGACGCGATTGTAAAAACGTATTTTATAGGCATTACAGATTTTCAGACAAAAAAATGAGTGAATAAGTGCCATTTATTACCACTATGTGACTTCTATCTCTAGCGAATTTATGTAAGTAGTACGTTACATTTGATTTGAATATAAGTGAAAGGATAAAGCAGAATATATGTACATATCTATTTTGTAATACGGAACGTTTAAGAACTGATGGTATGCAATTAGTTTTTCAATAATTGGTAACTGTAAATATGGATGCTGTTTCTATACCTCCAGAGATAATCGTAACGCTATTTTGTTTTGAGAACGGTAAAACATATAGAGGTTCACTTTTATCGACTGATTTTGGAATATTCCAAAATAGAACAGTTTGAACTGAAAGTCATAATATGTCATGAATTTTTAATGAATATCAACTCAAAAAATGTAACTGCATTTTTAGAGTTATGTACTAATTGATACATATTTACTTATAACATTTTCAGTACAATTATTCTTACAACTAAAACATCGATTATCATGAGTGATTTCTTACACTTAGTTATCATCCTAAATTCATAGTAGAATACTAATCAGACTGTCATTAATTAATAGGCACCGTTTTACATTGGCCTTACTATATATTCACTATAAAATTAACATAATATGGAAGCGGTGAAGTGAAATTAACAATCTAATATAAAAATAATTTGTTTACTTGTATACCTGCACTATAAAAAATGACATTCATTATTACATATCTACATCAGATTATTTAAATTCAAAAGATTCTCTTTTAATAACAAAAGTCCTCAAGTAACCATTCAATGTGAAAACAATCATCAATTTTAGAGTTTACAAGCATTCTAGGTGAAAGCATTAAATACAATGAAACAAATAGCAAACATTCTGGAAAATAGTAAATTAGAGTCATACAATCAGCTACCCAGGTATGTAACTTTCTATTTATATTTCTATTTGAATAATCTACATTTATTGAATATTGATCACAATTATAACTAATAAATTTGACAATCGAATGAGACTGTACAAACTATTACTGAAGTAAAATCCTAAAGTATCTGATATGATAAATAGTTGATAGTTACTAAGATAATATTATATATCATTTTCATATTTTATGATGGTTTGTTTCGGCACTTGACAATTATCTAAGGAAGCTCTAGAATATGACTTATTTTAAATTTTCGAAATATTTTTGTATTGGTCAAATAGGACAATATGTAATACTGAAAGGTATGAATTACTTTGTACAATCATAAAAAAAACATTGGTTGACAATGATAAGAAATTCAAAATTCCAATTTTCATGAAATATGAATCAAGGTTATATTTCCAATATTTATAATATACTCTGTTACTTGGAATTTAATTCAATATTTTGTGAATCTTTGATGACTTAGATATCATAATGGCACGTTAAGTTCTGAAAATCAAATGAATACTTGTTCCTCATCAGATGTTGTGTTTGTATCATAGCTGTCATACTTTTCTTGTTCAAGTTTCTTTACAGGAGTTACTGGATATCGTACAGGTCCTTTCCATTTTCTGCCAAGTCCTAAGCTTCTAGGTAACGCAATGGATGGTACAGAGCCTCTAGATAAATTGTCTTCCCTCAAGTCATTCAACAGTTTTCTATCTAATGAATGATAGTTTGAATTCTGAAATGAATACATTTTGAAGTTGTATTATATAAATCAAAAATGTCTGCATTTTTTTAATGAAGTGCAAGTGCTCACTAGGATCTTATTTAATTACAATTATTTCACTTATTTTTAGGTTTCTTATAAACCATATTTCGAATTATTTTGGGAGGATTTTAGTTGCATTTATCATATTAAGTAGCTCATTTTTACAAAAACTTTTTGTTCCATACTTACCATATTGATATCTCCTTCATATAATCTATTGCATGACATCGAAATTTTCTTCGATAATGACGAATCTTCTTTGTCGCCATATCTCGATGGTTCAATTTCATAACGGATATGTTTGTGATATGGTACTTCAGCCTTTGATTTTTTCCCGTATTTTCCGGTATTAGATAAGTCAAAACAACTTTCTGTAACATGTTTTTCGAGTGGAGATTCTTCATTGATCATGTGTATTCGAGGACTATTCGGTGCACTGGACAGATGCCTTAATTTGTTCATAGTATTTTCCAATCTTAAATTTTGCAAATAAGATTCATTAAAATCTGACAGATTAATTCGAGCATTTCCTGTGTCGGCTAGCCTCAAGGTGGATTGACTATGAATATTTCTTCTTGATGGCACTATACGTGATATTATGAACTCTACTGTGGATCCCGTCAATTTCAATTGATTCAAAGCTTCATCATATTTCATGCCAAGAAGATTTCGATGATCCACTGCAACTATCTGGTCACCTATGAAAATAACATCTTTTAAAATATTTGAATTATTAAAGCTTTGCATATAAACACTTATGTACACATAAAACATAAATATGCACTGTATAGAGCAGCAAAATCATCGATATAATTTGCACATTGAATCAGCAGTTTACTTGAGGGAAGATACTTCTCGTTCTTCGAAGTTCTCTAC
This sequence comes from Henosepilachna vigintioctopunctata, assembly GCA_030704895.1. Lineage (NCBI taxonomy): Eukaryota > Metazoa > Arthropoda > Insecta > Coleoptera > Coccinellidae > Henosepilachna > Henosepilachna vigintioctopunctata. The sequence continues at coordinate 2,173,531 of JARQZJ010000093.1, forward strand.
AGAACATTATAAGTTCTGATGAATATATTTAAGGATTAAATGTGACACTGATACTCTGAAACTATGGTTTCACAAGCACAAAGTCATTACCTTAATCGTTTAAATAAAAGCATCTCATTATATACTTTATTATATCTAACAACTTTTGTAGAAGTTCGAAAAAAGCTTGCATTAAAATACCTAAGTAATAGTTGAATATAAACTAAAATTCAAACACTTGAACTTTTGATTTACAATTCTATTGATAACATAGCATGACGTGTCTGGTCGTTACAAACGACTTCTTCAGTAATAGGTCCCAAGTAATAGGTTGCTTTAGACATGTGCTTCAGTTGAATCAAAGTTTGGGCCTTATATGTAGATCCAAGTATTTGAGGTTACTTTGACTACAATTAAATGATATATATATATATATATATATATATATATATATATATATATATATATATATATATATATATATATATATATATATATATATATATATATATATATATATATATATATACCCCCTATGGATATGTCATAGCATGGATAAAGACAGGGGGAGGCCTTCGTTCTGCAGTGGACGGACGGAGGCTGACGATGATGATATATATAAATCAAAGAGCTGTTTGAGTGTTCAATTCATAATGATTTCAAGTAGGACCAAAATGTTTCTAGTATTCTTATATGTAATGTTTAAAAATGTTCAAAAACTCTCACCCCTCAATATATTTCCAGTCAGATGTGCTGAACCTCCAACAATAACAGATTGTATATAAACATTTCCATCAGAACCTTGTGTAATCTGAATTCCCAAAGATCCCTTTTCATCTTTTTCAACCAAAACAGTAGAGAAAACTCGTTCTTCTGTAGAAGATATGTTATTGAACTTATCTAATAGAGAATCGCTAAGTGTTTCATGTAAATCAGGCAAAACATTACTGCATGATTTTATTGTTGAATCTGAAAAATATTAAATTTTGCAATTATAATTTGAATATATATGAAAGGTTGAAGGATTGTTTGACATAATTTCATATTGAGAGTATGATAAAACTTTCAAGTTTAATATTTACTTTAATAGTAATTAAAAATGTTATTGATACATTCTTAATTAAAGTAGATGAACAATGATTATTTCAGTTACAGCAAATTTTACCTCACTGATGCATTTATAACTTTTAGATAATATTTGGTTTAATGCTTATCTGCTAGGCAACCAACAAAAAATGAAATTTTTATGATGAAGCATCTAAACTCGAAATGTTTTCTAGTAAACATGAATGAAATAATATTTCATTCGTTTTCTTTACTGAAGTTAAAAATAAAAAATGACTAGATTAATAAATTTTCATTAAAAAAACTTAAACATGTTTCATCATTATATGTCTCAGTCCGAAGAAGCAATTGTATATCATGGTTAAATTTTTTTAAACGAAAGTATGCAAATCTGGAAATCTTTACAGACATCAAACAATACTTCATCGTTTTCTTTTTCATTCTATTGGTCACAGAATATGTTCACAATATGAAAAATTTATGTTTTTACATAAAACATGAAATTATTTCTACAGCACATTTTGTCAAAGTGGTTTAACGTGAATCAGATTTGAAAACTCAGAATCAAAACACGTGTTGAATGTATTAAGAATTTTGAGTCAGCCTAGTGGTTCTAAATGTACGAATAATAGGAAACAAAGGTTATACATGCCTAATATATAAGCTTCGTTACTTGGTGACAGTAATTCACCACTTGATGGTCTAATTGAATTAGAACTGCAGTGCAAAGAAACTGATTGCAAGGACATTTCCTCTAAATAATCATCTTTCGGATTAACAGCTTCCATGGATCTTGATATTCTAGATCCAAAGCTACCGATTGCCCTTGTTCCCATTTTGACTCCTCTTCTTTTATCATTCACCATTGGCAATGCAGAGTAACAATTTTCTAACAAAGCTTGCTCGTCTTCTTTTTCCTTTGTATACCTAGAGTGCCAGTTTTCTTTCGGATCAATAATAGTAAAATCGTTTGCACTTTTCGATCTTCTGCATTGGTAATTTTCGGACAAATCACTGCATCTAGACGAAGGTCTGAAATTAATTTTGAATTCTGTTTCAGCATTCACGCTGCCTGAATCTAATGCCATATGTTTTGGGTTCGTGAGAGCTTCCAATTTGTACAATGAATTCGTCTCGTTTTTCATATCCTTGAGAGGAATTCCAAACTGTTGTGATAATGATTGCAATGATGCATATTCTGTTCTTAGTCTCAGGAAAAACTGATGATGGAGAGATGCCAATCGAAAAGTAAAATAACTTCTGAAAAGTGAGAAGAAAGTCTTAAGATTTTCGACAAGCACACAAAAACAAATTCAGAGGCTATAAATGATAGGTTTCAAAATGGTATCATTTGAGCTGTTTTTGATACAGCTTTTATACATTTCAACTGAAATTCCATTAGTCTGTTTGAATAGAACATTGAAATCTTGTATACTTTCTGTATACATTAATAAGAAACCTTCAATGAACGCATATCATAAAATACAGCGCAGATAATAACTGCAATGGCGAAAGAAAAAAATCATAAATTAAAATGTTAAGTCGTGCATCAACTTATCATATATAAATCCTTAGGCTGAATGCTTTAATACACTTGATATAGTTTTTTGCAAATAACCCATAATCAAGACTTGATTAACACTCAGTTGTATTAATCTCTTGATAATGGGCTTATAGCCCGAAACGTATTACCAGTTTTTGGTGGAATTTAGTGACGTGTTTCCAAATATACAATACATTTCCAAGTGTTACGCAAGAAATCCATTTACAATATCAATTCACCATATATGCTTTAAATCTTCGAAAAGAATATGAGAGTGTACAAATAGTGAGAAGCAGAAGAAAACTAGTGTGAAAGAAAAAACAATTTCAACCAAACATCCAAGCAATTCATTCAGAATGATCCAGGATTCTTACTTAAGTTGGAAAGGATGTAGAATGTACATGGACATCAAAATCGAAGAGACTACTCACATTCAGGCAGTTACCACATATAAATGTGAAGGTGGAAAACTGATAGCTCATTCTTACCAAAACTAAAACGTGGAGCTGAATAACCTCAACATATTTATTGCTGACTCGAACTTTTGAACATTTTGGTAATGTACTTTCTCACTAAAAAATAAAACTATCCAGTAACCGAGTACATAAAGTTCGTGAAAATTTTTCCATCAATGTGTAACGATTATCATAAAGTTTTCGAATGAAACTAGAGCAAACAAATATAAAGTTATATTCTCCCTTTATAATAAGTTGTAAAGGTAGAAAAATATTAGCATATATATATTTGAGAGAAATTCTTACTTCTTGTGATCCATCTTCAGTTTGTATTTTTTCAATTTGGAACTGCAAAGTTTGTTGGTATGAGGCAATATGCACAGATAATTCTTGCTGTAACAAAGGGTCTGTATATTTTTCCAATCGAACATTTCGTATAACTGTGGACCATAGTTACTTGTTGTGTGACCCCTTTCATATAAATTGATGCCTTGAGCGCTTATATATAACCATACTTCCTTCTGATTGTTGGCTTTCAAAATCTGAAAGCAATGGGAAATTAAGACTCTGGTCGAGAAAATTCTACTACTTAAAATTTTACTGTATATTAGAATCGCACGCTTGAATTGAACGATTGAATGAATCAGACTAGTTTCTAGGACCTGCAATATATGTACCTAAAATAGTAGGTACAATATATGTACCTACTATTTTAGGTACATATATTGCAGGTATGTACTGAACATTTATATGTCCCTAAAATATATGTACCTAAAATAGTAGGTACATATATTGTACTGAACAATATATGTACCTACTATTTTAGGTACACATATTGCAGATCCTAACATTAGGTCAAATTTTGATATATAATGATGTATTCTGAAATGATGCCCAGGATTTATAATGGATAAAAATCTGTAACCATTTTGAAGAATTTTAAACGCTTAAAAATTCAAATGGATTCTACTTCAAAAACAATTCTTTTTCAATGAATAAATAGATGTACATTTCAATGCAGCTTTGAAATAAGATTGTTGATCACTAATTTGAGTGGCAATAGTTGCTCTTATTTTAGTAGCACAAAAAGGTGTATGTCCCTTGAAATACAGGAAAAATATTTAGTTCGACTCTGGACGACTTACTAATAATGTGAATAGTGTGTACATTTGTATATTTCAACGGCCTCTTTTAAATGAAAGGACTAATAGGTTATAAACAGGTTTCATGAATAACCCTGAATATTTATGAGGACTTGAGTTTGTATGTTGGAGTGTATCATTATTTATATAATAGTATATTTATTCTCTTCAAAATATATAAATATATATATATATATATATATATATATATATATATATATATATATATATATATATATATATATATATATATATATATATAAAAGTTGAATAAGTATACAGGAATCTTACTAATAATATGCAAATCATTATTATTGCAACATAAATAAGTGCTTTTCGTTTATATAAATGCAAAAATGAAATTTTCAAAATTTTTTCTTCAAAAATATGTCAACTATTTATATTATATATTCTCTTACCCAGGTGGCAGTGTAAAAATGTCCTCCATAATGTATCAATTTTTGCGTTAATCTAATAAAATCTTCTTCTGCTTTTTCCTGATCCAAACCTGATCTGCTCCTGTGAGATTTCACTAATTCTTCTCTCAAATAATTCAAATCATCGATGGCACAAGTCATAGTTTCTGGAACATAATGTTCCAATAGGAAATATTCGCTGGTTCCATGTTCCTAAGAAAAAATATATTAGAAATTTGTGTTACCCAAAGCCAAATATCAAACAATCTTGAAGAAATACAATTATGAAAAATAAATATATTGTCCAAACATGCTGAAATGTTTCATAAATAATTAGTAGTTGGTATCTTTGGCTAAAAGTTATTATGAAATTAACGTATATGGTTAGTTTAATTTCGACCTCTAAAGTTATATTTATCACAGTAAGTAGGAAAAAACGACTAGGTTTTCAATACTCCACTTATGTCCATTTATAGCAGATGTTTCTTTATGGGAGAAAATTTATTAAGCTATTTGTGTGCTAACTAAGTTTTCTTCCATACCGTATAAAATAATTATTCAATGAATAAGGCATTTGAAATTGATAAAATAATGATCGAAACTACTAGTGGTAACGATATTTTGGATTTTTATTTTGCCCTAGATTCTTTCGTACACTTTAAACGGAAGATAATCACAAACTATTTTTACTGATTAGTTTTTGATATACTCATATAAATTTTGTTGTTCATTTCACAAACATAATTCATTGAATCATATTTGTGTTAGATAGAATCTTGAGAAAACTCATTCATATTTTGTACATCATGTATTTTCATTATTCTCCTAATGAAAACATATTTTAAAATTTTCTATATCACTTTCTGGTTTCTTCAATTTCCCGATTTATGTTCTTATCTACTCATATTTTTGTATATCAACAATACATTTTTGGCACTCAAAGAAGGGAATGTTTTGATTTTATCCTAATCGAATGGACGTAAAATTACGAAAACTGATTCAATATTTTGTAGAAAAAATTAACTAATATTTGGTTGTTTCATTGTTAGGTCAGTTTCATTGTTAGTCAACTATAAATAGCAGTCTCCGCAGTTGTCGAAACAAAAACGGAAATGGAACCATCAGTGGCACATCTGCGCCAACATTCAAATATGAAATTACGAACTATAAATTCATAATATGAGAGGCAGCAAACTTACTTTCTCACTGAAATCTCCAAACTCTGCTTGCATCGCCAAACCGTCGAGTTCTATGAGTTGCGAGTAAGAACATGGCAACTGGTGCTCCAGGATGGAACGCCTGAGCTGCAAATATAGGAGATGGCGAGCTTGAGCACTCCGAATGCCCCTCAAGCTTGGTAAAAAGAACCTGACTCTCATGAATAGGGTCAAAGTGTCGGACACGGTCCCTGGTGACGTCGACTGCACTGCCTTGCAAATTCTTGTATCGGATGGAAGAAACACAAAATCTCCCGCTAAGAGAGCAGATATACCTAGCATGAAATTCTCTTCGATGTGCTCTTTTTGAATTATGAGCTGTGTGAAAGAAATAAGTTTGAATAATCATTTCATTTTTCTATTTAAAAAAATAAAGTTCTAAATAAAATTTCATTAAATATAACCACTTATTATGGTTACTGTGAGTTGGTATTGAAAAAAACAGTCTCAACTACAATAAAATGAAATTTCCTTTAGGAATTTATTTTTTTATTTAATAATTTTATTTGACCACTTGCTTTGAGAACATTGCTAAAAAGTAATATTGAAACACAAAACTTGTCTACATTCGATGTAATTATTTAATATTAAATCAAATTAAACACTAGGCTAAATTTTTTAACGTTTATATTTAACAATATCAATTCGTCAACATGTTTCGAGAGTGAGCTCATTTTCTAGACTGAAGGTGAGCTCATCTTCAGTCTTGATGATGAGCTCACGCTCGCAACATGTTGAGGAATTGATATTGTTGAATATAATCGTGAAACATTAAGCCTAGTGTTTAATTTAATTTAATATTTTATTATGTTTCACCAAGAGTTAAGCGGGGAATCAATCTCAATTAAAATTTAATTAAAAATTATTTAGTTCACTCTCCATGTGTTTTGAGCTGCTAACTCATTGTTAAGAATTAATTGAGTTGGTTTAAAATAAGCAGCAATCTATTATTTAATATTACGACAATTTCATTGTGCATTTCATAGAAAGTACCAATCTATGTAATTATATTACAGCTCTAATAATATGCAAAATTACAAATACATTATTTCATTGCTCTGTTTAATACGTTCCTTTATTGCTGACTTGATTGCAATGAGTATAAGTACTATTTTTGTCGTTTATTCAAACAAAGAAATACTTATGGTTTATGCAGGTATATAAAATAGATAGTTTCGATATTTTCATAGATATTTTATTTTAGCATGGAGTTTTGTGTTACTAATTGTTTTGCGGACTTTTCTTTCATTTTGGTCTACCCATATAAAATGTATCATCATCCCAACAGTGTGTGGGATGGGGCCTAGTTTTCAGAGTTATTATGTTATATTTTGTAACTTATTCATTAATTTAATTTATTTTTATCAATTTATTTATTCAGTTGGAGTTTATCATATAAAATACTTTTATTTGTTCAACACAATTTTTTGTTCGTTATTTATTCAGTTGAAGTTTATCATATAAAATACTTTTATTTGTTAAAACACAATTACTTGTTCGTTAACAAAATATCGAATAAAAGTTATTTTAATTGTCTTAATTGGTGAAACAGAAACGTATAGTATGAAATAACTTGTGATAAAAATGATGAAACAAGCCAATTTTTACCTCGAATAATTGACCTGCAGTGGTTGTATTTGGGTTGCAGAGTATATCCAGTTTTTGTCCATTCAATAGAATCACAAGTACGTTTTTTCTTGCATTTCCTTTGGAATCGGGCAATACCAATTTTTTATTTGGCAATGAAGCCCTTACTACAAATTCGGGTCCAATGCAGTTTCTAGTAGTTCCGTTATAGCGTATCTGAAATAATGATAATAAAAATATATATAATGATAATAAAAATTAAGGGAACTACTGAAAAAATACCCAATGAAACACTGAGGAAATACACAGGAGTTGTGCGTTAATGAAAATAAACTGAAATTTCACTAAACATTTCATCTACAAAGGCTATTGTCACTGTTAAGTAAGAAATTCTTTCTTTCGAATAACTTTTTGTGAGCAAACAATGAAAACGGAAATCAGAAGAGGTTTCTCAAAATTCCTTTTCAAAGATATCGTAACTGAAACTGAAAAGGGAGACATTCGTTTATCATATGAATATATTGATATATATTGCCAAATTTTGAATAATTTCAACTGTATTTTTAAAGGTTAATGTGAATTAATATGATATTTTTCATATCATTTTTAACTAAACGAAAACTTAATACAAAAAAAAACACTTGGGTAGGTTTCACAAAATTTATAATAAATAAACACTTGACAATAGTTTCGGGGTGTTACACCATTTTCAAAAGTTAGACTGACTTTTGTCTAAGTACGTCTAAATGTAAGTAAGTCTAACTTTTGAAAATGGGGTAACAACCCGAAACAATTATCAAGTGTTTATTTATTATAAATTTTGTGAAACCTACCCAAGTGTTTTTATCTAATATATTAAACAATGTTTCACCAAGAGATCAGCGAACACTCAGTCAACTTTAAGAAGATATAAAAGTAATTAAAAAAACTAAATGATCCATATTGCTCCAAATTGTGAGTAAATCCCTGAAAAATTCGATTTATGGAATATAAATCAAGTAGAAAAAATACTTTTGATCTCATATGCTGAAGCTTTGATTTCTATACGAATATCAATCATACATTATTATTTTCAATCTATTTGCAGTAATAAATTATATATATTTTCAATTATATTAGTTTTCATTTCCATAGTGACAAATTTTCTAGAAAAATATATCAATTTTATAGTATTGAAATTACTTAAATTAAAACACCTGCTAAATCATATTTTTGTCGAATAAAAGTTTGCCAAAGCCACAATTATGTGTCGAAGCGTTACAAAATTAAGTATAACAGTAAAATAATCCTATATAAATAAATAGAGATTTTCGTAAACATAATTTTTACGTTTTGTTTCTTAGTTCAAAACACATGAATGACGTTTGCTCCTTGTGAAAATTATTATATTGACCAATATAAATAAATTATTACACTGATTACTTAGGAAAATTTGGAATTTCTAAATTGGGATCAAAATGTTTTCGATCATTATCCTTGTTTAAGTGAAACATATCAAAAGCAAATTTTTCCATAACATTGAATTATTTATTCAAACTTCGAGGTAATGACAGCTAGCATTGTATGATTTTGCGCGAGTTTCAGAATTCATGATACGTACCAATAGGCATAAATCATATTTATTCTGCAACTATTGAATAGTATTTAATTTTCTACACCAGTGATTTGAATAACTATTCAATGCTGCGATTCCAGTGATCATTTTTTACCGAGAACTACACAAATAATAATTTGTGTACTTTGAAACGTTCGAAATTGTTCATCTAATAACGAAAAAACAAATTTCCAGCAATTTCTTTGAACATTTATTGAATCGAAATCTGTTTTTAAAGTTCATCGAATTCAACAGAAATCAAGTAATCGAAAGTCACTTTGAAGGGTATTATTTTTCTTTGAAAAATGGAATATCCTTTTTCGGCCTGTATCTGAAATTTCAACGAACACCTGGGAAATTGGGGTTCTAAAATACCTAATTTTTACAATTCCTTTCTCTTGTGCCAGCGTTCGAAGGTTAAACATTGATTGAATGAGTTTATATCGAATTTGAAGGTATACTATTAGTTAAGAATCGGACAATGAAATGTTCCATTTCAGGTTTTCAGTTACTGAAAAATGTAGTTTTGGTACTATGGATACCTATAGGGAAACGTTATTAACAACTATTTGAGTCAAACTTACTTCAAATACCTAGTTATTTTAAATCCTAATTTCAAGTAATTATATCGTAATTATATGACGTCTTACTCGATGCTTTTTGCTATTGATTGGAGAGCAGAGAATAATTTTCTTACTGATACATACATAATTCCTGACAAAAAAAAACACAAACGGCAGTATAATATTTGGTTATATGAAAAAATTGGAAGAATTATAAGAACCTTCCTCTCAACCATAACAAATAATGGTGTGTTGTGTTACTTGGTACGAGCATATCAGATTGAATGAATTAAAGGTCACTGATATACTTTTTTGCAAGATAACAATGAAATTTTAGTTTGATCATGGTAGGCTATCATTGAAAATAAAAATTTCATACGAAACAAAATTTGAGAGATAGTTATCCTTATTACTATTTGTCATGAAAGTATTTCTCTAAGATTAAACCACTTACCATATCTTCAGCTTTTTACAGCGAACAAAGTGTTTTATACTCGAAAAAAGTATCATATGTTATACCGTGAAAGACAATTCTAGGTAATAAAAAGTACCATAAAATTGTTTATGATTTATTCTGTAACACGAAACGAGGGTTTCACATAGAATTGTTCTTTTTTTGTACAAGAAATAGAGTAATTGGGTAATCACTTTTCACGTTAATGAAATATATTACGCAATAAATAAAACATGATTTAATTGATTTTTTAATTCAGTTGAATAAATGTTTCATAACATTAATATATTGAATTTATTTTATCCACTTTATAAATATTTTCAGCATCTAATATTTTTGCAATTTTTGTAATTACATATTGAATAATAAGAACGATGAATTTTCTTCATTAAATTTACCGATAATCCGAGTTCTTTAGTCATCAGATGAGAAAGTTCTGCTAAAAATTGTTGAATTGATGGGAGTTAGATATAGTGATAGTTACAAAATAATGGCTTAAATCTAGTGAATATATTCTTTTTGAATTACAGTTTTTTTCAAACTTTCCAATATTCCTGTCGTGTGTACATTTTATGGATCATTGCAAAGATGTCAAGTCTTTATGAATATTACAAGTTTTCTCTGAGAAAAATATTTTATTGAAATTTTTGCTCGTACTGTTCTCTATTCATTATTACCCAAGTCAGAGGTATTAAAACCTTTTTGTTACTTAAACCCCCTAATGTTTGATTTAATACTTCAAAATTCGAAAATTCTGTTATTAAAACATTAAATAATGTTTATTCTCGTAGAGTTTTTGGGAAGTGGAAAACTCTAAAATAACCCTTACTGATTACTTTTCAATAAACTCCTTGAATATGTAATGTAAATATTTCTAAATTAAAAAGTTTTTCTTCAAAACATTGAAAAATTTTCGGAGAGTTGTTGTGTAGTGAGAAACTGTAGAAAAGATGAAATATGTTCTATTGATCACTTTATTTATTCTAATTAGACATGAATATTTGGTAGCTGAATGCAACCAATCATCATTTCCTGCAAATTTGGCAAAAAATGTCAAGAAACAAATATCATAGCTTTAAATTTTTAGAATTAACTTATTTTTTTCAAATTAAAGTCTTATTTCAAATATTTGATGTCTTTTTTACCAAATCAGTCTTTCGCATAGACCATCTTGAAATTGACTTTTTGTAGCCTATACAGCCCTCTTTGGCAGCCATTGAACTAATTGGTAGACAGATTTAAATATATTGATCATTATAACAATTTTTTCAAATCTGATGAAGGAAAACTAACTTTAATGAATGGTCGAATAAATTGGTCATTAAATATCAATGTTTGAAACTTAGATGAAGAGATCCAGCCTCTAATTTACTTAAATACTGTTTGTACATAATAATTATGTGTAACTAAACCACATTTTAACAATTCAAACTGAAGTTTAAAATTTCAAATCAAAGTTTCAGTTTGTTTACATGATACAAAATGCGAATCTAAGCAAAACTTTACGAAATACTATCCTGTAGAAAAAATGAAATATGTTCTATTGATCACTTTATTTATTTCAATTAGACATGAATATTTGATAGTAGAATGTAACCAATCAACATTTCCTGCAAATTTGGCAAAAAATGTCAAGAAACAAATATCATAGTTTTAAATTTTTAGAATTAACGTATTCTTTTCAAATAAAATTCTTATTTCAAATATGTCTGAAGATACCGTCATGCATTAAGAATTTGATGTCTTTTTTACCAAATCAGTCTTTTCGCATAGACCATCTTGAAATTGACTTTTTGAGGCCTATACAGCCCTCTTTGGCAGCCATTGAACTAATTGGTAGACAGATTTAAATATATTATTTGTATATTTTATTTTTTATTTATTTGTCTAATAATATTAAGGTATATCATCTTATATATTATTATCATTCTACACTATAAGTTATTAATTTAAATGTGATATCAGATAAATATATAGATGTAGAGATTGTTGTCATCAAAGTTACATGACTTGTCAATATAAATGAAAATACAAATATGATTTAAATATAAAAACAGATAATTGTAAAGGACAATCATACACATTTACATTCAAAGACAAACTAGTTTAAAAAACTCGTCAACATTATATAAAGTATTTCTCAACAAAATACTCCTCACTTCCCTGTTGAAATCTGCGGGTGTCAACTTCTTCAGGCGATCCGGTAACTTATTGTAGAGCTTAAGGCAGGTGTAGTTTGGCCCCTGCTGAGCTTTCTTTATTCGAGCATAAGGCAACGCAAACTTATTTCTTTCTCGTGTGTCATGAGAATGATAGGAAGAGTTTCTGGGGAACTTATTTGGATTTTGATGTGCAAAATTTACACATGTGAGTATAAAAACTGAAGGAATTGTGAGTATCCTCTCATTCTTGAATATATCTCTACAGCTTTCTGTAACCTTCATACCATACAATGTTCTAACTGCTTTCTTTTGTAGTAGAAAAATTTTGTGAGCCTCTCCAGACTGACCCCACAAAATGATACCATAAATCGCGAGACTGTGGAAAGCTGAGTAGTAGGTGAGTTTAGCTACATCAGTAGTTGCTATTTGCTTTATTCTGCGTATCATGAATATTGCTGTGGACAATTTCCTACTCAATGTATCAATATGATTGTTCCACTTCAGGGATGATTGAAAATCCAAGCCTAGATATCTGAGGGATAAGTTGTTATATTCCCTGTTAGTAAATAGTAGGCTTTGTGTTTTCTGTGGGTTCATCAACAGACCATTCGCCGTAAACCACTCCTGAGCCTTCACTTCGCAGCTCCGGGTCACCACTTGGAGGCCACCCAAGCAGCTTGATCTGTTCAAAAATACAGTATCGTCCGCATAACTACAAATTTTACTTGCTGTAATATTCTCGAAAATATCATTTGTAAAAATGATAAACAGCAGTGGTCCCAGAATAGACCCCTGCGGCACCCCAGTCTCGACACTCGCAAGATTAGACACTCCATCATTCCACTTCACAGCTTGATACCTATTCTGTAGGTAGGACGAGAACAACTGATGAGCTTTCCCCTGATACCATAGAAGCTCAGTTTATTTAGGAGAATTTCGTGGCAGACGGTATCAAAAGCCCTACTGAGGTCAATGCAGATCATTTCCACATCCTCACCATCATTGTAGGCCTCCATAATGACTTCCAATACATCAATCATAGCTGTTATCGTTGATTTTTTCTTACGAAATCCGTGTTGCCCACCGTTCAGAAGGAGCCGTTTTTCAAGGAAACTTAGTAATCGATTTTTTAGGACTAGCTCAAAGATCTTTGAGATAGTGGGCAAGATCGATATTGGTCTGTAACTAGAAGACTTATGAGAGTCACCCCTCTTGAAAATAGGAGTGACAAGAGCTACCTTGAGTCTATCGGGAAATATATTCTGGTCAATGCAGTCATTGAGAATCCTACTCAAAGGTTCTTTAATGAAGGGCACAATTTTTTCAATAGAGATACAGACATACCATAAATGTCTATTGGTCATTATAACAATTTTTTCAAATCTGATGAAGGAAAACTAACTTTAATGAATGGTCGAATAAATTGGTCATTAAATATCAATGTTTGAAACTTAGATGAAGAGATCCAGCCTCTAATTTACTTAAATACTGTTTGTACATAATAATTATGTGTAACTAAACCACATTTTAACAATTCAAACTGAAGTTTAAAATTTCAAATCAAAGTTTCAGTTTGTTTACATGATACAAAATGCGAATCTAAGCAAAACTTTACGAAATACTATCTGAAGGAGACTAGTGAAAACACCGTGCTATTAATTAGCGTCAATTTTGTTTTTCTTCCTTAATTCTCTCAAAACATCAAACTTCTTCAGCTGTTAGCTTTTCGATTTGTTAAGATACAAATTGGATTTGGCCAACTCGAATCAACAATTTATATGAGTTTGAGATTTCGAGAATTCTAATAACATTTGGTAGATTCTAGACATTTCCAATTTTCTCTGGATTAAGTGGGAAACGAATAACTATAGACGGTTCGTATCCAATTACTGGTCTGGGTTTTCATCTTTATATTTGTCAAATCGAATGTCGCACATAACAAAGATTTCATATTTCGAAACATCTCCTTCTCCTTGCAGTTATGTGTCAAACGTTCAACGAAGATTTAGGGGAAATAGACTCATTCCCACGAACAGCCTTTCGTTCCGAATACCTTAATCACTATTGACGTGTCCCCATTTGTAGAAAAAAGTGAAGAGGCTTTCATCGAAAAACATGCCTATCTTCACGGCGTTCATATTATCAGTCGACCAAAAAATTTAATATTACTATGAAACTTTAGGTAAAAATCATCACGTAACGAAAATAGTTATGCTCATTACATTTTACCATTTTGTGACTTTCTTTCTACTCATTAAAAGGCGATTGAAACAAAATTTAGTATGGAACATACGTATTTTTTAATGTGTAAGTGAATGGAAAATAGTAATGGACTTCATCCCTAACAGGTAACCTCAAGTAAATAATGAATTTACTTGACGGTGCTTCATTTTAATATAATTCACTATACAGTGGCAATTTGACAAGAAATTGATCTTTGAAATATATTTTTGATAATATAAAAGTTGTTTAGGTAACTCAAAATTTCGTCTAATTGTCAATTATTTGAAGTATGTCGTATAAATACATATGCGGCCCCATGAAAATAGAAAATGGAATATATTTTGGAGGGAAAAGCATTCTTGAATAAATTTTTTTATGACAATTTGACATTCAGATATTTTAGAAAATTAAACGAAGATTAAATTGAATGATAAGAATTATTTTCATAGGTAGTTTTGAAGATAACATTTTTCATTGAATTTCATTGAACATTTCGAAAAATTTAAATTTCAATCCTGAAAATTCAAAAATTATTTTCCTCTAAACACGCAGTGGCCATTTTGATTTTTCAGTTCATTTTGAATTGTATGCACTGCATATAATCATCAATACTCAAAGAAACTAAAAGAATAGTATTTGGGAAATAAATTCTGAGAACTATTGAAATACTCGCCTTCCTTTTGGAATTGAAAGTAGACATTTTCATATCGATATAAACATATATATATATATATATATATATATATATATATATATATATATATATATATATATATATATATATATATGTGTGTGTGTGTGTGTGTGTGTGTGTAGGGTTAGTCGCTACTGAGTAGTTAAGACATAAATTAGATTTTCGTACTTTTATCTCAAAAATAATTGCCCTAACTAGTCAATTATTTTGTAATTGGCTATTTCAATTCTCCTTCTTTTCAATATAAAATTTAAATAAAACCAGGTACACAGAAAGGTGGTTATGGATTAAAATGCTCTGTATCGTTAGCTACCAGTTCTTTTATTACTAAGGTTTCGTACATGTGTTGTTTAATTTTAAGACTATTGATCATTTTAAAATTTTGCCCTGGTTACATTGTTCATAGATTGATTCTAAGGTTAAAATTTAAGTAATTTCCATATTTTTAGATAAGACCTGTGTCTTTTTGTTGTTTTCTTATTATGTATTTTTATTAACTTATAAAATTTTAAGAGCTTTATATTTTTCCAAGGACTTGTGTGCTTGGCTGGAGTTTACGGAATGTTCTGAGGGTTGAAATTGTACCCAATTTTTAAATTGTAACCAACACCTATTCAATACCGTAGCTCTGATGTGTTTAGTTCCTTTGAATTTTGGTGTCGTTCTGTCGAACCTGACTTTTAATAATGTCTTTGTCAATGTTTTGTGAAAATTAGACATAACCTGCACGATGGGTTATCAATTGGAGATAAACCATGCGGTCTGGTACAAATTTCTTTTATTTTATTCAACAACCTTTCAGAATAAACCTCAATTTCGTTGTTTGATTCACCATTTTGATTGTAATATTACGTTGTAGCACTGTTGATGAAGGAACAATATAGTTTTGAAAGGTCGAGTTAAGGAAAAAGGAGACTTCTTATTTGACACCACCTGACTGCTATCCCATGAATATCTATATATATATATATATATATATATATATATATATATATATATATATATATATATATATATATATCTTGAAATTGATTTATTGCCTGTTTAAGATATTTTATTTCGAAAGTTTTTATCAATAACAGGCTTTTTTTGATATGAAAAAGTTTATTTTTGTTGACGTTTCGTTGTTATATTACAACTTTGTCAAAACTATATTACAGTTGAAAATTATATTACAGTTTTGACAAAGTTGTAATATAACAACGAAACGTCAACAAAAATAAACTTTTTCATATCAAAAAAACCTGTTGCTAAAAACTTTTATATATATATATATATATATATATATATATATATATATATATATATATATATATATATATATATATACCAATATATATATATATATATATATATATATATATATATATATATGCCAATTTGAAAATTTGAAACATCTACATATTAAAGTTGATTGAATGTTCGCTGATCTCTTGGTGAAACATTGTCTAATAAGTTTATTAAATAAAAAAGAGTTGGATTGATTTCACATTTTTGAAAGTTGAACTGAACAACATTTTTCGACCAACATTCTTATATATCGATGTACAGATGTATAAGAATGTTGGTCGAAAAATGTTATTCAGTTTAACTTTTGAAAATGAGGTAACACCCCGACAGTTATCAAGTATTCATTATAAATTTTGTGAAACCAAGCCAAATGTTTTTTATTTAATATATCTACTTATTGAATAATTCATTGACACTGAGGTTTCGCTTATCTCTTGGTGAAACATTACGTTTAAAACGATAAATTAAAATTAACACACTTGGCTTAAGTTTCACTAAATATAATAATATTTAAAACTCTAAATATGTTTCGGGTGGTTGACCCATTATCAAGAGTATGCAATGTTACTCATATCAGTAACTTTGTATACTCTTGTTAATGGGTTCTCCACCCAAAACATAAAGTTTTCGCATTTTCAATCGTTTTATACAATAAGGGGAGGTTTAGATTCAACTAACTCCCTTTTAATGTTTGTACACCATCGAAAAACAATCATGAAACGAAAATCTAGAACAGATATATCGCGAACTTAGATCAAATGAGAAAACTGGCGATAATTGGAGAAGAATACTCCCCAAGCTCCCCAACACGACTGGACTCCATTTAGGAAAGACACTTCAGACCTCTAACAACCACGGCAACAACAAAAAATCAGCTACAAACAGAATGAAAAGAAGAACTGAAACTTATGTAGGTGCTGAAACTCATAGAATGAGATATAGTTAGAGAGAATGAAAAATAGAAAAGTTTGAAGAAGGCTTTAGAAACTAGAAACACGTTTTATGCTTATTTCGAATATTGCTTACCTCTTTTCCAGCAGAATAAAGTCTAGAAGCAGCACGTTGAACAGGATTCCTCCTCAATTGATTACGAGTACCTTTGGTACAAAAATTGTCACACGGCGCATCACAGGAACACTTCCTCGAAATTTTGGACTCGGTTCGAATGCCTCTTTTGAGGTTTTTAAAATCACTATATCTATCATTATTATTATTTGACGGTACCTCTATGTAAATATTTTCCTTAGAAAAATAGGCAGAGTCCGGCACACACATAGATTTAGGCCTGCGCACATTTCCTGGAATTTGCACTTCCGGTAAAATAGTCATGTCTTCCATACTTGTACTTGCTTCTTTCGTTCTTTTCGACTTCGACATGCCCAGCCACCTGCGCGATATACTTCCGATTGCTTCTGTATTGTTCGATTCACTCCTGTAAACGTAAGTGAGAAAAAGTACTATTAGATTTAATGCGGGTTATTAAATATGGAAATTTTTAATTAGTCTCATGAGATAAATCAGGGACACGGATATGGGTACAATATACATTTTACGTGCTGCGATGCATCTCTATATTACGCTTCCTTATTGCTTGCATGCCAGTAAATGCCGTCTAATTAGATAAAATATCGGTGTAATAGACAAACAAAAGTTTTGGTTCATGAATATTCAATAGGAGTTCATGTCTATTTATTTGTTGAGGCCTTACTTATCAAAACAGAATTTCGTGTTGTAATAATGCTTCGTTTTATATCAACTGAAGCTTGGAGAAAATGAAAATGGGCTTACAAGTTATGCAATAACTATTTTTTTAAATTCAGTACCTAAAGTTTAACGACGATTTCGAACGGCCAATGGGATTGTAAAGGGCTTTTTTTTAGAGGTATAGAACTTTAAATTGCAATAAAACAACGATGGATCATTCGTTGACAATAATTTTTTTTTATTCGAAAGATAATCTTGTGGCATTACATTTTAAACATGATTTTCGGCATATGACCGCCACGGCTGGCTCGAATATCGTCCAATCTGGACGTCCAATTTTCGTTGACCTTTTTCAACATTTATGGCTGTATATCGGCAATAACACGGCGAATATTGTCTTCCAAATGGTCAAGCGTTTGTGGCTTATTCGCATAGACCAATGACTTTACATAGCTCCACAGAAAGTAGTCTAGCGGTGTTAAATCACAAGATCTTGGAGGCCAATTCATAGGTCCAAAACGTGAAATTTGGCGGCCACTAAACGTGTCTTTCAATAAATCGATTGTGGTACGAGCTGTGTGACATATTGCGCCGTCTTGTTGAAACCACCGCTCCTGGATATCATGGTTGTTCAATTAAGGAATGAAAAAGTTAGTAATCATAACTCTATACCGATCACCATTGACTGTAACGTTCTGGCCATCATCGTTTTCGAAGAAGTACGGACCAATGATTCCACCAGCCCATAAAGCACACCAAACAAGTCAGTTTTTCTGGATGTAACGGTGTTTTGGCATACACTTGAGGATTATCTTCACTCCAAATGCGGCAGTTTTGTTTGTTGACGTAGCCATTCAACCAGAAGTGCGCTTCATCGCTAAACAAAATTCGCTCATGATAATCGGGAACAACGGCATTCTCGTTTTGGGCCCATTCGACGAATCTGCGGCTTGCTTGATGATCGTTTGGCTTCAATTCTTGCACGAGTTGGATTTTGTAAGCACGCAAACCAAGATCCTTCCGCAAAATCTTCCATAAAGTGGATGGACACAGATCCAATTCCTGTGCTCGATGGCGGATAGAATCATTCGGGTCTTCCTCAACGATACGCTCTACAGTTGCAATAGCTTCTTCTGTATGGCGTCTCTGGGGATGCGTGTTATCAATAAGAGTAAACGTGGTGCGAAAACGTTCCATGGTTAATCGAATTAACTACTCTGATGGACGATTTTGTCGACGATAAAATGGACGTAGTGCGCGATACGTATTCCGCACAGAACCATTATTTTCGAAACAAAATTGCACTATTTGCAAGCGTTGTTCAGTCGTGAGTCTATTCATGATGAATTGCCAAACCAAACTGAGAATAAATCACTTCTCAGTTGTTAAATCGGTCGCCATCTTCAACAGTAATGCCAACTTAAAGTTCTATACCTCTAAAAAAAAACACCCGTTATACAATCAGCATTATCCAACAATTATCATCACTAAATTACTTAAATTATAGACAAACACATACACCCATGCCTTCACCAAGGCTCGAACCCGCATCCTACCACACTATAGGCGGGTGTTCTCCCACGAAGGTCGTCATTCAATATCTTGATCCATTGAAATAAGACTTTTAAGCACAATAATACTGAATTCTATTGAAAACTGCTATAAAAAAACTAATAGGTCAACTTTTTCACTCTGCCCCCTGTCAGAAAAGAGACTCTGTATATTATTTGTTCACACTGAAGGCAAATTAAACTTTTTTAATATTCAACAAATGATTGAGTCAAGCTACTTGATTTCGTGCGTCATCTTCTGAAAACTTCAGATATTGATGTTGATGAAGACTTTTATGTTTATTAAACAAACCTATGCAAAAATTCAAGATGGGGATTCTTGAAATATTTTTCAATTTCTGGTCGCTATAGAAGTTATTTAGGAGTCTCAAAGTTTCCTCTGGCGAACTAATTGGACAATATTTTGGGCACGCTACTGAAATAATGAAAGCAGAGATTTAAATCGTAAGAAGCGCATTCGCTGTACATCCAGATCTCGAAAATGTGCGGACGAAAAGAACATGTACAGTTCTTGAAAGCGTAAAGCTATATATAGAGTTCATTTAGTTTTAATGCGCACGTAATATTCTTGATAATGGATTATTTTTAGTATGGTTGTTTGGACTAGTTCCATTATCTTGTTGACAGTTTGATGTTTCTGAAATGTTTTAGAATCCCGAGATTCAACCAAGAAATATTGGGAAGAGAAAAGCACGGTAAGAAAATGTAGATTTTTTGTAGAAAAGGTTTGGAAGCTAGCGACTAGCCTTGAACAACTAGCGACTCATATTCCAAATGAGCTGAGGAGCGATTTCCATTAGGTATGGTGCTATACATCCCGAGTTCCACACTACTCCAGCTAGGCAGAATAAAGCTGGAACGTGTACGACACAGTTTGGCCAAAAACCGACTCTTTTCAGAACCAAACCTGCCCCCCTTATGACCACTATCCTGGAAACAGGCGAACAGGCAGGCGAACGCTTGCCGAAACGTCGGAAATAACAAAACGTCAGATAGATAATGGAAATAGCAAAAAAATCCTAATTTATTCAATATTATTATAGTTCGAATAATCACTTTTAAAATTTTTGAAGTTCGGTCAATGGATTGATTGAAGTTCTGTTATTTGGAAGAATGAAGGGGTAACAACCTGCCTTGAATATTTCTACATGTAGATTAATAAGCAGTTACTATATATATTATTTCCGCTATTTGTTCTTGAAAATTATTGAATGCAAAAACAAGAGAATAATATTCGAATATAATACAGGAAAAAAAGTTAAAATTTCTATGCCAAATCCATTTATTGAATAGTGTTAGCGTTTACGTGATGTAAATCCATTATTATTGAATATTAAATTTTAGCTTATATTCAAATCTATTTATGCTGGATTATTAATATTATTGAATTATTCCTGAATAGTATCCACTGTTTTTAAGGGTCATTAGTGAAAATTACATGCAAATTTACGACATTAATACTGACTATAAATAAATATTTGTGTTTCATTAAATTTTAGAATAATGTTCTCTTCCAATTTGCTAAATTATAATGTGACTTCGTAAGGGACGTATATTTGTAGATCGAACACCTCTTTTAAGAAGTATTACGCAAAATTTTTTAACAATTATTCAATTCACTTAGTAAAAACTTTCATTTTGAATATGTTTTCATTTTGTATAATTTCTTGATAATCGGTGAGGTACCCCAACAAATATTGCTATCATTACCATTTTTGTGCAATTTATCCAATTTTTATACTATGAATCATATTACACTTGTTAACAATGTTCCACAAGCGTTGTAAGAGAACAAAATTGATATTATTGATATTCTTTTCGGAAATGTAATTAAAATAACCCCTGCAACTATATTCAATAAGAATATTCATCGAATAAGAATATTCAATGAATAAACTTATATTCAATAAGTTTATTCATTTCAACGAATAAACTCTACCTCATAGCTTAATTAATTTCTCCAATGCGAACAAAATTTCTCGGATAATTTTGGTTCATAATAAGATTATATATTTCTAATAATATTATCTAACCTATTATAATGCTGTCAAATATGAATTAATATTAGAAGACGTAAATCGAAGTCAATTAATTTCAACAATGAAAAGTCAAAGAGAACATTGTTCTCTAGATTTACAAACTTCAACTTGAAATTAAGCAATTTGGTCGTGAGTCAGAGTTGTAAAGGTCCATTGTAAAGTTGAAACGTATGATACAATTGTTCAATTCCGAATAAAAATGGTATAAATCTACATAACACTATTTATCTTGATTTTATTGCTGTTTGATATGAAGTAAAAAAAAATGAAAATTTCACATATTCTATTTCCAGAAAGAAAGAAATTTGAGAATGGTTTACTTAGATACAGCGTATTCAAGTAATTCACAAAATTGTGGAAAAAATAATTCACTTGGTAACAAATTCAACAAGATTAGTAGAAATACTCTTCAATTTCATCTACATGATTACAATAAATGATCATATTAAGAATATGTTTTACACAGATACTTATTACGTAAGCAATTATTCATGAAGTATGGATATTTCAAACTTGAATGCATAAATGACTCCAGAATTTAAATCAATGTGATAATAATTATTATACCGTAACGTATCTATACAAACTGTTGATAAACTGACGGGAATAGTTATATGTTTTTATTATCTTATTCTTCAGATTACCATTTGCAGATTTCAAAGAGGTCGACTTTTTATAACAGACATAGAAAAACTAGAAAAAGCATTTTATCGTCCATTTGTTGAGAGGTTATATTTTTTATTAGGATGGATTTCGTCTGACAAAATAATTGGATACTTTGAAAACGTATTTTTTGAATAATATATTCAAATATGAATTTGCAACTTCAACATTTCGAGCCAATTTGGATCAATTGGAAGCTTTCAGATATCAATAACTGTCCACTCTCGTTTATATTCAGCACTATGCCAGATTCTGACCGGATTTTACCACACTCTTGATACTTTATACCTGGTAAACATTCACAAATACCAATAAATTGGTCGAAATGTGGCAAATAAAAATTTACTTCAATCTTTAATGAAAAACAATTATTTTATTAGATAGAATTATAAAAGGGAATTTTTTATTTTACTAATTTCAAGAATTTATTCGTCGGCAACACCACAAACATATAAATATGAAAAAATACATTGATTCATATTTTATCATTTTCCTCATACTTAGTCATTTACTAATATTAATATTTTTACTGTAATTGGTAGATAGTAATGCTACGTCAAGAAATGGATACTTTTTTCGGAGCATCATTGAGAAACTTCATAATTTGTTCAAATTTGAATTTGAATATGTCAAAGTGTAATGTTGTTTCTTTCACAAGGAAAAGAGACCGAATTGACTGTGATTACAGCGTCAGTGGTCAGGTTCTTTCTCGTTCTGATAAGGTGAGAGGTCTTGGTGTAGTCTTCGACCAGAAGCATTCCTTTGTCCCACACATCACCCAACTTATTTCATCTGCTGCGAAAATATATGAGTTCGTTATAAGTAATGGGAAATATTTTAATAATTCCTCAACATTCATTGGACTATTTAATTCCCTAATCCGTAGCAAGTTGGAGTATGGCAGCATGATCTGGCATCCTATTTACTCTTGCCATCAACGCCATCTTGAGGCTATTCAGAGAAGGTTCTTAAAATTCTTAGTTTGGAGGGAGGATAAAGTTTATGCACAGAGAGGAGTCAATCATAACAAATTATTAAGTCCAACCTCATTGCAGAGCAGGAGAGAAACTTTATCACTCAAATTTTTGTACAAATTACTGCACAATAGTATTGATTATCCTCCTCTCTTGTCTGCTTTGAAATTTCGTGTTCCTAGGCAAAATCTCGTAATACAGAATTATTCCACTTAGATACTCCGAGTCTACATGCAATAGAGTTGCCAATAATTGTGACATTCACTTTGACTCCATAGAATTTATTATCAGGAGTTTTGTAAACAAAGAAAATTGACAAAAATCAATTGATTTAGATTAAGTTCTTTGTAATATTTCGTTGAATGCTATAAAGTAGTTAATAGTTACTATTTTTTTTAGATTAGATTGAGCTCTTTGTTATATATTTTTCATTTCAATTATTTAGTTAGTAATCATCATTGTTATTATTTTCTGTAATTGGGTGTTATACCTGTTGAGAATAAAGAACTTATTATTATTATATTACATTATTAAAAATGTCGACAGAAGAAAATGTTTGTTCGAGGAAGCCAAAAAATTGGATGTTCAATTTTTAGGAAAAATGATCCTTTCACATTCGTGTGAATTTGATACAAACACATTCGTGTGAATGTGGTACAAATATCTAGTCATTGGAAAACAACCACTTTTCTCACCTTGTTGAACAGTCTACTATTATCTTTCAGATGAAAATTGAAAAATGTTTCTGTTTTCACATACATATCTTTTATACTTATCGTGATCATACTCAGATTGAGC
Source organism: Henosepilachna vigintioctopunctata (assembly GCA_030704895.1). Classification (NCBI taxonomy): domain Eukaryota; kingdom Metazoa; phylum Arthropoda; class Insecta; order Coleoptera; family Coccinellidae; genus Henosepilachna; species Henosepilachna vigintioctopunctata. Next base: position 2,197,664 of record JARQZJ010000093.1, read on the forward strand.
ACAACTTTCTATGCTCTAAATACGTTTCTATTCAAATTAAATCAAAGGCAACTTTGAAATAGAAATAAAATTTAATTTAATTATAATTCTTAAATAACGTAATAATGAAAGAGATACTTACTACGAGTTTATCCAATTACATACTTGATTTTACCGCAAAACTTTATCTATAAATATATACGACTGAGGCTATATTTCGTATTCCAAAACCTTTTTATAGCGAAAGCCCTTTGCAACTTCTTCAAACTCCTTCAAAAAACATGGCGAGCACAACAACACGCTCATACCGCACAAACATAATTCAACTGCAAATGTATAACTTACACACCAGTTAGAGTAGCGTAGTTAAATAAAATAAACTCACAATTCAGAACACCAACAATTACCAGAGTGTTTGAAAAAACGATTATTTCACTGCAGAATTTTTATTTCCTTTGTCTCCGTAATCGTATGATAATTTTACCTAATTGTATATAATCGTCGACGATAGAATTGAAAAAATTTAATTAAAACATAAATTCTATATTATGAGATACGCAGATGTATATAATATTGCTGATAATTGTTTTATAATAGATCCGAAATTTTTTTCAAGGATCAACTTCGTCTTAGTGAACGAAAATATTGTTCAAATCGACAAAATCTTCATGCATTCAACAATACTTATCTTCGCGGTAAGACTGATTCAAGAATATGCGACGTAGGTCGCACATTCTTGAACGCAAGAAGTTGATTATGTTTCACGGGAATGTTATCAAGTGATTACTGCTATCAAAAAGTCATAAACCGAACAATCGTATGTGTTTCTCATTTATTTGGGTTTTCAATTGAGTGAAAATGACTGTGTACCATTACGTGAATGGCATTTTGCTATTCGTAAAGGTGAACTGTGGTCTTAACAATATAAGTTCATCAAAGAACTGAAAGTTTGAAACTTAGCTGCACTCATTAGACCTGATCGTTTGTAATTTGGTATGCCATTCTGTAAAAATCTTCGTGTGCCTACAAATATTATCGATAACATCGGTTCATCAGCGTTCAATATGCAGATATCCATCTCTTCACATTATTTTATATCATCTCCTGTAAATGTTCAATTTCGTTTCTAACCTGTTTGAAATTGTTCAATGCTCCGTATATTCTGTGATTATCTCGTTTACTGTGCTATGAACCGAAATTATATTTACTTACTACAAAAATTGTTGAACATAAAATTCTCTGCAAATTTTTTATCGGGAAATATTACCACTCACTGACTGCTCGAACCTCATTTAATCTATGAATGCTATATCTTGTGAACAATAATAACGTTATCATTTAACCTAAGCTCGTATATCTCTTCTGCTACTCTTTAACCAACACCAATCAACCCGCTTGACCGGCTTTGTGCTTATGGTTATCAAACCCTTGAAAATGAGGAAAGCCTACGTCTGTAGTGAACAGAACTTCCTGAAAGTTGTTATACAACTGGCAACGAAGTCAGCTGATTATGAAAAATGTGAAACGTAGTGAACAACGAGACACAAGCAGACTGCAGATAATTTGCAGAAGTGGGTTACGACTAGCACGGCAATATTCCTGAGTAAGCAGAGGCACCGTCCTAATGAAGATATGCAACTGAATGGCTCGCCTGTCTACTGGACGAACAAGGGCAGTCATCACCTTCCGAAGATTAACTTCAATTCCAATAATGACCACAGCACGGCTAGAACCAAAGCTTTGCAGAGTAAGCTCTATGCAGTGGTCAATATGCTGAGCAAGCTCAACCACAAACATCTGCATCTACAAGGGCTTTGTCCTTCTAATTATGACATCACCAGTATGGTGCTATGCAGCCAGAAGCCATTCAAAAGCTTCAAGTCGTGCAGAACAGGTACTACAGATGGACATCGGCGCCTTTAGGTATGTAAGAAACTCGCAGATTCACTGCGACCTCGGAATGCCCAGAAGGATTACGAAGACCATCAGAGTGGCTGCAGAAACAATGTTCGAAACCCTTCTAGACAACCCGTACCTCCTAAATCTGATGAATCCTTCAGTGACTAATTGGTCAATTTTAACAATTGTAAAATCATAGAGATCATGAGATAAAGAATATTTCTTTACTATTCCGGTTCTCCGGTGCTTACCTATTCGGTACACTAGACGACATTATTACCTATTTAATAGTATTGGCTTTTACTGGATGTAAATCCATTATAATTTAATATCAACCAAAATTCAAACACTTGAACTTTTGATTTACACTTTAATTGGCAACATATTATGACGCGTTTCGTCGTTTCAAACAACTTGTTCGTATTTAACGACGAAGAAGTCGTTTGTAACGACATGTTATGTTGTCAATAAAGTGTAAATCAAAAGTATTTGAATTTTAGTTCATATTCAGTCATTATTACCTATCAATAAACTAATAAATTCTCCAAATTTTTACATATGAATAAATGTAATTGTAAACGTACTTATGTGATGTTCTAGGTCTTAATTCTGGCATTGCTGGAGGACCCCAAGGTGTATCCAGTGCCAATTCAATTGCTGCCATCGCCTCTTGGTGAAGATCCATAACTATATGCGAAAAAGGCCTGTTCTGTTGTTTTTTCTTGCAGTACTCTGATATTACCTGTAATCGAAATGAAGGCAATTTTTGAGAGTATTCTGCACTGAAAAAATATTGAAAATTAACTAAAATAAATATAACTTATTCAACATTTAGCACGCTCCATATTGAGTTTGAAATATAAAAGCTTAATTGATATGGGGAAATCCTCGAATTAAGTTCCTTTTCATAGTTTACATTTTGTGCAAAACTGTAATAATACTCTTGGTTTTTATCATTTTTTCTCAGTTTATCTGTATGGCTTATTAAAATACGTAACTAATGAAAGAATGGCCCTACGAAATCATTTTTCAACAAAGAGTTCAACATAGAAAATCAAAGAATCAACAATTCGCCAAGATACTCTAGACTATCCTTTCCCAAAGTGGGCGATAACACCCCCTTGTGGGCGCTAAGGACTTAAAAAGGGGGCGGTAAGAGACCCAGAAAAAAATGTTTGGCGTTGTGTAGAGGCTTGGGGAGCGATTTGTAATTTGACCTAGCTAGAAAGACTCTTAGACATCGACTGAGCTCTCGACTACAACTTGTTAACATCAACTGATATTAATTAAGAGATTGTTCAAATTCGGTTCGATATATCTCTCCGCGTAGTTCATGTGTATGTCCGGTTTTATTCAATAAATAGAAGAAAAATATTGTCAATCGATTGCTCCGCTTCGAAATGAAAGTAGACACTAACTCACAAATAAAAAGGCAATAGATACACTTTCGCATTTTGATACTTATTAGTATTCCTAGATAGCTAATTTTCGTGGATAATAGACTATGGGCAATCATCTTCTAACAAGTTTTTGTTGAATAACCCGATTTGTGCATTCCTGTATCAATCGGCTTGTTCATAGAATACTTGTTCTGACTTGTTGAGTACGATTGAGCGTCGAATGAAATGAACGAGTTTATGCATGTTTGTCATGTGGTAACTTGCGACTGTTCTTTAGTGAATTGGAGCCTGATATCAACAAACTTATTAAGCAGCATCAAATTCATCCTTCACATTAGTTTTTATATAAGAATCAATTATGTTTGATTTATTTTAAATAAAGGATACTCTGTCTGAATACTATAAAGATGCGTTTCAATAATCATTTTCATTGGCAGGTGTAGCCCGTAAGAGTTAACTTGAGACCTGAGCGCCGTTGTGTACTACCTACTGTGCTCAGGTATCAAGTTAACTTTTGCGAGTTATAATAAAAGTCTCGTTCAGAATGAATGTTTCATCTTCGCTAATATAGGCTCACGATAATTAATTAATTTAATTTGAACTTATAATGGTTTTAAATTAGGTGAAAAAATGGGTCGCTAAAAATAATTTATTCTCAAAGTGGGCAGTAGACAAAATAAGTTTGGGAACCCCTGCTCTAGAGGACACTACCAGCTTGACGAATATTGAAATATTTATAAGGCATATTCTATAAGTTTTCATCAATAAGGGGAAGGTCATAAATACGAGCATGCGAGAAATAACACAAAACTGCCGATGTATCTCGAACAAAAATAAATAGGAGCATAAACAGCACTGCTGGCCCTAAGCCGAGCTCTACTGTTTATCCATTCCTTTTGTATCGCACATATTGATATGGAACGCTTAGAAGTTTGAGTTGGGGCGAAAATAGCCAGCCTCTGAAGGCGTTTTTCGAATAATCTGTAAACAGCATTGATAGGGTCTGTCCGAGGCTTCCTACACTGAAAATAAAACAAACTAACATGGGATCATAAATTTTTGTAAATGACATTCAATAAGGAGATAGATTAAATAAAGATTCTTCCGCGGATTCAATTCCAGTGTCTAAAAGTACAAAAGCACTGTTAATAATGTATCTAAAATAATTTGTAACTCTTTTAGAGAACCTAGAGAAAGTAGGAAGCGTTCAAACTGAAAAATATCGCGATTTCAATGTAAAGACCTTAAGAATTCTGTATTTTGTGGAGATCATGACTAATTATATACTCCTATTAAAACACAAAGTGAAGCCTCAATTATTTAAAGGACTAATTGGAGCTTTGAAGGCAGTGGAACTTAGCGCTCGCTTCTCACACTCATTTTCCCAGGTGGAAAGCAACACGTTCTCTGTAAAAAGAATGATGTTGCGTTATGTGCATACATATATATATATATATATATATATATATATATATATATATATATATATATATATATATATATATATATATATATATATATATATATATATATATATATATATATATATATATATATATATATATATATATATATATATATATATATTAAATTATGTTTTTTTTTTTTTTTTTTAATCACAGGCGAGCATTACGCCCAATCTGGCCTTGACTGGTATTGTCATTAGCCACCACCTAATCATGTATAACCAAATTTACTAAATAGTTAATCAAACACTGTTGTAACAATAAATAATTCAAATCTTTGAATACAAGCAAAACCGAAAACAATTTGAGCTAATAACTTATAACACATAGGAAGTTACAGGATAGTACGCCAAGGGGCTCATCGAGGCGAATTTTTTCTTCTTACACAAATTGACATGAGCCACGGAAAGAAAGGTTTAAACACTGGGAGAAACATAGGAAATGCAACGTTGCCTATTCTAAATTTTAAGACCTAGCGACTGAATATATTCGAAGACCAACTCGTATACCTCCAGATTATTCAAAGATAATATGAAATTCAGACTGTAGGGTTGATAAAATTTGATTATTCTATTGATATTTGAAATCAATTCGATGCGTTGATGACTGAACTTACTACAGGCTAATAAAAGATGGTCAATTGTTCCCAATTCACCACATTCACACTCTGGATTATCCTTTAAACCAATCTTATACATATATTGTGGACATATTGCATGACCGCTTCGGAGACGACATAAAATACGGACAAACTCTCTGCGATTACCGATGCTATTATACCAGGTAACGGCCAACGGTACAGGATTAATGCACTTGTAAAATGCCCCTTTGCTTCTTCTTGAAATTCTTGACGCCATTTTCCCCAAACTAATGAATTTATATCTATCGAGATGTCAGAAGGTACACATTTTTTATCCGCAACTTCATTTTTTGAGGCTAGTTTAGCAGCTTTGTCTACTAATTCGTTCGGAGGAATACCCACGTGAGCTTTAACCCATAAAAACTTGACATATATATCTTGTTGTCCTAAATTTAATAAGGAGATGAAGATATCCTTATGAATGTACGAAAAACTTGAATCGAATTTCACATTTTTCAATGACATAAGGGCGCTCTGACTGTCTGAAATAATAATAAATCGTGTAGACTTATTGACATGAGGAAGCTCCTGGATGTAGTTCAATGCCATAGAAATGGAGGCCAGTTCTGCAAAGAATATAGAAAATTGTCTGTGAAACGCTGAATGGACATATGAATCTCTGAAGGGATCATAGACTGCAGCTCCAACTGAGAGAGAGGTGATTTCGAAGCATCTGTAAATATTTGATAGTAATCAGCGAAAGAACTTGAAATTATGCTCAGAAATTCTTCTTTAGTTGATATATTACTGTATGATGGAATGTGAACATCTGGAGAGATGCTAAAACATTTATAATCCATAGTGAAAATAGGCAATTTATTGTCAATTTTCAGAATTTCCGAATAAGATTGAGCCGTGTAGTAACAGGAAGAAATTAATGGATCTGCTCTTACGATCCAAAACTTGTGAGTTAAGGTATTGATAAACAATTCATGAATTTTCGTAATTGCACTACTGGAAGTGGATATTTTTTTGATAATAAATTTACCTGTTAAGAATTCCCTACGTTTTTTTAAGGGAATTTCCCCGATTCGGAACAGACAACATCATTCGGAGTACTTCCCAAGAATCCAATACATTTTTTAATAGATTTTTCTGTAAAGAGTCTAACGGTTTTAAAACACTATTAGAGGCCGATCCGAAGAAACAACTTCCATAGTCCATTACTGATCTTATGTAGCTACGATAAAAGAGAAGGGCCATGTTTTGATCTGCTCCCCAATTATTATGACAAGTATATCTCAAAATTTGGTAGCGATTTTCCACATTACGTTTTATATATCCAATATGCTCCTTCCATAGTAACTTTCTATCGAGTAACATTCCTAGAAATTTAACGACACTCTTATGCTGGAATGTGAAGTTCCCTATTTTAAATTGAGATGGAAAATTAATACGCTTGAGAGAAAATGAACACATAACAGATTTAGTACTAGACAGGCACTGTCCATGATTAAATAGAAAAGAAGAGAAACCTATCATAGCATCTTGTAGATCCTGTTTACATGCTGCTATATTTTTATTGATACTATAAATAACAATATCGTCTGCGTATTGTAACAATTTAATATTAGGGTTATTAATTTTTTTCTCCAACTTGTGATAATAAATAATATATAAAAGTGGGGAGAGGATTCCTCCTTGTGGTAAACCATGACTTGTGACCCGAGGACTTCCAACTTCTTGATCTATTCTTAAAAATAATTGCCTATTGATATAAAGATTAAATATCAAATCTGCAAAATGGGGACTCAAACCAATCTCTATCACTTCTTGTCGGAGTACTTCTAAAACAACATTGTTGTAAGCACCAACTATATCCGCAAACAGAGCTGTTAAAATCTTTTTATGAGTAAAAGTAAAATAAATATCACTAACTAAATGACAAATGCTGTCATAAGTCCCATGATTTTTACGAAAACCAAATTGAGTTTTAGGAAATTTTCCATGGAATTCAAGCCACCAATCTAATCTGAATTTAAGAATTCGTTCGAATGTTTTCATTATACACGAACCTAGAGATATTGGTCTATATGAATCTTCTATATCAGGATTTTTGTTTGATTTTAAAATAGGAATTATTATAAATTTCTTCCAATCAATCGGGCATATCCCTGATTTCAAGATATCATTGAAAATTTCCAACAACATATGTTTTGCATTGGGTGGAAGATTATACAACATAATATATTGAACATTGTCAATGCCTGGAGCAGTGTTCGATTTACTTTTTAATGCTCTTTCTAATTCCCAGATCTCGAATGGACTGCACATAAAATCTGTGTTCTCACCATACGATAATTTTTTCTCTTTCTCAAAACAACCTAAAGGAGTCAAATTATGAAAAAACTTTTCAGTCCAGTTACCTGTTACCACAGGGTGATAAACCGAGGAGAGATTTTTAATTTTTTTAACTGATTTCCAAACGTCGCTGATTGGGGAGTTTTTGTTAAGGGATGAACAGAATTGTCTCCAATTTTCTCGTTTGCTTTGTTTGACAACCCTCTTAACTAATGCTTCCTTGTTTTTAAAAATCAAAAAATTCTCCAATGTCGAGTGTTGTTTGTAATTATTGTAAGCCATCTTTTTATCATTCATCGCTCTTCGACAATCATAATTCCACCAGGATTTATTGAATTTATTATTACCTATTATATGACTATTATACAAGGGAATGCTAGCCTCAACTGCACTAAGAAGATTCTGTTTGAATACATCATATGTGATACTGTTATTTCTAAATGAAACTTCAGTATTGTATTCCATTATCTCATAGAATTTGTTCCAGTTAGCTCTCTTTGTATTGTACAATCTCGAGCGATAGTTAAAATTTGCTTTTGATACATTGATGTTTACGTCGAACCTTATCACGAAATGATCTGAGCCTAGTGTTACCTGATCTATAAACCAATGAACAAATGGACAAATTCCTTGGGATGTCACTGTAATATCAACCGCTGATTTATTTTGATTAGGCGGGGTTAATCTTGTTGGAGAACCGTCATTCATAACAAAAAAATTATTGTCTTCAATTGCCGATAAAAATAAAACACCGGACTGACCATCCATTACAGAACCCCATGCAGAATGATGGAAATTGAAATCCCCACCAACCACTGAATAAGGACCAATTGATGTGAAAAATATATCCCACTGAGCTTTATCGATCATAGTATTAGGTGGAACATAAATTGAGTAAATGGAAAGTATCGATTGATCCCTCAATCTTATACCAACCGCTACTCCCTCAACACCCTGAATGGAAGGGAAGTTGATATTAACACATGCTATAGATTTCTTGAAAATTATAGCTGTACCGCCTTTCCCATCGATTCTATCCTTACGAAAGATATTGTAGCCAGTGAAGTTGATGTTTATATGAGGCTTTAACCACGTTTCAGAAATCATACATAGATCTATATCATTTTCAAAAATGTAATGTTCAAAATTGCCCTTGTTTGAATTTAATGATCGTGAATTCCATTGCATTATTTTCAATTTACTTTCCATTCAATAGTTCTATTACCTTTGATTTTATTAATGTTTCATTAGCAACTTCTTCTATATTCTGAACTGAACCACTAAGATCTTTTAAAAGGGATATAAGAATATTATAAATAATATTGGTGAGAGCTGATGTATTAACCGAATCAATTTGGGAGGGATAGATTGAATGATGAGGAACCGAGATAGAACTAGTATCTCCGCCACCCAAACATACACCATTACCAGAGGAAGATGGAATATCCTTTATAATCTCTGCGTGCTTTTTTTTTAACTCAATTGAGGAATGACCGTTAACTATACGTCTTTTGATATTTTTGATAGGTGGGAAATTTATGTGATTTCTAGATGGAGAAATATAAACGTTTTCGGTATCACTAGTATTAGCAGTTATGGCTGCCAAACTATTATTTATATGTTGAGAGGCTTCCCTGTACGAAATATTTTCTACCGCCATTTTTTCCTTAATTTTTTTTTGTTTTGCGAACTCCGGGCAATTTTTATTGTCAATAGCGATGTGATTTCCTTTGCAATTTATACAGATCGACATTTCAGCTGAACAATCTTTGAAAGAGTGTCCACCGCCACACTTTGGACACCGAAGTTGGCTACGGCAATTGTCGTTGATATGACCAAATCGGAGACAAGATTTACACTGAACAACTTTTTGTATAAATGGGTGAACCTCTCGAATACAACTGAATATTGATACTTTATTCGGAAGTGCTTGACCTTTAAATGTGACCAAGACACTTGTTGATGGAACAATCTCAGACCCAGCATCACTAAGATTCATTTTCCTCGTCAATCTCTTGACCTCTAAAATTTTAAAAGTATTTCCAAAAACTGGCTCGATACATTCTTTCAATTCGTGATCAGTTATATCTAAATCAACCGACCTAATCACTCCCTGTCTACGAATTAAATATTGCGGTATATATGCATCTAAATTATTGGCAGACAAGAAATTTGACGTAAGAAAATTATTAGCGCTAAGATGAGTCCTAAAGTTAATTTTTATTCTATTCTTTCCGTTTTTCTCAATGCCTATTATATTACTTGATAATGACGGTTCATTACGGTAAATCATTTTTCCTATAGACATTGCATGTAGATTCCCTATATTTTTATCAATACTTTCAACGTAGATAATAAATGGACCCACATCTGTGAGATCATATTTACTTGAGATTTTTATTTTGTTTACTGACAAGTTTTTTTTGTTCATCGACGGATTTTGCTCTACATGACTATGCATTAACTTTTCACTCTGATTTTCAGATAATTTTACATTGTTAACTTCAACAAATTTCACAGAATCTCTTTTATGGAACGAACTCACCGGAATATCTTGAATTTGTGAAATATCTGTGTCCATATCACTTTCCACAAATTCGTCATTTAATACACTAAACGCTCGAGAAAGAATTCCTGAAGCCAAAGGACCCCCCTTTATCAGGGGGTTCGTTATTAAAAGACATCGGATAAATTTACTTTGTATTAATAATTACGAGAAATGAATTAAACACTTGAATATTTTACGATATCGCTTATTGAACACAGGTGTGACCGATACGAAATGCAGCCGACAACTGTACCGCTTCCCGATAGTCCGCATAATTTAACTTCTTCAAATTCGGTCGGTATAAAATTCATTATATATATATATATATATATATATATATATATATATATATATATATATATATATATATATATATATATATATATCGTTCTCGTTTATTATAATTTTCAAAACAATAAATGCAAACGCCATTCAGCATATAGTCTTTATTACCTCTGTTCAGTTTCTGTGGTCTTGACTAGCATTTTACATATTTTATGGAACCGGTGATTTCGTCATTACAACTTCAAAGATCAAGACGACTTAGGATCATTTCTCGAATATTGCAGCAAAATTGATTTTGTATAATGTAAAGTCCAAATTTTAATCATAGGTTATCACAAATTGCGGAGTTTAGTCGATGTTACTATTCTTGAAAATCTGTTAAATGAATGATGATGTCTGGGACTATTTTGTATAAGTAACTTATATTTGTGTATAACACAAATAACATTGAAGCTGTCATTAGTGTCCAATTTAATTTTGAGGTACAGGTGTATGAGATTGTTCAGACCTGTTTCTTCAAACTGAAAGCTTTATTCCCTATAGCAATAAATTTTCCATCCGATGAAGCAAACTGTTAAGTGAAACGGAATTGAACCTTCATTGCCAACATTTAGACAACTACAGGTTTGTCTTTTTTGGGTTCTGAACCAATTTAACACATAAAGGCTACAAAAATTTTAGCACGCAGCAATAAGATTTGTTTTTCAGTTTCTAAAGGCGCGATCATCTGACACCGTATTGTATGAAACGTCTGCGATGAAAATATCAATACAGTTACTATCGCATCATTCTGAATATAAGAGTAGATTACTTATCGTTCGGCATCTCTGGTGAACCGCAAGTTGCCCCATTTCCGACTAGGTGAGAGTCTCTGAAAAGGATGTTAAGCGGAGGCAGGAGCGTATATAAGGAGTGGTCGAGACCCCCTTCCTCGAAATCAAACAGTGTAGGACAAAATTATCTTATGACGAAAGACTGGTGAAACAGGCATGGAAAGAGACCCCGACAGGCAAGAGACCACTCGGACGCCCCAGAATGCGTTGGAGGGGCAACATAAGATCAGACCTCCGAAAAATTAACATCCCTTTTGATTACAGGTTGATGGAAGACAGGGTCTTCTGGAAAAAGGTTGTAGAGTCAGCCAAGACCCACCCAGGGTTGTAGCGCTATACGATGATGATGATGATGATGTTTATTTTCCTTCTCTTGTTTTTACTTTCATTTTTATCATTTCACCGTTTTAAAATAATTTTGAAATAACCTAGCTGTAAATTGCCCACTGATATCGGCCTACAAAACTAACATAAAACATTACTTTATTATCCAAATTATATAACATCACCTTAGTCTTGCTCTCCCCCCAAGAATATTATGTATATCCACCACTGAAAAATCTGAGACAAGCATGTTGTCTTGGATTTTTTTCTTTAGTATAATTTTTTAATTGATTTTGATTTGATGACATGTATAAAGGGCGAGAAACTGCTTCAGTGAAACCTTTCTTTGTGCATTTAAGCGTTTACATTTACAATGAATCCATTTATCATTATTACTTGTTCAATTAGAGATTCTTTCTATATGTTTCTGTGTTGCTTGTAGGACATTTGTAAAGTCCAAATGTCTCTTGTGATACCTGAAAAGTTTCAACGTATTCTCCGCATCCTCGGTACTAATATCGATGGAAAAAGAAGGTAATGTTTGCACTCACCGCAATTAAAGGTGTTGGAAGACGTTATGCAAATAAAGTCCTCAAAAAAGCAGATGTTGACTTGAAGAAACGAGCTGGAGAATGCTCTGAATGATCGAAAAAATCATAACTATTATGGCCAACCCTAGACAATATAAAATTTCAGATTGGTTCCTCAATAGACAAAAGGATATTATTGATGGAAAATATAGTCAACATACGTCTTCTTCCCTTGATTCAAAATTGAGAGAGGATTTAGAAAGAATGAAGAAATCCGTGCGCATAGGGGTATGCATCATTACTGGGGTGTCAGAGTCCGAGGTTAACACACAAAGACTAATGGTAGACGTGGTAGAACTGTGGGTGTGTCTAAGAAGAAGTAAATAACTGATTTGGGCACAATATGTTTTATATTTAAAATAAATAAAGAAATTATAATTCAAAACTTACATCGTCATCCAGGAAAATCACAAAGACCACCATGTTGTCAAGTATAGTTTCAAAAAAATCTCAACTTTGAAGTTAAGCCGTACGAGATGCAAAATAGCAGGAAATTGGATTTTGGCCGCATCGTGTACACACATAACAAATGGATTACAAATAAAACGAACCGATTGGAATCTAACGACTGACAATGGGCGCATACCAAACCGCGGTAAGCTCAATTCATGTGCCGAGAACAACGACATTCGCATAATATCCGAAATTGCCTTCCTGTATGCCGATTGGCCATTCAATCGGATCGGAAATTGCAACTATCAGGATACATAATAAAATTAACAGAATAGAATTATTCCAAACGGTGATTGGACGCGGCGCTGCAACCGTTCAGCTTGGTTTGTCTGAACCTTAATTAAAACCCAAATAATGTTTATCTCTATGTGGGCGAGGGAAGATAAATGCGGAGCACCCTTTTCGATCAGATTCTGCCGTGGAAACGGTGAAAAATCACGTACGATAAAATGTGCTTGTTAGATATTTTCATTCATCGATGGAACACAAAAAGAGAAGTGCTCCATAGTAATGGAAGAAAGGAATTGTTAACTCAGGGGCCTAACATTATTTGAAAGAACTCGAATACTTCAGCTGATTTTTGAATATAAATTAAAATTCAAACACTTGAACTTTTGATTTACACTTCATTGATAACATAGCATTACGCGTTTCGTTGTTACAAACGACTTCAGATGCTAACAGAATAGAAAAAAAAAATTGAAAAAAAATAAAAAAAAAAAATAAATATATGCTTTCTTTTCATACTTATAAATAGTTCCAGATTAGTATCAGAAAAAGAATTCGAAAGGTTTCGATTTTTTGATACAGACTGTTTACTAAATTTTTATCAATCAGTAGGTACTCCATTTTCACACAATGATTTATTGAAATATGGCACGTTCCCGTGCCCCACTCTGTGAATATGTCTATAAAGCTAATCAGCGAATAGTTACCTACATATTTTCAATCATCCTCGAATCCGAATTTTTACGTTTCAAAAAATTCGAATATATTTGTGGTAAATCAACTTGAAACAGTATCCGAATAGGTAGACAAAAAATATTTAAAATTTCATGGTTCATATTCATTTATGAAATTTTCAGAAAATTTCATTTCCTAATCATATTTTTCGTACTTCACGTTAATTACAACCCTGTACGATTTTTTAAGTGCAGCGTTCGAGATGTAACCACTATTGAATTATAGAAGACAATGACGAAAATTATTTAATAAAGACCCAAAATATTGTTCTTACTAAAATGCCTTAAATTATATATCATTTCAATATATATTGTAAATGTGTAAACAGTTTGGTCAAACTTTTCTCTTTGAAATTTTGCACAATTCGATCGACTCGCCATTTCTTCTCAGCAAAATAAATATTCGCTTACCAAGGCCTGGTTTGAGGTGAAATAATTCATTTTATGTCAATTAAAGCAGATCAAATGTTATGTCACGTTCACCTATCAACTCTATATGTAATCTTTATGATGGGTCACTGATGATATCTCAGTGATTTTGACATGCCACTCTGGACAGGGCAATGGCATGTCGTGATATTTTCATGAACTTCTGTTGTCTAATATATTCGTTGTAATATATTTTAATTTGAGTCGTTTCATTTGGTTACTTCATAATACTATTGACTAGGTGTGACTTTGTAATAGATAATATTTTATTTTTAGTTTGTCCACTTAGTTATTGTTTATTACTATTTCAATTTATTTTAACTTTATTTTCGTTGAATATATTCCCTTATACTCTCCCTTTTGTTTTTTTTTCTTTTTTTTCTTATTATTATTTGTTTACAATTTGTTATTTTTTCCCTGTAATTGGATATATATCTGTTGGAAATAAATGCATAATTCTTAATATTATTAACATGTGACCAACAAAATCAATAAGATCTGAAAATATAAAGATTTAAATAAATAATAATATATAATATAAGATATAAATAATATCTCTCTTTGAAATTACAATTTCATAATTCATATAATTTTTCAAAATAGTAAGTGATGTGTAAATGAATCAATTATTAAATTTTGCGTTTCTTGATACTCCAGTAGAATTTTATTCTATTATATTCGAAAATTCAATATTTATTTTATACATATATTTCGACGTTTTTGTTGGACTCGTATGAGGAATTGCCTCAAACTTAAATAAAAAACTGAGTAAACCGTCAAGAGATACGCCAAATACAAAATTTTCATTTACAAATATTGTAACCCTTCCTTTCAATTTATACACAGAACTTTCCAGTTTCGCAAACCATCCCCATTATTCGTTCTGTAATTCATGCAAAGTAACCTTACGTGCCCCTATCGAATTATCAGGTAGTTTAATTACGAGGATGAGGAAAAATTTTGACTAGAAGTTGGTACAAGAAAAGTTAGATACAATAATAACACAAACATTATATATTTTCTTCCGAATCTTGTAATGTATTTCAGACTTATTGGATGCTTACTGAATTTACGTAATTTCCAACCAGGAATAAGCAAGTATACGTCCCACCTTCATATGATGTTTTGATGTTTTCACTAGGAGTTATGATGGAAAAAGGTGAAACTCATTCAGATTTTAACGTCAAATGGAGAAAATCGTTACCAGTACTTACTGAAAGCGATGTAGAAAAAAGGTGATCAAGAAATAAATCCCGAAAAATAGCCCACTCGGCTTTTAATCTCTACTTTTTGCTTTATCCCGCTTGAATAAGGTATGTTGAAATGGGAATTGACACTCGATCTGATCGGAGTTTTACCGAGAAAAATGCTAGAATATTTGAGAAATCCAAACTTATTGATTGAGTGCTAGAAATTTTCAATGAAACTTATTTGAAAATTTATTATTTTCACTAGTAAGTACATTAAAAAAATCGCTGTATGCTTTTTACCGATCTAGCGTTTCAGTTCCTAAGAGAATTTTACTCATCGTGTTAACAAACGTTTTCTTCTAATTTAAGAGGTAAGCTGAAGAAATACTGATTATCTAAATATACCATTTGATACTCATTTGTCGAAAACTGTCATATCCAGTTTCGAAAATCATTATTTCTGTAAATGAATTAAGAAGGTTAATAAAAAATACAGGTGAAATTTTTTTAGGAATAAATCAAGTTTCTTTTAAAAGTAAAAACTTAAGTCGCCATCATGCAGTCAGTTAATCACTCACTTTCAACTTCTATGAAAGTTAATAATTCAAAGTAACTTCCAGTTTTCCAAACAGAAGTAGGTATCACAAAATTTCTTCATTGATCTCTGATAGAAACATGAAAACTAAGAAGAGGAATTTTCATCCACTTACACTATCATTTTCATCCACTACACTATCTATAGATTTCACGAGTCAGTTTTGATTTTACAATTTGAAAAAAATCATAATATTATTTTTTTTTAATAAAGTTGTTCTCGATTACAGTAGAAACCTGCACGTCAAGTGAATATTTTACTGCTGCTAGAAATTTAATTAGGATTCGTGTATAGGCTGCTTCTTTTTAAGAATGCGTCGCGTATGAACTTTAACATGATGAATGTTGAATGATTCGCAACCCGTTTCGTATGCTAAGGGAATACTTAAATTGAGATAATTTCCATACAAGGTAGGCACTATTGAAACTTGTTACGCAATTCAAATCGATTTTTGAATTAAAGTCAAGCTTAATTTTTACTGTGTTTAGATTTAATTTCGAATAAATGAAGAATTCGTCTACTACTTGATGTCTTTTTTGACGTGATCGTCCTGAGAATAAAATAGTAGCAAATTTTAAATTTAATATAATTCTAGATTTCACATATCTTCTCGATTCAAGATTTTTTATATATATATATAGAGGTTAAGTGGAGTAGCTTTTAGCTAGATTTCGCCTCTCTTTTTGTATAATATGGCAATAATATTATAATTTATTATTATTATTATTATTATTCTACATTATCTCTTTAATTCGACATTATTTATAGATGTTTTATATGTCAGATAATTTGAATGAATGACTTTTTGACTATTCTTATATACATATATATATATATATATATATATATATATATATATATATATATATATATATATATATATATATATATATATATGCATAATGAACGCATTATGCACAAATAAATTATCACATGATAACGACAGAGTCCATCAATTATCACTGGGAACAGCAATTTTGTTGTTTTATAGCTGTGACTTGTTTTTGACTAAATTTTGGTCTCTGAATTCAAAAATGTTATCAATTTTTCTCTATCGCGTCAAGTTTTCAAACTACAGAATATCCCGCCTTTGCCCTAAAAGTCATACAAAATGGGCATACAGAGGAAAATAAATTGGGTTAAACCAAACATATTAGAATATTATAAAAGATTATTATAAAATTAAAAGTTAAATTGGGTTTATACAAAAAATAAAAACTATATTAGGATAAAAATTTTCGCTTATAACTTTTTAGAGAATGTTCAATCTGAGTACATTCTCGTTTGATGCTCTAATAGTAGTCAGCCATCATACTGACATCCCATCTACCTTGAATCCTTGCCTCCATGACCTTCAAATCATGGTGAATCGCTCACCTTGTTCATCACTAAGAGCGCCAAGATTTTCTGGAAAGTTACTAGTTAGCAAGATGGCTATGTGAGAAATGCAGTTTGATACTCATGTTACAGTGAAGCTTTTTAAAGCTTTCTAAGAGTTGTTGAACAATTTCGACGTAATTCTGGGGTTGTATGTTTTCGAAAAAGTCCTTGACAATACTTTTGAATGCCAACCAAACATTCATTTCAAGTTCGGTCATTATTTCAATGAAACTTCACCTTTAATAAGTTTGCCGAATCTGTGGCCCATCAAAGACACCAGCCATATCTTCTCATATGACAAGCTAGGAAATACCGAAATGATATACTTAAAACAGTCCCCTTCAGTTGACAAAGCTTTAACAAACTGCTTCATGAGGCCTAATTTCAAATGCAAAGGCGGAAATATAATTTTTTTCTGTCGTCAAGTGGCTGATTTAGAATATTTGGATCACCAAGTTTCAAGTCAGATCTTGGCGGCCACTTTGACTGCACAATGCTCTCACGAGCTCTGCTGTTCCATATGCATAGAAAACAGGGATACTTGGTATATCCGCGTTGCTGGCGAAGAAGGAAACAAACAATTTGAAGGTCAATACAGATGATCCATTGGTGTACGTTATATTGCAAAAAGTCAATGACATTTTTCATGTCTTTGTAATCTTCATGCAAAGAAATTAAATGTCCTATTGGGACTGAACCATATAAAAGTTCCGCCGACAGGAGTGCAGTAGGGCTTTCTGTAATTCGCGTTCAGTTCCGCGAAGCGTAATAGTATGCGCAACAGATTAGAAAAAAACTTGACGTGATAGAAAAAAACTGATTAAAGTTTTGCAATCAGCATGTCAATTTACTTCTAAAACATCCAAAAATCGAATTCAACAGAAATTATTTTACAAATTGTTCCCCAGTGTTATTTGATCCTTATTGTTTTTCTGAATTATTACTTAAAGTATGCCTTAAGTCATACTATTTTAAGTTGCCACCAAATTTGGATTTTTAATCTGAATTTTTTGGAAAAAAACAACGGAGAGTATATTCTGGAGAACGAAGGCTGGAGAACTTTATGAATAGGGCTAGCGACAAATATTTAAAAACTATAAAATTAAAAATTAACACACTTGGCTTGAGTTTCACTGAATATATTGAAAACTCTACATATGCTTCAGGTGGTAAACCCATTATCAAGAATGTACAATATTACACTAACAGTATACAATATTACAGTAATGTTGTATACTCTGACAATGGGTTAACCACCCGAAACATATGTGCAGTTATATTCAGTGAAACTTAAGTCAAGTGTGTTAATTTTTAATTTTATAGTTTTTAACATAATGTTTCGCCAAGGGATAAGCGAAACCTCCGTGTCATTTATTAAATATTTGAACTTGTAGAAATATAATATTATACTCTACAATTTGGGAACTTATGAAGTAGAGAATGAAGAGTACAAAGATAGTATTTTGTTCGCCTCGTATGTATTTATTTCGGACATTCCGTTACCGATTTTAACCTTCGCAAACTTTGGAAAGGCACAGAAATGAAAAATATTACTTTTATTTCCGGTCATTGCTTTCAACTGTCGAAAATAGAATAATAAATATATACTGTAGTCTGAGTTCTAGTCAGAGAAAAATACTAGCTCAGAATACTCCGGAAGTATGTACATTTATTTTTCTGTTCATTCTTGGAACCTATAAAAACTTATAGTTAAGGAGAAGGTTTCAAAATTTGGAAGCCCTATTTTGAAAACAATTTTTTGTTTTAGAAATTTTACATCAGATAATGAATATCCTTTCATAAAGAATATGTTTTTATAACTTGTTTTTCGTATTCTATAGGCTTCATTACTAATTAATAAACTTTATGACATTAGCCTTACAACTTTTACATATCGAATATTGTAATAATATAAGAATGCCATTATGTGATAATAAACCAATCATCCAGTTTGATCGTTTCAAAGAGTTTTGTTCATCAATAATGAAAATTGCCCAATTTTCAAAAATGAACAGGCCAATTCATCGAATGGATATCGATATTTCTTTTTGCTTCTCAATTTGTCAACTTTCATCAGAACAAGTAACCTGATTTTCTTTAACATTTTTTTGAGTTTCCAGATTCACGAAACTTTCATAATTAGACAATTCTGTGACTCTTAATCGTTATATCGGAATATTTCAAATAAAAATCTCAGGGAGCTGTATACACATATATTGTCAACTATAACGAACCTTTCACATTCGAGAGTGAATATTAGTGCCCCTCGAAAGATCATCGATCTTGTTGAATGAAAATCTGATACAAATTCTTATAAGGAATTAGTCATATTTAATCAATCAAGAATCGATGACTTTCAAAACGCCTCCAGGTCTATATCCGAAAGAGGACAGCATGAGTGCGTGAACTATTCACGTGAGCTCCCTCTAGTTTCGAGATTTACGAATCTTTCATCCAGATAACTAGAATTTCATGCTATAATTAGTACTGACAGCAGCTGACCTGAAAATATTGTTGTTGATTTGTATTATTGAACGAAAATTTGTATTATTGAACGAAAAATTGGTGCTACTTGAGAAAGTCGATAGATAAAAAGTTTTCGAATTTGCGAAGAACGCTTTCTTGTCGCTGTTATATCCGACACTGTGGATAAGTGGAGGGCCTAATTCAGATAAGAATGCATTAAAGTCAACGAATCTCCCGATATTTTCGTTGGTGGTTAAGTATTTCTGTAAATTATTACTCTCAGATAAAGGAAGTAATAAAGAGAATATAAACGATTCCCGACCAGAGGCGCGAGTGGAGAAGCAATAACAATATTGACTCACATCTAACAAGTTCATAAGAGAAGCCCGAGAGGAAGCAGGAAAGCGTGTCATATCCGCTAACATCCGACATAGTTCGATACTCAGACGAGAGGTGGCAGCGTGGCTCGTCAATGTGGCTCTCTTCATTGTTTCTCCTAATGAATAAATCCACATCTGTAAAACAAATCAATTCAAATAACAGCACAACAATTAGGGTTAAATATTTTTATTCTATTATTTTCATTCAGCAGAAGTTGAAGAATTATTGAGAAATATTTAAAAACTTTCAAAAACTATTTCTTCAAAGATTTACCAGAGCTACTGATTGTTGAAAAACGTAACGATTTCAAAAATTTTTCAATAATCCCCAACTGCTATTGCTGAGAATAAAGACATTTAAATACATATATATGTGTATTTCTATTATTCATATTGTGAAAGCGCTGAAATGAAAAATTGAATTTTATCGTTATAGATGTTTGCCAACTCAATCAACATTATTTATTTCACTTATAAATCATGAATATATTGATTCGAAAATATGAGTTGTCATGTCCAATGAAAATTACAATTGGGTAATTCAAATAAAAAAACATTTGATCAAGGTTCCACCGAGATTTGAACTCGGATCGCTGGATTCAAAGTCCAGAGTGCTAACCATTACACCATGGAACCTATGCTTGTAAACGATTTCACGCCGGTTTATATTGAACCTACACTCGACCGCTCCCCTCTATTTCATTTTAACTTTTGTTGTCAGGCCTAACCAATCCGTTCTTGAAGTTTCATGATTAGGTCAATCTGAGTTTTTTCTGTTTCTACAGAGTTTCAGCAGCCGAATTCGAATCCATAATAATTATAAAACATATAATGAATATTGTGTAGGTTATACTACACAATACATGCGTATATACAACAATCGACTGACAGTAGCTATATTTCAATTATAATATACTAGTATTTCGAGTTAATTGTTAAAATTTTCACACATTCCAATAAATTTTGTTCATTTCAAGGTGCGACTCTTAAATTTTCACAATAGGGATCAACAAATATGTTGCCTTAATTCAACTAAGTATTCAACTATTGTTTCATAACGTAATAGAATATCTGTTCGTAGAAAAATATATTGGGACATTAGTATAATGTCATACTGAAGGAGTTAAATAATAAGGAATATGCGATGAATTTATGAAATTGTGCATTCAAATTTATTGAAGAATGAGAGATAAATTGAGCAAAGATATAGAATAGTCTTACCTTCTCGTTTTCAGTATCCGAGCAATGTTTGTTAGGCCTATACTCTGGGGCAAGATACCCAGACAGGTGAGGTGGAGGAATAAAACCATATGTTGCATTTTGATACAGATTAACCCTTCCTTTGGCAGACAGAAGCAATGAATTTGGCGTCACTAGTGGCAGACATGAGTTGTTAGTAGCACCATCTGCATGTAGAAAAAAAAAGCATAAAAACGAATAATTATGTATAAATATTCTAACGTACACACACATCACACGTATATGAATATAAATATATTCTTATGTATAATTATTATAACAAAATTTCTACATATTAAAATTCATTATATACTCGTATATCTTACGTTTTAACTTCGAAATAGGTTTCTTGGATTTTTTCTATTGCGCTGAATGAAGATTGTTTTCATTGTTGAAATCGGAAAGTAGAGTCTTTATTCAATCGAAGAATTCGAATCTCTACCTCGACAAAGGAATTGAAATTATATGAAATGGTACTATAAAACCTCAATGAAAACAAGAAGGACTAATTTGAGAACAAATAAGTAAAATATGGACGCCAACGTGTAACGCATACTGTAATAATATTGATAGCTTTCATTACAGACGAGGACCTAAAGTTCAGAATTTTATTATCAGAAAATTTGTAGAATTTCAAGAAACATATACGTCTGCCGAATAATAATTTCTTCTAGAGAAAATTATCTTCAGAAATTAGGATCGACCTAGATGCAATAACCTTCATATTGTACACTTTTATTTATCATAATAGAAGCTAAAAACATCATTTGTATAATTTCACGTCTAATTGCTTTCTTCATCAAAATATGCATAAAATACATATTTTCATGATCATGCCTGGCAATGTGAACAAAGAAATCCTAATGGTCGGAAATATCTTAAATTAAGAGTTTCAAGTTTTTCCACATTTTTCTTTTATTATCCTTGACATAACTTCTAAAACAATTGTACGGAAGGAACTCATGCATTAATTCATTTCTCGGCAAGAGACGCAGGAAAACGATGATAGTAAACCATCGTTAAGAATTGCAGCGCGACTTTAACGTTTAATCTGAATTATATTCTTCTGTCACGTTTCAGATGCGGAAAAATTTCAATAGAATTTCTAACTAGATGAGGAAGTTTTTCTTGGTATTCTGAAATTAGTTTAAAGGAGATGCACAACGGTCTTCAGAATTCTTCACAAATAATTTCAATTCGAAATGAATTTATCTAAAAAAATTGAACTGAAAGAAAATTGTTCATTTTATAAATTTTTTTTTCAAAATAAAAATTATTATTTCAGCGAATAACAATATGAAGCATGAAATGAATAATTTTCACTGAAGCAAAATAATAACAGTAACATTACATATCAGTCTTACTGTTTCAGCATTCACTTAGGAGGTATATCATCTTTATTCACATGAAAAAACCTTTGAAAACACCCATGGTTAGCTCGATAGTGAAATTCATGAAGTGTTTTAACATATTGATGTCTTTTTATGTAATTATCCAGAAAACTGAAAATTATATTACTCTTAAGTCTTTCATTCATTGGATGTTATATCATAATTATTTTTTGTTGATTATGGTGTGTTAGTTTGATTACTGCGATTGGTTGAATTTGTTTAAACATTGATAATTGAATGGAATTCTATAAATTTTCATTTATTACTTTCCACACTTTTACATACCTATATAAAGCACTTCTTCAGTCTCTCTATGATTTTTTATCTTTTCAGTAGCTGAAAGTTTTACCGTTGTTATATTATCATATTGTGATTTGTAATTATATTTTTATAATTAAATTCATGCTTCTCGGTTATTTCATGTTTAATGAAGGGCAGCTATCTGAGTATTCATGGGCTCGCATACATTTATATGTGATAAATTCAATGGACGATGAATCAACTCTGTGATAGTTCATATTTAAATGAGAGGTATTTATTAGGTACTAATATTAGGTTTGAAACAACTCCATTACTTTCCATTCATTAATCTCCATTACTGTGAAAAGGTATGAAAATTAACTACCTGGAAGCCATGGAAATAAATAAACTTCAAAAATCCGAAAATACAATCTTCTCAATGATCAGTTAGACCTAAACCACTTGCCCCTGTAGAATCTCTGATAATTTGGAAACCCCCACCTCTATGACCGAATTTAAGGTGTATTCTGTGGTTCGAACAGATCTGCAAATATTTAAAGGTTGTTTTTGTAATATGTATTCATTCTTGATAATGCCGTAAAAGGCGAAACTAGTCGAATAAAGAATTGTTCAGTCATTGATTTTTAGACAAGTATTTATTATTACCTCTCATATTTATAGGTGATGTTATTATATGGCTTTCACTATAATAACAATGCTCAATAATCAATACAAGTAAACAAAAACCAAAAATATTAAAATAAATTAAAGGTGATTTATTTAACAATATGTATTATGTTTCGAGCGTTAGCTCATTTTCAAGACTAAGCTAACGCTCGAAACATGTTGACTATACATATTGTTAAATAAATCGTGAAACATTAAGCCAAGAGTTTAATTTATTTTAATATTCAATTATGTTTCACCAAGAGTTAAGCGAGAATTCAATCTCATTAATTAAAAACCAAAAATACTAACTGTATCACATCGAACGAATAAAAAAAATTAATTAACCTTCTGAAACTTAAAAAGTATATAATATAAGTTAGAATTATTACATACAAACACATTCATATGTGACATATATAACGCTCGAAACATGTCGACTAAACGTTGTAATTTCTTTCTTTTATTATTCAATATATTTGAGAGGCAATAAGCAAAGAGTTTGATCTATATTATCAAAGTTACCATAGGGTTTTTCGTAGAATATGATAGACATTTAAAGCGAATACTTGGCCAGTATTTCTCCTCTGATACTATATAAAGTAAACTATATACTCAGCAAAATTGTAATGATTAATTTTCTTTCGTCATCAGAAATGTCATTTAGTGGAAAATTTTATTTTAAGGTTTCGAAAAAGCTTCAATAACCTACAAGAAAATTACCAAAATATACATACTCG
The DNA here is from genome assembly GCA_030704895.1 of Henosepilachna vigintioctopunctata. NCBI lineage: Eukaryota > Metazoa > Arthropoda > Insecta > Coleoptera > Coccinellidae > Henosepilachna > Henosepilachna vigintioctopunctata. The sequence goes on from JARQZJ010000093.1 coordinate 2,222,060, forward strand.
TATATGCATATATTCTTGAAAAAAAATTGAAATTATGATTTGAAATGGAAAAAGGGACAAACAAAAATATTAACTTTCAGGACAAAACAATATAACACCATTTTGAAAACGCTTTGAAGCAGCTAGTGCAGTGAAAGCGTTAGAAAAGTTGGAATCCCATAAAAATTAAAACTAGACCATTGTCTTCAACTGTAATACTTAATTGTGATGGATAATGAATTTCCATCAAATGAATTTTTTATGTATAAAAACTTTGAGATGAATTCTGGAATCCATTACTATTGATCTAGTTATTCTATAAATATCTATGGAAAACACTGATAAGCTTAAATGGTTAACTTTCACATTACTGGAATCAATTTTAGCCTGGCCATTGATAAGTTAGAAATTCGCCTAGTCCTTTCAACTTCCGAATTCAATAAGAGCAGTAGGTACTAATGAAATTTAATTAGGAAACTTCAGAGGGAAATAAGAAAGAGTTCTAGAATTTGAAAGCTAAACATCTATTAATGAGTTCATTAATTTCTTCGTGGACGAGTTCACTATGAATTCGATTTTCTAGCAGTTTCTAATAAAATATTCTATATATTCTGCTGCAGGAAAATATGGATATATTGCAACCTATCGACTGATAGAAAAAAGTACCAAATCAGTTAGATACACATATTTTTACTTATACTATGCTTAAGATAATAAGAATTTAGGAGAGTACCTAAACAAATTCAGTTTTTCACAGACCAAAGCCCTAAAATTCTAATTTTCTCGAGAATTTAATATTCAACATCTTTGTTCAATTTTGTGCTATATTGTTGCATTATTTCAATTGCCCACTCTTTTCTACAATCAAGTCGAATATCAAGCGAAAGATGTAATGTATTTTTTAATCGTATTTCATTGAATATATGTATTTTCTATGAGTCCTGATGAAAAATATAACCATATTCGAAATTTAGACAAGGTCAACAAAATATTTGTGTATCAATCATAGTGGCCTTTTAATCTCATTATATATATAATATATTTACATTTATAATCAAAAAGACTATCAGTCCCTTTGATGATACTTATGTTAAATTAAAGTTAGTTACAAATCAAATTAGCAGTTAACAAAATGAACTGCTCATTTAGCTAACTTAACAGGTGTATCTGTGTATTACATTCATCAATTTGATTGTTATATTACAAAACTTGGTATAGTTTTAGTATTTCGTGAAACAATTTCACGAAATGAAAAGAACTAATTCAGTCATGAAAAGTAAAGTAAAAAATGCAAAAACAAAAAAAACTGCATACTGAATAGATGTATATTAATTCATGAACTCAATAATCATATTATAAAAATAAAACTCAAGATTGAAACCCTCAACAAAACTAAAACGAACTAACTTGTGGGAAATTTGAATCAGTCTTATAATTATTTATACCCGTATATATATATATATATATATACGAGGTCTGTTCAAAAGAAAACGTGAATTCTGAATTTTCACGAGCTGTGCACATTGGATTATAGATTTTTTTTTCGTTATATTGGTACACATACGTTTGTCATATGTTGACATTATCAACAGTTTTAGTTTGTTTTGGCAACTGAACAGGTTAGCATATTTTTGTGTGTTCTTCGATTTTTCACTTTTGAAAGAAATAGATCAAAGAATATGTATTGAATATTTCGTTTAAAATGAAATTAAGTTCCCCAACGCACTGAAAATGTTGACTGTAGCATTTGGAGAGTCCACTTTGTCTCAAAAAAGTGTTTATAAGTGGTACATGGGCTTTACAGTAGGCCGAAAAGATGTTGATGACGATGATCGTCCTGGAGTTGCAACCACGTCAACAAACGAAGAAAACGTTAAAGCAGTGAAGAAAATGGTTTTGGAAAATCTTCGAATCACTATCAGGGAAGTTGCAGAGGATGTTGGCATTTCCATCGGCTCATGCCATGCAACTTGTTTCGGGAATGAAAAGTGTGGGAATGAAAAAAAACCCAGAATAAGACTGAAAATGTCTTATTCTGGGTGATTGTGGTATTATGCTATATAACAAAATACCACAACTATGGAGAACAACATCTGTAAGATCACTCAAAAGACTATTTCATACAGGATCCTGTTTATAGCCTAGAAGAGATTGGCAATTATATTCATATTGATGAAAATATTAAACAACCTTGAATTGTAAATTATTTTGACTTGACTGTTGACTTACAGTTTGAATGAATTATTATATATATATATATATATATATATATATATATATATATATATATATATATATATATATATATATATATATATATATATATATATATATATATATATATATATATATATATATATATATATATATATATATATATAGGTTAAGAGTTTACGGTATTTACCTGAGATTTACGTTGTTTGTTTATTTGTAACAGCCGTTTACATATGTTTCAAGCTTATTGGCTCTCATCAGAACGGCGTAGTTCAAGTTATTATAAGATGTTACACACTTGAAAGTTGATTAAAAAGGAAAAACACAGAACAAAACAACACAAAATTCCACGTGAGGAATCTACATCATTTTTGGTTAAATCGAATATCTTGACCAAGCTTGTTAAAGCTATATTTTCAGACTGAATCGATGTCAACCTGCGATGAGATATTTATACCTTCTAGAATTTTGTACCGACAATATTATGAATTAAAAACAAGGTTTGTCAGGCAGAAAGTGAGGTTAAGAATTTACGGTATTTACCTGAGATTTACGTTGTTTGTTTATTTGTAACAGCCGTTTACATATGTTTCAAGCTTATTGGCTCTCATCAGAACGGCGTAGTTCAAGTTATTATAAGATGTTACACACTTGAAAGTTGATTAAAAAGGAAAAACACAGAACAAAACAACACAAAATTCCACGTGAGGAATCTACATCATTTTTGGTTAAATCGAATATCTTGACCAAGCTTGTTAAAGCTATATTTTCAGACTGAATCGATGTCTACCTGCGATGAGATATTTATACCTTCTAGAATTTTGTACCGACAATATTATGAATTAAAAACAAGGTTTGTCAGGCAGAAAGTGAGGTTAAGAGTTTACGGTATTTACCTGAGATTTACGTTGTTTGTTTATTTGTAACAGCCGTTTACATATGTTTATATATATATATATATATATATATATATATATATATATATATATATATATATATATATATATATATATATATATATATATATATATATATATAGATAAATGAATGTGTGTATGTATAATACAACCTGATGAGCGAAGAATGCAATAGGGGTGTCCAGTTCGAAACTAATCGAGTGATATCAGATAAATATCCCATTATCTGGAATACACTGCGCCCAAGGGACGTCTAATGGAACCGACGTTCACACCAATGAAATAATTGGCCGTGTGATTGATCCCATCACGTCCACGCAATAATTCAATCATTTGGAACGGGACAGAAGATCATATCGAGATTTGACATTTATCTGTTCTACGTGAAAATGGGTCAACCCGCATTTCATATGGAATGGGTGATTACCGGAACCCTTAATCCTTCTCTCGTGAAATTTCCACGAACCGTTGAAATTCTGAGTTTCAAATGTGGGTAGAAATGTCTACACATGTATTATTCGAAAACCCACAAGGTTACTGACCCGGACAAATAAGGGACTGAGGATCGTTTGTTAATAATTTTCCGGGGAATTTTGGACCATTTTGAGCCAGCGGGAGGGTAAACAATAATGTTTCCTGCAGCGAGAATTGAACGAAAGCAATTATTAACACATCAAGTTGTGGCTGTCAGGAAATGGGTATAACAATTGTGATATTTTCCAAAGAAGTAAATGCATTCATTCTATGGAAAATGTTTTAATAAGGGATAACACACTTTTAATGAGTTTCTCAATTTCAAACAACAAATGAAATTTCATGGAAAAACCTGTTGTGGAAGTTAAAAACAAAGTTTTTTTAAATAATGAAACCTCTTCCATAACTAAATACACTTTTTGGTAATCAAGTTTGATTATCAATAGCTTGTCACAAAATATCAAGGGTTTTTCTCTGATGAATCATATTTTGAAACTTTGATTGTCAAAAATAAAATAATGAATAATGAAGAAGATTCTGTAGCCTTTTTGATCAAGAAAAATACTAACCATGTACTGTTACCGTTTTCCGCATGATTTTAGTATGTGAAATCTATATATTTTTCATTGTCAAATGAATATACACAATATTGAGGTTGAATTTCAATTTTCCAATTAAGATAAATAATTTTAAAATATTTTACAGTATAACATCAATGGTGTCTGATCTATTGTTTGATTAATTGAAAGAAATATTCTAGGTGAAATCGTTCAGACAATAAAAGAACGGACAAATACACGAAATACAAAAAAATTCTAATATAAAATTTGTTTCTAATATCAGAACTATTATTCAGTGAACATTGTTCAAAAAATATGAATTAAAATATGAAATTTGAAAAAATATTTGAAAATTTTGACAAGGCAACAACTTACACACATAAATGCGAATTAATAAACGAATGTTTGGTTTCAAAAGTGGTAAGCAGAGGGTGCACTGGTAAGACTTACGGAAATGATTTTTGATGCACATGACGAGTCACAGCCTTGTCTGTGTGTTTTTATAGATTTGGCGGAAGCCTTTCACTCAGTGTGTCACTCATTGCTTTTGGAAAAATTTTTCTGTTGTAGAAACAAGAAAATTGTTTAATTAAAGACTAGAGTCATATAGAAGGTAGAGCAAGTATACAGATCTCTCATGAAAGTTACAACTTCATAGAGGTCAAATTGCCCGACATATTTGTTCACGCTGTTGAAAATATATAGATATATTATATCTATTAAATATATATATATATATATATATATATATATATATAAATATATATATATATATATATATATATATATATATATATATATATATATATATATATATATATATATATATATATATATATATATATATATATATATATATATATATATATATATATATATATATATATATATATATATATATATATATATATATATATATATATATATATATATATATATATATATATATATATATATATATATATATATATATATATATATCTTGAAATTGATTTATTATAAATATTTATCATAAATTCAATTATTCATTAGTTTTGACGAAGTTGTAATATAACAACGAAACGTCAACAAAAATAAACTTTTTCATATTAAAAAGCCTGTTAATGCTAAAAACTTTCAAAATATATATATATATATATATATATATATATATATATATATATATATATATATATATATATATATATATATATATATATATATAAGTATATATAAGGATATATGTATTTGTTCTTAGCTTTTTCTTTTTATATTTAATAGTGTTGGCGTTTACTTGATGTATTTCCATTATAATTGAATAAAAACTTAAATTCAAACACTTGAACTTATGATTTACACTTTATTGACTACATAGCATGACGCGTTTCGTCGTTACAAACGACTTCTTCAGATGCTTACAGAATATTCTGTAAGCATCTGAAGAAGTCAAGTGTTTGAATTTAAGTTTATATTCAATTTCTCTTTTGATTTCTTTATTTATTATTACTTTTGAGTACTTTCAAATATTATTTCGATTTGTGGGTGCATATTTATGATGGTGTAACTCAAAAATTGTATCAATTAATTTTGGGTAAATAATAATTATTATTGTTATTATAATAACATGTGATAATTAATGTAGATATCAATTCCTTGGCATTCAAGGCATTCTTTTCATAAATTGAAATTGATCAACAGAATGCCATTATCTTCGCGAATTATTGTGGAAACATTGAATAATTAAAACTGAGAGGAAATAATATAGCTTTGTAGAAGGTAACTAGCTTTGTTCTATCATGTGTGGCATGAATTAAGATATTTCCTGACATTATCTTTAGAAGGATCTCTGATTTTAATTTTTGGAATGGATATCCTAGTGTTTTCTTCAATATTTTCATATATGATCACTCATTTTTCAAAATTCTGTACTTACCGGACAAAAATAAATCTTGCAATGCTTGAACTGACTGACACAAGACAGCCCAAGCTTCGGGTTCCGTAAGACCCGATGGGCGTGCTGTCAAGAGATCCCCCAAATTGGGCGATCGACGTCCACAATATTGTTGATTGGTGTCATTTGATACTTTGTAACGTTGCATACTGAAACAAAATTAGATAAATTCATAAGAAATTCATGAGCAAAACAGAACATATCAGAAACAAAAATTTCACGAAAATACCGGAGGCAATGATTTGATGATAATATGAAATGAAAAGATTTTTGTAACAAAAAGCTCCATAACATTATGAAAAAAATGACAAAAAACACCTGAAGTTTTTTTATTTTTTATTGAAGTGGACCTATAGTTTAGCGCCGGTTCTGAACAGCAGTTTTGCTTGTAATGAAGGTACATTATCCAGCATATATCATTATTGAACTACTTTAAATCATATGCCAGTGATGGGCAAACTTTTTAAAAGGAGGGCCAGATGAAATTTAAAAATTTACAGGCGGGTCAAAAAAACAAAAAAATACAAGTTATAGTCCTAAACCTTTTTATTGTTTAATTTTACATCATACACAACTTATATACTAAAATGGTAAAAACTTCCAAACAAGTCACAGAAAATGATTAATCTCTAGAAGAGCATGCAGGCATATGAGACAGATGAAACTGAGATTCTAAAAGTTGATCATAATCTGGTAGAAACTGAGATGAGCTGATTCGCAGTAGTGAAGCTAAATTATGGTCAGTCAATCGGTTTCTAACACTGTTTTTGCGAAGCTTCATAGTAGAAAACGCCTGTTCACAGATGTAGGAAGAGGAATACATCGAAATTATCTTCTGAGCGTGAGATTTCAGGTTTGGAAAAGTTGTTTTTGACAGGGTCTTGTAGAACTCAATCTTCGAAACATTGAGAAATAGTTGTTTCAATTCAGTGTTACATTGCAACTCAATTAGTTCGAGCTGCAGTTCTGGTTTAACTGATTCACAATCCAAAAAACCGGAAAGAAAACACGCGATGCCAACTCAGTTAATGTTAGATGCGATAATACCATACCTAAGACTCCCGTTAACTATTATAGCTGCACAAAAAAAGTTATCACTTCCTATGTGTAATTAATTTTAGGGGTTTATCGAAATCGTGTCGCGGGCCGGATCAGACTAGCCCGAGGGCCGCACTTGGCCCGCGGGCCGTACTTTGCCCATGACTGTCATATACAAACACATACACCCTTGCCTCAACTGAGATTCGTACTCAAATTCTACAGCACTATAGTCTGGTGTTCTCCCAACTAAACCACGAAGACCAGCCACCTCAAGTAACTTTGGATATATTGTAATTGCTATAATGTAGGTACTAGGTCTATTCGAGATCTGATGAAATAATTCATAGTTTCAGAAAGATCAGGAATAAGGGTTTTGTGATGAAAATAAATGAATGAATAATAAACTTGAACAATATCTCTAGTACCAAGAATGAAATCAATAAACATGTGAGGTATACATGTCATATTGACCTTATGTGGCGAAGTTTTTTTAATATTCTTGAAGCCGTTTTCCACAATGTTGTGAATAACTTTCAACGCACCCATCAGAGGTCAGTAACCTATGACCAGCTAGCTACTGAGTGGACCATTTGATGATTTCACTGGATCTACTTCAATTTCGAAAAATAATACTTAGTGTATATTATATTAAAAAACTTCATTTCGTCTTCACTGAGACATAAATATTCCTAATTCAGAGTCAAATTGTAAGACATAAATAATTGTGTAACACAGAAAAATACAAGGATCAAAAATAGAAGTACTAAATATCAACTATCTGAAGAAAATAGGTGGTCAAACGAAATAGGATGAAATGAGAAACAAGAACAGAAGGCAATTTAAATAAAACTGAGTAGTTTTCTGATTTCCACTATAATTAATTTAAAACATAACAATATTGTTTTGCCAACACAATGGCTTCATCAGATGTTGATGATAAACTGATGATTATAGTGAAAATCAAAAAACTGCTTAATTTAATTTAAATTATGTACTCAGATTTTCATCAAGTACCGGCCCAATCAATTAATGAAGAACAATAAGATTTTCGACATCAATTAAAATGAAAATTAATAACATGCAGGGAATTGGTACGGACGCATAATGAGAATGAGTCAAGAAAGAACAATTAGAAAAATTACGAATAACGTTATAGGTTAACTGATCAGAAGAGAAGAGAAATACCCACAAGGTTATTGACAGAACAAATTGAAGAAATAGGAAGGGATAAAGGAGAAACAGTAGATCAAATGAAAATACTATCCAGTAATAAGAATTGGAATATAAGGATGTCAAGAAGAAAAATAAGATTTTGTCTGCTTGATGCATTGCAACTCAATACTCAACAATTTACTGAGTAAAAAATTCGTATCTATCACGAAAAGAGAAGTGCAGCCAAGATGTAAATATCTAGTAAAAAGCTATTTCACAATAAACGCGTTACTGCCCAAACGTCTCTTCAATATTCACACTTGGTTGATTTAGACCTACAACCAAAACAGGTTACAGACCTCTGTTCTATATGGTATAGGCTGGAATAGAAATCTACCAAATTAGAGACATCGGTACGAATCCAAGTGAGATGTAGTCGATTGTGCCCGTCTCTGATTTAGTAGATAGGGAACGTTTAAAAATTACGTAAGGCCTATTGGGGGTTGGGTGAGGTTGACAATCCCTTATAAAACCTGACATTGGGGAAGGGTGGATATTCATCATATTTACGTAAGGTTATCGACTATGTTTAACAAGCTCTTTTGCCTGCTGATTTTCTGCGATTTTAAATTGTTTCGTATAACATCTCAAATTCAAAGAACAGCTCGTGAAGCTTCGAATGAAACTGGATGCTTCTATACTAGTAACTATCAGTATTCGGCCTCATTCAAAACAAAACGAATAGTCGTCGTCGTATGAACGCCATATACCGCGGTAAAACAAACGCCAAAGTCGGTGCGATGTGAAGGCTCTGCAGATACGCATTCTACGAAATAAAATATCGGATGGTGAAAACAAAAAGCTCAATACAATCTCACGGGTTAAATTTGAGATCAGTTCATCCATGACTGTTAACGAGCTGGTAGCGACAAGTTAGAGATCAAATAGATAACAGAGTATGAACTGTTTCTGGAATGTATTTTGCATCAAAGAAAGGAGTGACTTCACACATGAAATTGCTGGGTCATGAAGTAAACAGGCAAAAAAAGGATAATTTATTCAAAATCAATCTTAAAAAAAGAAAGAATGAGATCATGTGTATATTTGAGTATACAAAACTGGATAAACATACTGAGTGGGTAGATAGTGATGAGGTAGAAGCAATTTCACATGAATAACAGCAAGTCGATGCGAAAGTAGATGAATCAAATAGTAGAGCAGTTGTCAATTCTATGTCAGACTGGTTAAGAAACCCTTTACGACAGATGCTGATTAGTTATTATCTAGACTAATAATTTTTCAAGTTGTATTTTAGATTTAGATTAGATTAAAATAAAATACTCATAATGAACTATAATACATAAATATGTTAGTTATTTACTTTTCATACAACGTCATTATATTGGAACTTTTCGATTTGCATTTAATTGTCTTCTCTATTTTCAATAGCTGATTCTCACGTAAGAGAGGGGAGTGGATATCTCCTAACCTTACGTTTCCTCACATGGGGGTTGTCGGGCAAAAACTATTGAAAAAACAGCCCTACGTAATTTGTAAACGTTCTCTTATTATAAAAAATCATAACGGCTGATGCACAAGCTTGAAAGCTTTATACTAAAGTGTAGACCTAAGTCTGATATTATCAAGACATGGTCTTATGATTGCTAAATTAGAAAACACTTCCACCATGCACCATCTGTTTACAGATCCCCATAAGCTGTGTTTGTTTCAGCCAGTATATTTTGAAAAACTTGTTCAGAACATTGCACATACATATAACGGGTTTTTCAATAGGTGCTCTTCAACTTTTTTTTTGAATAAAACACAAACGGTTTGACTTTTCAACTAACTTTTTTTATTATCGAATTTGAACATATACATGTAATTATCAAACTCGATTTCTTTCGCATGACCACCGCGTGCACGTTTTACGAAGTCCAATCGTTGAACCCAATTTTCAACCACTTTTTCGCATGAATCGGTCGAAATTCCAGCAATTTCGCGTTCAATATTGACTCTGAGCTCTTGCAACGTCGCCGGCTTATTGGCATAGACCAATGACTTCAAGTAACCCCAAAGAAAATAGTCTAGAGGTGTTAAATCACACGAGCACGGCGGCCACTCGACCGGTCCATTTCGCGAAATAACACGCTCATCGAACTTAGTTTTCAATATTGCGATTGTAGCGTGTGCTGTGTGGCATGTGGCCCCGTCCTGTTGAAAATAAATGTCGTCCACATCCATTCCATCCAATTTCGGCAAAAAAAAAAATCGTTTATCATATCGCGGTAGCGATTTCCATTCACAGTAACGTGGCGATCGTTATGGTCGACGAAAAAATATGGCCCAATGATGCCGCCGGCATGTAATCCGCACCAAACAGTGATTTTTTCGGGATGCAACGTTGCCTCATGAACCACGTGTGGGTTGCTTCCTGCCCAGTAACGCATATTTTGCTTGTTGACAAATCCATTTAGCCAAAAGTGAGCCTCATCGCTGAAGATGATTTTTCGGTGAAAATCTGCATCATTTTCGAATTGCTCTTGAGCCCAATTCACGAATCGGCGTCGCTTCAAATGGTCAAACGGCTTTAGTTCTTGTGTCAGCTTGATCTTATATGGATGTAAGCCAAGATCTTTACGCAAAATTCGCCACAATGACGTCACAGAAAGGCCCAATTGTTGCGAACGTCGTGGGAGCGACACATTCGCGTCTTCTTGAACTGAAGCGCTGGCGGCTGCGATGTTTTCATCACTTCGAGCACTTCTTGCTCTCACGGGCACCGGGACATTATGTAGCGAAAACGTAGACTCAAATTTTGCCACTAGACGGTCGATTGTCGAACGGGCTGGCTTGTTAAATGGACCGTAAAATGCAGCAGATGTAAAGTAGCAGAAACAGAACGATTATTTTGATAAAAAATTTGCACAATTTGCAATCGCTGTTCAAGTGTGTAGCGTTCCATGATGAAATGTATACTAATGAAGTTTCATATGTCAAGAGAACAAGGGAAAACATGGCGTCGTTCGCCGCCCCTATTGGAAAAAAGTTGAAGCGCACCTATTGAAAAACCCGTTATAATGAGGCATACATCTGAATTTCGGAAAATTGTAAATTTTACATAAACCTTCCCACAGGTTGCAAAGTAATCTATTTGAATTATTTCCGAAAACATTAAGTACTATTAATTACAAGAATGAATAATCCTCAAATAGAGCCCCCCTCTGTATGAGTAGAGAACAATCGATTCTCTAATGAACGGTAGTGCGACTCGAAAGATATGGCAGAAACAAATTATCGTTCCTATAGGAAAACGGGGTGCCAACATGTGCTATTTGGCAAAGAAATGTAGATATCATCAATAAGGAAAACAATATACCTAGGTGCTACATTCCCAAGTTTCGCACCATATACAGCAAGATAAATGAATATGCCGGGGGAATATTTATGAGGTGGATTTGAATCGAAATGTGTGCAGAATACACCCGAATCAATTCTGGTATAAGGAGACGTTGAAACGCTACATGGCGTATATAAAGGTGTATTTTCCCAACTGAAAATTACGATAAATATTGTGGTTATAAGAGGGAAGGTATAATAAATGGGATGCGTCGAAACTGAAGCGAAATTCAATGCGATTTTTTATGAAACACAAGAAAGAAATACATATAAAAGTTATGTGAGAAATATTTTTATTTAATTTTGCTTTTATGAAATGCAAATTTTTTTTGAAATGAGTCTAATTTTTCGAAAAATTATTTGCTTTTTTTATGTGTTCATATTGAATAAAAAGCTTTTCTAGTTATTTCTCGCAAAAAAATTCCCTTGATTTTGTGATGATAAAAAAGAAAATAATACCCACATCTTTCTTACATAAATAATAATAATAATAAGAATAATATTTATTTATCTGAAGCTATACAAAAAATCAACATATTTTGAACCGCCAATTTTGAATCGTATTGTTCTCCCATTATTTAAATTATATCTACATTATAAAACAATACAGTTGAGCGTCGATTATCCGAACTTATTGGGGGACATGGATGTTCGGAAAACCCGTATTTTCGGAGAATCGGTAAAATGCTTGAAAAAATCTTCAATCTTCGTCTAGCGAAGAAACCGTACACGCTTACGAGCGGCTAGGTGACGTACTTTTCAAGGACAGATATTTGGTACTGGTCGCTTTCAGCCTGAGTTTCAAACCAACGCAATGCAATGTCTAAACAAGTAAACCCTTCAGAAACACAAATTATGTTTTCAGCTTCATTATCTGAACTTGTAGTTGATGAGGTGCTAGCGGTGGAGTCAGCCTTATTAGTCATGAGGTCTAAAATTTCGCTAACCTGCTTAATTTGGTACCCGGGATTTTCATCGTCGATATCCATCCATTGTTGAACCTCTTCTTCATCACACTCGTCGCAATCCAGCTTTTTTAGCATATTTATCATTTCAGACATATCTTCCTGTCTCTCATTTATACATTCACTTTGAGGATTTTCCCCCATACACAAAACTTTATTCCACGCTTTTTTAAGTTCTGCTCTTTTACACTGTCGATGTTGCTCTGATCATGTACGACACATCTTATGAATCAATCTTTTTATGATTTCTAATCAGGCTTTCTTCTCCCTCTTCTTTTTTTTCTAAAAGTAACTTAAGTAACAATTCTTTTCTATAATACCGTTCGAAAGTCACGCTGTCAAAGTCAAGGTGGGAGAAAAACAAGCGAGAGTCGGGCGGGCGTAGTAGTTCGGAAAAGCCGTCGTTCGGTTGAACGATGTTCGGATAATCGACGCTCTACTGTATTTAGAATTTTCTCATAATTTTAATACCAATACGCATGACGACGTTTCGAAGTACTACTCTTTATCAAATTAATACCATTCATCATGGTTTCATTATGGATTTCATTATGGTTTTCATTTTCTCCAAGTATCGGCCTCGTCAATCATCAATTTAAAATAGTCTTTCTAAGATCTCGCTTAAATATCTTAATACTAGTACTAATTTTCAATATACTTAGTAAATTATTGAAAGACTCGAATTCGTCATAGTATATACTATTTTAGATTCAGAAAGCTTACAACTTTGGATATAAAAACTATCAGTTTTTCTTTTCTAGTATTATACCCATGCAAATCACTGACATATGTTACATTTTTTACATTACATGGAAGCAACCGATTTATTTCAAATATGAATATATATGAGCAAAGAGTATTTTTTGTTTAACAGACACTAGTTCCAAAGAGTTCAGCATAATTTTAACAGGGGTATACCTATTGCACTTTAGAATTGTTCGCATGGTTCTATTCTGCATCTTTTGTAATTGTTGAATTTTTCTTTAGTTAAACCAAATTAGGTGAGTATCGTGTTGAAATATGATATTATCATCTTTTTTTTATCATCATCATCATCATCAGCCTCTGTCCGTCCACTGCAGAACGGAGGAGTTCCTCCTCCTGTCTTTGCCAAGATTCCCTATCGGCAGTCCCTCTCTTCCAGGCAGCGCCCAGCCAATCCACAAGCTCATTATCCCATCGATCGTGAGGGCGCTTTCTTGGTCTTACTCTGTCTCTGGCTTCCCAATCACCAACCACAGTTGACCAACGCTCATCTCTTGTTCGTGCTAGATGGCCTGCCCATTTCCACTTTGACCTCTTTACCTCGCACTTCACGACATCCCTCACCTTTGTTTGACCTCTTGTTAGGCCCATCAGGTATCTATACTCCGCTGGGTTGTTCGAAGCTTCTGGATGTGAGCAGATTTCAGGGTCCAAGGTTTACTGGCGTAGGTCATCGATGGTAATACGCATTGGACAAACACTTTGCTCTTTAAGGATAGTGGCATATCTGATTTTAAGATGTGTTTCAGTCGGCCAACTATACCCCAAGCTGTTCTAATTCTTTGCTTGATCTCCGGTGTAATTTCCTCCCGTGGCAGATTGTCACGGGATGACGGGGATGCTAATTATTGTTAATTCAAAAATAACTATTTTTTGTATATTTATTTTTTTTTCGATATTCTGGATACTTTTTTGAATTTCAATTTAAATATTCATTTCAAGTGACACAAAAGTTATAGTAATTATACAATTTAAAATCGCCAGCACTTTAGAAACATTAAATCTAACATTATAGTTCGAAATTTTCGAATTTCGAATAGTCGCTGCATCTCTCTTTGTTTGTATGGCTCGTTCATAACTCCTGGGAGTTAATTTCGAGAATTACTCCTAAGCTAAATTGCTGAGATAAACGCTCTATGATGATTCTTGAATGATTTTTGAGGCTTTAAATCTTAGAGCTTATAAAATAAGAATACAATTGAAATGTAATGAAAATTGCACACATATGGTGACTTGTATGTACTCCATACTCTAACTTATCATTCTTGAATAATCTGTAAATCTCTCATAATTCTTGAAACGATTCAACCATGCAAACGTCCAATACCTAATAGAAGAAGTAACTGCTCTTTCTCCCAATTGCTGTAGAAATGACAGCAAAACATCTTGGAAAAAAAACTTTCGCTGGTGTCAAGAAATTCAGATCATGTTGCAAGACTTTTAAACTATGTCCTAAAAATAAAATCGCATATCTGTCACATTCAGGTTATGTCTTGAAATTGATTCAGTTTTTCTGTAAATAATAATATGAAGACAATATTATGGATAACAAACACATATTCCAAATAATTCTTCAAGTAACTACATAAATATGTAGATATAAATTACTGTACTGTGGTATTCGATGTCAAAATGGCCCGAAACGTTTCGGTACACGAAAGTGTCAGTTTTAAACACATCTGTGTAATTACTTGTTTGCTAAGCGATAATGAATGAAGTTAGGAAAGCCTCATTTGGCTATAGAGCTTCAGTAGGTTTACGTATATATAGCGTTCAGTCAAGTGAAATACTAATATGTATATATGAGCCGGTATTCTAGGATTGTTTCAGAAGTAACATTAAGTTATCGCAAAGTTTCTGAGTTAACTGAAGCAATTTGATGCTTGGGTTATATCAGTCATTCAAGAATACCGTTCAATACATCATTCTGATTGACAGTGGATTAGTGACTTCGATATTTGGAAGAATTCCTGATATATTGAACACTTAACAATATTGCCGATGCTGCAACTCCCAAGGGAAATGATTGATTGGACATCTGTTACTTCAAGATTTCGTCAAGGTTCAAGACGTGCAGAGTAATAGTAAGCAATTTATTCATTGTGCTAAAAAATGAAATGCCACAGCCATTTTTAACAACAATTTTGCACTGCCACTTTAACAACCTAAATATATTTCTTGGAAAAGTAGTAAATCAGTAATTATTAACTAGTTACTCAATAAAGTAGCTACTTGATTATATTATGAACTCAACAGTAATTATTATATCCGATTCAAATATAATAATAAATAATAATGAAGTTCATTCAATATCACAGTCTTACACAAAAGAAATGAGTCACAGAGTTGAGTATTCTATAGCTAATATTTATCTGTAGTATATATATATATATATATATATATATATATATATATATATATATATATATATATATATATATATATATATATATATATATATATATATATATATATATATATATATATATATATATATATATATATATATATATATATAATAAGTAGTTCTTTATTCTCAACAGATATAATACTCATTTACAGAAAACAATAACATAATGTTGAATACTAACTGAATAACTGAAATGAAACAGATATAACAAAGAGCTCGATCTAATCTAAAGAAATAGTAACTAATAACTATACATTATAGCATTCAATGGAATATTACAATGAACTCAATCTTAATCAATTTATTTTAGTCAATTTTCTTTGTTCGCGCAATTCCTAATAATAACTTCTATGGAGTCAAAGTGAATGTCACAATTATTGGCAACTCTATTGAATGTAGACTCCATAAACCAAATGGGGGATTGTATTAAGGAGTTGGTCCTCGGAGTCTCTAGGTGGAATAATTCTGTATTACGAGAATTTAGCGTAGGAACACGAAATTTCAAAGCGGACAAGAGAGGAGGACAGTCAATACTATTGTGCAGTAACTTGTACAAAAATTTGAGTGATAAAGTTTCTGTTCCTGCTCTGCAATGACAATCAGCTAAATCGACTCAATAATTCGTTATGATTGACTCCTCTCTGTGGATAAACTTTATCCTCCCTCGAAACTAAGAATTTTAAGAACCTTCTCTGAATAGCCTCAAGATGGCGTTGATGGCAAGTTTAAATAGGATGCCAGTTCATGCTGCCATACTCCAACTTGCTACGCATTAAGGTATTAAATAGTCCTATGAATGTTGAGGAATTATTGAAATAATTGCCATTGCGTATAACGTACCCATATATTTTCGAGGCAGATGAAATAAGTTGGGTGATGTGTGGGACAAACGGAAAGCTTCTGGTCGAAGACTACGCTAAGATCTCTCACCTTATCAGAACGTGAAAGAACCTGACCACCGACTATAATCACAGTCAATTCGGTCTCTTTTCTTTGTGAAAGAGACAACATTACGCTTTGACTCAAAATAATTGCCTTCGCACCAACTAGCAACATGATTCAGCGCGAGCTGAAGTTGAACACAGTTGTTCTTTGATCTAATTTCATGATATAGTTTCAAATCGTCTGCGAACATCAAATGTAGAGAGTGAATATTATGCATCGGATCATTTACGAACAAAATAAATAACAGTGGTCCAAGATTAGACCCTTGGCGTATTCCAGAGGTAGGTAGGAACTCAGAGAACTGTACACCCTCCACCTGTACGAATTGACGTCGGTGAACCACGTAAGAATGAAAAAGGTCGGCGAGGCTATCAGATAATTTTTTTGCGTAATTTCTGTACCAGAAGCGTACGAGCAACCATCAATTATATAGCTATCCTTAATTCGAATTCAGGGGGAATCCTCATTCAATTATAGATTATTCACCGAATAGTTGAAGATACAGGAAAATCGTTTTTTACCTGATAATTGCCTCATTCATCTGTCTGGTATTACTTAATTGTGAAATTCATTTTTGGTGATAACGAAATGAAGAACTTACTTATTCACATTCGAGCACTTATTGGAATTTGGACTTATGTTATTGGACTTATTATTGATAAGTCCAATAAGTCATTTTCATTTGGACTTATTGGACTAGTTATGTATGAACTATCATGAAGTTGTATTGATTTTCATTATGATTCAAAATTCCATTTATATAATTCAATTTTTTTCACGGAATAACCTGGATTTTTGTCAAAAAAGTTGTAACAGTGCTCAAAATGTAGCATGTGAAAGAGGTCACCAAAACTGTAGATCATGAGGTATTTTCATGACTCTCTTTGGTAGCTTTTGGGGAAATTTCAGACGCATTGCTTGGGTTGGCAATACTGAAACCGATTACTCAACGAACTAGTATAATGAACTACTGTCTTTGTGTAATATATTTGACAGGGGAGTGTTATTCTGTGCGTCGGTGTTATTTCTTGAAGAGCGAGTTAAATTATTTCCTGAGCTAGACCATCAAGTTTGGCTGTAGGGTTATGTTCTTCTTATAGAGGCAACTGAAAAGATGAGTATACTTTCAAAATCACGACGAAATAAAGACAACGGTAGAAAATTTCATTTGTGGTCTCATTCATAGAAAGCGTTGGAGCTCTGGCTAAGCTACCTAGTTACCCCAAAAATGAGATTTTAACCTTGGGATAAATTACCCAGAATACCTGTCAACACTTCATTTGTTTGAAGTATACGCTTGATAATCAAAGCAATTACCTCAGTACGACACCACGAAGAACGTATTTCGATTCTTTCAGACTTAACAAATCAATTAAGTAATGGCTTTTGAGATTTTAAAAGCATTTGCACTGCAGCACGAAGAAAGCTTCGTTGACTTGTGCTATACAATAGTAGATGATCGACCTAATGATCTTTGATGATGACCTGATGTTGGGTAACCTTTTTATTGAACCATTTATTTCAAGAACATAAAACATTTCGCCTTTTGTTTCCAAACAAAAATATTACATTTCAGTTCAGGTTATCACCTAGAGTAAAAGCCCAAACATTATTATCACACTTTAATGAAATTAATTTGATAAAAATACTTTTTGGTATTTATATAATTTCATTCACTTCACTATTAGAAATTTCATTCAATTAGATACTAGGTGTATTCCTTTCAATAAGTAACAGTTATATTTTCGGAAAATTCCTATTCTGTTGCTTCAATACCAGTAAGATTAAAAAGCTGTGAGGAAACTTGGATGCTACAAAATTTAGAGGCCAATGTTTTAAGCATAAAAAAATTCAGCTGAAATTTTGTCACGGTTCTGCATGAATTTACTAAAATCGTGTTAAGAGACAATTAATGTTTCAATAGGACGTTTGGCATATTCCAATAATTCTCACAATTATTCTCGAAAAGAATTTTGAGTATTCAGTGCATTAAAAGAAATTCCAGTATAATTTTTTATTCAAATAATGAAGATTTTTATGTGGTTGAATATTTTGAACAGAACGGTAACTATTGGCTACACCCATATCTAACACTCGAAATGTTTCGACACATAACAAATTCTGACACCATATTGTGCTTGCATATCAATAATTAATTTGGTTTTATGTAAGAAGGACGGACGCAACCTGAAAAATGGGATGTCAAGTTCTTGTGTGAACATGAATTCGAACCGACAGGCCCTCCGTTTCTCGCGAACTCAACCGTAAACATTTTTTTTGGTTGGAGACAGAAAACTAATTAGTTTTGAGCCTGTTTTATTAGCTGTATGCAGAAAATGATGAATACTGAATTGGGATTCAGTATGTCGGAAGGGGTATATTACAGTGACACAAAGGAAATGAAGAAGTTCTACATTGAAAGGCGAACATCATATTTTACACTAGGGGTGTGAAGGAAGATAAATAAACTAACCACATCACGATACCAGAAATTTGTATCCTGACTTCATGAATTTAAAAGAGAGATTGGAAAGGTCTGTGCACTAGCCACCGACCATTATGTTTTATCAGAAAAATACTTTCAAATTGGTAACTTTCTTATATCATCTTGTGGTCATTCCTAGAAATCTCTCAGAAAGTCTCAGTCTGAATATTCATTCCTCCAAAATTTAGAACTAACCAAAGTTTACTCGAAAGTCCAATGAAGCTTCGAGAATTCTTCATTTTTTCCAAACACTCCTAACATTCCAAGTATTCTCGAATCATTCGAAAAATTCTTACTGTCCCAAGAATTCTGGAATTATTCGAAAGTACTCTGGAGTTATTCCAAGAAAACTGTATTGTTTTGAATATCTTATATATATATATATATATATATATATATATATATATATATATATATATATATATATAAATATATATATATATATATATATATATATATATATATATATATATATATATATATATATATATATATATATATATATATATATATATATATATATAAATATATAAATATATATATATATATATATATATATATATATATATATATATATATATATATATATATATATATATATATATATATATATATATATATATATATATATATATATATATAAATATATAAATATATAAATATATATATATATATATATATATATATATATATATATATATATATATATATATTATATATATATATAAATACATATATATATATAAATATATAAATATATATATATATATATATATATATATATATTTTGAAAGTTTTTAGCATTAACAGGCTTTTTAATATGAAAAAGTTTATTTCTGTTGACGTTTAAAATTAAAAATTAAAATTAAATTTAAATAAATTTAAAATTAAATTTAATTTAAATTTAATTTTTTTTTTAAATTTAAAATTAAATTTTTTTAACTTTCAAAATAAATACCTCAAACAGGCAATAAATCAATTTCAAGATATATATATATATATATATATATATAGATATGAGATATAAGATTCACAAATCATTTAAATTAGTAAATATTGAGACTCTTAATCGAAATATTTTAATGTTGTCAACAAGAACATTACTTTCGAGAAAGAATATTCTAAAAATTCATTGATCTTGTTGAATGATAATAGGATACAATTCATCATCATTATGAATCATCAGTCCATATTTTATCTATCAATCAAGAAACGATGTCTTTCAAAACACCCATCCTATAACACAGGTCCTATACCAGTTCTCAGTGAAAACTCACCCGAGCTCCCTCTATTGGAGGAAAAACGTATAAACGCTATAAACCTAGCGTTCTATATTCCTACTCATGACAACAGTAGTGCGAATGTAAGGCTTTGTAGACATTTCATTCGAACACTACAGAAAACTGTCCACAATGTGTAACAATGGTCCCATGCCAGCGTGATCTGGAGCGAATAGCATGTGAAAGAAGTGACTACTTCTCACGTAAGTGACGAGAGATACTCGTAAGGACCAATTTTGAAAATTTTTCTAGATTAAACAGTTAACTACGTCGTACCACACTTCAGTTACGGCTCGTTGCTCCTTTTCAAAATCGAACCATATAAAATTCTCATTACCTCAGGAGGTAAGTGACGTAACGTATTTATGAAGACCAACAGTGACCTACTGTCACACCTAACCTTTCGTTCCTCAATTCCAGGACGAATTAAACTCTGGCCCCGCTAAATAAGTTACGTAAAGTACTGGTGAGGTTATTGCGGTTTCAACAATATTTTAACTCACAGCTTACGTCACTAGTTCCTTCATCTTCATTCACACAATTGCAACTCTTGATATTATTTTGAAAAATTCACAATTTCAAATAATAAGGTTTCGATGAATGGCAAATAAAATCGTAGCGCGAAAAGAAGTTATTCAGTATTTTTGTAATCATTTTTTTCCATGATTCATGAACCCCCTACACATTCATTAAGGCTGGTAATCGAGAGTAATATTTCATTCATTTTGGCGTTCATATGTTTGTATGTGAAAGATAATGATGAATGTGAGAGAGATGTCAATAATACCGCACCTCGCTCAGTACATATATGGCGTGGAGGGTCTCGTGATGATCTCACCGTTTTCGATGCGTTTGGGGTTAAATTGCGGCTACCCACTCAGCCAGCGATTCTCCTCCTGCCTGGAATCCTCCCATTTGAGTCCTGGAATTATTCCTGGACTCAAATGGGAAGTATCTATAGAAAAACTCTCGAGGTAAAAGGAAATAGTTACTCATTCATCCTTATTTAAAATTGAAGGCTACAAATATGAAACAGTTTCGTTACACTAAGGGTTACTGTGAGTACACATGACTTAATTTCGTTAAGGCCCAAATTGATTAATATACCCCATTAATTTATGAAAGAACGCTGTGATATAAAATTATAATTTAAATAAAACTAATTAGTTTTCTGATTTTCACTGAAATTAATTTAAAACATGACAATATTGTTTCACCAACACAGTGGCTTTATCAGATGTTGATGATAAACTGATAGATCGCACAAAAAAATGGTCGCTTAAACATATCGCACAAATCATCATCATTGTTTCGTTGATATCATTTTAAAGAAAATATTATATAATAAGGCCATTTCTCAAGTATATCCTGAAGTAACAGATAGTCATAAAAATTTCAGAACATTGACGTAATAGGCAACCTTGTATCTAAAATCTCGAATTAAATTAAATTATATCTATATTTCTACTTGTGGTAACCTTTAATTCTTATCAATGGTAAAGTCGGACGTATATGACAAGGTTTTATTAGCACCCACTATGAGGGACCTACAGTTAATGTTAAACAGAGTTCAGTCTGCAAGGGTTGCTCATGGTCGAAACATCAAAAGCAAGAAAATAAATTTCATGATTATATCGACATTCCGAAACAAATTTTTCAACCAAAAGGACTCTACCAGACAATTGTAACAACTTGGAGAGAGTAAGTAGCTATCTACTAGTAACTCGATTGCCTTTTGATGATTCCAGTTTTTTCTTCAATTCCAATATTTGGCTGGTATTCTCTGTACATGATTCATTGCATAATATTAATTTTTTAGCCACTGAATTTCATATGCATGCTTAAAAGTCCATGTCTTATCAGGGATTCGAATCCAGATCTCCTGCTTGACAACTCAACGAGGATTTAATTACAAATTATGAACAAAAAAGAATTATAGGAATGTATAAGGAATAATATATGTATACCTACATGCATATTTATACTATTACACACGTTTTCATAAATTGATTTATTTTATTTTCAAATCCTGCTTTATACAAAAGTTCACACTATGAATTATATTATATAGAGGCTCGATAGAGCCTTACAATAATTAGTCTATTTTTTTATTAATGATGCAGTTACAATTTATATACATATATTATATACAGGAGAAACAATCGTTAAAAACCTGCTTGCACAATTCGAAGATACTGTTATTAGTTCATTATTAGATTAGGAAGTTTATTCTAATGTTTTGTTAAATATTGGAAGATGTTGATAGAGCAACGTATGTCTGTGATCAGTATCAATATTCTTGAATCTAATTCAAAATGATTTTCATGAAAGTTGTTCGACATACGATTTATGTGGTCCCTAATAGTGGCTATTTTGGCTAGGTTGTGGAGTTCATCTAAAAACGAGTGTATATATCTTTGTTTGTAATTAACCTCAACATTTTGTTTTGAAATGATTGTAATGGCATAAGGGTTTGAGATGACACCAGGCTGGTGATGCATACGTTATAATTAGTCTAATTATGGTTGTATATAACAATCTTTTGTTTTTTGAGTTTAGTTTACTTTTCTTGTTCATTAGAGAATACATTGACCTAATTACCGTATTTTCCAAGATAATTTGATATATGTTTTACTTTTAAGGGAGTAATTATTTTATTATTAGTCGACTTTCTACTAAAAACTAGTTGTTCTGTTTTCTCTTCATTCATGGCCATCTTCCATTTTTTGTAATAATCCTTTATTTTCAGTAAATGATTACGTAATATAAAATTAGAATCTTGCGCATGTGAATGAGTGTAAACAGCAATATCATCGGCAAAAATAACAACTTTGGTATTCGGATATTCTGGAAAGTCTTGAATGAATATGTTAAACAATATGGGTCCAAGTACTGATCCCTTTGATACTCCAGTTGTGTTTTGTTTAAGATTGGAGAAGGATTCACCAATCTTCACCGAAAACGTTCTATTTATCAAATATTGCGGAAATTTGAGGTAAATTTTTTTATATGTCAGACCTTCAACCCGCACTCTGTTGAATGCTTTTTCTATATCAAGTAGAACCGTAACGGTGTTCTTTTTTGAATTGAAATTATGAATTATGTCAGTTACGTTACAATTTATTATATTGTTATAATTTTATTATACGCTGCAATTTACTATATGCACCAGTTATTTGCTGCACAGTGTTATGTTTTTCCAAATTGATAAGTGTCTTGCATGTTGATTTTTTAAGGTATTCTTCTTAGGCGACAAGAATGATTTTTTCTGTTAGTTTACTGACCATTGACAACAAACCTATTGACAACAAACCTATTGGTCTATAATTTTTTGGAGAGTTAAGATCTTTACCTGTTTGGGAATTGAGAGAAGTATGGCTTGACAGGCCTGCACCCTAACCTATAATGCTACGGAGACGACGAGATGATTCCAGTGATTTATAAATCAGATGCCAAATAGACAAAGCTCAGGAAGCTTTCTTCAAAATGGAGTCATTGCTTTGAAATAGAAGTATCAATATAAGCACTCTTCACCATTCTTTAGTACGGTGTTGAAGCGTGGACACTCCCAGATGCCCAGTGTAAGAAAGGGAACTTTTTGTGATTTAGGAAACAAGAGAATGTTGAAGATGTCCTGTAGAGATAAATAGAAAGGAAGTAGTGCTACAGATAGCTCACAAGAGAACATAAATGTTTCTTACATATAATGAAAAATACCAAAAACGAGCTGCAGCAGTTGATCACACAGCGCCAGATTCAAGAAAGACGCAGTGTTCGAAGAAGAACATCTTGGTTCACTATTGGGATCACTACTTAGAGCTGCTGTGTCGAAGGCACAAATTTCCCGTATGACCGCTGACCTTCAATCGAAAATGGAACAGAAAAAAAACCAGAAATAATCTTCAGCCAACTGTTGAAGCATTTCGAATCGTGTAGTCTCTAATCAATTTTTTTGGAGTTGCAATGAAATATTTTTATTGGATTATTATTAGAATTCGTGGGTTTTCTAAATTGATTGAATACCTAGAAAAACAATTCATTCTTACCCCAGATATTTTCTCTGGGTAATGCAATTAAATTCTATGTTAATCCCAATCCGTTTTCTAGAATACGATATCGGCCAATCGAGTAGCCTCGAATCGATAAGTTATTCCAACGATGCAGCTGACCGTTTATAAGCTAACTCGGGTAGATTCTCATAAATAACTTCTCTTCTAACTTTCCAATGTTTCGAAGTTCATTCCTCACATTCATTCTTTCATTCTCAATTTCGTTGAAGCTCAATAAAAGGGATCGCTGACGGAAAACGTTCGATATTCTTTGTTGCGAAAATTAAAGTGAGGCAGTTAGTCACAGATGGAATGATTTTCTTTCATCGCCATATTTCCATATAAAGCTATTCAACGCCGCTTGGCTTAAAGCGTTACAAGGGTAATTTTTCATTAGGTTCAATATATTCTTCGCTTATATTTCGTTGTCGATTCCAGAGCCCGATATAATAACTCAGTGAAGTTTTAGTCGAAACAGCTGGCCCCATGTGAAGTGTTATACATTCAAACACTTCAAAGAAGAACGTCAAATTCGGCGGAATATTAGAGAGAATACAACGCAGTCAAATTCAGATGAACTCTTCCCAATATCGAAATAATTCACTGGTGGAGTAATAAAAAGAAATTGAAAATGTCATTCGATGAAACTTTTTATTGATAATCTATCTCTGTCAGTACCATTCTCTGTGAAAAAGTTCGTACTTGTACTAGAATGAAGACTGTGAAGTATTTTCAAACAATATTGGATGTAAAAACAATTGGACTGATGATCATAAAATGGTATTAAATATGACACTAGAACTTTTGTGAAGATAGGAGAAAACAGACATGTGAAAACTGAACATTGTTTCTGATATCTTGAAAATGAACTGATTGTTTATAGATAGCTCAAAACGTAGCTGGAAGTGAGTTCTCTTCCACAATGGAAATTT
The DNA here is from genome assembly GCA_030704895.1 of Henosepilachna vigintioctopunctata. Classification (NCBI taxonomy): domain Eukaryota; kingdom Metazoa; phylum Arthropoda; class Insecta; order Coleoptera; family Coccinellidae; genus Henosepilachna; species Henosepilachna vigintioctopunctata. The sequence continues at coordinate 2,247,557 of JARQZJ010000093.1, forward strand.
GTATGGTTCAGTTCCAATAGGTCATTCAGTTTCTTTGCATGAAAAATACGAAGACATAAAGAAGGTCATTGACTTGTTGCAATATATCTTACACCAATGGATCATCTGTGTTGATCTCAAAATGTTATGTTTCCTTATAGGCCAGCAACATGGATATACGAAGTATTCCTGTTTTTTTATGTATGTGAGACAGCAGAGCTCGTAAGAAGCATTGGGTACAGTTAAATTGGCCGCCAAGATCTGACCTGAAACCTGATGATCCCAACATTTGGAATCAGCCACTTGTCGACAAAAAAAACATTATATTTCCTCCTTTGCATATAAAACAAGATGACATGAAGCAATTTTTTAAAGCTTTTGTCAACTGAAGGGGACTGTTTTAAGAATATCATTTCGGCATTTCCTAGCTTGTCATATGAGAAGAAGAAAGCTGACGTCTTTGATGGGCCACAGATTCGGCAACTTATTAAAGATGAACGTTTCATTCAAACAATGACCAAACTTGAAAAGAATGCTTGGTTGGCATTCAAAAGCACTGTCAAGGACTTTCATGGAAATACACGAGCCCAGAATTAAGTCGAAATTTTTCAACAACTCTCAGAAAGCTTTAAAAAGCTTGGCTGTAATATGTGTATCAAACTGCATTTCTTACATAGCCATCTTGCTAACTTTCCAGAAAATCGTGGTAATTGGGATGTCAGTATAATGGCTGACAGCTGTTGGAGCATCAAGCGAGAATGTCCCCAGATTGAACATTCTAGGAAAATTCTTCTTTTATTTTTTGTATAAACACAATTATATTATAATAACCTTTGTATGAATAAAATATTCTAATGTTTGGTTATTACCCATTTAGGGTAAGGAGAGGGTATCCTGTACATTAAAAACTTGACGCAATAGAGAAAAACTGATAACATTCTTGAATTCGGAGGAATTGAATGGGATGGAAAATGAGGAGCTGTGTCAAAATCTCGACATAACTCTATTCAAAAAATGGAACTATGAAAGACGGACTTATGAAGTGATGAAATTATTTCACGAACAGCCAAAACAAAAAACAAATGCCAAATTTTTGAGGGATCAATCATGTATCAAACATTATCAGCCGACATTTGATTGTTGAAATATTGTCATTATCAAGTAAATTATTTAGTATTATTGACTAGTCCATTTTTCTTCTTCAATGAAACTCCCACACCTTGAGTAACTGTATCGTCAGAAGCAGATAAAGAAGGTGGAGCCCGGAATAAATTACAAGCTAGCCGGCTGATGCAGGAAAAGCGAGTCAGGTTTGTATGGATATAACTATTGCTAAACACAATAAACGGAACTAGGAACGACGGACTTATTTGAATTAAATACTTATTTGAAACTTTATGGAATTATCTCTCGAGCCAATTTTTTAGTTATAATTATAAAGATGTCTCCAATTAGCAAACTTTTGACGAACCAACCATGTATTTAACCTTGTCAGCGGAGCTTCAAGTGGTCAATCACTGTCTTAAATTGAGAGCTAAGACATAATATCCTTCTTGTTGAAAATAAAGGAGTGCACCCTCAGATTTGCAGAAACTCTAACGATGATTACGTGAAATAAAGGACGGAAATTCAAATTAACTCTTGATGCTAAGAATATTTCGGTGTCTCATTAGTAATTTAAATGAAAACTGCGCAGATATACACTAATTACTTAAGGTAATTGTCTATCTGAGACAAGTGTTAATCTAAGCCTCGAAATCGAAGGAGGATTGTCCACTTGAGATTGATTTCGTTTTCGAGACAAAATTGTGAGGCTTGAGAGCCACAACCGTCTCTAGACTTGAAACACTTCATTTTCACCTTTTTGTGGTGAGTTTGTACTTGTGTGATCATGTACTTTTCTTTGCTGAAATGCGTTCGCGGGTAGTGTTTGCTTTAATCGAAATTGATTGAAAGAGATAGAAAGTTGGGTATTTTGATCGAAGTTTTTGTCTGAAATTCAAAATTTTAGCTATTCTTGGAATTTTTTCATTTTTATTATCAGAATTACGATGAATTTGTGTTTCATATTCCACAGCAACCCTTCTGCCTCATATGAATATATCAACTTCACAACTCTATCATCAGCATTTGTTTCTACTCTTTCCATTAGCACATCTTTAGTAACTTTGCAGAATAATCGAAGATAAACTGAATTCAGTTCTACAGAAGAGGCTTCGATATCTGGAGAACTAGATGGTGAAGTAAATGTCTACAAAAAAAAACGAAAACAATCGCATTGCAATGACAAGCAAGTTTTTGATATCTGCAGCAGACTTCAAACACGAACTGAAAACTAGAGACTTAGTCGAGAGTCGTAACCACTTGTCTTAAGAGTACTCTCGAGAGATACTGCTCTCAGACTCTTGTCCATTTGTTAATTTAGATCGAGATCAATCTCCAGACAATTTTTATTTCACAGATAGAAATTTACTTTTACTCTGTGAATTCTGGAAGAATAAGTAATAACGTCAACTAATGCTGCGCTAATTTGCTAATTTGCCAATATTGATTACAGTTATCCCTTAGTTATTTGTTGCAAAACTTTGCGAAAATTTGTTGCAAAATTAAGAAATTTATTAGCTCTACACTGTTTCATATGTAAATGGTAAAAATTGTTTCTAAGAAATTGGTAAATATGAATTACATATGCTACCAACATTTGAAGTGCGATTGCACTAACATTAAAGATATTTAAATTCACAATTCTTCAAAAAACACTTGCTAAGTTAGATCTACGAAGAATCAACTGATCCATTTGATCGCGATCTTTTGGCTTTCCCCTTGCTATTGAGGTCTGTAGCTTCTCTACATTTAAACCAGCAGCAATCTGCAAACATTGCTTCATTGCAGCGGCCTTGACATCTTCATTCCATCACAAATATATCTTGACGGAACCGTTTTCCATGCTCATCACTGACATCTCCGCCATAAGGCGAGAGTAGAGCAAATTAATTTTTAGGGGCATATTGCAACCGAGTTCATGGTATTTTTGTAGAAGTTTGCAAGGTGGTATTTTTGTAACCATTTGAGGGAAGTTGTCATCTCTTTTGTTTTCTTGAATCCATGTATAACTCCCTTGATAGGTATCCAAGCTACATGTTTTCCCCTCCAAAACTGAATCGAATGCAATGTCCATCACAAGTTGATGTATTTAATTAACAATTATAATTGTTCTAAATATTTAAAAGACTAGCCTTCTCCGTTCATGGCTGTGACAAAATTCTTCATCAAGCCCAGCTCGATATGTAAGGGTGGAATTAAAACGTTTTTTGGATCTATGAGTGGCTCGGCAATTACGTATTTTTTACGAGGGTTAAGATTTGTTGCAGGTCAATCTGCTTGAATATAATTTGATTTTCTATCACTACTTTCCACATACATAAAAACCAACATTATTTTGTATACCCTAAATGCATGTCTAAGAGTATATTAATCACTTTCAAATCACCGCAGATTTGCCACTTATATTACAGATAATTGATTGACTCTAGGAGTCTGCCTAGTGTTGCCCAAAGCAAGACCAAGACGAGACTTAGGCAGTCTTGGCCTTGTTCTTGCGTGAGCAAACATGGTTTTGGTCTTGGTCTTGCACAGTGGGTCTTGGTCTTGGTCTTGCTGCAAGAGTCTTGCAAAGTCTTGTCGTCTTGCAAGTACTTGATATATTGTACTTTTTATTCAAGATTTCAATTTAGATTTTCGGTCAGTGTAACAGGGCCGAAATTTATAGCTTATGTAGACATAAATGATGATGATAATAATAAACATCGAAACAAAATTTTGATTTATAATGAAAAATGGATAAAAATGTCCTTATTGAAAGCACCAATTCGTACGAATAAGATTGTACAGTGCAAAAACTAACCGATGATACTCCTAATAAATTTTTCTGTTTATACATTGAAATTAACAACTATGATTTTATAACAATAAATTCAAAATATAATTATAAAGAATTCAAAAATATCCAAAATAAAATATCACAATGTGGAACTGATAAACACAATAATAAAATCACAATACGTGTAGCGTGTGGAATAATCACAAGCTTTTAGTACAAAAGTCATGTACACCAGAAAAATTTTCAAAAAACCTCTACACTTAGCTTTGAATTGATCAGCACAACCTTTCGTTATCAATAAACTTCGATTGTAGGATGAAATGAATAATTGTGAAAGAGATATATCTGAGTAATATGTGAAAGAATGATAAAAATAATTCGTTTATTTCCTTTGAATTCATAACAAGAGCTTCTTCAAAAAACACGAAGAAAAATTTTGAGTCTCATTTCTCATATTTTTAATACAAAGATTATCACTTACTTGAGTTCAAAAGTACGAAATTTCATTTTTTTCTGATTCCCGCCAATTGTTATTAAACCAGCAGATGTAATAAAGTAGTGAACTAGTCGATGTTGCGTAGGACAAGAATTTGTCGCGAGACGAAATATGATGAAGTATGTAGAGAATTAATTCTTGAGAAAAAGAGCTAAATCGGTGTTGTCATATTTAAGTAAGAAATAATATTTAATAGTGTTGGCGTTTACTTGACGTAAATCCATTATAATTGAATATAACCTAAATTCAAACACTTGAACTTATGATTTACACTTTATTGACTACATAGCATGACGCGTTTCGTCGTTACAAACGACTTCTTCAGATGCTTACAGAATAATTTTTTTCTTTCTCTTTATTCTGTAAGCATCTGAAGAAGTCGTTTGTAACGACGAAACGCGTCATGCTATGTAGTCAATAAAGTGTAAATCATAAGTTCAAGTGTTTGAATTTAAGTTATATTCAATAAGAAATAATAACTATATGAAATAGAATAATAGAACTAAAAGTAAAATATTATCTATTTCAAAGTCACACGTAGTTGTCAATAGAAGCTAATTAAATGTAGTCATGTAGACATTAAAAAATAATATATTACAAAGTCATATGAAAAGGCTTAAATTTCAGTCTTATTGAACTTCAAGACTTCAAGAGTCTTGCAGCTCAGTCTTGTTCTTGCGTAAGTCTTGCAAAGTGACTCTTGGTCTTGGTCTTGCATTCAAATAGACGGTCTTCGTCTTGGTCTCGCAAAAATGCAAGACCAAGACTGCAGGATTTTTTGGGCAACACTATGCCATGTTAGCATACTCCTTCATGTGAACCGCATGACCAATAGGAATGGAAGGAAGACGGCTGCCATTATGAAGCACCACAGTTTTCCAACTAAGGAGGAGTCTGAAAAGTCTAAATTCAGTAGGATCATGCTTCATATTCAAACTTTTCATCAAGCCATTAATATTACAACAAAAACCAAAGTTTGTTTTTTTTTCAAAAAAAGGAATCAAATCCCTATGACAATTTTCGCCTTTACCAAAATAGTTACCTTCTGGCAATGAGATGACAATTTGACAAATTGAATTTATGTGTATTTACAATTAACAACGTTGCCAATTTCGAAAAGCAAATTTTCCGCAAATTGAAAAAAAGAATTTATAAAATATGAAAAGTAGCTCGTATCTCTAATACAAGAGCTGAACGGTTTTGCATTTAGTAAACGAGAAGATATAGGTTAGGATTAATTTGGAAACAATTTCATTGTGGCTCAGTGATAATTATCAATCTGTCGTAGGAATTTCGTTCACCACAAAGATTTGTTACCTCAGCAGTCATTTCTACCTCAAATAATATTTCGGTTGTGCTGTACCTTCATTAATCCTCAGAAATTTAAGTGATTGCATGAAATATTCATATCTTTTTCCAAGAAAACTCGTTTTTGTCAACTTTCCTTTCAAAACATCGTATTGAATTATATCAGTACAATTTGTCCATGAAATTATACGAATTGAACATAAGTTTCGATAAAGAAAACTCGGAATGCCTTCACAAATGATGGAATATGTATGAAGCATGGCGCGAAGCAAAGTGACAACTGAAACCTAATTTATGTAATTCGCCATCTCAAATTATTAAATTACAAGCTTCGTTTATTCTCTACTCCGGAACTTCATTTAGTTAAAGGTATTTATTCATATATGCGAATATACAAATGAGAGGTGCTCTCTAAAGTTCGCTCGGATAGATATTAACCTTAGGGTGTATGTGTCTTGAATCTCACGTAAATATTGATGAAATGTATTTTAGTCACACAAAATAATAACTGGCTTTATGATAAGATTATCTAAAAGAGCTCTATATCGTGATGAATATTGAGGTTCAAACCAGAACGGTGAAGTGTCGTTACCCCCGTAGCAACCTAGGTTGTATCAGATGATCCAGATATCGGGTGTTTTTTTAGAGATATAGAACTTTGGATTGCAATAAAACAACGATGGATCATTGGATTGACAAGAATTTTTTCTTATTCGAAAGATATTCTTGTGGCATTACATTTTGAATATGATTTCTGGCATATGACCGCCACGGCTTGCTCGGATGTGGTCCAATCTGGACGTCCAATTTTGATGACTTTTTCCACCATTTGTGACCGTATATCGGCAATAACACGGCGAATATTGTTTTCCAAATGGTCAAGCGTTTGTGGCTTATCCGCATAGACCAATGACTTTACATAGCCCCACAGAAAGTAGTCTAGCGGTGTTAAATCACAAGATCTTGGAGGTCAATTCACAGGTCCAAAACGTGAAATTATGCGATCACCAAACGTGTCTATCAATAAATCGATTGTGGCACAAGCTGTGTGACATGTTGCGCAGTCTTGTTGAAACCACAGCTCCTGGACATCATGGTTGTTCAATTCAGGAATGAAAAAGTTAGTATTCATGGCTCTATACCCATCATCATTGACTGTAACGTTCTGGCCATCATCGTTTTTGAAGAAGTACGGACCAATGATTCCACCAGCCCATAAAGCGCACCAAACAGTCAGTTTTTCTGGATATAACGGTGTTTTGACATACACTTGAGGATTATCTTCACTCCAAATGCGGCAGTTCTGTTTGTTGACGTAGCCATTCAACCAGAAGTGCGCTTCATCGCTAAACAAAATTCGCTTATGAAAATCTGGAACAACGGCAATCTCGTTTTGGGCCCATTCGACGAATCTACGCCTTGCTTGATGATTGTTTGGATTCAATTATTGCACGAAATTTATTTTGTAAGCAGGCAAATCAAGATCCTTCCACAAAATCTTCCATAAAGTGGATGGACACAGATCAATTGCTGTGCTCGATGGCGGATGGACTCATTCGGGTCTTCCTCAATGTTAAGCTCTACAGTAGCAATAGCTTCTTCTGTACGCACCGTACGGCATCTCTGGGGATGCTAGTTATCAAAAAGAGTAAACGTGGTGCCAGAACGTTCCATGGTTAATCGAATTAACTGCTCTGATGGACGATTTTGTCGACGATAAAATGGACGTAGTGCGCGATACGTATAACCATTATTTTCGAAATAAAATTGCACTAGTTGCAAGCATTGTTCAGACGTGGGTCTATTCATGATGAATTGCCAAACCAAACTGAAAATAAAACACTTCTCAGCTGATAAATCGGTCGCCATCTTCAATAGTGATGCCAACTTAAAGTTCTATACTTCTTAAAAAACACCCGTTATCTCGAGGAGTTGTGAAGTTTCGATTATCATCAAGATTTTTTATTAGCTGTTATGAAACTGCACTTGAGTCCTGCTCAGTGACAAAATGTTTGATTCAAAACTTTCAAGAACCTGAAATTTCAAAGAGCAACATTGCTTCATTTACCTGAAAAATTACAATCCAATAACTTGCTGACATGATTGAACTTCAAAATAAAAATGTTCAACACTGAATATTTCCATAAGCAATGGCTTTATCCCCATGAAAAAGATACAATATTTATGTAAAAAGTATAAGACAATCGGAAATTGTGATGATCTTGCAATTTTTTAGTGGCGTAGATTTTGGTAAGGGGTCAACCAATCAATAACCTCTGTTGTATGTTTCTGGTAATAGCCAGAAACGTTAATTTAACCTAATGTAAAAGTAATGAGGGCAAATGACTTAATGGGACTTAAATTAATGAATAAAGCCGCCTGTAACTTGAACGCATTTACTCTAAGTGGTTTCAGTTCAATCTTCATAATCTGAGCACAGAATTCTATAATAAAATACTTCCAAATAGTAATAACTACTCTGAAGGTATATGATCATATAACGCCAGTAAATATAGTTTCTATTATGTTGAAATTCACAGAATGAAGAAGTAAAAGTACTGCAGAGGCGTGAAACATCATAACTCGGTAATGATGTTTCATATCTGTCAAAATATATGAAATATCAACATATATATTGATATTTCATATAACATACAATTATTATTATAAATTATATTATTATTACGATTTTTCCCTATGAGGAGAGCGATTGAACTTAAATTCGCCATTAGGACTTTTGCTTCATCTTTTTCAGCTCCCAAAAACGCTTCATCTTATTCCAGGTTGATGATTTGATTTTTGCTTTTAAACTTCACATGTGCGATTTTATAGTTATATTCAGTGCGATCTTCGAGATTTTTCATATTGATCCGTTGTAGACTTTTTGGATACTTTAGCCACTCTGTTCCGCATTTACTCTTCAATTATATCGAGCAGTTTCTTCGGTATTCTGGACTGTTTCATTCTGTAGACGTGTGCCATAAAATTTTGCTCGTCATTTTCTGATTTCTTCCGTGTCCTTCGATAAAGTTCATTCTGAGGTCTTTCCCTCAGGAGAGCAATGATTCAAGCAATGAGAGCAAGATTCATGAATTATTCATACTAGTAAATACTGAGACTTTAATCGAAATATTGAAATATTTCAAATAAAACTCTGTCGACACAAATGTTGTCCTGTTCAAAACGCCCACATGTCCTAGATCCGAATGAGGAGAACAACACTTTGTGAAAATTCACGTGAGCTCCCTCTTTCGAAGAAAAGACTAATAAACTTTCCCTAGCGTTCTAGATTCCTACTCATGACAACATTAGTGCGAGTACGTGAGGCTTCTTGGACATTACATTAGAACACCACAGAAATCTGTCAGCAATCTGTAAGAATGGCCCATGCCTAATTGCTCCAGATCACGCCCCGGCGGGTAAAAGGATAGCAAGTTTCAAGATTCACGAATCATTCATACTAGCAAATTTGAAAGTCATCGATTCTTGATTGATTGATTAAATACGGACTGATGATTCATAGTAATGATGAAACAATTGTATCCTTTTATCATTCAACAAAATCGATGAGTTTTTCGAAGCGCACTCAATATTCACTCTCGAAAGTGATAGGTTCGTTCTTGTTGACAGCATTTGTGTAGACAGCTCTTCCCTGAGAGTTATATTTGAAATATTTCGATATTTAAATTGAGTCTCAGTATTTACTACTGTATATATATATATATATATATATATATATATATATATATATATATATATATATATATATATATATATATATATATATATATATATATATATATATATATATATATATATATATATATATATATATATATATATATATATATATATATATATCACTACCTAGTAATAAAACAAAGTCGCTTTCCATGTAAATCTGTAATATCTTCGAAAATATTCATTTAAATCATATGCTGCAAAGTGCCATATAGATATATATTCAATCAACAATATTATAACAACAACAAGGTATTTAATTGGATAAGGATTAATGCTATATTGGTTGAAATCGATCAGAAAATCAGCCATTATTTGTCGCAAAAAGCAATTGACAAAAAAATGTTATTGTGAGATATCCATAAGAGAGTTGATACCATTGCGGGTTTTTCTGTAGACCTTTCAGTGTGTACAATACTTAGTACATTATTTTGATAAATCTCGTAGGGTTCAGCCTGCGTTTGCTATGTAGGCGGAAAAAATGTAATTATTCACGACATCACATCAGAAACCTCAAAATTAACAGTATTTCTCCACTATTTAATGGATGTTATTATACTTATAAACCTTCCTCTTTAATCACTCTATTTGTTGAAAAACCGCATCAAAATCCGTTGCGTAGTTTTTATTTTATCTAATAGAAAAAATATAAAATCTTTCTTGATGGAAACACACGAAATTACTATTTCGTTCTACAAGGAACTCATCAGTTGTGTCACGTCTACCGTCAAGTGAAAGGCACCGACTCAAATTCGCAAACAAGCTCTTTCGACTCAGAAAGCAGAAATAGATAGTTCTAACAATCATAGATACAGATAATTCATATATAAATTATGCATAAATTACTATATACATTGCGTCTACAGAAACCAAACGAAAATCATGAATCATTCAATTATGTCTTCGTATATTTATACAAGCTATCTTTAAGAATATAGTGACGAATTGAGTACATTTTGAAATTAATTTAAGAAAAATACTTCTTTTCTTTAAACCAGACATTATTTCACAGTACATGTAGCTAATTTTTTCTGGATATATCGATTTGTCATCGATACGTGACAAACATTCAATAATGATAACATAATGATCATATACGTACGGCTCATTCCTCACACGTGATCGACGGGAGAGCTCTGCACATCCCCAAGAGACGTTACTGTCACATAACACTGAAGGGGTCTATTATCATCCGACTCCATAACTCTTCTCCCAGGTAGGTAGTAGACCAGACACGTGACGCCCACCAGAAATAGGAAGAACACAAACACGATGTCAAACATAATCAGTGAATTCCACGCGATGAATCGCATCACCAAAACAACAGTTCGGTCCTCAGCTTGAGCTTTAAGCCCAGCATCACTAATTAAGCACAATTAGTTCTACTTCGAAATGTCTACCTCGCACATATCAATTTAATTGAGTAGAACGCATGCAGTTTATAGATAATTGAAAAATAGCTGGCAAATAAGATCTCTTTTTTTTGTTGAGAAAGAGATGTGTTCAGTTTTCCAGATGATCTGAAGTGTATGATGCGAGATTATTGAGGAGATATTTTGTTTACAAGTGGAAAAATTTATTTGTGTGTGAGGAAAACAAATCTTGAAGACAAAATGTATGGTTTAGAACAAAATATATCTATCAAATAATCAACCTTCTAACTTTATATTTCATTTTAAATCAATAATTCCTGGCGTTACTTCAATTAATTGTTGACGGCATTTGGTTTACGGTAGTACTGCCTGCTTCAGTTGATTTATTGTCGTTAAAAGTAAGCAGGTCATTGCCATTTAACTATTGATTTCAAAAGTAATACGGTACAACATATTCGCTTAGGCTATGCGAATTATTTCCACACAAAGTGGAAAATTCTTTCCTAGTAGTGCCAAGAAACAAATTTTTCATGTCAAAAGCAGAACCGTAAATCGAATTTTCTGCGAGCTAGTAAATAAAATTCTTTCTGAGCTATCAAGTTAGTTGAACTTCTTATAAAACTCATATTGAGAATACTATTTGATGTAAATACCAAAGATCAACGATTGAGTCATAAAGACTTAACCTTTTTCATGAAACGTGATCGTTTCAATGACACTTCGTGACCTTACTGTTTATGTACAGAAGATTTGAGATTATTCACTCATAGTCATTAGTAAAAAATCGAAATTCCTAATGAAATGAAATTTGAATAATCATCCATTATGTTGAATGATAATATAAAATTATAAGGTATTCATGTGGACTCCCACTTGAAGTGGAGTGCACATGCAGCTGTGTTGGGGAGGAGGCTCAATTCAGTTCTGTATAACCTGCTGGTCCTTAGATCTCAGGTCTCAGTTGAAGTTTTGAAGCTGATTTATTTTCCAATTTTTTTTAAGGCTTTGATATCCTATGGTATAATTTTTCGGGGTGGTTCGTACCTTGTTTCTAATTCAAAAGATTTGAGATTATTCACTCATAGTCATTAGTAAAAAATCGAAATTCCTAATGAAATGAAATTTGAATAATCATCCATTATGTTGAATGATAATATAAAATTATAAGGTATTCATGTGGACTCGTACCTGTGTTGGGGAGGAGGCTCAATTCAGTTCTGTATTCTGCTGGTCCTTAGATCTCAGGTCTCAGTTGAAGTTTTGAAGATTTATTTTCCAATTTTTTTTAAGGCTTTGATATCCTATGGTATAATTTTTCGGGGTGGTTCGTACCTTGTTTCTAATTCAAAAGTCGTGCATAGGGTTATGCTGAATATTGGGCGCAGAAACTCTTGTCGCGGAAAGTTTAAAGTTCTGAATTTCTTAACTATGTATGGCATTTATATTTACAGACTCCTATTATTTGTTAACTAGAATCCTCATTATTTTAAGAATTATAAGAACCGAAATAATACCCGAAAAGTTTTTCCGTTTATGTACCTATCTCCTATCTTATTCATAGCAGTAGTTGATATGAACTAAATTCACTTTACATGGCCATGAATCTGTTCAATTGTCTATCTTGCCATCTTCAAAAAATTAGTGAATATAGAGTATTCAAGGAAAAAATATATAAATTAATATCAAGTTTTGGACCATATTCCTTGAACTAATTTTTTATTTTTTGTGAGCCACTAACATAGTGGGACATATTTGTTTTTCTTTGACGTATGTATTGATTTTATCTCTTTTTTATGAAAATAAAGGCTATTTTATTTTATTCTATTCTATATCAGCAGTTTGAATTCAAAAAGCATAAAACGAAAATTGCTGAAAGTTTGACAAAAAGTAATTGAACTTTTTTAGGCAGAATGAATATTCTCAAAGAATATTTGTGTAAGGTTGCTTCAGATTTTCTTTGATGTCGAAAGAGCAACGTTATAAATCTGAATGAGGTTCCTAAACACAAAAATTTCTTAACGAGTTCTGATGTTTCGAGTAGAATTCAGGGTTTGCCATACAATGTATCTACATAGAAGAAAATGAACCCTTCCTTCGACGGAACGATATTTTTGGACCTCTATTATAACTTTCATATTTCACATAATATACATGAACCCTATTATATCATAAATAACTTAACGTCAAAATTAAGTGGTTTTCACAAACAACCTACGAAGTTTTACAAATGATTATAACAGAGTGACTTGTGAACTATATATTTCATTTTAGCGAATTCATTTTCTGAAATTGTGATATGGCAATTCGATTTTCGTATATGAAAATCAGTATTTGATTTCTAAAATATTGGTATGTACATATGCGAATACTATATATATACAAATACTATATTTCAAGGTAATTGATATGGACGTTTTGATCAACACTTCGTGAAAACTTATGAATTATATCAATTTTCAGAGAACAAAAATGATAAAATGTTCACTTGGCTTCAAATATAAACTGATATAAGATTACTGTGAAGATTATTTCAATGCAAAAATGTATTATACACTAATTGGATAAAAAATATGTGAAGGAGAAAGTCTTCTGGTGGGGTTGCCGAAAACGTCAAACAAGAATAATATCATGATGAAACAACACCGTCAGGTACAACTAAAGGGTGTTTTTTTTTAGGTATAGAACTTTACATTGCAATAAAACAACGATGGATCATTCGATTGACAACAATTTTTTTTTATTCGAAAGATAATCTTGTGGCATTACATTTCTAATATGATTTCTGGCATATGACCGCCACGGCTGGCTCGGATGTAGTCCAATCTGGACGTGCAATTTTCGATGACTTTTTCAACATTTGTGGAAGTATATCGGCAATAACTCGCCGAATATTGTCTTCCAAATGGTCAAGCGTTTGTGGCTTATCCGCATAGACCAATGACTTCAGATATCCCCACAGAAATTAGTCAAGCTGTGTTAAATCACAAGATCTTGGAGGCCAATTCACAGGTCTAAAACGTGAAATTAGGCGGTCACCAAACGTGTCTTTCAATAAATCGATTGTGGCACGAGCTGTGTGACATGTTGCACCGTCTTGTTGAAACCACAGCTCCTGGACATCATGGTTGTTCAATTCAGGAATGAAAAAGTTAGTAATCATGGCTCTATACCGATCACCATTGACTGTAACGTTCTAAACATCATCGTTTTTGAAGGAGTACGGACCAACGATTCCACCAGCCCATAAAGCGCACCAAACAGTCAGTTTTTCTGGATGTAACGGTGTTTTGACATACACTTGAGGATTATCTTCACTCCAAATGCGGCGGTTTTGTTTGTTGACGTAGCCAATCAACCAGAAGTGCAAAAAGTATGAAATGGACGTAATGCGCGATACGTATTCCGCGAAGAACCATTATTTTTGAAATAAAATTGCACTATTTGCCAGAGTTATTCAGGCGTGAGTCTATTCCAAACTAAGAATAAATCACTTCTCAGCTGTTCAATCGGTCGCCATCTTCAACAATAATGCCAACTTAAAGTTCTATACCTCTAAAAAAAACACACGTTATTATTTTATTCTATTCACGAAAACAAGTAGTGTGAAAAATGAATTACAATTATAAAAGTTTTTGAGAATTAAAGTTGAAACTATAAAATATGTCAAAATGTGACAACGGACACTCGATGTATATTTTCTAAATCGCAGTAAGCTTTGTTGGCTCCTTGAAGATGAGAAAAGTGAATTACATGGTTGAAAAAAAGTAGATTATACTAGGCAACGCTTCAGCTATATAATGATGACAACTCTTAAAATGCAGGCTTTACGAAAGGTCGTCCACATAGACTAGAGACTGGAGTGAATACCTGTCGAATGAGAGATCTTGGTTCGAATCTTGGTTTAGGTGTCTCTCTGAGTTGACTGGTTATAATAGAAGAATTACAAGGATGTAAATGTGAGCAATATTACGTGCCCAATAAAAATTACACAACCATGCCTCAAACAAATCAATATAAAAACAGTGTGAAACTATGAAGAAGATTTTTGTCCAGACATCCATGCTAGATAGTGCATATGACATTTGACATACGAGGGTGGGCTGAAAAGTTTCCGACCTGACCAAGAAAAACGATGGTTTGAAATTTGTTTGCTTTATTTTGCAACATAATCTCCATCAACATTGATACATTTCTCATAACGGTGTTCTAATTATCTTAAAATACTGATTTATAACTTTTCGATAACTTCTTCGTTGCTCTCAAATCTTTTACCGCCTAGCCATTTTTTGAGGTTAGGTAACAGGTAGTAGTCGCTGGGGGCTAAGTCTGCAGAGGTGGGACGATGCGGCATAAATTCAACCTTCAATTCGTTAGTTTTGGACATGCAACAATCGATGAATGCGATGGTGCGTTATCGTGATGAAACAATTTTTTTTTTCGCCAAATGAGGTCGTTTAAATTGCACCTCGTCCTTCAAACGTTGCAATAAGTCTGCAGCAGTGATAGTCTTACCCTTTTCGAGATAATCAATGTATATAATTGCACTCGCATCCTAAAAAACAATAGCCATAACCTTGTTTGCCGATAAAATTGTTTATTGAGTTGGTTCCCCCTTTGCAACCCACTGTTTTGACTGTTCTTTATTTTCAGCAGTGTAGTGGTGAACCCAAGTCCCATCAACAGTTATGAATGGACGCAAAAATCCATTTGGATTACGCCTATACAGCGCCAAATTTGCGGTAGAAATGTTTTTTTGAATCAGTTTTTGGTCGAGAGTTAGCAAACGCGGCACCCATTTTGCATACAGTTTTTCCAAGCTCAAATGGTAGTCCAAAATATTTCGCACACGTTCAGCTGACATCCTACAGGCCTCAGCTAACTTATGCACTTTCAATCTGCAGTTTTCCAATACTATTTGATGGATTTTCTCAATCATTTCTGAAGTTGTCACCTCAACGAGCCATCAGAGGTTCTCACACGATTCACTTTGAATTCAGAAACCTACTGCTTAATAGTTGAATCTAAAACCTAGAATCCATCTCTTTCTTTATTTGTTTTGGTGTAAAACCCTTCAAATAGTAGTATTTGATGACAATTCCAATTCTCCAATTTTTCCATTTTTAAGAAAACAACGGAAGCGTCTCGCGCAATGTGCTCTCAAACTCAAACTAACGTAGCGATTGGCTGAAACTTCACATACAAGTTCAGTAGGCCTGGTATGATGTCGCCACCATCATAAGAGATAATTATGAGAGAAGTGAAGTGTGAATGATCAATTGTCTTGTTATCTCCAACTCTGTGTGCGACGGTTTATTTCTAGAAAAGCGTGTAAAAGATATACTTTCTATAACATCCCAATATCGATACCAATTGCGTCTGTTCCGATCATTTATATAAGTTTTTTCAATTAATATTGAAGTGAAAATTTCATTTCCGTTGTAGAATTTTTTAAACTACAGAGAGCCTAAAAATTACCCTTCTTTCGATATTAACAAAAAGTTAAATATTGCCTAGTAAATTATTTCCTAACTATTCACATTCGAGCTCATTTCAAAACAAAAAACGGAATTCGTAGCGACTTCAACAAATAAAACTAACAGAATGTTGTGAATGGCGAGCAGACCACGGAAATTGGACGTTGCAATTATTCAGTTCCCTGAACTCGAATGAGAAATATCTAAAGGAATCAAATGAGAACAAGCTATGTTCTGACTGGAAAACAGATTACTGTGTATTATTTAAGGGAAAAATCTGTTTGTATATAATAGACGTACGAATGTGAAGAACTTAATAAATAACGCCATTTTCTTTCAAAAAGTAATGAGTTTTCGAAGCGTATCATTACCAACTATAGAGACAATTGGTGCTCTGACTGAGAAAGGGCGAGTAGTCATTTTTGAATATAAATACGTACTGATTAAGTTGTAAATGAAGGAAATGGAGGAGTTTTCTTAAAATAATCGATCACAGCCACGATTGAAAGTGGAATAAATGAATTAAAAATGAAAAGCATATTGACATATAACATTCTCGTTCCTCAGGATTCAGTCGTCATATAATTGACACTGATGATTTTTTTTTTTATTTTGTTTTTGTAACAGCCGTTGACAAAAAATTACAGGTCTATACTGCGAGTTTATTTTTTCCTATTTTACAAGTGCTCCTGTATTACCTTTTTATATACCTCTCTGAATGATCTAAATTGTCGGTACAAAATTTCCGGAAGCTATAAATATCGCCTCACTGGCGGATAATTGATTCGGTCTCCAGAACCCAACAGAGACATTCATTTCAAACCACAAAGGAGTCGCTTCTTCAAGTAGAATTTTGTGTTTTGATTAAGTTCCAAGTTCGAACATCTAAAACTTGAACTGCGCCATTCTGAAGAGAGCCAATAGGTCGAAACATATGTCAACGGATATTACAAAAAACCAAATTGCAGGTGTATACCGTAAGATTCTTCTTCTATTTTCATAAATATACCTGTATAAACCTTTTTGATTTATATATATATATATATATATATATATATATATATATATATATATATATATATATATATATATATATATATATACCCTCATAAACAAATCAATAAAGAGCTTCTAGTCCAATGTAGTCGTAGGGGACAAAGGATTATTTGAAAAAATATTTCTAAGAATTATTCTACGCATGAATAATTCTTAGTATAAGAAATTTATTCAAATCTTTAATCTCAAGTATATAAATGAATGAAAAAGCTTCAAAGTATCCATGGAAACTTTCGTGGTTGATTCAGCTTGCCATTGAATCAAAAGAGGAGGTCGCATAGAAAATCCAAATTGAATTTGATTGTACCGTGAAAAAAAACTGAATTGAATAAGGCCATAATGGGGTATCATCAAGCGGATAACTATCAAACGGGCTTTCGTTAAGGTGATTCATTGAAAAGTTATCACCCTGTCACTGCTTTAAAATTTTTAAATTCGCACAAAATCCCATGAAGCGACGGAGTGCTCTATCCTACAGGATTTTCAATCTCCATACACATTCATCCCCTAGCTGCACTTCCGAAATCCCTCCTGATAACACGGTACAAGAGAAAATGTACTGAGTACTGGAACGATATTGCTTTGTTTTTTATTTTATCGTCATTGAGTCGGAATGGTGTGAATGTATGATAATAATGTCCTTTTTTTCAACAAGCATATATTCAATATAACGTATTTTACTCTCTTTGTTCGAGAAAATACTGTTTCTATTAAGATACACAGAAAAAATTGCAAACCCGATGTGACTTTAAAATATCTGTAATACCGATGTTCATTATATATTATTATTATTATTATAACGATTGTTCGCCATGAGGAGACCGATTGAAGTTGAATTCGTAATTTTTAGGACTTTTGCTTCATCTCTTTTGCTTCTCAAAACGCTTTATCATCTCGGAATGCCCTTTCTTTCGTTCATCTGCCCATTTTATTCCAAGTTGGCGAGTTGATATATGCACAAACTTCACATGTGCGATTTTATATAAACACTCCATAGATGGAGATTAATAAGAGGAAGAAATCGAATAGCTTATTGAATGACTAACATTCAATGAATAATTCTCCTTTATTTAATTTATTCCTGTAAAAGGCAATCGAAGAAAAGTATTCTATGATCATTTCCCACACTTCAGAAGAAAAATGTTCTACGGTCATTCCCCACACTTCAGAAGAAAAGTGTTCAATGGTCATTTTCCCACATTTCAGGATAAATGCTCGCAGTCCCCAATGTATGCGTATGTGGACGTTAGCTTACAATAAAACTATGAGCTAAATACATAATTTTATATATATTTTCATTATAATTTATTATATATTGAATTTATTCATACATAAATGACTTATTGTTTGACAATAGTTTCGGGGCAATACCCTATTTACAAGAGCTAAACTTTCTAGCTTTTCGCATGTGGGGTAATGAAAGTCTAGCTTTTGAAAATGGGAACACTCCGAAGCAATTGACCAGCAAACATTTGAAAAAATTTTCGTGAAATCAAGCTAAGTGTTATTCCTTCTATAAACTTAATGGGACACCTATATGATTTGTATGAGAAGTATCGAAATTTTTTAAGATACGAGGTCCGTTCAATGAAAAACGTAAAATTTCAATTTTTGTCTACTGTACACATTCTATTAACGAAATTTTTTTTCGTAACGTTTGTACACATACGTTTCTCATAGGTTAACATTATTACCCATTTTGAATTAGTAGTTTGTTTTTGACAACTGAAAATGTGAATCACGTTTTTTTGTGTTTTTCGATTTTTTGAATATCAACATAAATTCAAACACTTGAACTTATGATTTACACTTTATTCAGTATATAGCACGACGCGTTTTGTCGTTATAAACGACTTCTTCAGATATAAACAGAATAATCTTACTGTATTTTTCAAACTTTTTGATCCACGTTTTCATTCCTTGTATGGCCCCTCTACTTGCCTAACTACTAGTGTTATCATTCTCAGTTTGGTGTATTTGGGAAACACTTCTTTCTACAGACATGTTGTTAAAAACCATATATTCTGCGTGTTGATAGCAATTTTAAGTAACAGCTTAAAGTACAATCGTGCCAAAAAGCTGTTATCAGCTTCTTTTAAATATTTAATAGTGTTGGAGTTTACTTGATGTTAATCCATTATAACTGAATATGAACTTAAATTCAAACAGTTGAACTTATGATTCACACTTCATTGACTACATAGCATGGCACGTTTCGTCATAAAAGTGCTCCCACGCACTCGAAATGTTGGCTATGGCATTCGGAGAGTCTACTTTGTCTCAAAAAAGTGTTTATAAGTGGCACATGGGCTTTACAGAAGCCCGAGATATGTTGATTATGAGCGTCTTGAAGTTGCAACCACATCAACAATCGAGGAAAACATCAAAAGAGTGAATAGGTTTTGAAAATCGTTAAACTACTATAAAGAGAGTTTTGGCCATGAAAGTTAAAACGTATAGAGGCGAAGTTTGTTCCGAAATTGATAAATTTCGACCAGTGGCGTTAGTCGTGTTAGTATCGCTTAGGAGTTGTTGAATGACGTCAACGGCCATCCAGTTTTGCTCAAGAAGGTCATAACTGGTGGCGAAACGGGGGTATATGGTTATGACGTCAAAACCCAATCAGCCCAATGGTGGCGGTCGGAAAAGCCAAGGACGAAAAAAGCAGGCCAAGTTCGATCAAATGTAAAGGTTTGCTCACTGTTTTCTTCGATCACAACAGCGTGGTGCACCATGAGTACTTGCCAACATGACGTACAGTTAATAAGGAATAATACAAGAAAGTTATGCAACGTTCGCGTGAAGCAATACAGCTCAAACGTCCGCAGTTGTGGAAAAACAAATCATGAATTCTGCATCACGATAAAGCACCATCTCACACATCAATGCCTGTTTATGATTTTTTGGCCAGAAACAACATTACCGGTTTGTTTTTGACAACTGAAAACGTGAGCATCTCTTTGTGTGTTCTTCGAATTTTTAGTTTTGAAAAAATATAGCTAGTAATATATGTTGAATTTTGCATTGAAAATATAATAAGGTGCTCCAGCGCACTCTTAGTGTTGACTGTAGAATTCGGCGAGCCTACTTTGTCTCAGAAAAAATTTTATAATTGGTACAAGCGGTTTACAAAAGGCCGAAAAGATTTTGATGACGATGAGCGTCCTGGAGTTTCAACTGAGCCAATAAACGAAGAAAATATCGTAACAGTGAAGAAAATAGAATTTGAAAATCGTCGAATCACTATAAGGGAAGTTGGAGAGGATGTTGGCATATCAATCGGCTCATGCCATGCAATTTTCTGGTATGTTTTGGGTATGAATTGCGTGGCAGCGTTATTATCACTCAGATTTGGTGAAAAAGTTCATAACTGATGACCAAACGTGGGTATATAGTAATGACGTCGAAACCAAGACCTAGTCATCCAAATGGAAGTGGCCAGAAGAGTAAGGACTGAAAAAAGCACTCCAAGTTCGATCAAATGTGAAGGTTTTGTTCACTGTTTCTTCGATTACCACGCCGTCGAGCATCATGAGTTCTTGCCAACATTGTAACAAGCATGAGTACATGCTTGTACAGTTAGAAAGGAAAACTACTTATTATGTAACGTTTGCGTGAAGAAATATGACTCAAACCATCGGAATTGTGAACCAATAAATCATAGATTCTTCATCACGATAATGCTCCAACTCAAACATCAAAGTTTCTTCGAGATTTTTTGGGCAGCAACAACATGCCTCAATCATGCCTCAACCACCGTATTCACCAAATTGGGCACACTGCGGCTTCCTTTCCCCATTTTTCCAAAACTGAAGAGAAAAATGAAAGGAAAGAGTTTTCCCGCAATGAATGAAACAAGGTCGTAATCAAATAACGAGCTGATGGCCATACCGAAAAGCGCATTTCCGAAGAGCTTCGCGGACAGGAAGAAGCGCTGGTATAAATGAATTATAACTGAGAATTATAAAAGAGACCGAATCAACCGAATTCTGTGATAATTCATCATAATCAACCACAATTAAGAAGATTATATTGGTCCTTCGACGTACCTCATTTTTTAGGGTTAATATATTACACTATTTGTTATTACTTGTAATACTGGAAGAGAAGAATATTTCGTATAAAAGAGACAGTTATAAACCGAATTCTGTGATAATTCATCATAATCAACCACAATTAAGAAGGTAATATTGGTCCTTTGATGTACCCTCATTTTTTAGGGTTAATATATTACACTATTTGTTATTACTTGTTATACTGGAAGAGAAGAATATTTTGTATAAGAGAGACAGTTATCAACCGAATTCTGTGATAATTCATTATAATCAACCACAATTAAGAAGGTAATATTGGTCCTTCGACGTACCCTCATTTTTTAGGGTTAATATATTACACTATTTGTTATTACTTGTAATACTGGAAGAGAAGAATATTTTGTATAAAAGAGACAGTTATCAACCGAATTCTGTGATAATTAATTATAATCAACCACAATAAAGAAGGTAATATTGGTCCTTCGAAGTACCCTCATTATATTTTTGGGGATTATATATTACACTATTGGTTATTACTTGTGATACTGGAAGAGATGAATATTTTGTATAAAAGAGACAGTTACCATGATATATTATTGTAATAGCGAGAAATCACTGCGAGTTAGTTAACATTCAAGTAACCTTCACGGTACTTCAAGGGCTGATGTGTACAAAACACGTGATGAAGAGATACTTGAAACTTGAAGCTTTTCATATACATTTCAAGCAATCTGATGCTATGCTTCCTATCAATTTCAAAAAATTACTGGCAGTCATAGATTATAATGAGATATCATTATTCATAAGTTTGAATAGAAGATAAATGAATCGAAATAATGAACAAGGTTAGGTTTCGCACAGACAGGGGGCTTCATATTTCAAGACTGATAACCGATCCCCTCTACTTGGCCTCATTGTAACGAAGAGACTTGCCGAAAACTGATCCATCAGAACAAACAAAACAATGTCGAGGGATGAATAATTGGACCAAGTTTATGGAATATCTCTAAGTCTCACGAATTAATTATGTTTTGAATTAAATATAATTTCTCGAACTATTTTGTGAAATTCCTCAAGTACAATCGCTTTGCTTTGCAATTATGCAACTTCGTTATACAGATAAGGAGAAGAGATTATAAGAAAGAGATGGTGAATTTCGTATTCCTTCTAATCACTCAATTGGTGAAAAGCTTTAGATAGCATGGTACATACAGAAATACGATATAGATACAATTCCGAAATAATCCCAGATTACGTTCAACAAACTGAACATTCGCAGCAGCTCGAAATGATGTTCATATTTTATTATATTCATATGAACCAAATCTTTAATAAAGCTGTGAATGTGCGTTTTGAAGATATTCTTTATCCAGCCGTGGAAACAGTTTCCACAGAATTCGACAAATAGAGCAAAATTGCTGAACTTTCTGTAATTTGCAGATTAAACACTTCAGCTATGACATAATTACTATGAATCAATTTCTTTTTGATCCAGAAAATAACAAATTGAAAAATATGAATTCGCTTTCAAACAACATTTTGTGAAATAACATTTTTCCAAGGGCAATGTTTTTTGATGAAAATTAGTTGTAACCAGGGATGAAAAAAGAACAAAAGAAAAGAAAAGACGCCAAAAACAAACTGATTTCACAGAATTCGACAAGTAAATCAAAATTGCTAAACTTACTGTAATTTGCAGATTGAACACTTCAGCTATGACATAATTATTATGAATCAATTTTTTTTATCCAGAAAATAACAAATTAAAAAATATGAATTCGCTTTCAAACACCATTTTTATTCGATACGCCTTCACAAAAGATTGTAAAATAACATATTTCTAAGGGTATCGTTATTTTATTGGAAGTTATAACCAAAGATAAAAAAAACGAAAAAAAATAGGCCAAAAACAAACTGATATTGACTTCCACGTAAATCCAAACATTATAATCCACTCACAACGATATTCGCCAAATTCTTTGATCGAAAAAGTTTCAACATTCCCACGCTCTCATACTCCGAGTTTTTTGGGTGAAGCATTCTAAAGTTTGGTTCACATACATTTTGTAATAATTTCCATTAAATAATTAATTGATTAAGTCATGACTCAGAAAATAGAAACACTACGTCTTGTGTTTATGTTAAAGATTTCATCGAAATTCTAATTAATTCAATGGACGATGTCAACTCTGTAATAGTTCATATCACAGTCCTCTCATTTGAAATTGTAATTTTTATGTTTTGTTATTTTTATATGTAATTTGTAATTATTATGAAAGTACCTCTCATTTGAAATTGTAACTGTTATTTTTTACAAAGAGTGAACAATCTGAAATTAAGACACTTGGAAAGTGAAAATATTACGTGTTTACATTTACCTTTAACAATGACATTTGTGTCTGCTGCGAAAATTAACAATTTGACACTAAATCCAAGTGAATTGGAGGCATCAGGTCATCAGGAAGCATCAGGTAATAAAGATGACAAAAAGCAGAGAGCCTAATACTTCCCTGTGGAACACCTTTGTAATTTGTTTTATGTGTGAAGGTATATATCTTTTTCTCATCATGAATTCATACTCTCTGTATTTCATTTCGCGGGTAATTTCGCATCAGCTCTATCTGGCAATGTCAAATCCAACTTGAGTTTTTTTTGAATAGGCTCTCATGATTGGCACTATCGAAAGCCTTGGAGAGTACTGAGAAAAGACCAATAGATACTTCTCGCCCTCCAGTGTCCCAATTATTTCACATGTCGATCCAAACATAGCTGTTTTTGTATTACTCAAATAAGCATGTTGTTTATTGGAGAAAATATGGAACTTATGTAGAGATGAGAGAAGGCAACTTGCAAGAATTTATAAATTCACTGGACGGTGAATCTACTTTGTGATAGTTCATATTTAAATGAGGGATAATAATAAAAACTTGTCTAAAAATCACTGAATGAACAATTCTTTATTCGACTAGTTTCGCCTTTTACAGCATTATCAAGAAATATTTCTTGATAATGCTGTCAGTCAGTGATTTTTAGACAAGTTTTTATTATTATCTCTCATTTGCAAGTATTTCTCAAATATTATTGAAACAGAGGGAACCAAACTGATAAGATGATAGTTATTATAGAGATCTGCAGGGCGCCCTGCTCCATGAAAATGTTTAATCGCAGGCACATTTGGAACTCCGGAAGAATACCCTCAGTGAAGGAACGAAACATGATGCAAGATAGAGGTTTAGAAATAACTTGAACAGTTTTCTTTATAATTGAAACTGTTATCTCATAAAACCGTACGAGTTGTAGCTTTTTCATATTCAGCACAAGTTTCAATTTCCAAAGAATCGAAAAAATTAATCTCGGAATTCTTTGACAATGTTTGAAATACAATTAACATCGTTTGTTTTTAGTCATACCTATGATCTAATGGTATGAAGTTGTAAGCTTCGATAGTCGAAATGCAGCGGTGGTTGGCGGTTAAGAAATTCGACTGATGGCTGACTTATTCTTTTTTATTTCCCATCCGAAAAGACTACTTTTGTTAATCAACCTATACTTAAGATTAAGTCAGATATGTTCTTGTTTTCTTGTACACAGGATTCGATCCGTTAAGCCGGAATTGTGCACTGTGCACTCGATATTGACGACCGTATATTTTTATTTCGTTGCTATTCATGATCCAATCCTTTGAAATTCAACACAAGTTTCGCATTTTTATGGAAGGGAAATTTCGTGTTTCTCTGCAGACAAGGGTCAGCTTATAACTATCTATCTATAGTTTTTATTGTTTGTTCGGGTCAGGACAGGTACCACTATGAAAATAAGTTCTCAGAACCGAATGAGTCGCTTTAATACTAGAAAATGCGTTGGATTTCAAAGCAAAATGGATGAGGGCATTGATTAATAAATGAAACAATATTAGATTGGATAATGCAGTTTCTTTGCCCGTTTTCAAGAGTCATTGGTGTAGTGCCAAAGTAAATTACCCATTATGAATTACCTATTACCATGTTCATTAAACTCAGAAACACACTTAAATGTCAATGTCTTTGGTAGGATGCAGACTTAGTTCAACGTGTGGTAGTTTGAACTTATGAACACTGCCTCTGGAAGGCAATATAAATGCAAGATATTTTGGTAAGGAAGATCTCAACATTAAAAATTATGCAGATGAAATATAAGGATTATTAAAATAAATTAAACTCTTGGCTTAATGTTTCACGATTTATTTGACAATTTGTATAGTCAACATGTTTCGAGCGTTAGCTCATTTTCAAGACTGAGAAATGAGCTAAGTCTTGAAAATGAGCTAACGCTCGAAACATGTTGACTATACAAATTGTCAAATAAATCGTGAAACATTAAGCCAAGAGTTTAATTTATTTTAATATTCAATTATGTTTCACCAAGAGTTAAGCGAGAATTCAATCTCATTCAATAAGGATTATTGTTGAGGATAATCCAACAACAACAAATGGTTCAAATCTGTTTTATTGATAAATTTCTATAATTTATATATAAGAAAATTACAACTATCCAATTAGCATGGACCAAAACTACATGTACTCAACAAATCATAATAATTGTGGAATCTAAGCACAAAAGCAGGAAATCTTGAATCGGAAACAAAAAATTTCACCACTGCAGAACGGTGAAAAGTTAAGCAAAAGAAATAACAATTATGTCTACAAGAGTAATGCTTTCCGTGAAAAATATATCATGAGTAACAAGTGAAAAACATGTAAAATGAAGCCAATTTAATAGCATTCAAACCATTTTTCTTATTTAATATTATATTTGAGAATACTACTATCGAGAGTGATAACGAATGTTTCGTTTCAATTAAATTTTTTTGTATGTTCATAACATAATTATCGAAAGCATTCAATAGAAATATAACACAAGTGCTAGCTAGAAACTGTTGAACGTGTTAAAATTAAACTTTTAGTGCTCAGTTAAACAAGAAAAGTGTCAAAATCAAATGTTTTGTGTTTTCATTAATCGATTCGGCCGATACTTGATGAAAATCTAAATACTTAATTATGTGTTTAAGTGTTTTTTATGAGCTGAAGGTATTAGACAAGTTGTTAACTATCCAGAGCTTTAAATTAGATTTGTTTCATATGCTTATACTAGGATGTAAATATTTATAGAAATCATTATTATTTTTCAATTGAAACATTCATAATATTGATCGGATACAATTTCTTGTTTCTAGGAATGTAGCAACAGGATTCTGGAAAGTGGAAAAAGTTTCAAATACTAAAATACATGAATATTTTCAGATAGAACACTCAAAACTCCAACAAGTCCTTGAATAACAGTAAGCATCATTATTTCACCGCAATGTCGACAATAGATGAGAATATACTATGACTCCTACCAACCAGATCGTGACAGTTTAGTTTCATTCGAAAATATCACGACCCTAAAGCAGTTTTCACTTGAAATACCTTTGAAATTGATAATTCCAAAGATACGGACTACTTCCGCCAAAATGTAGAAAATATCAAAGGTTTCGAAAAAGAAATAACGAAGCACTAGCAGCAGAAGCGTAATAAGCTCTCTCAAAACCTCATCTCAATCCAGTGGAATGTCCCAAGTCATTCACCAAACACCGAATAATATTTTATAACATCCCTTCTTTTCAATGAAAAGATAAACCAGTCTAGTCTCGGGGAGAATATTCGGTTCGAGAAATATGCCCAATAAATATTAACTTAGTTGGCCTGTATAGTCGGCTCATTGTAAGGAGAACAAAGTCACTCGACAGGAGATGATGTGGATTGAATACACTTATCTGTCTGAAGGGCGCAATATCCGTTCAAAGCTCCCGAGGGATGATCTCTGCAAACTTCAATATTAATTCACATACTTGATGGCAACCAAAAAATGAAGTTGGGAAAGAACTGGATATTTCAAAGGTGATGACTATACACGAAATGAAACTCTTATGGAATTTCTGATGAAAATTTAATAACTACCCCAATTTTATACAATAAAATCCTCAGATTCACTAAATTATGAATTTCAGAAAAGTATCAAGAAAGTATAGAACAGAGGAAGAGAATAATTAGTAATTTAAAAAAATGTTAATTAAAACATCAGTATCAAACATAAAGAATACTGAAGAAAATTGGAAGGTATAACATAGTTTTATTGCTCTCTGAATAAATTATTTCGAACGAAAGACCAGAAACTATAACTTTAGATATCTTGATATAAGATCGGAAATAATTCGCTAAAATTGGATAAGTTGAGGATCAACTTCAATTGAAAAATCATAAATGAAATATCAACATGAAATTGGGGAAGATGCAGAATGAAAACTTGCCTATAAATTTTCACATGACCATTGAAATTATAAAAAATCTGACAAAAAAAAACTCAGAAATCGTGTACAAACTAAAAAAAATATGAAAATAAATATTTTTCGTACTCTTGTTGTATTTTAAAACAATTAGAATAAAAAGAATAAGTTATATATTTGTCAAATTGATGTAGTGCATATTTTTGAATCAGTAGTTGTAGAAGTAGCAGTAGTAATCTTTATTGTAGAGAAAAGAAATTTCTTACAAATGGTAGGAGTTTGACGAATCATTCTTCCACTCCTTCACTATGAATAAAATGAACATAAATTAGAGAATAATACAAAATAGTAGATGAAGATTCAAAATTAAACCAAGATGAAACCAATGATTGAAGTCTAATAAGTGTAAACTTCATTAACTTAGTGATTATTTCACCATAAACTGAAAAAAAAACAAATTTATATAATGCACAAAAAAATAAGTCATAAAAAGTAACACATAAAAAGATGTGGTGAGCATGTTCACATTAAATACTTTCCCTTGAGGTGCTACGAATACTGGCTGACAGAATAGAAGCAAAATCTAAGAAGATATTTCTTGATGTTTATTTTGAATTTATTGAAGGTAAGATGTATAAATTATAATATATGGAAATTTTTTTACATATTTTGACGATACTTAGTTGTTCGGATATTATTTGCGCCTCTTGTATCATAATTATGTAGATGAGACTGTTTTATCAATGTATCTGCATCCTTATGTATTTCTAAAAGAACTCTATATATCCACCATGCAAAGCAGTAAGATCTCCTTCTATCCTTCTACTTTGGGAATTTGAAATTACTGAGAACGGCCTCTTGTCTTTTGATTGAAATGATGAAAACAAGTGATTAAGGTTGAAATTTAGTGAACATAGTAACGCATACTTCATTGAAAGATAGTTGTATGAACCACACAGAATTAAAATGGAAGAGGACGATTGGTAAAAATTCATGAAATCGTTTTCTATGTAAAGCAGGACTTGCCCCAGGGAACTAAACAAAAAGTTTATATTGAGAATGAGAAATGGAGAAACGATTCTTCCCTTTGCAAAACTGATTTGAGAGATATTCAAGTTTTCTGTATTCATATTATATTTGTATAGTTTGTATAGACGAAATAGAATCGTCGATTTCAATATATAACTGATCAATTTCCTATTCATAAAATGCAGTTCGACGAATTTTGAAGGCTATTCAACAAAATCTTGCAAAAATATCTTTCATTTTCGTGTTCATTCCAGACTCCCTGAATTGAAATGAAGTATTTTGTGAAGAATACTACTCATTTCTGTCAGGAGAAAACAAGAAAACGATTTCTTTGAATTTTTCAATGAAATTTAAAAATGAAAACTGAAAAAAACGGGTATTGAAGATAGCTCCATCGTGTTTCCTTCTTATACTTTCTTTACAATTAATGAGCCTTCAGCTGATAACCGAAAATATGGCGAATTCATTTTTACTGAGAGCCACCAAAATAAACGGACTTCGTTGAAATTTAATGAAACTCAATGTTGCAGAGCAAAAAAATCTACTAATATTTTCAAGAAAATATTGATCATCATAATTGAAATATCAGCCATTCCAACACAGTTACCGACACATTCAAATAACATAACAATTATTTCAAAGAAACAAGATGCTATAATTATATAAAAGATACAAGATATAAGAACTTGTATCTCCATTCTAATTGAGTTTTGACTTTCAAATAAGTGGTTTATTTTAACCATCTGCATATATTAATTCATTCATTAAACCGTTTTTTCTCACGAAAAAAAAACTAAGAAATTCCATAAGTTTGCCAATGTTCGAAGATTTTTTTCTCTCAAGCTTTTCCTCTAATTTTCGTGATAAAATGTATCAAATATA
Source organism: Henosepilachna vigintioctopunctata (assembly GCA_030704895.1). Taxonomy (NCBI): domain Eukaryota; kingdom Metazoa; phylum Arthropoda; class Insecta; order Coleoptera; family Coccinellidae; genus Henosepilachna; species Henosepilachna vigintioctopunctata. The sequence continues at coordinate 2,277,113 of JARQZJ010000093.1, forward strand.
TGTAAATTCCAAATGAATTTTTGATCCCTTAATTTCTGCTAAGACTTTCAATAATTCAAACAGGATTCCAACGTCAGGAAGGCTTAACGTGAATTCGATAACCAAAAAATAATCCCATTATAATTTCCACGGAAGTCTTACCATAAATAATCATTGGCTATTATTTTAGGTGAGTTCAACAACATGCCAAGAAATATTGTTGTATATTTTCAATTTACTTTGATATATTCATAAATCGTTAATTTATAAATAACTGTGGCAATAAATCCTAAAGATAAATGAAAGTAAAATTTTTATAATGCTTCAATTCTTAGATCATAAAAGTTTATTCATTCAGATGTATTTTTTAAATGAAAAAAAAATGAATAAAAACAATTTTATTTTAAAATCTTTGTTATCAAACAAAAGAACTATTCATTACAATTCTTTTTGCAGATAATTTCTTTGAAATGTTGTCCGCGACTACGGTTAACAACGTTCATTCTGTAGTTCCAATTTTCAATGACGCGTATGAGTATTTCGAGTGGATTTGGCCAATGACTCGAGTAATCTTGGCCTCCAATGCCTCAATTGTAGCCATGTAGACTTTGGACATAGCCTCAAAGTCAAGAGGTGTGATGTCACAAGATCTAGCCGGCTAATTATCTGGTCCAAACGTTAAATGAGCTGTTCGCTTAAACGCTCTCGCAGTAAAGCCATGATTTCACGGGCTGTATGGCAAGTGGCGCCATCTTGTTGGAACCAAATTTCGTCGAGACTACGGGCTTCAATTTCTGGTATCAAATAGTCTGTTATCGTGGCGCGATAACGGTCTCCATTCACACTAATGTTCCGGCCGGCCTCTGTTTTGAAGAAATATGGACCGATTATCTACCGGCCCATAAACCACACCAAACAGTTGTTTTTTCTGGGTTTAATGGCAGCTTTTGAACCACTTCGGGTTATTCATCACCCCAAATACGGGCATTTTGTTCATTCACATTTTTAAGAAAAAAATAGGCCTCATCGGTGAACAATATTTTTGTCAAAAACAGTGGATCTTCTGCAAGCTTGTCAAGAGCCCAGCGACTAAAAGGGTAACGATCCGGAAGGTCAGTCGGCTTCAGTTCTTGCACTAATTGAATTTTGTAAGCTTTTAAAGAAAGATACCTACGTAAAATACGCCAAGTTGTTGAGAACGGCGACGAATTGACAATTCACGGTCATCGTGTACACTCTCCGCTACCGCCCCCATATTTCCTTCACTACTTGCTGGAAGAGGTCTATTTGGTCGAGTATTATCCAGGTATGAAAATTGGGTCTCAAACTTACTGATGGTAGAGCGAATTGTGAGTTCGGTAGACCGATTATATGGACCATAAGTTGGTCTAAGCGCTTGAAACACATTCCTTATAGAACGCCCATTTTCGTAAAACAGCTGAACAAATGGTAGACGTTGTGCCGTGCTAAGTCTTTCCAATATGAATTGTCAAACACTACTGAACAAGAATGTTACTTCAGTTGACACGAGGCATGCGCAATCTGCAATTAAATCCCCACCACAAAAAGTAACTCTAAATGAATCCCCCATTAGAATGAAAAGTGCGATAAATAAGGTGAAATGGAGGAAACACTTTCCACAATGTACTGATAATATCTAGATAAAATGGCTATTAAAAGACATGATTTCATAGATCTCCTATCAAATGAATATTTTTTTATTAAGTGGACCTACAGTTTAACGCCGCGTAGACCTACAAAAACGAACATCTTTTCAAATGCAATATTTGCAGAATATGCTCGTGGAAAATCTCGTTTGATTTAAAAAATTAATTTGATTACGAAATAAAATTAAATCCTAATTGCACAAAATTAAATTTCAATAACTATTTATACTCACACTTAACACTAATACAATTAGGTTTTCTTTTCAAACCTTACCAAGTATATTGCTAAATTTCTAGATAAAATTGTTGCTCCTTTAGGTGAAGTAAAACTACGTTACATTTTGATTTTATCCGTCAGTTTTCTAGAATAATGTTTTCGAGAGAAAGGATGGATGAAAACTGCTCTTTTTTTCATTATATATACAGAGTCAGTTTCAATTGCTATGTAAATCATTTATATTTGAAGCTATATTGATGAATTTATGAAATTGCTGTTTTTTCGGCTAAATCATTCCACAAATCCATTGAAAGTCCACATCAAGTTTGATATCATCAATTTGTTTTCTAAATAAAGTTTGAAAAGAGGTGCATACAATCTACTTTCTTTTTAAGCTATCCCGAATGTCTACGCCTGGCACCTTTTGAGGATATCAAAAACGCATAACTTAGCATGATTCACGAATTCTTTTTTTTCAACCATGAAATGAAGCTCATCGCTGAAGAGAAATTTTTCAAAAACCATTGCAGTTTCCCTTCTGAAAAAATAGGCCCTCTCAGTCTTCATTATCTCAATATGAGATAATGAAGACTAATATTCTCGTGTACACAGAGTTGGTAGTTAGTGACCATTAGATCAACTCTTCATATAATGAAATATGCGCCAATAATTCAAATATCCAATCGTTCATCAGTCCAACATATTTTGGCAGACCTTGAATGTATTTATGGTCGCCAGTAAATCAACTATAATAAGTTGATGCATCGATCATAATGCTAGAAAGGCCAGTGAGCTCTATAATCCGAAATAATTACACAGAGGAATATCAATTCGATTCACATGTAATATAAGCTCTCACAATTTGAGGGGTTCATTTACAATCAATTATATCATGAATGAGCAACATTTAACATACTGGTTTGAAATTCGAAAGTGTTGTAATCAAAATCGTGGCTCCTCATAAGAAAATAAAAATATATATATATATATATATATATATATATATATATATATATATATATATATATATATATATAAGGAAATGAAATTTTTTGTGCTTATGGCACTGAATGAAATATTTAAGAAAATGAACACTAGAACATTCATTTGAAAAATTGAAATTAATCAAGAGAATGTTATAGCAGAGCTAGATATGTGAACGTGTACGATGTGATGTCTCCATTATCCTTCACGGGATAAATGTTAGAGAAATATTGAAATCGATGCCACACCTGATGGAAGTGCGAGACATATATGTTTCGTTCTGCAAGGAACTCGTCAGTCGCACCACGTCCATCGAAGTGAGGCAACGATTTCAACCTCCAAGCATCTTCTTGTGACTTCAAGTGGAAGATCGTAGAGTAATGAATACTCTACAATTCCATCTATAGAAATCAGTAGAAAACACCTCTCTCAGATTACAGAGTCACCAAGCATCGAAATTTCACATATCTTCTATACCCGTAGGTATCTACTAAATTGCAATGTCTATTTGACAAATATCATCGAACGATGTTTTTAAATGTCAATAGATTGCGTTAGTAATATATAATACGGGAATAAACGCGAGCGTACTACTAACGCAATCTATTGACATTTAAAAACATCGTTCGATGATATTTGTCAAATAGACATTGCAATTTAGTAGATACCTACGGGTATAGAAGATATGTGAAATTTCGATGCTTGGTGACTCTGTAATCTGAGAGAGGTGTTTTCTACTGATTTCTATAGATGGAATTGTAGAGTATTCATTACTCTACGATCTTCCACTTGAAGTCACAAGAAGATGCTTGGAGGTTGAAATCGTTGCCTCACTTCGATGAACGTGGTGCGACTGACGAGTTCCTTGCAGAACGAAACATATATATCTCGCACTTCCATCAGGTGTGGCATCGATTTCAATATTTCTCTAACATTTATCCCTTGAAGGATAATGGAGACATCACATCGTACACGTTCACATATCTAGCTCTGCTATAACATTCTCTTGATTAATTTCAATTTTTCAAATGAATGTTCTAGTGTTCATTTTCTATATATATATATATATATATATATATATATATATATATATATATATATATATATATTGATCGCAAAAACCAGAGGACCAAAATTGGTGAATATATCTTTAACAATTATCGATAAGTACTAAGGTTTCTTATATTTTTCAGATATTGTTTATATAATAGTTAATAATTATTTGTATAATGATGATTAAACGGTAACAAATTTAATTATATATTCATATACAGGGTGATTCATGTCGATGGTACCTAAAACATTCAAGGAGAATATCACATACAATTTTTCTGAAAATTTCCTCACTTGGGCGGATGATTTCGATCTATCGGTCTAAAATATCTTGAGCCTGAAAATTCAAAATGATATGTTTAAGACATGAAATTCTGGATAAAGGTGTCTGAATTTGATTGTCACGTTTCACGTTAGTTGTAATGATACAAAAAGATGACTATATATCAAATGCTGAATGACTACATAAAACATGCTTCTGAAGGGTGTTAAAGGTATAAAACTTTGAATTGCAATAAAGCAACGATGGATCATTCGATTGACAAATATTTTTTGATAATCTAGACAATCTTGTGGCATTACATTTTAAATATGATTTCTGGCATATGACCGCCACGGCTGGCTCGGATGTAGTCCAATCTGGACGTCCAATTTTTGATGACTTTTTCCAACATTTGTGGCTGTATATCGGCAATAACGTGGCGAATATTGTCTTATAAATGGTCAAGCGTTTGTGGCTTATCCGCATAGACCAATGACTTTACATAACCCCACAGAAAGTAGTCTAGCGGTGTTAAATCACAAGATCTTGGAGACCAATTCACAGGCCCAAAACGTGAAATTAGGCGGTCATCAAACGTGTCTTTCAATAAATCGATTGTGGCACGAGCTGTGTGACACGTTGCGCCGTCTTGTTGAAACCACAGCTCCTGGACATCATGGTTGTTCAATTCAGGAATGAAAAAGTTAGTAATCATGACTCTATACCGATCACCATTGACTGTAATGTTCTGGCCATCATCGTTGTTGAAGAAGTACGGACCAATGATTCCACCCCATAAAGCGCACCAAACAGTCAGTTTTTCTGGATGTAACGGTGTTTTACACTATTGAGGATTATTTTCACTCCAAATGAGGCAGTTTTGATTGTTGACGTAGCCATTCAACCAGAAGTGATGGACGATTTTGTCGACGATAAAATGGACGTAGTGCGCGATACGTATTCCGTACAGAACGCTATACGTATTTTCCGTATAGTTCGCGATACGTATTTTCGAAATGAAATTGCACTATTTGGAAGCGTTGTTCAGGCGTGATTCTATTCATGATAAATTGCCAAACCAAACTGAGAATAAGTCACTTCTCAGCTGTTGAATCGGTTGCCATCTTCAACAGTAATACCAACTCAAAGTTCTATACCTCTAAGAAAAACACCCGTTATTTCGGAAACCTTGCTGTTAAGGTATACAAACATTATACAGCATTTTTTAGGGACTTTAATTATCTATCAGAGTATCTGATAATATACGGGGTGTTCTATTTGAAATACGGAATTCTTCAGAATGTTCATACCTTATACCGAACGAAACGAATTTTGAAAGAGCCTATAATTTTGTCACGCACAGCGGATGAAGAACGTATTCATGAAGCGGCTCTAGAATAGAATTAAAGACAGTTGGAGATAGGACGAGAGATGTGCGATACAAAAATAATCTAAAAGCAATACTGAATTCAAAAATGTGAAAAGTTTAGATTTGTAGCATTTGAAATGTAAAAAATGGTACAACTCTTCGAAATAATCAGTGACGTCACAACGCTGAAAATATTTCAGATATATAAATCAGAGCCAGCCTTATAAATAACGAAATTATCAGAAAAATTTTATATTATATTGCCCGTAAAAGCCTATGGTACTATCGACATCAATCACCCTGTATATATGAATATGTGTGTGTATGATCACAACTATCTCTTTTGGTTCTCTTCAAGAAGCTTAATACTATATCCAGTAGTTATAGATTTATCGTTTGCCAAAGAATTGTAACTTTTCCAAAATTGAGAAGGTTTGATTGTCATTGATTTTAAATATCAGAAACATTATCTCGAATGAAAAAAATAAAATAAATATAAATAAAATAAATAAAATGAAATAAAAGAATAGAATTTCCGTAATATTAATAAGCGAAAAAATGTATACAAAATTCATCGATTGATTGAATGGAACAAAACGAAATTTGAAAGAAAAATTGAAGAAAGAATCAATAAACTGCCGACAATGAATCAGAGTTCTATTCTCAGAGAGCTTATATATATATATATATATATATATATATATATATATATATATATATATATATATATATATATATATATATATATATATATATATATATATATATATATATATATATATATATATATATATATATATATATATATATATATATATATATATATATATAAGCTCAAAGTTAAATAACTTTCTATTAACAACCATTGGAATGGAATAATATCATTTCAAGTTGACATTTGATTAAAAATTGTAGCTTTATCAAAACTTCTATATGAATACTTTTAACTATCCTGTTTCGCACTAAACATTTGTTAGTTTTGATAGAGCTACAATTTGTAGCAAACGTCAACTAAAAATAAAATTTTTCGATTTCAAGGTCGGTTATTACTCAAAATTTCAATATACAATTGGAATATGAACAGACCAGAAAACTATCAAGCTGAAAAATATATTTATATACCTACGTATATTCTCTGAAAACCGAGAAATTATATGTATAAATATATACAACTTTTTTTATATTTTCAGCCATGCAGATTTTTATATATATATATATATATATATATATATATATATATATATATATATATATATATATATATATATAATTTCGAAAGTTTTTAGCAATAACAAGCTTCTTTTGATATGAAAAAGTTTATTTTTGTTGACGTTTCGTTGTTATCAACACTTTTTCATATCAAAAAAAGCCTGTTATTGCTAAAAACTTTCGAAATAAAATATCTTAAACAGGCAATAAATCAATTTCAAGAAATATATATATATATATATATATATATATATATATATATATATACATATATATATATACATATATATAAGGAAATGAAATTTTTTGTGCTTCTGGCACTGAATGAACTATTTAAGAAAATGAACACTAGAACATTCATTCGAAAAATTCAAATTAATCAAGAGAATGTTATAGTAGAGCTAGATATGTGAAAGTGTACGATGTGATGTCTCCATTATCCTTCAAGGGATAAATGTTAGAGAAATATTGAATGTATATATATTTAATATATATATATATATATATATATATATATATATATATATATATATATATATATTAAAACATATTTTGTTTTGACTGAGATTGAATTCACGCTTAACTCTTGGTGAAACATAATTGAATATTAAAATAAATTAAACTCTTGGCCTAATGTTTCACGATTTATTTAACAATATGTATAGTCAACATGTTTCGAGCGTTAGCTCATTTTCAGGACTTGAAAATGGTAGTTTCAATAGTGCAATAATAATGCCATTGTAACTTTATTGATTCTCGCTCTCAATAATTCAAGAGTTAAACTTCCAGACATCATCCTTTTTCATTCATTAAATCACAATTACTAACAAATATTTTTTCAATTGAGTACTTCGATCGCAATGAAGAAATGTCACTCTTCCATTAGTTGATGAAATTTTTAAGAAATTCGAAATAAAATTTTTTCATATATCTTTGTAACTTATAGAGAAATAATTTGAAGTTTCATTTCTCTTTAAGATAAATTCGAAATAACAATTCACTACTGAAATGACGATGAAATCTCAATTAATATTTAAACTAGACGAGATAATAATTTCATAATTTCTAGCCAAAACTTTAGTTCCGCAAAGAACCACTTCGAAATAATTTATTTTCAATACATTCATTACTCACAATACCAAAGATAAGACAGATATTAAGACACAATTATAACCGATGCGTGTCCGCCACTTCTCCAAATACGCGATATGCAACAACCGGGTACAAATTGCAATTGAGCGACTGCCGCGCAACGTCACAGTCGACTTCGCCTAGCTGCCAACGTCGCCGGAGAGGTACTGGTGTTGCGGGGGCGGTTATTCCACGTTTTCATCGATGGCAAAATCAACACGCCACCACCGTTCCATTCAACTCGTTGGAGATGTGCCGGCACGGCGATATTCCACGAAATGAGTGCTTCAGACGAGGATGGTTCATCGATGCACTTTTCAAGTGGAGACGAAATAGGAGTTTTCTACAAGGAAAAGTCTATTTCTATTTTCGGAAGTTTTGATGCTCAAACTTTCAACTTTGCTAACATATTTAAGCTGTTAAGTTCGGATGTACGAAACGTCTGCATCTGACGTTTTTAATGCCCACTTTATGAAGTACTTTGCAGTGGACTCTTTTCAAGTGAGAATCTTTTCATTAATCCAGTTTTTTAAGAGTAGTTTTTTCAAATCGAATAAAACACCCAATTTGCATCATATAATCGAAATTTCTAATGAAATTGATAACTTGGCCTTTTTCATTTACATTTTAAAGATAACTTCATGTAAATGTTATCCGCGGCTCCGTATCAAATGGTCCATTCGGAAGGTCCATTTTTGCGTCACTTTTTCGAGCATTTCGGCCTGTATCCACGAATTACGCGCGTTATATTATCCTGTAAGGCTTCAATCGTGTTCGGCTTATCCACATACAATAACGACTTTACATTACCCCACAAGAAATAATCCAGAGGCGTCAAATCGCATGATCTTGGCGGTCAATTCACAGGGCCATTTTGAGAGATAAGCTGCTCAGGGACTGTTCTAGTATTACGTAAGCACTATTGAGGGACGTGGGGGTCTTTGCTTTGCTCAATTTGGATAACATGGGGGCAGGGGGGTCTAGATGTTGATTACGTCATCAGATGTTATTTACTTTTTTACACATATGGCAACCCTCACCTTGTCTCTGCTTGAAAACTAAACGCATTTTCTTGGATTCTCTCAAATAATTCATACGTTTTAATTACCGCGGGTCAAAAGTGAACAAGCACATTGATAAGAAAGTTAGACCTGTAAGAGTCGCTGGTCGTCGTGCTAATGAACTGATGTGCATTATTCAAAATTTAGAGCACAATGATGTTGAATGACTCGATGAAAATGACGTAGACTTTCCAAAATTGGATGAAAGTTGAAAACAACGCTGAGCAGCATACATCCAACGTCATTAAAAAATTAGAATCATGGATTTCGGGTATCATGGTCTGAGGACTGTTGATTCAAATAAATATGTGTAAAATTTTTTTTTACACATATTTACACATTTTATGTTCGTAATATTACTTAATATTATAATATTTTTTTACCTTACTCTATGTTGAATACCGTATCAGTAAAATCTAATCTGTATAAAAAACTAATTTAATTTCTTTAGAATTATAACTTCTGCTCATGAATCATTAAAAAAATCAATATATAAATTAAAAAATATTTACGTAAGCATGGGGGCAGGGGGTAAGCAGTTTGCTTACTCTTGCTGGCAAGGGGGATGGGGGGAAAATAATTGTAATAAATCTGCTTACGTCATACTTGAATGGCCCCTCACCAAATTCATCCTTCAACATGTTCATTGTTTCACGAGATGTGAGGCATTGGCACCGTCTTGATGAAACCACATGTCAACCAAGTTCAACTCGGCCAACTGGTCTAAAAAAAAGTTGCGTATATGGCTCGATATCGGTCGCCGTTGAGGGCAACGTTTCTTCCACGGTCGTCTTTGAAGAAAAATGGACCGATGATGCCACCAGCCCATAAACCACACCAAACTGTCGTTTTTTCGGGATGCATCGGTAATTCTTGTATGGCATGTGGCTGTTCATCATTCCAGATGCGACAGTTTTGTTTATTTACATATCTGGCTTAATGCCAGAAATGAGCCTCATCGCTGAACACAACAATATGGTCGTAAAAAACGATAAACCTCTTTCACAGAGCGCGAATTTTGATAGTAAATTTCAACAATTTGCAATAGTTACTCGTTTGTAAGTCTTTCCATGATGAAATGGCAGAGTATACTGGAAACTTTTTACTTTGAAAAACTTAACTCTTGAAAAATCGAAATCAAAAGTAGTTTTTTTCAACTCATACTTTCCTATTTTTTTTTATAGTGTTGAAACACATATAACTATGATCAGTACTTGCACACGGAGTGTCACAAATTTCTTATCGAAGTCTCGTCATTACCTGCTTCTTTTTTCATTCAACGAAATTTTCCCAATTTTTTTTTCGTTAATTCAATATGTCAGTCGGATAACCCAGTTCTAACAAACTCATATTTTTTGTCTAAGGGACGTAAAGCATCAAACAAACGTTCCGAAATCCTCTAATGGCTAAATACCGGCAGTTGTGTTTTATAAAATCCGTGAAGTGAATTTAAGTGTCGATGAAAACGCATATTCAACTGTTCGAGAGTGTATTAGTTATTGAAAAAACTCCGTATTTCACTTAAACTTTACCTAATTGTGTTGAAAGAGTGGTAGAGAGGAAAAGAGGTCTTATACCAGGTCTAGAGAGATTTACAATAAATTCGTACAAAACACAATACTTATTCGAACAGCGTCTTCAAGTTTATTACAAGCTTGAAGAAATGATTCCATATTGCACATGCCGATGTCCCTCAATTGAGGAACATAAATGAAGACAGGATATTCTTGAAGCGACAGAGAGAGCCAGGTAGACCTGGTCACCTAGCTGCAATGGATGGAAAGTGCACTGACAAAGGTTAATTTTTTTGCATCCCTCACTGTGTCGAATTCGAAAAAAATGGATTTGCCAGACGATTTGCCTTCCTTAACTGAGAGCGCACCCTGCGATATTAAAAACAAGTCAAAAAGTCGAAATTTTATGACTACAAAAGGGCAGATTCAGATAGGTGTAGTTAAGTATGAGAAATTCTATGTATATCATCGAAGTTACTAACAAGGCATTGGGACTCAATACTGACGATTATCCCATAAGCATATCCTAAAAAACGAAAAAAGCGTGTGGCAGATGTCAAACTCGTGCTCCAAAACGACGTGCTGGATACTGTAGCTGTTCTTTGACATGGAAAACGTTCGGCAGCTTAGATGTGCGCAAAAGTAATGAAGAAAGCATCCAGATAGTGATTTCATATGCTGATAAAGAACAACTGATCGCGGAGTTGAATTTGGATAACTCCACTGAAAGTGAACAAGTACAAGTAGTTTGAAATGAATGTACAGATTGTAATTTCGAAGATGAAGTCCAAAGTTTTTGTTGTGAGAACTATGTTTCGGATTTTACAATGCCGCTTACATAGTACGAATGGACAAAAAAGTCGTACAAATGATGGTGACATAGTACTGAAAAAAAAAATGTGATAGAGCTGTGATTATTTTCGCTTGTTGTCACGATATCTACGAATTGGTATTGGTAGCAGTATTTCAAGCGGAAATTTACCAACGCCGATATTCCATTATATAAAAAATTCCGAGAGAACTGAAAGAATATCCATCCCCCAAAAATATAAAATCCTGCAGAACTCTACTTTTACCACGTTCCGTACAGGAAGACACACTGATACCCTGACTGTAAAAAAAACTTAGAAGATACAATTTGAGAAATAATTGTCTATTAATGATGAATAATTGATAAACATATTATACAGGTAAATATGCTTCGATTTAATGAATAATAAGCTTTAATTCAAGATTCTTTAACATTTATCTGCAATGCTTGACAGTTAAGGCTGGCAACTGATTTGTTTTGCTCTTTTTATTTCCCGTACGAAAAGATTACCTTTATTGAATGAACTCCCCGTTTCAAATTTTTTTCCAGTCTTCAGTAAAATTACAGAAGCGATTAAGTTAGATGGCTTTTTTTTTCTTTTACGCAGATTTCGCTCCGATAAGTCGGAATTGTGCCCTGTGCACTCGATATTGACGACCGTATATTTTTATTTCCGGGCCACTCATGATCCAATCCTTTAAAATTCAACACAAGTTTCGCATTTTTATGGAAAGGAAATTTCGTGTTTCTCTGCAGACCAGGCGTCAGCTTATAACTATCTATCTGTAGTTTTTATTGTTTGTTCGGGTCAGCACAGGTACCACACTATGAAAATGAGTTCTCAGAACCGAATAAGTCACTTTGTTACTAGTGAATACGTTAAATTTGAAAGCAAAATGAATGAGGGCATTTATTGGTAGATGAAACAATGAGAAATTTGATAATGCAAATCCTGTGCCCGTTTTAAAGCGTCATTGGTCTGGTTATCAAAGTAAATTACCCATTATGAATCTATTACCATGTTCATTGAACTCAGAAACACACTTAAATGTCCATGTCTTAGGTAGGATGCAGACTTAGGTCAACGTGTGTTAGTTTAAACTTATGAACACTGCCTCTCGGAGAAAATAAATTCAAGATTGTTGGGAAGAAAAATTGTAATGACAAAATCAATACGCATTAACATATAACTGAAAATGATTTGGATCAAATAAAATCTCAAAATTAGAAATTTGCCAATAAAAAGCAAAGATCAAGGATAATCCAATATCGAAAGAATGACCCAAAATGGGTCAGAATGATTCCTCTGAATATTATTAGAGAGGAAAAAGAGTCGAGTTGATTTTCAAAATTTCATTTTGACGAATTGAAAATGTATATAATTGTAATATTGTAACCCATTTCAAAAGGAGAGATCTTTCCTATTCAACCATATTTCATTGCTATTAAGTATTTATATTTGTGAATCACTTTCCTTCGAGAAAATATGTTTATTAATGTAACTGCATCTGTTTGATTGGTACAAAGAAAGAATTCAAAATTTAGACGTAATAGTCCTACATTGTTTATTGTATTCCTAATGAATTGTTTTATAAAAAACGCTTTTAGTCTTAAGAATATACCTAACTATTGAACTCATCTGAAAAGAAAATGATCTGGATATTATATAGGGTGATCTAAAGCATTTGAACAAAAATTTTTTATGCTCTTTTTGAAAACACGCTTTGTTTCGAAGATACGGGAGAAACAAAATTTGCGACAGCCTAATTTGGTATTTGTCGAAACCTTTATTGTGCAGCTGACACTATACACATTATGGTGAATCTGATGTTCTTTTAAATATTGTTCTCGTTAAAAGTTTGTGTTTGAAGTGTAGGTGACTATCTAAATGCACCGGTATTTCTACGACATGAGCTTACTGTCCAAACGCATGGCAACTTTACGGAAGTAACGCCTGAATTTCTGGAAATTACGGGATGAAAAATGAAATGTAGTTTGCTCAATGGTCACCACATTTAAGTTAAGTATCACCCAGAAACAAATTGAGATAGCTGGATTGGTCGACTTTGGCTAATGCGGTTCCCAGACTGAAAGCCCTGAATTCCACTACTGAAGTAGAAAATTTGAAATTTATGTTTGTATTGAAACATTAACTTGCCACCTCCATTGAAATTTTTGATTGTAAAATGTTAGTGTTGGAAATTTTGTTCGAAAAACTGGAGAAAGGTAAAGTTGAATGGAAAAGTCGAAGGAAAAGTTCCATTGTATCCTGAGCTTCGGAGGATGTACCAAATGAGACAAGAAGATGTCGCTGGATTGGTTAAGGTGGTCAACACGAATGGCCTACTCATTCGCAAGATTTAAATCCAAGGATTATTGCCTTTGAGAAGCTCTCAAGTCATTAAGTAACGCATACATAAAATGACGACAAGATTTAATACTTATATCTTATATAACTACATACCGGAAATCAATTGTAAATTGTGCAACTTCCAGAAATAATATTTAGTTCACTAGTAAGTAGTTAATATGAAGATACTAGGTTAAATTTATTTTTTTCTAGCAACTTCATGTTTCTTTAGAACGAAGGAGATATTGAAAAAATTATATATCAATTCAGTGAATATACAACATTGAAAATATAAAAATATTCAACTGAAAAAAGAATTAATTAAATGAAAAGTCAAAGACAAAGTAACATGGTATATGTGATTGATGCAAGATTTAATAGGAAGCGACGATTTCTCATAGCACGAATACTTTGAAGCCATACCATCAAAGAAATCTCTCATTTCGTGCGGATAAAACCAAGCAGATAAGGGCAAATAAACCTTTGTGAACGTAAAGGGTACTTTTTCATATGAACAAACATATCTTGCTTACACTCTGGAAAAATATTTTTCGTTCAGATAACCAGAGGCACGATGAATTTGGTGAGAATTTATTTTCTATCTGAAATGATTGAAAACAACAAATATAAATATCGTGATATATTGAACATATTCATTTTATTTATGGACCATTACATGTTTAGTTATATAGCTTTTAAAACAGAGAGTATATATACATATATATATATATATATATATATATATATATATATATATATATATATATATATATATATATATATGAAATGAAATTTTTTTCTTATGGCACTGAATGAAAAGTGTTCATTTTCTTATATATATATATATATATATATATACATATATTTCGAGCCTTTGGTTATCATCAGAACGGCGTAGTTCAAGTTATTAGATGTTCAAATTTGGATGCTGATTTAAAAAACACAGAACAAAACAAAACACAAAATTCCACGTGAGGAATCGACATTTTGTGGTTTAAATTGAGTATCTTTGATTGGAATTCTATTCGACTCTGTTTTGAAGACTGGATCAATGTCTACCAGTGATACGATATTTATACCTTCTGGAAATTTTTTACCGACAATAAGATAAATTCAAAAGGTTTGTATAGGAATGAAAATAGAAATGGGGAAATTTACGGTATCTACCTGCAATTTATGTTGTTTGTTTTTGTGACAGCCGTTTACATATGTTTCAAGCTAATTGTCTATCATCAGAACGGCGTACTTCAAGTACTCCATTTAAACCACAAAGATGTCGATTCCTCACTTGGAATTTTGTGTTTTGTTTTGTTCTGTGTTTTTAATCAACATCCAAGTTTGAACATCTGATAACTTGAAGTACGCCTTTCTGATGATAGCCAATTAGCTTAAAACATATGTAAACGGCTATCACAAAAACAAACAACATAAATTGCCGGTAAATACTGTAAATTTCTTCCTATCTATCTTCATTCCTGTATAAATATATTATATATATATATATATATATATATATATATATATATATATATATATATATATATATATATATATATATATATATATATATATATATATATATATATATATATATATATATATATATATCAATGTATATACGAGAATATACATTGATAATCAGTTTTAATTATTTGAATAGTTATATTGAAAATAATCTCATTGAAAAGAATGAAATTGATATTTCAATTCACCTCGTCCTGAAGTGAATTAAGAATTTCTATATCAATCTGTACAGGAATTTCTCAACAAGAACGATTACCAATGAAATGATCAGATTTCTGTGTGGTCACTCGATGCTATCAAATGAAACAAATTGCAGGTATCAAATTTTCAATCTGAGTTAAATGAAATAAGAAGACCGAAAATGTCAGATTGATTGAATCAATCTGTTCGTGGGCAGAACGCGAAATCGATTGGATAAAATAAGAGGTCCATATTATGGAAACACTTCACTAAAATAGAAACTGAAAATATCTACTAAGATTCGATAGAATATGAAATATCTAATACATAAAAATTATATATATATATATATATATATATATATATATATATATATATATATATATATAGTTTCAAGATTTACGAATCATTCATACTAGACTCTCAATTGAAATATTGAAATATTTCAAATGAAACTCTCATGGAGCTGTCTACATAAATGTTGTCAACGAGAACGAACCTATATTTTTCCAGAGTGAATTTTGAATGCGCTTCGAAAAAATTATCGCCCTTGTTGAATGATAATAGCATCATACAATTGATTCATCATTATTATGAATTATGAGCCCAGCTGTTGTGTAGACAGCTCCCAGAGAGTTTTATTTGAAATATTTCGATTGAGAGTCTCAGTATTCACTAGTTTGAATGATCCGTGAATCTTGAAACTAGCTATCCTTTTGCCCGTCGGGGCCTTATCTGGAGCAATTAGACCATTCTTTCACATTGCAGACAGATTTCTGTGGTGTTCGAATTAAATGTCCACGAAGCATCGCGTACTCGGACTAATCGGTCATGAGTAGGAATTTGGAACTCTAGGGAGAGTTTATACATCTTTTCGTCGATAGAGGTAAAAAGCAAAAATTTTCGCAAAGTGTTTTTCCCCTCATTCGGATATAAGACTTGTGGGCGTTTTGAAATTAATCGATTCTTGATTGATAGTTTAAATACGGACCGATGCCTCATAATAATGATGAAACAATTGTATCGTATTATCATTCAACAAGAGCAATGATTTTTTCGAAGCGCACTTAATATTCACTCTCGAAAGTGATAGGTTCGATCTCGTTAACATTTGTGTAGACAGCTCTCTGAGAGTTTTATTTGAAATATTTCGATTAAGAGTCTCAGTATAACTAATTTAAAATATTATAACTAAAAAGTAGAGTAGCAGAAGGTTCTACGATTTTTAATAGATACATAAAGTAGGTAAGTCGAAATAAAATTACTATGGCAAATGATTGAGAAGATATTTTTATGAGTAGAATATATACAGATGTATTTTCAATTTTATCATAATAATCGTTTCGGGTTCATAAACTATTTGCAAGAGTGTTTCTATTCAGCTTGAAACCTATACCGATCCAGTAAATCGAGTAATTTTATATATTTCGTCAAGTGCTCTGAATGCAATTACATTATATAATTCATGATTATTCAAGTATTAATACAAATACATTATAATTCAAGTAATAAAACTTCAAAGGAAAGGAATTTTCAATCAACTAGTTCTTTGTATTATATTTTATATTTTTTCGAATTTTTTCAGATTAAATAAAAACCACAACCAAACCGATCAAAACGTGGGAAAAATTATTGAACTGAAGATGGAAAAAAATTTTGAAGTAACCAAAAAAATGAAAAGATATATGTCTGATTAGGAAGTTCGAATTAGTAAAATTTCATTTCTAGTTTCAAATTATATACTTAATGAGGTATGATTTTGAATCATACCTCAGACTAATTGTGACACTCGTAAATATTTTTATATGAAAACTTCATATTCTAGAATCCAGCATTACGAAAGAAAGTAATAAATCTTTGAAAAATTTAAAATATATACTGAATATTTTTAGAATAATAACAATAACAACATTGAAATTAAATCATTTCAATGATAGTTCATTTCAGAATCTTCATGATTAAATACAAGTATTAGATCGTTAAGAGTTACAGTCACCCTCATCTGCACAATCAGAAAATTAGGAATGATTTGGGTGTCTCTGCCACACCTGACGAGTATTATTCAATTGATTTCCAAGGACCCTTATCATTTCGCCAACTGTACTTGGACTTGGATATCAGTCAGGTGCTGTCACCAAGATTATTAGGGGAATATATCATTTATACCCATACGAGGAAGTTGCTTCCATTACAGAAATTATAAGGATGGTGATGATTGGGTTATATTGATCTTTTTGGGCAAGTCGCGCAATGCAAAGCACATTACTCTAAATAAGCAGTCCATATCTCTGTCAATATCGCAGAATTTTACTATGGATATTGCCTAAATATCATTTCAATTCTTCGAAAAGCATTTCGACAACTTATGTAAAAATTGTTTCGTTTTCTTCGATAACTCCGGAATAATAATAAAGTTCAATTATCAAAATAATTGTTTTCGAAACAATTAAATTACTTTTTATTTAACAACACTATTTCGCTTTCAAATATATTGAAGATTATTTAATATTGAGTATATTTACTTTTCGTATTGATTATACGTTTGAGACACTGTCACAAGTGAGTAAATTTGATCTGTATTTAACAAATGGAGTTATTAGCGCTCTCTCTAATTTGATTTTTGAGAAACGTCTAGAGTCTTAGCTATTTCCTAGATTTTTCAAATTTTATAGTCTATAGAAATGACACGTTTTTTCTCCATATCAAAAGCATGTAGGACAGCCTTTCAAACTCCCTTGCATTTACGACATAATATTCAAATACAATTCACATTGTGCTCCCCCACCTCTTATTTCAATGAAGTGATCATTTATTCACGAAGAAGTTTTCAAGTTTAAATTTCAAATTGTCAGTTTTATAAAAACGTTGTATTCTTCAATTGAATTGTATATCAATGTACGTGTGAAATACGTTTTTTAAATAAATTAGGACACCATCCTTTTTTGGCCTTGGACCTTGTCATTAGGCCAGAAATTGTTATTATATCCTGTCAAAAATTTCATCCAGAGCAGAGTCATCTCTATATTCCGACGTATCCTCATATATTTCTTACCGATAACGAATATGAAGAAATAATAGTTGAAAAAATGGAAAATAACATAGGATTGTGTTATAACTTAGTTATTTAATAATTCATAAGAACTTTACATTACCTTATGCAATCCTGAAACCTTCGAAGGCGTGGAGCAAGCACGTTAGGAACTGCCTGAAAAAAAAAGAATGTTTAAATTGCGATATGAATTTCATAGGAAACTTTTTCAATTATACTATATGATAGGAGATTGAATGGAAAGAGTGGAAATAATATTGTATTCTGTGTAAAAAATGTATTATGTGATCTCCACTATCATTCGAATACATTCTTCTAACATAGAAATTGGGAGCACTAATCAGGCTATATATTGAGTTAGTTATGTAATTGTGTGGTTATTGTCAAGTTCAAAAGTCTCCACGGTAGAGAAATTTTTCAATTTATAAAAAGAAATCATATCTTGAATTCACATTATAATTCAATTTATCAAAATCTACTTTTTATAACATATATATACATATATATATATATATATATATATATATATATAGATATATATATATATATATATATATATATATATATATATATATATATATATGTATATATATATATATATATATATATATATATATATATATATATATATATATATATATATATATATATATATATATATATATATATATATATATATATATATATATATATATATATATATATATATATATATATATTTATATATAGTAAATACTGAGACTCTCGATCAAAATATTGAAATATTTCAAATTAAACTCTCAGGGAGCTGTCTACACAAATGTTGTCAACGAGAACGAACCTATCACCTTCGAGAGTGTATATTAGGTGCGCTTCGAAAAAATCAACGATTTTATTGAATGACAATAGGAGACAATTGTTTCATCATTATTATGAATCACCAGTCCGTATTCAATCAATCAATCAAGCATCGATGACTTCAAAACACCCTCAGGTCCTAGATCTGGCAATATTAGTGCGAGTACGTAAGGCTTTGTGGACATTTCATTGGGACACCACAGAAATCTGTCTGCAATGTGTTAGTACATGCTTTTTATGCCTAATCGCTTCAGATCACGCTGCGGCGGGCAAAAAGATAGCTAGTTTCAAGATTCACGAATCATTCATACTAGCAAATACAGAGACTCTTAATCGAAATATTTCAAATGCAACTTTCAGGGAGATGTCTACACAAATGTTTTTTCGAAGCGCACTTAATATTCACTCTCGAACGTGATGGTTCGTTCTCGTTGACAACATTTGTGTAGACAGCTCCCTGAGAATTTTATTCTAAATATTTAGATATTTCGATATTTCGATTAAGAGTCTCAGTATTTACTAGTATGAATGATTCGTGAATCTTGAAACTATATTAGAAAATTTTTTTTCATTTTCTTGAATATTCCATGCAGTGCAACTATGTAATGCACACACGTATGTGTATGTGTGTGTACATATATGTATTCATATACATTTGTGTATATACTCAAACAAATTTTCATTTCCTATATATATATATATATATATATATATATATATATATATATATATATATATATATATATATATATATATATATATATATTATAAAAAAATCTTCGTGAGGATATCGAGTACATACTTAGAATTTTACTGTTTTCTGACACATTTTTTGGCGAAATTCAATGAAAATTTGAAAATAATTTTCAAATATTTTCAGAAAACCAATATTTTGGAACATATGGTCTTATACGAAGTTATCCTCATTTTTCTTGGATCAAAAACATAAAATGGAAATACGGGTATTCTATTCAAGGAAATTCGTAGTTCTACACACGGCTTCTTCTAAATCATTTCGAAAAATATATCACGAATCCAAAAAAAATAATATCTGGAAAATAAAGTGAATTGAACTGTTTTTCATCTGAAAATGTGCCTAATTTACTGAAACATCATTGTTAATGGCGAAACGTAGGTATTGAGCATTATACACAAAATAAGTGCAGAATTCAATGAAGAATCTGAAGAATAAAAATATATAATAATATAAAGTGTGTTCAATTTAGAAGAAGCAAGTAGGTACCGATTTTCGTTATAACCAGAAGTCTATCTTGAGAATTTTTTAGTCGAGATATCCTCATCTTTTTGATATAGCTGAAAATTAACAGTTTTTCCTTAAAAAAATTGTTGAAACATCAATCGTTGCTCGAAGTTATTACCAACTGTGATTCTCGTTGAATTTACATTGATCCACCTCTGTTTCTTTCTTGAACTGATAAAGAATGCAAGAACAGTGTTCGTAAATTCTCATAAAGCCTTCAAATTCTTCTGAAAAACTAGAAAATGATTAAAAACGCAAAATCCATTCTTCAAGCGAAATCACGCGGATGCATTTGCCTTATAAATTAGACGGAGGTAATACAGGAACGTGAGGAATGCCTTACATCCATGCTCATTTAATTTTCTGAACACTATCACTCCAGACTATTCGCGTAAATGAGAATTCTTCGAATATACACCATGTGCATTTCTGAACCGAACAATGCAAGGGATGCTTTTCGTAATTATTTACAAATGAAAACATGCCCACGAGGTTATTCCTTGTCAGCCTCCGTATATTAATTCTCGGAGATCATAGTGTGAGATCTATTTTGGCATTTATAGCGAAAATCATGTATCAGGATATATAATACATTTTAGTCGGTGAAATTAAGACTTAACAAGTATTCAACAAGATCTCTCTTCAGCCTGTTTGAATGATTCGTGACGATACTGCCTATTTGAGTGTGAAGAAAATACTTATAATTGTAATTTGACTGAAATGAAGATAAACATTCTCACATTATCAACCTTAATTCCGAGCAACATTTTTGAAAAAAAAAGTTGTTTGGAATGTCATAAGGAAATTTTGAAAACGTTAATTTCAAGCGTTTGAAAAAACTAGAGTTTATGGCGAAGCATCAGTTAAAAATATTTAATAGTGTTGGCGTTTACTTGATGTAAATCCATTATAATTGAATATAAACTAAAATTCAAACACTTGAACCTTTGATTTACACTTAGCATGACGCGTTTCGTCGTTAAAACGACTTCTTCTGACTGCAGTCTCTGTTAGCATCTGAAAAAGTCGTTTATGACGACGAAACGCGTCATGCTTTGTTGTCAATGAATTGTTCATCAAAAGATCAAGTGTTTGAATTTTAGTTTGTATTCAATCAGTTACAAAGTTGATATTTTTTTACGTTTTTGTGAAAACAATTCCGTGAAGAAGGAAATAAATTTATAAAATTGAAAAATAGAATTTTTATGATATTTAATTTGAAGGTATTTTATGATTGAATAAAAGTGTTTCAACGCAAAAGGTGCAGGTGATGATATAAATGATAAATATAAATGAAACGAAAGTATAAATAAATATTGAAACAATATAGATGGCAAAATACAATATACATACAAAAAAAGTAAAGAGAAAGGGAAGTAATAAAAACAAGCAACACTTAATTCAGAAATACTTGAATATTCAATCAATTCAGACGATAATATACAATATACACATAGATACACAGACAGAAGAATTGAAAAAATAAATAAATAAAAAGAAACATCACAACCACCAGTACAAAGAGCCCAGAGTCAGCAACATGTGTCCGATACTTGAAATCGAAGTACTGAATAGATCGATATCCACTTTCCAGTGAAAAATTTCAATTAGGCACATAAGGAAAATTCTTCAAAATATAAAGAAAGAGTACAGGAATAAATGAATAGACCTGAAGGTAATCGGTAGGTGCGTTGCAACTGTTTCGGTAAATGTATGGGTGACGACAAAATTTCAGAACTACAAAAGAACTGGTTCGGAATTATTTCGACCCACGAACGATTTTAGCACTAGTTTAGGGAAGTTTAGCACTTATTTTTAGGGAATTAGTTGAATAGTCAAATCACGCTGGTTCTCATCGAATAATATGCCGTATACCAAAACTATCGTGAATGCGCAAGTCAAACAAAGTCAAAAGTTGCTAAACTATCGTGAATGAGCAAGCCCCTAACTTAGAGTGCTAGATTGATACTTCGAACCGGTAGAACCAATTCCTAATCGATTCCGAACCAGTCCTAGTTTATCCGCGAACACAGAACTGTAACTAAAAGTTAGGAATTGGGTGATCCGCGAACGCCAAAATTCAAACTGCGCATGCGAATAGTTCTGAATCGGTTCAGAATCCTTACCTCAAACAAAGCTAATTGTACACCCTGTGACCCAAAAATGCCAAAGATCTTTGACAGGTTGATTTATTACATATGGTGTACCATTCGAAATAATGAAATCGAAATAAACTTCCAGTATATCCGAAAGTTTTATCAAATTCAAAAGTTAAGTAAGTCATATTTCACATCTGCAAAATACTATTTCTTAAAATGTGAATCTGTCTTGATCGTGGAAATCTTCTCATAAACCCATCATCTTGGGACACCTGTTATATATATATATATATATATATATATATATATATATATATATATATATATATATATATATATATATATATATATTGAAATTGATTTATTGCCTGTTTAAGATATTTTATTTTGAAGTTTTTAGCAATAACAGGCTTCTTTTGATATGAAAAAGTTTTTTTTTGTTAACGTTTCGTTGTTATTTTTCAACTTTGTCAAAACTTCGATGAAATATCCGTTTAAAATGAAAAAATGAAAAATATACGATTCAATATCCAATTATACCACTAAAATTAGCAAACTTCGTTCATATTTTCATAGAAATTGAACAATATGAAATCTGTGAAAACATGTATTCACATCAAACCAAAACGTATCTACGAATGTTTTTCTACGAAAAAAAATTGTTGTGACATCTTCATTTTTCTAACAATCAACTGATATTATAATTTATTCAATGGGCTACAAAATAATATATAATATTATGTAAAAGTATATATAAAAAAATAATTATTCATTTTAAGAAATGATAATTTTGAATATAATAAAAACCAATCAACAAAAATACAAGAAAAAAAACATATAATCAATAAAACAGTATACAAATTTAATGCGCCGCGCCGGTTGAGGTTGTTTTTCAGCACAAATTTTCATCATTTAAAATTCAATCATTGAAAAAATCGCAGTTCTCAGTTCCTTTTTAATCACTGAGCGAGATCGATCCTTTGTAACATTTGCACCCGAAAAATTTTGCTGATTAATTTTTTGACACCTATTTGACTTTTTTGGTTGTATTCGACAATGATATTTTGGAAACAGCTGCATGCCCCCCTTGCAACAGTCTCGATCGCCCCTAGGGGCGCTCCCCACAGGTTGAAGTACCACTGACCTATCAGAAGGTCGGAACATTCATAAATATTTTGTATTCAACACTAATTGAAAAAAAGTGAATTATTAATGCTGTAACTTATTTTCACGGAAATTTAAAATCTCGTTGAAAAATATTTCACTCAATATAGTTCTTCATGAGGTTTTACTAGCTATATGTAGAACCTAAAGAATTTCCTGTTCCATAAATGATATATTTTGAGATTGTGAGTATAATATATTAAGAAGCAACATTAATACTTTGTGATATTCCCTGCAAAAACTGGCAATTCAGGCATATTTCTCCTTTGAAGTACTAACTTTGATATACGAAAGAGTTGGACAGAATATTCTCGCTTGGTGGTCGTAATAAAAAGTGAATACGTAAAAGATATAATCACATCATTAAATGAAGACTCCATCATATTCAGAATTTAGTTCCATATCCCTAGCGAACCTATTCATAACATACGTGAAAAGTATATATACATAGAGTGAATTTAATTAGTGGAAACGAATTTCAATTATATGGCATATAATTAAAACGAAAATTCATAGTAAACACAGCTGTTTGAAATATTTTGCAGAAAATTACACTGAATAATCCTCTCGTACCATTGATAATCCTATTATTGATGGATTTCGCCAGTTCTGTTAACACAACTAATTCAAAATATAAAAAAACAATTTAACCTGAAAGCCTATATTTTAATTCAATGGATATATTCATATTTCTGTTGTGATGATGGAAACAATGGATATTTACAGTCCAAATCGGTTGTACAACATATTTTATAAGAGGATCGATGCATGTGCGTGGGTTTGACATATTTTTACAGCACTATTTCCATTCCGAATAAAGTATGCGTTTGGAATACATCAGGCACTACTCCGAGGATGGAAAAAACGTTCGTGTGGACCAAATCATGCTTGTACGCTGAGGGATTCATTAATTTTATGTTTGCTTTGTCTAACAGACATTTCCAACGTTGGTGACTTAACCCCAGGGAGCGATGACGAACACTTGGTGGGCGATTTTCGCCAAATATAAATGTAGCTTCGTACGGTATCTTTACATACGTAGCTTACTTCGAAACTCCTATGCCTAGGTTTAAATCACTTTCAACTATTTTGTACTTTCTGCTTATAACCTACTTTAGCTATCTAGTTATAGATTGGTATAAATCTTCGATCTGAAACACAGAAGATGTATACCTGAGATTAACCTCCTTAATGAATTGTACCATACCACAATTAGCTACAGTGAAGACGGGGTGGGTTAATTAAGTAAGAAAAATTTAATGCCAGGCGCCAGAGGTTTGAAAGTTCTCGGTACAATACAATTGGTTTTCTGGAAGATCCAACAACAACTCCACCAGATCTAACAATTCTTAATCTCAGTTCTCCCTAACAGTAATATCCACTTGGTTCAATAAATGATAATATGATGATATATATAGATATATATTAAATATGAAGGAAAATTAATAATTTGAAGTACTAAAAGAAAAATTGAAACAAATAAAGGTAAATTAATTCTCTCTTAACTAAGAGGACTTAATCTTCGCAATGAATATATATATATATATATATATATATATATATATATATATATATATATATATATATATATATATAATGAATGTTTATATATATATATATATATATATATATATATATATATATATATATATATAAAAACGTAAATTCAACAGTTATTAAATTGAAGTAAGCTCAAGGTTAATAATATAAATATAAAATCAAATATAACAATGTCTCTTCAAACAATGTACTGGAATACTCTCACCACTCCAAGCGTATTCAAACTTCCAGGTTTAGGCTCAAAGATCTTCTAGCAAACCTTCTTCAAATGGTGATTACCAATCTTCTTACGAAGAACACAACATGACAATCAGACCTACTTAACATTAGGACGAAAGAGTACCAACTTCACGTCACAAAACTCTGACGAAAAGATATGACACTAAACAAAATTATAAGGATATGTTGATTTTTATAAATTACTTTTTAATATTCAGAAATCTATGAAAAAAATTGGTGAACTGAATGAGGATTTTTTGAAAAGTGGAAACTCCCAAACCAATTGAGAAACAACATTATTCTGTGAAACTGAGCCAAGTGTTTTGTATTCAATAAACAAGATTGCACCAAGATATCAGCAAATATCCAAAGAACTCTATTGAAATACCGTGTGTACGTATTGAACAATAAACATTATAATCTCTTACTGCATATTAATGATTATAGCAAATATTTTGATAATTCCTCAACATTCATTGGACTATTTAATATCCTAATTCGTAGCAAGTTGGAGTATGGCAGCACGATCTGGCATCCCATTTACACATTCTACAGAGAAGGTTCTTGAAATTCTTAGTTTGGAGGGACGATAAAGTTTATCGACAGAGAGGAGACCATCATAACGAATTATTCAGTCGATTGAGTTTAATCTCATTGCAGAGAAGAGAGAAACTTTATCACTCAAATTATTGTACAAATTACTGCACAATAGTATTGATTGTCCTCCTCTCTTGTCCGCCTTGAAATTTCGTGTTCCTAGGCAAAATTCTCGTAATACAAAATTATTCCTCCTAGAGACTACGAGGACCAACTCCCTAATACAATCCCCCATTTGATTTATGGAGTTTACATTCAATAGAGTTGCCAGTAATTGTGACATTCACTTTGACTCCATAGAATTTATTATCAGGAGTTATGTGAACAAAAAAAATTGACTGAAATAAATTTATTTAGATTGAGTTCCTTGTAATATTTCATTGAATGCTATAATGTAGTTATTAGTTACTATTTTTTCAGATTAAATTGAGCTCTTTGTTATATCTCTTCCATTTTAATCATTAAGTTAGTATTCATCATTGTTTTTATTTTCTGTAATTGGGTTTCAAACTGTTGCGAATAAAGAACTTATTTCTATGATGGCGAGTATCAATTATCTGTTGAAAAGGCTCAGAAAATTAATGCAATTAGTACAGGAATCTTTCGAAAAACATTTTTTGGCCAACATTTATGATGTTAAATCAGATACTTCCAAAGACTTCCCCCGTACAGTAGTAGACCTGAATGAAGTTTATCGTATCCTCCAACGAATATTATCTTAACTGCCATTAAACTTCTAACCTCTGGGACTAACTCCTTCAGACATGAAATACTTCGAAGTTGGCTTTATCATATCACAATAATGAATATTTCCTAGATATGCCAGTTTGAATTCACTTTATAATGAAATAACAATTACCTTGAAAAAAGTATTGCAGTTTTTTTAACAACCGTTCAAGTATTTGAATGGGAATGTGTATTACTTAAAATTGTTGAAATGATAATGACAAAGTGTGATAAGGTAAACTAAAATGTTTTAACGAAGTCGAAAGTGAATTAGATCACATGTGAAGCTATCTTTCAATTTAAATTTTCTTTTATCTTTAACGTATTAAAAATTTGAAGGTGATATTCTAATGAATTTCAAATTGTTAACTACTTGAATATGTATTGTTAGAATTATCTATATGTATATGTAATTAAGATGATTTTACCTACACCGCTGGGCAAAGATTTTTGTGAAGGTCAACTTGTTTTTGAATGAAAGAAGAAAAGAAATTCATAGAACAGAAATAGAATCGCACTACCACAAAATAATGAGAATGTTGCTATGTATAACGATTTCAAGGAAGAGTATCACTTATACTTAACACTAATTTTTCACTCTATTTTAACACTTTTTTCAATATTCTTTCATTCTGTGATTCTAGCGTTGTTTTCACTTTACATACACATAAGTAAATATATTTATTGTAAGTCTCTTAGTATAATTATTTTGTATATTTTATGAAAAATTTATACGTTAATCCGGACTTTATGCGAAATTGTCTAATACATTCAGAAACTACTAATAAATATATTTCAAATTTCTGAGGAAATCATTGTAAAGAAATTCAATAAAAAATTTATATAATTACATTCAAATATCTCAATAAGTTCGTCAGCAAAAAAAATTTAACTTGAAATTTAAATCACCAATTTGATTTTTGGATGTCATTTATAGAAATCAAAAACTAATTTTTATACTTCTGAGGTGAATTCAACTTCAATGCTTCCATTTGCATGAGTGACTTCTTTGTTCGCATACTTCTACCAATGTATTTCCGAAAAATGTGAAAATAATATGATATAAAATGAACAGAAACATGAACTATCGAAAAAGGTAGCAGAATGTAATATAAGTTAATCCAATTGCATCCTAACGATATTAATAGTATCTTCAGTCGAAATGACTGAAATCTTTGGTCAAACACGAGCTCTCATTTAATTTTTCATCAAAGTATAAAACGTGCTTTCGAAGGTAGAAATAAATGATGCGTCAACCTTCTCAATTGAGCGGAGAAAAACATAAGAAAGGTTTTAGGCTCAAGGAAATAGATGGTATCAAAGAGTAGGAAATATTGTCCCCGCTATATTTGACATTATATTTCACACAGATTTTCACTCAAAATTACAGAAAAGTATAGTATTTTATTGAGTAAATTGGAGCAACTTTATTGAATGTGGATTGTTTTTACGTTAATAGTACAAATTCAATAGATAAAATACAAAGTTTGTATGTAATTTGGCAGAACAATTTCACAAATCGAATACTAAGGATCATATGAATTATAGAGAAATCTCAAACACTTTTTGACGCAGCAGTTTAGCAAGAAGTGAGAAACCCTGTGCGTCTGTCGTTCCAAATGTCGAAGATAACTTTCACCAATGTGAAATTCCATTCATTCTGAAGTAAATTGTCATAGTTGGTATTTCATCCACGTATTGTCCTCGAAACAATCAAACGAAGAATTATTACAATCACATAGATATCGCTTGAAATTTCAGTTACAATTTTAATACAACTTTCATTTCAGCTCGTGTAATATCTCATTTCAATTTATTTGAATGAGGTATCGATTATTCCAATCTTCAGTATATTGAGCTTTAATTCAGAGGACCAGCAAACTAAATTCAATTACTAGTTGAATTATTTAT
Organism: Henosepilachna vigintioctopunctata; assembly: GCA_030704895.1. Lineage (NCBI taxonomy): Eukaryota > Metazoa > Arthropoda > Insecta > Coleoptera > Coccinellidae > Henosepilachna > Henosepilachna vigintioctopunctata. The sequence continues at coordinate 2,305,847 of JARQZJ010000093.1, forward strand.
TTAACATTTCATGTCATTTTCACTGATGTTGACAGCACTCAAACAGCAGAATCAAAAAACATGATTCCATGCCTTATCGCTTCAGTTCAGACGATTCTTACACATAACAGAAATATCTGTTTAACATGTCATCAAAGCCTGCCATCTTTGTATAGAAGTACGCACTGACCTTGCCACAAATTCGTTCTATCACGCTCGAAAGAGGTTATCTTGTTTCTTCGATAGAGGGAGCTCACATGAGTAGTTCACCCGATGTTTACCTCAGTTTGAAGATATAAAGGGCCTTGGCATGTTTGAAGAAACTTCAAACTCAATTGTTGGAATTTCTGTCACAGTTGATTCCCATAACCAGCAATGTATAATATTTCGAACAACTTCGATGTGTTTTGAAACAGGCTGAATATTCACTCTCGAAAGTAATATATTGTGTTTTCGTTGAAACAATTTGTGTAGACAGCACCTTGAGGGGTTTTATTTTACTATTTTGATTGAAAATATCAGTGTAGTTAGTCTAAATATGAAGAATTCACGAATCCCGAAACAAAAGTAAAATATATAAATATATATATATATATATATATATATATATATATATATATATATATATATATATATATATATATATCAGAATAGAACACCAAGCAGATCCACTAATCGGGGAATACCAAGCTGGATTCAGAAAAGGCCGATCATGTGCTGAACAGATCTGGACTATGAAGACGATATAGCAGATGAGGAATTGTAGAAATACAGTGATCACATTCATTGACTTCAAGAAAGCATATGATTCAGTAGACCGCGAAACCCTCTTTGAAATCATGAAAGAATTTGGAATCGATCGAAAGACCCGAAAAATTATAGAACAGACACTTACAGGTACAACTTCCAAGGTAAAATTTATGGGCAAAATATCAAATCCCTTTGAAATCAAAACCGGTGTGCGGCAGGGGGACGGACTTTCGTCAATTCTTTTCAATATTGTTTTAGAAAAGATCATTAGGGAATGGGAACTTCACGTAAAGGGCATACAAGTGGGTATCAAAAAAAAAAAAAAATAGAATAAATGTCAAATGTCTCGCCTTTGCAGACGATATTGCTATCATCACAGACAAAAGACACAAAAACTACATGAAATTGCGCAGAAAACTGGGTTACAAATTTCTTATGATAAAACCAAATACATGGAAAGAAAACCAAAAAATAAATCTTCACTTATGACAAAACATGGTGAAATTCTGCAAGAAGGAAATTTTAAATACCTCGGGAAGTTATACAGTCCTCAGGTTTAAACCGAATCACTAATGAACAGAGAAAAACCAAGCTCCAAAGAGCCTACAAACTAACATGGGCTCAATACCTATAACAAAAGTGCATTTCGAGAGGCGCCAAATTGAGGCATTATAACACAACGATTCTTCCAGAAGCAATCTACGCGGCTGAAACAATGGTTATTGGCGGCCATTCAAGAATTAGAGAAATAAAAAAACAAGAACGAACAATTCTCAGAAAGATTCACGGGCCAATCAATAGAAACTGTATTTGGATGAAAAGACCTCAGAATGAACTGTATCAAAAGACAAAAGATAACGGAAGAAATCGGAAACAGTCCAGAATACCGAAGAAACTACTCGATATAATTATGAATAGTAAATGCGGAACAGAGTGACTAAAAGAGGTCCAAAAGGATCTACAACAGATCAATATAAAAAATCTCGAAGATCGCACTGAATGTCGCTATAAAATCGCACATTTAAAGTTTGAGCAAAAATCAAATCGTCAACCTGGAGTAAAGTGGACAGATGAACGGAAGAAAGAGCATTCTTAGAGAAGATGAAGCGTTTTTGGGAGGCAGAAAAGATGAAGCAAAATTCCTAATGATTGCGAATTCAAGTTCAGTCGCTCTCCTCATGGGGAAAAATCGTAATCATAATATATATATATATATATATATATATATATATATATATATATAATATATATATATATATATATATATATATATATATATATATATATATATATATATATATATATATATATATATATATATATATATATATATATTCAAATATATAGTACTCGTATAAAACGATTAATGATAGTTCTCAAATTCATCAGCAAGTGGCCTCACTTAGGAAGAGACGATTCAGAGGTGCAAGAGTGAAGGTTGAAGGCTTTTAAGTGTATTATTTCAAACGTAATTGAATTGTACTAACAAAATTACAGCTCACAGCAGAAACGTCCCCCCTGTAATGATTCTAACGCTTTCGCACAAATTGATTCTACTCCGAATAGATGATCATAAAGCCTTCTTATCGGTATTCTCGACTTGCAGAATAGATTGGGTGAATTCTTAAATCTATACAGCTAAGTCCGACAATATGATAAAGAATCAACATCATTGAACAAACTACCACTGACTGCGACTTAATTAATAACTACCAATATGACCATTACATTATTAAAATCCGTGTCTTTGTTGAATAAAATTCGATGGCTAGTTCTTCGTTTTATCCGTTTTTTCTTAGCAATAAAATCTTCTCCCTTTACCATCGCATCAAACATATGAGAAATCCTGAAATATATATATATATATATATATATATATATATATATATATATATATATATATATATATATATATATATATATATATATAAAATGAAAATGAAGATTATCGGCATATCCCGCAAGATTAGTAGCAGCCGCTGACACGTGTTTCGAGCTTATTGGCTCTCCTCAGAACGGCGTAGCCAAGTTCAAGTTCTAGTTGAACTGCTACGCCGTTCTGAGGAGATGTTGACTCCGAAGAGTAGGCAGGTTGAGACTTCGGAGTTAACTATTAGAAACGATTTAGCTCGTGGAGTAGGCAGATTGAGGCCACGCAACCGAATCATTTCTTATCGTTCCTAGTTTGCCTCACTTGGTTCGTGGAGTAGGCAGATTGAGGCCACGTAACCAGGTAACCTTTCCTCATTTTCCTTCATTCAGTTCGTGGAGTAGGCAGATTGAGGCCACGTAACCGAGTAACCTTTTCCTTCACTAATTTATTCCAACTCCTGAAGATGGCTTCACAACGGAAGCCGAAACGTCGAGATTTTATAACTCTAGAACGCGGCTCATTCCGAGAACCAAGTTTTATACATATATATATATATATATATATATATATATATATATATATATATATATATATATATATATATATATATATATATATATATATATATATATATATATATATATATATATATATATATATATATATATATATATATATATATATATATATATATATATATATATATATATATATATATATATATATATACCTGTGTCCAAGGAATATAATGTTTCTGGTTAATAATTGTCTATGAAAAGGTTATAATAACCATTTTGGTATTCAGGTATTCAATGAAATCACCTGTTTTATGCTTTTCCATATATTTGATGGGCGATAGAAGGAACAAGTAGACTTATACTGAAGTTGAATACAGAGTTTAGTTAGAGCAGCAGTTCTGTCTATTCTAATCTTCCATAACTATAGATAGACCAAAGAGCTAACCCATTTCGAATAAATCTTTGCCAGTATTTTTCGATACAACTTACTTTGATGTAATGGTTTAAAATTTGTTTGATAAACCAAATGCTCTTCAACTATACGATTAGAGCAATCTGATTTTAACGGACTAATCATGTCATTTGGAACCAACATATCTACTAAAACCTACCTCAAAGCCTTCCAGACAATTTCATCGAACAGTTAACCGGTCCTTCAACTTCAACTGAAAACTACTCAAGTCCGTTTTTAACCCTTTGTTCAATGAAGAAATGTAGTGAGAAAAATTATTATTCAACATCCAATATAGCCGAATTTATTTTGAAATATAAAAATTCCCATAAAATTTCGATTTTATATAATTCCTATATATCTGAGAATGTTTATATTAACCATAACTGCAACAATCTCATTCATCAAAAATTAACCCCTCTGTTGTATGAAATGGGATCTTCTACACTCCTTCCATCTTTCTTGAGGACAAACAGAGGGGAAGTTAATAATTAGAATATCATCATAACGTGAGCCTGTTAATTAAGTGAAATATATGAGCCTGTCAGAGCCAGCAAATCGTGTTTTCAGATATCAAGAGCTATCTGAAAACATGGACCCTTTCAATGGTACGAGTGAAAAATAGGAAGCAAAAAAGCAGGAAGTTGACGTTAGAAGGCTGGGAGAAAATCTCCCTTTATGAACTATAGGAATAATATTCTCAAATTGAAACAACATATGTATTTTCATTCGGAACATTCTGGTGAGATATAGCATATTACTCTAATCATTATTGCACATTATGGGAAACAACTTTTGTTTCCCAAATTTTATACATATGTTGGGGACTTCCTTTAGAAACTTCTTATTTGAATGAAAAATATTTCGCATTTGAACGGACAATATATATCATCAGAATACCTCAAGGGTCTAATCTTGGAGCACTGTTATTTATTCTGTTCTTAAATGATCTGATGGATAATATTCACTCTACACATTTGATGTTTGCAGACGATTTGAAACTATATCATGAAGTTAGATCCCAGAACAACTGTGTTCAACTTCAGCTCGCGCTGGACCACGTTGCTAGTTGATGTGAGGACAATTATTTGAGTTTGAGTGTGTCAAAGTGTAATGTTCACTTTCACAAGGAGAAGAGACCGAATTGACTGTGATTATATCGTCGGTGGTCAGGTTCCCTCTCGTTCTGATAAGGCAAGAGATCTTGGTGTAGTCTTGACCAGGAGCTTTCCTTTGTCCCACACATCAACCAACTTATTTCATCTACTGTGAAAATATTTGGATTTGTTATACGTAATAGCAAATAATTTGATAATTCCTCAACATTTATAGGACTAATTAATACCCTAATCCGTAGCAAGTTGGAGTATGGCAGCATGATCTGGCATCTCATTTACACTTGCCATCAACGCCATCTTGAGGCTCTTCAGAGAAGGTTCTTGAAATTCTTAGTTTGGAGGGAGGATAATCTTTATACACAGATAGGAGTCAATCATAACGAATTATTGAGTCGATTCAGTTTAACCTCATTGCAGAGTAGGAGGGAAAATGTATCACTCAAATTTTTGTACAAATTACTGCACAATAGTATTGATTGTCCTCTCTCTTGTACGCTTTGAAGTTTCGTGTTCCTGGGCAATATTCTCGTAATACAGAATTATTCCTCCTAGAGACTCCGAGGACCAACTCCCTAATACAATCCCCCATTTAATTTATAGAGTCTACATTCAATAGAGTTGCCAATAATTGCGACATTCACTTTGACTCAATAGTATTCATTATCAGGAGTTTTGTGAACAAAGAAAATTGACTAAAATGAATTGATTTAGATTGAGTTATTTGTAATATTTCATTGAATGCTAAAATGTAGTTATAAGTTACTTTTTTTAGATGAGATTGTGCTCTTTTAATATTTTAAATATTTTTTAAATTATTCCGTTATGTATTCAACATTGTTATTATTTTCTGTAAAGGGGTGTTATACCTGTTGAGAATAAAGAACTTATTATTATTATTATCAGAATTCGATTTTTTTTTTGTTAATTCAGTGGACCTACAGTTAAATGCCTGTTACGAAAGAGTAATGTAATCAATGTACGTAACCAAACCATCATCACTAAAATACTCAATAAACACATACACCGATGCCTTCACCGGGGCTCGAACCCGAATCCTACCACATCAGAGTCGGGTGTTTTCCCGACTAAGTCGCGAAGGTCGGCAAAGATCTCAATTTGAGATAACAAGAACTTGTACATAAGATTATATATATATATATATATATATATATATATATATATATATATATATATATATATATCAGTAACTATATTTGAGTGTTCAGAATATTTTTGAAAATATTGCTCTTCAAAATTGATATTTTAACAAATTCATACAATAAATTAAGCTGTAATAGTAAATGGAGAGGCATCTATAATATATATATATATATATATATATATATATATATATATATATATATATATATATATATATATATATATATATATATATATATATATATATATATATATATATATATATATATATATATATAGTTAAGAGTTTACGGTATTTACCTGAGATTTACGTTGTTTGTTTATTTGTAACAGCCGTTTTGTTCTGTGTTTTCCTTTTTAATCAACTTTCAAGTGTGTAACATCTAATAACTTGAACTACGCCGTTCTGATGAGAGCCAATTAGCTTGAAACATATGTAAACGGCTGTTACAAATAAACAAACAACGTAAATCTCAGGTAAATACCGTAAACTCTTAACTTCATTTTCAACCTGACAAACCTTGTTTTTAATATATATATATATATATATATATATATATATATATATATATATATATATATATATATATATATATATATATATATATATATATATATATATATATATATATATATATATATATATATATATATATATATATATATATATATATATATATATATATATATATATATATATATATATATATATATATTATATATATAATAATAATAATGATATTTATTCAGCTGAAGCTATACAAAAATGTACATATTATGATCTGTCAATTTATTCATTTCATTCAAAAAATTTATTATGGAACTAAGAAAAGTCCACAGAAAAAAAAACTTTATTTTAAATACAAATTTTATCAAAAATATCAAAACAAAATTGACGAACTATCAAGAAATAATCAATTCACACGATATATCTTTAGGGCTTCTAACCCACCGTCAAAAGTTGATGTATCTAATTAAAAAGAGTAAAAATGTATTTCCTTTATTTTATATTTTGGACATAGAAAGATATGTCTGGTGAAAGAAAATAGGAAAGTTAAATAAATTTTAAGGAATTGTATTAGTATATTTTCAACAATTTACAAAAAGTGTTTTACGAAAGTCAAGTAACAATTTGAGTGAAATTGAATTCATAAATATTTCTCACTGAGTTCGAGAGGGTTCAAATAGTGTATTGCTCATTTCAACAAACACAGAATTCTAGATTATAATCCTTTTAACAAAAACTTTTATATCCGAAACATTGTCCTTCTACGTGATGGTATTGAACTCATAAACGACCTGAACTGACATGAGTATTTCACAGTAAATGTATTCGTAGAATATCCTTTATCATTGCTTGAACTCAACGAACCGTAAATTTAATCATTTAGTTCTATAAAATAAAGAAAATTCAACAAATCAACGCGGAAATCCAATTCCTTCAAGCTATGAAAAGGTTATTAAGATATTTTTCGGATCAGAGCGCTTTCACGCGTCATTTTGCTCAAATATTTGTTCCTGCTTCTACGCTGGAAGAAGACTTATGGGACAATTAAGCTGGTATTACTAGATTTTAGCCCTCGTCTACTATGTTGGAAATGTTATCCTTGACACTTTCAATTCTGCGAAACCTTCTGGTTCTGACATATTCTTTTTATATGAAGGTATTTCAATAAAAAATGAGGTGCTCACTTTCAAACATGTTATTTGTTATCTTGTTCATCAAAACGGGAAGGTAATATGAGAACTATTTTCTATTTAGAATGTAAATAGAAATAGAATAAAAATGACAGATTCGTTTTCAAAAAAGTGGTAGTTCCTCTTTAACCTCATGAAGTACCAAGAAGGCAATGAAATGAACAAATGCAAGCACGTATCACGTGATTCTTAAATCGTTCAGAGTCGAATTAAGGAGATTCACCCCACATTTCAAGGGTTTTTTGAACATATACATCTATGTGAAATATTAAACAGAAATTAGTGCAAATTAACAACAAGTTACACATAACTTGTACATGCTGTACAAAGAAAATATTATGTTAGCAATATTTTACATAAAGTCAAGAGTTGAAAGTTGAAAGTACAACTACAACAGAGACACACCTCCATTTCAAAATGAATATGAAACCATAACTTGTAGAGATTACTTGCAAAAGCAGATTTTGACAGGTCATCTAATGAAATAATAAGTTACCGTGAATATATTCAGAACTCTACATTTGTTTCGCTTGGTTAATCCATTATCAAGAGTATACATATTTGCAGTAATATTGTATACTTTGATAATGGGTTAACCAACCGAAACATACGAAGAGTTTTAAATATATTCAGCCAAACTTAAATCAAGTGTGTTGATTTTTGATTTATTGTTGTTAACATAATGTTTCACCAAGAGATAAGCGAAACCTACGTGTCATTTATGGATAAATAAACCACTAAAAGGGGTATATTACTAAAAAAGGGAACGGAAACTGGCGTTCTTTCATTCGTTAAACGTAATACTAATAATTTTGATACTTGATGATGCCGTTACTTTCAAAATCAGTTTTATGATGAAAATATCAGTGGTTTTGAGACTTCCATTCAAGATTCATATAAAAAAAAATTTCTGAATTCTTACTCATAAAATATGACATTCAGAAATTTTATTACCACTAGTTTTACATGAATAAAAAGGTATTTTTTTCAATCATACGTGTGATCACATGTAATAAACGAAATAATATTTCATTATCCTTATATATATATATATATATATATATATATATATTTATATTTTTTAAATTGATTTATTGCCTGTTTAATATAGTTTATTTTGAATGTTTAGCAATAGCAGGCTACTTTTAATATGAATAACTTACTTTTTGTTGACGTTTCGTTGTATATCACAACTTTGTCAAAACTAATGAATAATTGAATTTTATGAATTATTTTTTATAGAAATCAAATTAGTTTTTTTCTATTAGATTACATTCGCTTCGGGAGTTTTAGTCTTCTTCACCATGAGGAAACCTCTGAAAAACTCATGGTAAGCCAGGTGATTCTAATAAGTGTGATTTACATATACATATATATAATTACATATAGTTGAGTTTTGTACTTATGCAGAATATGTATAATAATTGGTTTATGTGTGTGAAATTGAAGGTAGATCTAGAAAAAATGTGTTTTGAGATGTGATGTTTGGTGATTGTTGTGTATTCATTTTATGAGTGTTATTTGTGAGGTTTATTGAATCGTTGTAAATAGAATTACGATGTTCAATGCCTGTTCTTTCATTTTTTTCAAAAACTTAAATAACAGCCTTACATAAACATAAAATAACAGAAAACATGATTTTGATTATAACGATACAAATATTTCAGCAACTGAAAAAGACAAAAAATATAGAGAAATTTCAGAAATTTTACATATTCGTAAAAATTTGGAAAACACAGTAAATGAAAGAACAGACATTAAACATCCCAATTCTATTTACAACGATTCAATAAACCTTACAAATAACACTCATAAAATCACATCTCAAAACTCATTATTCCCAGATCTACCTTCAATTTCACACACATAAACCAATTAATATGCATATTCTGGATAAGTATAAAACTCAGATATAAGTAATTAAATATATGTATATATAAATCACACTTATTAGAATCACCTTAAATATTCCTCTGATACTAAAAATTAATATGTGAAAATACAAAAAAACAAATTAGATTTTTCTAAAAAATAAGTTTGACATTTTGATATCTATAGTGAAATTCAATTTTTCATTAGTTTTGAAAGTTGTGATTTACAACGAGACGTCAACGAAAATAAAGCTTTTCATATTGAAAGATGCCTGTTGCTGAAAACCTTCAAAAAAAAAAAAAATATATATATATATATATATATATATATATATATATATATATAGTTAGTTTTAGGTATTTACCTGAGATTTACGTTGCTTGTTTATTTGTAACAGCCGTTTACATATGTTTCAAGCTAATTGGCTCTCATCAGAACGGCGTAGTTCAAGTTATTAGATGTTCACACTTGAAAGTTGATTAAAAAGAAAAAACACAGAACAAAACAACACAAAATTCCACGTGAGGAATCTACATCATTTTTGGTTTAAAATTGAGTATCTTGACCAAGCTGTTACAGCTATGTTTTATGTTTACAACCTCGTTCTTAATATATATATATATATATATATATATATATATATATATATATATATATATATATATATATATATATATATATATATATATATATATATATATATATATATATATATATATATATATATATATATATATATATATATATTCATATTTTGAAATTCAATATTTTTTCGGGAAAATTATCGTTCGGGCTATATTCATAACATTCTGAATTCATATTTCAGATAGAAAATTTTGTGTAAAGTCTGCCTAATTCACACATCGCTTGAATTTAGAACATTGTTAAGTAATACTGAAAACTTAGAACTTTTGAAAAGCAAACAGTATTATATCAATTGAAGTGTATGAACTCATTTTCATTTTAGGGCAATTGGACCAACACTCACTCAAAAAATAAAATTTAGGTTTCAATTATGTCCTTTTTTCCAAGTTCGAGTTTTATAATATTTTGTAGCTGAGCATTTAAAGAACTTTCCTTCTTACATTGATTGATATACTCTTCAAATTTCCCCAATATTTCAGAGCATTTTTTGTATATTGGCTCAATTAATGTTGAAAAATTAAATATTTCCATATCTTCAAACATCGGATATTTGGTAAAATATACAATAAAATCGACGGTTTCAAATCGAAATGTTAACGTGATGTGTTCTGATTATTTTGTTTCCTGAATGTAAAATCAATAATGTCAGTCCCCGTCTCTTAATCGTCTTAAAATGCTTTTTGCGGCAACAAGCGGCCTTTGTTTGATGGGGAATAAATTTGAAGAAGATTGCCAGGAAATTCTCTGGTAAGCGGACTTGAAGTCTAATATGATTTGTTGGTTTGTGAAGGTCTTTGAGAATACCTCACGTTCGGGAATGCCATTTTCTGATATGGAGAATAGTTCCTTCCGCCTACTGATATTTCATTCTTATTCTAACATAATTTATACATATACACACACACACATATATTTATATATATATATATATAATTCGTTTAGTTTTCTTGTGCTTTGCTTAATAATAAAGTGTGAAGGTTTCTTGGGAATGATGCACGATGAGATATTTAACTTTGAATTTTGTACCGACAATATTATAAATTAGGCTGTTTAAACAAACAACGTATGTAAATACCGTTCTTAACTTCATTTTCAGCCTGACAAACCTTGTTTTTAAAGAATATTATAGGTTTATTGTAGACATCGATTGGAGATTGATATTCGACTTAACCAAAAATGATGTAGATTTCACGTGGAATTTTGTGTTGTTTTGTTCTGTGTTTTTCCTTTTTAATCAACTTTCAAGTATGTAACATCTTAACTTGAACTAGTTTTTACGAAACAAGATTTACAAATAAACAAACAACGAAATTGTAAATAGTCAACTTCTCAGCCTGACAAACCTTGTTTTTAATTTATAATATTGTCGGTACAAAATTCTAGAAATAAACTCTATAATATTCTTGAAAAAAACAAGCTTGGTCAAGATATTCGACTTAACCAAAAATGATGTAGATTCCTCACGTGGAATTTTGTGTTGTTTTGTTCTGTGTTTTTCCTTTTTAATCAACTTTCAATATGTAACATCTAATAATGAACTAATGAGAGCCAATAACTGAAACATATGTAAACGGCTGTTACAAATAAACAAACAACGTAAATCTCAGGTAAATACCGTAAACTCTTTAACTTCATTTTCAGCCTGACAAACCTTGTTTTTAATATATATATATATATATATATATATATATATATATATATATATATATATATATATATATATATATATATTATATATATATATTACATTTAGATATATAGAATATTTATATTTGAAGAACGAATTAAAGCAAATGAATATGCAAAAACTCAAATTACAGCCTTACATAAACATGAAATAACTGAACATCACGATTTTGATTACAACAACACGAAGATTCCTGCAACTGAGAAAGACAAAAACTGTAAGGAAATTTTAAAATGTTACACATTCGTTTTATAAATAATATAATATATATATATATATATATATATATATATATATATATATATATATATATATATATATATGTATATGGTAATTCATAAAATTCAATTAGAGTGTAAAGTCCTGTAACGTCACTCGATTTAACGATTAACTCCCTAAAGCGTTGAAATGACTCGTCTTTGGTTGGTTTACCAGTACCTTGATTTCAATACAATGATACACTCCATAGAGTATTTACACCCAATCTCAATAACCACACCCTTCTCTACATTGTTCTCTACACCCATGTAATTCCAATGTGTGAACATGCAAACACGTTGTGTGCATTTATATATCCACGTAAATAGTATTTCTATCTATATTGTCAATTTTATCCGTAAAATTCGAACATTTCCTCAATACTGTTTTAATTTGCCAACATTTCAATAGGATTTTAATACTTCCAATTCAATTAGTTCCAACACAATAAATCACAACAAGACACATTTTATCCATATTTCATTTTTACTGTCAAAAACCACCAATTCATATCACGATAAAACGAGAAAACAATTCGAAAACTAATACATTCCGTTTAATTGAGCTTCATGAGTTGCTTTTCAAATAAAACATATCCTTAAACCTCTGAAAATTTGGATTCCACTAGTTTTGCCTATCACGATAATATTGGGTATGAAGATTCATTAGGAATAAACTAACACAAATTTCAACTATTAATTATAATTTAATTAGATGTAAGATGAGAAATTGAGTTCAATGATCATGTCGTTTTCATATCGTCTAAAATCTCCCAGAAAATGGACTTTCTCAAAAGAATTGATAAAAATTTGACGACATTATTACATGAAGTTTGCATATTACATATTACACGAAGTTATTGCTTTTTAAGTCAATAATAATGGCACACTTTGGATATTGTTCCACCCTGTTATTGGAATTGAGTAAAGAAAAAACTCAACAAATACAAAAGTTACAGAATAGAGCTATGCTAACATTTTTGAAATGTAATAGATATACTCCAATCTAAAGCATGCTAAATTGTTTAGAACTAATGTCAGTTAAACAGAGAATACTCTTTGCTACATATATATTTATATTTAAAGTTAAAAATAAATATTCCCATATAGAGTAATAAAAAATGTAACATGTGTCTGTGATGTGCATAGTTATAATACAAGAAATGCTGCTTTTCTACATGCAAGTTTGTAAGCTTTCTGAACATAGGAATAAGTAGTATATGTTATGAAGGATTCAATGCATTCAATAAATTGCCTAGCTCCATAAGAACAATTAGTGACCTTAAGGTATTGAAGCGTAAATTAGCTAAGTTCGTTTTAAACATATAATTGTAAATAATATATTTTGAGCCTAAATGTATATATGATTTTGTAGAAGCTATTGCTAAATAAATAAATATTACTATTATTATATTATTTTACTAATAGTTCAAAACCAAAATACAAAATTCATATTTTCTGGTAAATTTTGAAATTTCGTGGGCTATGCACATTCGATTGTCGAAATTTTTTTGTCGTTTTGTTGGTACACATACGTTTCACATATATTGAAATTATCAGCCATTTAGAATCAGCAGTTTGTTTTCAACAACTGAAAACGTTAGTCTTTGTTTTTAGCGTTTTTGTGTGTTCTTCGATTTTATACTTTAAAAAAATGGAACAGAAGAATCTATACTAAATTTTCTGTTAACAATAGAATAAACTCTCCAACGCACTTAAAATCTTGACTGTGGCATTCGACGACTTTACTTTGTCTCAAAAAAGTGTTTATGAGTTGTACGAGCACTGTACAGAAGGCCGAGAAGATGTTGATGACGATGAGCGTCCAGAAGTTGCAACCACTTCAACAAGCGAAGAAAACATCGAAAAATCGAACAAAATGGTTTCGGAAAATCGTCGAATCACTATTAAGAAAGTTATTGAGGATGATTGACATAATTAATCAGCTCATGTCATGCAATTTTGTCGGATGTTTTGGACATGGAACGTGTAGTAGCGAAGTTTGTTCCGAAATTGCTAAATTTTGAGCAAAAGCAACGTCGCATAAGTATCGGTCAGGAGTTGTTGAATGACTTCAACGATGATCCAGACTTGCTCAAACAGATCATAGTTGGTAACGAATAGTGGGTATATGATTATGATGTCGAAACCAAGGCTCAATCATCCCAATGGAAGCGGCCAGAAGAGTCAAGATTGAAAAAGGCACGCCAAGTTCGATCACATGTGAAGGTTTTGCTCACTCTTTTCTTCGATTATAACGGCGAGGTGCAACATGAGTTCTTGTCAACAGGTCATACGGTTGATACCGAACCCCACAAAGAAATTGTGCAACGTTTGCATGAAGCAATACCGCCTAAACGATCAGAATTGTGGAGAAACAGATCATGATTCTGCATCACGATAATGCACCAGATACATATCAATACTTGTTCGCGATTTCTTATCCAAAAACAACATTATATATACAACAGCGTTATATTGCCTCAACCATTATATTCACCAGATTAGACTCCTTCGACTTTTTTCTATTCCAAAACTGAAGAGACGAAGAAATGGAAAGCGTTTAGCCACAATTGATGAGATAAATTCGAAGAACAAGCTGATTGCCAAACCGAAAAGCGCATTTCAGAAGTGCTTTGAGTTGAAGGATATTCACAAAACGGATATTGATGAATAAATAAATGCTTTCCGAAAAATCCAAAATTCACTTTTTCTTTCCAACAAACCTCAAATTCATAGAGCTCCACTTCTTCATAGCACTTCTGATAGTCGTATGCTTATAAAGGGTGTTTTTTAGAGGTATAGAACTTTAAATTGCAATAAAACAACGATTGATCATTCGATTGACAAGAATTTTTTTTATTCGAAAGATAATCTTGTGGCATTACATTTTAAATATGATTTCTAGCATATGACCGTCACGGCTGGCTCGGATGTAGTCCAATATGGACGTCCGATTTTCGATGACTTTTTCCAACATTTGTGGCCGTATATCGGCTATAACAAGGCGAATATTTTCTTCCAAATGGTCAAGCGTTTGTGGCTTATCCGCATAGACCATTGACTTTACATAGCCCCACAGAAAGTAGTCTAGCGGTGTTAAATCACAAGATCTTAAAGGCCAATTCACAGGTCCAAAACGTGAAATTAGGCGGTCACCAAACGTGTCTTTCAATAAATCGATTGTGGCACGAGCTGTGTGACATATTGCGCCCGTCTTGTTGAAACCACAGCTACTGGACATCATGGTTGTTCAATGCAGGAATGAAAAAGTTAGTAATCATGGCTCTATACCGATCACCATTGACTGTAACGTTCTGGTCATCATCGTTTCTGAAGAAGTACGGACTAGTGATTCCACCAGCCCATAAAGCGCACCAGTCAGTTTTTCTGGATGTAACTGTGTTTCGACATACACTTGAGGATTATCTTCACTCCAAATGCGGCAGTTTCGTTTGTTGACGTAGCCATTCAACCAGAAGTGCGCTTCATTGCTAAACCAAATTCGCTTATGAAAATCGGGAACAACGGCAATCTCGTTTCGGGCCCATTTGAGGAATCTACGCCTTGCTTGATGATCGTGAGTCTATTCATGATGAAATGCCAAATCAAATGGAGAATAAATCACTTCTCAGCTGTTAAATCGGTCGCCATCTTCAACAGTAATGCCAACTGAAAGTTCTATACCTCTAAAAAAAACCCATTATTGATAGCACTTCTTCATTTCATCTTAAGAAGCCATAAAACCATGTGATTTACCAAATAGATGAAAGTATAAACCTTCATATAGAAGAAAACTCATTGATAACTTACACGTGACTAACTTCATTTTCCCTGTAATTATGGACGAATAATAACTTACAGGAAGCAAATTCTGAATATTGAAAAGTCAATTCGAACCAGTGCGCTATTTACGGCTTGTTTAATTGCTCGAATTAACTGAAACGGTCCTTCTGCTCGTATTCTCATTAACTTCAGGATAAGCCATTAGCTTAAACGGCACTGAACACATATCATCGTACTTTTCAGTTTAATGGACCAACCGAAATCTTTCAGAGCTGGTCTCGGCTTACTTTCCTTTGTTTCTTGAGATAGATAACGAATATCGAAATACCAAATTTTCACTTTTAAAATTCTCGGTTTGACTCCAGTGAAGTTGCTCTATTTGATTCTGGCTTCATACCTGAAAGCTTCTGAAAAATTATGAAGTGTCTAAGGCAAACATAGATAGAGTATTTTCCACACATAGATGCTAATTCTTTAAAAATAATAATAGTTTCTTAATATCCTGAAAGACTTTGAATAGACTTTAATGTGGTTTGCATTTTTTTTATACAAAGGTATGATTTAGAGCAGGGGTGGTCAAACGGGCGATCGCGATCGACCAGTCGATCGTGGCCACGCAAAAAAAATTAATAATGATTATACCACACGGCGCCGGCATAACGTAATTATCAACTACTGCAGCTTCATCTTTTATCATTTTCAATGGCTGTTTCGTCACTGTATATGACCAATAAGCATGAAGCGTGTGGGTTCTGGTGAAGGGCGTGTGTCAAGTGTCAACCTCTAAGTACTGTGATGCGCCGTATAGAAATAGTAAACAAAAACTTGAATGACCAACTGCAAAAAGATATCGTCCTATGCGTTGCTTTTTCGCTTCAACTTGACGAGTCAACCGATATCACTGATACTGCACAATTACTTCTTTTTATTCGGATGGTCTTCGAAGATTTCTCGGAAAAACTCGTTGTCTTGATTTATTCAAGAATATCGAGATTTAATTAATTTCACTTAATTCAAAACATATATTTGCCACATTAAGCTATTTTTTTATGAACTCGTATCTATGAGAACTGATGGAGCTCCTGCAATGACAGGTACTCAATGATTTTATTGCTCTTTGTCACAAAGACGAAGATGTTCCAGACTTCATTAGCTACCACTATATAACTCATCAACAAGTACTGGCTAGTAAGAGATTGAACACGAAACATGTGATGGATATTTCTTTAAAAATTGTAAATTCCATAAAGGGAAAATCCCTTCAAAGGCGACTATTTAAAGAGCAATTAGATGATGAGGAACCAGAATTGGCAATGCACACTGACGTAAGGTGATTGAGTCGAAGCAAGTTTTTGCAAATATTTCGAAATCTATTGGAGGAAATAATAAAATTTCTTGATGAAACGGGTGATGATTGTCGGCAATTTAGACTGGCAATGTGATTTAGCTTTCTTGGCCGATTTTACTGGAAAACTGAGTACATTAAATCTGAATCTACAAGGCAAGAATAAAACATCAACAGAAATGATGAGTTCTATAGCAGCATTTCAAAGTCAAGCAGAATCTATGATAGTTGACATAGAGAAGAAAAAATTTGAACAATTTGTAAACATATATGGAAAAACATCCTACCTACAATTTTATTTCTGAGAATTACACGACAGAAATTAGAGCAGTGATAGTAGACTTCGAAGTTCGCTTTAGTGATTTCAGAAAAATTGAGAACTTGGTTCAATTCATATGTTATCCATTTAATGATGCCATTGATCATAGTGATATCTATGAATTCGCTAAAAAATTGGCAGATACATTTCAAATGGAGCACATGATGTTCTGAAACGAAATTATTACTCTGTGCTGCGAGATATTTCTAAAAGCAAGCTCATCCGCAAGTCAACATTTCTGGTCTTTGGTTTCCAACGAAAAATATCCAAATTGGAAAAAAACTGTTAAATGTATTAATGTTAAGTAAATTTAAAGAAATTATCTCACATATGATATGAAAAGAAACTACTACGACTGGTCAATAAAAAATACATGATTGTGTACCAAACTGTGCTGTTTCTTTAAAGATTTCAAGAAGTATGTACTTGGTAGATCGCACAGGATTTCGTTAGTAAACAGTGGATCTTAGGTCTAATCAAGTTGGCCACCCCTGATTCAGAGTCATCTAAGAAAACTAATTTAAAGAAAATTCAATGTACTCAAGTTGAAAGAATAATGATTATCACTTAAGGTACATTAAAAAAGAGAATATTAATTATTCCCTTTCATCGAATTCAATTCAATTTAGCTTCACTAGATATTCAACAGCTTTAAAAAATACAATGTTATTAAATATTACTAGGAATAAAATATATTTGTACGAAAAATCATGGCAGTATCTTATCAGTGAAAAATTGAGATGAATCATCTTTATTCAACAGTTGAAGCTATATAAATTGAAATATTCTAATCGTCATTCAATCTACATGGGACAATTGAATGAAACATCGGCATGAAAATCAATCTTACAAAACAAGAACATCAGCGGAATATCCAGCATCACACAACACGACTTCATAGACCGAAATAATCCGAGGATATTACATGCACTGAACAAATGAGGGAGTTCTTATTGTTTTCCACGGTTTATTACATTTCTTGTTTATTAAATGAAATTTAGATGAAAACCACAGACAAAGAAATTATTTCCACTTTCTTGATTACATTCTACGTATATTCAAAATTCAGAACATCGTGAGATCTGTGTTTTTTGAGAGTGATATGTAGAAACATATATTTTTCGAATATGTAACTGATTTGAGACCAATTGATTAAAAAGATGAATTAAATTTTAAAAAGCTACGAATTTAGTGGGTCCAAAATTCAATAATTTACTTGGCAAAAACGTAAATTATGTTAAAGATATATCAAAGATGTTAAATCACCTGAAAATTGATTTGGAATCACGATCTATTACCAATTTATTTAAATGAAAAGCTGATAGAATGTTCAATGAGTCATCATAAAAATGATATCAATTGACCAAATTTTGAAGAATAAATATTGCAAACATCAACTTTTTTCGTAAAACGCTTGTGAATCCTTCACATAAAATGCATACGAAAATTATCGAAGTTTGCTTTCTCAAATTTCTATCCATTTCATCCAATTATTAATGAAATAACAATAAGCTGAGTAAATTGTGAGTTAACTAATCCGTACCTGCCCTTCCCGATTTCTTGCTTTGTTGTTACCTTTCCTGTTCGTTTTTGTTTCGCGACGGTTCGCTAAGTTCTCGGAGTATTTATAACAAGAATTCTTCATTTTCTTTGACGGTTAATTACAAATATAGTAAATTTATTAAACAATTTCAAACACTTTTGAGTCACTAAATTTATATCACAAAGTCCACACAATCAAATAGCATATATTTTCATTTTTTCATTTTTCGTGATCTATAAGTAATCATCTTTCTCTGATTCACGGTGAATGGAATCGAAATTATTCCGTACTGAATGAATGTCATGAACTAAATATTCAAACATTGTTCAAGCATTAGTTTCAAAGAATTCTTTGGAATTTCTGAAATAATTTAAAAGTATGTGGCTTAAATATGTCACAAATACGTATCAGGAAAAATATGAACTAAATAAATTTCAGAAATAGACCTGAAAAATCCAAAAACAGTCATTTCAAGGTCATACACGACATAATAAGCAAGAAATAAACTACTAATGGACATTGAATACGCCTAATCTGAACGGTTTCGTAGCCGCATTTCAAATAAAATACTTATTCAAGTATATATTCTAGAAGGTTCAACCAAAATGAACTTTTCGAATGAAACAAAGTTTTTTTTCTATTTCGTTTATTATCTAATACATGATAATTCTGCTCAATCGAAATGTTACTTCTTAGCAATGCCTGATAGTCTTGGTATTGAACAAGTTCAGTCTGCAAAAGTCTATGAATCATATACGCTTATAGATAGTCTGTAAGTTAATGTATACATTGCTGTATTAATCCAGCATTTGATAAAGAAGTAGTACTTCGAAACGTCGTAATGCGTATTTTATATTAAACTAGCTGACCCGGCCAACGTTGTTTTGCCATATAAATTATTATAATATATATATATATATATATATATATATATATATATATATATATATATAAGTACTTATTATATAAGACTTATATAATATATAAGTCGTTTTCTCTGTAAATCTGTAATATCTTCGAAAATATTCATTTAAATCTTATGCTGTTAAGGGCCATATAAATCTATATAAAATCTACAATCTATTTAAGGTATTTAATTGGATAAGGATTAATGTTGTATTGGTTAAATTCGTAATGTTAAATTCGCTCCGAAAATTAGCCATTATTTGTAAAAAGTAAATGAGAAAAAAATTTTATTGTGGTATATCCATAAGAGATAGGCATATACCATAGCGGAGTTCTCTGTAGACCTTTTCAATGTGTATAATACTTAGTACATTATTTTGATAAATCTCGAAAACCGCGGCCTCAGACGCGCTATTTATAGGCACGCACGCTTTTGCCGCACCGGGCGGCCGGCCGGTACCGCCGCAAACGCTACGCCCCGCAATTTTTAAATCTGTAATATCTTCGAAAATATTCACTTAAATCATACGGTGTAAAGGGCCATATATATCTATATTAAATGAACAATGTATTCAAGGTATTTAATTGGTTAAGGATTAATGCTGTATGGGTTAAAATCGCTTCGAAAATTAGCCATTATTTGTCGCAAAAAGTAAATGACAAAAAAAAGTTATTGTGGGTTATCCATAAGAGATAGACATATACCATCACGGACTTTTCTGTAGACCTTTTCAATGTGTACAATACTTAGTACATTATTTTGATAAAACTCGTAGGGTTCAGCCTGCGTTTGCAATGTAAGCGGAAAAAATGTAATTATTTACATCACATTAGAAACCTCAAAAATAACAGTACTTCTCCACTATTTAGTGGATGTTATTATACATATAAACCTTCCTCTTGAATCACTCTATCTATTAAAAAAAAACCGCATCAAAATCCGTTGCGTAGTTTCAAAGATTAAAGCGTACAAAGGGACAAAGGGACAGAAAAAGCGACTTTGCTTTATACTATGTAGTGATTATGAGAAAATTTCAAATATTGTTTTATTATTATAATTATTTGCTCAGCAATCGCTATTTGCGTCCTTACTTCGATGTTTGTCTCCTTAAGTTGACTAAAATTAAACGTATTCAAAAATGAACACATTTAGTGTTTTAGAGCTCACCTGTTTCTCAAAAAGTAGTAAATTTGTTCAATACAAGTTGGACTTGCTATAAATAAGGGATGTTAATGAGAAAGTGCAACTGGCAAGGGTTCACATTGGAGAAAATTAATTTTGAAACAATTGAACAGCGAACAAAATAAATGAAAGAAACTAATGAAAATACATCATCATGCTGAATGCTAACTTAACAAATTACAGGAACGTGAAAGATCTGCCCTTGGGCAATTTAAAAGAACAGAGATAAATAGGGAATGTAGATAACATTCTTCTTTTGTATTCTTATGAAGCAGCGACGAAAAAAGTTGGGAATTTCAACAACATATTACTTGTTTGAGTTAATTACATAGAGCATTTTAACATGCAATTCAGATCACTGCGAAAATTAAACACAAGAATATATTTCTCATGTTTAATTGTAGAAATTCTATATTGAATGAAAAATACTTGGCTTGGTTTGACAAAAATTATATTGATTGCTTGAAAATTGGTTCGAGGTGTTCACTTATTCCAAAACAAAAGCTGAAATGATAATTCAAATTAAATTCTTGACTTAATGTTTCAGGATTGTTTTGAAAAATAATACGATAAAATTATAACGTCTCATTATAAGGACTAACTACAAAAACAGAACAATAGCAAGTCAATATCTATAAAATTGACGTTAGAAGGGGGGATAGTTGAAATTCTATCTGTTCATCAACAACAATCTGTTCTCCATTTTTCAAGAAGCTGCTTATTTCTATGTGTTTCAAAAGGTCTATTCGTTTTCTTCTATTGCCTACGTACCAACATTGGACTTTATTGAAACCTATGAAATAGACTACAGGTCCATGTCCAAAAATGGATGGGTCATATGAACCACCAGGTGACGTATATAGGACGATATGGGAGCATAAAATAATAAGATTCAGTCACTATGCCGTCACTTGTAAGCTGTCCAACTGAGTGCTGGTGAGAATTCAGAAGTGCAGGTAGGAGTGAGTACATTTTGGTCATATATTTTTGCATGGCATTTTTACCATCGATAGATCCATGGAAAATAATAAGAAAGCGCACAGTGCCGTAAAAAATGGTGCGCCACGAATTCGGTAAATTTTTTTGATAAATTCAATGGACGATGAATCTACTCTGTGATAGTTCATATTTAAATGAGAGGTAATAATAAAAACTTGTCTAAAAATCACTGACTGAAAAATTCTTTATTCGACTAGTTTCGCCTTTTACAGCATTATCAAGAATGAATACATATTACAAAAACCTATAAATATTTTGCAGATCTGTTCGGGCCACCTTGAATTTCGTCATAGAGGTGGGGGTTTCCAAATTATCAGAGGTTTAACAGCGGGGAATGGTTTAGGTCTAACTGGTCATTAAGAAGATCGTATTTATCGGATTTTTGAAGTTTATTTATTTCTATGGCTTCCAGGTAGTTCATTTTAATTCCTTGTTCACAGTAATGAAGTATCTTAGGTTTAAAACAACTTGAGATCTTATGTCCTGTCGACTGTAGATGTTCCCGAAAAGCAGATTGTCCGTTTTTACGTGTTCTTTTAGCCTAGTTTCAAAACATCTTCCGGTCTGTCGTCATATGTTGGTCAAAATATGTAAGCAGACTGTGGTCATTATGTATTTTTGGCCATGGAAAGAAAATGTTTTAAAGTGTGTTTTTTTTTAGAGGTATAGAACTTTAAGTTGGCATTACTGTTGAAGATGGCGACCGACAGCTGAGAAGTGAGTTTGGTTTGATCGGCAAATAATGCAATTTTATAGAAGCCATACGATTAAGCATTTAACTTCTGGTTGAATTTTCATTTGGAGTGGAAATTCCTGAATTGACACAACCATGATGTCCATGGCTGGTGGAGCTTCAATAACGGTGTGGTTTCAATGGTGACAAGACATGGCTGAATTGAACAACCATGATGTTTCACACAGACGGCGTGCCACAACAATCGATTTATTGAAAGACACGTTTGGTGACCGCCTAATTTCACGTTTTGGACCTGTGAATTGGTCTCCAAGATCTTGTGATTCAACACCGCTAGACTACTTTCTGTGGGGCTATGCAAAGCCATTGGTCTACGCGGATAAGCCACAAACGCTTGATTATTTGGAAGACAATATTCGCCGTGTTATTGCCGATATACGGCCACAAATGTTGGAAAAAGGCATCGAAAATTGGACGTCCAGATTGGACTACATCCGAGCCAGCCGTGGCGGTCATACGCCAGAAATCATATTTAAAATATAATTCCACAAGATTATCTTTTGGAATAAAAAAAAATTTTTCATTTAATAGTTTTGGCTTAGTAATTTTATTTAGTAGTGTTGGCCTAGTAATTGTGAATTCTGTAAGCATCTGAAGAAGTCGTTTGTAACGACGAAACGCGTCATGCTATGTAGTCAATAAAGTGAAATCATAAGTTCAAGTGTTTGAATTTAAGTTTATATTCAAAAAAAATTCTTGTCAATCGAATGATCCATCGTTGTTTTATTGCAATTTAAAGTTCTATACGTCTAAAAAAACACCCTATATTTATTTATTCATCAATATCCATTTTGTCCACTTCGAAGTAATTCCCCTGAGGTATAATACACTGCTAGCGCTTTGTGGAATCCTCGAAGCACTTCTGAAATGAGCTTTTCGGTATGGCCATCAGGACGTTCTTCGATTCGCAGGGAGTCAAATTTGGTGAATACGATGGTTGGGGTATGTTTTGTTTCTGGTCAAAACATCACGAGCAAGCATTGATCTGTGAGCTACAGCATTATCGTGAATCCATGATTTGTTTTTCCACATTTCCAATCGTTTGAGCCGTATTGCTTCACGTAAACGTATAACTTTCTTGTAGTACTCCTTATAAAACGTACGGGAACTGTTGGGAAGAACTCATGATACACTTGAGAACTCCAACGCACTTCATTCAATTTTTACGCAAAATTTCATTCAAATTTTTTGATCCATTTTTTTCAAAAGTAAGAAATCAAATGACACACAAAATGGTGCACGAACTACTAATCCAAAATGGCTGATGTCAACATATGTGTACTAACATATTAAAAAAATCGATAATCGACTGTGCACAGTCCGGCAAAATTACAAATTCACCTTTTTTTTGAACAGTCCTCGTATTCATATTATTGGAAAGTTCGTAAAACTGAATACTTTGAATATCTCAAACATAACTTCGGCAATCTTCCCACGCACAGTTACAATTTCTCATCTAGCCTATAACGACCTGTAGCAGTTGAAACGTATTTCAAGAAGAAAAAAATGGTTTCAAGAAACCGGAAAGGAATTTCCTCGTTGAAGCGACGTAAACGTCACCTCTGACAGAATGCTTGGTCGATTACATTTTTGTGTCAAACATAATGCCTGGATAGATGCACTCCTTGAAATTGGAAACCCTCCTAGGAAATAGTTTCGAGACGATCGTTGCATGAAATTGCTCAGAATTTAAGAAACGACAGATATTCTATAATAATCAGACTCTTTGCTCGAGTCAGAAAACAAAAAGGATTACTCTTCGATACAAGAATTGATTGCTTCATTTGAACATCCAGTTGAGGCGAAATACAATAAAACATTCATACATCAAATACTTGCCATTTCTCTAACTTTTCAGAATATCAATTCGAAGTTTTCTCAATAATTAATGATCCTAATTTCTATTTCTAGAATAAGTAAGATAACTAGTTAATTTGAGCTTTCAAATAATGATCTGTAGTATCTATTAGGGAAATATATCTAGAGAATATTCAAGACTCAAGCTAATTCAAGAACGTTTCAGACTTCCCCTTCCTTTCTCTAATTAATTCAAAGTTTCTAAAGACTGGATAAATATGTTCATTTAAGACTAGTTTCATGTTCATTTTGTTGCCTTTTTAAGTCTTGATTAGATTATCCTGGAGAAAAACTGCTCAAGTTTCGAAATATTAACGATTAACTTTCGTTTTATTAATTGCCCTCAATATTATAATACACGACAACACTCCTTATATATATATATATATATATATATATATATATATATATATATATATATATATATATATATGAAATGTTCAGAAAGGTTTCCGCGGTCAGAAGTATGTATAAAACTTGGTTCTCGGAATGAGCCGCGTTCTAGATTTATATAATCTCGACGTTTCGGCTTCCATTGTGAAGCCATCTTCAGGAGTTGGAATAAATTAGTAGGGAAAAGGGTTATTCGGTTACGTGGCCTCAATCTGCCTACTCCACGAACTGAATGAAGGAAAATGAGAAAAGGTTACCTGGTTACGTGGCCTCAATCTGCCTACTCCACGAACCAAATGAGGGAAACTAGGAACGATAAGAAATGATTCGGTTGCGTGGCCTCAATCTGCCTACTCCACGAGCCAAATCGTTTCTAATAGTTAACTCCGAAGTCTCAACCTGCCTACTCTTCGGAGTCAACTTGCGTGTCGATCGTCTCGTGCCTGTATTTATATGTGGTGGGTGGGGCGGTTCAGCGTGTTCGTTCGTGTGTGGTGAGCGCTGATTGGGTGTCGCTGCAGTCAGTGTACTGACCAGAGGTTTCCACGCCACCGGTAGTCTGTGATTATCGTCTCGGGTGTTTAGACAATCAGGGCGTTTTTCTATTTCAATAGCTTCTCTGAATATACGGGATTTGAAGGAACGAATGGGGGCAATGGTTTTAGTGTGAGTGAAGTCGATGGTGTGACCGGTTTGTATGTGATGTTGAGCCAGAGCAGAGGTGGGATCAGAGTTTCTGACAGACAGACAGTGTTCATTCGCACGTATGTGAATGTCGGTTTGTCTGTCCGATGTATGAACGGGGACAGTTTGAACAGGGAATTTCGTAGACGCCGTGGTTTTCATTAGGGATTTTGTCCTTCACGGAGCGGATAAGGTGAGATAGTTTTTGTTGCGTGGTGAAAATCGTTTTGATGTTGGCGGGTTTAAGGGTTCGTGCGATTTTGTCAGTCACTCCTTTGATATAAGGAAGGATTATTTTGGGAGTGTCTATTTCGTCGGTTTTATTGGTAGGAGTTTCAGTGGGGCTAGAATTGGTGAGTTTACAGATAGTTCTATTGATTTGGGTATTATTGTAGCCGTTATGTGAGAGGACTTGCTTGAGGAAGTTGAGTTCGGTTTGTCTGTTTGTGTTATCGGAAAGGCGGATGGAACGGGAGATGAGAGATTTGATTACTGAGTTGAGTTGGGATGGGTGGTGGTGGCTTTGAGCGTTAAGGTAGCGGTTGGTATGTGTGGATTTGCGGTAGACGGAATGGGAAAAACCTTGGGTTGGAAGTTTTGTGATCATAACATCTAGAAATGGCAGAGACATGTTGTTTTCCACTTCTATTGTGAACTGTATACTGGGATGTATGCTGTTCAGGTGTAAAAGAAAGTTATCTAAACTTTCTCTACCATGTGGCCAGATCGCAAAGATGTCATCGACATAACGTAGCCAACATTTTGGTTTGAGCGGAGATGAGGAAAGAGCTTGTGTTTCGAAATGTTCCATGAAGATGTTTGCAATGACAGGGGAGAGAGGAGAGCCCATTGGGGCACCTCTAATTTGCCGGTAAAAATTGTCTTGGAAGATAAAGTAGGTGTTGGACATGCAATGTTGGATTAGGGAAATGTTGTCTGGGGATATCTGATGTTTGGAGTCTAGGATGGAAAGTGCATCATCTACAGGTATGTTCGTGAATAATGAGATGATGTCAAAGCTGACAAGTAGGTCTGTGGGAGTGATCGCGAGGTTCTTGAGTAGTTCTATAAAATGAAAGGAGTTTTTGATGTAGGATTGTGCTTCTTCGGCAAAAGGCTGAAGAGTTTTGGCTAGATATTTAGCTAGGGGTTGTGTAGGAGAATTGTAAGCACTGATAATCGGCCGGAGAGGAAGATTAGGTTTATGAATTTTGGGAAGACCATAAATTCGGGGAATTCTAGAAGATTTTTCTCTAGGAATGAGGATCTTCTTTATTTCGGGTGGAAGTTGGGATCTGTTGATACAGGATTTGGTAGTTTTCTCTAAGTATGTTGTGGGATCGTTTGTGATGCGCTTGTAGTCAGGAGTGTTCAGGAGGGTGGTCATTTTGTCGAAATAGGTGTGGGTGTTAATGATGACAGTGGCGTTGCCTTTGTCTGCTGGAAGGATAACGAGATTTTCGTTGTTGTATAGTTCTTTGAGGGAACGTTTTTCGGATGAAGTGAAATTGGAAGGGGGTGGTTTGGAAGTACGTAGAATTTTGGCGATGTCTTGCCTGATATTTTCGGCTTGGATAGATGGTAGGTTGAAATAGCTTCTTCGGTCTGGCAAATGATAGTTTCTGTAGGGATTGCTTTGGGAGAAATGGCGTAATTGAAACCTTTGGAAAGGGCTTTTGAAGCAGTGTTGGAAATTGTGGTGTCGGAGTAATTGTGGACAACGGTAATGGGATTCAGAGGTGACTTTGTCTGGGATTGTTGACGTGAAATGAGCTTGTTTAGTTTATTTTTCTGGGATTGGGTCTTCTGGTCGGCTAGGTATTGTGATTTGGAATGAGACAGTCGGTCAAATGTGTCCCATAAGATAGGGTGAATGTGAAAGGATTGTATGTCATGGAAAGTTTCGAGAAGTTTGGAATTTGTGGTGTCTAAGTTGCGCCTAGTGGTGTGAATGGAGTCTCTGAGTAGTGAGAGACTTGCCCTGTTGAGGATTCGGTTGATGGAAGGGGATTTCGTGTGATGTTTGAGTAATAGAAAATTTGGGATGACACGATGGTCACGACACGATTTTAAAAATGTAAGGTCACAGAGAAGACGATATTTTCGGCATAAAAGGGTGGAATAGGAGTCTGTCTGTCTGTCAGAAACTCTGATCCCACCTCTGCTCTGGCTCAACATCACATACAAACCGGTCACACCATCGACTTCACTCACACTAAAACCATTGCCCCCATTCGTTCCTTCAAATCCCGTATTTTCAGAGAAGCTATTGAAATAGAAAAACGCCCTGATTGTCTAAACACCCGAGACGATAGTCACAGACTACCGGTGGCGTGGAAACCTCTGGTCAGTACACTGACTGCAGCGACACCCAATCAGCGCTCACCACACACGAACGAACACGCTGAACCGCCCCACCCACCACATATAAATACAGGCACGAGACGATCGACACGCAAGTTGACTCCGAAGAGTAGGCAGGTTGAGACTTCGGAGTTAACTATTAGAAACGATTTGGCTCGTGGAGTAGGCAGATTGAGGCCACGCAACCGAATCATTTCTTATCGTTCCTAGTTTCCCTCATTTGGTTCGTGGAGTAGGCAGATTGAGGCCACGTAACCAGGTAACCTTTTCTCATTTTCCTTCATTCAGTTCGTGGAGTAGGCAGATTGAGGCCACGTAACCGAATAACCCTTTTCCCTACTAATTTATTCCAACTCCTGAAGATGGCTTCACAATGGAAGCCGAAACGTCGAGATTATATAAATCTAGAACGCGGCTCATTCCGAGAACCAAGTTTTATACATACTTCTGACCGCGGAAACCTTTCTGAACATATATATATATATATATATATATATATATATATATATATATATATATATATATATATATATATATATATATATATATATATTGCTTGCTGCTTCCAATCAACGTTATTATTTAACAGACTTCAGCGATGGCAAATTGACTCACTGAATCTGACCAATTTCTTACGGAAACAGCCAATTCAAACTAATCTGCAAATAATTTCCTGCTTCAACGATGGAACCAAAGTCGTTAATTAATTTTCGAGACGGGGAGTTACGAGCTGATGCAAATAAATTATTTGGAGTTTGAAGAGCAATG
The DNA here is from genome assembly GCA_030704895.1 of Henosepilachna vigintioctopunctata. NCBI lineage: Eukaryota > Metazoa > Arthropoda > Insecta > Coleoptera > Coccinellidae > Henosepilachna > Henosepilachna vigintioctopunctata. The sequence continues at coordinate 2,334,757 of JARQZJ010000093.1, forward strand.
CTGAAACTCCATTCCACAAAATAAAGGAACACTCATAAATTTATGAAATATATATATATATATATATATATATATATATATATATATATATATACCAAGCTGGATTCAGAAAAGACCGGTCAAGTGCTGAACAGATCTGGGCTTTGAAGATGATAATACAAATGAGGAAATGTAGAAATACAGTGATCACATTCATTGACTTCAAAAAAGCATATGACTCGGTAGACCGCGAAACCCTTGAAATCACGAAAGATTTTGGAATCGATCGAAATACCCGAAAAATTTTAGGGAGACACTCACAGATACAATTTCCAAGGTAAAATTTATGGGCGAAGTATCAGATCCCTTTGAAATCAAAACCGGTGTGCGACAGGGAGACGGACTTTCGCCAATCCTTTTCAATATTGTTTTAGAAAAAATCATTAGAGAATGGGAACTTCACGTAAAAGGCATACAAGTGTGTGTCAAAAAAGAAAATAGAATAAATGTCAAATATCTTGCCTTTGCAAACGATGTTGCTATCATAACCGACAACAGAACTAAAGCGATTCTCGCCGTAGAAAAAGTACATGAAATTTAGAAAACCGGGTTACAACTTTCTTATGATGAAACCAAATACATGCAAAGAAAACGAAAAAATTTTTCCGATTCTTCCAGAAGGAATGTACGCATCTGAAACAATGGTTATTGACGGTGATTCAAGAATTAGAGAAATAGAAAAACAAGAACGAAAAATTCGCAGATAAATTTACGGGCTAATCAATAGAAACGGCATTTGGATGAAAAGACCTCAGAATGATCTGCATCAAAAGACAAATACGATAACGGAAGAAATCAGAAAACGACGAGCAAAGTTCTATGCACATGTTTACAGAATGAAACAGTCCAGAATACCGAAGAAACTACTCGATATAATTATGAATAGTAAATGCGGAACAGAGTGGCTAAAAGAGGTCCAAAAGAATCTACAACAGATCAATATAAAAAATTTCGAAGATCGCACTGAATTTCGCTATAAAAACGCACATGTGAAGTTTGAGCAAAAAACAAATCGTCAACCTGGAGTAAAGTGGACAGATGAACAGAAGAAAGAGCATTCAGAGAGATGAAGTTCAGTCGCTCTCCTCATGGGGAACAAACGTAATAATAATAATAATAATATATATATATATATATATATATATATATATATATATATATATATATATATATATATATATATATATATATATATCCATCTTTTGGCTAATACAGCTCCCGCTGGGGTGCACTATTAAAGGGTCGGTAATAAAACTATTTATAACTGATTTGCACGTCCCGCCTAATAGGGTACTCTATTTAAGTATTGAATTCATTGTTATTCGTTTCTCAGACTCGTTTCTGAAGTAATCCATAGTATTGTAAAATATTGCATTTTATGTTTTAATTGCAATAACTTCTCCGAATATCCTCGATTCGGATTGCCAATTCATAGTTCAACTTTTACCTCCCACCGGGGTAAGTTATCGAAGGGAACAGTAATAAAACTTATAGTAACTAACTTGCACGTTCCGCTTAATACTGTACCCTCGTTAAGTAATAAACTCTTTGTAATTTTCATTTTTCATTATGTACAAATCTTATGATTCTGGAATCTGTAAATCTTGAATCCTGTCAAATTGTCACGTACATTTCCATTGTTAAATACTGTTGAAAATGTATAAAAGTAGAGACACGGAAAGATTCGAGAGAGTTGAGAAGAAACGAGTCTCGAGTACAGTGCGTCCTAATAATTCATATCCAACCATATTAATAGTTCTAAAATAAAGTTATATTTGAAAGTTCTTCGAAGTGTATTTCAATTAAACCTTCCCTCACACATCAGATAAATAAACAGGCGGTAGTGTAATACAAGTTCATCGATTAATCTATACACACAACCCCGCCAAATTGGTGACCCCGACGTGATCTGATCGTGAGTGGAAGAAGTGATACATTTGTGATACGTTATTTCAAGTGAACAGATTTCAAAGTGCGGAAATATATAAAAAGTGAGTATTGTTCATTCAATTTTATATTCAAACTGACAGTATATCTTTCAAAAATGCATACTAACATGACAACTGGAAACGTTGCGAACATCAGTGAAGTGAATCCCGTGCCTAACCTTCCCGATTTTGATCACACAGATCCGGAAACCTGGTTTGTGATTGTCGAAGCGTGCTTTACACGGTTGAACATTACGGACCCTGTGATACAGTATTGTGACATTCTCGCGAAACTTCCCTCGCGATATGTTTCCGAAGTGCGCGATATAGTGATCCGTCCAGTGGACAATAACTCATACTCCGTACTGAAACAACAATTAATCAAACGACTAAGTATCAGCCAGGATCAGAAAACTAAACAGCTGCTGGAAAACGAAACCATGGGGGACGAAAAACCATCGCAATTCCTTCGTCGCCTACAAGCCCTTGCAGGATCTGCGGTACCAGAAGCGCTAGTCAGGAGCATATGGGTAAGCAGATTACCAGACAATCTGCGCCCCATCTTAGCGACCCAATCACATCGGTCGCTGATAGAAATTTCTGAAGTAGCTGATTCTATTTACACCGCGCTGCCAGCTAGGAATATGGTCTCGGTTGCTTCAGTAGACCCCTCTGTATCTCAAGATCTCGGTGCTCTGTTACGACTCAGTAAACAACTCTCAGAGGTAAGAGAAGAACTAAGTACCATCAAACGGGAAATACAAAGTTCTAAGGAATCTTACCATTTGAGCAATTCCAACAGTGCGTATTCTGGAACACATTCACAACCACCCTCCATTCCCCGTGAGCCACGATCTGCTAACATGTGTTGGTACCACTATCGTTTCAATCAAGCTGCAAAGAAATGTACTGCACCCTGCTCATGGAATCAAAAGAAACCAAGCCGGCAGTCAATGAAAGCGGCTGATGACACCTGCCCAAAAAAGTCACGGCGCTTATTCGTTGTTGATAGAGACAGCAGACTTCAATTCCACGACGACACTGGAGCTGACGTAAGCATATTTCCACTTAAACATATGAATGGAGCACCCAGTAAAGCGGCCTACCAATTATCAGCAGTGAACGATATACCCATAGCAACATACAGATTTGCTACACAGGTACTCAAGCCATTAATATACGCTGTTAGCCATAAGACCACGCAGACATCACCACGTCAGTTCAGATATTCAGACTTCATAAGTCAAACGCAGACATCACCCCGGCAGTTCAGAATCCTAGACTTCATAAGCCAGTTCACTATGAATATAAGGCACATAGCCGTCGGTGATAATGTAGCAGCAGATGCTCTGTCTAGAATTGAAGAACTACATACATCAGTCGATTACGAAGCCTTAGCAAAATCGCAGCAGACTGATGACGAACTTGCTAACCTGATAGAAAACAAAACATCAAGTCTAAAGCTCAGGTTGATCAAAATTCCAGGAACCACCCACGAATTGTGGTGCGACGTGACAAAATCTGCACCAAGACCCTATGTCACAACAAGCTTTCGAAAAATTGCATTTAACAGTGTCCACCGCCTTAGTCATTCTGGTATGAAAGCTACCAGGAAGTTACTAACTGAGAGGTATATTTGTCATTCCATCAAGGAATATAGCAGGAAATGGACGCAAACATGTGTAGTATGTCAACGCTCAAAAATCACACGTCACGTGAAGAGCGCTGTTGGTGCATGCATCCGCATTTTGCCAGGTTCCATCTCGCAACTAGCAGATACCATTCAAGCAGAACAACCTCCGCCATCACCACCTGACTCAGATCATCCACCAGAGGAGGCTCATGCTGCTGCAGAACTAAATCATCTTCCAGGTCGACCACCAGACTCAAATCAGCCACCAGAGGAAGCTCATGCTCCTGCAGAACTACATCATCCTCCAGGTCGACCACCAGACTCAAATCAGCCACCAGAGAAGCTGATGCTCCTGCAGAACTAAAGCATCAACTTCCAGGTCGACTTACCAGATCAGGCAGACGTGTCCACTTTCCTGATCGCTACCAGGCTGGATTTTCGTGATTCAAAATCACTGGCAGGGGGGTACTGTGGCGGCTCGTTTTCGTCCTTTGGTGAAGATATTCAAATTTCAGCTTTTACCTGCCATCTTTTGGCTAATACAGCTCCCGCTGGGGTGCACTATTGAAGGGCGGTAATAAAACTATTTATAACTGATTTGCACGTCCCGCCTAATAGGGTACTCTATTTAAGTATTGAAATAATATATATATATATATATATATATATATATATATATATATATATATATATATATATATATATATATAATTTAGTTATTTTTCTATTTATTTAATAGTCAATGACTATCGATGAATGCTTCAAACTGAAACAAGAATTTATATCAGAATAAAAAATCTCGAAGATCGCACTGAAAACATAATAACCTTCAATTTCAACGCTGATTCCGAGACTTACATATTATATATATATATATATATATATATATATATATATATATATATATATATATATATATATATATATATATATATATATATATATATATATATATATATATATATATATATGTAACGCCATCTAGTGGACTATGAACTAATGTTATGGTATTATGTTCCAGTAGAGGCCACATCAGATATTCTGTGATCCTTATATCATTCTGTAATCGGTCTTACAGTATTTAAGGCGCGACATAATATTCTAACCTCCTATTCTGTTTGTATATTTTGTGTACGCAGAGCTGAAGATTGATATTCAATCGACATTTAATTCTCGATTATTTTTTCAGGTTTGTCGTATTTCAGAATTAAGTTAATATTGTATTTATTGAATAAATTCTTGTTTCACTTTTAAGCATTCATCGAGAGTCATTGACTATTGAATAAAATAGAAAAATAAAAAATATATATATATATATATATATATATATATATATATATATATATATATATATATATATATATATATATATATATATATATATATATATATATATATATATATATATATATATATATATATATATATATATATATATATATATATATATTATTATTTCGATTGGTCCCCATGAGGAGAGCGACTGAACTTGAATTCGCAATCATTAGGAATTTTGCTTCATCTTTTTCGCCTTCTAAAAACGCTTCATCCTCTCTGAATGCTCGTTCTTCCGTTCATCTGTCCACTTTACTCCAGGTTGACAATTTGATTTTTGCTCAAACTTCACATGTGCGATTTTATAGCGAAATTCAGTTCGATCTTCGAGATTTTTTCATTTTGATCTGTTGTAGATTCTTTTGGACCTCTTTTAGCCTCTCTGTTCCGCATTCACTATTCATAATTATATCGAGTAGTTTCTTCGGTATTCTGGTCTGTTTCATTCTGCAGACATGTGCATATGATTCCAGGTTTGCGATTTGATTTTTGGTCAAACTTCATATGAGCGATTTTATAGCGACATTCAGTGCGATATTCGAGATTTTTATACTGATCTGTTGTAGATCCTTTTGACCTCTACCAGCCACTCTGTTCCGCATTCACTATTTATAATTATATCGAGTACCTACTTTCCTCGGTATTATGGGCTGTTTCATTCGTCCGTTTTTTCGAGGTTTTTTCGTCCAAATGCCGTTTCTATTGATTGGCCAGTAAATCTTTCTGAGAATTTTTCGTTCTTGTTTTTCATTTCTCTAATTCTTAAATGACCGTCAATAACCATTGTTTCAGATGCGTAGATTGCTTCTGGAAGAATCGTTGTATTACAATGCCTCAATTTGGCGCCTCTCGAAATGCACTTTTTGTTATAGTGAGTTCATGTTAGTTTGTAGGACCTTTGGAGCTTGGTAATTCTCTGTTCATTAGCGATTCAGTTTAAACCTGAGGACTGTATATCTACCGAGGTATTTAAAATGCCCTACTTGCAGAATTTCACCATGTTTTGTGATAAGAGAAGATTTATTTTTTGGTTTTCTTTTCATGTATTTGGTTTTATCATAAGAAATTTGTAACCCAGTTTTCTGCGCAATTTCATGTAGTTTTTTTACGTCGAAATGGCTTCAGTTCTGTTATCTGTGATGATAGCAATATCGTCTGCAAAGGCGAGACATTTGACGCCCTATTGAAATTACAGTCCACTTTTCTCTCATCTGTAGAGCTTACCGCAACATTTTGGTTAACAAAATGTTGCGGTTTATAACAAAATATATATATATATATATATATATATATATATATATATATATATATATATATATATATATATATATATATATATATATATATATATATATATATATATATATATATATATATATATGTATATGTGTGTGTGTGTGTGTGTGTGTGTGTGTAGAAATATCCTCAAGAAATATATATATATATATATATATATATATATATATATATATATATATAATATATATATATATATATATATATATATATATATATATATATATATATATATATATATATATATATATATATATATATATATATATAAATATATATATATATATATATATATATATATATATATATGTGTGTGTGTGTGTGTGTAGAAATTTAGAGCCATTCTTGGCGATGATATGCACGGCCCTTTTCGTCGATAATCAAGGGTGACTTCTGAACAACAGGTAATCAATATGTGAACCATTGAGGAGATTACTTTTGCAATTTGAAAAGTTTCCTATAAACCTCACAGATTAATTAAAGAGAAATTAATCCGTTGTTCCACGATTTGATTTACGATACAACCCTGCCGCAAGGTTTCAGTGAGCAATTCAGACTCCAGATGGGGCTTCGAGAACGATTAATGAGGGACTTCATCAAATGCATTCAGATGTGCTACATACAGAATTGCAAACATGACGGAAACGATCGCCGAACTTGGTGTTGGTATAATTTCGATATCGCATTATATGAAGTTTGAAGTTATAATATATCAGATACGTTTGACACTGTACCCCATAAGTGAAATATAAATCAACGATTAAACTTGGTAAACTTATATGATGACGAAACGTGATTTCCCTTAAACGTGGCATTGATTCCAATTTTCTTGATCTCTCCAATGTCGGATGAATTGAACGAAATGAATTCATCACGTGAAAATTCCAATATTTTCATATATGGACAAAAGGGACATTAACCTAACCTATCTATCATCACGACAATACTTTACTTTTCAAGTCCGATTATCAACTATAATATCATCAGACAATGTCTTTTCAATATTTTGCTACACCTACTCCAGCTTGGCTTGCTGAAATGAGATCTTCAAATGTGCATGAAACATCTGCGTGAGGGCAAGCCAGAAGGTGGTTCATGGTTTAGACAGATCCACACTCACACAGGTTGCTCTCAGATAGGCTCCATCTGAACATATTTGAGGCACAGCGTCCGACGCTCGTTCTCAGTCGGTTTAAAGATCTCCATGTTCTATATTGTAAGTTGGAGCCACTGGCCACTTCTTCCTTTATCTCAATTATTGGATCCGGCTCCTCCTCTTTCCAGAGTTCCATTCTTCTTTTTTCCGGGTTCAGCTGAAGCTCATTTGATGTAGCAATGAAACTCTTCCTTGACTTTAACCTCCTTGGGTATTGTGGCTGATATTCTGCCATGGAGTGTCTCAAGTCATTCATTTGTTTTCCCCTTTCTATTTCGGCTGCTGTTTGTCGACGGACAGAAAGAGGTGCTGAATCCTCACAATCGGGTGCAATTTGGCCACTGGAGTAGGTTTCAGACATCCCGTGACAATGCGTACAGACTCATTTATGGCCACATCAACTTGTTTGGAGTGGGCGGAATTCCTCCAAACGGGTGATGCATATTCAGCAGCAGAGAAACATAAACCCAAAGCGGAAGTTCTAGGTACGCTTAGATCTGCACCCCCAGTTTGAACCAGTTAGTTTGCGGATGATATTATTTCTATTATTTCCATTACTTTATTCTTTGTATCCAGGCAAAGTTGTTCATAAAATGGGGTTCTGTCGAGTTTTACACCTAGATATTTTGGTGTAGTACACTGTCCAAGTTGTTCACGACAATTATTTGTTCAGTACAATGGTTCAGTTAAAATCCTGAACTTAGCAGTTCCATTCCTGACTTAGGAGTTCTACCGGGTTCTGTATTAGGTCCGATATTTTTCGATATTTCTGTGAATGATATTTCGTGAAATTTCGACAGCAAGTCATTGATACATTCTTCAAGATGATGCCTCAAATTTCAATAGGTGGTGCGAAAGAAATCTTTTGGTACTAAGATTTCTAAGTGCAACAGCAAAAAACTTTCGCTCATAGAAAAAATTCAGTGCATTTTCGTTTGAGTAAATGTACATTTGCATTTGTACAATTTAAAATTGTACAAAAGTACATTTGCTATTGAGTAATCATTGTTTGAAACTGCTACAAAACTTCATTTTTTCAAATTAAAAATACGAAATGCTTGTCTCAATCTGAATCAACTAGGTTTCTATGCAATACCTTAATACGATCAAAACTAGAATATGGTTGTGTCGTTGGAAGCCAGGATTTGAGTCTTATACAGAAAATCAAAAGTTTGAAAGTTTCAATTCTTTACTTCCAAATTTTAAAGTTCAATTTTAAAAGAAATAGTTTGTGATATGAATCACAACTGATAAAATGAAATATACTTATAGGAATAAAAAAACTTAAATGCTGACCAAATTTATACATACATAAAAAGATAAACACATACATTCACATAAACACTTATACACACATGCAAGTATATCAGTGAACATAAATCGTGTATGTGAATACGCATAAGTGATTGTTCTAGCAGAGATTATGCATATGAAGGGAACTCGCCTTAACATCAGTAACAGAACAGTTGAAAATATCCACCTTAGCTCCCAAAATATTACATTGTTCACACATCGTATGCAACGTCGTGTGCAAATTTTAGAACATTCGTTCTAGCTGCTGGAATGTAGAACGTGAATTAGCTTCTGGAAGAAACTCTTGGAACAATAAAATAAAGCTTTTGCAATAATTCCTGACATTTCACGTTATTGTTTATTATTTTATGCAAGAAGTTTATTGCATGGCATTTACTTCTCGCACAGAGTGTGTCCACATTATGACGACTTGTAAGCGTTTCATGTTGTATGCCTATAGGTCGATATATTCCATCAATTCTGAAGCTCAAAAATTTCAGGAACTTTCGTTGTATAGACTCCAATATAGATATTGTTGATCAATATGTAACTGATAACCAGGATTTCAGACTGTTGATCCGTATTCAAGTTTAGATCTTACGAAAGCACAATACAAAGCTTTCAAAGTTTTAATATATTGCTAAATTCCTTACCGATGCGAATAATGAAACCATATACTCTACAGGCAGAGGTTACTGTAGCATTGATATGTGACACAATAGTTAGTTGTGAATTGAAGGTTACGCAAGGTCAATAAATATATTAGGTCTTCCCAAAATATTATCAACAATTTCATAGTTGAAATTTATCAAATTATATTTTGTGGAGAACGAGATGAACATATGTTACATGATCATAGATTTCAAGAAAATATTGAAATAACAAGTCGCCAAAGAACTATCATTCGAATTTTATCAAACATATTGCATAAGTTACCAGTGAGTATAAAAGTCTCACCTGGTGACCAGTAACAAGTCCAAAACTGAATTATAAAATTTCCATCAATGATAATAATGTTAATTATATTTCATTATTCAAATCTAACATTTTCAAATTAATTAGGCGACAAAATTCCAATATTAAAGATTCAATAATAAATTTAAATTAAAATGAAGCAATCGTTACATAATCCAAATGGGACAGAACCCTTCAGTGTTCAATATAAATATTTATCTTTCATCGTTATTACCATTTTCGATATGAACTTTGATGAAATTTATGCGGGTTATGCTTGAAATTTGGAAATTGTAAAATCCTCCGCACCAGACATGGTTGATATAAAGTCAAAAGTTCGTCGAAACACGCGAAACCAATATAACTTTTCGGTTGTTTTCATCCGCTCGGCGTTTTTGAAATGCCTTCAAAGTCCGACGAGACGGACGGAAAAGTGATACAGGAAAACTTGAAATCCCGAAGCATGTTCTTTTTCAGTGATGGGATTGAAAATTGCGTTATTACATATTTCGAGTAAAGGCGATGAAATGTAGAGCTAAACAAGTAGAAAGTGCTGTTGTTCGAGCAAATATTTTGAATATTAGAATTCCTTCTGAAGTGTTTTTGGTATTGTCAGTTTTATTTACTTCAACTCATTATGAAAGTTTCCTTAATATTACGACTAGATATTACAAACTTTCAGAAAAATCAATCCACGGATTGAATTGAAAGACAATGAATTAATTGATGATTGAACGATAATTCATCGAAACTTCATAAAGTAATGATAATAAGATAATATATTATGGAACAATATTTAGAATTTTCTCTTTTATTAACAAAAAATACGTACTATTCTGTTCGAATTAATTGAAAAAAACATTTTTTTTCTTCGTTTGAGTTACTGTAGTAAGTATGTGAGTACCAGGGTGGACAAGCCGAACACGATTGAAGTCTTACAGGGTAACATAACTCTCGTAATTTGTGGAAAACTGGCCGAAATGCTCGAAAAAGTGACGCAAAATTGGACCTTCCGAATGGACCATTTGATACGGAGCCGCGGACAACATTTACATGAAGTTATCTTCAAAATGTAAATGACAAAGGCCAAGATATCAATTTCAATACAAATTTTGAATATATGATGCAAATTGAGTGTGTTATTCGATTTAAAAGAAACTACGATAGGAAAATAACCCATTAGAACGAGTAAGATGAAATATTGGGTTATCATTTATCATGAGAATTTGAACTCTTTCTAGACTAGTCTCCACAAATGATATGAAAACGAGAATATCATTTTTTTAAACAAGGGTAATCGCTTATGTCGAATACAGTACATACCTCGAAATTGCTCATAATTCAAGAATAGCTTCAACTATGGGAACATGGAAGGATAATATATTGAAATGTAAAAAATTAAATCAATGAAAAATCAAAAAAGCTATGATAATTGTATCAATCATCTGCGAAATATTTGTTCCCACATCGACACAATCGTTTAACGTAGAAAATAAATGAAAACGATTAGGAGCTCGAAAAGATATTGAAATGTTTAAACAAACCTTTCGAGGAAGGTTACGAAGAGACAAAGGAAGTCACTAAACTGGATGCTGAATCAAAAAGAAAATAACCCCAAACGAATAGATGTATTATCCACTCAAGAGATTTTGATTGATGTTTGAAACAACATCAATGAGAAACAAATAAGCAGGCAATAACACAGAAAATTAAATTTTTGGCAATCAGGCCAAGTTCAAAACAACCGACGGCATAATTTAGATATCGAACAAGCAAATTCAATTCATTATTCCATTTATTGAATTAAATAATAAGAAAATATTAGTAGATAAAAGATGAACATAACGAAAAACTTTCGAAACACAATGAGTAGTTTTTATGAAGCGGAATCTTGTTGACAAATTCGTCACAAATTCATCGATCTACGATAGATTCCAAACATTCCATAATGGCTTTGTGGCAAATATCTATTAAGGTTGACGTGTTGGTTTTATTGTCCTGATAAGGAATCGTTAGTCTGGAAACTCAAGGGATTCGAAGCTTAATTATTGTGCGGCTATCCCAGAGCGATAAGAACGAGAACCTGGAATGAATGACATTCGGTTTCAATTTATGTTCGCAGAATGTACACCGAGCTAGATAAGAGCTTTCAATAAGGGCTCGTTTGATGATATTAGACCGCCATCTTGAACTTTCGAGAGTTACCTCGTTTAGCTCGCATCCCATTTTATTAACATCCCTACGTAATGATGTAACATGTCAGGTATCAACTCGTCCGTAATTGTGATTGTTCATCATGGAAACATAAGTTACATATGTCAGAATACGATTCGCTTTATTGGTGAGAAAATCTTGAGTATCAATTACACTATTTTCAACACGAACTCACCCAGTGAAGTTTGGTGCAATTATAATATGTTAAGTACGAGACCTCGTACCTACATAAAGAGATCTCAACAAATTAACCCTCAACATCTCCAAATGTCATGTTATGTCGTTCTCTACAAAATTGAATTTGATAAATTTCAACTATGAAATTGGTAATCATATTTTGGAAAAACCTAATAACTTTATTGACCTTGGCGTAACCTTCGATTCTCAACTAACTTTTGTGCCATTGTGATTGTTCATCATGGAACATAAGTTACATATGTCAGAATACGCTTCACTTTATTGGTGAGAAAATCTTGAATATCAATTACACTTAATTCAACACGAACTCACCCAGTGAATTTTGGTGCAATTATAATATGATAAGTACCTACGTAGAGAGATCTCAACAAATTAACCCTGAGAATCTCAAAATGTCATGTTATGTCGTTCTCCACAAGATATAATTTGATAAATTTCAACTATGAAATTGGTAATAATATTTTGGGAAGACTTAATAAATTAATTGACCTTGGAGTAACCTTCGATTCTCAACTAACTACTACAATGCTATCAATCTACTAACAATGCTACAGTAACCGTTGTCTGTATAGTATATGGTTTCATTATTCGCGTTGGAAAGGAATTTAGCAATATATCAACTCTGAAAACATTGTATTGTAATTTCGTATGATCTAAACTTGAATACGGATCACCAGTCTGGAATCCTTTTTATCAGTTATATATTGATCAACTGGAGTCTATACAACGAAAGTTCCTGAAAGTTTGAGCTTCAGAATTGATGGAAAATATCGAACTATAGGCATACAGCATGGAATACAAATCGACATAATGTGGACACACTCAGTGCGCGAAGGAAATGCCATGCAATAATCTTTTTGCATAAAATAATTAACAATAAAGTGAAATGTCAGGAATTATTGCAAAAGCTTAACTTTATTGTTCCAAGAGTTTCTTCCAGAAGCGCATTCACGTTCTACCTTCCAGCAGCTAGAACGAATGTTCTAAAATTTTCGCCATTGCACACGATGTGTGAACAATGTAATATTTTGGGAACTAAGATGGATATTGTCAACTGTTCTGTTACTGATATGAAGGCAAGTTTCCTTGATGTGCATAATCTTTGCTAGAACAATCATTTATGTGTATTCACGTACATGATTCATATTCACTCATATACTTGTATGTGTGTATATGTATGTGTGTATATGTATAAGTGTTAATATGCGAATGTATATGTATGTGTGTGTTTATCTTTATATGTATGTACCTATAAGTTTGGTCAGCATTTAAGTTTTTTTATATCTATAATTATATTTAATTGATTAATTAAATATAATAAATTAATTTATTTGATATGTGATTCATACCACAAACTCTGTCTTTAAAAATTTTAATTCGAAATTTCAAAGTACAAAATTGAAACTTTAAAACTTTTGTACTACCAACTTTGTGTTTAGTATTTGTTGTGTTTCCTGTTTTGTAATTAGGATCTGTCCTGTAAAACAGTCTATCACTATATAGTATAAAACAAAGTCGCTTTCCCTGTCCCTATATCCCTTTATATGCTTAAATCTTCAAAACTACTCAACGGATTTTGATGCGTTTTTTTTAATAGAGTGAATGAAGAGGAAGGTTTACATGTATAATAACATCCATTAAATAGTCTAGAAATAATGTTATTTTTGAGGTTTCTAATGTGATGTCGTAAATAATTATATTTTTCCGCTTACATTGCAAACGAAGGCTGAATCCTACGAGATTTATCAAAATAATATATTAAGTATTGTACACATTGAAAAGGTCTACAGAAAACTCCGTTGTGGTATATCTCTCATGGATATCCCACAATAACATTTTTTTTGTCATTTACTTTTTACGACAAATATTGGCTAATTTTCGAAGCGATTTTAACCAATACAGCATTAAACATATATTTATATATATATATATATATATATATATATATATATATATATATATATATATATATATATATATATATATTCTAAGAATAAATTAAAAAATTAATTTTTAGTGTTTTGTTAACTTTGTATTCCTTCATCGTTCACAGCGTTGCATGACACTTTCACCACATCCTTACCTACACATTAACAATGAGATTACCTAGAAATAATTTATATGGCAAAACAACATTGGCCGGGTCAGCTAGTGTTAAATAAATTAAATAAATTACTATTTAAATATTGTGTCTTCGGTTAACTTTGCAGAATTGAAACTCCATTTCGAACTGACCTCCATAAAAATATCGATATTCGCTCAACTAAAACAAATCTCACAACATTTTTGTAAGAACTATGATCAATATAAAGTTATATGAAATCACTGATTTGGATGTGGCAGTTCTTCAATCCATTCAACTGCGCATTTCAATACTTCAAATATATCCAGTATTCCCCACTAACCCACACATAAATATCCCATCAATCATTAATCTCGTTTCCTTGCCAAGATTGAGTGGTAAACTAATAGATTTTCAATCTCCGGTGAGGTAAACAAGTTAAGAAGATTGTGCAGCACAGATTATTAGTAATGGGAGTTCTGTACTCTGAAGAATATTTCAATAACAGCGCCATATATCAATTTTCATTAAAAATGGAAAAGTGCATCAAATATACAAGTCATCAATCGATTGAGCCGATACTTATGAAAACCTAAATACATAATGAAGGGTGTTTTTTAGAGGTATAGAACTTTAAGTTGGCATTACTGTTGAAGATGGCGACCGATTTAACAGCTGAGAAGTGATTTATTCTCAGATTAGTTAGGCAATTCATCATGAATAGACTCATGCCTGAACAACGCTTTCAAATAGTGCAATTTTATTTCGAAAATAATGGTTCTGTGCGGAATAAGTATCGCGCATATTTGTTTATCGATGAAGCGCACTTCTGGTTGAACGGCTACTACAACAAACAAAACTGCTGCATTTGGAGTGAAGATAATTCTCAAGTTTATGTCAAAACACCGTTACATCCAGAAAAACTGACTGTTTGGTGCGCTTTATGGGCTGGTGGAATCATTGGTCCGTACTTCTTCAAAAACGATGATGGGCAGAATGTTACAGTCAATGGTGATCGGTATAGAGCCATGATTACTAACTTTTTCATTCCTGAATTGAACCACCATGATGTCCAGGAGCTGTGGTTTCAACAAGACGGCGCAACATGTCTCACATCTCGTGCCACAATCGATTTATTGAAAGACTCGTTTGGTGACCGCCTTGGTTTTGGTCCTGTGAACTGAGCTCCAAGATTTTGTGATTTAACACCGCTAGACTACTTTCTGTGGGGCTATGTAAAGTCATTGGTCTATGCGGATAAGCCACAAACGCTTCACCATTTGAAAGACAATATTCGTCGTGTTATTGCCGATATACGACCACAAATGTTGGAAAAAGTCATCGAAAATTGGACGTCCAGATTGGACTACATCCAGCCAGCCGTGGCGGTCATATGCCAGAAATAATAATTAAGATGTAATGCCACATGATTATCTTTCGAATAAAAAAAAATTCTTGTCAATCGAATGATCCATCGTTGTTTTATTGCAATTTAAAATTCTATATCTTAAAAAAACACCCTTTATGAATGAAATTAAGAATTTTTGTGATTTTCACTATAATTAATTTCAAACATGACAATATTGTTTCGCCAACACAATGCCTCCATCAGATGTTGATGATAAACTGAGTTATTGAAAACTCATGTTTATTGTTAGTTCTTTTTATTGTATTTTTCATATCAATCTTCCGCAAACCCTTACATTCTGATCAAACAATACATTGTTCGTCCAAACGTCCTTTCCATCACAAATCAGCGGCGTACAACAGTATGATACACAGATTAATGAATATGCCTTTATCAGCAGAAAATTACACTACAGAATTCAATATCATTAAACAGATCGCCAAAAAACAATGGATGTCATCATTGTTTCGTCGATAATCTTTTAAGGAAAAGATAATATAATGAACCCATTTCTCAAGTATATCCTAAAGTAATAATCAAAAAAAGTTCAGACCATTAACGTATTTAGGCAACCCTGTATCTAAAATCTCGAAGTTTTTATAATGCGAAAGATAACATTTCACCTGATGATAAATCAGGTATCTATGATTTGAGTTGCGGTACTTGTTCCAAAGTATATCTTACTCAAACTGGCAGGAATTTCAGACTTAGAATATCTGAACACCAATGATCCAAAACGTAACATATAATTTTCGGGATTGAATATTAAGCTCATTTCGGAAAATTATAGGACCTGTTGAACGAAAGTACCATACAATTGATTCATCCTCATTAGGAATCATCAGTGATATTCATTCAAACAATCGAGAATTGTTCACTTCTTCAGAATGAGGAGAACATTAGTTCGTGAACTAATGACGTGAGCTCCCTCTATCGAAGAAATAACGTATAAAATCCCCCTAGCATTCTAGTTTCCTTCGCTTGTGACAATATTAGTGAGAATAGTGAAAGCTTTGTAGGCATTTCGTTCAAACACTTCAGAAATTTGTCGGTAGATGTGTAAGAATGGTCCCCTGCCTTATCGTTCCAGATCACACGCTGGCGAGCAAATAAACAGATAATTTCCAGATTCACGAATCCTTCATACTTAATCAATACTGAAACTCATAATCGAAATATCGAAATATTTCAAATGAAACTCTCAGTGAGTTGTCTACACAAATGTTGTCAACGAGAACGTAACCTAACACTTTCGAGAGTGAATATCAAGTGAGCTTCAAAAAATCATCGAACTTGTTGAATGATAACAACAAGACACAATTGTTTCATCTTTATCAGGAATCATCGTTTTGAAAGTCATCAATGATTGATTGATTGAATAAAACTGATGATTCCTAACATTAGTGTGCACAGCTATTTGAAAGTTTTATTAGAAATAATTCGATAATTCGATTGAACTATGAATTAACTACTAAAAAATAACTTCAAAAGTTTAAAAAGTACGGGATAAAATAGGCATTTAGCTATACTGAGATTGTCAACGCAAGTTTCATTTCGTAATAATGTTTCCTGGAAAAAATTTTATCTTGATAAAAAGTGATGACCATTACGGTATTTCTTTCATATAAGCCACACATATTCTCCCTCATATTAAAATACCTCGCATATTGCAGGCGAACTACGTAAAATGATGGTTACAAGGCTTCACGAATCCCCGCTTATAAACACTAATAGGATCAGCGTCAGCTATGGGCTTTCATCAGGAGTGAAGTTCTATTATATCAGTCATATGCAGACCTCACTCTACACAACGGGCACCCGTTTCTCCAGAGCACTACCAACTTGACAAAAACAATATCCCTGCAACATCAATGGCAGCCAGTGTCATCCTGCTTTAATTGAGTGGGCGTATTAGCGTAAGTAATGTGCGAACTTGATAACAAATCCGTCGGTGGAGCGGTGATAAACAATAAACAGTCGCCGGTAAATTACTCAGTCATTCGAAATTTTAGATTAATTGAATAGAATGATTTTCTGATTTGATTTTCCATTTAATATATTTTGGTTAGAATAATCGAAAGCAATAGCTTCAGATTTTGAGTTTGAGAATTTCCATGTTTCTAGTTGAGCTCATTATCAAAGATGAAAAATTTCATTTCTTTTGATTTTAGTATCTGTTACATACATTGAAACTATAAGAAAGTGCGTTTTTCTTTAAAATCTCAAAATTTATCCTCATTGTTTCACTCATTTATCTGCCCGAATTCAATCTGACAAAGATTTCATTGAATTTATTTATGTTAACAGTCACTGTACTATAGAATCGTTTTTCTTTTAAAATTAATGACGAAATTAATTTCATGAAAATATCAAATACATCTCTTCCTTGTTTGAAAATATTGAAATATTTTCGAAAAGTTTCTACTTGGAAGAGCTGGAATTTCTGCTAATATTGCTGTAATTCTTGTGATAATGAGTACATATTCATGTTCACTAAGTAACATCCATAAGTTACATCCATAGAGTAGAATAGTAAAGTGAGAATTGTTAGACATTCAAACACCAACGATAATGTATGGATTCTACCAGAATGACTTGAAGACTTTTACAAAACGTGAACTCAACATTAATAAAATAACTATTTATGAGTTAAGTATTTACGTATAAATTACGTATTTACGAATACGTTATTTACGTATATTACTTAAGTATACGTATTAAGTAGACTTAAGTATACGGGTGATTTTTTAAGAGTTAAGTTTTTCAGGTTGGCGGCATTAGTTGGTAACGGCATTCAAACGTAACGAAAAATTACTGTACTATATTTATCATTGTTCCGGAAAAATTAGTACATCTGGAAGAATGGGTAGGTGTCACTCACTTTCGCCTGCAAGTATCGAAGACGACAATCCAAGTGTACAATAACTAGCTTGACGAATAAACGAGTTGTTAGATATCAATTATTGAAGTTGCATCTCAAAGTGCAGACCTCGATAGCTTAGCAGTCCAAATCAGTGGAGCGTAAACCTGTTAACCTGGGTTCGAATTTCAGTCGAGTTCAAAACTTTTGAATTGTAATTTCAATTCTCAATTTTCATTATAAAAATATTAATACATTATTCATGTCCGCACGTGGTTGGTTAACACGAAAAATTACTGTATATATATATATATATATATATATATATATATATATATATATATATATATATATATATATATATATATATAAAATTATTATATAAATAATAATTGATGGTTTGAAGCTATGCTATTCAATTGCAGGTACGCAACATTTTCCTATCCCCGTTCAATGCCCACACGTCGTACGAAACCCAAAAAAGAGAAACCTTCAAATGAAACATCAGAGAAGAATAGGGAACACACATTTTCCAGCTGGTTATCGTCCCCACAGGGAACGGAAAATCTGAAGCTATTTGTCTTCGGAAATATTTTGTTCCTGCTTTTCGCAGTCACATGGCCTAAGATTTGTCAAACGGTGGACATAATTTACGAAACCTACAAAACGTATACGATATAACAGAATAAGTTTTTCAATGTTTCCTCTATTCTTGAAAGCTATATTATTTTTTTCAGTTATGGGTTGGTATTCCGTGGAAATCTTGCGATTGATAGACAACTACTACGGTGAGAAATTTTCAAAATACATATCGGAGAAGGAGATTGCTCCGGTAGAATTAAAAACAATCACAGCCGCCTGGAATGATTCCATTCATTTCTGTCACTCTGATTTTCACAGTGTTATTTCAACAGTGCATACGTGCTATGAAAATTTATAATTTTTAATATAACAAATTTGAATATGAAATAAATAAAACATGAAACACTACCCTTTCTTTAGGCCAACTAAAATAGGTCATTGGCAATAAAATATCTGGAAAGTTTGCAAAGCCAAATAGTTAATATGAGCCTCACTAAAGTCTTGTATAGGGTGTTTTTTTAGAGGTATAGAACTTTAAGTTGGCATTACTGTTGAAGATGGCGACCGATTCAACAGATGAGAAGTGATTTATTCTAAGATTGGTTTGGCAATTCTTCATGAATATACCACGCAAGATGTAGATTCGTCGAATGGGCTCAAAACGAGATTGCCGTTGTTAGCGATTTTCATAAGCGAATTTTGTTTAGCAATGAAGCGCACTTCTGGTTGAATGGCTACGTCAACAAACAAAACTGCCGCCTTTGGAGTGAAGATAATCCTCAAGTGTATGTCAAAACACCGTTACATCCAGAAAAACTGACTGTTTGGTGCGCTTTATGGGCTGGTGGAATCATTGGCCGTACTTCTTCAAAAACGATAATAGCCAGAACTTTACAGTCAATGGTGATCAATATAGAGCCATGATTACTAATTTTTTCGTTCCCGAATTCAACAACCATGATGTCCAGGAGCTGTGGTTTCAACAAGACGGCGCAACATGTCACACAGCTCGTGCCACAATCGATTTATTGAAAGACACGTTTGGTGACCGCTTAATTCGGACCTGTGAATTAGCCTCCAAGATCTTGTGATTTAACACCGCTAGACTACTTTCTGTGGGGCTATGTAAAGTCATTGGTCTATGCGGATAAGCCACAAACGCTGGAGCATTTGAAAGACAATATTCACCGTGTTATTGCCGATATACGGCCACAAATGTTGGAAAAAGTCATCGAAAATTGGACGTCCAGATTGGACTACATCCGAGCCAGCCGTGGCGGTCATATACCAGAAATCATATCTTAAATGTAATGCCACAAGAATATCTTTCGAATAAAAAAAAAAAAAACCATCGTTGTTTTATTGCAATTTAAAGTTCTATACCTGCAAAAAACACCCTTTATAATAAGTCAGAAAGCCCTCGAGTTTTATATTTGTATCTATGATTTGGTCAATCCAAATAAAAAATATATATAAAATGAAGAGGCAGCTACTCATATCGCACTCAATTTTTATATGAGCATCATATGTGTTTTTCTTACGACTTCATTATTATTTTTATTCCGAGTTATGGCCCCACAGTTTTCTCATTCTCTTCAAAGAAAACTCCCTTTTATTCTAGATATCAAGTATCATAAGGATTAAGCTCTATTACGGCAATTTCCGTTATATTTCAGAATGTTTCTTAGGGTCCAAGGTATAGAGTGCAGTACTGATGTCTGCAGTTTCCTGTAGATTTGTCCGTTAAGAGTCAGTTCTGTGACGTATTTCAGAAAGTTCTTCGAAATTATCCAGTGGATACACAAGTGATTTCCATTGTGTTGACGATATCTATTCGAAATTGTCTCCGCATTCACTCTTAGTTCCCCGGACTTTAAAATTTTTTTCTCGGAACATATCAATTAGGTTTTTAGTATTTAGAATTGATTTTTTGAAAATAGCTTTTCTGGATATTTTACTGAGTAACAGAACCTCATAACCAACTTTCTGTTTTCTGTAGTGTAACTTCATTAAGGAATGCAAACATGAAATATTTGACTTCTTCAGCTTTTCCGTAAAAAAAATAAATAATAAATGTGACCAATTGTAGAAAAAACAGTTTTCAAAGTTATGTCCAGGATACGATTAGTGCGAAACCCGAAACTGCAGCGTAATTAATTCAAGTTCACCTCTTTAACTTATTCCGAATGAAAAGTAAGGTTAAGGTCATTACAGATAACTTACGAAATACTTTCCTTTTCACAATGGCGAATATTGAACTTTTTTGGATTCAAATTTTTGTTGTTTAGAGGAACAGGTAGCCTTATTTCATAAATACAACAAAAAAGTGTAGGGAAATCGTGGAGAATCAAAAACTTATTCAGGTCAATGATCTAAATGAAAATGAAGCGTAAAATATGATCCAATATTATGGTAGTTAGCGTTATTTTAATTCCACCGATCTCCAGGCAACTCCGACCGCCTCGCTGAAGTATCTCAGTGACGACCTTAGTACAAGAAATTCCAGGAAGGATACCTAAATAGGAACATTTGAAGAAGTATTGAAAGATAGAGGAAGAAGTTGTTCAAGTCGACAACGACCGTTACAGTTCCGCAACAGGAAAGGGCAGCCATTTGTTGAAACAGCTAGGGAAGAAGGAAAGCGAAGGTCAAGACTCGTAACAGACTGTACAACCATGAAAAAAGAGGGAGAGATAGACAAAGAGTACATATTAAATAATGTAATGTATAAGGTGAATGTTCCAATTTTTCAACAGTCACCAAACGAATCCTCGATCACGATCTAGCTCAATAAGTCTTAATAAACATAAGCAATTGTTAATTTCTTCTAATTAATAAATGAAATTCCTATCTACAATAATTTTTATAATAATTTAGTTACCAAATATGTCAAATAAACACTATATTTATAAGCAAACTGTTTTTAAATCCGTAAGACTGTCAAAAAAATAGGTAATCAAGAGTTACCATTGCGAAGTTGCAAAATGTAAACAAGGTATATATATATATTATATTACAGTGACATAACACAAAACACCTCAATTGAATTCAAATTATTTAATATCTTTATCAAATAAGGTAATAATTACTTTGTCAAGCAATTTATCGCAATTTAAAACATCCTCTTGTTTGACAGATATCACCTAACCTACTTACTTATATTGCAAAGTTCAATTATGCCAAATTCATTTGATAATAATGAAACAGGTGTTGTAGGTATATATTATCTTTATTTTATTATTATTATCTTTTATTTATCTTTGAAATTTTATTAGCGCGAAATAAATCGGTGTTTACTTTTTTACAAGCCTATTTTTGCAAAAAAAATATTGATAAGGAAAATTCAACGCCATTTTTTATACATATATTTTTATTAGTCCAGTTTCTACTCTTAAAAGATCATTTCAAACTTTCAAACTCATATTTTCGAATTTCCCAAAAAGGTTTTACAAGTATTTTCAAATTCCTTGATGTAGGATTAAAGGCAATATGACAACTTGTTGAAGAATTAAAAATGTTACCTATTAGTACTGAGGTGGTAGAAGTAGTACCTACCCAGTACAAGTAACTATTTACCCCACTTCCTAACCAATAACTAAGTAACGAATAAAACTAAAATAGTGGTTATAATTACTTTCTATGTACATTTTCAAACAAAATTCAAAAAAACGAAAAATTAATTTTCAGAATATAAGATTTTCAGAATATAATTCTTCAAATATTTCAAAAAATTACTTTCATTGTCATTGATTGCTTTGAGAATGAAAGGAAGAATTTCTCATATAAAACTAAGTATCGAATTATGCTCAATTAATAAAATTTCACAATGAAAGGCTACTTACTTCAAAATATTGTGAAGTAGTATTTTATATTAGACTTTAAATTTTCAACTGAACTGGCATAACTTACTACTCGATACCATTTTATATTCTTAACTCTTCACAATTCTATGACAATATTAAATTAACTAAAATCACACATACAATTGCATTACGAATCAATAAATAAATTCGTACTGAAACCTACGACAAAGAATTTCTTATAGCTAACTTGAAAGTGTTTGAATATAATAGAAGTACTCACCTAAGCAGTACCCAGAAAGTAAGGTTATAAACACATAAACAAACCCGACCACATCTGTATATTTCGTGTTTCAATATCATATATCCGAAATGCTAGCAACATAAAAAACTATATTCACAACGTTGTTGTAGGTATGTCAAGTCTATCATGTTATTGTTTCGTAAAAAAATATAGTTATTAACCAGTTCCGGTGACAAACAGTTACGCATATTACGTAGATTTCCGCACAGTAGTTTGAGTGAAGATGTTAGTGCAACAATGCAAGACTATTTCAACAATCCAAGAACAGGTGGTACGGTGTTGCCGTACCTGATGCATGTCTTGCTTGTAGTTAAATTCAGGAGAATCTGTTAACTTCGATAAAAACTATCTAATTTTTGGATTAGCTAATTGAAAATAAACATCATATTATTATATTTCCTGAGTTTCATTCCTATATTTGGTGGAACTATGATAAGTTAATTTTTTCATTGAATTTATATGCAGTAGGCACTTCCTAGAAAATTCAAAAACCTATAGGTATAATTTGACCTTGTTTTTTTATGACAATATCAGTACTTATCTGTTTATGGCTGTGGTATGTAACGGTTTTCTTCTTTAATACGTTTTCGGTTTAATTAAGTTTCGTTATGAGCTCATTTCAGTTTTTTTCCCCTACAGCTTGTTTTTCTTTCGCTTTCTCATTCAAATTTTATGGACTGTCTATTCAAATAAGATCTCCTGTTTTGTTTTGTGGATGAGAATATTGTGTTTCTATTATTTCATGTTAAACTTTCCAACTAAATGTTCAATAATTTCAAATTTCAATATTTAATAGTGTTGGCGTTTACTTGATGTAAATCCATTATAATTGAATACAAACTAAAATTCAAACACTTGAACTCATGATTTACACTTTATTGTGGACTTCAATAAAGTGTAAATCATGAGTTCAAGTATTTGAGTTTTAGTTTATATTCAATACCTAATTTCAGTTTTTTTTTCATAACTTGTTACTCATTCTTCGGATCATTCAAGTTTTTCTATTTATCTATTCAAGTGTGACCTCCTATTTTGTTTCGTGAATGGAAATATTCTGTTTCCATTGATTTATATTTCTCATTTCAACCTCATCTGAGCCAGGGAAGTCCCTTGAAGTAAAAATAACTTGCGAGAGAACAAGTGCTCATACTTTTCACCTCATATTTTTCACTAATTATGTAATTCTCTCTTTCCGTTTATGCTCCATTTCTCAAATATTTGTTGGAATTTTGGATTGATTTGCTCCGTTTAAAAATTAATCAAAGCATCATATGATTGAGCTTGTATGTAAATTTCTGTATGTCAAGACGTATGACAGATTAGCAGGTAAAAATTTCGGTATTCATAAAAGTTGTTCTAAGATATACTCGAAAACCCAACGACGCGATTTACACTTCCAGAATTGTTAGTAATTTCATATCTGCTGTCAGGAGATATTTATTTTGGGAGAGAAGACCATACTCAGAACATAATGGTTCACACGTAAATATCTATAGAGTTTTCATAAAGAATTCAAGACAACATTCTTTATTCACAGTCTTTTATTCATCAAAATGTAAAGAGCATATAAACCAAGGAAGCAAAACACAATTATATATTTATCTTGCAATTATTCTATAAAGTTATAGACTTAAATATAGTAGTAGTGACCGCATCGGGCGCGATATAATACATACAGTGTTCTTTCGTTGATTCTGATATCAAAACTATTATAAAATGGACATAAGTGCAACTTTTAAAAGAGGAAGCATACAAGTGCAAAAGGCAGCGAAAGTTGTTAATAGTAAGTATCTATATTTGCATAGGAATTCTTGAAGGTTCCTATTTGGCAGAAACCCATTAAAATCTTTAATACTTCTTTTTTCTAAGTTTATAGTCAGGCAATAGAATATCAGATGAAACTATTTTTAGTTAATACTGTTTTTTATTCACAATTTGAAGGTCTTTCTAAATAAGAATGAGGTATTACAATATCACAATTACAATATTACAATACAGTTCAAATACTTATAGCTTATTACCAGAAATATTTTATTATTTTTTGTGAGAAACATTTTATTATTTTTAGTGAGGAAATTAATTGTAATAGCATAAAATATAAGCACATTATTGGTTTATATAAAAATATATGTTAAATTTAAACACACATTCAATAGAAGAGAAATATATTCTCTAAAAATTAAGATTGAAATTTTTCAGAAATCGAAATCAAATCTACAAAAATTGCTAACATTTGGTGAATAACAATCTTCGTATCTTAGAATGTAAATTGATATACCACGTAGTTCAATTCCACTTTTGAATAAGCAATCTAAGAAGTTGTAAGTGTTAGGGAAACTCGTGCTGCAACTGTTTTATTTTGTGTTATAGGAAATCATTATACATCGATTTTTTACTTTAGCACATTATCAATCAATTTTCATTACGTGAAAACATCCAATGTCAATGTTAAGTGCTAATCAAAGAAGAGGTTCACTACTCTATTTCAGGTATATATTCAATTTCATTGATACCCACCGCTTGTTTTGTGCATTTATTCATTTATTTATTTATTCCTTCACGATTCCTCCAAATATAATATTCATATAATAATAAAATTTATATGTAGGATCTATAGAAAGCATAAATGCCCGTATTAGATTAATCCTTAAACTTACATCTACAATTTGAAAAAATAACAGAAAAAATTTTAAGAAAGAAACAAAAGAAATAAAAAAAAATCATATTCAATTATTCTACAGTATAAATTTATAAACCATCCATGGTCATCCAAGTGAACGAAATACCATGAAAAAATATAGAACACAATATATAGTGGTTAAATTTAGTTTGAATTTTAACATAAAACAACATCAATATGGCGCAACATGGATTCATATGAGATATCTTCTTCAAGCAATCTAATGATGTTTTCTCAGTAAGCTTCTGAAGTACTCGACTCCACCGGTCAAGTTAATGTGGTTTACACAGATTTTCAGAAAGCTTTTGATGTAGTTGCTCATGCGCTCCTTATACAGAAATTACGCAACAAATTTGGATTCTCTGATAGCCTCACCAACCTTTTTTATTTTTACCTGGTTGACCGAAATCAATTCGTACAGCTGGAGGGTATGCAGTCGTATACGTTCATACCTACCTCTAGAATACGTCAAGGGTTTAATCTTGGATCACTGTTATTTATTCTGGTCGTAAATGATCTGATGGACAATATTCACTCTCCACAATTGGATCTTCATCTTCACAATGTTCGCGGATGATTTGAAACTATATCATGAAATTAGATAACAGAACAACTGTGATTAACTTCAACTAGCGCTGGACCATGTTGCTAGTTGGTGTGAGGACAATTTGTTGGGTTCAAATATGTTAAAGTTCTCTTTCTCTTTCATATGGAAAGGAGATCGAATTGAGTGTGATTATAGCGTCGGTGATCAGGTTCTTTCTCGTTCTGATAAGGTGGGAGATCTTTGTGTAGTCTTCGATCAGAAGATTTCCTTCATTCCACACATCACCTAACTTATTTTATCTGCCTCGAAAATATATGGATTCGTTAAACGCAATGGCAAATATTTTAATAATTCCTCAACATTCATAGGACTATTTAATACCCTAATCCGTAGCAAATTGGAGTAAGGCAGCATGATCTGGCATCCTATCGAGGCCATTCAGAGAAGGTTCTTGAAATTCTTAGTTGGGAGGGAAGATAAAGTTTATCCCCAGAGAGAAGTCAATCATAACGAATCGATTCAGTTTAATCTCATTTCAAAGCAGGAGAGAAATTTTATCACTCAAATTTTTGTACAAATTACTGCACAACACTATTGATTGTCCTCCTCTCTTGTCCGCTTTGAAATTCCGTGTTCCTACGCAAAATTCTCGTACTGCAGAATTATTCCACCTAGAGACTCCGAGGAGTTATGTGAACAAAGAAAATTGTCTAAAATGAATTGATTTTGATTGAGTTCTTTGAAATATTTCATTGAAGGCTATAATACAGTTATTAGATACTATTTTTGAGATTAGATTAGGCTCTTTTTTATGTCTTTTTATTTCAATTATTCAGTTATTAGATATTCAACATTATGTTATTTTCTGTAATTGGGTATTATACCTGTTGAGAATAAATAACTTATTATTATTATAATTGTTTAATTGTATCAGTATTATTATCTTGTTTTATGACAACGACAGCTTTTCTAATGATATCGATCAAATGTTTGTAGGTTGACCTGGTTATTTTTAATAGGACAGTCCGATTTTTTGAAACATATTTGTTGATAACTGTCCCACTATTGTGTTTCCATTTTTCAAACGCTAATGAAGGTTGAAAGGGAAGAAACCTACAGGCCGAAATATACGTATTAACATAAAAGATCCTGAATTTCAATGCCTTTTATATCCACTTGGCCCTGAACAATTGAAGTTTTCTAATAAAAAAGGTACTTTGTACCTGTAAAGGTACAGTTCTTATCTGAGGTTTTCGCTACATTAATTGTAAACCATACTATGAGTCCTTGCGTATTAAAAAAAAGCGAATATTTTTCCTATCAGTTCTCTGTCATTTAACATACCCATCGCACTGTGATTTTTTTATTTTCAATTCTAGAGTGATATTTTTAACTTTCACTGTAAATAAGCTGTATGCTATAATATATCATTACCACATAGAAGGTTGTCGGATGAATAAATTTCCAATAGATTCAATCTATTAATTGATTTTCTCTACTAAATATCATGCATTACTTTGGCACAATAGCTTATAAATAATGTCCCATCTCTCTTTCAGATCAATTCGGATCTACCCAAGTTCTGATTATATTCATAGTATGCGGTTTTGTCCTGTGCGGAGTTGTGGAACAGAGTGCCTCAGTGGCTTTGCGGGCTAATAGGACTGCCAGTTATTCTGCTGAGGAATTTGCGGAATATGTCGAAAATACAAGTTACATCACTAGGTATTGTCAGGCTCCAATCAATAAAAGTGACACTCACATTGTTCGATCGATACCTCACATAGAAGTAAGTTTTGGATAATTATCCCTTCCACTTTTTATGAATGTCAAACTTTCTTTTCAAAAATTCAAGATCAACAGATCTGTCTCTGTCTCTCCTTCTCTCTACATGAGAACAGAGATACTGAAAAATTTTATTTTTAGAGAATAACATTTCATGATTGAACAATACATGATTGAGAGAATGTACAAATTAATTTCTTCTTCACATAACGCTACAAATTATGGTTTTCTCAAAACTTTGAAATGAAAAATTTTCACTGGAAAAATGTAGATAGACGAATTTTAATGATGATATTGTCTCTATAATCACTAAATCTTTGTAAAATTGTCATTTAGTAAAAATATTCTATTTAAAAATTTTGGCAACATTACAATTTGTAATAAGAATTGAATTTCCGCATTTAAAAACTCTGTTATTTGCTATAAATATCGGTTTTTAGTTTAAATATAGATTGACACAAAAAATTTTGAAAGAAAATGCATATAGTATGTTTTTAATAGTGTTGGCGTTTACTTGATGTAAATCCATCATAATTGAATATAAACTTAAATCCAAATACTTGAACTTATGATTTACACTTTATTGACACATTACTATATATTGACACACACTAATATACTTTACATGTATTGTGTAAACATTATTCTGTAAGCATCTGAAGAAGTCGTTTTTAACGACGAAACGTGTCATGCTATGTAGTGAATAAAGTGTAAATCATAAGTTCAAGTGTTTGAATTTGAGTTTATATTCAAGTGAATATTGAGTGCGAAAAATATCGAACTCATTGGAAATATCATACTGTATTCGCCTATTATGGAAAACATAAATGGCATGCACCCAAACAATCAAGTTTCTATGTTTTTCCAAAGCAGAGCAAAGCTCCATATGTTCAAAAGCAGGGAGAAATATATATATATATATATATATATATATATATATATATATATATATATATATATATATATGTAAAGAAAAATATTTCTTTAATTTCTGAACGCGCCTAATTGTGCCGCGTTTACTAAATTGTCAGTGGTCTGTCACTGTCAAAACACGAAATGAGCTGTTGAGATAGATTGACTGATATTTTATTGTTCAAACTAAATAAAATTTATAATTTATAAGTTCCGTACATTAAGAGGGGAAGAAGAAACATTTATTGTAGTTTCTTTGTTTACAGAGAAACCAATCAGTTTTATTCCACCTTGGGAGAGAAATATCTTATAAAACTACAATACTTGTTCATGATGGCACCAAAACTACAATTTACCTTCACATACGTAGCATCAAAAACAGACAAAAAGTCAAATGTTATCATTATAACCTCAATATCAACAGAAGATAACAAGAAGTATACCTTGGAAGAAGATGATAAAATTGCAAGTAAACATGTCGCTCTCAGCAAAACGGACAGCTTTAAACGATTAAAAAGGAGCTTGAATCAAAGAGGTGCAGTGAGAACAATATGGATAACTTGTAGTGAAAAAGAAATGATAAATACCTATTTTGACGAAGATGAAAACCTAATGTTCAACGATATGTACCTCAACGAAATAAAACAAACAAAATCAGAAGATACTACTCCAAAAAAGAAAACAAATTGAATTTAAAAAATATATCAGAAAGATTTATGATTGAAAAATTTGTTTGTAAATTCACAAATGCAAAACAATGGATGGATACATTTGAAAAAGAATGCAAACGACATGAAATTAATGAAGATATAACAAAGATAGAAATATTAAGATTATTTCTGGACAAATCATGTGCAGACTGGCACTCGGCTACACTGAAAACCCTGAAAATAGAAGCAGAATGGTCGGAATGGAAAGAAAAATTTTTGGAAACATTTGCTGATAAAGGATGGAGTACAGGAATGTATGCTATATATTACAGACATAAAGAAGGATCTCTGATGGAATATGCAATAAGAAAAGAAAAACTGTTATTAGAAATGGATGAAGATATTGGGGGAAAACTCTAGTGATGCTGATAGCAGCTGGCTTACCTGAATATATAAGAAACAGAATTGATCCAGAAAAGTGCGAAAATTCAACAGGATTGCTTCATGAAATAAAGAAGTGCGAAGGATTGGTCAACAGTAACTTTATTAAAAAGAGAGAAGATAAACAAGATAACAAGAAACACATTATAAATAAGAAGCCATGTAAAATCTGCGAAAATTTGAATAAAGGTACCCGATATCACCCAGAACAGTCATGTTGGTTTAAAAAAGAAGGAAAGGAAAGTAAAATCATTGGAAGTAATTCGGTATTAGAAGTTAATCTAAACGAAGAAACAAAAACGAGTAATCACACCATTGATAAAAATAAAAATGTTATTAGAAGACAAAATACTAGTAAATGGAACATATGATTCAGGTTCCCAGGTCTCTCTAATCAACAAAAGATTAGTAAAAATACAGAGTGTTTCAGAAGATGCAAATAGAATAAAATTAAAAACTGTCAATGGTGTGACATACACGAAAGGTTTAATAAACATAAAAGTAAAGATTTTTGATGTAGAAGAAAATGTTGATGTGTTTATTGTAGACAATGTTGATTTTGAAGATTTCATTATAGGACTGGACATGATAAAAAAATTTAACCTAACCCAAGATGAAGATTTAAGAATAATACAAAAGAAAGAGAGAATAGAGACAGAAACTATGAATAGATTAGAAGAAAAAGCAGAAGAAGAAATTCGAATAAATTTTAATGAGCATGTGAATAAAAATGAATTTATTACAAACTTACATCATTTAGACTATAACAAGAAGACACAAATACAAAGATTAATAGATAAATATGATAATGTATTCGCCAAAGATAAATATGATGTAGGGACAGTAAAAGAATATGAAGCCCGGATAGACTTACTCGTAGATAGATACTGCAGCAAAAGGCCATACCGTTGTACAATAGAGGACAAAATAGAAATAGAAAATCAGATAGCAAATTTACTAAAAAACAACTTAATCGAAGAATCATATAGTCCATTTTCAGCACCAGTTACATTGGCCTTTAAGAGAGATGAAAACACCAAATCAAGACTCTGCATTGATTTCCGAGAATTAAATAAGATAATCGTACCACAAGCACAACCATTTCCATTGATAAGTGACTTGATAATAAAAGCAAGAAATTGTAAATATTTTACCACACTGGACATAAATTCCGCGTTCTGGTCTATACCACTACGCATTGAAGACAGACAGAAAACAGGATTTGTTACACAAGAAGGACACTACCAATGGACATGCCTGCCATTTGGATTGAAAACATCACCTGCAATTTTCCAGAGAATCTTATCGAATATATTGAGAAAGTATAACTTAAAAGAATTTACAGAAAATTACATTGATGACATCTTAATATTTTCACAATCATTTGAAAAACATATAGAACACATAGAACAAGTACTACAAGCAATAATAAATGAAGGATTCAGACTAAAATTTAAAAAATGCACATTTGCAGCAACATCCGTAAAATACTTAGGACATATAATAGGAAACAACACAATGCAGCCTATCAAAGATAACATTATTTCAATAAGAAATTTTCCAACACCGAAGACTCAAAAGAACGTTAGACAATTTTTAGGCAAGATCAACTTCTACCGTGAATACATACCTAACAATTCAATAATACTAGATCCACTGCATAGATTACTGAAGAAAAATATACAATTTACATGGTCAGAAGAATGTGAGAAATCATTCTCAGATATAAAAAAGATATTATGCTCACAACCAGTACTGGAAATATTCGATAAAGATTTACCTATAAGAATTTACACAGATGCTTCACTGAATGGTATAGGTGCAATATTGAAACAGATACAAAAAGATGGAAAAGAAAAACCAGTTGGATATTTCTCAAAGAAACTTAATGACACACAAAAAAGGAAGAAGGCAATATACCTTGAATGTTTAGCAATCAAAGAAGCAATTAAATACTGGCAATACTGGCTAATTGGAAGAAAATTCACAGTTTTCTCGGATCACAAACCACTAGAAAATCTCAACATAAAAGCAAGAACAGATGAAGAACTCGGTGAATTGACATTTTATTTGTCTCAATACGACTTTAATGTTAAATATATACCTGGAAAAAATAACACAGAAGCAGATAGTCTCAGCAGAAATCCAGTATTGGAAGAGAATGATAATGAAGAAGAAGTATTAAAGATGGTAAATCATATAAAATTAGAAGATATTAAGGCAGATCAACAGAAAATAGAAAAAGAAAAACACAAATTGATTGAAAGAAATGGAATACTCTACAAAAAAATAAGAAATAGGAGAAAATTATATTAACTGAAGAATCAAGTATAACACTAATAAAAGAAGTACATACCAAATGGTGCCATTTAGGAATCCAGCAAATGATAAATAAGATAAGCCCATATTATACAGCCAAGAGTCTAACAAAAAATATAAAAAATATATGTAAGACTTGTGACACCTGTATCAAGAATAAGTCTAGAGGCCAAAATAAATACGGATTGATGTCGCATCTGGGACCAGCGACAAAACCATTTCAAATAATGTCGATAGATACTATTGGTGGCTTTGGAGGACAACGATCTACAAAGAAATACCTACATTTGTTGGTTGATCATTTCACAAGATTTGCGTTCATTCTAACATCTAAAACACAGAGTGCTGCGGATTTCATTAAGTTAGTGAATAAGGTTCTAGAGACAGAAAAAATTGATATTTTACTAGCAGACCAATATTCAGGATTAAATTCGAAAGAATTTAAAGAATTTCTGACAGATAATGATGTACAACTAATTTTTACTGCAGTAGATACTCCATTTTCAAATGGACTTAATGAACGATTGAACCAGACACTAGTAAATAAAATGAGATGCAAAATCAATGAAAAGAAGGAGAAGAAATCCTGGACATCAGTTGCAAGAGAATGTATAGATAAATATAATGAAACCGAACACTCGGTGACAGGCTTTGCACCAGAATATTTATTAGAAGGAAAAGACACCAGTATCTTACCACAAGAACTACGACAACCAACAAATATAGATAGATGGATTAAAGATAGAGAAGAAGCACTGGAGAGAACAATAAGATCCCATACTTATAATAAAAAAATATTTGATAAAGGAAGAAAACACATAGAATTTAATATAGGAGAACTGGTTTATATTGAAAACGGAAACAAAATGAATAGAAACAAGATGGACAACTTAAGAATCGGCCCGTTTGAAATAACAGGAAAAATATCCAATACAATATACAAAATAAATACAGGAAGAACAAGAAAGGAAACAGGAATATACCATATAACAAAACTTATACGAATGGAAGAAGGAATAAATAGTGAAAGCTTGGGTGAAGAGTATTATGAATAGTTTATCCTAAACATTTTGAGAATTACTTGTATAATTCTCACCATGAAGGGGGAGATGTAAAGAAAAATATTTCTTTAATTTCTGAACGCGCCTAATTGTGCCGCGTTTACTAAATTGTCAGTGGTCTGTCACTGTCAAAACACGAAATGAGCTGTTGAGATAGATTGACTGATATTTTATTGTTCAAACTAAATAAAATTTATAATTTATAAGTTCCGTACATTAAGAGGGGAAGAAGAAACATTTATTGTAGTTTCTTTGTTTACAGAGAAACCAATCAGTTTTATTCCACCTTGGGAGAGAAATATCTTATATATATATATATATATATATATATATATATATATATATATATATATATATATATATATATATATATATATATATATATATATATATATATATATATATATATATATATATATATATATATATATATATATATATAATATATATATATATATATATATATAATGATGTAGATTCCTCACGTGGAATTTTGTGTTGTTTTGTTCTGTGTTTTTTTTTTTAATCAACTTTCAAGTGTGAACATCTAATAACTTGAACTACGCCGTTCTGATGAGAGCCAATTAGCTTGAAACATATGTAAACGGCTGTTACAAATAAACAACAACGTAAATCCCAGGTAAATACCGAAAATTATTAACTATATATATATATATATATATATATATATATATATATATATATATATATATATATATATTTATATATATATATATATATATATATATATATATATATATATATAAATATATATATATATATATATAAATATATATATATATATATATATATATATATATATATTTATATATATATATATATATATATTTCGAAAGTTTTTAACAGGAGTTTTTTTTTATGAAAAAGTTTATTTCTGTTGACGTTTCGTTGTTATATTACAACTTTGTCAAAACTAATCCATTAGTTAATAATCAATTAGTTTTGACAAAGTTGTAATATAACAACGAAACGTCAACAAAAATAAACTTTTTCATATCGAAAAAAGCCTGTTATTGCTAAAAACTTTCGAAATAAAATATCTTAAACAGGCAATAAATCAATTTCAAGAAATATATATATATATATATATAAGCGCTACAAGGTGAGATCCTTTGTATACAAATTCTGTACAAGTCGAGATCCGTTTGGTAAGGTGAGATCCGATTTCGGATCTCACCTTGTTTAACGTGTATATCGTCGTGGGTGTGGATAATTTGGCCGAATTAGCCGATTTCCAGATTTTCGGTCGGATCTCGTCTTTCAGCCAAATATCACATTATATACAACTTTAGTTCATCAACCTTCCTATAGGGGGCCGATCTGCCATTGTATAAAAGTTTGTTAAATAACGCAAAGTAGAGATCCAAAGGTTTGGCAACATGCACGTCTTGGACTTCTTGTCGTTATCTGTAATATGAAACTATCGCGTTGTACTGTATCTCGGCGTTACGTTTGAATTCGGTGTTTAGGTATGAAAACAAATGGATTTTGATGGTTTATCGAAAGTAATATATTATAATGTAAATATTATCGATTCATGGAGAGGAATATCTACTCGTTAGAGTTTCAGAACTTATTCATTTAGAATACATTTGTTTGGACAGAATTGAAGTTCATTTTTATTTGAATTACTTTTGGATTTAATTTTTTTCCATGACTCCGTAAAATATGAACGAGGGGTCATTGGATTCGGAAGAGTATGTATATTATTACTGTCATTAGATTATTTTAGAAAAGAATCAAAAGGAAATAAAAATTTATCTCGAAACAACTCATTTCACGAAACTGTTGGAACGAAATTCATTATTTTTCTATTGAGATGAGAATAAGTTAGTGATAGTTAATACAACTAGTTAATACAAATATATTCAATAAAAAATATTACGTCAACTTCTATAAGATAATAAAAATCCGGTAAGTAATTAGTGTAAATAATCTACTAATAGAATAAAATAATATTATATACTCTTCCGAATCCATGGTCCCCTCGTCATAGATGAATGAACAAATAATTAATGGTGTAGTGACTCTAAAACGCTTTCGGCTCTTTGGTGCTGGTGGGTTCTATTCCCATCATGATCTTGGGCCGTTTGGAAACGGCGTTAAACTGCAGGTGCAAGCACAGCACAAGCACAGAGTGCTTCTGTGTATAATAATAACTAACATTCTTCAAAATTAAGTGAAATTGTTTTCATTGGTTTTGCATAAGTTTCCTAACTATTTTTCTTACATGAGCATGAGTATTACTAGTGCGAAAATGTTAAATGAAACATCTACGCTTTTTTTCCTTTTTGGAGCTATTTTTGAAAGGTTTCCGAAAAAACTCTTGTTGGAAAAATTCTTCCGATCACTTCGTTATGAATGATTTTCTTGGGTTGAATTCTAGATTGAATTTTTGATATTCAACCTGAGTAAATTATTCATGACAAGTGATAAATAAAAATTTTCACATATCCTAAATCTCTTTTGAAAACCTTCAATCATAGATACAGAAAAGGGAAAAATTTCAATTTCCTTCATGTTCAAGTAGAAGAAAACTGTTAATCTACTGATGCAGAATCGATAGCAAAATCGCGATAAAAATTTTTGACTTCCGAATATTGTCCGCTCATCTTTTCATAAGATGCCTGAATATTTTCAAGTTTAATTTTTCTAAGTTGAAGTAGTTTAACTACTTGATATTCAATTATAGCAGGTGCAGAGATAGCCAACCTTGCGCAATCCATAGATCCTATATTCATCTGTATTTTTAACTCAAAGGGAAAAAATTGGACGAAAGTCTTAAAGTTTATAGAGGCCCGGAAATATGTCTTTTTAAGTTTCATATGGAACAGTCCAAACTCTAATATGGTGAACATTGAGAAATATATTGTTGTTTGGATAAGATATTCCTTTATAGTATACACTGATAAGCCATTATAGACTAAATACTTTAAATTGGCGGGTATGAGTATTACGTTGAAATATGAAATGCCTAGACGAGCTGCATCGAAATGCTAAAAATGTAGCGTTCTGCTTATGTTGCAGAACAAGAAGATCTAATCAATTTCAAAAAGAAGTAATTTATGTCTTGACATGTTAGAAGGTTAATATGTTTTCATGAATAAACGTTGAATTGGAATGCCTATCCGAATATAACATATATTCCTCATTCGACAACAGATTATACCGCCATATCGCGGTTTTTACATATTTTAGAGGTGTGTTATAGTAGAAAAAATCTCTTCAATATTTTACTTTGACTATATTGATAATGATAAGTACATGTGAGTGATCGCAAACGTATCCCCCAATACTGCAGTGTGTAGTTATTGAATTGGAGGGAATGAACCCCGAACAATATAGAAAAGAGTAGCATTTATAAACAAGGTGATTCAGTAAAGTATTCAGATCAATACAACTTAAATCTTTAATAGTTTATCATACAATGTAAGTCGAAATGTGAATATTTTTGTATTAATTTTTCAGAGAATCTTGTTGCTCATGGAAGTTCTTGATGTTATACGCGAGAAATGACATTAATGCCGAAATTTAGAGCGCTCATTTCAAATATACATATTCAGAACATATTTAGAATAATTGGGCAATTCGAATATTCACGCTGAAACTGATTCATATTTCGCGAAACAACTACATACATAAGGAATTAGGTACTTATATAATTTTACACAATTTATTTCAATGAGTGCAATAGTTGACATTGACCTCAGAAATAATGCAGAACAACGGGTCAAGTATTCCTTATTTGAACAGACAGAAGACACCCATTTGAAATATAGTTTTTTGTCGAATAGATGACTAGTTGTAGTAGTTCCTGTTGTCTCTGATGTGGGAAGAAAAACATTTCGTGAAATGGCAAAGATATTATAGAATGCAAGATTTCCATATTCACGAAAAAATTTGCAGGTATCTGATGAACTGCTCTTTTGTTAAGATCAAGTGTGAGCAGACATCATTAGATTCGTCAGAATCTAAATGTTTACTCTACTAAAATGCAACACCATAATACGGTAGGTCAATTGATATTTGTGAATCCATATCAAGTAATGCTAATATTTCAGAAAAGTATTTATGTATCAGATATCAGTTTAATTATCAGATGTGATAATACAACTTTCAGCTGACTAAGATTCTCTTACAGTGCGAGTCGAAAGATCAATATTCTTGTATTCATTTTTCAGAGCATTTTATTACTCATGAAATGAAATAGCGTGAATTTTTGTAATTCTCAATGTTATAGAGAGGATATGATGTTAGTATCAAACTTTTTTGTCCTTATTTCAAAAATACTTTCATAACATATTTCGAAAAATTTTACATTTCGAATATTCACGCTCAAATGAAAATTGATCTGTCACAAAACACCTACATATACCTATGAGGAATTATATCATATTCGACAATATAATATGATATAATTATTCATTCATATTTTCATTGATTTGTCTGTTTAGGTGGATCTACATTTTTATTGATCTGTCTGTTTAGGTGGATATATGTTTTTATTGATCTACTGACTAGCTGGATGTATATTTCTTTTGATCTGCCAATAAATGACGATAAAATAAGTGCAATAGTTGACCTCAAAAATAATACAGAACAACGTGTGAATTATTTCTTATATTGAAAACGTCTTCAAGATATACAGGTTTCTGTTAGCAAATGTTTGAAATGTGGTTTTCTGTAGAAAGGATGATAAAAATTTCACCTTTATGGTGCAAAAACTTCTGATAAGTAACAAAGCACGAAAGAAATATAGTTACCAATTTCAAATGTTTTTCATTTCCTGGCGCCCCTGATGTGGCAAGAAACAAACGTTTCGTAAAATGGCTACAGATTAAAGAATGCGTTGTTTTCAATAACTATTAAGTTTCGTGTACTTGCTGAAATTGTGTAAATTTTTTGTCTTTGAATGACGATAAGGTACTATGATAAATAGGTTCATGCATAATTTCACCGCTCAAATTTTGGAATTTCAAATACACTGAAATGATATCTCCCTGGAATTAATTTTCCGCTCAGATCGCTAAGATCGATTTCGAACCATTAAAAGATTTTCTTTAGGATTATTATTTTTAATCGGTACAAGCAGAATGTTATAAATATAAAGACAAACTGTCGCAGCAAGTCCAAACAATTCTATCACACACAAATTAGCACTGTAGAGTATGACACACTTCGTATTTTATATTTTTTTCGTCTTTTAAAATTCAACGCATTTTCAGAATGTTCATTTTCACTTCTATTCCAAACCTCTCGATCGATTAAGTTCATTCAAATGCTTCATCCGATCGCATATTATTGATGTTTGTTTCGTTTCCTTATGTTGATTAACTACCGCTGACTGTTCCGAGGCTATGTTCATGTGTTGTATTCCTCGGAGTTTACTAAACATACGATATCTTTTCAGGTTGATCATTTACCAAATCTCGTAATTAAATATTGAACCTCTCAAGAATTTTTCCTTATTCTTCCAGCGTAATTTCTATTTCTATATTCATGAGTAGCCTGATAAATTATTGATACTTTCCCATAAATACGTATATAAAATGTGTGTATAAAAGCTACTTTTTTTTTAGCATAGAATTAACATTCACGAAGATTATATCAATGTTATTTCCAACATTTTTTGCTTTTATGTATTAATTTCACTACCACTAGTCGTAATTTCTTCAGTTTATATTAATTTGCTTCAAATTTGCATTATGATATATTATATAGTATGGCCAAATAAATTTCATTCATAAAAAAAAATGATAATACTTGATAAGATAAAAATTATAAAACTAATAATACTTTCTTCACATACATTACAAAATGCATGAATGCACGAATTGTAGCATATGACTTCAAAATATGAACCAAGCATACAATATAAAATATAATATGAAACTTTCCCGAAACTGTAAAATCCGGTTTAACAATCGATAGGTACTTGTCAACAATACATAATGCAAATATTTCTGGGTAACATTTATGAACCAGGTGATTCAGTGAAGTATTCAGATCAATACAACTTAAATCTTTTGTATCAGAGAATATGACTTCAAAATATGAACCAAGCATACAATATAAAATATAATATTAAAATTTCCCGAAACAGTAGAATCCGGTTCAACAATGGATATTTGTCAACGATACATAATGCAAATATTTCTGAGTAGCATTTATAAGCCAGGTGATTCAGAAAAGTATTCAGATCAATACAACTCAAATCTTTAATATCAGAGAATTTAATTTCAAAATATGAACCAAGCATACAATATAAAATATAATATGAAACTTTCCCGAAACAGTATAATCCTGTTTGACAATTGACATTTATCAACGATACATAATGCAAATATTTCTGAGTAGCATTTATAAGCCAGGTGATTCAGAAGAGTATTCAGATCAATACAACTCAAATCTTCAATATCAGAGAATTTAATTTCAAAATATGAACCAAGCATACAATATTAAATATAATATGAAACTCTCCTGAAACAGTATAATCCTGGTTAACAATCGACGTTTATCAACGATACATAATGCAAATATTTCTGAGTAGCATTTATAAGCCAGGTGATTCAGAAGAGTATTCAGATCAATACAACTCAAATCTTTAATATCAGAGAATTTAATTTGAAAATATGAACCAAGCATACAATATAAAATATAATATGAAACTTTCCCGAAACAGTATAATCCTGTTTAACAATCGACATTTATCAACGATACATAATGCAAATATTTCTGAGTAGCATTTATAAGCCAGGTGATTCAGAAGAGTATTCAGATCAATACAACTCAAATCTTCAATATCAGAGAATTTAATTTCAAAATATGAACCAAGCATTCAATATAATATATAATATAAAACTTTCCCGAAACAGTATAATCCTGTTTAACAATCGACATTTATCAACGATACATAATGCAAAAATTTCTGAGTAGCATTTATAAGCCAGGTGATTCAGAAGAGTATTCAGATCAATACAACTCAAATCTTCAACATCAGAGAATTTAATTTCAAAATATGAACCAAGCATTCAATATAATATATTATATGAAACTTTCCCGAAACAGTATAATCCTGTTTAACAATCGACATTTATCAACGATACATAATGCAAATATTTCTGAGTAGCATTTATAAGCCAGGTGATTCAGAAGAGTATTCAGATCAATACAACTCAAATCTTCAATATCAGAGAATTTAATTTCAAAATATGAACCAAGCATTCAATATAATATATAATATGAAACTTTCCCGAAACAGTATAATCCTGTTTAACAATCGATATTTGTCAACGATACATAATGCAAATATTTCTGAGCAGCAAATGATTTAAATGATTATTTAAACGTTTATAAACATAAACCAGGTGATTCAGTAAAGTATTCAGATCAATACAACTTAAATCTTCAATAGATTCTCATACAGTGTAAGTCGAATTGTCAATATTTTTGATTTTCATTTTTCAGACAATGTTGTTGCTCATGGAAGGTCTTGATGTTATACACGAGAAATGATGTTAAATCGAAATTTAGAGCCCCCATTTCGAAAATATATTCAGAACATATTTAGAATAATTGTGTAATTCGAATATTCACGCTGAAATTGATTCATATTTCGCGAAACAATTACATATATAAGGAATTAGGTATATAATTTTCCACAATTTATTTCTATAAGTGCAATAGTTGACATTGAATTCAGAAATAATGTAGAACAACGGGTCAAGTATTTCTTATTTGAACAGAGACAGAAAACACTTATTTGAAATATAGTTTTCTGTAGAATAATGACAAAAATTTTAACCATAAGGTGCATGAAATCCTCACAAGTATCGATAGCTAAAAGAAATATATTTTTTGTTAAGCCTGTTTTATATTATACTTAAATTTCGATTGTCTTTCATTTCCTATTGTCCCTGATGTGGGAACAAACATTTCGTGAAATGTCTAGAGATTATAGAATGCAAGATTTCCATATTTACGAAAGAATTTGTAGGTATAATATAAACTGCTCTTTTCTTAGGATGAAGGCTGAGCAGACAAAATATCATTTTATTAGTCATGTTTACTCTACTTAAATGAAACAGCATAATGCGGTAGGTCAATCGATATTTGTGAATCCATATCAAGTAATGCAAATATTTCGGAATAGTATTTATATATCATGTGATATCAGTTAAATGATCCGATCTGATAATACAACTTTCAGCTGACCAAGATTCTCTTACAGTTCGAGTTGAAAGATCAATATTCATTTTTAACAGATTTTTATTGCTCATGAAATGAAAGAGCTTAAAATTCTGAAATTCTCAATGTTATACAGGGTATATGCTAATAGTATCAAACTTTTGCGTCCTTATTTCAAAAATATATTCATAACATATTTCGAAAAATTTTACATTCTTAATATTCACGCTCAAATGAAATTCGATTCATCTGCCACAAAACTCCTACATAGGTATACCTATGAGGAATTATATCATATTCGATAATATAATATAATATAATCATTTATTAATATTTTCATTGATCTCATGGCGCCCCTGATGTGTCAAGAAACAAACGTTTCGTGAAATGGCTATAGATTAAAGAATGCGTTGTTTTCAATAACTATTCAGTTTCGTGTATTTGCTGAAATTGTATAAACAAATGTCTTCAAATGACGATAAGGTACCATGATGAATAGGTTCATGCATAATTTCAACGCTCAAATTGTAGAATTTCAAATACCCTGAAATGATATCCAGATATTCTCCCTGGAATTAATTTTTCGCTCAGATCGATAGGATCGATTTCGAACCATTGAAATAATCACGCAGTTTATTTTTTTTTCTAAGAAAAAAATAACATTCTGCGGTACACGCGCAGAATGTTATTAATATAAAGAGAAACTGTCGCTGTCCAAACAATTCTATCATACACAAATTAGCACTGTAGAGGAATATGAGACACTTCGTATTTTATATTTATTCAACTATAATCATGACTCTAATAATAATTTCACATTATTAAATATTTGAATATGAACTTAAATTCAAACACTTGAACTTATGATTTATAGTTTATTGACTACATAGCATGATGCGTTTCGTCTTTACAAACGACTTCTTCAGATCTGAAAAGCAAACAAAGTGTTATCTTATAAAGTGCACTAGTCACATGAAGGAAACGTACGTCTCCTTAGAAAAACTGAACTAAACGCTCACTTAATATTTATTACCAATTCTTGCGAAATATTTTGATCGCGTTGTATCTATATGGATCCTGAAAAAAATTCCTAAAGTATAATAGGTGGGTAGGTTATTAATCACGAACAAAAAATGAAAAAAATTATTTTCTGGTTGTTCTAACCTGAGAAGTTATTCTGTATAATATAATATATAATGTTTGTAATATTCATAACAAATAACATTTGTTCATTCATTCAAATTATCTATATTATAACAGTCATCAGATCATTTCAATTATTATAGCAGAAAAGAACTTCATTTTCATCATAATAAATCATTCATTTGCTTTTCATCATTATAGATTATTTATTTGCAGTCAACTATAATTTCGTAAAACGAATGCATTCTCAAGTGAACAGTTGATTAAGAAGAGAGATACGTGTTGAAATTCCATGTAAAAACTATGAATGAATTAGACACATTTCAAGAATTTCACATTATTATATATAATGTCCACTACATTATTCCAGTGGACAATATACTTATAATTATGCAATTTTTTTGAATTCCTGAAATG
Organism: Henosepilachna vigintioctopunctata; assembly: GCA_030704895.1. Lineage (NCBI taxonomy): Eukaryota > Metazoa > Arthropoda > Insecta > Coleoptera > Coccinellidae > Henosepilachna > Henosepilachna vigintioctopunctata. Next base: position 2,377,982 of record JARQZJ010000093.1, read on the forward strand.
TGTTCAAATCTCGAGTGATTCCATTCAACAATCTGGAAAATAATTGGAACAATTCTTTAATATCAAAAATTTATTAATTAGCATTATATTTAGATATATATCATTATGAATTACTTCTGATCAATTAAAATGGCCTATACACATGAAGGCTTCAATTTGATTCGAATACCTATTCTGAAACTAATGAGACAATGAGAGTGTATTTGTTGAACTACTATGCGATAATTTTTTTTTGATCCTCTTTTAAAATTCAACCCATTTTCAGAAATTTCATTCTCACTTGTATTTCAAACCTCTGGATGGATTAAGTTCATTCAAATGCTTCATCTGCTCACATATTGTTGATTTTTGTTTCGTTTCCTTATCTCCAACTTGATTATTTACCGATGACTGTACGGTTTTATGTTTTTACGCCGACTTTATGTTTATATGTTCTATTCCTCCAAGTTAACTAAACATACGATATCTTTTCAGATTGATCATTTACCAAATCTCGTAATTGAATATTGAACTGGTCAAGAATTTTTCCTCGTTCTTTCAACCTAATTCCTGTTTATCATGAGTAGCCTGATTAAATATTGATATCTTCTCATAAATAGATATATAAAATGTGGTTTTCACTTTCATTTCAGCTGTTATAATAGAATGGTAATATTGAAGCGAATAATTCATACATATTGATGAATTATATTATCCACTTCGAATGAAAGCTTCAGTGTAAAGGAACTTCCTCCGAAATTTGTTAGTGAATGAACATTTTCATCTTGTTCAGTTTCTTCAGTAAAAATATCATCATTTCTATGTTAATCTATCCTGTGTATTTCTATACTTTTGTATTTATGTAAATCTGAATTATTTTCATTGGAGCCATTCCCCTCATTATTCTGTTTCTAAACCTTCATCAGGATAGTACATATTCTTCACAATGATCTCACTCGAAAATTTTATTTCATACCCAAATTTTTTTTTCCTTTATTATTTTTTCGTTTAAATCGTCAAGCTGATTATGAAATTTCAGATAATATTTGAAAAAAAATTATACAAGAGGTATGCCTTCTACTGAAAACTCAAAGCAATTCTATGAGTAAGAAGTAGGGTATTCCACAGAGTGTTTCTCATTTTAAAGTATTCTGTAGAGTACTCCACTCTGTAAATTAGCCTATAAGAGCCCCGTTTAAAACAAATTCTCAGCTACAGGATAGAAATGGACATTTCCGGATAAAGTTAATAGTACCAAATTTGAGGCTTATATGCCTCACATTGTTATCTGTAATTTCTTGAGAAATTTTGAGCTAAGCTACATTTATTTTAGCGTAGAATTCACATTCAAGAAGATTATATTAATGTAATTTCCAACATTAATTTTTTGTATGAACTAATACCACCTACCACTTGTCATATTTTGTTATATTTCCTCAGTTTTTATTAATTTTTCTCAAATTTGCATTATGATACCTTTTGTATTGTGAAGTTACTCTCACGTACAAGTTTTGAACTTCAGTGAGTTAATCAGTTTATTTGAAGTTATTCATTGTAAGAAATAATGTAATCCATATAATATGGCCAAATAAACTTCATTCATATAAAAAAAAATGAAACACTAATAATACTTTTTTCACACACATTACAAAATGCATGAATGCACGAATTGTAGCATTTTCCTTTCATCAATAAAATCTTGAAAATCAATATGTTATCGAAAGAACTAAGTTACCTTCAAAAGTCGAACAAAAGTTTTCTTTCAACGACACATAACGAAAAATAGCACAATGCTCAACATGATATATGAGAAACTTCAATGAATGAATATTCTCAATTTGCATATCCTGCAGAAATATTCGAAATATTTTTCAGTTTTTTTTCGATTTATAAACGAAATTCTGCATGAACTGACAAGTTCGCTGTATTTCATTTTGTATGATATATGCCATCAAGAAAAGAACTTGTGAGAAAAACGAGTATCACAACGCACATCTTCTACCGAAAAAAATTTGTGAAATCCACGTTGTGCAAGATGAACAACGCGAAATGTCAAATACTAAATCATTCACGTTTTGATTTTCCATCAGAAATAATCACAGTAATTATATATCATCTTGTTTTGAGTTGTAAACGAAATTCTGTATAAAGTGGCAACATCGCTGGATTTCGTCTTGTACAGCGTATCTATACAAATAGTATATCGGATCTCGTCTTACTTACATTTATCATACATATATATATATATATATATATATATATATATATATATATATATATATATATATATATATATATATATATATATATATATATATAGGTATATAATTTTCCCTTTCAGATTCCAATGTCGCATACAGATAAAACTGAAGCAATTCTTCGCGAGGCTTTCATGTGGGGTACACTAATTTCCCCTTTGGCTGCAAGCAGAATAGCGGCCCGCGTAGGGGCAGAAAGACTCTTTGGCGTGGGCGTTTTGGGGGCGGGAGTCATAGCTGTCATGGTGCCTGCTTCTTGGCTTACCCCTTGTCACGTCATTATACGCATTATTCAGGGAATTTTCATGGTATGTGAACTGTCGCATCAGTGATTTCTACAGAGTGTAAAGTTTAGAATCTGGGACTACTAAATTGCTGACATTCTGAGAATATTATTCGAAAAGTTATGAGATTAATTATTATACAAGCAAATTTGATTCATACCGAAGTTACCTATTCGGACAATAGAAGGCAGTGTGTAATTTTCCCCCCAGGTTAACAAGTTTAACTAAACAATCTTCTATGAATTGGGAAATATGATAATCAGCAAGAACTTCATGACAACAAATTAAAAAGAAATCATTCCGTGAATTGTGTATTAAATTTTTTTGCAAAATTCGAAAAACCGCATTAATGTTATATCTCAAAATTGATAATTAAGTAATAACAGACAATAATAGTGAAAAATTCATTTCTTGTCAACCTTTCCTACAAATTGTACCTCAGACAAAACATTGAAATGAATACATTTCCCTAAATGACAGTACTAATGTTACAGAAACAAAATAATCTACAATTGAAGTAAAAGCAAATTTGGGCGCTGAATTTATAGCGAATCGGTATCAAGAAGTAGTTATATTTTTCCCTTTTTACGGTCTGTTATTACTAAGAATATTGATTTTTAAGAATAATAGAATTAGAAGAATTAGAATTAGCGTAGAATATTTCCACGCTAGAAAACTCCAATATATATATATATATATATTTATATATGTATATTCAGTCTAAATTCTATGTAAATTGAGTGACGAATTTATGTCCATCAATCATCGAAATCTCTTGGCTTTGGTTGATTTACCTTGTCTTCCATTCAGTGATACCTCTGTATAGCACCTACACCCAGTCTCAATGACAACAATTAACTAATAAAAGTACTTTTCAAGTTTCCAAAATTAGTGAAAACTGCGCACCTGTGTACGTTCTTTTGTCGTAGATACAGCCCGTAATAAACTCCAGTGTCGACATCGTACATACTAAACTTTCTGAAAAATGTGTTCTTTTATTAAGAACGGATTTTTAATATCTCTTGTGAAAGTGAGAAAACACAACAAAATTACTTGTTCATCAGAAGACGTCAGGCGAAAATAACAGGCTATTCGATAGGGATGAACATTGAAAAATAAACATCGATGTTGGTTTCGATGTAATGCATCCAACCACTGAAACAGGCTATGATCTTTTATGGGGCTTGTCGGAGTCAGACTCAATAATTCCATAGTGACTCAAATTAATCCTCATTAAATCTTCGATATTCGTTACAGCATTGCTACAAGCTACTCAATTTAAATACAAACGCGACAATAATTTGTTTTCTGTGAAAGAATAGGTTAGGTTAGGTCGGCCATTTGCATAGAATTTTTTTTATGTTCGATTGACATGGTGGATAATAGACATTCAGCCAACACTTTTATTTCATTCTTTATTGGTCGAAAGATCAATAAAGAATGAAATGTGTGTTGGCTGACAAATGTGTGAATCTACGTGTGACAATGAATAAATCGTGTAGATATAAGAAAAAGATGAAGAACCCTTATTAACTGTGAAGAGAGATTTCATTCCCAGAAAAATAATCAATGAAAGTTGGTTCAATTGTTCGATGTATCAAATGAAAAATGTCGATGTATACCGTGATGTGTTTGTGGATTTTGAAGAATTAACAATACATCGGTTCAATTCGATCAATCGATACGATACATCGAATGTTTGTTTTCATAATTCTCTATTAGGCAAAAACCCCTTTGGCTTCGATTTGAGTCATTAGCCAGCAATTGATAAATTACACAGCCAACACACATTTTGGTGCGTGCGATTTTTTAACTGTTCCTGAGTAATTTTTGGATGCAGAATGTAAAAAAGTTCTCAGATTTTGTCTATCAGATCTAGTTTTTGAGATTTTTTAAAAAATTGTGTATATAATTTACGTTATAACTGTTATAATATATAATATTACTATTGACAGTTAAAAAAAACAAAGACACATGGATTTAAGTATTTATTGCAAAAACTTAATTTACATAATTACATTAGTCACTAATCACATAAAAATTTTCTTTTATACGATTTTCTAGAATGGAGTTTACTAGGGCAGTCTCGCTGAAGGCTCCAGCAGTAGTCCGCCATCATGTGGCTATCCCATCGTCCTTGATAACGATCTTCCATAGTTTTAATATCCTGGTGGAATCTTTCCCCTGTTCTTCACTACAATCACCTAAGTTTTCTGGAAAACGATCTAGGTGGCTGTGGAGGTAGTGAACTTTTATACTCATGTTACAGCCGAGAATATTAAAATTTGAAAGCATAGTTTCCACTAATTCTACGTAATTCTCTGCTTTATGATTGCTAAGAAAATTTTGTACTACTTTAACAAATGAACTCCAAGCGTTAGATTCAGTCTCGTTCATTGATGTGGTGAATTGTGGATCTTTAACAAGTTGCCTTATTTGAGGACCATCAAATATACCAGCTTTTAGTTTTTCCGTGCTAATGCCAGGAAATTTACGTGACAAATACCCAAAACATTTTCCATCTCGATTTAAGGGATTCACAAATTGCTTCATTAGGCCTAACTTGATATGCAAGGGCGGAAGTAAGATTTTTTCTCTTGAAACCAAAGGTTCGTTGATCACGTTTTGTATTCCATGAATCATGACACCCCTTGAAGGCCAATTTTTGTACGTCTGCTTGTGGATGCCATTGTTTCAGTTTAGTGTCTTGATACTACAAAACGACCAAAATTTCCACAAAATGATAGCACAACTTTACTTGGGAAAACTCAGTAATATACTAAATCAAGTACAGCCAAGCAGGTATAGAAGGATCGGGTCATAGGCAATTACAGGTATAAAAGTAATTAAGAGCATTGTATTGAGTAGTTCCTAGTATAGGAACATTGGGTCAGGGACAATTCCAGGTATCCATTTGGCTAATTACATTCTGGGAAATTTCTATTTTGACGATGAAGTACATATTTATCTCTTTATTTGTTGTCCCTTATCAGAAAAAATATATCATTTAACCTGTAACGTGTATCTCAAAAACTAGAGCTGATAGAAAAAATCTGGTGGCATTTTTGGAATCGGCACATTAAAAACATCTAAAATCAGATGTTAGTTATGATTTAGATGTTAAAATGATTTTTTTCATTTTGTTGGCTGTGTTATTGACCGAAAATGTTATTGCAACGATGAGTTCCAATTCCAAACCCTTTTCTAATATGAAACTGTGTGCCAAGGAACTCTTCAAGGCGATTCTTTTTCTTCATACCCAAACAATAACTATTCCACGGTAACGCAGGTATTAATTTTAAAACGGATACATAAGGAAAATCAACAAAGATATTAGATTTTAAGTTTAAACATAATGATATCTTTCAATAATAATTCGTAAACCTTTATATCACCAATGATCAACAAAAAAGTCAAATTAAAGGTTTGATAAAATTTGGTGAGGGCACTTATTTTTACTTAAAGCCCTTTGTATTTAAAGGACCAGTGTTGGATTTTGCCACACGAAATCAGAATGTGATTTATAGATCCCACTTCTCAACAGCTGCATAATGGGGAATCCTTCAGACCAATTTTATGTAGGTACTGCGCACATAATAGATGACCAGACCTTAGACAAGATATAATTTTAATAGACATTCTATTAAAGTAGTATGATAAAATCAGATAGTTACATGGGAATAGGCTGAATACTTTTATATGTTGAACCTTTAAGATTAGTTTGATAATCAGCTTCCCATTTATTCGAAACTATAAACCTCTTTAAATGAAGAAATAAATCAGAATAAACACATCTTGAAACCACACCCACCATATTTGTTTCCATCAAACGATAATTCAAAATATACACAGCTCCTTAACTGTCTTCATATAGAGTTTACACTATATATGTATACTTACCTATCTCTCTACGTAGGTATATATTTTAAGGAGCATTATTCTGATAATTTAATACTTATGACGAATTTCGAACTTCATATTCGTTCTCACCTACATTAGGTGATAAAATACCAGATTATTTTGCTATGTTGTATTAAATTTATGAATACCACACTTGTTTTAGGGGGCAATATGGCCGGCTGCCCATATGATAGCCGTAACGTGGATTAAACCAAAGAATGTGAGTGCATTCGTCTGTTTATATGCAGGTAAATAATAAATTCTTATGCAGGCAACTCCCACAATTTCAGAAATTATCACCTTATTCCAAAAAGTTAATCGAACATTCTTGAATTGGTTAGTGATTGAAATAGTTCTGTGATATTTTTCTACGTAATCAGAATAAACCATTCAATCACAAAAAAACCTGTTATTTACACAAATTTGTAATTGAATTGACCTCAATTGAAGGTACCTACTTCTCGTTTCTCTGTAATACAGTTTAGCATTACAATGAGAAAGTTAATTTGAAAAAAATTTTTATTTAGGTAACTTTTGCACTTTGTTCAATTCGTGGTAGTCTTATATAAAACTTCATAATCAAGAACCTAATAAAATTAAGTAACAACCGTAGGGGGTGTAACTCAGTGGTAGAGTGTCCGCTTCGCATGCGGAAAGTCCTGGGTTCAAATCCCAGTTCCTCCATGAGAATTTTTATTAAAGCAGTTTCATTCTTTCAGCTGTCAATTTGGGATATGCAATAGTTGGTATATTTGGTACTATATTGGTTCATTCATGTGGAAGAGATTGGTTAAGTTACGTCATATCTGCTGCTGCATTTGTATGGTATTTCTTCTGGTGGAGATTCGTAGAAGAATCTCTACAATATAATCACCCTAAAAGAGATGTTAGTAACTTCAAATAGAATTTCTCATTAGTTTTACACTAATATTTTGTATCCTCTTATTTTTAGGAACATAGAAATTTACCCTGGAGGCGACTGCTCTTATCAAAACCGGCTTGGGCTTGTGGAATTGCAGTTATTGGTAGCCAATGGGCAGACGCAACTCTTATGCTTGGGGTAACGAAATATCTGAAACTTGTTTATGGATTCTCCACGGAATATGTAAGCGGAAATCTGACGAAAAGTGAAAAATTTTCATTTCAAAATTTCAGGATGATGTTCTTCAGTATCTTCCACATATAGGTCATTTCTTTTCAGCTATAACATTTGGAATTGTTATAGATCACATTAGATGGTCTGGAATGGTTTCTACCACAACATCTAGGAAATTGGTAGTCTACTTTTGTGAGTGAATTATTTACAAGAATCATAAATAGATACATATATATATATATATATATATATATATATATATATATATATATATATATATATATATATAGTTGAATGTTTAACGACTGTAGATATGTATTTTCAGTGTTTAATTGGGATTGCAGTCCTTGTCAAAATTGCGATTCTGTATATATAGGTCAAACATCCCAAAATCTTCATTCGAGGATCATTTCTCATAAAAGTGATTGCCGAAATACCAACAAGACGAATTCCTCTGCATTAACCCAACACGTACAAGCCACTGGTCATAATATGAATTACAATGCCACAAAAATTTTAGATCACGCGAACAATTGGTTCATATTAAAAAGACAGGAAATTGTATTAACAAAAAATCTGATACAGATAATTTAAGCAATATATATATAAATCTCATAGGTTCTTCTGATTAATGGCTCATATTCGGATATCCTATTCACCGAAAAATCCATTCTGAATACATAAAACAAATTCATTCTCTTTTCGTCAGTCATAAAACTTCGGCCAACGTTATGCATTTTAAGAAACGCCCTTAAAAACATCTGGGAACACCCCACTTGAAAAGCCAAATTGAGAAATACGGTCATTGTCGTGGCTTCCTTCAACTATCTAGCACGTAGAATGCAGTAACATTCCAACCCAATGCATTTGGGAACACTTGTACTTATTTTCAAAATTCAAAAAAGTAATGTACTTTCGGACTAACTTCACAGTAATTGTAAGAAAAAACTTTTTATAGTGCCTTGCTATATAAACTGTAAATTTTTGTACTATTTTAGCCCTGAAGAAGAAAATAAACATTTTCGAAAGCTTGGAAAATACTAAAGAGGTAACTGATTTTCCTGTCCTAGACTGCAATCCCAATTAAACACTCAAACAGGCAATAAATCAAAAAAATATATATATATATATATATATATATATATATATATATATATATATTTGAGAAAATGAACACTAGAACATTCATTTGAAAAATTCGAATTAACCAAGAGAATGTTATAGTAGAGATGTGGTGCGACTGACGAGTTCCTTGCAGAACGAAACATTCATGTCTCGCACTTCCATCATGTGTTGCATCTATTTCAATATTTCTCTAACATTTATCCCTTGAAGGATAATGGAGACATCACATCATACACGCTCACATATCTGGGTTTAATATAACATTCTATTGGTTAATTCGAATTTTTCAAATGAATGTTCTAGTGTTAATTTTCTTAAATATTTCATTCAGTGCCATAAGCACAAAAATCGACGGGTTGCACTTCGGGAGTGCCGGCAGAAGTGAAAACCTGAATATTAATGTTGTGCATTTTTGATATTTTGGAATGGTTAGGGAATAATTTTGTACGAATTGCTTTCATTATCAGTATAAAAGTATTAATATTTATGTGGTGGAATACAATATTCATTTATTGCGCTATCGTACACAAACATGACAATTTATATTATATTAAAAATTTAACACTTCAGAACTATTACAATTATTTTACATTGAAAAAATTATCTCTTAGGAAAATCAACTTCCATCCATAATTTCAACGACTTTTTCATCCTCATCTTTACCAGAACCATCATCGCTAATCTCTACAACTGATACGATAGGTTTATGATAGCTGAAGTAAGAAACGAACAGTTTTGATTCGAACCTATTTAAGTGTCTAATAAAGACCGCATCAATAGTAGTTTTGTATTTCGTTGTGCTAAGATTGCGATCATTTGACATAGTTAAACCAAATTCATTATTTAAAAATTCAATTTATAGTTGATTTTTTTAAAAAGTTTTAAAGGTAATTTTTATCGTCTGCAAAGTTTATGTTGAAATCTCCACTCAAAATCATTGGCAATTCATCAAAGCTTTTTCCAATTTTTTTTTTGAAGCAATGCAGATGCGTCATGAGAATAAATGAATAAATTTTCGTACAAGAAGTCTCGTATAGCACGCAATGACTTATCTGGAGAGATGTAAACGGCAACCATAATAATAAACTGATTATCACCACAGTGGCAACGACTTATATAAATATCACCGATATCAGAAACAGTAGCATTAAACATGCTGTTGTATTTCACATGCACATCCATATAATTTGTTCAATGATGAACTGTGTTCATATTTTGATAAATAGCTACTCCTCCCGCTGGACGATTATTTCTTCTGAAACTAGCAACAAAGTTGAAATTCGGAATGTCAGTTATTTCATCGTTACCCATATGAGTTTCTGATAAAATTAACACATTCATCTTTTTATCAATTAACACATTCATCAATTTTGAGCGTCAATTGCTAGATCATTTACATGCGCACGTAAACTTTGACAATTGAATGAAAAATCTCTCCATCAGTCTTACGAATTCTCGATCAGGTCACGTGTCATGACGCGAGTTTAGAAATTTTTACCCATTCCAAAAAAAATACACAGCGCCGCTAAAGAAGTTTTCACTTCAAAAATGTCATTTCCTTAAAAATATCGCCGAATTGGCCACTGAAATACGGAAAGAAACGCGAGCGTACTACTAACGCAACCTATTGACATTTGAAAACATCGTATGATGATATTTGTCAAATAGACATTGCAATTTAGTAGATACCTACGGGTATAGAAGATATGTGAAATTTCTATGCTTGGTGTGTCTATAATGTGAGAGGTGTTTTCTACTGATTCCTATAGATGGAATTGCGGAGTATTCATTACTGTACGGTCTTCCACTTCACAAGAGTCACAAGAAGATGCTTGGGGGTTGAAATCGTTTCCTCACTTCGATGAACGTGGTGCGACTGACGAGTTCCTTGCAGAACGAAACTTATATGTCTCGCACTTCCATCAGGTGTTGCATCGATTTCAATATTTCTCCCTTGAAGGATAATGGAGGCATCACATCGTACACGTTCACATGTATTAGCTCTACTATAACATTCTCTTGGTTAATTTGAATTTTTCAAATGAATGTTCATTTGAAAAATAGTGGTCATTTATATAGTTTTTTGCAATTTATTCGACAAAAACAAGCTTCATAATATCAAAAAACATTTTCGTTGACGTTTCGTTGCTGATTATAACTTTGTCAAAACTTCATTACTTTTGAAGTGAAATGAAATTTCTCCATTTTAATATCTGGTATTGCTACTTATCTTAATTTTCTGTTAAAATATAGAGACAAGAAAATTTTCAATGATATATATTTGATATACCTACGAGTATAATATTTCTTCATAGACACAATTGTGCAAAAATATAATAATCAGGCAAAATGTTATAATATGAAACGTTAGGTGAAATGTGTAAAATGTTGAAAATAATGTAATTAATATAACGTGGATCTGCTGATTTCTGTTCAAATGCAAACAATAGTTTAAAAAGAAATTCATACGTTCTTAGCCTAGAAAGAAAACTCAAGTTCCGAAGCTTTATTGTGACCGTATAGACACATCACACTATAAAAACGGAAACCATTAAATATCTTCATATATAGATAAGGCGGTGTATAATTTGCACTATAATGTGATGATATTAACTTAAAATCGAATTTCTGGTGTTGAAACCAAAAATACGTATTTTTGTATCAAGTGTTGCCTATATTCAGCCTTACTGAATATAGGCAAAAGGCCTTATTGAGATATACTAAAAGAATGTAAACTCACATAAGAACTATAAGAAAAATGCATAATAAACTTGCGATAGTAACACACATAATAAAATTATAACAGTAATTTTGTATGAAATATTATCATACTAAATATATCAATTTTGAAAAGTAGGAAATTAATGTCATCATTTAGTACCAGATCAATTGTAAGACTAAATTAGTTATACTCGTATGTTTGTTAAATATTGAAAGTTCTTGTCCGATGTAATTGCAAAGGAGTGATAAACAAAAAAGTATTTCAAGAATAATATTTTAATATTCAGAGAACACTAGTTCGAAGCGAATGTTCAAATAGCGCGAAACTTTATAGAACATCGTTTCATAATTCTCAATTTTCATTTTCAGAGAATTCATTTTCATTTAAAATTCTCATTTTTAGAGGCAAAAGCCGACTGTAAGGTAAGTACGAGATTACTGAAAAAAAACGCAATCTACAGCAGTGAGTTAGGCTGTCTTCTTTTTTGTATTGAATTTTTGTAATGGATTCTGCCAAAACAGTTTCATATGTTTTATGTTTCCAATAATTTGATTTTATTATTCGAAAGTCAGAAAAAATGTGAGCTCCTCTTCATTTCTGGACATATTTGTTATGATGAAAAATCTTTCAATCAAAATATTTAGACTTTTAAATTGTTTTTTGACTACATTCAAGTGAAAAAAAGTAGTCCACTGACGTTACTCTGAAAAAATTTTCTTTTATGTATATTATTTTCCCTGTAGGTACTGTTCGCCTGAAACGAATTGAATTGACAATTTTCATTTTTTTATTCCCAACAAAACTTCTTCTACATCGCATTAATTTATAATATATAACTTTATATTTTTATAACTTTAACGTAAAAAAGCCATTCATAGAAAACAAAAAAAATCGTTAAAATCATTTTTCAGCCCATTTTCCTCCAGCTGCACTCTTGTTCATATTGGGATACACAGGTTGTGATCCTGCTGCTCCAGCGGCACTATACACAGCGGCCCTTGCGATGACGGGAGCGACTCCTGCAGGAGCCTACTCCAGTGCTGCCGATATCGCCCCCAATTTTGCAGGTATTTTACACCAAATTTCTGTCTCTAGTGCATTGTTCAACCGAAATATTTTAATTCATAGTGTTTTATAGTTACTATAATAAAACATTTTATATACACTCCGCAAGTCGCTTCATATTCAGCAAAAGCATCTTCATTTTTTTCTCATAATTGCTCACTGAATATGGATAATATAGGGATAACAAACTGAACCAAGTCACATAATATTTAGTATAATATCTCATAGAAATTCAGAACTATTCACAAGTATAACCGAGTGCATTTATCTGATGAATGAAAATGTTGGTTACGCTTATGTCAACAGATGTCATTGACAGTAATTTCCCGTAATTTTTCACTACTTTCTGACGGATTAAAATCATTTTTGTTTCACGTAGTTTATGAATCAATTTTGATATTGCCAAACATTATTTTGACACCGATGAGTACTTATTTTCAATTATGGGAAAAAACAACAGCGTTTTATTCAAAATCTTTTCATACCGATACAGTATCGACAACCAATTGTCAACAACAATTGGGAGATCCAACACATAGAAGAAAAAGGCCTGAAACGTAACTTCCTGGATGGTCTCGAAATTAATAGACACAAGAAAATCGGTTAAGCACTCAACGAGCAACTCGAGGACAACAACCCCTCCTATAGTATATAAACTAAGTTAATTCTTTTTTGTACTCGTTTTCATCCACCTGATGAAGGTATTGTATATCGAAACAATATTTCAGCACGTTGAAATCTCCCTCAATCGACTAGACAAAACCTTTCATATATTAACGAAATGTTCAATAGTTCATGTCTCTTCATTCGTAACTTACATAGCCCCATCAACAGTTTTTTTATCACAATATCCTAGTTTTTTCAATCATTTTCAATTTCTCATCTTGATCAACTGACATCATCAAATCCGAAATGTTTCATAAACGTTTCACTTCTTCAAAAATAAATTTTTAATCCCGCTCAAATTTTTCCGAATATTATAAAACCTTATATGTCAATTTTCGAAAATTGGTATTATTCAAAATAAACTTCAGTTCCTTTTGATAAAAACTGATAAAATATATATCAGTTTCGCAGTTTCATCTTTGAAACTTCATTCACCAAAACTATAACCCTATAAATATTCCAAAATCAGAAAATCTTGTTATCTACAAATTACTCCATGATTCAAAGGTCTTTTCGTTTTGTCTCTCGTTTAGCAGAATAAGAATATTCGGAATACGAAATCAATATTTTCAGTATTCAAATAACCCACTACATAAACTATAGTAATCTGACAGTAACAACACACTATAGCAAGTGTTTCATATACGAGGTTTCTTCAAAAGAAAAGGTGAATTTTGAATTTATTCATTCATCAATATCCGTTATGTGCCCTTCAAATTAATTCTCTTCAGATATAATGCACTTATGCCAGCGCTTCTCCCAACCGTCGTAGCCCTTCTCAAATGCGGTTTTCGGTATGGCCATCACCTTTTTCGATTTCGACTTTAGGTGTCTCATCAACTTTGGCGAAATGCTTTCCTTTCATTGGTGTCTTCATTGGTGTACCACGCTGTTATGATCGGAGTAAACAGTGAACAAAACTTTCACATTTGATCGAACTTGCAGTGCTTTTTTCCGGTCTTGGGTCTTCTGGCCGCGTCCATTAGGATAAAAAATTAAAATATGAATACAAATTTATGAAAAATTAAATTTGTTGTTCGTTCCTTACTGTAGTTTAGTCTTGAAAATGAGCTCACGCTCGAAACTTGTCGACTAATTCATGTTGTTAAATATAATCGTGAAACGTTAAGCCAAGAGTTTAACTTAATTTAATATTTAAACATTTTTTGATACAAAATAGTTTCTATGAATGCCACAGACAAATTTTAAATGCGTTGGAGCACTTTATTCCATTTTATCCATTTTTCTTTACAGTAAAAAATCGACAACTTTTTCAGTTGTCAAAAGCAAGCTTCAAATCTGAAACGGCCAATAATGTCAACATATGAGAAACGTACGTGAACCAACACAACAAAAACAAATTGCGATAATCGAATGCGCACATCACGCGAAAATTCTAAATCCACCTTTTTTTTTGAACAGACCTCGTATATAGCTTCTTAGGTAATGAGGTGAGTTGTTAAACTCTTTTGGTGACTTCTGGTACCAAAGTGGAGATCATTTTTTTTTCTGAAAAAGAATCAAGTTGCTTATATACTTTCAATATTGAATAAAATTTTACAATGTTTATTCATAGGTTCGTTATGGCTATATGGTGAAATAAGGAACTTCATAAATTATTCCAGTGATAGTACGAGAAGTAACGCGTATCCAAAAATCCTTAAAATGATAAGTGGAGTCCAACAAAAGCCTTTACAACAATGACGATTTCTTACTTAATGACGACATCACCTTATTTATCCATTCCCATATTACACTACGCAAGCTCATGAAAATTTCAAAGGAGAACCCGAATTCTCTCCAGAACAATGTTCGAGTTTCTGGAAATTCTTAAATATTCAGCAAGTTTTGATTGTATTCGGTTAACGATTTATGCAAACGACAAAACAGAACTCGTGAAGGTTGCCTTCCTCTAATAATTATAATATTTCACATACAGTATACTTCCACACAAAATGTTATTGCTTTTCTGAAATACAAAAACAATGAAAATCAATCTTAATTATAAATATTAATGTTAATATCAAATATGCATGTAAAAGCTTTGTGCTTAAATAAACTAATTATCATTAATATGATTTCGGTTGGATAATATTATCGAAAGCAAGAATATAATGATAAAACCTTCAGCTATTGTTGGAAAATGTTATCTCACTGAAATTTTTCTCCAATTAATTATTGAAAATGAAGAAGAAAATTATTAAATTTATGAATTTTATAGATTGGCGGTACATTGAAGATACATCTCAACGAATTATTGATTAAAAATTATAACTCAAAATCATTTTCTTAAATCTAGTTTTTCATATTTTCAATTTTCGTTTCAAATCTCGAAATCATCATCCTTCCAAAGTTTCAATTTTTCAAAAGTTTCCTTTCTCATTTTGAAGAAGGTAATTTCACATAACTCCAAAGCAAAGATTGGTTACTCTTTTCCTCTGAATTCATACGAAATATACTGAAAGAAACTCATGTAATCATTCCATTATTTACTTGTGAAAACATTGAGAAGCTCCTCCACTCAGATTTTCTATCTTCAGTTTTGTCTATATTTTAATATGAAAAAAATTTAAAAATATTGATTCATTTGATTACCTGCAATTCAAAAACTGGAAAACATCAGTCAGTAGCAGAAATGATGCCAGAAATGTAAAGTTTCCTTTACACAATTATGCGGTGATCAAGTCTATATTGATTCAACAATAATCAAATATATTGATATTAAATCTATTTGGGGTGAAAAATGTGTGAATGCTATTCGATTTCACATAAAGCTCTATCTTCAGATACCTACCAGTTATCTTTTTCAGTCAGATGAATGATTCGAACTCAAGCATTTAGTATATCTATTATTTTGGCGTCATAACTTCGTCCATTTTCTGCGCTCCAATATGTATAGAGAACGATGTTCTCTATACATATTGGAGCGTAACGATGACCCTCTTTCAGACGAAATTTATTTCCTGTTTTCATGTCCTACCACCTGTCCTCAAAGATTTTCCTTATGAAACTAAGTAAGGTCAGATCGGAGTCATATCAAGCATTAATATGAATTAGTACGAAAATAATCCCTTCTGAGAAAATCAGGTTGATTTAGTCTCAATCATATTAAGAGCTAGCAACGTTTTTGTGAGAAAATTTCAGGTTGGCCAGTTTTTAGATATGCTATTTCTCTCATTCTCCCGGACGTCATACGGGCGATCTGGCTAACAGTAGTGGTTGTCTTCATCAGTGCGCATCCTTCCTGTACAGGTAAAATATCGATTTTTCAAATCATTTCAAGAAGTTTTGTTTTTTTTGAATCATTTTCATTGAACTATTTGCAACATGAATCTATCATTGCCAGATATTTTTATCATTGCTGAACTGTGCCAGAGGCTGAAAATATTTAAGAGAGACTTAAAATATTTCAGTATGGCTGAAACTTTCATTTTCCCGAACGTCATACGGGCGATCTGGCTAACTGTAGTGGTTGCCTTCATCAGTGCGCATCCTTCCTGGACAGGTGAAATATCGATTCTTCAAACTATTTTAATCATTGTTTTTTTTAAACATTTTTATTGAACTATTTGCAACATGAATCTATCATTACCAGATATTTTTATCATTGATTAAACTGTGCCAGAGGCTAAAAATATTTCGGAGGTATTTAAGATATTTCAGTATGGCTGAAACTTTCAAATGATGTTATTCAATAATCTGAAAACCTGAAATTGATTTGCCAAACAATAAATAAATAATAATCATCACAGCAATGATGATGATGATCATAATAATCAAGATGCTCACATTTTTTGTGAAACAATTATGTATTGAAAAATATAATTTTTTTTATTTTCATACTAGAGATTGATCATCATCTTAATTCTGTACAACAATGAATAATTATTCTGATACTATACTAATCCACACATTAATTCAATAGTTTTCAATTCTTTCTCTGTAATTTATTCGACAACTCTTCCTAGAGCAAGCAAACTGATACTATTTTCACTTTTCACTTTTTAATTGGTCTGGCTAAAGGTTCAACAATCGAATTATTGTTTGGAATTAATTTTATGTTTTCAGATACTTCAATAACTTCATATGAAAATTTCAGCCATAATGAAATATTTCGAAACAATTTTTTTTTTTTCAATTCAATTTAAGCGTCTGGCATAGTTTAATCAACAATAAAATATCTGGCAATAATCGATTCATGTTGCGAAAAGTTAAATAAAAATTATAAAAGAAAATGAAAACTTCTCAAAATGATTTGAAAAATCCATATTTTACGAGAGAGATAGAATATCTAAAAACTGGCCTACCTGAAATGCTTGTGTTTCCTATGTTGCTAGATCTCGTACTGTATCACAAAATTCATTATGTCACTTAAGATCTAATTATAATTATGAATCTACGACAACTGTTGAAGCATAGCATTTTATAATCTCAGGAACGGTGTTTGGTCTTTGTCAAACTGTGGGTGCTGCCGGGCTGTTAGCAGCAAACTACACCGTCTCAGAAGGACTTCATGGATCAGTGAGTATTTCAACTTCATGCAATTAAACATTCATAATGATTTTGACAGTGAATGCATTATGCATATTGATTTGACAATGATGCATTAATGTTAAGTCTTCATA
Source organism: Henosepilachna vigintioctopunctata (assembly GCA_030704895.1). Lineage (NCBI taxonomy): Eukaryota > Metazoa > Arthropoda > Insecta > Coleoptera > Coccinellidae > Henosepilachna > Henosepilachna vigintioctopunctata. Next base: position 2,395,702 of record JARQZJ010000093.1, read on the forward strand.
TTATGGTATATACTTTTGTTTTATATTTGCAGTTCGCAGGTTGGTGGAGATTAGTGTTTGGTGTCTCATCAGCGGTACTTCTAACGACCGCTGCTTTTTTCATGGCTTTTGGGAGTGGTTCTGTACAAGAGTGGAATGCACCAGGAGACAATGTGCCTGAAATGGAAACTTTGGAAGAACCATCAAGGCTTGAATCTGTGTTGGAGTAGTTTGGAACATTTTAAAATTAAATATTTCTTACAATATGAATTTATCGAGTTACAAACTTATATTTTATAGTAGCATAATTGTTACTCAATTTGAATCTGACATAAAATTTTCAGATAATTATCAATATTTAAAATTTTTTTCTTCAATAAGAGAAGCAAATGATGTATATAATTTCACTTGTATTTGAAACTCGAAATAAAAGACCGTACATGTTATCATTTTATAATGTGGAAAAAATAAATATCTTTGTTCTATAAGTTCGATAATTCTCTTATTGTTACTGTATTATTACAAAACACATAAATATAAGAGATATATGAGCCGTGATTTGTAAAAACTATGTTACGCTCATTCCTTTTATTGTAGATATTAGGTTTTTATTGTGGCAGAAAAGGACATAATCTCACTAACGTACAATAATTCCATTTTTTCGTTTTAATCTCAAGGAATGGCTACGACTGCATTCATTTATTAAATTTCGTTATTTTCCAACTTTGCGAAATATAGTCAAATATAGATTCAATCTTGCAAATGTTGAAATGTTCTACTTTTTCGAGGATCTTATCAACACAAATTATTTAAAATTCAATTTTTATCACAGACAACCAATTAACTTCCATTTCAACAAAACTTTCCTTGGCTAATATAGACTTTTTTGGAATTTTTGATACATCGAAAATTGAAAATTGTTTGGAGCAGGATCAATTAGTTGGCATTATAATGAACAGAAAACAGTTGGCCTATTCTCTCAAAATTATATCAATTGCTGGACAAATTGTCAAGAAAATTTGTTGAGATGTTATACTGAGTATTTTTCATTCCATATATCAAACGATGCTTAACCAAAGACCCATCAACTTCTTCTTTTGGTATTAGGTATACCATATTTTTAACTATCCACTCAATGAATTAATTGAAAGTGAGACTTACAATGATTTATTGAATGAGTCCGTAAGTAATTTCTGTTACAAATTGAATGAATTTTTCATTTATTAAACGACTCATTTTGTTTCAATTTCAACTGATACATAATAAACCTACTACTTCTCAATGAAGTTGCTCGGTGATGCCATAAGCTCTTGGCGAAACATGCTTTGATATGAAATCAATGAAAAACACTGGGCCTAGTTTCACGATTGTTAGCTCATTTTTACAATACCAAAAGTTCAAGTTTCAAAAATGGCGTAAAACACCCCGAAACAATTATCAAACAGTTAATATAATTCTGAAAATTACGACAATTCTTTTCATTCAACCTATTTGTTTTATATAATAATAATAATACATTACAGTTGATGGTACAATAATGATTAATTGCGGTGATAGGATAGTGATAACTTCGATATTGTATAGAAAATATAAAATATATAGTAAATGAAATATAGTAAAATATAAGTTCTTGACCTTTGTCGATATTTTTTACAGAAATTATGTTACAGACAAATTTCAATCATTCCACGACTTCGAAGAAGGAGAGTTATTTGCATTCTACATTTATTTACCTAGAATGAAAATATAACCGCTAATGATCAGCTGTTTCAACTGATGCAACACATTGTGATACAATTTTCCCAGCACAAAATTGACACGTAATAAAAATCGTTAGAAAAAACTCATGAATATTTATTACTGTTTTATTATTAAAATAATGAAATTTTCTACTCGTTAGGAAATGAGTTTAAAATTCTCACAGTGTCAGTTCACATCTTTGGTAACAATTTTAATTATTATGCAATTCAGAGGAACAATGCGAAACTGAAAACAATAAGAGTATATTCGAATAGAGTAAGTTTATTACAGGTCACTTCAATGGAATTGCATTTTTTCATGAGAAAATAATTTCTCTTTCGGTATCAAATCAACGAAAAATTATATCCAATAATGCAGTAAATATTCTTTTTTTCACTTTTGAAATTGTTATTTCACTCGAAATTGATAATGTCATTGAAGTGATTTAAAAAGCAATGGCTAAGATATCTCAGCTGAACTTCGCATATATTGAAAAACCTCTTGCATATTCAGATTAGTGAATTAATATTTAGGAATATTCATTTGGTCCTATCAGTTAAAAAATGTTATTCTATATAGACTTCCAACAGAAATACCTTTCAAGGTATTTAGTTGCAATGTCATCATTTCAACTTCAGCAAAAACAATACATCTTGAAAATTCACAATTATAAAGTTTCTTACTTGTCTTTTTGTAGGACATCTTTAACGAAAGGGGTCAAATACATTTGACACTAAATTATTAGAATCAGTTATATAAATATAAAAATATAAATGCTTTATGTATAAACAAAATTTTTTTGGTTTACTCAACTAATTCTAAGTCGTCCGGTTCTTTGAACCTTTTAACTCTGGATGGTCTTCTCGCAGGTTCTGTCTCTTCCCCCAATATTTCAACATTCCTCGAAGGATCTTTCTTGAAATAGGAAACAGGTGAACTGGTTTCCGATTCTTCGTTATCGTTGGGCATCGCAGGATTTATGGCCAACTGCAACATTTTTAAAAGGAGCATTTCTCTTACATCGGGTGGTAGATAATCTTGGTCGCTTTGTTGTTCGTTTGGATTTTTCAACAATCTTGCAACACGTTTCATTGGCACATATGATTGGGCAAATTGCTCATCGTCATATTGATTTTGCTGATTCTGATAAGCGAATTGGCGACTTGGAACTGGACTGTATTGTCTCCTTCGTTGATTGGGCGAATTAGCCAAAGCAAACTGGACTGGACCATTCTGATTTTCAGTAGGAGAAAACCGATGATAAAATTGAGTCTGTCGTGGTATTGGTCTTTGTAGTAGCTCAGGACTTCTTCTTGGATCGGTTAGTTCGTGAAGACGTTCAAGTCTCCTCTGCCTAAGTTCTAATTGTTGTAATATTATTTGAAAATCTCTGATACTAACTGGTGGCTCTATATTTTCAATACTATTAGATTGGGTTTCTTCAATATACCGTTGTGGTACTGGAACATTTGCAGGAATTGGTACGGAGTAAATATTTTGCTGTTGTGAGTATTGCCTCACATATCCATTATCATCCACTTGAACCGGCATCGATCTCAAAGATGATGGAGGTAATCTCCTTCCGTATTCAACTCTTGGTGGTTCTTGGTATTCTGGCCTAGTTGTTGTTTCCCTCACGTAAGGTTCGATTTGTGGCACATACCCTTGAATATTATCGTTTATATCTCTCGGTGAAGCGAAAGGTATGAGTCGCTGTTGGATATGGCTTAGAGGAACTAATATGGTCTCTCTCTGGTAGGGATGTCTTATCGCTACTAACGGCTCTGATTGTGCTTTATTTGGTGGTATCTGAACTACTGGCACTGGAGTAGGCGTCGTTTCGGTAACAACAGGTTCGTTACTTGTTTCTCTTTGGTCAATTGTTTGTTCTGTTTCTTCTTTATGTTGAGAAGATGATTGAAGATTCTTTGGGAATCTAATAGTAGCCCGACGAAGTGGTGCCGCAGTTGTGCTCGATAACCTGATAGGCCTATTTGTTGTAGTAAATAGTGGTCTTGGATTTCCTGTGGTCATCGAAGCGGTGTAAACATCAGGAGAATCGTTTCCTGAGGATTGTTGTAAAGTATAAACGTGTTGATGTGGATCATACTCGTGAGGTTTTGCCAATTGTCTTCTGAGTATGTTGCCCTTAACTTCAGGTTCTTCTGTTACTGGTTTGATTTCCGAAACAGGATGATTCAGTGCCAGTCTGCGGAAAAGTGGTATTTCTGTAGGACTAGTAATTTCTTCAGGTCTTGGAAGTTGTCCTTCTAATTTTTGGGACGAAAAGCTTGACGCCGGTTTCAAAATGAAACGGCTTCGTGGTGTTGAAGACGAAGCATAAAAAATTTGTGATCTTGTGGATGTTTTGCTGTAATCGTCACTCGCATCCGAAGAAGTCACTGTTGTTGGACTTGCTGTATTTTTTCTCTTCACAAGATTTTGTATACTTGAACTGGTAGAGTAATATGGACGTCCAGTAGTTGAATACTCGACTGTTTTGTTCTGCTTTGGAATGCGTTGTACGACAGAATCTGCTTCTACTTTTTGAATAATATCACTCGAATTTGTAGAACTATATGATACTCTTTTTATTTTACCAACATCATCAACATATCCGTAGGTTCCTTTTATATTTCCTAAAACATCGCGACTCTCAATTTTGAATGAACCATCATCTGCTTCGTATCCAACTGTATAAGATCCGTCATTATTGACTCTTTTTATTTGTTTTATAATTTCTAATGTTCCATCTTTCGATTCTGATTGGACTAGATCTTCATTTGCCTCAGTTTCGGTGCTTAGTACCTTTTCGATGCAAAGAAATATCAATATCCAAATACTTATCTGAAATGAAATTAATACATGAGTTATTGTTAATACTTCATATCATATTACCAGTGAGCAACTCAAAAATCACAGCCAATATGAATGTATCACTAATACAATAATAAGACGATTTTTGAATATGCTCATCATAAATAGATACCTGATCTTCAATCTTATATCTAAACGTATCTGTACATTTAATGAATATGTGATGCATCGCTGCCTGAACGTGAAAGATAAAGGAAAAAATATTACTGAAAACTTAATCGAAGTAACATAACAACCAAAATAATGATTATTGGATATCTTGTCTGTTTGTGTACGATAATCTCAGAACTGGATCATTCTATTTGAATATGATTTTCACTTGTAGATTGTGGCTTAATCACCTAACTTTTAGTGTTTGTTTTATATCAATAGGTTGATAAATAAAAATGTAATGCTATTTTAAAGAATCACATCGAACATCTGTTGAACTGTCTGCTTCCATCTATTATTTCTCTGTTCAGCCCGATTGACTGAATTTTCTATATAAACTCATGTAAACCTATATACTTCCAGATTATCTATTAGATTATATGAATGTATAACTACTAGACCTATATACACACATGAAGCTCTGACATAGACAACAAAGAATATGTATTTGCTGAAATAGTTACCCGTCTTCGTAGATGAAGGATTGTTTTGACTGAAGATCGAAGTGGAATGATGATTCATCACTGCAAGTTGTGGAAGTGTGAGAGCTATAATCTTTTCTCATTCGAATTATAGCTAAATATTTAGAACAAAGACGCGATATTTATACCAATGTAATTACTATAAGATTGTATTCATTTCATTACGGTAATTTAAATCATCAATTAAGTTTCATTTGAAGGTATCACTTCGTTCATTGTCTGATGTTTGTTGACCTTTACGAAGTTCGCCGGGTCAACTAATAATTGACTTTATCGAAAAGAATTGATTCAAAATATATAAACGATTGAAATTTCTCCAAGAATGCGCATTTGCTTATATCAGGCAGTTATCCGTTTTCAGATTGAATTGCACAGGTGTGAAAGGCAAATTCTTGATTAAACCAAATTAATTCTTTCGGGGAAAATAATCAATTACCCTAATATCTCAGTGCTACCGTAATATATCTCAAGGCAACGAATTTGCGTGCTTCCTTCTGGATATTCAAAAGACTTTTCTTGTTTTTATATGATGCTAAAAGGAAAAACTAAACTCTTCATTTGATTATCAGAAAAATTAGGAATGTATCTGTGATTGCAATTGCGGTCGATCTCAAATTTGGGTGACAATGTAAAAAATTTGTTATGAAAATAAACGATTCATTTTATCAATAATCCTCTATTTGAAAATAGAGATCAGAAATTATTTTTCCGAAAAAGATTCACAAATTTAAGTTAATTAAAATTATATACCAGCATATACGAAAACGTTGTTAGAATTGCCATTATAGTTTTTTTTCTATTAGAGCATTTCGCATTCTAAAATTATAATTTTGATACGAATATTTCGAAAAACACTCATCTTCAAAGATTGAAAACTAACAAATTATAAGGAATACAATTTATTTCATTAGGAGTATGACATAAGTATAAAGTATACTAAATAAGTATTTTTTATGTATTTCTAATGAATAAGGAGATATGTCAATTTTTTCTTGATATATGTCCAAAACATTCCCGTTCCAAAACATTCAACTTCCAATGATATATTACCAATTTTTTTCTGGTTTTCTGCAGTTTCATTAATGCGAATAAAACAATGAGTAGAATTGCCTTCAACGACTTCCACAAAATTAATTTTTGTCGAATGATGATACTCACTCTAAGTGCTTCTAATCGTATATTATTTTCATAATTTCTTTGATACGCTTTCTTGGCCTAAACAAAATGATCAATTACCAGACTCATTACAAAATTCGTAGTTTGTACATGTTTTATGAACAATTGTAGAAAAAGTCATTTAATTCATTGAGGATATTTATGTTGACAATAAAAGAGTACCTATACATTAGTGTAGCATTGACGAAGTTCATATTCGTAAAAATTACATGTTGAATTACTGTTAAATTTCATCAATATTTCTTCTGAATATAGTTAATATTTTTTTATCGTTATCAGGCATAATAGTTAAATCATAAATTGGTAATTTGTCAATTTCTATCTAATTTTGACAGAATATGTAGTAAATTTTTCTTTAGTCAAAAAAACCTTATGAAATTGAAAAATATGTCGTATGTAAATCTATATTCCGATAAATGAACTAGTGAAGTTTCTTTTTTGTATGCAACTCGAATTAATTTGGTGTTACAAAACTGAGATAAGGGAGAGAGAGAAAGTCGTTCTGTAGTACTTTTGAGAAAGAGAATGTTTTTGTAACTTTTGGTAATCCTTTCTAAATTTTCAACGACCTGGACCTACAATAATAAAATTTCACAACTGATACAAGTACTTGAGTGCATTTTTCTATATTTTATGTGATATTCAACTTTCAGAATAATGCAATGAAAAATCAAGAAATATCAAACGAAATAAACACTTATTTTCATCACCTAAAGAATGCAATGACTTTTACTCAATTAAAATTGATTTTGAATGACATTTTCATTAATAATATTTTTTTTACAAGAGTTTTTGCAAGTAATGAAAATTTGAAGGAGCGATAAAAGCGATAGCTATTAAAAAAAAGCGATAGCTATTAAAAATATAAAGAGCGATAGCTATTATAAATATATATATATATATATATATATATATATATATATATATATATATATATATATATAATAAGATAGATATTATATATATATATATATATATATATATATATATATATATATATATATATATATATATATATAATCACAAAATAAAAATCAATAAAATAACAAAAGTCAATAAAAAAATTAATACCACAATAAAAAAAAAAGATATGTTCATTTCAGACTTTTCTTAAATTGTTATATAGTGTTTATCGCTAATATCGTGGTTTATCACAGAATATAATGGAATAAGTCTATCTAAACTCCTTTATGCAATACATTCATCAAAAAGATGATTGTTATTTCGAAACCACATGAATATCAAATCAGTAAATTGACCGATCTTCGCTCGTGTATTGACTCGTATTTGACAGAAGAAATATTTATATATGTATGATGATACTGAATGCAAAATGAATGATACTATTGTTTTTATGTTCATGACCTGTGTAATTGATTATAGACATCACGAAATTAGCCAATTTGAGGAATATACTCCAATTGAAAAATAGTAAAAAATTTTATCACCAGTATATTTTCCAAACGATCAGCTATTTTCATTCAATGAAGTCACTCACATTATGGTCCTTCAACACGCCATTTTAGGAGGAATAGAATAATTTGCAGATTTTTTAATACGATGAAAAACTAAAAACCGAACGCAAAAACCAGTTGTCACATAAAATATTACGTTCAGCAATGTGTTCAACATACCTTAAAATTAGACATTATGACAATACATAAATGTAGCACTATTCGCACTAACTGACTACTCCATTTTTTGGGATAAAGCTTTATAATCTACAAGCTAAAGAAGTTGATTTCCAAAGGGGGAAAAGAACGAAACTCCCACCAAACTAAGAAGAATGGGATCCTTCGAATACAATAATCGCATTGCAATGAAAGTGAGAATATCTCATTCATTTGCAGTGACATTCACTGCTGTGACAGTTTAATATTCCCTTAATCCCATTAAGTTATTATATTCATACCCCAAGCTATTTTTGTTTTTGAAAATAATCCATGTCTCAATATTATTGGATAATTTTAAAGTTATTTCAAATTTCAATTCAGTTAGCAGGAGTATATATATATATATATATATATATATATATATATATATATATATATATATATATATATATATATATATATATATATATATATATATATATATATATATATATATATATATATATATATATATATTTATATGAAATAAATGTTATCGACCATGCGTATAATGATTAAAGCTTCAATGTGATTGTAGAGATTATTGCCTGAAAAAAATTCAATAACACATCTTTTTATTTCAATATTTCGCTATTCATTTCACGAATTCTTCAGAATACAAAGTACAAAGACGAAGAAACTTTAGGTGGATACACAAATCTAAAAAATGTAAAAAAACTTACAATAAGTGAAATAATGTCAAAATAAATCTAAATACAATAAATTAAAAATTAGCACACTGGACTTAAGTTTCATTGCATATATCAAAAACTCTACATATGTTTCGGGTGTTTAACCTATTATCAAGAGTATTTAATATTACATTATACATTATTTGAGTAATATTGTACACTCTTGATAATGGGTTAACCACCCGAAACATATGTAGAGTTTTTAATATAGTCAAGTATGTTAATTTTAATTTATTGTTTTCAACATAATGTTTCACCAAGAGATAAGCGAAACCTCCGTGTCATTTATTAAGAATAAATCTACGTATATTCATTTTATTTTGTTCATACAATGCCGACTAACCGAATGCTATTGAAATAAGGCATCAAACGAAATCTGGAGAAATAATGAATGGAAACAAAGAAACGGAACAGTTAAAAAAAATGATTGAAAGCAATACACATCATCTGATACTGTTCAGACACCACAGTATATATATATATATATATATATATATATATATATATATATATATGTATATAACTTGGTTCTCGGAATGAGCTGCGTTCTAGATTTATATAATCTCGACATTTCGGCTTCCGTTGTGAAGCCATCTTCAGGAGTTGGAATAAATTAGCAAAGGTAAGGGTTACTCGGTTACGTGGCCTCAATCTGCCTACTCCACGAACTGAATGAAGGAAAATGAGGAAAGGTTACCTGGTTACGTGGCCTCAATCTGCCTACTCCACAAACCAAGTGAGGGAAACTAGGAACGATAAGAAATAATTCGGTTGCGTGGTCTCAATCTGCCTACTCCACTAGCCAAATCGTTACTAATAGTTAACTCCGAAGTCTCAACCTGCCTACTCTTCGGAGTCAACTATCTAGTTATCCTTCCAGCAGACAAAGGCAACGCCACTGTCATGAAACGTCGAGATTGTATAAATCTAGAACGCGGCTCATTCCGAGAACCAAGTTTTATACATACTTCTGACCGCGGAAACCTTTCTGAACATTTCATATTTATTTTTTCATTTAAAATAAGAATGAATTATATGAAAATTCATTTTTCATTTAAGATTCCACATACCTATAACGTGAAAAATAGAATATAAATTACTGCAATAACCACTATACAGATGAAATATAAATTATTGTGAGTGCAAAATCCTGAAGAGTTAACTATATATGTCTTAAATACCAATGCACAAATTGCATTTGTAGGTTAGTGACCATAACGAACATAAATATGTGGGAAAGCACAGAAAACGATCACGATAATAGAATCTTCAGCCTTTGTCCATAGACACCAAATACGTGTAAACCTTACTAAGACCACTAATATCTGACCTCTTGTTAACATTGTTTTTTGTCTCATTAATATAACACATCTCCAAGAACAAGCGCTCATCATAATTAAACGTGGTTTTCATAATCCTGACACAATTGAAAGTGAAATCATGAAGCTGAGATGACGCATGTTCAGCTAAGGCACATCTCCCCGGATTCAGTACCCAACTACTATTCATCCATTCTAAAATAATACGGCAACACTCCCTTATAATAAAACTCTCAGGGAGCTTGTCAACGAACACGAACCTATTACTTTCAATAGTGAATATTAAGTGAGCTTCGAAAAATCATCAAACTTGTGTAGTGATAGTGAGATACAATTGTTCCATCCTTATAAGGAATCATCAGTCTTGTTCAATCAATCAATCAAGAATCGATGACTTTCAAACGGCCTCAGGTCCAATATCCAAATGATGAGAACATTAGTTCATCAACTAATCACGGAGCTCCTTCTATCGAAGAAAATACATATTAACTACCTCTAGCATTCTAGATTCCTCCTCCTGGCACCATCATTGAGAGTACGTAGACGAAATTCCATTTAAACCCCTAGAGATTTATCTGTAATGTGTATGAATGGCTCCGTACCTAATCACACCCAGTCGGGCAAAAAAACAACTAGTTTCGAGATTCACGAATCATTCATACTTAGTAAATACTGAGATATATATATATATATATATATATATATATATATATATATATATATATATATATATATTATTACGATTGTTCCCCATGAGGAGAGCGATTGAGCGCTTGAATTCGCACTTATTAGAACTTTTGCTTCATCTTTTTTGCCTCCCAAAAACGCTTCATCCTCTCTGAATGCTCTTTCTTCCGTTCATCTGTCCATTTTACTCCAGGTTGATGATTTGACTTTTGCTCAAACTTCAAATGTGCGATTTTATAGCGACATTCAGTGCGATCTTCGAGATTTTTTATATTGATCTGTTGTAGATCCTTTTGGACCTCTTTTAGCCACTCTGTTCCGCATTTACTATTCATAATTATATTGAGTAGTTTCTTCGGTATTCTGGACTGTTTCATTCTGTAGACATGTGCATAGAACTTTGCTCGTCGTTTTCTGATTTCTTCCGTTATCGTATTTGTCTTTTGATACAGTTCACTCTGAGGTTTTTCATCCAAATGCCGTTTCTATTGATTGGCCCGTAAATCTTTCTGAGAATTTTTCGTTCTTGTTTTTCTATTTCTCTAATTCTTGAATGACCGTCAATAACCATTGTTTCAGATGCGTAGATTGCTTCTGGAAGAATCGTTGTGTTATAATGCCTCAATTTGGCGCCTCTCGAAATGTTTTGTTATAGTGAGCCCATGTTAGTTTGTAGGCCCTTTGGAGCTTGGTAATTCTCTGTTTATTAGCGATTCGGTTTAAACCTGAGGACTGTATAACTTCCCCGAGATATTTAAAATGGTCGACTTGCAGAATTTCACCATGTTTTGTGATAAGAGAGGATTTATTTTTTGGTTTTCTTTCCATGTATTTGGTTTTATCATAAGAAATTTGTAACCCGGTTTTCTGCGCAATTTCATGTAGTTTTTCTACGGCGAGAATGGCTTCAGTTCTGTTGTCTGTGATGATAGCAATATCGTCTGCAAAGGCGAGACATTTGACATTCATTCTATTTTCTTTTTTGATACCCACTTGTATGCCCTTTACGTGAAGTTCCCATTCCCTAATGATCTTTTCTAAAACAATATTGAAAAGGATTGGCGAAAGTCCGTCCCCCTGCCGCACACCGGTTTTGATTTCAAAGGGATCTGATACTTCGCCCATAAATTTTACCTTGGAAGTTGTACCTGTAAGTGTCTGTTCTATAATTTTTCTGGTCTTTCGATCGATTCCAAATTCTTTCATGATTTCAAAAAGGGTTTCGCGGTCTACCGAATCATATGCTTTCTTGAAGTCAATGAATGTGATCACTGTATTTCTACATTTCCTCATCTGTAATATCATCTTCAAAGTCCAGATCTGTTCAGCACATGATCGGCCTTTTCTGAATCCAGCTTGGTATTCCCCAATTAGTGGATCCGCTTGTTGTTCTACTCTGTTTAGGAGTGCTTTAGAAAGTATTTTGTACGCAACTGGGAGTAAGGAAAATTCCCCTGTAATTATTGATATCCATTTTGTCCCCCTTTTTGTGCAATGGATGTATCAGCGCGCATTTCCAATCCTCTGGTATCTGTTCCGTTCTCCAGATTTCTGATATTAAATGATGAAGTTTTTGCGTCAAAGTAGTATCGTTGAGTTTCCAGAGTTCCGCAATAATTCCATCTTCTCCTGCTGCTTTGTTGTTTTTGAGTTGCTTGATAATTGCCGTAATCTCTTCCATATCAGGGGCTTGCGAGTCTGGATGCGCAAACTCCGAAAAGTCGAACTCAAGTTTTTCTTGGGGTGGATTGCAGTTGAGAAGGGTGCTGAAATATTCGGCTAACATTTTGCAGTTATTTTTTGTGTTAGTTTCCAACGAGCCATCGGATTTTTTGAAACAAAGACTGGGCGCTTGGTATCCTCGCAAGTTTTCTCTGAAAGTTTTGTAAAAATCTCTAGTATTATTATTGGTGAAATCCTTCTGTATTTCGTGACACCTATTATTATCATATCTCCGTTTTCTCTTCTAATTACTTTGGAGGCCTGTTTTTGAGTTATAAGGAAGTTCTCCCAGTTTTCCTCATTTTTATGGCCGTTAAATTTTTTCCATGCAGTTATTCTCTTGTCGACTGCTTGGTCGCAAATTACGTTCCACCAGCGGTGTTTCCTGGTGCGAGGAGGTTGCTCCTAGTGTAATGGCTTTCTGAATATTCTTTGTAAGGATTTCCCAATTCGTCGATTCTTCCTGATTGATTTGTGCAATGATTCTTTCCTTGTGAAGTTTCAGATATTCGGGATCCGACCTAACTTTTTTGGGTGTAAATTTTTATTTCTATTGGGTTGAAATTTTGTTTTTATTTGGAGGAGATAGTGATCCGAATCAAAGACGCCTTTGCGAGTTCTGACATTTAAAATTTCCTTACGTTGTTCTTGGAAATTGCGACATGATCAATTTGATATTCACCCTGCTTGAGACTGGGCGATCTCCAAGTAGTTAGCTTATGTGCAGGTTTTCGAAATTGAGTACTCATGATTTTGAGTTCGAAGTTCCTACAGAACGCGATTAACCTTTCACCGTTCTTGTTGGTACGTTTGTGTTTGGTATGGGGACCCGTAGTATCTCTGAATTTCCTTTCTTTACCTAGCTGTGCGTTAAAATCTCCTAGCAATATTTTCACGTGGTGTTTTGGTATTTTATTGGTTGTTTCTTCCAATGTTTCCCAAAAATCTTGTACGCTTTCCGGAACGGTTATATATATATATATATATATATATATATATATATATTTATATATAGGTACATAAGTGTGTGTAATTCAGTGTTTAATTTTTTCTCATTGTGTAGTATACAATTAGACTATAAATGTTAATTTGATGAATAATGTAATGTTGTAATGTTTGAAGGTTACTCCATTTCATGTTCTTCCAGATATACATTCAAGTGGAAGATATTTTTAAATATCCAATTAGAATGCATATATAATATTAGATCAAATCTTATTACAGGAGCAGTAAACGGAAACGCATAATTCTCATCAAGCGGCCACCAAATTGTAACACTCGTGAGAAATGGGACAGTTTTTATTGTTTCGTACAACTTTTTATTTCGTAAATTGTTTTGTTATTCCACACATATTCTTAACCAATTCAATTGTCCCTATTGTTTTATCGAAATAAAATTTCGCGATGAAATTCACTAAAACTGTGGCGGCACTTATGGATTGTCCAATTCTTCGCTTCTAACCTCAAGCAATCAAATGGTCATTAGGTTGGATAATTTAATTATAGCAGAGCTGAAATGAAGGATACAATAGTGAAAACATATCGGTTTACCTGAAATTGTTGCATATATTGACTTTCTTCTAATATTTAACATTTTATTGAAAGCTCAATCTTTCTATGGATTGAAATTTATTAATTATCAATCAAATATCAGAAACGAAATTGAAAACTCGGGTGGTTACTGATACCAAAGACATTTCATGGAGGTTTTCTAGGCGCAGTATGAGTTGTTGAGGTGTCCTTGATGGAATTATAGAAGTTGTCTGTTTATCGATTGAATTTAATTCCTCATATCTTTTATGTTTTTCCAATTTTTTGTTAGGTTTAATCATTTTACAAAAGTACTATTGAAATTTCGGTATTCATTCAAGCCAGAGGTACCTAAACCCTGGAATTTTTTTTTCGAATACTTTCAATATTCGAAAAACGTAAAAAGACCTTGATACTCTTTCTGATGAAATATTTTTTGATTGCACAGATGTTCGAAATTTGATATTATCATAAAAAGTTCTCAGAGAATTTGCTGAAATGGTATATTACATATTATTCATTTTATATTATTCCTTTCATGAACTGTATGAGTAATAAAAAAAGGTTTTTGAGAATTTCACCTCTGAGTAAAATAATGGTTGAGGATTATTTTGAATTTTTTCAATTCTTGAGTCGATTAAATTGAAATTTCTTGAAAACACTCTGAAATCAAAATAATCAAACAAGGTTTATAAGGTTTTCCAAGATTCAACCCTTAGGGTAAAATATAAGGGTTGAGAGATTGAGAAGTTAACTCACTCACTCATGTTAGTATAACAAACACTAAACAGTTTCAAAAATTGCAAAATGGACCTATGCAATTGATTGAAACAATTTACTACGTATATATTCATATTTGAATATAAAACGCTTCCATATAATATCGTAACAGAAAGGATATATCAGTGATATATTTTCCATTATAACACTAGAACACGATTTAATTAAAACTTAAATTTTGACACATAACTAGATGTATAAAAGCAATAACATTCCATCCAAATACATTCATTTTTATCACAAATCTGAAAGCATGAGTAGGTAACTCGTCTTATGATTTAGGTAATATGGACACCCAGAAATGCATTTTGCTTGATTTCATATTTAATGAACTAACAAAACAATCACGAAGAAATGAACTTATAGTCTTCGGAAATGTTGCTCTTAAATTTCTCGATAAAACGAAAGATTGAAAATTGCTCTAACTGATTGTCATTCATTTTAACTGTTTTATTGTGAATGGATTTTGGTTCTTAGGCTTTTTTACCTAAAATCAAAATTTTAACGTCGAATGGCAATATTTGTAGCCATTTTCGAATACTATTCAATGCTTTTTGAATGATAAATTTGTCATTCGAGGATGTCAACATCAATACAGAACAATGTCGAATTGAGGCTTCAATTCAGCTTAAATTTTCTTAAGTAGATAGGATATCTCAGAACTAAATTGAAAAATGTAATACTCAATTATAGAAATTGAGAATTCCAATACGCTAAGAAACGTAGCGTGCCATTGAAAAATATTCCCATAGTCATCGAATAAATCATCAACTAGACCATCAACTATCATTTCTCATCTGAAGTGATATAATGGGCTAATAATTAGGTAGAATACTACACTTTCATTATGAAAGTATTCAAATATTGATGATTGTTAGCAGGTTTTCCATTCTATTGGTAAAAATTATTAAAATGAGCAATACTCGAATGGTTTGAGTAAATTATAGCCTTTGTCATTTAGACAGCGTTCTTCATTTAAACGAGATTCGATGAGGGTGTGCACACCAAGAAAAAAGCCCTCAATCGCAAAAATCCAATATTTTCGCACAACAAAAAATCTTCGAAAGAATAAACGAAATTAAGATAAATGGAAGGGCAAAATGATCACTCGTAAGTTCGTTCATTTATTCAATCCTCAAGTTTACAGATGCTTCCAAATGCAGGTTCTAGTATCAACAAATATATACATATTTTCTCTCGGGGTACCGTTTCGGGTCAAATCATCTGTATATCAACAGTTTATCTGAAACGACCTCTGATGCTAATTTTAGTTTGCTTTGCTGATGATCAAGTATCGACTATTGTGTAGGGCATTCAAATTAAAAGAATCCGCTTTGAGTTTATGTTTCTCTGCTGCTGAATATGCAGCACCCGTTTGGAGGAATTCCGCCCACTCCAAATAAGTTGATGTGGCCATAAATAAGTCTGTACGCATTGTCACGGGATGTCTGAAACCTACTCCCGTGGCCAAATTGTACCCGATTGTGGGGATTGCACCTCCGTCGGTCCGTCGCCAGACAGCAGGTGAAATAGAAAGGGGAAAACAAATTAATGACTTGAGACACCCCATGACATAATATCAGCCACAATACCCAAGGAGGTTGAAGTCAAGAAAGAGTTTCATTGCTCTGAACCCGGATCCAATGAATTTCCGGATTCATTGAACCCGGAAAAAAGAAGAATGGAACTCTGCAAAGAGGAGGTGCCGGATCCAATAATAGAGATAAAGGATGAACTGGCCAGTGTCCCCAACATACAATACAAAACATGGAGATCTTTAAACCGACTGAGAACGGGCGTCGGCCGCTGTGGCTCAAATATATTCAGATGGAGTCTATCTGGAGCAACCTGTGTGAGTGTGGATCTGTTCAAACCATGAACCACCTTCTAGCTTGACCTCACGCAGATGTTTCATGCACCTTAGAAAATCTCATCTCTGCAAGCCAAGTGGTAGTAGATGTAGCAGAATATTGAAAAGACATTGTCTGATGACATTATAGTTGATAATCGGACTCGAAAATTAAAGTGAGTATTAAAAGAAATATTTGTGAATGTTGGGAAGTTATTTTAAATGTGAAAGCTTAGATAAATCTGAATTGATTTAACACACTAAAAAGTCAGAATTTATATGTTTTCATTGAGCCAAAACAAAAGCCCAATAAAAATGAGCTCAAGATCCATTCCACAGATTGCACTTCCTGAAGTATTCCGACAGTATAAAATCAGTGAAAATTATTGAATATCTCGATGTTTATTTTGAGAATAATTTGGAGTGGAATTCGCATACTGAATATTTGAATATAAAAATGAGAGAACTCACTCGTAAATTTTATGAATTACGAAATATTTTGAGCAGATCAGAAAATATGATAGCTTACGAAGCATAATTGGAGTATATAACTCAGTAATTTGATCATAACTCTATTATGTTCGTTTCCTTCATGTCCAGCAACGCGGATATAACAAGTATCCCTGTTTTCAATGTATGTAGGACAGCAGAGCTCGTGAAAAACATTGGGTGCAGTCAAAGTGGCCAGTGAGATCTGACCTGAAACCTGGTGTTCCAAACATTTTAAATCAGCCACTTGTCGACAGAAAAAAAATTATATTTCCGCCTTTGCATATAAAATCTCATGAAGCAATTTGTTTAAGCTTTGTCAACTGAAGGGGACTGTTTTAAGTATATCATTTCGGCATTTCCTATCTTGTCATATGAGAAGATAAAGGTTGGTGTCTTTGATGGGCCACAGATTCGGCAACTTATTATATATGAACGTTTCATTGAAAAAATGACCGAACTTGTAAAGAATGCTTGGTTGGCATTCAAAAGTATTGTCAAGGACTTTCTTGGAAACAAACGAGCCCAGAATTACGTGAAATTGTTCAACAACTCTTAGAAAGCTTCAAAAATCTTGGCGATAACATGAGTATGAAACTGCATTTCTTACATAACCATCTTACTAATATTTCCATAATATCTTGGCGCTGTTAGTGACAAACATGATGAGCGATTCCACTAAGATTTGATGGTCATGGAGGCAAGGTATCAAGATAGATGGGATGTCAGTATGATGGCTGACTTCTGTTGGAGCATCAAGTGAGAATGCCCCCAGATTGAACATTCTAGGAAAAGTTATAAGCGAAAATTTTTACCCTAATATCTTTTTCAATTTTTTTTATTAACACAATTTAACTTTTAATATTATAATAACCTTTGTATGAATAAAATATTCCAATATGTTTGGTTAGAACCCACTTTATTTTCCTCTGTATGCCCATTTTGTATGACTTTTAGGGTAAAGAGAAGGTATCCTGTAGTTTAAAAACTTGACGCGATAGAGAAAAATTGATAACATTTTTGAATTCAGAAACCAAACTTTCAATCAAAAACAAGTCACAGATCTGAGACAACAAAATTGCTGTTCCCAAGTGTTAACTGAGCAATCTGCTGTATTGACTATCACAGAATTGTATTTCAAAAACATATTGACTTATTCAATCATCAATCGTTTATTCAAAAATAATTTTAATCAAACAAGTTGGTACACTATGTTTACGAATTGTTTGATACATGTACCAATATGTACACTATACACATTAGAGTGCCAAACAAAGGAGTGTTTATAAAAATAGTGTGTTCAAAAATGAGCCCATTTCAGCATACATACCAGTTTTTGAATTTCAGCTTCCACTTAACTTCGACAACACCTTATCAATTTTCGGTTCATTGATATTTCGACTCTCTCGTACTCATAAATTAGGGAGATTAAATTAGAACATATGCATCTATTTGATTTGAAATATTTTTCTCTCCTCAAAATCAGTAATCACACTTAACTCTGTTAATACAGAAATAATTCATTTATAATTCAAAAGGTCACAATATTTTTACAACGGGCATTCAATGGTGCATAACAAGGAGAAACAAGTGTGTCAACGAATTATTATGCCACATTAAATACATATGCTAGACGCATAGATAGATAGATGAATAAATTCATAGATTTTCATAATTTAGAACAAATAAAATCGTATTGTTCAAGGAATTTAATTTTCATTCAGTTGGATGATAGTTGCCAAATACAGGCTTCAATCAAAAGAAGAACGAAACAAAAAATATATTTATAAAATTGAAAACAACCACTTCGTAGTATCGTATAAGATATTATTGGAAAAATTTTAACTAAATTTGACTAATTTCTTGGAAAGTCTTCTTTAAGGTCAGCTAATATGTATGCCGTTGCAGCCCAAAGAGCAGTATTCTTATCCAAACTGACAGGATCCTCAACATCCATTGTGTCTCCTGGAGAGTGATGGAACCAGAAGTAATTCTCGTTTCTCTGCAGAAGTGAAGCTCCTGGTATACCATCCATTAACCATAGCGTAATATCAGATCCTACATAATCTGACCTTAGAGAAGAAGTTGCGTTCAAGGGAGCAAATAGTCTACGAAAAAACAATACAATTTCAATCATTTTCGAATTTTACAAACCCTAAATTTGAATATCTCTCTTTATCACTCAAGTTTCTTAAAATCGAGTGTACAATATCGTTCAATAAGAAAGAGATCAAATCATTGGAATCGAGGAAAAACAACGGGCTGTGTTTTTCTGATAAAATATCATCTGTCACGTAAAAGGTCGCACCAGTCACGTAATTGTCTTGATAACTATAGTTATTATTTCATAAATATTTTGTTCATTACACTCCAAACTAAAATTCCATTCTTCTACACCTAAATTTCCTTGGTTATTATGATAATAATTCATTTTCTCAGTATTTTTAGAAAATGCATTTTTTGGACAAATAAAATTATGAAAATATCTCGTTATAAAAAAGTGCATATGAACAGTTTTAAAACAGCAAATATTTACGCAAATATAGCTATTTGTGGAGAGAATTAAAATATATTTGTATAGAATATCAGTTTTTCTTTAAATGATATACATCTCAGGCACTCTCCATTATTTTCGAAATTAGAACAATGAGCAGTGTTGAAATTTTTATTAAATTATTCTCAAACATTTCGATACTTTAATTTCTGTTATTTCATGATACATAATGGAAATTGAACACCCAAAAATTTTCTATTTTTGCAATCCGAAAGATCGAATTGATTCCAAATTTCTGATAAATTTTGAGATAATGTAGTGAAATCATTTTCGAGCTAACATGTTTGTTATGTAATTTTATTAATCATTTTCATCAATTTCAAACACGGAATATCTAAGAAACGAATATGTCTTTTTCTTCTTTAACAGAATGCCTTCAGCAAGGCTTACCTGAACAAAATGGTGAAGGTATAAGTATGATTTGAGAGATCAAAATATCTCTTTGGCACATTTAAGTACAGCCCGAAAAATTCTATTGCTTATCGCATCAAAAATCTTAGATACCCGAATACTCACTTCACTACTTCCTCTAGAATACATGCCCCTCTGTTACCACTAACGTAGTTCAATCCATAAGGAGTGAAAGTACCTTCGTCAGATTCCATGATGAAATTCCAGTTTTGAGTTTCATTCTTATGGTCTTTGTAATACTGTTTGGCACCTACGTATCCAACTTCTTCGGCAGTCCATAAAATTGTTCTGGAACAGGAGGACTCAGTGAATAAACATTCATAAATAACCACAGAAAAAGTTATGTGTGTGTGTTGCTTTGTCATTTGATAAAGATGACATATATAGGTGAAAGATGTTGAAATACTTGAAGCCGTTTTCAGACTCTGGTGGCACAAACCCAAGACTTTTATATGACAATTCTACTAAATTTATTCCTTTGTATTTTGTTTATATGAAATTTCATCATGTGAGTTCTATGTAAATCAATGTATTCGAAAGATTATTACTTCTTTATCATTTACACACTAATTATAATTATAGTAGCATTAGCGTTTAAGGGGCCGTTGAAATATTACGTAAGCAGATTTATTACAATCATTTAATCATTTATGAGATTTTTTAAAACTTTCGAAACAATTTTTGGTATAACTTGGATTTGTCTATTGGAAACGACATCTTATTTAAACGTTAAACTTTGGCTAATGGAATCAACGGTAACACAAATGTTAACTTGCTTTGCTATGCTTACAATACGTCTACTCGCTACAGTATCCAAACAAAACAATGCACTAACGGAGAAAATTTAGACAAGTGAATAGCGCGCGGTAATTCCCCTAATCGGTTCTAAAGCGAGTGCCCAAACGTATGCATTATTTGCGGGAATTTTTGAAAATGCGTTTCGTTTTCAAAAATAATGCGTTTTCGTTTCAAGCATAGACAATGTGAGGGTTGCCATTTGTGTAAAAAAGTAAATAACTACCGATGACGTAATCATCATCTATCCTACCCCCCATGTCATCCAAAATAAGCAAAACAAAGTCCCCCCTCATAGTGCTTACGTAATACTTGAACGGCCCCTAAACTTAATTTTACTCCAAACACGTTACGAGATGGAGAAACAATACAAGACACCTTAAATGCTTCAAATAACTTTTCACTCCAGATAAGATGAAAATGTTTGATGTTGAAGAGACTCGTATTATTCATTTTGCGAAGTTATGGTACTCCTTATCTCCACTGAACTAATCTCGTTTTAAATGCATACAAAAAAGAGTGCTAATCTCCCATTATGTACACCTTATATCAGTGTTAAACAACTTTCCACGAATTGATAATAAAAAAATATATATTTCAAGTTTTTTAATTACTCATTGTTCCGAAAACGTAGAGGTATCCTAAGAAATGTTATTCTACATTTTGTCCAAAATTCAGTAGAGATTTCTCCTTTTTCTTGTCAGAAAGGATAGAGAGTACCCTGTTCATCATATATTCATACCTTATAGTCCTTCTTGGCCTCAGATTCAATGCTTTCAACATTACCAATGCATTCCAAGAAATGAAAGCACCACCACCATCATCCATTGCACCTTGTCCAACATCCCAACTGTCTAAATGTCCAGAAATTATAACGATTTTCTCGGGTTTCTCAGATCCACGTAGTTCTGCGATTGTATTTCTAGACGTTTTGATGTCTCCGAAGTGAGCTTCCATTTTCAAGTTCACAACCACCTTTTGTCCCCTGTCAGAAATTCGCTTAAGCATATGAGCATCTTCAACTGTCAGTGCAGCCACAGGAATTTTGGTAACATTGGCGTCGTATGATTGCATTCCAGTATGAGGGGTTCGAATGGAGAAGGGCGTAATTGACCTAATGAGAGCTGCCACAGCGCCATGTTTTGCAGCTCTCGATGCTGCTTTAGATCGGTATATTACCGTTTTTCCATAACTTATATATTCTGGCACGAAGAGGACTATTTTTCCTAGAGCCTGAAATATAATTCAACTAATTAACACTAATGACTGAGATTGAATTCTCGCTTAAATCTTGGTGAAACATAATTGAATATTAAATTAAACTCTTGGATTAATATTTCACGATTTACTCAACAAAACGAATAGTCAACATGTTTCGAGCGTTAGCTCATTTTCAAGACTGAAGATGAGGTAACTCTTAACTTAACTTAAATGAGTTACTGTATGAGTAAATGAGAAAATGAGTTAATGAGTTAAAGAGTTAGTCTTGAAAATGAGCTAACGCTCGAAACATGTTGACTATTCGTATTGTTAAATAAATCATGAAACATTAAGCCAAGAGTTTAATGTAATAATTAACACTAAGCATTAAAAATTAATGATTTTGATTATTTAATATAATAATGAAAATTATAATCTTCATTTGAGCTTTCCGTAAAACAATCTCTCTGTACATACCATAGTATCATAAGTTTAAAATTCACATCTTATATTTTTTTTTGCCTAAAATAAAAATGAAAACATCTTTCCACAAAGCCTGTAGCCAGTGGTGAGTATGAGAATTACCCATATTGACAATTTGAATTATGCAAATATACATATTGAAACATACAAACACAAACCTAAAAAAATAATCAATAAGAAAAGGTGATATAAGTATTGTGGAAAAAAATTTAACGATACTCGGTTAGTCTTCTATCATTTCACACTTTAAAATATTCACCATTTCATGAATGATGGCTATTTTAGTTTTCATCCACTTTTTTATCGCAGATTTGACCTTCTTCTTATTAACCGAAGTTCTCAATTCGAATGGCAGTAAATTTCTCATTTTAGATGTTATATAGAAGTAAATACGGAGACATATAAACTCACTATATTTTGGAATTGATAAGTAGTTTCTACTATATCTAGTATTGATACAATATGCAATACTAGATATAGCAACTGTCCTTGTTTTTTTGTATGATTTAGCACCGATAGAAGGCTAATGTTTTGAATAATATATCACTAAATGTTTTTTTCTTCGGAGAGAACAGATTTTTTTGGCCGTTCCTTTCTAACAAGTCCTCTCACCTAATATTTGTTAGTAAAATAAATTAATTCTGCAATTGAAACTGAAATATTTCATATTATTTTTTTTTTGATTCAGTGAACCTACCGTTCAACGCCGGTTCCGAACGGCCATTGGGCTTGTAATCAATGTACATTACCCAGCATATATAATTATTCAAACTACTCAAATCATAAACAAACACAAACACCCATGACTCTAGCAGGGCTCGAACCCGAGTTCTACTGCACCATAGTCGGGTGTTCTCCCGACTAAGTCACGGAGACCTGCCTTATATTGTTTTATTTAAATAGGATGTTTTGAAAAAGATATCAGAAAAACAATATGAATTTAAAACGATATTATCATTTCTTCAGTTCGAAGTTGTTATGATTCGTCCTTTCATTTTTATTCATTTTTTATAAATAACAATGTTGGAGTTTTTGGTGAAATATGTCATTTTTCCATATCTCTAGTAATAGAAGATTTACATATTTGTAATAGAAGATTTACATATTTTACCATTTCTCTATCTATCATATATTCCTACGCAACAAAGTTTTAGAGTTGTTTCATTTGGGTGGACTAACTGTTCCCTTCAATAGTTAGAGTAAACTCCTTGTCCTTCGTTTGAAACATATATGGCTCAGATTTATTTATTTCATTCCACTGATGAGCTAAATAAGTAAAGACTTAAGAATTTCTAAAATCAATTTGGCTACAAAAAATGTATATATTCAAAAGAATATCCATTTTCACTTGTGTAAACACATGTGTGAAACATATTTTTTCATATTCATAGACCTATTGATTATAGATTTATTTTCGATTCATTTATCATCGAATCAAATTGCATTTGACTGACATGCACTTTGACTGTCTCATTCAAAGCTTCAAAACGAAGCTTCTTTGGAATCAAAAAGGCCGATATAAAGCTTTTCAGTCAGGTCATAGATAATTGTAAAAAATCAGAGTGCGTGATTTGAGCCTATCAAATTCAATTGCAGCTACATCTCCTCAAGGATGCCACATTAGGCCTCTTCAAAGATATTAGATGTGAACACAACATAATAAAAATGTTCAGAACACCTATCGGCAATGCTACTGCCAGAAAAATTGTTTTGATTCGTTATTTTCACTGTGATCTTTTTAATTCAGTGACACAGTGTTTGTCAATCAATTATTATTCAAGCTTATATCAGACAGTTGTCATATATGAGATATGTAAATATATGAAATTTATTTGCATTTATGATTCTCTTATTATATATTCATGAAATTATTGAAATTAGTGATATGTGATATATTTCAATACAAATTGAATGTTTCGGAATTGAGTTTAGAAGACCAAAAGTACTATTACTTCAATTGAATATAGGCAGAATCTGATCATTTGGAAAGTTTTCGTGGGAATTGAACGATCAACTAAAATATGCAAACGATTCATTTTTTACTGTTTCATAAAAAAATCATAATTTTTTTGTTATAAAAATTCAGTTAAATTAAAATCCTTCTTTTCTCGTCATAAAAATATATTTTTGGTCCAGTACCAAGAGGGCGTCCACCAATTTATTATTCAAAACCTTCTATATTTGAATTCGTTATCCATTTTAGGTCATCAAATTTACTTATAGGGTTTATTCAGGACGAAGGTAAGATTGATGGATATATCACAGAACATTCAATTTGCAAGCAGGTTTATCATTATCAATAATATTTTATAACAATTGAAACAATAGAATACCTATCTCTTCTTGCTTACTATTATATTTATACGAAACTAGCTGACCGGGCGAACTTTGTACGTCCATTTATTTTTATACTACTTTTGCGCTGTTTTATTCTAATATTTGTGCTACACAATTTTTTTTTAATATTTCTCCCGTGTGGAGCCAGGGACTTACTCCCCTAGGAGGGCACTTCAATACTTCCTGTAATTTCAAATAAGTCGAATTATCAAAAAATTCCTATATTAACACGTTTGATGTATTGAAAGTTATTAATCTGCCCGTTCGATAGTTGGAAAGCATGTTCCTAATTTCGTGTTAAGTATCTGTTACCATATATCTCACCATTAATTTTATATGAAATATTTGCTGGATATCAGTCAAAAAATGCTCAGAATTTAGTCCATTTTCGGAAAGCAATGAATATAGTGGCTCTGCTGGCTGTGCCAATAGCGTCTGTTTGAATTGACTCTTCGCGCAATATTTTGTCGCATTATTGGTAGTATTTTCTTATCAATAACAATGAAACTTTGCCTTGCAATATTGACACCCCAACGTTCATTCGTCCAATAGCAACGATTTGCTGTGAACTGTAATCTATTTCAGCTATTGATATTCTCTATTTCATTCTATTTCTTATTGTTAATTCATCCATTCCGTTGAACTTCAATGATTGGAATTTTTCCACCGTAAAAACCAGCCTTAGACTTTAACGAACATTTTAAAAAAAGACTTTTCTAAATTGGTCCAGGCGTTGACTCTACATTTCAGTTAGAAAACTGAAGGTTGTATGGGAAAAATAAATGGGCTGTTTTTAGGATTTTCTGGGAATTATTCAAATTTTTCCGCCGTAAAAACCAACGTTGGAATTCAACGAACATTTTAAAAAAAGAATTGGCTGAATTGGTCCAGGCGTTGTTGAGTTATGCGCTTACCAACACATTTTGCGATTCATTTTTATATTACAGATCATTTTATTCTAATATATATGTATATGCTCTTATGTGAGTAAAGCAGAGAAGCATACTTTCAAATATAAAATACATCACGAACTCGTTGAAGTCATTATGGATATTTAAACTTAGTGAAGAATATATACACAAACCTCAGACTTGCGAGATTCAAGTTCATCAAAGCTGGTGACCACTAGTACCTCTGCAGTTATTCCTTCAGGCGGTGTTCCAATACTCAGTCCTAAACCAAGCATTGGTAAGTTCTGTCTTCTAGGTTGTAGCAGGGTAGCCGATTCCTGCCCTCTGTAATATTATAATGATTAGGTTATATTATAGTTCCAAGATGTGTCAATTTATTATATATAGGAGTCTTCCAATTTCAAACTCCCTTGTTCATTTTAGAAATGAAGTTAAAAGAATTCTGCTCTCTGGTAAGACTGATGTTAATAAATTTTTTTATTTGTAGGAAAATAGGATATACGTACGTTCATTTATACAGAAGAGCGTTTTATTCATTTTATTTATTTTTAGTAATATAGAATTCTGTAGTTTACTAAGATGGAATATGTATAGTATTAAAGGATACCCATCGACAGAAAGTGATTGCTCTGTGGGGTTTATTTCTGTTTGTTGCAGTTAATGATTTCAATAAACACTATAATAATTATTAAAAACTTTAAAATTAAAAATTAACACACTTGACTTAAATTTCACAAATATACTAAAAACTCTACATATGTTTCGGGTGGTTAAACCATTATATAGTATACAGTAATATTGTATACTCTTGATAATGGTTTAACCGCCTGAAACATATGTAGAGTTTTTAATATATTTGTGAAACTCAAGTCAAGTGTGTTAATTTTTAATTTTATAGTTTTCAACATAATATTTCACCAAGAGATAAGTGAAACCTGCGTGTCATTTATTATAATTATTATTATGTTTCTTATTTTTTTTATATGTCGCTATTTCTATCCGTTCAAATATAATAAAAACAATTCCTTCCACCAAAGTACTAATGGACCATATATAGGTACATACACCGGACTTAAACGATAGGTGAGCTGGGTCCGAGCGATTGAAGTCGAATTCTCGTAAGTCGGGGTTCCACTTTTGCATATAAATGCATATAAAGTATGTTTAATCGGGTCCAGAGTTTGAAGAAAACAATAATTTTGAAGAAAAATATTTAATAAAGTATAAGATAACAAAACAATTTACTTTGTTATGAATAAAGTAATCTAAACCGAAGTTATTTTGATGTTGAAGGCTTCATATATTCTAACAATGTTGCCTGACGAGTTAAGTTTTTCTTCTTCTCACGCGATATTTCCTCGTGGCATAACAGTAATTTTTTTATACCCAGTTTTGTAGTAGAAACGCGTTCTTCATTAGAATCTATTTTTTCTAAAATTTGTAACCCATTTCCTTTCTTCAATTTGTAAGTCCTTCTGGTAAGTTTGAAATTGTTATTTGATTTGCCGATTCAACTGGGTCTAGCGAAACAGTTTGTGCAATATCTTGCTCATTCTTACGCATTTCTATAACCTCCTCAATTGTTAGCTCTTGTTTGTGTGAATCTAGCAATTCTTGAACGTCATCATGATCGACCTCCAAATTCAATTGTTTGGCGATATCGACCACCTCTACTTTTAGCTATCGATTTGTTCAGGATCTGAAACTGATTCTCCTTGGGCTTCAGTGGTGAAACGAAATGGACACAGTTTTATTCAGACACCAAGCTTTTTGTGAAACTGCATTCCAAGATTGCACAATAATTCTTACAGAATCTAAAACATTGAATTGCTTCTAAAAGTCTTTAACAGAAAGCTCATTCTTTTGTCTCATAGCTTTATGTAGAGTGCTTATGATTGCCTTGTGTAGTAAGCTTTAAATGTTTTAATGTCTTCCTGCTCCATTGGCTGGTAGTGGTTGGTGGCAAAAATATGACTTCCACTCTTAATTAGAGTTGCAGGGGGATGACCTGGTGCATTTTCTATTAATGAAGCAATCTTCTAGAGCACCCCGTAGATCAGCCGATTTTTTTCTTGCACAGGTGAATCATCAAATCATTGAACAGATAAATTACATGGAGTTTTTGTTGGAATGTAGACCGTTAAATAACCTTATTCAATAAGCAATGTAATATACGAAATATTTTTCCTTAGTAGTTGCATGCTGTAGTATCCAACTCTTTCCAATACTTATACTATTATTTGTACAGTTATCTATAATTGGTTGCAGAATATCATAAATATTTTCCAAAAATATCTCACAATTTTCTGCCTCAATTTGTAGGCTTCATTTTCAGATTTTGAAACATTAATTTCAACTTGTGTTTGTTGCTGTTGCAAAAGAACAGCATGATGAGCACATAAATTTTGCTCACTATGTTTGATCTGTTCTCTTAGAGATTCTTGTTGCTGCTTCAATGACTCAATTTCTGACCCATTTAATACGGACAAGTTCCAATTGGGATTGCTGGAATTTCGATTTTGTTGCTGTTTTTGAAGCATCACTTTAAATGGGATTTTTTTTTGATAGGGAGTAACGTTCGACTTCAGGAATAAAATGATGGCCAAACCAGTCTTCAAAAAGAGAAGCTGTCACCCAAGCTTTCGCATTAGACTTCCAAATGACAGGCAAACCAGCTCTGGATTTATTCAAGCTCTTGGATTTTCTGAGCGATAAACTAAGAGAGGTTTCTCAAAATGAAAAATAAACAAAATGAAAAACCGCGTATCTCCGAATTCGCGTAAAACGAGGTAGCGTGAGTCGAGGTATTACTGTACTGACAATCAGTTTGTTTTTATTTTTTATGTATTGTATCTTTATCATCATCAAGTACCCACTCAATGATGATTGTATTTCAAAGGTATTTGAATATCTTGATTTATGTACTCAAGTTGACCTATTTATTAAGTCTTCAAAATGCTATTGATTGATTCTATTTGTTTATGTATCTTATCGTATTTTTGATATTTGATTCTAGCATTTTCAAGAAAATAACAACAGATAAGTTTACTATTGTTATAAAAGTAACGTATTATTTTCTGATTGAAGTTCAAAATGAATTTGCACTTACGATACTTTTTGTTTTTTCAGTTGTAGCAAATGAGTAAAATATGATAGTGTAGAGTAATAACGTAGATAACTCTTTTTTGCAATGAAAATGAATCATTTAAAAATCAAACGATAAATCAATTGATATAATAACTTGAAAAATAAATACGTAGTTTCGTGATGCACCGTGTCTTTACATTCTTGAGTCCACAAACAATTTCTAGGAACTCTCAATTAAAATACACAGGAATAAATTTTGGGCCATTTATCGTTGTACACAAAAAAAAAGTTTGGCGAAACATTCAAACAACTATATTAATGAGAAGTTTGGCACTGCTTTTTGCAACTAAATAAGTTGTTATATTTGACCTGATGTTATTACTTCGTTGTAATCTCAAATCGCGTTCCAATTTCCATAGAAGTATGTGGACAAGAAGAACAGTGAATGATGTGTATCTGCGAATCTCATAATTATTCTTCGTTATTCTTTTTTTTATTTATCCAAAAACTTGATGGGGAAGATTCTTCTTAATAGCATTTTAAAACTGAAACGCATAACATTTCCATTTAATAACTGACACGTATCGAATACAAACAATATATAAACTTAAATTATGAATACAGAGAAAACAGGTAGAAAACAGGTAGTAGGGATCAATTCATACTGAACTACTATATAGTAAACTAAGAAATTTTGAAAAGATTGAGGAGGGGGCTTGAGGTATGATCGATTTGGCTGTTCAAAAGGTTGCTAGAATTTTTGTATTGTATTAATTTTAAGTGATTCTAACAAATTAAGCTTTATTCCCTTGTTTGCGGTATTCAAAATTTCAAAATCGGAATTGAATATATGATTTTTATTAATCGAATTATTTGCATATAATTATAATCCTAAAATAATAGATAATATGATATTAAAGAAAAACTTCAAAAAGGCGATTGGTTTGGTTTAACCCCTAGTCAAAAACAATATCAACTATAACATTCACATACATACATACACCGGTAAGTCCAGTGAAAAACTCAAATCTCTTCTTTTTAAGTATAACATCAACATTGCTTACCGTACTGGAAATAACTAGGGAATAAAGCTTAATTTATTAGAATCACTTCAAATTAATAAATACAAATATTCTGGCAACCTTTTGATCAGCCAAATTGATCATACCTCAAGCCCTCTCCTCAATCTTTTCAAAATTTCTTAGTTTACTATATAGTAGTTCAGTATGAATTGATCCCTTCTACCTGTTATCTACCTGTTTTCTCTGTATTCATAATTTAAGTTTATATATTGTATGTATTCGAGAAATTGTCATTAGTCTGCACGTAGCATTTGAAAAAGGTTAATCTCATCGAAACGTACGTCATGCAGTATTCTTTTTAATATATGTGTAAATCAGTTTAACAATTGTTTTATTATAGATGTACATATAATTGTGTACCTCATATTTTACAAAGATTTGAAATTTCTACTTTATTCTCTTTAAAATTTCTATTATGGTAATATCAAATGAAATACGAAACAAATAATCTATATTCTGATAATTCATTTGATTCTAATCTAATTCTAATTCCAAGTCATTAAATGATCATAACTGTATTATTCACAGTTTTCAATTGAACTTAGGGTTTTCCAAAATTGAACGAGTAAGTTCACTTTGAACACTTTTAATGCAAAATGTATGAAGAATGAAGAATTTCGATACAGTCTGTGTAAGATGGAGGTCATTTCAAACGTTTATTCCCATAAAGTAATAATGCCTATGAAACCTTAATAATGTATGGCATATAGTATCAATATTGATATCATACTTTTTAATTACGACATTCATTTCGAAGTTTTGTTAAATTGTGTAAATTCTTAAATACAGTGGGGTTCTAGAATTCTGTGAGTAAATAGGAAATTATACCTACATCTGCTACATCCGAGAAATTGAATAAAATCATTGAATGAAATTTTCTTGGGCCTGTAATACTTATTGAATATACAGGATAACGTATGAAAGTTGCCATTGAAAAAATTTAACATCCTTTGCCTAGACGAGTTCAAGAAGTTATTTCTGCGAAAGGAAGACATACTTCATATTAATATGAATAATTCACGCTATTTTGTATGCATTTACTTCATTAAAATGTAAGATTTTACGAAATTATTGTTTTTTATCCTTTGTCCCAATTAATTTGAACACCATAGTAGTACTTCGAAACGCGTCATGCGTATTTATTAAATTATGAGTAAATTCAAAATATTATTTCATTATGGATATTAATTTCCTCCAAGTATTTACTACTTAGTTTTATCAGAATTAACTTCAATTCATCAAATTATTCATAGCAAAAATTGGAGAATCTTTGTATGTACCTGATCCAAGCTTGTACTGCTACTTTTTCTCCATGCACATTTTCGAGTTTTTTCAGTTTTGATTTCTCCAGCATGTAGTCAATGGCATTCTCCAAATTATCAGTACCGGCAAAACGATAACCGAATTTATCAACGAAATACGCCAGCTCATTGTACGTGCTGCTCTTGAAACATCCGTTCACTGTTTCATTAATTATTTTGTCGACAATTGGCTGGTAAGACGCTATCTCTTGCTTCAAAGACTTAGTTATATAATTTTCGCAATCCAGTACTTCGTTGTTGATAAAACTTGAACACAGTCCGTCGACTAAGAATAATATCAAAAATATTCGTGTCATTGTGATTATTATTTCCATTCACTGCTCTTCCTGTTTGAAGAGCTCAAACAGACTGGCGGCACGTCATTTTACCACGGATTTTATCATCAACACACTGATACACAGATAGGGACAATAAATACATTATTCATCTTCTAATTTCACGGACAGGCCAATTAGGTGAACCGATAATATTTTCTATTATGATTTGTTGTTACAGATAATGCACAAAGAGCTCTTATTCGAATTTTCAGGGTCAAGGTGATTAGTATTTTTGCTTCATTGCAAAATTTTCAACTTTGATTGAAGCTGAGAAGAAAACGAGTTGTTTGCACTAGTGACACTTTAGAATGACCGTTTGTCATTTATAGAATATAGAAATTCTACGTCAACTGAGTTCTACTGAATGTATGGTTGAATATAAGAGATTATATTTACATTACCATCAAACTTTTTCGAAATGTTGTGAAAAAGATATATTTTCTCTATATATTGTCTATGGGTAGGCCTTATTTGAAAAGTTTTCAAATAAATTTTTAAATAATTTTTTTAATCTTTTTTCATTGAATTTTTATTAGATTCACAGATGATTCAATGATGAGTTCATACAAAACGGTTTCTTGAATGAAAATTCAGGTCCTTCTATTGACAGTCACGTACTTTGTTGATATCAGTATCAGGAAAATGCAACGCACAAACAACTGAATATTTTTTTGGTTCTCAATTATCTCATAGTATAGATTTCCTCCATTTACGTTTTTAAAATTCATTTTTAGGGAAGCTAAATGTCGATACTATTTGCCCACCCACCATCAGGCTGCTGTTATGATTTGATTTACAACCAGGAAAGCAACAAGTTTTCGTCACTTTGAGAAAATAAACGCATTAGATACTCACTTATTCCAAGCTTGAAACTTACCAAATCGCCTACGAAACACCTACTCTCTACACAATATTTCACAAAAAAATTATTTCTGAGTAATAAAGTAAAAATAATAATTTGTATTTATAATGTATAATTACGAAAGTCTTAAACAATACATAACCTAAAAGAGTTTTTATGGTAAGATGTGATATTAACAAATGATCACAACAACACATGTATTACACTATGCACAATTCGAAAATGAAAAAGTTTGTATACTAATTTGCATTAGTATATAAACTAAACTGAAGGCAGGGTGTAAAATTCCAACAGGACCACCAGCGTCACAGTTCCTTTAATACTCATATTACTCATTTCATGGCCTGTTTAAGGTCGATCGTGACATTAGCTGTACACTGAAGACCGATATCTACCAAAAGAATTAAAATTAAAAATTACTTAACTTCAAGAAAAGAAAGGGCTAACGGGGTTCCCCTTCTATACTTGAAATATAGATAATAGAATAGATATAGATATAGAAATATATACCTCAATAGTACAAACGCAATAGTATGTTTCTTATTTTATATTCAGGGAAACAGCTCAAAATTTTGTAACAATTTCGGTCTCTATTTTGTAACTTCCAGGTAAAGAGCTAATATATAATATTTATTATATATGATAATACATAATAAATAAATAAATAGATATATATATATATATATATATAATTTATAATATATAAAACGTTTACTGTTGAATGTGCGTATTAGCAGATAAGAAACGGGCCTACAAGATGTACAACGACCTTGACCTAGAAGAGTTGGTTGGACTTGTCCGAATTGACCTTGGGTTGGAAGTGATGCTAGCTCCAAATGACACACCGATAAACGGTTGAGCTCTGTCCTAAGTGTTGTCAACCTCTATTTCAATTTGTCAGAAATTACCAAAACGGTAAATAGTAGTACTTACACAAACATTGTTCCCAAAGTCATTTCTGACCAATAAAAATCCAGGGTCACGGTAAACCACCTTTCGCTGTATCAATCGAGGTTACTCCATTTCCTATTCAAGGTCAATTCAAATCAAGGTCAAACGGCCCATCAAAGTCAATATATAACACAAATAAAAGTCCACACATAAAATTTTTCATCTGATCATTATGTTAGGGTATTAAGAGATTTCACTGCACACTTCTGCGTTTAAGTGCCATAGTGCAAGCATATTTCTGCATTTTGTTGCACACAATCTGATGTGTATTTGAAGGCAGTGTCATAACATCGTTCGATATTGAAGCAATTTTCTAAGAGATATCCATCTACTGATTACTTAACTATTTATACATTCTGATTAATATGTGATCTCTCCCACAGCTTTTTATGACATATGAATAATTTAGAGATTTTAAAATTGAGACTTAGAGAATAAAATGAACTTTGGGATTTATAGTCAACGTAAGTGTTTTTTAAGTGTTTCGAAATATTCAAAAATATTAATTTCATTTGAAAATTGATACGATATGCCAGTATAAATTCATAATTTTTTTTCAACAGGTTTAAATATTACCTAATCCAAGTTTGAATAGGAACGTCCTCAGTATGAACATTTTCGAGATTCTTGATTATCGATCTGTTCAACATATAATCGATGGCGTTTTCCAAATTTTCGCTACCAGCATATCGATTACCAAATGTATCTATAAAAGTTGATAACTCTTTGTAGGTGGTACCTTTACCATCATTTTCTACAATTGCTTTCACTATTGTATGCACTATAGGCCCATACGAGGAAATTTCCTGTTTCAAAGATTCACTCAAGAAATTGTCGCATTTTGACATATCATTTTCAGAACCAATAGCACGAGTAACTATGAAGGCTAAAATGCCTACTGTCATCACTAATATAGCAGTTATTATACAAATTGTTTTTGTTCTCTTAGTTATCATTTCTGTTGAGAAATATGTACTCGTTTCACACTCGTTCGAAGCACTACAATTCATAAATCTCGAATTCATCTGTTTGGTTTTAATTGCTACCTAAATTCTTGTATAAATAAATAACACTATTGACATTTTATTGTTTAACTAAGAATAATACAGCGTATTGTTGAAGTGATACCCTCATTATTTAGTTATTAATTTTTTTTGCAACGTTTCTGTTGTTCATATAGATTCATATTTTCAGAGAAAAATACTGGCCTAGAATTCTTCTTATGATTTATATATATATATATATATATATATATATATATATATATATATATATATATATATATATATATATATATATATATATATATATATATATATATATATATATAGAAATTAAGAAATTTACGGCATTTACCTGCAATTTACGTTGTTTGTTTTTGTGACTGCCGTTTACATATGTTTCAAGCTAATTGGCTATCATCAGAACGGCGTAGTTCAAGTTATTCGATGTTCAAACTTGGATGTTGATTGAAAAACACAGAACAAAACAAAACACAAAATTCCACGTGAGGAATCGACATCTGTTTTGGTTTAAATTGAGTATCTTTGGTTGGAGTTCTATTCGAGAGTTCTAACGAGATCATACCTTTTCGTTTAGTACCTTAGGTCGCGAACTTCTCAGCCGAACCTCATATATAATATAAATTTATATAATATATATATATATATATATATATATATATATATATATATATATATATATATATATATATTTCTTGAAATTGATTTATTGCCTGTTAAAGATATTTTATTTCGAAAGTTTTTAGCAATAACAGGCTTTTTTTGATATGAAAAACTTTATTTTTGTTGACGTTTCGTTGTTATATTACAACTTTGTCAAAACTAATTAGGTAGTTTAACAAAGTTGTAATAAAACAACGAAACGTCAACAAAAATAAAATTTTTCATATCAAAAAAAGCCTGTTATTGCTAAAAACTTTCGAAATAAAATATATATATATATATATATATATATATATATATATATATATATATATATATATATATATATATATATATATATATTAATGAGATTGAATTCTCGCTTAACTCTTGGTGAAACATAATTGAATATTAAAATAAATTAAACTCTTGGCTTAATGTTTCACGATTTATTTAACAATATGTATAGTCAACATGTTTCGAGCGTTAGCTCATTTTCAAGACTAAACTACTATAAGAGATGTACAACAAATTTCTATCTACAAAATGGATTTGAGTAGGGAGGATAGTTGAAAATCTAATTGTTCATTTACAATTTCTTCTTTTCTCTTCCAAGAACTGCTAATTTCAATTGCTTCCAGAAGGTCTAAACGTTTACCTTTATTACCTGAGTGTAGGCATTTAGTTTTATCATAATCTATGAAGTGATTAGAGCTAATACAATGTTCTGAGAATCCAGTTTTATTAACATTGTACAAAATCGACCTTTTATGTTCATCAACCCGAGTTTTATTCTTCTACCTGTTTGGCCGATATAAAATGCTGGACATTCATTACAAAAAATCTTATAAATACCGCTTTTGTCTTCAACATTTGTCTTTTCTTTATTATTCACTAAAAGTGACTTAATATTCCTTTTGTTTGTACAAATGGTTTTAATTTCTCTCTTCTTTAATCTTTCGCAAATTTTTTCACTCAGATGAGGTATGAAATTAATAAAATGATATTTTTGTTCGTTTTTAATAATTTTAGATGGATAAATTGAATCTAAAAGAATTTTTTGTTGTTTTTTTCTTATAAGATTATCTATTATATTTTCGTCGTAACCGTTATTTTTCGCTAAAAGTTTCAAAGTTTTCACTTCTTTGTTGAAATTTTCTTCGGAAAGCGGGATAGTCGTGAGTCTATGTATAAAAGAATAAAAAGAGCTGAGTTTAATGTTGAGCGGTTGACTGCTATCTTTAGGAATTAGGGTATCTGTGCATGTAGGTTTTCTGTATATATCAAATGTTAGAGAATCATCTTTCCTAGTAATGGTCAAATCTAAAAAGTTTAATGTTTTTTGGTCATTTTCTATTTCTTTTGTGAATTTAATGGATGTATAAAATGAGTTGATATATTTTAAAAAATTATCCAATTGTCTGTCGGACCCACTCCAGATACAGAAAACATCATCCACATACCGTCTCCAAAGAAAAACGTTTTTTGTTAGCGTGATGTTAGAGCTGAAAATTTTTTCTCTAAACTATTCATAAAAATTTCACTTAGTAGGGGTGATAAAGGTGAACCCATAGGTAGCCCGTCTAACTGTTGATAAACCGTGTTATTGAATTTGAAATAACTTTGCTTCAAACACAAGGACAATGCTGACATTGTTTCTTTTTTAATTACTTGTGAAAGATCATTGTTGAGATCTAAAGTGCTAAAAACATTTGATATATACAGAAAACCTACATGCACAGATACCCTAATTCCTAAAGATAGCAGTCAACCGCTCAACATTAAACTCAGCTCTTTTTATTCTTTTATACATAGACTCACGACTATCCCGCTTTCCGAAGAAAATTTCAACAAAGAAGTGAAAACTTTGAAACTTTTAGCGAAAAATAACGGTTACGACGAAAATATAATAGATAATCTTATAAGAAAAAAACAACAAAAAATTCTTTTAGATTCAATTTATCCATCTAAAATTATTAAAAACGAACAAAAATATCATTTTATTAATTTCATACCTCATCTGAGTGAAAAAATTTGCGAAAGATTAAAGAAGAGAGAAATTAAAACCATTTGTACAAACAAAAGGAATATTAAGTCACTTTTAGTGAATAATAAAGAAAAGACAAATGTTGAAGACAAAAGCGGTATTTATAAGATTTTTGTAATGAATGTCCAGCATTTTATATCGGCCAAACAGGTAGAAGAATAAAAACTCGGGTTGATGAACATAAAAGGTCGATTTTGTACAATGTTAATAAAACTGGATTCTCAGAACACTGTATTAGCTCTAATCACTTCATAGATTATGATAAAACTAAATGCCTACACTCAGGTAATAAAGGTAAACGTTTAGACCTTCTGGAAGCAATTGAAATTAGCAGTTCTTGGAAGAGAAAAGAAGAAATTGTAAATGAACAATTAGATTTTCAACTATCCTCCCTACTCAAATCCATTTTGTAGATAGAAATTTGTTGTACATCTCTTATAGTAGTTTAGTCTTGAAAATGAGCTAACGCTCGAAACATGTTGACTATACATATTGTTAAATAAATCGTGAAACATTAAGCCAAGAGTTTAATTTATTTTAATATTCAATTATGTTTCACCAAGAGTTAAGCGAGAATTCAATCTCATTAATTAAAAATGCTAGCAATGCATATCTCGCTATCCACTACAGAAGAGTTCTCATCAAATTTAAATCTTGCAATAACCACATTTGGTTCAACAAGTGTCTGAAGAAAAAACTAACACCAAAATATATGAAGATTTCCTGTAAACACAACTCTATGGAATCAAAATCAGCCGTACAAGCAGCATATAAATTTTGGTTAGAAAAGGAGATGAAAAAATGGTACCGACAACGATACAACTTAGGACTACATCTTAAAATCATCCATAGTGAATTATCATATAGATTACACGCAGTAGAATTTGACACCCTAGATAATAACATAAGGGAGGAAGTGAGGAATATTTGCCATTTACAATATGAACGACAATCTAAGAAGCTTAAAGACCTAATCAATGCACGTAAGTCTTTTCCATTATCTACTAAAAGGGACACTGAAAATATTTCCTTTCGCTTTCATACTAGAGTAAAAAATTTTACAGATACTATTTTTGAGGAAGATGAATTAAAATTACTAAATAAAGGCCTTAAATATTGCCCTAAATCGAACTGTAGTAATAATGATAGAAAACTTTTAGCGGTCAACACCGAATTGGCTTTAAATTCAACATCTATGAACAATTTAAACTTAGAAAAAACTATTTGCGCTAATATCATATCAAAACCTCTAATTAAAAAACAATTTAATGAATTTAATACCATCAAAAAACTTAAATCGAAAATTTCAGATAAAGAGTTAATAATATGTAAAGCGGACAAAGGAAACACTGTAACCATTATGAACAAACAGTTATATATAGAAAAATCGGAAAATTTGTTTGATTCCTCAAATTTTGAAATACTCAAAACTGACCCCACAAATAAATTTCAGGTAGAAGTAAAATCACTTATAAATAACTGCAATAGTATCTTCCAAGACACTAATAAATCATTTCTGTCAATTATGAATCCGCACATACCCAGCTTATACACTCTACCTAAAATACACAAAAACGATTGCCCAATGCGTCCAATTGTTTCATATATCAATGCACCAGCTTATAAAATTTGTAAATATCTCAACTCAAAATTACCATCATTAATTAAATTCAACCCGGTTCACAGTATAAAAAACTCCATCGAACTTATCAATCAATTGAAAACTTTAAAAATTCCCATTAAAGCAAAATTGATCTCTTTTGACGTAACAAATTTGTTTCCTTCTATACCCAATGCAGAAATAAAAAATATTATTAAGCACTTTAGATCTCAACAATGATCTTTCACAAGTAATTAAAAAAGAAACAATGTCAGCATTGTCCTTCTGTTTGAAGCAAAGTTATTTCAAATTCAATAACACGGTTTATCAACAGTTAGACGGGCTACCTATGGGTTCACCTTTATCACCCCTACTAAGTGAAATTTTTATGAATAGTTTAGAGAAAAAAATTTTCAGCTCTAACATCACGCTAACAAAAAACGTTTTTCTTTGGAGACGGTATGTGGATGATGTTTTCTGTATCTGGAGTGGGTCCGACAGACAATTGGATAACTTTTTAAAATATATCAACTCATTTTATACATCCATTAAATTCACAAAAGAAATAGAAAATGACCAAAAAACATTAAACTTTTTAGATTTGACCATTACTAGGAAAGATGATTCTCTAACATTTGATATATACAGAAAATATATATATATATATATATATATATATATATATATATATATATATATATATATATATATATATATATATATATAGTATAATACAGAATTTAATCTATCAAAATATGAAGTAGCTATCAATAAAAGTTGTCATAATTGATATCCAGCATTAATATCCCTTCATGAATTTGAATCTTGGTCTTCGGTAATTCTTACACAATTGAAGGAATTCATTGCAACACAAGTCAAAATAAATTAGAATAATCTTCAGATTGGAGAGACATCAATCTTGACATATTACACAATAGTAACTCAAAAATCCAACGTTATATGAACGTCATGGATTCTCTCGGATTCCTTCCGACCATGAAGGATTCAACTCGTGTAACCGCCACATCTTCAACCTGTATTGACCATATTTTCATTCGAAGTGTTCTTCGTTTGCACGAGATATGTAAAACTGAAGATTCAGATTAGACATAGCGAACGTTTGAAACCGAACAGAATGGCAATTTCGAAAAATTACAAGTTACGTCCTTCATCATGAAAATGATTATACTACGGAACATTACATTATCGGAATCGATTTCAAATATTTACGATAATGAAGAAAATATTACCAGGGACAAATTATTTCCCAAATTCAGTAATTCTTTCATGATTTGTTGAATTATAACTACTTATAGGATAATTAACACTTGAATTTGAATAGTTGAATTAGGAGGGAAATAATAGTTGAAATTCTATGTTTAACGATTAATACATCAAACACATTTCAAGAATCTCAAAATATTATCTACAATGTTTCAGAATATTGATTAGTCATATGTTACCTGCGAAAGATAATCAGATTGCTAGATGGGTTCACTAGCAAGGCTAGTGAACGCCTCTGAATCAAATTCTGCAACTAAAAATACATGAAGTTGCAAACTTCAATCTGCGCAACCTCCTCACTCTCCTGTAGCCCTGTTACTTCGCGATCATTTCAAGTCATTCAATAGAGGGTTGTTAAGGCCCTTTTTTCACTTTTTTTTCAAAAAAAATTCAAATACCCTTTTCCTTATACATAATTACAGAATTTTAGGAATGATTATGCCCGTCGTAGTTTCTCATCTTCGCCAGACATAAATATTCCAAATCTATTCCGATAATATAATGGTCCGTGGTATTATCATTTTTTATGATAAAGGACGTAACTTGTAATTTTTGGAAATTGTGATTCTGTTCGGTTTCAAAAGTTCGCCATGTCTGATCTGAATCTCCAGTTTTACATATCTCGCGCAAAGGAAGAACACTTCGAATGAATATGTGGTCAATGCAGGTTGAAGATGTGGCGGTTACACGAGTTGGATCCTCGATGGTCGGAAGGAATCCGAGAGAATCCATAACGTTCATATAACGTTGGACTTTCGAATTACTATTGTCTAATATATCGAGATTGATGTCTCCAATCAGAAGATTATTCCTATTTATTTTGATGTGTGTTCCAATGAATTCCTTCAGTTGTGTTAGAATTACGGACGATTTATGCAATGATGGGGATATATACATCGCGAATATTCTCAAATTCAGATATTCATGCTCGATATCAGTTATGACAACCTCTATTGGACCTAACTCGTGTATGCTGTGTTCATATTTCAATGTGGAACGTATATACAACACGACCCCGTCGTTTTGATTATACTTTCCACTATTGAATATTACTTTATAATTCGGATAATCAACCATTACGGTTGTATTGTCGTGCCTTGTTTCCGTGAGCACTACTACATCGCTGTCCAGTTCTTCTAGCAATCCCATCATTCTAGGCATGTTCTTTCGAACGCTTCGAATGTTACGATGAAGAATCCTCATGTTTTGGAACGAATTTTATTTGTCCTCTTATATACTATATTACAATATGAAATAAACATTTCAGTCCGAAGCGCTTCGATCATTCAGAACTCCAAACTCCTATCTCTGGTAAGCATTCGAACGATCCTCGTGTTTTGGAACAAATATTATTCTCTCTCGGATGTATACTATATTACAATCTGAAATAAACATTTTGATGGGAAGCGCATCTTCTTCGCTCAGCGGAAAGCTGACCTAGTCATTTTTTCGTCCTAAGCAAGGCTTGGATTCGAACCTGGAAATTCTTAATGCAACATAGAACCTTTGCGTCATACTCCAAAACAACAGACTGTATTTGATATATTTCTCTCCATACAAAGCACTAAATTGGCGACATCTGTCAGCGAGTTGTATAAACATATAGACATAGCATATAGTTTTCTTCTTAGGGAAAGATTTCAGTATCTTACTACAAATTCAAAATAATCCACTATTATCCGTTATTTGAACTATTGTATAAACTTCGTTGGCTGTACTCAAAAAGTTAAATCATTTTTTCATATAAATAAAAATAATGAATCTAAATTGAACTGAAGAATTAATGAATCTAATGAACTGGCATCTGTTGGCAAAGTTTATTATTATTGTGAGAAAAAAGCAGTTTACTTCAAGTAGAAAACAAAGAAGGAAAAGATTCACCTTCGAATTGCAAGAATTCTTTTGATATACTTATCTACTTTTCATGACTGTGGGTAGGGAATAGAGCAAAATCTCATAAATAATCTCTTGGTACACCAGAAAAAAAGATTCATTGCTCCGGAACAACATGATAGGTAATTATGAGATTTATTTTTCTTCTTTTCATTAGAAAAACAGAATTCCTCAAAGCAATTCATCTAGCTTTATGCAAACCAACTGAGATCTTTTCCGTTTCATGACGTTCGAAATTAGATTTTTTTGACGTCTACATCTTCCAGTTTAACACTTTTTTTTTTTTTGTCTTCTGTTGTCTCATGCCTCCAATTATCATTTCAGGGATTATCAATTTAATTAATGAAGACACAACACAACTAGTGTTGCGTTGTTCGAAAGTTGTAAAAAGTACATGTTTCAGGTAGCCAGTTTTGCTATAAAAGTATTTGAATATTTTGTTAAAAATTATCGAAAGAAAGTTAGTATACTTTCAATATTATAACGGGTGTTTTTTTAGGGGTATAGAACTTGTCAACTTGCCATCTACTTCCAACTTGTTAGAAGTTGGCATTACTGTTGAAGATGGCGACCGATTTAACAGCTGAGAAGTGATTTATTCTCAGTTTGCTTTGGCAATTCATCAAACTATCATCAAGCAAGGCGTAGATTCGTCAAATGGACCCAAAACGAGATTGACGTTGTTCCCGATTTTCATAAGCGAATTTTGTTTAGCGATGAAGCGCACTTCTGGTTGAATGGCTACGTCAACAAACAAAACTGCCGCATTTGGAGTGAAGATAATCCTCAAGTGTATGTCAAAACACCGTGACATCCAGAAAAACTGAGTGTTGGTGCGCTTTATGGGCTGGTGGAATCACTCCGTACTTCTTCAAAAACGATGATAGCCAGAACGTTACAGTCAATGGTGATGGCTATAGAGCCATGATTACTAACTTTTTCATTCCTGAATTGAACAACCCATGATGTCCAGAAGCTGTGGTTTCAACGAGACGGCGCAACATGTCACACAGCTCGTGCCACAATCGATTTATTGAAAGACACGCTTGGTGACCGCCTAATTTCACGTTTTGGACCTGTGAATTGGCCTCCGTGATCTTGTGATTCAACACCGCTAGACTACTTTCTGTGGGGCTATGTAAAGTCATTCGTCTATGAGGATAAGCCACAAACGCTTGACCATATGGAAGACAATATTCGATGTGTTATTGCCGATATACGGCAACAAATGTTGGAAAAAGTCTTCGAAAATTGGACGTCCAGATTGGACTACATCCGAGCCAGTCGTGGCGGTCATATGCCAGAAATCATATTTAAAATGTAATGCGACAAGATTATCTTTCGAATAAATAAAGTTCTTGTCAATCGAATGATCCATCGTTGTTTTATTGCAATTTAAAGTTCTTTACCCCTAAAAAAAACACGCTTTATATATTTATATACATATATATATATATATATATATATATATA
The DNA here is from genome assembly GCA_030704895.1 of Henosepilachna vigintioctopunctata. Classification (NCBI taxonomy): domain Eukaryota; kingdom Metazoa; phylum Arthropoda; class Insecta; order Coleoptera; family Coccinellidae; genus Henosepilachna; species Henosepilachna vigintioctopunctata. Next base: position 2,439,098 of record JARQZJ010000093.1, read on the forward strand.
TATATATATATATATATAACTGTACTCATTCCCAAAGAAACCTTATATATATATATATATATATATATATATATATATATATATATATATATATATATATATATATATAGAAGTGAATATTATTCGCGCTAACCATGCACGTACGGAACATATTGTATATGAAGAAATATTTAAATTTGGAATCGAAATTACACCACAAAAGTTTTCAACCTCGACTGGGATACGAACCCAGGTCTCTCAGGTTTACGCCCTGTTGCTCTACCAAGATATAGTCGGAATTGCATCGCGAAGTAGTAGACCTCGGTAGCTTAGTTGGTAGAGCAACAGGGCGTAAACCTGAGAGACCTGGGTTCGTATCCCAGGTCTTTTGTAAACTTTTGAGGTGTAATTTCGATTCCAAATTTAAATATTTCTTCATATATATATATATATATATATATATATATATATATATATATATATATATATATATATATATATATATATATATATATGAAGAAATACGTACCTATGTGAATTTAAATAATGCACTCGCTCAATGTCTCCTCATTCGATATGTCACAATCAACATTCACAATCCTTTAATGGATATTTTCAAATGTATCTGGTTCAAGGTCTCTCAGGTTTACGCCCTGTTGCTCTACCAAGATATATCTGTTTTTTGTCATTCCGCACATTTCATCACGGGTTGAAGAAGGTTGCAAAAATTCCCGCCCTTTTGAATATATATTTATAACAATGTATCCCAAACCAAAGAACTAAATAAACGTATTTGATTTGATTTGACATTTATTTCATTACCTCCTGAAGTAGGGCTTTAGACTCAATTGGATTTAGTAGCACTCGAATTCTTTAAAGGAACATGTATTCACTTATGTATTCAATTTGCCTGTTTGAGACATCATTCAAGTTATTTATATTATTAAGGTTTTGATTTAATTCAGAAATTTTGTTTTTGTGAAACCATTGAACAAAATTTACATCGATATCTAAAAGCAAATTCACCAATATATTATACTAATATCGCAAATTACACTGCTTACTACATATTAACGAATTTAAATAGATTTGGCAACAACCATGACGTGATTCCAAATTTAAATATTTCTTCATATATATATATATATATATATATATATATATATATATATATATATATATATATATATATATATATATATATATATATATGAAGAAATGGTGTGAAGGTTTCTTGGGAATGAGTACAGTTTAAAATTGATGGAATAATTGTTTATTCTACATATGTTTCGGCTTGTTAGTTGGAAATTGACTTCAACTTCACAAATCTTTCGTAGTATGGGGGTACCTATTTCATCAGCAATAGCCCAACTTGTCATGGAAGATCTAGAGACAAAAATAATAAGAAAATTTCAATATAAATTGCCTTTCTTCAAAAGATTTGTAGACGATTGCCTGACCGCTATTCCAGAAAAACTCCTTAACAATTTAATAAAAACAGTCAATAGCTATCATCCAAATTTACAATTTACCTCAGAATTAGAAATTAATGACAAAATAAATTTTTTAGACCTAACATTAATACGAAACAGTAATTCAGCCATAGAAACAATATGGCACAGAGAAGATATTTATATTATAACTCTATAGTTCCAATAGAACATAAAAGGAGTGTTATTTCAGGTGTAGCAGAGTCATCGTTAAAACTCACAAGTCCGAAATACAGAAATACAACTATAAAAAAAGCAAAAGAAATACTTAAAGAAAATAATTACCCTACAGAAATGATAGAAAAAATATTTAAGGATAAAATTCACATTATGTACAACACAATAAACAAAACAAAAACCGAAAAAAATAAATCAAATTACCTACATAGTTATGCCATATGTTCAACACTTATCCGAAAAATTGAACAATAACTTAAAAAAATTCAACATTAAAATAGCTCATAAAAATAACAATAATTTACAACACATATACACAAAACTCAAAACAAATATTCCCACAAACAAAACATCAAATTGCATATACCAAATCAACTGTTCAAAGTGCCCTAAAGTATACATCGGCCAAACATCACAATACATAGAAGAAAGAATAAACGGTCATAAATACTCCAAAAACAACACGGCTTTAAAAAAACACGAACAAGAAAAAAATCATACATTTGACTTCCAAAATCATAAAATATTGAACAAAGAAAATAACTATAAATCTAGAACTATCATAGAACAAAGATAAATTCATCTAAGATGCGCATGTCCTAAACAAACGAATCTCAGATGTTACCCATAGAACATAATTCTCGCACTAATCAGTTTTACGAAAGATTTGTGAAATTGAAGTCAATTTCAACTAACAATGAACCTGTAAGATTCTTGAAAAAGGTCTAGAGCCGAAACATATGTAGAATAAACAATTATTCCATCAATTTTAAACTGTGCTCATTCCCATGAATGAATGAAGAATGAATGAATAATACGTTTATTGATATTAATTGGTATTTACATTTCATGAAATTTTACAAAGATTACAGTGGGAAGTTATAAGGTCTCGCGACCTTCTTCAACCCTAGATACTTGACATAATATGTAAAAAAGAAAAAAAAACAGGTATTTGTGTGAATACAGTTGTTTTGCGTCTGTGACCGACTTATTAATTACGTGCCATTTGGTTAAATGTCCGATTTTCAATTCGTCGGACATTTAATGGTAAAGGAAACCACAGAAAACTTTACCCACGTAAGATGTTTATATAATATGAATAATATTGATAAGAATACATAGTTGTATATGTTGATTTACATGATAAATGATAACAATGTTAAAAAATGAGTAATGACATGAATTATTATAGAATCAAAAAAGTGGTAAGAAATGAATAGAGTTGTAGTCTATGTTTCGCGTTTATCCACCCACGCACATTTGACTTTTAGCACACCGCACATTATCGCGCACTGCGCCACTAATCAGGCAGGCTAGCGGATACGAAGAGGTATGTTCTCAAGGTGGTCGAGAACTTCGTTTGTTGGCTCCTGTAAAGTCTGTAGAATTCGTGCTGGCGGGAACGGAAATTTATTTCTAGGTTTTCTGCAGAGTGCACCTCGGCGTGTGTACCATGGGGCCATCAGCGTCGCTTGGGCAACCAGATTTGGTCCTTGTAGAGTACGTTGGGCATATCGAGCTTGTAATTTCTTCATATGTTCGAAGATTGGGGGCATATTTATGTGCTCATGAATGAGCCGAGAAGGGTATCGATAGGGGAGACGGAATATGCAGCGACAGATCGCTCTTTTGCAGCTTTCGATTTGTTTGACAAATATTTTTTGGAGAGTCGCATAGAGCAAACATCTATACGAAATTACAGGACGAAGGAATGTCTTGTAAGTATTCAGCAGAGTATAGGGATTGCATCCCCGTATTCTGCCTTTAAGTGCGTAAAGAAGGTTAGCTCTATTGCGAATTTTTTTCAGAGTTTTCTCCAGGTCGATTTTCCAGGAATTGTGTTTAGAGAAAGTTACACCCAAGTAAGTGATTTCGTCCTGAAGTCTGAGGATTTCGCCCCAGAGCGTCTGGTGAACATCATTACTTCTGAATTTAGGGGAGTGTGAATAATTGTAGTGAGAAAATAAGATAGATTGAGTTTTACTGGGATTGGGTGTAATTCTCCAGTTGCTCGCCCACATACTGTAGACATCTAGTTGTCTCTGCATATTGTGGCTGCAATTCGCCGACGTCCTTCCCGTGGTCCAGATCGCCGTGTCATCTGCAAATAGCGAAATTTTTGAGAGTATATTGTCCGGTTGTGGAATATCGTATGTGAATATTAAATATAGTAATGGAGCTATTGCGGAACCTTGGGGAATGCCAGCACGGGGAATAAATGGTTCGGAAAGGGCGTTATTAATTTTTACACGGATTCTACGATCTATTAAATATGACATTATAATTTTGACGAAGTGTATAGGCAATCCGATATTCAGCAGCTTTTGAACGAGTCCGGCATGCCAAACCTGATCGAAAGCGCGCTGTACATCCAAGAATACACCTATGACACATTCGCCAGAATTCAAAGAGTTTGTGATATTGGTGTGGAGTCTGAATAGGGATCATATGTGGAGTGATGGGCTCTGAAACCGCGTTGAAAAGTCGGAATAATGTTTCGAGACTCGGCAAAGTCTCTGAGTCGATCGTTTAGTATTTTCTCAAATATCTTTCCCATTACATTAAGCAAGGATATAGGCTTGTAGTTATCTGGTGAGGTAGAATCTTTATTAGTTTATTAGGTTACGAGAGAGGCCATCTTTGCCTGGTGCCGTATTCTTAACGCATTTGATAACTTCGGAAACCAATTCAGAATTAATAGGGGTGTTGAAAATATTATTGCCATTCAATTCAGTCACAACCGCTATATTTTTGAGAATATCTAGGTGCCGTTCTAGGGTATTGAACAGCTGCACGTTAAATCTAGGATTTTGGGGGATTTGAAAGATATTTTGGAGATGCTGTTTGAAAATATCAGCTTTCTCCTGTGGGTCAGATGTGATGTGACCGTCAGGGGACATTAAATGCGTGATTTTCCTAGATCTAGAACAAGTGAGCATGCGGAACTTACGCCAATACTCTTTACCATTCCGGAAGTCTAGCGTAGACGTTATGTCTGACCACTTTTCTTCTTTGAAACGGTTAATTTCTCGGCGTATTGTAGCAGATAGTCGGTTGTATTCAGTTTTCAAGGCATCATTTCTCGTACGCAAATACGTACGATAGAGACGCCTCTTCGACTCAATAAGACTGACGATGAATGGCGGTAACGGAGGACGATTAATATTTACCGTTTTTTCAGGAACGCAGGCATTATAAGCTTCCGAAATGAAAGTAGAGAAGTCATTAAGAGAGTGATCTATTTGAAATTGATTTTCTAGAGGTTGTAGCGGTGGAAGATTATTTGCCACATTATTCTGGAACTCTTCCCAGTTGGCGTTTTTGTGGTCCTTGAAAGTAATGATAGTAGGGGCCGGAGGCGGTGGTTGGGCAATATTTGAATGAATAAGTAGTGAAAAGTGGTCAGAAGTAATTGTTTGACCGATAAAACAGGGCTCTTCGAAATAATTGATTAGATCTGGAGTCGTGATGATATGGTCTGTGATAGACATACCATTATGATTGAAAAAGGTGGGGTCGATATTAAAACAACGCCACAAGTTGTGTTGTATGAGACATTCAGACAGTATTCGACCGTTTCTGTTTGTTACAATGTCTCCAAATTGTATATGTCGGGCGTTAAAATCGCCTAACAGAATAGAGTTTGGAATTGTGGCTATATATTAGAAGAAATTGGCTGGAAGTAAGTTGCCAGGAGGATTATAAAAACTGAAGATGGCTACTGTTAAATTGTTAATTTGTACTTTCGCGGCTGCACATTCGAGATCTGAGAATTGATTAGGGAGTTTGAATTCTGTCGAATATAAAGTGTTATGAATTAATAGTGCCGAGCCACGAGTAGTGCCGAGAGTGCTATTCCTTTGAAATGTTTTGTAGTTTGAAATTTTTAGGTCAAATTTCAACTTGGTTTCAGTAATTGAAAGAATGGAAATGTTAGAACTTTGTAGGAGTGCTTTCAACAGATGACGCTTGCGGCGTAAACCGCAAGCGTTGACAGTACCTAACGTGAAATTCAAATTCATAGACTACGTATTTTAAACAGGATTGAACTGTGATAATCGTTCTCCCCCGAAATAATTAATAGGGGCCATTGCAATTGAAATTCTACCGCCAATGTAGTTAATGACAGTAGTTCGGTTTAGGAAGTCGGCTGAGGCCCTCTCGATGACTTTGGCGATGAGTAATCGCTTGTCGGGAGATACGTTCGATAAAGTTTGAGTGATAAACTTTATCATGGAATCTACACGAGAGAAATGCTCGTAAGAATTGTCGTCAATGGGTTCGATTTCATTGAGGACTTTGATTGGGGCTGTATTTTCGGGGGCTTTTGGTGGTTCTAATCGTTTAGGGCATTTCATATCCCATGCTGGATGTTTTCCCTTACAATTCGGGCATGTGGGATTTTTAAGATTGGGGCAGATGATGTTGTTGTGAGAGTTACCGCAAGTTGCACAGGTAGGCTTGTCTGTGCATTCAGTGCGGTCATGTCCAGATTTAGTGCAGGTTGTGCAATATTTCTGGATTGGCTGAGGGACTTTGGAAGGCTCTACTATATGGATCAGTCCGTAAATACGGACGCCTTTAAGCTCATTCCCAAGAAACCTTCACACTTATGTTATTAAGCAAAACACAAGAAAACTGAACGAATTATCAAAAGAATTCTTGCAATTCGAAGGTTTTCTACTTGAAGAAAACTGCTTTTTTCTCACAATAATAAGAAACTTTGCTAACAGATGCCAGCTCATTAGATTCATTAATTCTTCAATTCAATTTAGATTCATTATTTTTATTTATTTAAAAAATTGATTTTACTTCTTGAGTATAGCCAACGAAGTTTATACAATAATTCAAATAACGGATAATAGTGGATTATTTCGAGTTTGTAGTTAGATACTGAAATCTTTCCTTAAGAAGAAAACTATATGCTATGTCTATATGTTTATACAGCTCACTGACAGATGTCGCCAATTTAGTGTATTATATGGAGAAAAAATATAACAATTATGGGCTGATGTTTTGGAGTATGACGCAAAGGTTTTATGTTGGCATCATGAATTTCCAGGTTCGAATCCAAGCTTTGCTTAAGGCGAAAAAATGACGAGGTCAGCTTTCCGTTCATCAAAGAAGAAGCGCTTCCCATCAAAATGTTTATTTCAGATTGTAATATAGTATACATCCGAGAGAGAATAATATTTGTTCCAAAACACGAGGATCGTTCAAATGCTCACAAGAGATAGGAGTTTGGAGTTCAGAATGATCGAAGCGCTTCGGACTGAAATGTTTATTTCATATTGTAATATAGTATATAAGAGGACAAATAAAATTCGTTCCAAAACATGAGGATTCTTCATCGTAACATTCGAAGCATTCGAAAGAACATGCCTAGAATGATGGGATTGCTAGAAGAACTGGACGGCGATGTAGTAGTGCTCACGGAAACAAGGCACGACAATACAACCGAAATGGTTGATTATCCGAATTATAAAGTAATATTGAATAGCGGAAAGTATAATCAAAACGACGGGGTCGTGTTGTATATACGTTCAACATTGAAATATGAGCACAGCATACACGAGTTAGGTCCAATAGAAGTTGTCATAATTGATATCCAGCATGAATATCCTCCCTTTATGAATTTGAGAATATTCGCGATGTATATATCCCCAGCATTGCATAGATCTAGGTCTTCCGTAATTCTATCACAATTGAAGGAATTCATTGGAACACACATCAAAGTAAATAGGAATAATGTTCTGATTGGGGACATCAATCTCGATATATTAGACAGTAGTAATTCGAAAGTCCAACGTTATATGAACGTTATGAATTCTCTGGGATTCCTTCCGACCATCAAGGATCCAACTCGTGTAACCGCCACATCTTCAACCTGCATTGACCATATATTCATTCGAAGTGTTCTTCCTTTGCGCGAAATATGTAAAACTGGAGATTCAGATCAGACATGGCGAACTTTTGAAACCGAACAGAACCACAATTTCCAAAAATTACAAGTTACGTCCTTTATCATAAAAAATGACAATACCACGGACCATTATATTATCGGAATAGATTTGGAATAATTATGTCTGGCTAAGATGAGAAACTATGACGGACAATAAATATCATTCCTAAATTCAGTAATATGTATAAACTATATTTGAATTTTTTTTTGAAAAAAAGAGTGAAAAAAGGGCCTTAACAACCTCTATTGAACGACTTGAAATGATCGCGAAGTAACAGGGCTACAGGAGAGTGAGGAGGTTGCGCAGATTGAAGTTTGCAACTTCATGTATTGTTAGTTGCAGAATTCAATTCAAAGGCGTTCACCTGCCTTGCTAATGAACCAATCTAGCAATCTGATTATCTTTCGTAGGTAAGAAATGACTTAATCAATATGCTGAAAAATTGTAGATAATATTTTTAAATTCATAAAATGTGTTTAAAGTATTAATCCTTAAACATGGAATTTCAACACGTATTTCCCTCCTAAATCAACTATTCAAATTCAAGTGTTTGAATGATCCTATAAGTAGTTATAATTCAACAAATCATGAAAGAATTACTGAATTTCAGAAATAATTCGTCCCTGGTAATATTTTCTTTATTATCGTAAATATTTGAAATCGATTCCGATAATGTAATGATCTGTAGTATTATCATTTTTCATGATGAAGGACGTAACTTGTAATTTTTCGAAATTGCGATACTGTTCGGTTTCAAAAGTTAGCCATGTCTGATCTGAATCTTCGTCTTTTTTTGAGAAAAAGTGAAGAAAATAGATCCCAACGACTTAGAAATTTCAGTACTAGAATACAAGAACATAAATTTAGCTTCGCGCATAATAAAAGTAATTGGAATTATTCTAACCATTTATTAACAGAAGCCCATACTTTTGATACGAATTTCAAAATTTTACACAATATACAGAAAAGCAGTCAATTAGATTATTGGGAAATAGTGGAAATAAATCGGCTTAAAAATTCTGGAAATTTGCTCATTGAACAGATAGAATTAAACAATTCACCCTTGTTAAACCTTTTGAGGTAATAAGAATTATATGTCAGAATGAATATCTTAGGTAAAACCCAAAGTCATATAATCCCAAATTGCCTGATATTTATACCTGTGTTTTTCAAAATGTTGTTATTATTCTGTAAGCATCTGAACAAGTCGTTTGTAAGGACGAAACGCGTCATGCTATGTAGTTAATAAAGTGTAAATCATAAGTTCAAGTGTTTGAATTTAAGTTTATATTCAAGTATCAGAATTTCAAAAAAATATAAACAGTGACATATCAACAAAATAATTAACTTTGTATCGAAAACTGTGTTTTATTGTTATATATTTTATTACCTCAATTAGAATCTCGATCTTATTCTAAATTGACAATTGATTTTTGATTTTTGTTGAACATTGTGATATTTTTAGTTCGGAGTTTTCATTGATTAGCGGTTTTTTCTCAATTATTCTAATTCATTATTTTCTTCATTAGCTTTTGCCATTACTGAGATGACAGCGAATGCTTTACTTTTGTAGTCGATTTCAATTTTCTCTCAGATGAACCAAGGAAAGATTTTGTTACGAAATTATATATGTATATCATATTTGACCTGATATTATCAAAGTTTCACTTTCAATACATAAACATAATAATAAAGTTCCACATATATATGATACTTCATTTCCAGTATATTTAATGATATAACTATACAATACAGATGAGAATGCAACTAATAGTTTCTATTGCAGTAAAATTAGAATCAGTCACTTTCTACATAGCACACAGAGGATGCATTGATGCAGTTTCTAATATACGAAGAAAATAATTTGTGGTAACTATTCATCGGAAAAGGTATGTACTTAAATGCTTAAATTCTTTTCGTATAACCAAATATAACAGTTGACTGCTCGTTCTGAGATACAAATCAAATTTTTCCATATCTCTTATATATATATATATATATATATATATATATATATATATATATATATATATATATATATATATATATATTATAGAACAGTAATTTTTCGTGTTAACCAACCACGTGCGGACATTAAGATTGTATTGATACTTTTATAGTGAAACCTTTTATTTGAATTTATATTTCAAAGTTTTCAAACTCGACTGGGATTCGAAGTGAGTGGGGCGTAAACCTGAAACCTGAGTTCGAATCCCAGTCGAGTTCGAAAACTTTTGAAATGCAATTTCAATTCTCAAGTTTCACTATAAAAATAATAATTTTTATAGTGAAAATAAATTTAATATATTTTATAATAAAAATAATAATTTTTTATTCAATTCATTCAGAGTATTTCATAACAATCTATTTAGAGTATGTACTTTCTTAGTATACTTACTATACTTACTTAGTATAATATAGTCTTACCACGTATAGTAAGTTATTTCTTGATAAATCTGTTATTTCAAACATTTGTTGTTTAAAAATGTTTTCGAGATTTTTGAATGAAGTCAACAAACATTCAATTAATAGAAATAATCTTTCTTTCGAATAAGCGTACACGAAGAATGCGATAATGAATTTCTTCACGAAATTTTTACTGGGTATTATTTCTACCAAATACACCAAAATCACGTTTCATGTAGCTTAATTTGAACTGGTGAATGTTAAAAGGGAACATACACATTAATATTGATTTCTATTCAATTTCAATTGTCCAAATGTAATTTGTATCGACAATACTGGATGATGGTATGATAATATTGAAACACTTATTTCGATGAATTGAATTAAATTCACATAGATTACTAAAAATAATCATACAATTTAAAATATGCTCAAAGTATATCCAAAATTATATTTAAGGTGTTGATTGAAATGTAAATTTATAAATTCAGGAAACATGAAAAGTATAACGCTTGATAGGAAAAAAATTGTTCTCGAATAAAATACGCTTGCATTAAAAGTATCACATAATAATTAAGTCAGTATTCAATAACAACATGTGAAATAGCTGAAATGATTGGTGCCTTTATATTTAAACGAGCGACGTCATTGAGTTTATTAATTTGATAATGAGCTTCGTATACTGGTTGTGATAATTTAAATATTCTTTATTTTTTGTAGTCCACTGAGAAGCAAAACTGAACACAAACAACCGACAGAACCGAATCAGATTTTTGACTTTGTAAGCGATGAGTTTGGTGATATATTTTTGGGCTTATTCGCTTCGTGTGTTGAATTTTCTTCTTTATCCATTCCTCTTTCATGTACCTGAAAGAAATAGAAGAAGCGTTTCTCCGCCTACTGATGATTTATTGAAGATAAGTGCAACCAAATTATCCAAATTGATAAGAACTAGAAAAGTGAGTACATTGAAATTTCTCAATTGAATCTTCATTTTTAGCGATACATATTTTAACACAGATACATTGAAACACAAACACACAAATATATGCCGAAAACTTTAGATATTAACTTTTTATATCATTGTGTTTTATCAATTCGTGTCGAAATTTTTGGTTTTTCTTAAACGTTATTTTTACATATGGGACATTTTCGATATTTTGTTCGAAAATACAAAAAATTTTGATCACATTTTCCACATAATTTTATGGAATTTGAAACTAACTTATTTCGTTATTATTATAACAGCGTTCAGATCTAAAATTGAACAATAATGTGGATTAGATAATTGAATCAAATTTGGCTGCAGTGAACTCAATTTTTTTATGACTATCTTTTTTATCATTTACGATATTTTATGAAATTTTTTAATATGCAAAGTTCTTACGAAATTGCCTTTAATTTTCATATTTTTCAATTCTGAAATTTTGGTATGGAGAACTGAAATTATTATTGGTACCTACCTATTATTTTTATCTGTGATTATTGCGTTTTCGAGCATTGTATGTTTTCATTCTTCCTTCCGAATTTCGCGAAGTTTCTTTCATACAATATATATATATATATATATATATATACAATTTTTTTTTCTTCTGAGATTTTTGTCTGTCTATATTCGAACTAAACATCGATATTCGAAGGAAATAAATGACAGTAAGATAAGAAAAATCAATTTCTCATTTAAGTTTCCCTTCAAATTTGTCTTTGTGAAAATTCTAAATGAGAATAAAACTTATTTAAGTTATTTCAATGTTAGTTATTCATTTCAGAGCTTTGAGAAAACTACAATTGGTAGCGGAACGTAAACAAAAATTAGTTTTTTCTTTTTTGCTGTCTCTTATTTGACAATTATATATATCTATATATATATATATATATATATATATATATATATATATATATATAAAACAAAAAACACAATTATCGGTATAGCCCGCAACTCAATTGGAAGCAGCCGTTGACACGTGTTTCGAGCTTATTGGCTCTCCTCAGAACAGCGTAGCCAAGTTCAAGGTGTACGAACCTGGAGATGGAATCAACAACAAAAGAAGACACCTGCAAAGGAAGTGTCCACTGCTAGGCTTCTCCACGAGCTTTATTGAGCCAATAATCTCGAAACACGTGTCAACGGCTGCTTCCAATTGAGTTGTGTGCTATACCGATGATTGTGTTTTTTGTCATTTGTACTTTTAACCGCAAGAAAATTTTTCAATATATATACATATATATATATATATATAGCACGTGTCAACGGCGGGATATGCCGACAGTGTCCATTTTTGTTATATATATATATATATATATATATATATATATATATATATATTTATGCTTTACTATATATATATATATATATATATATATATATATATATATATATATATATATATATATATATAATATAGCATGAAAATCAAACCATGTATAGTTGACCTTTTATGCAATGAGAAATGTTTTTTCCCCTTTTTTTGGCCTTGTGTTTTGCTGTGTACATTATCCTCAACATAATAGCGCTTCAATTTTACAACCAATTTAGTCTTTACATACACAAATGGATAAATAACTTCCGTCAAATGAACTGCAGTAATTGTTATCGTTCAGGAACACTTGCATCTACTGATAACCACTTATTTACATTATTACAATATCCATTCGTTTATGTAAATTGCGAAAATTGAAGGGATTCGTATCATTCAAATGGATCTGGACCAACTGGAATTAAATATTCGATTTTATATTTTGAATTTGAAGCAGATTGTGATTGAACTTTTCGATAATACAGTTATGATCACTTATTACAAGAAATATCGTATATATTACAAATATTCAATTAATTTGTATATACAGTTCGGAATTTTACTATTGAGTAATTCATTAATTTATATTAAAGTATTGAAAATTCATTGAATGATGTCATAAAAATTTATTATTTTCCATTATAGAGATAATGTAGCTCTCCAACGAATAATAAACATATAGAACCATTAATCACTAAATGACCTCGACATTGAAACGTTTCGTGAACTGTCATTCATACAGTGAACAATTTTTCTTATGTACTTGTTGAGAAATTGATGATTTTTCACTTTCAATTCGTAGCTCACCAGCCAAGATGTTGTTAAGGCTTACATCAAAAGAATAAAAGAAGTGAATCATTTACTGAATGCGGTGGTAGAAGATAGATTTGAAGAAGCTTTGAAAGAAGCAGAATCTATAGACATTTTTCTCGAACATACTCCACTCAAAGAAGAGGAATTGGAAGACAGTAAACCACTACTTGGTGTTCCAGTTACAATCAAGGAATGTTGTTCAATATCAGGTGAATTTAAAGAAATATAAGTACGCTAAATGCGTAAAAGAAATGCATGCACAATTAGTTATTAATTGATATTAACCAATATGATTAACACTACTTCGAAAATTTCACAATAATATTCAAGTTTTCTGTAAATGTAGAAAACATTTGAGAACAAATTAACAATATACTCTTTCTAAGTACTATGTCAAAAAAGTATTAATTCCTATATATCCAATTCATTACCATAACAGGTATCAGAATTAGACCTGATATGGTCCCAAAACTGCGACCATTATTATTACTATATTTCTATGTTGCGGTAGAACTCGGGTTCGAGCCTCACTGAAGGCATGGGTGTTTGTGTTTCTCTATGATTTAAGTAGTTTGAATAATGATATAAGGCTAGTGACCCGGTTTTGACCATTTTAAGACTTTTGTAGACTCTGACGGTATATCATTTTGCAGTTTTTGTTATCACGAACATATTTCTTGTAAAAAGTGATTACATATATATAAATCTAGCCTAAGGATACATTTTTGTTCAAATGATTCAATGGAAAAATAATTCTGTAGAAAAGAAAAACAATGGGAATTTGTGCATTTTTTGGCCAGATTTACCCCATTTCTGGCCCAGTCATGTGCCAGTTCTGGCCATCGAAATTCATCAAAAATAAAAAGCAGATAATTGGAAGTAATAAAAAGTTTATTTGAAAATCGCATACTTCACGACCAACAGTCTTTATTTAGAGAAAAATAGCTAACATACTATTGACGACAAATATGAAATATAATATCTCAGCGTGAATTGAATTAAAATTACAATTAAAGGAGATCAACATACACGAGGTAGATATCTATAATATTATAATGACCAGTCTTGATTAATATTCTTATAATTATCACTAGGTATGATGCACAGTCGTTGTTTAAAATTAACTAATAATTTTGGCAACCTATCTTTGCAATAAAGTACACAATTATACTTCTTATTAATTAGGTACACTTTTGATAACACTTTTAGTTGTATTTGCTTATTAAATTCAAGTTTATGCTTAAATTAATATCAATATAGTTCTAAATAACGAAAAATATTATATCATACTTAATAATATTGCAGGTAGATATGCAGTCTTTAATTTAAGTACTTATATTTTAAGATTTTATAAATAAATGTAGGACAAAAACTTTTCCATCTCAGTAACTTGTGGTAACTGTAACAAAGTAAAAGGTGACTTTGTAATTTCCACAATGTCATCAATTCCATAACAAATTTTATTAGTATTTTCTGGCCATCGGAATGTATTATTTGTAGATGATACCATTGTGCTAATTTCATAACATCCTTTATCTTTGTTCTCAACTCTTCCAGGAAAATACTCACCTTCATACTTAGCAATGACGTTTGATCCTACTTTTTAGTTTTCATCGCACATTTTATTGTTTCTTAACTTTGCTAACTGATTTAGAGGCCACTCTGATTGAGAACTTGTGTTATCAGTCTCAGAAAGTTTTCTTCTTCCTTTTAGATCTTTTTTTGGCATTCTGTTTTCTTCTATCACTTTTTCAGCATTTGAATCGCTACTATCACCATCACTACTTTCTTCAGAAGATGCGATTATTCTACACCATTTTTTCTTCATCTTTTTATTTCCTGTTTTTTTTTCTGGTTTTCTAATTTTTCTGTTTTTTCTCTTTCAGCTGCTTTCATAATATCCCGCCGTTTATTCGACGTGATAACGGAAGGGACATACTTTGCTTTCCTAGTATTTTTTGGTATTACTTTTCCTGGGTACAAAACACAATCTTTCACTAAATCTCTAGCTGTTTGAAGGACAATTATTGCAGGGGGTTCAGCTGTAAGGCAGGTATTGCAGGGGTTGTCTTTATTTTGTGAGTCTATAACATCTGTATCAGAATAGCTAGAAGATGGATCTGGTTCTTATGCTGTGATAGCAGTCGTAAAACAGTTTTACGAAAGATTTGTGAAATTGAAGTCAATTTCCAAATAACATGAACCTGTAATATTCTTGAAAAAGACCTAGAGCCGAGAAATATGTGGAATAAACAATCATTCCATCAATTTTGAACTGTGCTCATTCCAAAGAAAACTTCACACTTATGTTATTGAGCAAAGCACAAGAAAACTAAAAGAATATATATATATATATATATATATATATATATATATATATATATATATATCCCTAAAAATTTATATAGGTATATAATATACTCCTTATTTTTTACTTGCTGTTATATCATGAGTTATATCACTATTTCTTCATTGTGTTGTGTTTTATTGATTAGTGTCATTTATAATCATTCCAGAATGTTTCCAGAAAATTTGTAGAATGTACATATAAAGGGCCTTCGTAAAATGTTCCTATACTTTTATCATTTTCAGTTGCTAAATATTTTGTATTGTTATTGTTGAATAATAATGCTTTTCAGTTGGCCTGTGATTATGTATTGCTCTTATTTGGGTATAAGCGTATAAGTTAAGTTTTTCTCATCCAAATTTTAGGATGATTGGACCTATGCAGCATCTACCACAATTTTTACATGAACTATTATGGACACAATGAGTTTTTGTGATGTTCTGGTTTCATTCTTTGATTTTGAGTATCTTTCTCTAACTTGTTTTTGTGTGGTGTGTGCTATTATAAGATCGTATACGTTCAATATTTTCGGAATATTTGAGCACAAATTCGGAATAAAAGAAAAAGGAATGAAATTATTTTTACCGAAAGCATTTCTGGTTCATATATAGTTGAAATTGATCATCTTCAGGTTTGAGTCAATGTATAGGAACAGTTTCAAGAATAGGAATAAAGTCTGATACTGATGGAGAAGCAGTACGAAGATTAAAAGACAGTGGTGCCATCCCTTTGCTGGTATCGAACACTCCCGAGATGTGTATTGGCTGGTACTGTGATAATAACGTTACAGGTACTACATGTAATCCATATGACATAACAAGGAATAGTGGTGCGTCTTCAGGAGGAGAGGTGAGTATTAAGCTTGATTAATCAAAACTGAAAAGAGAAAAAAGTTAGGATCAGATAGTTAATTCAATATGGCGATAATATGAGATATTGGTGTTGTTTTCATAAGAAACTCCAGCACAAATGCAGAAAAAGATTGTTCCACTCTGAAAAAGAAAAGAGTGAATACGGCAAAGTACATTTTTCTGCGAGAGGTAGTTACAAATATTGCACCCAAAATCTCTAAAGTACAACTCTGAAAATAACTACTGAAATTGAACTTATCGGAGTCATATTTGCTGCATTTGCTCGTAGGATTTTGCGAATTGTCCGGAATCTTCGATGTTAAAAAATATCAATCCCCTTATCGAACGGATAGTAGTAGATTTCATCATGGATAAAATACGTATTATTAAGAATCTTTTGAAATTATTAATAAAACCAGAAATTGTTAACACCTTCATTCGATACTTAAGTATCTTAAGACTCTGTTTGTATTGGAACCTGAATAATGTGAAATAATAGCTAAAGACAATGTATTCAAGCCAGTGCAGGGAGGTTTTGGGAATATACATTAGAATACATACAATAGATCCAATTATCTCACAAGGTGTGAAAAAATTACAGAAGATGAACAACACAGTTACCGAGTGTTCCCCAACTTTTTTGTGTCATGCCCCCTCAGTCTATCTAAAAATTTTATGTCCCCCCGAGATGAGTGAAAAGATTGAAATTAAGAAGTGCGTAAGTGTTAAATTCGTGTGGAATTCATTTTCGAATTGGCCTCTATAACAATTAAATTGCCCGTTCTGGGGCGTAGAACCAAAAGAGGGCAAAAAGTAACCTCTCACTTCAGAATTGCTGTTAGCGTTGAAACAATTCACAGCTGTCAATTCTGTAATTTCTATATATTATGTGATGCTTTTTTTCGACTTTAGGGGGCTTTATTGGGATCTGGCGCATCTGTCATTGGAATTGGATCAGATGTAGGAGGCTCTGTACGTTTTCCTGCAATGTGCTGTGGAGTATTTGGACACAAGCCCACACCAAGTAAGAATCTTATTTTATTTGAAAGTATCGTTATTCATATTTTGTCCCATCAATAAAAGAAACAGAATTACGAATATCTCCACATTCTTCCATGAAGTAATGGAATATATACGTTTCGTTAACATGGCTCTATACAATATAAATTTCTGACATTAGCTTTGTCGAAAGATGGATATACATTGACTCAGTTTGTTTATATCTTTTCACAGCTACAGGCTTTGCAAAATGCGTTGAGAATTTATAATGCAAATGTAATATAAATTGAAATTAGGCGGTTGTCAATTATCATAACTGAAATATGGATGATATGAAGTTGTAATATGGCACCTGACAAATTTTCAAATTGTATTTTATAAGAAAATATTGTAATTTCACAGGAACTACATATCTTCCTATTTGTAAAAGTGATAAGTACTCGATTTTGTACACTCATTATAAAAGACATTTACTATAAAAAATGTGTTACAAATTTATTGCAAATTTTTCATTAAAAACTGTGAAATAAAAAGTGAACCATTGAGTATTAAAATGTAATTTACTTGAAATATAAAAATTAATAGCACACACATAAATACCGCATCTTTCACGACTTTATTCGTTTTCGAAAATATTAATGTGATATTAATTTTTTCACTTATTCATTATATTCGAATTTTATTATTATATTGAGACTTCTCGGTTGTTCGTGCCATATCAATAAATTCTTTCCAAAATGGAATATATGCAGCTCTTTCTATTGTCACATATTGTAACTTCAACCGCACTTTAACTCACTTATTGTGTATCCCGTAAAAAATTTTAAGTTATACTCTCAGATGTATTTTGTTAAATTGCTTCATTAGACCTAATTTGTTCAGTTCTAATTTTAGATTTAATATTAATTGATTCTACATGTTCACATATTCATTCTAAACCTCCGTTTTTATAATGATAATTTTTCCTTTTATTTACCCTAAGAAAAAAATCCATACACATTTGGGGCCATTCTTACACATCTACAGAAAAAGTTCTGAGTATTTGAATGAAACGTTCACAGAGACTTTACGTATGTTCTGATCGTGCCACGATGAAGCGGTCTGCAATGCTCGAGAGAATTTATTTCGGTTCTTCGAGAGAGGGAGCTCAGGTGTTTAGTTCACGAATTAATGTTCGCTCATTTTCAAGAAGGACTTTTGAAGAAACTTGATTGTTTGGATGCATGCCATCGAAGATTCCCATAATAGGATTAAACATTGTATGGTATTTTAACTCAATGAGTTCGATAGTTATCGAAACGCACTTAGTATTCATTCCGGAAAGTGACAGGTTGTGTTTGCGTTGACAACATTTGTATATACAGCTCCCTGAGAGATACTTATAATTGGAAAAGATTTCAATTGAAAATACCCGTATAATCGATAATAAACATTTTTTAGATAACACACAATAGTAAAACACGTTGATATTTACCCTACTACAATAATTGAAGAGGATAAAATACCAAAAATATCAATTATGTTCTATATTTCTCAATTTTGGTTCCAGGATTTATACCAAGTAAAGGTCATTATCCATTATGTCCTGATAAGAAACTGCTGGATTATTTTACTATAGGTCCACTCACTCGTTATGCGGAGGATCTCAAACTTGTCATGTCTGTTCTGTGTGGAGACAAATCTGAAGAATTGAAACTTCGTGACAAAGTGAGTATGTTAGAGATTAAGGTAATATAAAAAGATTGATAGGTATAGGTAACACCGAAAATAAATATATGTACCCATATGTATGTAATGAAAAACATTCACAAGCATCTGATTTTTATGTTGTTTCAAAATCTTGAATTTAAAATGATTAATTTAAATTTTTTTAGATATGAACTTTTATCAGGATATAAAATAGTTTTGAAAATTATTGTGATTAACAGAAATTTCTGCAAATCAAACAAATTGTGTAAAAATTTGCTAATGAAGATATTACTGGCATTAATTTCTAATTGAGAAAACAATTATTTTCTCAATAAGTATAACATTTAAATTATTGTTGCAGATTACCTAATTGTATTCGATAGTGTATTATGAATTCTGAAAATTCAATGAATATTCGATGATCTCTTCGATGTATAAATATCCGATTGAATATTGAAGATTGAATGAATATTCGATTATTTTTGAATAAAAAACACATGGCTAGTTGCACAAAATTATATAAATTGCGTACTTGCTATGTTGAAATGATCAGTTCAACTTCTTGAGCGTATCAGTTTGACTTTTGAAAATGGGGAATTATTAAGACACAATTTTCGAACAATAAACATAATTTTGCGTAACAAAGCCAAGTTTTCCATTGAATATACTTCAAATATCATTGAATGAAAACGCTAATTTCATCACAGTATTTGATGTCTATTCTCGAATTTATCTACTCATATATTTTCAAAAAAAAAAATAGATTTAACGGTGCTTGTGCACTGTTCTTATATAAAATAAATAAATTAAGAACAACTTCTCGTGATGCGGCAGATTGTGGAAACGGCTAGAAAGTTCAACATTACCCTCTATGTGTGCTTTGTTGACTTCAGTAAAGCCTTCGACACCGTCATTTTTGGAAATTGTGGATAATCCTGACGGACACTGGGTACCACAACACCTCGTACACCTTATTAAACGTCTCTATGAAGATGGCACAGCCGCGGTCCGAATGACGGTGTTGAATCCGAACGACTTAAAACTGGAGCCGGCGTCAAGCAAGGTGGTATATTATCTCCGCTATTGTTCAACATATGCACTGAATACATCATGCGGATAGTTCTCGAAGACTGGGACAAGGGAATATCTATAGGAGGCCGTGAGTTGTCAAATCTACGATATGCTGAAGATACCACTCTCTCAGTTTCAACCAAAGATGACATGAAGACTCAGCTTTGTCGTCTGGAGACCACAGCTACGAAGTTTGGACTCGCTATTAACTACGATAAGACCAAAATTATGATTGTGGACCGCCATAATAACAATCAGGCAAACGTTCAAAACATTGAGGAATGTGAAGCGGTCAACAGCTACGTATATCTGGTCTCCAAGATCTCTAACGCTGGGAGCTGCGAGGACGAAATCCGGAGGCGTTGCGCCATAGCGAGATCTTCAGTGGAAAAGCTCACGAGGATTTGAAGAGACCACTGAATAACTCACAGAAATAAAAACACAAAGTTTCGACTCATGAGATGCCTAGGCTTTCCAATCTTCTTGTACGGATCTGAGACATAGACGTTGAGGATGTAAGATCGTCGCAAAATTGATGAATTAAAAATATGGTGCTGGAGAGGCATGCTCAGTATCCCGTGGACTGCACAACGAAACAACGTCTCGATTCTGAAGGAACTAAAAATCAAGGAGAGGTTATCGTCGACTGTGCAAATGCGAATCCTTAAATTCTTTGGACATATAACCCGAAACGAAGACTCTATCGAACGATTGGTGGTCCTAGGGAATGTCTAGTGCAAAAGATCGCGTGGGCGCTCTTCAACAAGGTGGACAGATCTGATAAAATCTGTGATGCAGTCCAGCATTAATGAAAATTCTAGATCCGCTAAGCATTGAGCAGTGTGGTGCCGTATTGCGTAGGACGCAGTGGCACAAGACCGAGACACGACCACGACCACTCTGTCAAGAGTGAACGACTGAGAAGAAAAAGAAGCAGACTACTCGTAAAACACTTGGAAAATATACTTGAAAAGTATATATTATCAAATTATATACTTTTATATATTCGAAAAGCTTGATTAAAATCAACAATAAATATTCAATTCAGTGAAAATGCTAACCCATACTTTAGATGTCATAACTCTGGACGATGACGTAGTAGCCCAAAGCTTATGCTTTTGGGGCGTTAGTGTTTTGGGCTAATAAGTTTACTCTGGCATTTTTAATCTAGAAGGGGGAATACAGCTTAGACTAAATTCCGAATAAGACATCGTAATGGTAAAACGTAAGTCACAATTGTTAAATACAAGTGTGTATATCTAGAACACAGCGTTTATTTTGCCATTTCAATTCTGCAATGGATTACAACGGCCATAAAAATCAAAACATTCGAAGTATCTAGTGTTTTGATTTAAAATATTATCATTTTAAATTCCACATATTATTTATTTAACATACACTGTTTTACAGGACAGATCCTAATTACAAAATATTATACCTCAAACCAATTTCAATACATCCTTTGGTATGCAATTTATAACGATCAATATCTGAATGTCATTAACAATTCAGATTTGGAGGTCAATATCAAAGTTACTCGACATGACCGCTTCACGGTCAGCATCCATTATTTGCTATTAACAGATACATAAATTCTACCTCGCCGTCGAGTTTTAAACTCTTTTCGTATGTTGTGTGTCATGATTTTCAGCGAATATTCAGAATTTTCATGGATATATCCATGTCTCAATGATTTTCATTGAAGAATGATATAATATGAGAAATATCAGAGGAAATTATTTAGTTAATTCCGTTTACTTATTCCATGCATTTTTTTCCAACTTGCTTGCACTGAGCAACAATTCGCGACCAGATAAAATTACTTATGAAGGTTATGTTAATCAAACTACATTGATAAAAAAACAATTTTTTGTATTTGAAAACAGTTTTTTCATATTTATGTCTTATTGAGGAGTGTTGAATATTTTTGGTTCAATTTTGATATCATTTATATAACCCATTTAGATAGGTAGAAAATATTCGGCGGTCGTTTTATGATGCTCATTGAAATGATGCTCATAAAATTACGGCTTTTATTCTTAGATTTTAAGGTCTGCAGCCATAGCACTGATCCATGGGCGAATATCAATGGGATATCAGACACTAATACTATTAGATTCTGTAGATCTAAAAGTTCGTGGTAGCGATCTCCATGGCGGCGATTCTCGTTGCGTTCCAAGTTTTCTTGTGGTCAGATACAGTAGAAACTAATATAAATTTCTGTATTTTCTTCTCAGGAATGCAACTTTGAACTCTTTCGGATTTGTAGTTGTCCCCACACATGTTATGGGAAGATTTAGTATTTAAAAATTTTTTCGGCGGCAGCTTTTCTTACTATAACCACTTCAGATTTGATGATCCTTAATGTATTATCTTCGCTGAAATATCGTGTGTTGATTGGATTAACTGAAAGCAAATATTTCACATACTTCTCAAATGTGCTGATTATTCCTGTCATCAATATTTTAATGGAAATGGATACTGTGAAGATTTTGTTCTTATGAAAGAAGAAGACAAACAGTTGGTTTGTTAAAATAACCCCAAGGCTACTTATTTGTGAGAAAATTATGTCTATTGAATTAAATAAACGCCAATATGAACCACTTGAATAGAAAAAATTTATCAGATTAATCAATTTATTTCGAAATATTTTCCATAATACAAAAATAATGAAAATTTTCTCATAATTTAGTATAAAATACGCATGACGATGTTTCGAAATACTACTTCTTTATCAAATGCTGGATTAATACAACATTCATTTTAAGAATTCAACATTATATTATACCATTAACATTAAAACAATATTTATGTAGTTTCCGCTTGGAAAGTTTGGCAAATTGGAGCTTAGGATATATAATCATCTCCTCTTTCAGTTTCGAATATTTAATCAAAGATATATGTTAGCCCCTTACAAATTTAAAATCCCGTTTCGACTATCAACATGATTCGAATTAAAATAAACAAGAAAACATTAACTAAATGTCAATTAGTGAACACTTCTGAAGTAAATACTATTAATGGAATGATACCTCACACTTTTAAGCCCTACGAAATTTTCAAGGAAGTTAGGGGTGTTGGAAAGAAGAATACCAACCTACCTCCTACCTACCCTGTTTCGTATGCACACAGTCATATTTCTCGAAATACTTTTGTTGAATCGGAATTTCATTTCCTAAATCTCTACAATTAGACATACGACTTACTCTATATTTCAGTCTCAAAATCAACTAGAGAGTATGTGAGGATTGAAATCTTTGCCTTTCATTCGTTGAACGTGGCGTGAATGATGAGTACATTGTAGTACGGAACAGTGACTGTCTCACGCTTTCAACAAATGTAGGCATCAAGATTCTTCAACATTCCCATGAAGTATAATGGAGAATCTATATATGTATATATATATATATATATATATATATATATATATATATATATATATATATATAAAGGAAATACAGAGTATTGGGGTATGCGGCAAAAAAGGAAAAAAGAAAACTCTTTAAAGTGAATCCAAGCTTTCGGAAATATTTATTTCCATCCTCAGGGATCTACAAAGACAAAATTTCATCATTTTCATGAGAGAGTAAGATCAAATAGGCATGAAACTCACACTTTCTCGAGGTTGGTATTAATCGATGTCTGTACAATTTGCAAAATAGAGCTATCGAAAACAATCGTCCAAAAAACAAGCTAATCCAATTAAAAGAAAAAATTTTTTTTATAGAGAGAATATGTAGAATATGTATACAATGATAATTGATAGTTTATTTGACATTTGTCAAGGTACACAGTCACGTCAACGTCAGTAAAAATTAGTTGTTACCAACCGATGTTCAACTTAACCATTATATCGTTACAGGAGTATAGACTGAAACGGTATCTGTGACCTCACTACAACAAGAAAACACAAAACACAAACTAAAAGGTCTGACCTGTGTCCAAAAACAGTAAATACGCATAAACTGAACTTAATTGATGTATATCAGTTTTCCTGTTCATACTGTTTGCTTCTTGAAATATGAAAGCCATCTCCATAAACAGTCTTCTTGTACGATTCTGCTGTCTACATAAAACTTTCGTAGAGTCATAATCCATACTATGTCCATATTTATTTACGTGTTCAGCAAGTGCGCATCTCTCGGGGTGAAGCCTGCAGTCACTCTTGTGAGACACTATTCTATTTTTTAAGGGTCTGGCAGTTTGGCCTATTTTCACAGTTTGTTACAAGGAATGCTATAGACAACATCCATCTGAGATTCTCTTGGAACTTTATTCTTTAATTTTGTAAAAATTGAATTGATGGTAAGTACAGACCTACTTGCAATCTTCATCTTCACGGCGCTATTAAAAAGTCTCGTAAGTCTTGGGGTCATGTTCCTCAGATAAGGTAAGGATGTGTAAATTATATGTTCCTCTCCATGTTCCTCCTGATGACCAGTTTCTATCGGACCTACATAATTCATATTTTCGTTGTCCTTTGTTTCTTGCATGACTGGAAGTCCATTATAATGTTGACTGTCATCCGGTTCTTGTGTTATGAGGGAATCAACAACACTAATACCTTGGGTAATATGATGTTGTGATAGGGCAGCGTCTGAGTCTAACCATTCCCGATCACTGATCTGTCCGAGCATACCACCATTTTTGAGCGTAGAAGACGTGCTGAACAGGTTCTTATTGATTAGTTTGATCGGGTAGGAATTATCTAGTAACAATTTTTTTAGAATTTGGAGATTCTTCTGATGGAATGAACCATCTGATATTCTCGTCACTCTCTCCTTCATCTGTCTTACCAAATTGGTTTTGATATTGTGTTTATGGTAAGAATTATAGTTCAGGTACCTACCAGAGCTACAAGGTTTTCGGTACCAGTCTACCAGAATACTGTTCTCCGGTGTTCGTATTAAACGAGTATCCAAAAAAGGAACTGAACGATTGTTGTCTTCAGTTACAACAGTGAATTGAATGTAAGGGTCATAAGAATTCAGCGTTTCCACCATTTCAGTGATGCCATCCCTAGGTAGTGCAACAATTATATCATCGACATATTTTTTTAAAAATTCCACATCGAATGACAACACGGGCAACACCATGTCCAGCAAATCATCCATCACGTACGCAGCAATAATCGGTGAAACCTGCGCTCCCATCGGTGTACCGAAAGTCTGTTTGTAATATCTGTTATCAAAGGAGAAATAAGTATTTTCAAACAACAAAGTGATCATTTCAATTAAGGTATCTTGCGAGATATCACCGCAATATTCTCTAATTCGGAACCAGTTTTTGTAAATCGCTCTATGTGCGGCATTTAGGTAGACGTTACTAAAAAGTGACACCACGTCTAGACTAGCAATTACATAACCGGGAGGCAGAGTCCTATTGTTAAACAACTCCTTGACCTGAAATGAGTCCTTTACATAGTAGTCATTGTCAAAATCATATGCCTTTGTTAGAATATCAGTGACAAATTGAGAGATGAATTGAGTAGGTGCACCTATAGATGAAACTATCGGTCTCAATGATAGTGTTTCTTTATGGATCTTTGGTAATCCATAGAATTTTGGTGATATACCTCGATAATTAGTTAACTTTCTCTTTTTTATCTCATCAATTTGTTTCGTATCATATAAAGTTTTAACTAACCTATTGCACTTCGCCTGTATGGACAATGTGGGGTCGCTACGGACCAAAACATAGGATGTATCATTGGTTATCATCTCATTTGCTAGGTGTTGATAATGATCTCTGTTCATAACCACAGTGACGTTGCCTTTGTCTGACTGTGTACCTTGACAAATGTCAAATAAACTATCAATTATCATTGTATACATATTCTACATATTCTCCCTATAAAAAAAATTTTTTCTTTTAATTGGATTAGCTTGTTTTTTGGACGATTGTTTTCGATAGCTCTATTTTGCAAATTGTACAGACATCGATTAATACCAACCTCGAGAAAGTGTGAGTTTCATGCCTATTTGATCTTACTCTCTCATGAAAATGATGAAATTTTGTCTTTGTAGATCCCTGAGGATGGAAATAAATATTTCCGAAAGCTTGGATTCACTTTAAAGAGTTTTCTTTTTTCCTTTTTTTGCCGCATACCCCAATACTCTGTATTTCCTTTTCATAATAGTCGGCGACTAACATTGCAATTTTATATATATATATATATATATATATATATATATATATATATATATATATATATATATATATATATATAACGATAAAAGAATTATTTTAAGAATTATATTTAATGCAGGCAAACTAAAATTAAGTAAAAGAAACTTACGTTGAAAACCTACACATTTTTCTATACAACAGCGTACTTGAACATAGTTCAAGTTAAAGATCTGACGCCGTTCTGACGATAGGCAATAACCTTGAAACATATGTAAACGGCTGTTATATAGAAAAATGTGTAGGTTTTCAACGTAAGTTTCTTTTACTTATATATATATATATATATATATATATATATATATATATATATATATATATATATATATATATATATATATATATATTCTCTTTTAATTACAGGTAGATCTCAGCAAATTACGTATATATGTAATGGAAGAAATTCGTAGATCGGCAATCAACCCTCCTGTCGATAATGAAATTAAAACCATTATTAAAAAAGGAGCTCAATTTCTAGAAAGAACTAAAAAGTCTGAAATTGTAGAGAAGCACAATTTTGAAGATTATTTCTTTGATAGTTTCGAAATTTCTATGTCGTTAATTTGTCAGCTTGAAGGTTCTCCCAACCTATTAAAAGGGGTAAGAAGTCTTTTCTCCATTCATTAATTATTTCATGGAGATTTCAACATTTTGAATGTTTTCAGGAGAATCAGAGTTCGTTCGTAGAATTACTGAAAGCATTAATAGGTAAATCAGAATTCACTATAGGGTATCTGACAACATTATTTTTCCAAGAACACAAGAACGTAATATGCAATGAGAAGCACAGCTTACTGAATGCAGAATTGAAAGAAAAAATTATGGTAAGGCAGAAATTTTCGATTATAAAATTTTGATTCTGAAAATAATAATAACAGTTATGAACTGATTCATTTAGAATTATTTGACATGATACGCATGTGGAAAATTCAGATTATTTATGAGTACTGTGGTCAAAAATCTGCTCATCTTTTCGTCAATCCACTAATTATCTCTATTATATCCAATACCTTCAACATCATTACAAATGCTTGATGTTCCTGGAGTTTTTATTGTCTTGGCATTGAATTTATAAACTATTGTCCAAAATTCTTTTATAGCAGATTTCGAAAATAGAAACAATTTAGCTCCGGGATGGTTTTTTCGGTATGTAGATATTTCAATGGGCTTCAGTTCTCTGATATAGACCGTTTCACTCAAATTAGTTTCAAAAAGAATATCTCAGAAGAATGATTCTCAGGAAGAATTCTCCGAGGGTGTGTCACTGCTTTATTAAGAGCTCTTACGTATCCCAGCTGTCTTAAATATGAAAAAGGTTGAGTTACTAGGAGCATTTCTATGAAAAAATTGTCTGGCCGGGTATAATTCATCGAATAATGGAAATTTTTCCTTTCTTTATTACAACATACAACTTTTTAGAAAAAGTTTCCCGATTTTTCTTGAAATGCTTCTGTCGTTTTCTTGTGAGTCGTTATACTTCGAGTCTTTTGATTTTCATTGACCAGACTTGCAAACGACACAATCAAGAGTATTTAGATTGATAAGAGTTGATTTAGTTTGAACTAAACTTGAAATGAGTTCATTGATGATTAGTTGATCCCTGGGTCGAACATGATTTGATATCAATTAAATTAAAACCCTTTGGCTTTTGGCAACGGAAGTTGGTTGATGATTCGTTACTGATCTCTAGGTGAAGATGAAATAAATTGTTAACGTGACGATGTTTTTTTTGCCAAAGCGGGACATCTGTTGCAAAGTTGGAAATAGATGAAAACTTGCCAAAGATTTTCTCATCTTCTGCTAATGAATCCTTCGAGATCAGTGAATCCAATACTTTCTGTACCTCTCATCACGTGGACACTTTTGTTGAATTTCCCTTTCAAAGACTTCCAGCTCTGGATTGAAATGGCACCATTGCTTGCATAAAACTCAGGCTCTTAGTTTCTACATTCTGATGGTCAGCTGCAGCTTCTCTTTCTGGTCATATCACAAGAATGTTACGGTTAGTATGAGTGAGTAAATTATGTTTTCTTTTAGTTTTCTTATATGTTGAAGATAATCAATTTTCTTGGCTCTCAATTTCCTTGTCTATGGCCGACACATTTTGCCTTCGATTTTAAATGCAGCTAATGGAAGGTCGCTGCTTCTGTGTGCTGAAAACGTAACCACAATTTTGAACTGGAATATTCGAAAATCGTCTTCAAAATATTTGGGCCCCGTGTATTCTTAAAATATAATTTTTCAAAAGCTGAAACATTTTTACCACTCTCTCATGTCTTCAAGCAGCCTTGTTTTACTGTAGCCGAGCAGATTTGTGGATCTTTTTCAATAGAATCACGAAACTCTTGCAAAGCTTCTTCTTGAACGCTGTGAATGTGAAAAATGGGTAAATTTTCACTATGCTGCATTCAAACTTAACAAAAAGACAACAAGCTGTAGTTTTGATCATGTTGTTGACTATGTGGACTGCACATTCAATTTTAATAAGCTGTCTTTATGAAAATTTGTACTCCCGATTTGAATGGAACTGAATTCGAAAGAAATTCATTTTGAAATATAGTTTGGGCTGTTTTCAAAAGCGGGACTATACAGATCTCGCTGGGGACACCGGGACAGACAGACTGAAAGCGTGACTGTCCCGCCCAAAGCGACACGTCTGGTCACGTTAAGCATTGTGCAATATTACCTTACTAGCTTAGATCTATATTATCATTATAATTCAAGCATTTCAAATTTGAGCACCTCATCGATAGAGAAGCTTTGCATGCGAGATATCAAATAGCAATGAAATTAAGCTCTATCGAACATATTTCAAGTTATCAGACCTGCAACGGCGGTCTCTGTGACGGCGATAGTCACTGTGTGAATTTTCACACAGTTTTCTCAGATTTTGCCACTAGGTTTTTTGATATGTCTCCACTGATTCTCAAAATGATTGGCCATTTTTTGACATTTGTCATTTTCTCTGCATTTACAGTTAGGAGTTCTTTCAAACTGCTTCTATATTGAGGTACTTGCTTTTGTAATGACTATTTTGGTAAGTGAACTTCTTTGCATCTTTCATCAACCAGGATACTCATCAGATATAATATCAAGAGCAGCAGGTGTGTCACTACCTTAGGAAGGAGCTCTTACGTCTCCCAGCTATCTCTTATATCGAAAAGTTTGAGCTACTGGGGGCATTTCCATGAGGAAATTGTCAGGCTGTATATAATTTTTCGAATAATCAATATAATTCTATTGAATATAAGAATTCTTTTTAATATTACAATATTCAACTTTTCAGGAAAAGCTCGGTGAAAATGGTGTTATTCTATGTCCTACATTTTCCAGTGAAGCTCCAAAACATGGGGAAATTTTTTTCAAATACCTAGGATTGTCGTACCTTGTGATATTCAACACGTTAGGTCTTCCAGCAACACATGTGCCTTGTGGGTTGTCATCAAATGGTCTTCCTATAGGTATTCAGGTAATGAAGAGTTATTCCAATATCAGAACATAAAGGAAAATTTGCTTTATCGTCAAGATGAATAATACAACAAATTAGCAGATGCTCATTTGTTGATCCAGAAATCTTCAGGAATGATGACAAGCAGACACTTTTTGTTGAGAAAACAATATGGAGTTCTCCTTATTTATTATTCCTCTTTCTATTCACAGGTAGTTGCCAGCCCTGGCCAGGATAGGTTATGCCTTGCTGTTGCTGAAGAACTAGAGAAATGTTTTGGTGGTTGGATACCTCCAAACAATCCCAAATATGTGGACAATGAATTTTAAAGCATGTATCTACATACTGCAGAAATTATTGGCTAGTTTTTAAGATGACCAGTCATAAGAAACAAATATCAATAATTTTTGAAAGGTCAAAACACATTGTGTATATATTTTCAAACGAAATAATGTTTGACATGACATCAATTCGAGAGAAAATTTGATGGATAAATTTGTCGAATTTATATTGATCGGTTAATAATGAAACCACGTCTATTTAGAATATTAACATCTTACTATGACATGATATTCTCTGCAGTCTTTTCAAGAAGTGCACTCATTATACTACTTAACTGTACCGTCAAAATTCTCACTGATTTTATATTAGGCACTGCCAATATACCCAAACAAAATGGGGTATTAACTGAATTAAACATGAAATACACAGGAAAATTTCATCCTTAATAAACGATCAACTTTTCATTCATTTATTTTGAGAATATATAATGTTTTATTTGTAAGGAAAACAAGTGAATATCTAATTGCGAAGAGAAAGAGAAGCATTATTCAAAACACAGCGTAGCTTATAAATATTCGAACACTTCCTCTGTTTGACATGACCTATGTCACCAGTGACAATGACCGTTCGAGATTAACTAGAATTCAATTCAAAAAGAATTCAAAATACCATAGAAATTATGTACTTATATGGGATTGTAACAGGCACAATACTTAAAATAAAGTGAATTGAGATAAGACATTTTTTCATTTCAAGTTGTATATCAATATCAATATATAAGAATGGAGGTAGAAAAATAAGCATAAAAAACACTATAGACAAATTAGATGACAATGTCGCAATTAAACTTAGATAATTAGAATATGAAGTAAAAAGTTAATCGAATTCAGAATTGGCAATAAATTTCGTAGTGTCTACATTTTTCGCGTAAATAAAAGCGTTGTTTATTGTTAAGTGGACAGAATAATGAAGAAAAAACCTTTTGAAAAAATGATCTCTTCTGATGATTTTTTTGAAGATAACCTTTATTTAGCTATTGTATTTGTTTTACTGTGTATGCTTTTATGAGAATATCGAAGTAATTGAATGTGATTTCCAATTTAGTTCATTCTGGTTAATGAAACCAAAATATTCCAATGAAATATTATTAATATTCTGGTTCACATGCACCCTTTCTTTTAAAATTTTTCAATGCTCTCCCAAAAATTAAGAGCATGATGTCATTAGATTCGTATTGTTACCTAGAAAGTTTAAGGAAAGGTCCGAAAATGCGCTGAAAAATTTACAATAAAGTGAAAAAAAAAGAAGGGTTCGGTTTTTTTTCAAAAAAGTTTCAAAATGATGAAGAAATTTGCTTAAACAAAATCTCCGACTGCAATTGTAGCTCTAATATTTATAATTTTTACAGAGCTTCGAAAATAGAGCCAAAAGCGGAAACACTGGCTTCCGCCCACAACAACGAAAAAATCATTTAAATATATTAAATATTATTTTTGAGGAATAATAAAATTCATTGAGAGTGCTGGAATACATGAATAAATAATAATCAGGGGTCAAAAAAATTTTGTCTCAATTTTAACATAAATTATGGATTTGTTAACTGTTTTTTCTGAGCAGAAAGTTCTGCTCAGATAAGTAGTTCAGATAATTATTAAACTAATACTCTAAATTTTTTTTTACTAATTCAATTCATTTCTACTAGTATAAAAATAGATTAACGTTAAAATAACAAAAATTTTGATTTTCCACTTTTTTATTAACAATTGAAAGTTATAAAATAAAAAACAGTGAATAAGAATTTTTTTGTCAAAAACTTTATCATTTTGAAGTCTCATCAGAAGCTACTCAAAAATATATATTTTTTTACTGTTATCGTTTAAAAAATTGTTATGAACAAATAAAAAAAATTTCTTATTCACTATTTTTTATTTTATAAATTTCAAGTCTTAATGAAAAGTGGAAAATCAAAATTTTTCCTTTATTGTAACGGTAATCTATTTTGTATACTATTAAGAATGACTTTACCAAGTAAAAAAAATTTTAGGGTATTAGTTTGATAACTATCTGGGTTTTAATATTAACTTTCAGTTCAGAAAAAATTGTGAAAAACTAAATGCTACTAAACTAATTAAACTAATAACTAAACTAAATAAAATTGAGACAAAATATTTTAGTCTCACTCCACACTCACCAACACTCCATGAATTTTATTTTTCCTTAATATTAATATTTAATATATTTAAATAATTTTTTCGTTGTTGTGTCAGAGTGACGCAACGTGCGCGGAAGCCAAAGTTAGTGCTTTTGGCTCTATTTTCGAGGCTATGTAAAATTTATAAATATTAAAGCCAGAGTTTCGGGAGTCCAAGCTTTTGTTTAGTAAATTTCTTCATCTTGTTGAAACGTTTTTGCAATTTCGAAATTTTTTTATATTTCCTGGGATTTTGGAAAAAACCGAACCCCTACATTTTTTTTCACTTTATTGTTTATAACTTTTGCAATTTTTCTCATCGCATTTTCGGACCTTTCCTTAAACTTTCTAGGTAAAAATACGAATCAAATGACACCATGCTCGTAATTTTCGGAGACTAATAAAAAATTTTACAAAAAAGGGTATTTTTGAACCAGACCATAAATCTTAGGTTGACTTCAGCTTAGGATGGTATATAAGCCTCCGTTCACCTTTATCGTATGCCTCAATCTAATTTTCAGACCCTTTGTCAGGAGACATTTTATTTTCAGAAGAATATTATGACATTTTAAAGAGAATGAGAATATTTTCGCAAACATATTCGACAGAACTTACACTTTGAATAAAGGTCGAAATTATATGATTGAATCATGGCTTAAGTGTGTTGGATCGGCAGATCGTACTGATCCAGCAAGTTGTCTACGTTGATGTGAAAGACTATATTGGTACAGATAGCACAAAAGTAAGCTACTTTGTCAAAATTACCAACGGCCATATCATCCCATTTATTCCTAAACCAATGCCATTACAAAAATTGTAAACAAATTTCGTCAGTGGCAATGATGTAACAAATGGATTGATTGATGCAAATCATGTTTTTAAATAGTGCCTGTTCGTCAGGAGCAACATAAATGTGAGGATTGAAGATCATTAGTCAAGAATGTTCAATCCTCTGGTCCACCTACAAATTAATATAGATCTGCTGTATTTGTAGGGTACTGCACTCTTATTATGAGTGTTTTTGTATTAGATCAGCGAGTGATATAGTTGTGGATAGGATTTTCAACAAAATTATATTTTCAACTAATCAATATCTATTAACATAAATACATATTCTGACATGTTATAATGTACCTAGTTAAGTTGCCACAAAATGAATGCTAGTGGTTTCATTCTAGTGATCAACCAATAATGAATGTTACGAAGAAGATCTTTAGCATTACACAATAGTAAATATTTTTCTTCCGTTTCATCTCACGAACAATCTCGATCACCATTCTTAAATGAGAGTAGTTTCATCCTGTTGATCAAATACCACCAATAACGAATGTTGAGAAGAAGATCTTTCTGCATTACTCAAAAGTGCTGTTTTCTCTCCGTTTTCATTCAAAGAGCAATCTGGAGAGCTGTTATCGCCGTGCATGAAATTATTGGTGGTTGTTGCGCTGCTTGTCGACGGTAGATCGTGATAATCAGGTGAAGCTAAAGGAGGAAACGATTTCGGGCTTGATTCCAAAGTTTCTTTCAAGTGCATAACAGGATAAGATTCCTTATAGCCTGAAGTGCTTGATGTTTGAGATATTGCACTATCTTCATCCCATGAACCTTCTGTTGGATTGATTCTGGTAGCAATCCTTAGGCGATGAGGATCTGTACAGATTTGCTGTGGATTCGAAGGTGCCTGCTCAGATAACTGGGGTGGTGTTGATGCAAGTGGTGAAGACGGTTTGCTGGAATCTTCTTCATTAGTAAGTTTAACATGGGATACCTGAGACGAAAGAAAAATTACCATTAAACTTAACAGAATTGAATGTGTGAATATTTATTTCACGATGACACTACTGTATGATATGTGACTCTGACTATAATATTAGAATAGAGAAAATACATGTAGAGATATCGATGTTGAATAATGAAAAACAGTTTTGAAATCAATTCAGGGACCGAATGCCGAGTTACTTTCATTTCATAAGATGATAAAAACATATGAATTTCTTATTTCTTTAGTATACAATATCCAAAACTAAGACATCGAGGTATGAATCTAGATCTTCATGTGTGAACATGTTGACAAATATTCAGTTTTTTTTTCTTCGACGGTTAATAAAAACTATGTAAAAATATTAAAATTGTCTACCCTACCTATAGTTACCATATCGTCAAATATACTAAAATAATATTGCTTGTTATAATTTATAGAGGTTTTAAGATAATATTGATTTTTCCTAAGTATAACTCAATTAGTGGATGCCGAATAAATTATCAATTTCTCCAAGCTTACATAAAACTATTTAAAAATGGAGAAACACATGATTTCAGTTGAAACGTGATGGTCGATAGTAGGAGGACACCATTATTAACATTCTGTATGCATTGTCATTTCTCTGCAGAACTTTGTAGAACATTTATCAACAGAAAGTCTTCTTCTGACTCTTCGTGTCAACCTCCTTCATTTCACTGCACGTTTTGATCACCTTCCAAGATTGTTAGTTTCTATGTTTCCTTGGTTCGTCTTCCTGGGGGTTCAATTCCAGGGACATTCGCGCTATGTCGTTGAACAGTTCTCTCATGGTATAGGCTAGCCAGCCCCTCTTACATTTGCAGATTTCCGAAAAAAACACCCTATTCTTCAAAAAGGGTGTTGTTTTACTCTTCTTCACAAATCCTAATTACAGGTTGGATCGGGTTACAAAATTCTCACTGTAGAACGACGTCAGCTGTTTACAAACACTTGGAACATTTGGTTGGTACTTCTTGTTTCTTTCCAAGTTGCGCTATCATATAGCGCAATAATATATCGTAATATAATATAGTAACTTATTTCACATTGGTGTTGACATTGACATTGACATTGTTTCACATTGGAGTAACATGAAAAAATAATTTCAGGATATAGTTATATATTTCACAAGGAAATCATAGAACCAAACTTTTTGAAAACCGCTATTTCAAAGTGATTCAATCATAAACGAAAGATAAAGTAGTTAGAGTTGGGTGATTTCTTAAGAGTTAAGTTTTTCAGGTTGGCGGCACTGGTTGGTAATGGTATTCAAACGTCATCTGTCAAGGTGAAAAGTTTTCAGTATACTCCGCCATTTCATCATGAAAGACTAACAAACGGGCAAGGATTGAAAATTTTTGAAATTTACTATCAAAATTTGTGCACTGTGAAAAATGTGTACCGTTTGTTACGACCATATTGTGGTCGTCATAATCGACCTGGTGAATGAACAATTCGTGCTGCAATCACCAAATTTCGCACCAAGTTCACTTTGTTGGACATTAAACCATTGTCTCGAATGCGTACAGTGCGTACTGAAGAGAATATTGCATCCGTAGCGTACAGTGTTAATGATGATCGTGAATGTCCATTCGTCGCCGTTCTCAGCAATTGGGCATGTGTTACTCAACCGCATGAAAGCCTATAAAATTCAACTTCTGCAAGAATTGAAGCCAAATGACCTACACAACGTCCAATTTTTGGTGAATGGGCCTTACAACAGCTTAATGAAAATACGCTGTTTTATCGAAAAATTCTTTTCAGCGATGAGGCTCATTTCTGGCTTAACGGATATGTAAATAAACAAAACCTCCACACCTGGAGTGATGAACATCCACATGCCTTACAAGAATTACCGATGCATCCCGAAAAAAAGACAGTTTGGTATGGTTTATGTGCTGGTGGCATGATCGGTCCATTTTTCTTCAAAGACGACCGTGGGAGAAACGTTACCGTCAAGGGCGAACGATATCGAGCCATGATACGCATTTTTTTTGCCCCAGTTGGACGAGTTGAACTTTGTTGACATGTGGTTTCATCAAGACGGTGCCACATGCCACACAGCTCGTGAAACAATGAACATGTAGAAGGATGAATTTGGTTTGCAGCTTATCTCTCGAAATGACCCTGTGAGTTGGCCGTCAAGATCATGCGATTTGACGCCTCTGGATAATTTCTTGTGGGGTTATGTAAACTCTTTAGTGTATGTGGACAAACCGAACACGAGTGAAGCCTTACAGGATAACATAACACGCGTAATTCGTGGGATACAGGTCGAAATGCTCGAAAAAGTGACGCAAAATTGGACCTTCCGAATGGACCATTTGATACGGAGCCGCGGACAACATTTACATGAAGTTATCTTTGGAATGTAAATGGCAAAGGTCAAGTTATCAATTTCAATAAAAATGTTGAATATATGATGCAAATTGAGTGTTTTATTCGATTTAAAAAAACTACGCTTAAAAAATCACCCATTATTTGTGACAACTGAGATGAAAATTGGAATATCACTCGGAGAAGAGCTCAAAATTGTTGAGGAAGCACACTTGAACTAGAGTCACATTGTTTTCAAATTTCACTATCTTAAGGTATATTTCTACGTTTTTTATCTCTATACTCAAAATATTACCTCGCTACCGTGGCTATTCTTCCTGCTTCTTCGAAGACGAAACGTTTTTCGACTCTGAGGTTTGATCCTCTGCAGTTTAGATTTATTCGGTTGGTTTTCTCGATTTTCACCTGAACTCTCATCTGCCGGACTTCCAGGACTTAAAGGCGTGATGGACGTTTCACCTATTGTGGGACAGCCAATCAAAACAATTGTGTGTTTGCTCACATGCGTGGATACAACATTGACGTGCAACAATTTATATATCGGATACGTGTTTTTGTAATGGTGCATTGGTTTGGGTTTCGTGTGACAATGTGAGAGGATTACCTGATGAATGTCTAAATTCTACAGAAGAAACAAAGCGTAGTTTATGGACCTTCTGGGTTATAAAAGATTCGGATTTGGGAAGTTGAGTACCATGGTCTTCACTCACCGAAGATCTTTGTGATGATCGACCTGAAAGAGGTAATGCACAACATCCAACAACTATGGTATCTATTTACATATACAGGGTGTTATTGAGCATGCAGCAAACATCCAAGGGTTATTCTCGGTCTATTTAGAGAACATTTTATATAATATTGTTTTCAAAAATATTTGAGAGATATAAAAACAACGATGAAAACAATGCATCTTGAATAATATAAGATTTAGAAATATCGGTAATGTAAAGGACTTTTCCATATTGCTTCATTCGATTTTGTGCTGATTGAAATAAGTGTATTCAACATTCTCACCGAGTTAACATTATTGAATAATATGAAATATCTGTTTTCATTCATTTCCTGTTACGTTGATTTCAACTCTTGTTATTCGAATATCCAAAAAATTTTGGTATGGAAATATGGTTACAATATAAGCAAATAAAAAACAGAAAAGATTGATGACACCACTATATATTAAGAGTTAATATACTGAATTAAACCACTTCAATTTCCGTAATGAGATATTCGTTACAAAATATTTGATACCAATATTAGGATAAATTCTCTTTTCGGACATGCACTGGAAATTACAAAAGAAAATAAAGAAAGTTTTGTAATTTGAAAATGAATTTCAAATAGACAAGAAGTTGACAAGAACGCCTTAAAATTAAGGAAAATAAATGCGGTCATTATTCTTTTAACAAGTATATACTTCAAATTTTCATTGTTTTCCATGCAATATACAAATACCGTTTGCGGCCTGATTTATAGGAATTGGAGACTCCTTTTGTGACTCAATTCCTTCTGCAATACTGTTATTCGTTCCTTGGATGGGGGTTGAAACATGACTCGTGCTAGTTGAAGATTCTGCAAGAATATTCTGCCATTTGAAAGTTTATTCAGTAGCGATAAGTATAGGGAAATATTTTTTTTTCCCATTTTATGAATAACTGGATATCTTGTATTTTACTTTGACAATCCTATAACTGGATTGTCAAAGTGAAATACCTTTTAAATAGATATATGCACACCTAACATCAATTTTGTGAAAGCAATTCTTGTAACACTTCAAATCAATGTTGGAATTGAAAAGAAAAGAATATTAATAAAAAGATAAGCTGACTGAGTGTTCGCTGATCTCTTGGTGAAACGTTGTTTCAAATAAAAAACACTTAAAAAATGAGAGGTAATAATAAAAA
Organism: Henosepilachna vigintioctopunctata; assembly: GCA_030704895.1. Taxonomy (NCBI): domain Eukaryota; kingdom Metazoa; phylum Arthropoda; class Insecta; order Coleoptera; family Coccinellidae; genus Henosepilachna; species Henosepilachna vigintioctopunctata. The sequence goes on from JARQZJ010000093.1 coordinate 2,477,305, forward strand.
CTTGTCTAAAAATCACTGACTGAACAATTCTTTATTCGACTAGTTTCGCCTTTTACAGTTTTTATTATTACCTCTCATTTAATTATGAACTATCACAGAGTAGATTCATCGTCCATTGAATTTATAAAAAACACTTGTCTGGGCTTCACAAAATTTATAATAGATACTTGACAATTGCTCCTGAGGTAACACCCAAGAATTTCTTTCAAAATTTCAAAAAACTAAAAACTTAATTTTAGACAAAATTTAGAACAACATTTTTTGACCAACATACTTATATACCCATACATCGTTACCTGCAATAGACTTAAGGCTGATATCGATGTCTCGGAGGTAGAGGGACAGGTCAATATACAGGTAGAAGTATTGAGTCTAACTTCTGAAAATGGGTAACACCCCAAAACAATATTTATTTATTATGAATTATATATTTATAATAAACTAGCTGACCTGGCGAAATTTGTACGCCCCTTTATTTTTCTCTAAATATTTTTCAAAAAGCCGGAAAGACATATTCTACTATTTGTGCTACATTATCTTATTTTTGATATTTATCCCATATGGAGCCAGGGACTTACTCATTTACGAAGGGACTTCAATACTTCCTGTTATTTCAAATCAATCAAATTATCAAATAATTCCTATATTAACACGTATGATGTATTGAAAGTTATTAATCGGTCCGCTCTATAGTTGTAAGTATTTGTCCTCTCAGCATTAATTATATGAGATATTTGCTGGACATAAGTTGAAATATTTTCAGAATTTAGTCCATTCCCGGAAACCAATGAATATATTGGCTCTGGTGGATGTACCAATGGCGTCTATTTGAATTGACTCTTCGCGCAATATTTCATCGCATCATTGGTAGCATTTTCTCATCAATATCAATTGAACTTTGCCTTGCAATATTGACACACAACGTTCATTGTCCAATACCAACGATTTCCTGTGAACTGTAACCTATTTCAACATTATAATTGAATGCTTGTCGATAGAAGTTAAACGCAACCTTTTCATATTGTTAATTTCGATTCCATCGATTCCGTTCAACTTCATTCCGAGCTTTTCGTTGCTCATCAGTTTGACTTGCTCTTTTATATCTTTGACTTGCTGCATTGCGAGTTCTGCTACTAAGTTTGTACATCTAATAACTACCATTTTCAAAAACAAAATTTCAACTGTTAATTAAAGAAAACTATTCTTCTTTATAATCAAATATACCACGGGTTAACGAGTAAGTTAGTCTATTCAAACTTACTAAAATTTTATATTAAATTGAAGTTTTAATATTAGTAGTGATAGCTCTGAACTTACCGAAATGTGTGATTAGATATTCAGTTTTTTTACATCCTCTTTTTGAGAATTAATAATTATTTCTTACTTATATTATTAATTAAGTATTCTTAAATTTTCTTATTTCTCACGCAATTTTTCAAATTGTTTCCTGACAATAACTAATTCAACAAAAAGAATAGGGAAATCGATCTAGCCGTTGACTACATATCAGTTCGAAAACGTTTGTATGAGAAAACGATATGGACTGTTTTTAAGTTTTTCCCGGCAATTATTCGAATTTTTATCGCTATATATTTCAAAAGAATTGTCAGAATTGGTCCAGGCGTTTTTGGGTTATGCGCTTACCAACACATTTTGCGATTAATTTTTATATTATAGATTTTGTGAAACATAGCCAAGTGTTTTTCATTTAATACAAAAAGATAAGCATAATTAAGATGAAATGTATTAATAAACCAAAGATTTTGAATACTTTCGAACGGAATTATTTGACTATTTGGAATTGAAAGAAATATGAATACTACAGAGACTCTCAGTAGATATTGTGTGACTAATTTAATCTTTTCTACAAGAGAAATCTCAATCAAGTTTCACTCTCTCAGTCATTGATAGGGAGGTCCGATAAAAAAGATACTATTTGAATCAAACTCACCTTTGTGAGCATGGCTATGCGAATGATCTGTTCCGAATTTACCTTCTCCAGTGAAAAGACCAATTAAAGAATGTCTGGGATGTTTGCTTCCAGTTTCAGATGTCATATGCACAGTAGGTTGACAAGGTTCGTGTTTTTTTTCTGATTCTGTACTTTCAGAAGCTGAGAAAGAAATTTCATCATCAAGAGAATGAGCTGTTATTGAACGAATTATTTGATCTGTGTATATAAGCAATTTGTGAAGAGTAAACCACATTACTCGAACCATAGAAGGTATTTTATATCAAAAATAGTTGATCGTTACTTTATTAAATTAGTTGTATCGAACTTTTGATAATGTATAAGTATCTACAAACATGTGGTGAGCGTTTTGAATAATTTTGAGGATGTTTGTCAAGTTGAAATATGTAGAATATACTCACAATCTTCAAGTTCTTCCTTAAGTTCTTTCATTTGACGAGCCAACTCCATCAAAACTGCTCCACGGCATTTGGGAAAATTATTACTTTTTATTTTATCCCTAATTTTTGTATGATACTGACGTTCCAAGTCCGAAATCGGCGGATTGGAAAGCTGAAAATTGAAAAGCACATTAAATTGTCTTAGTAATGAAATGATGAAGCAGACGAAAAAAGTTTGTGTGATAAGTTTAGTCTCTCTGAAATGTAGTGCTTGCGTTTGATTATAAATTTAACATATTTTATAAATGATGGTATGAAATACGATTCAAATGTTACAAATTGCTTTCTCAAATTTCTTGAATACCGTTTTATATTGTGTCATATACAAAAACAAATTAAAGAAGCGAAATTATTATGTCGATTCACTAAATTTCTTTTCTTTCCAGTAATATCGTCAAGTTTATCTCTTTGAAAATTCTTGAAACCAGTGGAACCTTATGGAAAAATGTTTACTTCCGAAAAAAACAATAAATATTCAATTAATAATTTAGATTTCTTATATCTTTAGATAAATTGATTACCAATATTACTGATAAGACATTTTGATCAGATATTACCCATAAGAATTTCACACTTAAAAGTTGTTACCATTCTAGCAATTCAAGAATATAATGAAATAATGATGAGGAAAAATAATTTTTACTACATTTATAAGCACAAATTGTGGATAGAATTTTATGAAATTTTCTTAAAAATGTCCACATATATCGTGGGTGGAAATATCCGGGTATACACTCTTATATTTCCTCCTTGGGCAACTTCATACTTTCTTCTTCTCTTTTTCCTTGAGAAGTTTCAAGCAAAATGAAAATAAAGGAAGGCAGGGCTACTTTTTTTACAACTTCTTTTATTCTGTTAAATAATACGCGTTAGTAGGCAAAAACAAATTTTTATTCAAAAGAAAAAATCTCATGATTTAAAAAGTAAAGAAAAATAAGGATCTAAAATAGAAAATTTGAGAAGAAAATAACTCTTTTGGTAATTATAGTAACGTGTCCTGTACACGTTAGATTCGAGTAAAAGTATTGTTTTGAGATATTCATTTACCTTTTGAAAAATAAATGGATACATCATAATGTATAATGGTGTCCTGTGAGTTACAACAAACTCTAAGAAATCCCATAAATAACTATGTGCTTCGTTTCGCTTCCCAAGTTCTCGCATTGTTCTGGTTATTCGAATCCATTCAGTACTTAGCTCGGGTTCAAAACAAATAATAATAATTTTCAACGCTGAAAATTGAACGACATTCATTTAAAATAAGAATGAATTAATCAAAACAATTATTTAGTCTACCTAGAAAGGCTACTTGGTATAGCGACACGTTTATTTTGGTATTGATTTTTGCATCTCTGGTACCAGTAAATGTTAAACTTCCTGTTCTGATTTCAGATGTTCCCTTTGTATTAGGACCGACTGGACCAACATTTTTAGTTGGTGGGTGGATAGCATGCAAGACTGTTGTCAAAGCAAACGATATATCGGTGTGACTCATTTGGGGCATAGCTGAAACGGTATACAAATAGAGTTGAAAAGTAAAGTAAATGAAATTTGCTATTTATATTTTCATAAAAATTTTGTTCAAACTATTGACTTAATATTTCAAAATTATTTGTGAAACTTTAAGCCAAGAGGTTTATTTAAATTTTTATGTAATCATATTTCACCTAGAGGTAAACGAGAATTCAATTTATATTTTCTATATCGTGGAAAATGCTAGGCAAATAGTTAATACATCTTCGATTTTTCCATTCTTCTAGTGAACCAGATTTCCATATTGATGAAAGGTTACACCTGTGAAAGGTTACACCTGGCATGACTGTTCAGAAAAAAGCATGTGTAGCACTTAGATCTGTAAATGAAGAAGTGTCATAGGAACACATCATTTAAATTTTACACAGAACATCATTTATTGATAACGTATGCACAGTAATATTTTAATACGAAATCACATCTTCCAACAGTGTGTTTATGCTTCAGTGAATTCTTCATTAGAACATCAATTTCCACATAGAAAAGAACAAAATGCAATGAATTTGAAGAATGATAATTTCAAAAAAACATGCTAAGAGAGATAATTTTCAAATAATAGTGAGATCTTCATTAGCTAGGATTTTCAATATGACAATTTTTCATGTTTTTCATCAGGGTCAATATCAAATATTATAGCATCCTCCAATCGGAAATTGTTTCAAAAAGCTGAAATTCTGTTCATATATATTCAATATTAATATTATTTATTTTGTCAAGAATTTTTCAATTCATTAATAACTTGATTCTTGATGAAAATCTGAATACATAATTTAAATAAAAATAAGTAGTTTTGTGATTTTCACTATAATTAATTTAAAACATGACAATATTGTTTCGCCAACACAGTGACAGTTTATCATCAACATCTGATGAAACAATATTGTCATGTTTTAAATTAATTATAGTGAAAATCACAAAACCACTCAGATTTATTTGTATTATTTTTCAATTAATTCATAAAAAATAGAATGTTCTTCATTCGTAATAATTCCGACAACTGATTTCATAATTAGGCTGATTTCAATTTTCGAAAAAATGAGTTTCCAGAAAAAATATACTCACTTCCAGTTCCCACTCTTAAACACAATGGCATGATTAAATTGATGATGGCACTTTCTGCTTTCTCTTGTGTTGGATGCACTGAACTACCTCCGCAAACTTGTTCCAGTGCATTACTTTGTTCCTGTAACCAGGAACATGACTAGTCATTTTGACAACTTCGAGTACATTTAGACTCACTGTATTACTTTGGATCTGCAATGCTATCAAACGAACTACTACTGAACAAAACTGAGGTGGTGGAGTTCTACTCATCAAGGCAGCTGTTGCAGAGGAAACGCCTTCACCAGAGCAGTTGTCAGTGACTATGAGACTCTAGAATTGCAACGTTAATCATTGAATAAAACAAGCAAGATGAAACGGACGCTATACTACTAAATGAGCTATCAAGGCTAAAGGCCAACATAGACGACTAAAGTTCATTGAAAATTTTTCTGGCTCCAAAGAGATAACATAGTTTCTTAAGCCTCTTAGATCACCTTTTTGACATTTAAAATCGAAAAAACGCGGAAAAACGTTACTCTGAAGAGTGTTCAGATAGATCTTGCAAAGGAAAATATCGCAGTCGTATTGAACCAAGTAAATTTTACCCGATAAATCACGTTAACTTTTTGAATAAGCATTCTATTTTTTTCTTGTTACTTGAGTAGAGAGATCTTCTATCTGTTTCACAACTATCAATAATGCTTGAATTGACAACAGTGTGAATTAAATCAATAGAAATCGGGCACATAAGCTGACGCACTCACATTGATCAACCAATCAATTCATTCCGAAAATTGTCGTACAATCTAAGTTTGCCCAAATGAAATAATTGTGATGTTAGCTCAATCCATCATCCTCAAATGGAAGAGCACGTCAACATCTATCAAGTTTGCACGAGTTGAGCACAGATCCTCTATCATCCCGATTTCAGGCCTAACACACTTTTACACTCATGCTCCAAGGCTTTCACACTCCTGCACAGAGGAATTTTCACTTATCCCAGATATTATATATCAAAGGGATTAACAAGAATCCGAATTATCAGGCCCATAGTGGCAGTCCACTTGATGGCAATCTCATGGCGAAGGCCTTCATGGTGTTTATTTCTATTATGTCCCAAAACATTCTTGTGAGTAGTGGTAAGTAGCACCAAATTTTTCCACTGATATTTATCAGGAGATTTTTTCCTCAGGAGAGGAGTCTGTGATGGAGTGTTTGGATTGGAAATGACCAACTTGATAATAGTAGTCCGTAGCTCTTTTGTCAACCAGGACAATGCCAGGCCTTTTGTGGGGAACTGTTTGATCAGTAAAAACAGGGCGGTCCCAGGACAGTCAAAAGAGGTTATTCTACAAAATTGACGGAATGAATTGTGGCACCTAAGGCTTTTTTCAGAGGATACAATTTTAATGTTATTTTTTGATGAACAATCTTTGTTACGACGTCATGTCTTTCTTTCTATTTTTTGGTGCAAATATTTGACAACCCCCTGTTATGAGCTGGATTGTTCCTGATATTTGGCATCCGCAAGTATTAAGCTGTATATTTCAGGTATACACGTGTTGAAATAACCTTATTTTATCGTAATTATTATTTAGTGTTAGTATGTTAATATTTCATGATTGAAGTATAATAATAACTTCATATGTGGGCAGGTATATTACGAATAACATGAACTCAGTTACCTGGCAGGTGTTTAATAAACCTTTGATGTGTTGCCAATGAATGATGTAAGGATATTTATTCATTGTATCGTATATTCCCTTAAGTAATCCTGCAGCAGCATCCCAATCTGTATTTCTCTAAAATATTGAGTAAACTATAATGTAAGTTCTATATATATAGTTAAGATAATTATATAACTATAGACAGGAAGAAGGATCTCGGCAAGGTACAAAAATACAAAATAATTATTGAATTAAATTAAACTCTTGGCTTAATGTTTCACGACTATACTTAAAAACATGAATTTGGCAACATGTTCCGAACGTGGACTCATTTTCAGGGCTAAAAAAAACTTTTTTTTCGTTTTTTCAGTCCTGAAAATGAGTTCACAGTTTAATATTTAATTATGTTCCGTCAAGAGTTAAGCGAGAATTCAATCTCAGTGAATATAAAATAAGTTCATAACAGTCAATAACTTGCTAATTTCATGTAATATTTTTAATGACATTTCGTCAAATGAACATGTCAATTCCTTTCGTCATCGTATTTACTGTATTTGTAATTGGTATTCGTTCTTATTCGTATATATGTGTGTTGTGTATTATTTATTTAATTTTCAAATTGGTTTTCTTGACGAATTTTATCAATTTGTAATTATTTTATCTACCCTATTTCATCTAAAAAAACTATTATTATTATTACTACTACCATTATTTTTCCACCTAACTTTCATTTATAGTCGTTGGTAGAATGTATTATACAGAATAAGTCTACCTAATGAAATGAAAACAAAATTTGATTAAATCTGGATAGTATAAAGCTTAGCATAGTAAATAAATAATAGACATAACACTTACCCTAATTGAAGGTTTCTTGGAAATCTTTTGAAACACTTTGTCTAATCTTCTCAATATTGTTACCAACGCCGGTCTCATAGCATCATTTGCCCATTCTGTAGAAGGCAATATATAACTCATATAGTGCTGCAGTCCTCTACAACCCATAGATTCTGGATCATATGGAGATACTTTCAATAGAGTGTGAGCAATGTCAGCCAAACGCTATGAAATATGAAATAATGTCGAATAATGTTGAAGAGAACATCAGAAAATATTTCGATAATGTACTTACAATATGGGATTTGATATCCAACAGCTCAATGACTTTTCCTTCCTGATTGTTTTTCTTATTCAGTTCTTGTAACCTGTTGGATGCTCTACACATAAACTCACCAACTAAAGATAGTAAAACATCTCTTGGTCTACGGTATTCCGCTCTGAGTACTTCTGAATCTTCAACGTCGTGTTCGTACATACTTTTGGCTCTTGAATGTTCGCTCATGAATTTCGAATGTGACTCATCTTCAAAATCGAAACCAGTTGAGTAAGGTCCCCTACTGTAATTTCTCTGACTAGATCCTTTATGTTCGGGGCTTGATCTATATGGCCCATTGTAACTCCTATAAATAAAATAATATGGAGTTGAATCAGAATAAATTAAAATAAAACTTTTATCATGCTAATTTTACTTACTTTGTGAGGGACTCAGAGTTGTTGACTAAAGTTTTCATTGCTACAGCTAATTGATTTATTATCTCTTTTTCTGTTTTTCCTTCCTTATTGTAGGAAGGAAGTTGAATATGTTGGACATAACAGGGCAAGATGGCTTCGAGAATTATCTGAAATGTAATCGCCAGTTGATTAATGCAAAAAAAAATATAAATACAAATGCAAGAGTTTTTTCAGTTCTTTTCTGTGAGTTTATTATCTCCATTATTTTTTATACATAACATTCAGAAATGCTTTCAAAAGAAAGGAATGATTTTGAATAAACTATCAACTCAACATGGATACTCAGTTACACCAAATTTATGTTTAATTTCGAAACTGATAAGAAATATGTCAGATTGAAACAACAGTCATGAAGCGTTGTCTCATCTTGAACAATATTCCTTAGTTGAATTATTCGATTTCTAATATGAGTTAATTTTATACCCTCAAAAAACTAACAGTAATGAGCTTATTCATACTAGAAAATCTAGATAATCGAAGAAGAAAGATTTCACAGAAAATAATTCAGAATATGAATTGATTACTTGGTGTAGAATTTGCTGTTACGATACATACCAACATTTGATATCCTCTAACGCTTTCTGACGAATAAGATACCACCATAACACAAAGTGATATACAGTCTAAGATAGTAACCATTTCATTCTCGTCATGATAACAAAAATCAATTGCCTTTAAAGGTTTGTCTTCTTTGACTAATTCTCCAATATTCAAAGGGTCTGGAGATGGAGTTTCCAAACTAAGCAGAAGATTGAATAAGCAGCTTGATTGAATCTGAAAATTAGTTCATGACGTTCTGGAATAACTCGAAATTCTATGAATTCAATTACCTTATGAGCATCCCCATATGTACCCTCCTCCTCAGTATCCAACATTGCTGAAACAGAACCAAACATTTGCAAAATGAAAGGCTTTCTGTTCATTAGATAGAATTGCTTTACAGCGTATTCAATAGTTGTTGTGACTAATTTATTCGTCTGGTGATTCGAATATATTTTTAGAAGGGTTGGCATAATGAGTAAGTACCTGAAGAAGAAATTCGATGAGAAAAAACTTTCCTTCGTTAACTCTGAATAGACATACCCATTGGTGGAAAATATATTCTTGAAATGAAACGCTGCATTAATATATGTTGCCATCACATATCTCAATATACCGGCATCTTCAGAATGTAAAATTAAAGATCCATTCAAAACGTTCAGGAATAGATGGATATCCCCAGAGTAGGCAAAATTTCCAGCCATTGCCTCAAACATTCTTGCTATTAATCGAATCCACATAAATTTATGGAGTACATCTAACCCAAGGAGAACTTTTCCAAGTTCCCCTCCTTTATATAAATCCAAGTTTGATTCTAGAGCCTTTCTTGGAAAAGAGGGCAATTTCATGAGCTCCTCGTGTAAAAATACAACCCTTTGAACAACCTTGAAAATGTTTTTATAATACCAAATGAAAATATTGATCATCTAGTCTATTACCATATCAACATTCTTCAAAATAGCCCAAGTCAGAAGAACTTTTCCTATTTCAATGAACTTCTGCACTAGTTCTTGCTTCTGCAGGGCATTAAAAGCATCCTCTTCTTTCATGTGGACCAACTCTAACTGAGGATACTGTGACCTCTTGAAGAAATAAAAATCCCTCACATATGAATTAGGATTCTTAATTTGGTCTGAAATTTGACTGAATAACTCTTCTACAACCATTTTGTATGTGAAGGATACATACGTGTTTTATAATCGACCAAAAAGAATTCTTTGTGTCGATTTTCATCTATTCCAAAGAAATCTAAAGCTTCTCTGAGTATTTGGCAGAATTGGGTATCTTCTTGTACGGGAAACTGTGACGGTATACCTCCAGCATCTGGGTCTGGAAATGAGGAAATTGTATAAAAACATACTAAATTGTTATTCTGTTTCTAATACCTTGAGGACCATGAACTATTATTTTTTTAGCAGATGGTACGTTCGCCGTTAATAAAATAGATGCATCGCATTGCTCTTTACGCAAAATTTGTTTTAAATCTTTGAACATTATGCCATGTACGCTGTGCACCACCATCCACAAAAGAGATAATGCAGCTCCAATAAGATGCTGTCCATCTTCATGGGTGCTTCTGACATAGAACATAACGTATCCTATGATGTAGTTATACAATGCGAAAGCAGCTTGTTGAGGAAGTTTTGGTATGAATCTGATTAAATGTCTCAATATCTTGAACATTCTCTCCTGTTTCTCTCTGGTAAGTCTTTCTAATATATATCTGAGAAATAGTGCACTGTCTTCGACCAGACAACACCAAATAACCTTAAACGAGATAATATTTATGAGAACTCAAGAAAAATATCTTGACAACATAGATTCACTCATTCAGTTAACCATTCTACCCTAATAAAAATATTGAGCTGCCCTATTATGAGATGGTCTTTTTCAACTAGTATTGAGAAGGGTTGAAAAGGCTACAATAATACTGACTGCCTTTCACAGTTAATTGAGTGATCCTCAAAAACATATCATTTTCAAAACATAATTCTTCAATATTTTTGAGAAGCTCTATTAAGATTGAGTGGAATTGATGTAGAACCATCCTCTTGAGCAGAAAGTTGAAACCATATATATCCGGTCGAACTGTCTTCAGAGAAATCCCCAAGTTATAACATAGGGATGAAAGTGATAACTGCATTGTTTTTTGTTGTTTATATGAAGTGTACATACATGCCATAATTTTTTTCGATTTCTCACAGTCTTCTTCATATGAGGGAGTTTTGTACAAATACTTTAATATGTGCTCTCATTAATTTCTGGGATCCAATTTACTTTCAATGTTCGATAAATCTTCAATGCTCGATGTTGCGTCTCTTTTTTGTATACAAATTTGTAAAGTTCACTTTTTGCCAATCTGTTTTCGAGTTATTGTCGTATTTTTTTACAAAGAACAATGTTTCTTCCGTTGTTATTGTTGAAAAGTAGCCGATAATTCACATGTAAAACGTAGAAGGACCTCGTCTTAAATCTGATATACTATAGTTAATAATATATTCTAATATTAAGATAAAATTGTCTCATTTTTTTATAAGCGTTCAGCTATACGCGAAGATAAGAGTTTGCAGAATGCTTTAAAATATATAATATAAAAATTTATCAATTAATATCAACTTGCATCTCAAGGGAATATTCAGTTAAACTCACTTGATATGCCACTTCATACACAGCGTTACCATCCGCCGAAACAGCTCCATCATCTAGAAGATTAATTATTTGGACTACCGCTGAGCACAAACAAGATGGAAACAATGAATGTGCTGAATGCAAATGATGTCCCGTATTCCTGGGTTGACCATCAATTTGCTCATCATCTGAAAAACGAAAATCGCTTGCTAAAATAATGATAAATCACTATTTAGTTATCACCTTCTTCATGATCTTCGCTGGTATGATAGAGACTAGGTTCATGAGCAGCTTGTATAGTTATAGGAATGGTTGTTATTAAGAAGTTTTCTCTTTCCTCTCTTTTCTTATCATCTTGCGCTTGTAAAGCCATTTTGATGAGTTCAGTCTGTTGTTTCTTTCTTGTTTTCGTTGCAGTAACCAACGATCTCTAAAATGTAAAATAGCAAGATAGAGTAATATAAAATGGACTTTTCATGATTGTAACTACATGAAATGCATTTACATCTATACATCGTAGACTTACGATAAAATAAACAACCAAAACTCAAAAGCAAGTCTATTAGTCCCTGTAAACTGATAGTTTGCGAAAATTGTTCGTATAAACCATAACAAAAAGTACAGCTTGACTAAACTTACGTGTCTCTCTTGATTAATGGTTACTTCTTCAACTTTAGTCTTTACCAGCAGTTCCCAAGGCGAATCAACGACGTCAAGTGACTCAATACCAATTTTTGGAGAAGGTAAAGTGAACTCTATACCAGGCGGAGGAACTTTGAATAAAGCATGAGCACCGTCCTCCATTCTCGGCCATACTTGGTACCTCATTTTCCATAAAACTTGGAACCTATGGCAACAAAATGTTTGGTGGAAGGTGTTGGTTTGTTTAATTTTTTCAGTTTGTCGGACATTCATGGCCTATAAGTATAAATTGAAAAATAAGTTAAATCTTTCGTAGGAAGATAAAGTGAGAATTGGAACGTAGGTATGAAGTACATAAATGTTCGAAGAGAAATAGTTGAAATGTACAAAAATAGATCAAAATGCTAGAATAAAAAATATTGATTTCAACTTTATAGGCAATGGAAGTCAGACTAACTACTGAAGTATATTTTGAATAAGAACAGAAAATGAAAGTTACAGTATCAATCTAGCAAATCCCAAAGTGATAAAAGAATTTGAAATCAACTGTTTGAAATTGAAAACAATATCTAAAAGAAGATTTCATCATTGAATTTGATTACCTTAGAATAGCATTTATTCTTATTTGAATATCCGAGTGAGATAAACTATGTTGCATTATTTCAGAAACGTGGTGTGGTGCTTTCACTGCACCCAGTATGAAAAGTGATGCTGCAGATGCAGCAACCTCTTGATTACTCTCTAGGAGTAACTCCCAAGCAACAGGAATGATACCTACAAAATGTTCCTCTGTGAGAATCACTGCCCCTTTCATCAATGTCGCCAGTGGACCATGAAAGACATCCTTAACCTGAATTAAATATTATCAGTGAAATATAAACATTTGAATACATGACTTACGTGTGTTTTGATGTATTTGAGTATAGGTAAAGGCTCGATAGAAGAACCACTACCGTCCTTCGTAGAGTCAGCAGCAGCAGCTCCACTAACGCTTGTAGAGTCAGGAAGATCTTTTGAAGAATCTTTCGACGATATCTTTCCAAACTGGGACCCGTCCAAGTTTTTATCTATTCTGAAAGGCACAACGATCATTGAATTTGATAGATATAAAACATTTAAAATGCATACTTATCCCTTTTACCCACACTGTCTTTTCGACGAATTGGTGAAACTTGAGAACTTGTCTGATCTGATATTTTTCTATTTTGTCCTTTATCCTTTTTGTTCTTTTTCTTTCCTTCAAAATCCATTCCGAGTTTGTCTTCCAATACACCAAATTCTTCACCATATACTTTCCTCACTGCTTTGACTAATCGAGAGCACGACCTCATGACTCTTCGATAACAAAATGGATGACAAAAGTTTTGATGAGGACAAAAGTAGTATAGAGAATTTGTTACTTGTACCATTGTCTGCAAAATTGAGGAGATTTGTAACGTTTGTTGAACAAGTTCACATGGCATGCAAGAGGTTTACATTAATATGCTTAATACTTGAAAGCATATAATGTCATTGTTTGTACAGAAAGAAAGGAAAAGCTTGTTGGATAGTTTTCTATCGTTATACAGCCTTGTCACTTTTTTTTGTTTTATTTGATTCAGTTCGTTTCTCTTTCAAAATCATCATTATATAATATGTTAAAATATTCTATTAACTTCAGTTAACTAAATTATATATTCTAATAATATACATTAATAAAATAATATATTTTTTATGGTGTGAATTGATCCGTCGATCAACAAATAGTGGATCATTGTTAAAGGTGTAATGTATGATCCGAAACATTTGGGAATATAACGCAAACATCATTCCCAAAAATTTTCGAATGAATGAAATATTTGTTCGAATTAGACTACTGTATACACATTTTCGATGAACACACCTTCAACCACGGCATATGTTTGTTGGTATCATCAGTATCGTTGCTATCTGTAGGACTTTCGGGGGGCTGATCGTCGCTTAGCACTCCAGGAGATTCTTCTCCGCTAGCTTCTCCTGCTATTCCAGGTTCAGAAGTATCACTCCTATCTGAAAGTGAACTAACTTTCCTCTTAGATTGTATAGAATCCGTCCTCTTCACTGTATCGGGCATTCGACCTGAAATTTCAATACCTGCAATAGTCTCCTTTGAGAAAAGTCTTCAAACATTCTTTTCGATTCTTCGAGCGAAGGTTTTATCAGACTTGAATTCATGTTTTAGGTTTTTATATAATATATACTTTAATTTACGTTTCATGTTATGAAAAAATAGAGAAGATAATGTCTGTGTGAACAGATTGTTTTCTAACAAATTACTCACATTCCGCTTCAATTTCTTTGCCCTCTCTAGTACCTCTCCTCAATTTTAAGCTGCGTCTTTTGAAAGATCCACCACTGGGTTGTGCAGTGCCTCTCCTCAATAAAAAAGGCCTAGCTGACTGCCCCATCTTTTTTCCATCTTCGCCCTAGAAATAATAAAGGTGCGTAATAAATAAAACAGTTAATAATTTCCTGAATATTAAAATTTCTCAAACTTTTTTTTTAAAGAATATTATTTCAACATATATTGAATATCACACAAACCTGCACAGTTACCGTGGTGTTACTGCTCCCTTCAGACTCATTATCTGGTTCATGAAGCACAAAACTGATTTTTCGTTCTGTCTGGCCTATTTATTCGGAAAAAATTATAGTTAAGAGATCCTTCGAAGATGACGGTAATAGATTGATCTTACCTGAATCTCGATCACCAGCAATTGACTGTAAGCTTTGAGCTGAAGTTTGTGAATGTCCCATTGAGGATAAAGCCATGCTCCATCTCCTATTAGCCTCTCGACTGTACAAACGTTCCCATGGAGTTGATTTTTCCTTTCCTGTAGCTCTTGATGATTTTGGTATAGTTTGATACGTCTCTCGAAGAAATGTAGTGATTTCATAAATTAATATGCAGGTTAAGAAACGGAGAGCAATAGAGCAACTCGAACCATAACAGTAGATACTGGCTGAAATAATATAAATGTCAATAGTTTACCAGAATCTTTACAATGAAAAATAAATCAACAAGTATTAACTTGTGAAAAATTCAGGGTACCTTCATCTAAATAATCTTCCTCCTCATCTTGGGTTAGCAGCTCTTTCTGTTTCTGTTCGTCACTCACCATTGCAGCAATTTGGGTTTCATTTGCTCTATCTTCATTGATCATCTCTTCTAGGCGTTGACCAAGCATCTGACATTGCAGAGGTAACATAAAATAATCTACATTAAGGTGTATTTCATCAATTATTCAATTTATTCGGTGTTTCTACAGAATATCTCAAAAGAATGAAAGCATATATTTCATAAAGAGTTCAAAACTCGATCAAGTTCAGTTGAATTACGTCGTGATCAATTGAAATTGTATTTTAACACAAAACTCTCAAATTACTCAAATGGCGACCTCTTCTTCTATAGGTCGTCGGCTATAGGCGCAGACGAACTAGTGACATCTGAAGACTGCCACGAAATTAGATACAATTGGCGCAAAAAAAATTGCATGAGAGTACTCACTTCTGCCCATTGATGAAACATTTTCCCAGCTGATCTTTGAAGTACATGAGAACGTCGAATGCCTGTAGTGGGGCCTCTTGTCGGAAGAGGACCCGACGGTCTAAATATTGGATAATTCAATTTCATCCAAGATGGCCATTGACCTTTATTGCAACAATGAACAAAATACGCACATTCCATCAAAATGGCTGCTCTAGCAACGACAGCTGAATGAGGCTGCAACAAACTGATTCAGTACAAATTAAAAACGCCTCATCAACTTACCAAATCTATCAAAGAAGCTAGCAGATGCGCATCTGGTACAGAACCTGGTGGACACGTTTCGAGTAAAAAGGAAAATCGCAATGTTCCGCTCAATACGTCAGTAGTTGAAATTAATTTGCGTTCTTTCAGTACAACGAACTCTGATTCCCTTGAAGATTCACCCATTTCATAAGAATTTCTTCTACTCATATCTGTAATTAAGCTAGTGACAAAACGAACATTCGAACGATGAAGTGTTCTTACATGTGCCTGAAGTTTCTTCCATGCTCCCATCTTTTTTTTTGCCTTTCTTCAAAACAAATTTACTGAATTTATCTTCCACTCTTCGTTTGGCTTTTTGTAATGTCTGGCCAACATTGCTGAAAGATAATTGATGAATAACCCTAATTCGAGATCTAAACCTAAGTATAGAAGTACTACTTCGATTCTGAATGCTAATTGAATAGTACAAGTAATAGGAGTTCAGATAGCATCTGTATACGAAGTAGTTATTCGTAATTTGTGTGAGCGTTAGTTTTGTTTGCCTTGTTTCTTTATTACATGAAGTTTATTCATTTCATGATTTGAAAAGATTTGAAAGACACTACTACCTCTTAGTTGAAGAAGACTTTTCGGCAAATTTCGTAGATTTTATATAGCTCATAGAATCTGTGAAATTTTCAATATTGTCTATATTGTCCACACTGTCAGTAGAAGTATGTCCACTTCTTTTGAACCAATTCACTGAAAATAATTTTGAGTAAAAACTTATTATCATTATTTGATATAAATTCACCTATTTTAGATATCGGTTTTGGTTTTGTTACTGAGCCCTCGACAATACCTAGAGTACGTTCGCTTTGTCGTGGAGTGAGGATGTGATGTTTTTTCCGTAGATTTCCTAGAGGACTTTGACTTGATTTGAATGTTTCTTCGGCCTCTGTTTCTAATAAACTCTGAATCAACAAATTCTGGTAAAGAGAGAATAAGTATTGTTAAGAAAAATACAAAAATACGATAGTTTTGATATTTACCGCACACGTAGAAGAGGTGCTTCTTTTCTTGAAGAGAAGTTTTCTAGAACTTTTTTCCTCTGATCCATAATTAATAGTCTCGGAAACTGGTTCTGGTGGCTCTTCCATTTCTGAATGATGCATATGTCTTGAAACAATAAAATTTACTATTAGAAATTATAAATGTATTTATGTACTTGAAATTTCAAAGTATATGTATAAAGTGTGGTGGTAGAGTCACCGACTTCACGACTATTATTAATTTTTAGACCTGAAAATGAAACATACGTTACCTTCAAATAGGTACCTGTTTCATCTATGAAATAAATGCTACATTATTAACACAAACGTGCTCCCAAATCAACTAATATAACCATACCTTATCACTCTGGTGGTTTGCACATTTTTATTCCCTTTCTTATTCGGCCTATCTGCTGTATCCAGTAACGCGCTGAGTGCTACCCTTCGAAATACACTGCCATGTCCTTCCTTCACGTAAATCATGAGTTGCCTTATTTCACAATGAAGACTCTGAAATTTCATTCCAATTGAAAACAATTTTAAATCCAATAAAAATGAAAATTAACGTCGAAAATATCAATTGGCAATCTCAAATAAATATTCAACTGAAGGCATTCATTCCTCTAAAATCTAAATCTTAAGAAGGATTTCAAGAGAAAGTCAAGATATTAGATTCGTATTGAATTCAAATTGATACGAATTCAAAATATCATTCTTTAAGCAAAAAATAGTTGTAATACAGAAATCATTTCTTCGAAAACAGAAAGATATCGCCCAGGAAGTATTTTTTGAATCGTCATTGAATTAGGGTACCTATTGAGTTATGGTTTCGTACGAATTGAGTACCGTCATATAGCGGACGTATCTTCAAGGTGAGTGACGACACAAAAACCGTTTGCACGGCAAAATATGAGGACCAGCAACTAAGCTCAAATTCGTTATCATGAGACCTGATTGTTACTGGCCCCCTCCTCCCGCAAACGCCAAAATTTTTTCGATCCAATTGAATAAAAAAATTTGATACCCTTCTGAATAATTCTTCGAAAGAAGGCAACAGTATATCAAAGTTGTATCAGAACAAAAAAAGTTTATGAAAACAGTACGTACAATTGCGAGATGTAATGGATACAAATATTTTTCAACAAGCATTTATATCGTTTAATTAATGTGGACTTGAAACAAGAGTTGTAGCATCTTATCAGTTATTCTGTTATTCTGAATTACTGCAGGTACCTATTCGACAAGAAGGATTTCACATGAAATATCTAAAATTGGTACTACAGAAGAATTAATAATATATTCTTGCAGTAGAATGTAAAACGATTAGATATTACTAAAAAAAATCATAAAAATAGCTCTGAAGCGTTCGTTCGGTCGATTGACTCGTTATCTTAGAGGTAGGCGGCGATAAAAAAAATTGCACCCGAAATGTTTCAGGCAACATCGCGATTCGTAATCTGCAAGCTCTTTTGAGCGGTCCACATATTTTGCATACTCAACGCCCTCCGGATCCTTGTGTATTTATCTCGATCGAGATAATCACAACTGTTAAACCTCGGGTACGTTACAAGCGGAGAGCGGCATAAGCGTCACATAGATATATAGAGTTCATAACATTAACACTGTTATGAATTGTGAAGAACCGGTATCAAAGTATGTGTTACATTCGGAAGCAAGCTTCATTTTATACTCAAAACACATAGAAGAATAAATTTAAATAATAACATAATATTTTAATAATTTTTTTAGCGAAATTTGTGATGAAGATGCAACAGTGGAACATTTATCAATAAATTGTGTTAAATTCAGTAATGAAAGAATCTCATGTAGCATAACTGGATCATTGTCAAATCTTATTAGCTTAAACAATGTTGAAAATTTAATTAGGTTCCTTATTAGATTAACCAATTTGTCCTTCTATATTTAAAACACTTAACCGTCGCTAATAACCCTTATGGTTGATGCGACAATAACCTTTAAATACAAAAAACCCTTCGAATTGTGAACTTACCAAATTTTCAGGCATCTTCACTTCTTTGGCAATTTCAACGAATCTGGTAACTAATGGTTTAAAGGTATGTGAAACGATGTCTCCTTCCACACCGCGGATTCCAGAACCTCCAACACCTGAAGAAAAAATATCTTTATTATACGAGTAGCAGGAATAACTAAGGGGTGTTTTTTTATAGAGGTATAGAACCTTAAGTTGGCATTACTGCCAACTTAACAGCTGATTTAACAGCTGAGAAGTGATTTATTCTCAGTTTGGTTTGGCAAGTCATCATGAATAGACTCACGATCATCAAGTAAGGCGTAGATTCGTCGAATGGGCCCAAAACGAGATTGACGTTGTTCCCGATTTTCATATGCGAATTTTGTTTAGCGATGAAACGCACTTCTGGTTGAATGGCTACGACAAAAAACAAAACTGCCGCATTCGGAGTGAAGATAATCCTCAAGTGTATGTCAAAACACCGTTACATACAGAAAAACTGACTGTTTGGTGAGCTTTATGGGCTGGTGGAATTATTGGTTCGTACTTCTTCAAAAACGATGATGGCCAGAACGTTACAGTCAATGGTGATAGATATAGAGCCATGATTACTAACGTTTTCATTCCTGAATTGAACAACCATGATGTCCAGGAGCTGTGGTTACAACAAGACGGCGCAACATGTCACACCGCTTGTGCCACAATCGATTTATTGAAAGACACGTTTGTTGACCGTCTAATTTCACGTTTTGAACATGTGAATTGGCCTCCAAGATCTTGTGATTTAACACCGCTAGACTACTTTCTGTGGGGCTATGTAAAGTCATTGGTCTATGGGGATAAGCCACAAACGCTTGACCATTTGGAAGACAATATTCGCCGTGTTATTGCCGATATACGACCAGAAATGTTGGAAAAAATCATCGAAAATTGTACGTCCAGATTGGTCTACATCCGAGCCAGTCGTGGCGGTCATATGCCAGAAATCATATTTAAAATGTAATACCGTAAGATTATCTTTCGAATAAAAAAAATATTGTCAATCAAATGATTCATCGTTGTTTTATTGCAATTTAAAGTTCTATACCTCTAAAAAAACAACCGTTATTTCTGTTCATTGAAATTGGAAATGAGCAAATATCAAAATATCAAATATTGTTTTTGTTTGTTGAATTCTGTTTGTTCAAGGTTAAATTGCATCTATTATTGAATGACTGATCTGAATGGCATTCTATGGAGAAGATTAATGAATGAATAATTATAACCAAGTAGTTACAGAGTCGTTATATATTTTTTGAGGAGCTATTCGAAATATTATTCAATTTTAGGTGAAGCTGTTAATATAACTTACTGAGAGGAGATAACAGGGAACTTGGATCAATGCAGAAACCCACATAAGCGTGAAAAAACTCTAGAATATCAGGCAGATAATGACTCTTGATAAAATCCCTCAAGAATCCTTTGAACTCCTTTCCACTAGCTCTATTCAGTTTTGTTAAAATATTTTGACACTGAGTACGTAAAAATTCTGCTGCTGGTCCACGTTGGCCATCTGAGCAACCATGGGGACATCCCAAATGCTTCAGTATTCTGGGAAACACAAAAATATACATTCAATATGTACAAAAATTAAAGCATATTTGAAAATATTTCATTAGAAATTATAGGTAAGCACCTGATAATCGTGTTCATGATGAGCCTATGAGATGTCATAGGTTTAGGGCTCTTCTCTACTTCAATTCCAGATGTATTTTTGGTACAAGTTTCCTTAGCTGGTTTTCTGGGACTAGCTTCTGTAACTGACACTGAAATATTGTTTCCTAAAGCCTCGTCTCGCAGAAACTGCTTCAGGACGCCCATGTCCATAAGTAACTCAACTAGATTGAGAATAACTTCCAACACTCTCAGCGTACAGAATTTTGTGTCCCTCAATGCAGTAGCATGAACAGCCTAAAACAAAAATAACAATTAGGGCAGGGGCAACACTTGTAGCTCTCACCTCACGTATGGCCACTTCACTCTAATTGATGAAATAATGAGTATCAGACTTCATTTTAATAAATATTGATAATAGTATCATTATAATAATTTGATAGACCAAAACTTGGGAATATGCATCTCTGGAAGTAGATTAAAATGGCCTAAAGTGCGGAATGTTTAACCTCGTAAAAGAAAATTCTGCAATAATTCATTTTTACATGAAACCTGTATTAACACTAGTTTTTTTGAAAGAGCAGATTTCAAAATGTCATCCAACACAAATGCCCTATCCGAATCTAGCATTTCAGAAGAATAATTGAAAAATTTTTAATGCGTCCAGAAGTGGTGTACATATTTACAATGAGCAAAACTAATTATGGTTGGAAAAGGTAGAGAGTAAAATATTTGCGAAACTTATTAACTACTGATAAGGAAAAAATTTCAGCTAAAAATAAACCGGTGATTCTTTGAGTACTATACTTCTGTTCTAAGTAGTATGACGTTTTGGAGGTGATTTTGAGGTTTTTGTATGATGATTTTGAAACATGCTTTCGAGTTATTTTGCACTCACCTTCAGAACAACATCTAAATCTATGTCACCATCTTTAGTGATATAGCATGCTGATCCTGGTGCTTCAGGAACATCTTCACCAGCGTAAGTGATATTAGAATCTGTCTGCGATCTAGTTAAACTAGATTTTCTTTCTTGCCAATGTCCCGATTTACTTCCACTAAGACTAGCAGCATCCAATTGGCTATCCATCGAACCCTGCATAGAAAAATTTGTCACGTTTTGTATATTCACACATATAATGCCTACTTGTACCGCAAAACTTTTCAAAGATAGAAAAGAAAGACTACAGTTTCAGACAACAATTTCAGAAAACTATCATTCTCAAATAGTTGACTGAGGTAGGAGATGGTTGATATTGAACATTAGTGACTTGAAACAAGTTTAAGGATTTCCAAAAAGTATTCCTTCTATTGATGACGGTGTTGTATATGGGGACAATGTTTTATTAGACATAAGTATGAATCTTTGGAAATTCTTGAAGGGTTTCAATTTATAAATCGAATTATTCTCAAGTTTATATACAGCAGAACTTTTGCATTATATCTCACTCACCTGTCTCCTCAAATAATCAGGAGAGGGAATGGGTGTATGCTCAGTGACTGTGATTATGGGATTGGCCATAGGCTGTGTATGACTTCCAAATTTACTAGCTTTCCGGCGATCACAATGAATTTCTCCGATATACCTTTGAAACAATATTACAAGTACTTTCCACAATTTAGCTCATCGAAAGATGCATGTCACAGATATATCAAGCTTGAGTATTCTTGTTTGCAAAGAAAACTGTATATAGCTCGTAAAGTTGCCTTCATATACGCACTAAACCAGTTATTTCAAGAAAAATGTAGAGTCGAATGAAACTGTATAAATGAAACGTTTGTAGTTTTTACATAATAGATAAAAACATATATGGAAATATAGAAAGATAGATATTTACTGATGCAATTACTGTTGATACTGATACTGTTTTAACACATAAACAAAGAAGAGTTGAAATTAGAAAAAACAGAAGAATGAAAGTCAAAACAAAACAAGTAATCAAACATCCAATAGAGAAAGTTCATCACACGCGTAGTAGCTCTTTCACAATAAAAAGCCTTTAATATGTCGCTTAAATTTGTTTAGATCAGAGTTCCTTACACGAAGAGGTAAATTTGTAGAATTCAAAACAATAGAAATTTAGAACATTTCATGATTCGTCCAGTCTGAATCAGACTGCACGTAGATCTTGTTTATTTCTCGTGTCATATATGTGAAAAT
Source organism: Henosepilachna vigintioctopunctata (assembly GCA_030704895.1). Taxonomy (NCBI): domain Eukaryota; kingdom Metazoa; phylum Arthropoda; class Insecta; order Coleoptera; family Coccinellidae; genus Henosepilachna; species Henosepilachna vigintioctopunctata. Next base: position 2,499,950 of record JARQZJ010000093.1, read on the forward strand.
CTTCGTTTGACCTGAGATTGTTTTTTTTTTCAGTTCATATATTATGTATTTGTGAATATAAAGACAATGTAAAGTCAGAATTTCAAGCTGTGAAAATGCCTTTTTTCAGCAGTATCGAGAAACTAGTTTTCATGAGAATCTAATACGCTTTCTTTGAATTCCAAAAATAACTGCTCCAGGAAAGCAGCCCCATAGAAGTATACCATATCTTATATGTGAGTCAATTAACGCGAATAAGGCTTTTCTTGAAGTACAGAGCGGCACCCAAGCAGATAAAGTCTCAAAGAAAATAAATGTGCGACCGTTTTGTCATTATTTTACAATAATTTATTTGCAAGAACCATTCAGACACACCAGAATCTATCTTATCACTCAACTTCGTTACACAAAACAGATCAGTATTCGACTCAGACGAAGTTGTCTAAAGATCCAAGGAAAACTCGGTCTTGCGTCGTTTCTGAAGGATATTCTAGAAAACAGAGCAATATAACGTGATTTATTGATAATAGTGCATCATCATATTTAGCGTGTTTTTTCATGATTTTTCCATTTTTTCATTTAAAGATTACTAGACTGAAGGTGTTCAGCTTTAAATTTTCTGGATGATTTCGTATGGGGCTATGTGAAAGTCATTTGTCAACCCTCGAGTAGATAATGTGGACGATTTAGTTTTATATTCCTCTGTAATTTTATAGTACGGAAACTGTTTCTGTCTCATATAAGACCTTCGTAAGATCTTCATTGGAATATCCTTCAATGAAATGATCTTCTGAAATCAGTGTACATATCAACAACATGAAAAAGTTCAGCACAATTTCTTGGAATATTTTCTTGACAGACTATTTCCTATTTAAAGCAGAGTTATCTGCAGGATATTTCTGTTGAGAAATTTCATTTCTATTCATTATTTGAGCGGTGTATGTTCTTTTCATTCGTCTTCATTCTCAAACTCGTGAGTTTTCTGATCAACCAATCTGAAAGAGATTGAGCTGTAGAAAGTTTCTAATGGAGAAGTGTGGATAGATCTGTAATAAACTTCAGTTTTATGTCTTGGAGACATGTTGCTTCCTCAGGGCCTTCTGTTCTAGAACCTTAAATATATTCTTTAAATTTTTCGTTTTTGTTTCGTCTTTCTTCGAACGTATGTAATACTTCATTTTTATCCTATAAAAGTTTTATTGATCGTACTTTTTTCAGCTAAATCGTTGAAATATTTATTTTGTTGATACGGCACAAATTCAATATGTAATCTCATCAATCATTACAAGACGGATATATGGACTGTATCTAGTGTAAGGACCGGAAGGTTTCAATTTACACGCAATATATTAGACCGGCTACTACTGGTATTATAATAACTAACGTACCTATACCTGAAAAATCAGGAAATTCACAAAAGAGTAACAACATCTGAATGAAAACCAAAAGTGTGATCAAAACATCTGAAAATAGATGAATATAATAATTTTTGCAAGATATATATTTCAATCATACTAGTCTCATTTTCCGACTGACGAAATGTACTCCTAATTGACATATTACTGATTTTGTGTTATGAGAAGGCAGCCGATTTCAACTCAATTGAAACTAAATTTGTAAGCTATAAATATAAGAACACTCCAACATAAAATGTGATATTTACTTCAGTTGATTATTGCACTCATTTTACTTTTTCAGTTTTAAGGTACTTCGGCAATTCAGTAGCAATATTAACTTTCGAACTTGTTGGTTGTGAACTTCAGTTCTGCATACAAATACTCAACTAATATATTCAAATACTAAAAAGCCAAAGTAAAGAGATACAAGATCTACCGAACTTACCCTCCGGCACTTAATTCATCTATTAAACAGCTAAGAGAGACAGAAGACATAATAAGAAATAGGACATTCACATTTAAAGAAAGAACTTAGAAGTAATAAGGATAGAACAAAAGCACACACATTTCTACAGATATTCAAGATATTTTTATTGGAATTTAGAGATGAAAAACTATAATTACATCCTCCAAAATTCTTCAATACTTTGTACCTCATCGTTTATTATTTATTATACTATCAATATTTTTCTGTAAGAATTATATTCGATTTGTTGTCTCTGTTCAAATGTTTTAATAATTTTATCGACTTTAATACATTACTCGGTCAAATGCTTTCAAATTGCTTTCACGTTTCGGCCAAAAGAAGTAGGAGTGGCAACGTATTCGTGCCTCACACACATCATGCTAATTATTTCATTGATGTACTATTATGGAAATCGTTATCTTAATATTGACATATGTTTTTGTACCTCAAACAAGCAGTTTCAGTCTGAAAGGAAATCTATTGTTATCGCCATTTAATTAAAATGTGTTTTTTATCTTTTTAATATGGTATGAACTATAAAAAGTATATTATTTTCATTTCATTTGTAAATTGATTTTCCCATTAATATATAAATGAACAAATTAATAAAAAACTAATCTTCATTTTTAATTTTCAATCAAATGTCACGTTTTTCTTGATCAGCAATAATTTTGGACAGACATATTCATTGAGTAGCCGAACGGTATTGTTAACCTACATTGCTCTCGTCTTAGTGTTGCTGGTTGGTTCGATTCCCAACGCGTTCTTAGACCGTTCGGAACTGTATCCAATTGGCCTTTAACGTCAACGGTCCAATCGGAGCTTTATAGGTCTCCGACTTCCGCTCTTAGAACAATAATCATAATGATAATCAAAATTATTAATAACGGTGATTCAAATTCAAATTGAAACATATGGCATTGGTATATGAATTTTTTAACTTTATGCAATTCATGTTGAAGGCCCAGAATCATTCTTCTGGATTTCAATCATATTATTCATTGATTTTAATTATCAGTTGAAATAATGAGCTACTAGACAACGAAATTGATAACAATAATTATTTAACGTTTGTAACATTTTGGTATATATTTTTAATATTTATTTCAGCAATAAATATGATAAATTATATTCAGTTCATGTTTCCATTTATGTCTCGAAGACATATTGAAAATGTAGTATAAGGCAAGTTATTATACATTTATGTATATATATATATATATATATATATATATATATATATATATATATATATATATATATATATATATATATACATATATATATATATATATATATATATATATATATATATATATATATATATATATATATATATATATATATATATATATATATATATATATATATATATATATATATATAAGATATATATATGTATATATAAATATATTATATATGTATATATATATTTCCAAAAATATATATATATATATATATATATATATATATATATATATATATAAGATATATAAAGTAAATATATGAAGTTTTTTTTAGAGGTATTGAACATTAAATTGCAATAAAGCAACGATGGATAATTCGATTGTTTTTTATTCGAAAGGTTATCTTGTGGCATTACATTTTAAATATGATTTCTGGCATACGACCGCAACGGCTGGCTCGGATGTAGTCCAATCTGGACGTCCAATTTTTGATGACTTTTTCCAACATTTGTGGCCGTATATCGGCAATAACACGGCGAATATTGTCTTCCAAATGGTCAAGCGTTTGTGGCTTATCCGCATAGACCAATGAATTTACATAGCCCCACAGAAAATAGTCTAGCGGTGTTAAATCACAAGATCTTGGAGGCAAATTCACAGGTCCCAAACGTGAAATTAGGCGGTCACCAAACGTGTTTTTCAATAAATCGATTGTGGCACGAGCAGTGTGACATGTTGCGCCGTCTTGTTGAAACCACAGCTCCTGGACATCATGGTTGCTCAATTCAAGAATGAAAAAGTTAGTAATCATGGCTCTATACCGATCACCATTGACTGTAACGTTCTGGCCATCATCGTTTTTGAAGAAGTACGGACCAATGATTCCACCAGCCTATAAAGCGTATCAGTCAGTTTTTCTGGATGTAACGGTGTTTTGACATAAACTTGAGGATAATCTTCACTCCAAATGCGGCAGTTTTGTTTGTTGACGTAGCCATGCAACCAGAAGTGCGCTTCATCGCTAAACAAAATTCGCTTATGAAAATCGCGATACGTATTCCGCACAGAACAATTATTTTCGAAATAAAATTGCACTACTTGCAAGCGTTGTTCAGGCGTGTGTCTATTCATGATGAAATGCCAAACCAAACTGAAAATAAATCAATTCTAAGCTGTTAAATCGGTCGCCATCTTCAACAGTAATGACAACTTAAAGTTCTATACCTCTAAAAAAACACCTGATATATATATATATATATATATATATATATATATTCATTTTTATTTATTTTAGTTGAGGTTTCTTTGCGTATTTCAACATTGTCGAATGTTTTCTTCATCATGATGTGAGTTTTTCTTGGAGCTACAAATTTTAAGAAATTAGCTTAGAAAAGCAATTTTTTTCATTTCGAATATATTAAATTTTGTTATGATTTTTATGTTTGGATGTTTCATTCTGGATAAATTAGGGTATCCAACATTCAAACTGTGTGAAAAAACAATTTGATACATAAATGACGAATATTAGGTATACAGAAATTGTAGCATTACCATTCCTTATAGCTGAAAACTATCTTACCTTAAACTTGGCATACTTTTTCCTTTTACTAAATTCGAATGTTCAAACGTCGCCCGAGTTGAGGAGTTCGGTCTCGTCAAATGTTCATCTCCTGTATCTAAACTTCTGTGATATTCCTAAAATAACGATATCAAAGCAACACTGTTTGTGCAAGTATCATTTTGATTATACCATCTGCTCTGCTAGTGTTTTCGGTTCATCCTGGCCAATCTTTTCCAGCGCCTTTTCCGACTTCGATAATAATTTTGTTTCGACAAAAGCTTTCAGATCAGCCATTTTCATTTTTTTCTTGATTTTTTCGCTTGCTCGTCTATGTATGGATTCTTCAGATCTCTGCTTTTGACTAACGTACGGGGACTCTTCAAAATTAAACTTTCAATTATAATTTATCATTATGTTATACACAAACTTACCAGCTAGTAAAGAAACATCTTTTACTTCTGGAACTTCGATGAAATCTTTATTTCCGTCAGACTTTTTGGACTCAGTGCTCTGATACAGCGAAACTTCAATTTTTGGTATCGGCAAAGAATTACTTCGTCTTCGTGGTTGTTGTTGGCCTGCTGTAGCCTCACTTATATCGCGCAACCTCGAAATTGAAATATATTTATATGTCAGGAATACATACTCAATGGGAAACTTCTACTTCAAATCAATATCGCAGGGTTTTACTTTTATTGCCAACCATTATGGAAAATTTGAATAATTCTCAAAAGGAAATTTACCTTTATTGTGATTTACTATTATTTTTACCAATATTGTGAAATATGGTGATATAATCTTTCAGGCTGAGTGGCCGTGGTCGAATGGAACTCCTCCTCTTCCAGACGTTTCGTCTTCAACTGCGAGAGACATCTTCCGTGGCGCCGAGTGATTCAACGTAGTTGTGTACTGGGCGATGACTCTGGAGTAACTGAGACATCGCCCAGTTGGAGTGGAAGAGGAGGACTTCCAGTTGATCACGGCTAATCAGCCCGGAAGATTATATCACCATGTTTCACATTGGACACAGGCCGTGAGAACCTACAAGATTTCACTTACCAATATTGTTTGTGAATAATATAATTTTTGTTGAAAATTCGACGATTCAATTTTTAGTGGCAGGGACTTTCAACGCGGTTCTGCGTCATCAGAATTCAGTTTACTCAAATTTTCATCCAAATAACATGAAAAATAGAAGTGACTGATAATTTGTCACGCAGATTTTCATTTTTCAGAATTTTTTCAAAGATTATTCTTAGACTGCTCTGTAACCTACTACTTAAATAAATGAACTGAATTTTCAATTCGAAGGATATATGAAAATATTTGAGAAATGTCAGAGTATATTGACAATATTATCGACAGAAATAATTTGAAACCAGTAATAATACACATTCTCTGATGTTGAAAGGTTCAAATGAACCCATACAACAAAAAATTTTTCGTGAAATGATGAAAATATCAATTACTGTACTAAAAACTTCGACTGATCAAAAGGAATCAGTTGAAATATCAGATTGAAAGCTCGAAATTGATTTTTTTATTTCAAGCGTAGTTTTTTTTAAAACGAATAAAACACTCAATTTGCACACATATTCAAAATTTTCATTGAAATTGGTAACTTGGCCTTCGCCATTTACATTTTAAAGATAACTTCATGTAAATGTTGTCCGCGGCTCCGTATCAAATGGTCCATTCGGAAGTTCCAATTTTGCATTACTTTTTCGTGCATTTCGGCGTGTATCACACGAATTTCGCGTGTTATGTTATCCTGTAAGGCTTCAATCGTGGTCGGCTTGTCCACATACACTAATGACTTTATATAACCCCACTGGAAATAATCCAGAGGCGTCAAATCGCATGATCTTAGCGGCCAATTCATAGGGCCATATTCGATATCGTTCGCCGTTGACGGTAACGTTTCTTTCACGGTCATCTTTGAAGAAAAATGGACCGATGATTAGACGTTGTGGTAGGTCATACGGCTTCAATTCTGGCAGAAGTTGAATTTTATAGGCTTTCAAACCCAAAACAACACGTAAAATTCTCCATGTGGTTGAGTAACACATGCCCAATTGCTGAGAACGGCAACGAATTGACATTTCACGATCCTCATTGACACTGTACGCTACGGCTGCAATATTCTCTTCAGTAGGCACTGTACGCATGCGAGACAATAGTTTAATGTCCAACAAAGTGAACTTAGTGCGATATTTGGTGATAACAGCCCCAATTGTTGATTCACTAGGTCGATTATGGCGACCATAATATGGTCGTAACAAACGATACACATTTTTCACAGAGCATGTATTTTGATAGTAAATTTCAACAATTTGCAATCGTTGCTCGTTTGTTAGTCTTTCCATGATGAAATGGCAAAGTATACAGAAAACTTTTCACTTTGACAGATGACGTTTAGATGCCATTACCAACCAATGCCGCCAACCTGAAAAACTTAACTCTTAAAAAACCACCCGTTATAATCAACATAAAAATTGAGTGTAAAACCTTTGTTTGATATACGAGTATGCCATGGTTACGTCAAAAGAGAGTATTAGCTTTTGAAGGAAATATAATTATTTACAACTTCGATACTCATTATTTAATGAAGGCACGAAAAATTTTCTTTTAATCACCTGTTATACATGTAATGCAAAGCCCAATAGATCCCTTCTTCCTGCCACAAAGTGATAAACAAGCATCTCAAAACGGCAACATCTAAGAATGTGGCTCCTGATACATCACCGTAATTAAGACCGATGAAATTTTTTTGAGAATCTTGTGACTCGCCCATTGCGCCATCTAATGACGGTTGTTTACTTTCTGCAGAAGCTTTTTCTGTTTTGTCTTGTACAGAACTAAAAATCATATATACAAATGCGTTTTTTTTCTGAAATGTCTAAGAAATCAACAAAAATTGTTAATAAGTTTTAGATGCCAAAATTGTAATTATAACTGTATAATTGTGAAATATATGCCCACAGAAGCCAAGAGCATTGTTTCGAAAATAATTAGAAAATAAAATTGGTAGACCTATAAAAATAGAGAATTCTATTTGAGAAAATTTATGTGTAATTGCACAAAATGGTATTTGGAAAGGAAGCAAAAAAAATCAGAAAACATTCTAACATAAAACAGTCTACATACTTACATATGAAAAACGTGTATTAAAAGTGAGATAAAAATTTATACAGCTGAAATGAAAAAAACTGAAGAAAAAATTGAGAGCCACTATGAAAAATTATAAGGAATACAGCATTGTCGAAAATATAACACAATGTATAGAAACTGAAAGAAATGTTTTCAGGAAGTGTACCGGGAAAAAATAAATAGATTAGGTTTGTTTGGACAACCGAAACAAATTTCAGAAATTTGAACTCACATAAAATCCTAACATTGATATAGAAAATGAAATATGATTTCAAGGAAGTTTAAAAACTGAAAATTAAATAACTAAATATGGAATGTGTAAAACCCTGTTCGAAATAACTGAAAAGGACTAGAGATCGTCTTCATCTGCAAAATACTATACTATTCACAGCGATCAATGGAAAAGGGATGATTTTAAAATCTCACAATGTGAAATGTTTACAGCAGGAGTTTTATATAAAATGAAAAAGCATTTGCACTTAGTTCTTAGATTAATTGGAAGAAATTGCATCATTGAAAGCAATATTTTAAATCTACTGATAGAGTATTAATCGGTAGAACAAAATGTACCTCGAAGTTTGAGGAGGCGGTTTCTGATCTTTTTCTTGAGTTGTTGATGTATGTTCTTGCTTTTTATTTCGTTTCATAGCTAATTGAAACAAGCTAGTTTCAGCCTAGAATAGTAATTTTATTAATTATTTCACGTATATGCAAATTTCTTTTAGTTTACAGTATATATAGATGGATCTCGTAAAAACCCATCCGCTTCATGCAAGGGTGGTAATCGAAAAATTACTACGTGTTCTTCCTCTGTACTAGAACTTTCTTCAGGTATAGTTTCAGGAAATACAGTGTCCTTCGGCGAAGAAACCCACGCCACCTGAAAACGAATAAATAGTTCTTTATATAATAGTGTCAATTCATCTTGAAACTTATTATTTCAGAAACTTATGATCACCAAATGTGATGAAACGTAATCGGAAAACATATCATTTCAAATACCGTAGAACGTAGCACGGGTATAGTTTGTTGCATGATAAGGATGATAATGCAAGCCATGTCGAGAAATATCCGAAACACCCGACTATGGGCGGTAGGATTCGGGTTCTAGTCCCGTTGAGACGGGTTCGGCATGAGTGTTTGTGTGTTCGTCTATCATTTGAATAGTTTGATTATAAATGATCGATTGCTTAATAATGCACCCGGTCCCCCAATAAGACTGGCTGCTCTCGGTCATATCTCTAGAACCGTTTATAGTACAAGTCAGTGGAAAAACATATATATTTAATATATAACATTGTTGGCGTTTTCTTGATGTAAATCCATCATAATTGAATATAAACTAAAATTCAAACACTTGAACCTTTGATTTACACTTTATTTGATAATATATAGAAAATATATAAAAAATATTACTACAAAGTGACTTCGAGAGAAGCCTGGAAATTATTTTTAGGTCGGAGTTTTAGGTCCACCGCTATAGGACGTGATTGAATACCAAAAATTAAAAAATTTATTTTGAAGACCTTATACTATTACCAACGATAACAACTTGAGTATCTCTAGCAAAGAAGATGTTTACAGATTAGAATATTGAAATGAATATATATTGATTAGAATAATCAACACAGTAATCAAGTTTGTAGTGCAGTCAATTGAACACGTCAAAAGCTAACATTTGACTTTTGTCAAAAAAATTATCTCATTTAATACTATAACTCAATAGATTGACCCTTCGCATCAAACTACTCAAACTGTCAAACTGGCATAAAGAGTGTCAGTTTGACAAGCTATATCGATTATTCACCGATAATAAGTTATCGGTGAGTAATGGATAATTTCGAAGTTCTTATTACAAATTTCAGCAAATTAATATTTACTAATATTTACTAGACAGTGTTTCACCAAGAACTCATCGAACATTCAATCAAGAATACTTTGAGGTTGAGATTCCTAGTCTTGTGCATCATGTTACATAATATAACCTACTCGGGTGATATAACCAAAATTACTCATAAACATCTATCAAATATATCGATTGAATCATTCAGAAAAATTTCGCTCAATGCCTTGAATGCCTCCGACATACTCAGGTTCCAATTTTTCTCCATTCTCTGAACACACGTATTGAAGCTCACTGTGTTGTTTAAGAGTCAAAGCGATATATGCAAGTAGACAATATAGTTAATCCAATCCATTTATTACACGTAATTTTGTTCGGCATTTCGTTTCGGCCATCAGTCTCATCCCACTCATTAGTTAGGTTTTACTGAACAGATTTGAACATTTTTTACTCCTCAAAACTGTATTTGCTATTTCTATCATAATGGCTTCAATTTAGTTATTTCTTAGACTATAGATATATTAGATATAACTGTTTGATTTTTTTTTCATGACTCGTTTCTTTTAAATTATTTCCACTTCAACTTGAATATGGCCGCGAGCCATTCTTATTGTGACACTCGGTATATAGATTAAAAGCCCATTGGACGTTTTGAAACGGCGTTGAATTGTAGGTCCACTGAATGAATAGAATAAAATTTTTTGTAAATAATGGAGCACCATATTTTTGTGATATTGTTTTGAAGAACAACATCAATTAACAATCTTCTTCTGGTATTCGAATATTCGAAAGTAATAAATCATTGAGTGATTAGCTATTTCGGAGTATTTCGTTCTATAGTTTTCGTATTGAATATGAATGGTTCTAGGAGTAGGCTAGGTGCCAAATCTAGGAGTTACAAGCGAGAAGAAGTACTAAGAAACAGAATATGTTAGAACGGCATTGTTATCCTCTGAGAATCCCTTCTAAGATCCATCTTAAACAAAAGGAAATATGAATACAGAATACTAGGTACATATTTCAAACAGTATCATCATACAAAAGAAAGAAAGTTCCATAAGAAACTCATATACGTTATTCCCTTCAATAAAGGAATGGAATCCTACATTTCTAAATAATATTTGTTATGAATTGAATAAAAAACACTTGGTTTAGTTCTACAAAATTGTATTGTCGCTTCACAATTGTTTCAGGGTGTTAACGCATTTGCAAAAATTAAAACAGTTCAATTCAAAATCAGTTTCCACTTTTGAAAACCCCGAAGCAATCATGAAGCAAAGATATAATTTAGTGAAAATAAGCCATGTGTTTCTATTCGATTTACATTGAACTGTTTCACCCAAAGACCATCGAATATTCAATCAGATAATTGATCAATTGTACTAGACATTCAAATTAGATCATGGTCTAATCAACTTACCTCATCATCCGAAATTTTTGTAATGGTTGCAGTAACCGTAACAGTTGTTGGAGTCGTGCCAAGAGAAATATTTTGTGTTTCTGAGGAAGTAACGCCCATGCCATGACTTGGACTTTCATGTTGAACATCTTCAGGTGAGTGTTTTCCTGAAACAAGAGGATCCTAGCTTTAGATATTTTCTACATGATTGACTGAATTATTTTAAATAATTTTAATAATATTATACTTACGTCCTTGAAATACATCTCCGAAATGAACTTTATAACGCCAATATTTATTACTGAAATTCTTAGGCTTTGGTTTACACTGAGATGAAAAACATAATCCTTCAGGGTGTCGAAATTCCCACATGGGTTGCCATATTTTCAAACCATTTTCCAATCGAAAATTTTGGAAATCGGATTCTTTGAAGTTGTGACAAATTGGAGCAAAAAGGTACACAAACAGCTAAAAGAAAGGGACACATTATTACTGGTAGTTAAAGAATTAGAAGGAGATGTATTTCCAACTAAGTATTTTATACACTCTAAGATGATATAAAGTCTTGTTTTGTCTTTTTGGAGATTGGAGTATTGAATCAGACAAGGCTTACTTGTGCTTACATGATGATCCAAATTATGTTTTGACACATAGATATGAATTCCATTTTTTGTTTTGTATGTTCCGTTAATAAATTGAAGCGGAGGTACTGAGAAAATTCGAGAAATTCTGTCTCAGATCAATTGAAAAATAATTTTTCTGTTATTTGAGGATGTACTATCGACAATAAGAAATGTTACATATTTGTACACAAATATATAGTATTAGTTGAAGTGCTCGACGTAAAAAGATTATCAATTATTTGCCTGGATATGAAATATAACTTGTTGGGTGTTAGATATACTGTAGATACTTTTATAGGGAGCTATAGACTTTTAACACTTTTCCAGTGAACAATGTGGAGTACTTGCAATATCCTACAATTTACCAGTATAATTCAAATAGAATATACTTTTGAGGTTTCAAAAGTTATGATAAAACGAAGAACAAAAAGAAGTAGATTTAGAAACTTGAATTGTTTTTGAATTTTCTTACTGTCAGTGTGGGTATTGAGAACAAATAGTAAAATGGCGAGGGATGGTATATTCCGTTCTCATAGTCACTATCAGCACATTCCTCAGCAGCATCCAAAATGATCCAGTGCAAAGTGTACATCAAAGTTGTCTCCACGCTTCCTAGACCCTGTATATTTCCATCTTTGATTCTGAAATATTCCATCAATGAATTTTGAATATTAAAATAACTATTATTTACCTTCCATGTAGCAAAGAAGCAACGCTGTGCATCACATGAGGTAAAGATGCTTGAATCAACCTCCATCTCGGTAAAGATCGTATCACTTCAGCTAGATCAGCTTTCAATCCAGATTGCAGATTTTGTACTAAAACTTTTTCGTAGGCCTAATACACATAAAAATTGTAATATACTCTCATAAGTATATGTCTTAATTTTAAATCAATTTGTTTCAGTCAAACCTACGAATGTTAACAAAGAGAAAAACGAATGTCAAATAATATTCAAGTAATAATTTCATATTTTGAAATGCGATGAATGAACACTTATAATTGAAGGTTGTATTCATGTAAAACTTTCCATTTGTTTCAGTTCATAAAATGAACATTAAAAAAGGGGAAATTTTACGTCGACAAGCTGATCTGAAGACTTTTATCCTGAATAATATTAACGATATGTTTACATAAATAGTGATACCCGACAGCTGTATTTTAAAAGCAATTTCGGATGAAAACCATCAATTTTTCAGTTGGATAGTATAAATTCGCTTCTATTTTTATTTCTTCCTGAAGGTGGAGTTATTTTCATTACGTTTTCCTTGAGTTTTTCATATCGTTATTGAATTAAATCAAGTCTCAATATAATAATCCTTCTATTTCATCATTTGAATTCTTTATGAACCTATACGAATAGTATATCTCTTCTTAGAAAAACAATTTCATGTATCAATGGTTATACATACTGATTTTTTCAAATACAATTTTTCATGCCACAGGTTCACTCAAAAAATGTATACTGCGTTACTATTATATTTGTGCTTTCTCACAAAATTATTTCTGAACAACAAAGAGACGAATATCTCAAAAAGTAAGGAATAAACCACCAACCAAACATAACGACATTCAATAAAAATGTTACAACTGTCATAGTTTTAAATCTGAAAAGATTAGGCTTGATATTACACATGTAATTATACTAGATATTACACGTAAAATGTATATTAATGCAGAAATAATTATGAATTGAAATTTCATACAAAAATATGAACATTTACGGTACCAACCAAATCGTAATTATTTTTGTTTTTTTTCCAGTTATGGGAAAAAAATTCAGTAATTCTTTCAAGAAAATGAATTTTTATACTGACCTTACATGATTCCTTGACCTCCTGTGAATAAAATGAATAGAATTGAATTGAGAAGAAATGCTCATTCATGCCGAAAAAAATTTCGGCTTTAGCTCAGGCTGCCTCAAGACCAACTGAGTAATTATGTGACACAATAAATGAAGCAAATGCAGGAAAATGAAGAGCAATACTGTTACCCAATACAAATTGAAAACAATTCCGGAGCATCTCAAAAGCATTCAGATTTTCACAGAAACTGAGTACATTTTCAATAATTATGAAAATATGATATGAATATATAAATATTTCTGACAAAACTGAATAATTGAGATGAATTTCTAGTTTCTAGTTCACTAGTTTCTAATGAATTTCTAAGTCAACTCTCAGAAATTGGATAATGTTTTATGCAATAGGATATCCATATATGCAATATTTGAAACTGTTAAAAACAGATAACACAATCTTACATGATGTATTGTTGTTGTAGATCCTTGTTGACAAATCTGAAAAAGAGCTGAATGAAAATATTCACATTTAACACAAAAAAACTTATCAATTCTATATAATCAAAATGACAAAAGCAACATTCACACACACACACACACACACACACACACACACACATGCACGCACGCACGCACGCACGCACGCACGCACGCACGCACACACACACACACATTTCGTTTTCCCTACGAAATTGGAAGTTATTTCAAATTTTAATTTTTTTTGTAGGAAATAAATATTTTTTTATGTCAAAATAACATTTTGAAAAGGTCACGAATCTAATTTCGTAACGTCCACTCAAATATCCAATCTAATTTCTAATACTTACTGAACATGAAGCCTCATGAAACTTTCCTAACCTCTGTTTAATGAAGGGGCTGAAAAATGAGTGAGTTTATGAAATGTAAATGAATAAATGAGTGAGTTTATTGTTGCAATACAACATGAATAAGTGTTTTCACACAAGTCTCAATATAAAATGAAATTTTAAAATAAATTCAAAGTTCAACAGGAGAAAAACAAGTTAGATCGTATATGTACTGGAAAGTGTCTATGAGAAAAAACGCTGTGAAACTATAAATCACATTTTCTAGCAGAATTTTCTTTAGATAGTGGTCGGAACTTATTGATATAGTACGGATTTTTTTCGAGGCGAATCATTGAAAAATGGAAAACAACTGGGGCCATTGTGGTATCTGCTCAATCTCGTGAAATTCTGTTCAATATCAGACTTACATCTGGTATGTAATACTAACTCGAGAGTCAAAATGTATTAATCTATTTATTCAGTTATTTAGCAATTTGCTACTTCATAACAAATATTACATGAAAAACATCAGAAAAATTTTGGGATGTCAATTCTAATCACAGAAAAACGTTTTCTTTAGTCTAACTTCATTACAGTGCTAGATATTTTAACAAATAGTGATAATGCATTATAAGCTTTGAGACCTTCAATAAATAGTCAGCTTTCCATGGGTACCCGTAACACAGCAACTCTGATCTTCGTTTTAGAAATTTTTGCATGTACAAAGGTGCTTTTTTGTTTATTGTTTTGTAGGTGAGAATCAGACAAGATTGAGTTACAAGCTGCCGAACGCTCAGGAATTTCAATTCTTCAAGAATAAAATTTATCGAGGTGCACTTATCATGATAACAAAAATCTCATACATTTATTCAGAAGGAACGGTAACTGTTGAATATAAGCACTCAAAAGAGAAGCACAATAAAAATATTATAAGCACAATTGTATGATATTTCCTTCAATTATATACCTACAATTCTCTTGCTCCAGTTCCATACAGACTCTATAAAAATAACCAATTTTTTTCCCAAGTTTTTTGCATACATTTACTTATATTTTTACCGGCTTTTTCACAGGCTTTCTCGAATGAAAAAATCAATTTGTGTTAACGTTTCATTGCGAATTGCAATTTTGTCACAAGTAATGAAAAAAAGAAATTAATGAAAAGTAATTATAAAATGGTGAAATTTATTCATTCCAAAGGCTTGACAAAGAATCCCAGCGTACTTCCAGAAGAAATAAATTTTTCCATTTGAACAGAATGTTATTTGCTGAGAATATAACATACCTCACTTGTTTCCAAAGGTATATCTGGATAGGAATTGGTATAGCGAGATCGGATAAATTATCCGGAGAGTATTTTTCACTTTCAGAAGTTGGCATTCTTTCCCAATAATTCAACTTTGATTTCATCAATGTTGAAGCGATATTTGGCGGGAAATTTTGCAAAACGCACTACTCTGCTTCGACATGATGAAGGTAGAACAACGTCCAGGTTCTATGGGAAACTGTTTTCCAGACGGAGATCAGCCAATCGATACCGACGGAGCCGTCATCATGCCCGCGCTCCGTATTCCGAGATGTCGAGAGACAGCCAGGGCCGGATGAAGTAATTTTACGAGAGGGTACCAATATTTAGACAGGCTGAAGATGGACATGATCTCTAATACGAAACGTTAAATCTCAACGAAAACATCTCGCATTTGAATAATGAATTCGATATAAAACTATATGGTAGTATTATGTAAGATGAGAAATTTATAACTACGTATGGATGTTGTTCTTTCTCGACGCATATTTGAATCATGATAACTAATATAATCGCCTAGAAAAAGTTTGGGATTAGATCAGACCGACTGGCTTGTGTTGTACTTCAAGCCTTTGAAGTACTCCTCAAGGAGTTGAAACTGGTAAAACATTCCTCATGTCAGTAGTTTTAGCCACTGTTCGTTCGAGTTCCAACATTGCGGTTCTGGATGCTTCTTCTGGAATAGCAGCCACATTGTCAGAAGGATGCCGTACGGCTCATTCAGGATTCAAGTTGCCGTTAAATCTTCAAGCTATTGAAGAACCAACATGTAATATTGCAAAACCGTCCGCAATGGCTAAAGTTTTATCAGCATCGAAAATAATCATCTGGGACGAATACACAATGGCGCATAAACGTGCATTGTAAGCACTTCACCGAACATTGAAAGATCTACGCATTGACTCGAGATGTTTTGGAGGTGCAATGATTTTACTGTCTGGTGATTTCCGCCAAACACTGCCAGGAATTCCAAGATCAACTGCTGAAGACGAAATAAACGCTTGTCCCAAATCATCGAATTTATAGCGCTCTGTGAAGAAACTTCAGCTGACAACAAACATGAGAATAGCATTGCTGAACGATACATCTGCTGAAGATTTCTCTGAGCAATTACCGACTATCGGTAATGGTCGAGTACCTCTCGAAGAATCGAGCACACTGATTTCATTTCCTCAGAATTTCTGTAACTTTGTGTCATCAAAAGACGACCTCATCAACAAAGTATTCCCAAACATCATTACTAATCACAAAATCTCTGAATGGTTGAGTGAGCAAGCAATTTTGGCGGCTAAGAATGAAGATGTAGATGGCTTAAACTTCCTAATTCAGAAATCTTTCTAATACAACCTTTTAAATCAATTGATTGTGTAACAAATGAAGATGAAGCCACCAACTATGCAAGTGAATTAACGATTGGCTCCGTAGTAATCATGATTCGAAACATAAACCAACCAAAACTGTGCAACATAACGCGTTTGGTAGTAAGGAAATTGATGAACAGTGTAATTTACGCGATGATACTCAAAGGAAAATTCGAACGTGAGGAAGTTCTCATTCCAAGGATCCCGTTGATCTCAACCGACATGCCGTTTGCGTTTAAACGACTTCAATCTCCGATCGTACTTGCATTCGCCATGACCATAAATAAATCACAAGGCCAATTCTTAAAAGTTTGTGGTCTGATTCTAGAAAATCCATGTTTTTCCCATGGTCAATTATATGTGGCATATTCACGGGTCGGAAGACCATCTGCATTATTTGTTGTTGCACCGGATAATAAATTGAAAAATGTCGTCTATCACAAAGTGCTTCACTAAAGTGTGGAAACAATGTAGTAAATTACATGGCCAAAAAAAAATCATTAAAATACTTGCATTTTTAATTTACATTAATTATTAAAATAAAAAATTGACTTTGATAAAATCAAAAGTCTGCTCATTTATTGCCTCTAAGGCGGAACAATGTTCGCCGGGTCAGCTACTAAATAAATAAATTGTAAGAACACCAACCTCTCTAATGCAGATAGCTAACTTAATATTCTACGTTCTACTTACTTTCTTAGATTCGAAATTAATAATCACTGCAAATAAACACACTTTGTGGATTTGATATCACAACCACACGTGTGGTAAATCTTATAATTTCAACAAATGATCTCTAGTTCGCTTGTAAACATTCGGTAAACAGCATTAATTCACCAGAAATTGAAGTTTGCAGCAAATTTTAACAATTCTCATT
This sequence comes from Henosepilachna vigintioctopunctata, assembly GCA_030704895.1. NCBI lineage: Eukaryota > Metazoa > Arthropoda > Insecta > Coleoptera > Coccinellidae > Henosepilachna > Henosepilachna vigintioctopunctata. The sequence goes on from JARQZJ010000093.1 coordinate 2,517,706, forward strand.
CAGAATGGGTTATGGCAGCTACATAAGTCTTTGGATTCGTACACCTAGAGTTAGTATTTTTTCTCTTGTTCTGCAAAGTTGGGAAATTTTCAAAAAAATTGTTTCCAAGAGTGAAATTGAATTTAAATAACGCACAATACTTCTTCGGTTATATTTCGTAATCAAGTGTATATAATTTTCTGTTGAAGAATTGTGAAATTATTATGATGTACCTGTAGAATCAAAAAATTCGTATAAAAAATTCATCATAGATAGAATTTAAATACAATTAAATTGAACTGAGGTAAGTTTCTTAGATAATTGAAAAATTAACATTTTCAAGAACTATAAGACCTCTTTGATTTTCAAAAAATTTCAAACGTACATGAATTACGTATTGAAAATATTGATTTGTATGCGAAGAGGGAAAAATTCCTCAATAATTTAATTATTTATTGCAATAAAAAGTTCCGTTTGAACATACAGTCGGATTATATCGTTTAATGCTTCATGAATATTGAAATTTCAAGATGATCTAATTTTTAGTAATATGAGCAGATGAATTCACTTTCCAGAAGTATCCAAGTATGAAAAAAAAACAGTAAAAGTAGAATAAACTCCACAAAAAAATAATGTCACACTTCTACAATTTCTTTAATCATTCTCTACTAAAAAACAGTCTGAAACTTTTTCTCAAATTTTCATGATTAACACTCATTCAAAAGCAAAGAAAAAATTCTAAAATTACTTCCAATGAGATTTCAAATTCAATGTATCAACACATTTGGTTAAAACAAACTTGTTGGATGAAAAATTAATAACAATATAAAATATATACATTGAAATATATATCTATTAATATGTCTATTAAGAAAATCGAATGGAAACCAATCGTAACAAATGGATATTCATCAACTGAACCTGAGTTTCCGATTTCAATTCTTCTCAAACGTAATGTGAAATATTTTTCAGTGTCTTTGAGATTATCTCTGTTGAATTTGATATATTTGATGTGATTAATTCATCATTGACTGACACAATTCTTCAAATATTTTACCGATTACAATAGCTTGAATTTTTGCGGACCAAAACGTGCGTTATTGAAAAAAAAATTTTCTATCTCGAAATACCTGCTCATTTACTCCTTCTCATTTTACTGTATTGGATTTAATATTCTTTTTCAGCGAAAAGTTCAAGTTTCGAAACCTGAAAACAAATTGCTAATGCTCAGTGCAACAAAGCTAGCAAAACTAATAAGAGAACGAAAAGTGAGTATATTACATAAAATAAAGAAAATTATTGAATCCATATACAATTATTCAAACATGTTACATACTATTTTTTGTAATTGTAATTTGTGTACACCGAAACACTATATTTAGAGTTCTTCATTCAGTTATTAAGAGTAAGTATATTACATAAAATAAAGAAAATTATTAAATCCATATATAATTATTTAAACATGTTACTATTTTTTGTAATAAACCATAAAATTAACAGTTTTATTAATTTATGTTTTCATGTATATACCTTCAATCAAGATTTGTATGTATTTACTGTGTTGTATCCTTTTGTTTACAGACCTGAAGATAGAATAATAGTTAGAATCATGTCGTCAAAGTCATATACAGTTGGACTTTAAATTTCACTCGATTTTATTGAGTTATTTTTATAGTATATTTACTATAGCAGTCTATTTTTTCCGAACAAAATGACCAAATTTGAAAAAACCCATTTTTTTTAGATATCCAGTGTAGATGTTATACGTGCATATATCCATAGAATAAAAGAAGTGAATCCATTGATTAATGCAGTAGTAGAAAACAGATTTGAAAAGGCAATAAAAGAAGCAGAAGAAGTTGATGATAGTCTGAAGAGATCGAATTCAACAGAATCACTACAAGCGAACAAACCTCTCCTAGGTGTACCATTAACAGTTAAAGCAAGTTGTAAGCTATCAGGTACTTATGATGAATGTGATTTGACCCAAGCATATCACTTGGTGAAATATTGTTGAACATGATAAGAAACTTTTCAATAATTTCCTCGAAAATCAGTAGCCTGTTGGCTTCATTAAGGGGAAAACCCTGACTAAGCATTCACTTCGAAAATATCTTATGAAAAGTTTAATTTGAACATACTCTCATGAGATATTAAGGCTTTGCTAAGTTTCACAAATATCATTTGATGAATGTTTCGTGTTTTTTCGTGTGGAAAAAATTAAATAAAACTATAAATAGTTGAACAAATGAATTAAAACAGGTACAATTGTCTGGATTTGAGATGAAAATCTCAATTGTTGAACTTTTCCATACCTTCCTTTATTGCTGATATAATAGGACCATTTTCTCCTTTTGAACAAGAAGTTTAATATTTTCCGTTCATTAAGGTGTCAGAAATGGTTATTTTTGATCCAGTAGTTAGTTACTTCACTAATGCCCTTGCTTTATTAGGATTGTTTTTTCGTCATATGTAGACAACAGACGTTCATGAAAATATCACAACATCCCATTGCGCTGTTCTGAGTGGCATGCCAAGATAACTGATAGCCGATCAAAATAGATATCACATCGACTCCAACACCCCTCATAAAGATTACATATACAGTTGATAGAAGAACGTGACATAACATTTGATCTGCTGTAAGTGACATAAAATGTATTATTCCGCCTCAGACCAGGCCTTGCTACGCGAATATTTATTGTGCTGAGAAGAAATGGTGAGTCAATCGAATTGTGCATAATTTTGAAGAGAAACGTTAGGCGAAACCGTTCACGCCCCAACTTCAATAATTGAATTCCCAAACTATCTGTTAGGATGGGACGGTCGAAGCCTCTAGATGGATATTGCCCATAACATCTGAAGTACATATACTTCAAACATTTCCTCTGTACTGCCTCCAAGTCGACAATTGAATTAATGTACACAGGAGACCAAATTATAGACGCATATTCCAGTTTACTACGAATGAAGGAGTACTACAGCGTTTTCATAATGCCAAAATCAACAAAGCTGCCCCAATTTCTGACCAAATAACCCAGCATCCTAGATGCAGGAGCCGTAATACAAGTTATATGTTCAGACAGAGAAGGACATCTTATCAGATCCTTTAACTCAACACATATATCTAGAGTTTAACTTTCCAATGCATAACTATGATATATGATGAATGATGGAGTAAATTTTCGAGAAAATGATAAAAATTCACATTTACTGATATTCAGGTTCAGCCCATTGCTGTTACACCACAAATTATTAGCGTCAAGGGAAGACTGTAGTCTGACACAATCATGACGATCGTTAATAGCAGCAAATATTTTTAAACCATCTGCAAAAAGCAGGTGCATGCAGTTAGGTTGTGAAGAAAGATCATTTTGATATATATATATATATATATATATATATGAAATGTTATTATCCCTGTGTGAGTTCATTTTTATAATGAGGGTTAAATGAAACACAATTCTCACAACTCCAAAATTTGGTTTAATTAGCTACCGGTTTCGCGAAGTATTATTCGCATCATCAGGCTTCAGAGGGAGTAGACCACGTTGGTCAAGTATGAGGACATGTCAATTACACGTATGTTGTTGAATAACAATGGACTGGTACAAATACTTAATAAATTTTCTAAATGAATAACTATATTATTGACTCCATAAATATTCTAAATAAATAACTATAAATTTTCACTGTAGACTTCTCAAATTCACATGTCAGACATGATGGAAATTGAATCTTGAAATTGAATTCAATTTCCATCATGTCTGACATGTGAATTTGAGAAGTCTACAGTGAAAATTTATAGTTATTTATTTAGAATATTTATGGAGTCAATAATATAGTTATTCATTTAGAAAATTTATTAAGTATTTGTACCAGTCCATTGTTATTCAACAACATACGTGTAATTGACATGTCCTCATACTTGACCAACGTGGTCTACTCCCTCTGAAGCCTGATGATACGAATAATACTTCGCGAAACCGGTAGCTAATTAAACCAAATTTTGGAGTTGTGAGAATTGTGTTTCATTTAACCTCATTATATATATATATATATATATATATATATATATATATATATATATATATATATATATATATATATATATATATATAATGAAGAACAATGGACCCAAGTTGAACCCCTGTGGCACCCCAGACGAGAAAGAATAGAGTGGAGATTCATTACCACCATGTTCAACATATTGAAAAAGATCCGAAAAATATAACTGCATAAAATTTAACAACTGTGTTGAAAAACCTATAGCCTTCAATTTTGACAACAGTATTCTATGATCGATCTGGTCGAAGGCCTTCTGGATATCTGTGTAAATAACATCCATCTCACCACGGTCATTTAATGCTTCTGACAAGGAATAGGTAATGCATGCCAAATTAGTAACAGTTGATCGATTCTTCATATACCAATGCTGGTGTGGTGAGACAAGTGTGCGAAATAAATAGATAGATAGATTTTATTCGATCAAATACATATTACATGTGCAGATTCTGTCAAAATAAATACAACAATGCAATTTCAATACTATTCAATACCATCGATCAATTCTCCGAAGTTTCTTTCTTCCAGCAATTCACCCATACTAGAATATGTCTTGTTCACCAAGAATTTTTTCAGTATGGATTTTTGTGAACGTCTTGATATACTTTTAAATTTTCTAGGCAAAATATTCCAAGTTTTCTATATATTGTATGTTACATTTCTCTGGAGGTAGGTATAATTCAGCCTCTCCTCTGAAAGATAGTTTTTTTCTCTGGTATAATGATCATGTTCGTATCGTATCTGCTCAATTCGTAATCGTATACTGCGTAATTCCCGAAAATTATCCATTTCAAAGATATACCAATTAGAAAATATACACCAATAAATAAAAACTATTAAAAAAAAGTGGAAAACTCATATACAAATTCAATATAAAGCTTAACTTTTGTTCTTGGTTATGTTTATAGATCAATAATAATAATAATAATAATAATAATAATAATTTTATTACATCCATTTAGACATTTTGAAATGTATTGGACACGTCAGGTTAAACTAATAATATTCCTAAGTAAATTTATCAGCCAGGTACTCACCAACACTATAATATCCTTTGTTGAGAAGTACCGACTTTAAAACTCTCCTAAATCTGACAAGGCCAAGACTCCTCAGCCCCAGCGGTAAGTGATTGTACAATTTGATACACTGATAGGCTGGTGATTCCTCAAACCTGGCCGTACCATGTTTAGGAATGAACAATAATTCTGTATGCCTAGTATTATAACAGTGGAAACTATTTAACTTTGTGAATCTTTTTTCATGGAGTTTAACATGCATCAGACATTTATAAATATAAATACAAGGAGTAGTCAAAATTTCCCTCTCAACAAACAAAAGCCTACAAGAGTCGCGCGGTTTAAGTTTGAAAATCATCCGTAGTATACGCTTCTGTGAAATGAAAATTCTACGACTATCAGCTGAATTACCCCAAAGCAGAATATTATAGGTAATATGGCTATAAACTAAAGCATAATAAACTTCCATCACATAATTAAGGTGCAAACAATCCTTGATTCTGTTTATTGCATAGAACGCTGAATTCATTTTTTTATTTAACGTAGCTATATGCACAGACCACTTCATATCATGATCAAGGAAAACTCCTAAGAATTTAACATAAGCACTTGATTCAACTTCATCATTTTTAAATGGGATTATTAATTTTCGATCCAAAGTGCTATGACTGAAATACAGACACTCAGTTTTACTGATGTTCAACATCAGAGCATTTGATTGGCACCAGGCACTAAATTCATTCATCAGAAGTGCATGAAACAATGAAAATTGTTTTCAGGAATGGACTTTTCAGTTGGGTTGAACATAAGGAAACATATAAAGGCTGATAGTGATGGACATACAGTAGCAAGAATTAAATCGAGTGGTGCTATACCTCTCCTTGTCTCGAATACTCCTGAATCTGGTATATCCTGGTACTGCCACAATAATCTTACAGGCATCACATGCAACCCTTACGATATATCAAGAAGTAGTGGAGGTTCGTCAGGTGGAGAAGTGAGTGTATAATTTCTGTCAAAATAATGAATAAAAATAGATTATTTTCATCTTCGTTCCTTATTGATATTTTGTTGCACATATAAAGACAACTCAATTTTTCGAATAATCATCTAATTTTCTCATTATAGGGTGCTCTAGTTGGTTCTGGTGCCTCAGTGATTGGGATTGGTTCGGATATCGCAGGATCTATAAGACTTCCGGCCATGTGGTGTGGAGTATTTGGCCATAAACCTACACCTAGTGAGTTATGTACTAAATATATAAATTCGTTCAGTAATTTCGCAATCATGAAATTCTTGGAAATTAATGGTACTGATCCATATCCTACATTTCAGGAATAGTATCATTGGAGGGTCATTTCCCATATCCAGTAGGAGATAATACGTTAGACTATTTCACCATGGGTCCAATAACGCGATATGCAGAGGATTTGAAACTACTCTTAGATATAATGACTCCTCCTGAATCTGTCCACAACTTGAAACTGAACGAAAAAGTAAGTTTGTTCATATGAAACGACTATTGTAACGTTATTTGAGCCGACACTAAAACAAAGATGTGCTCATGTTTACTCTAAACAAACTCATCTGATTACGTGAAGAAAAAAAATTGAACCTTCTCAACTATAGGAATTAGCAGCCATCTTCGTCGAGTTGAAGTAGATTGTTTTTTAATCAAACTGTGCAGAAGGTGGCTCGGATTGATGAAGAAAGTACTTGAAATCTAGTAGACTAGTTGAGTTTCAAATGCAGAATGCTTAACAGAATACAGAAGAATCGACAAACACTAAAATAGTTGGCCAAGGAGTTAAAAATAATTTAATGAGTTGAACACTAAAAACTTTTCAATAATTGATGATTCACAAGTTATTGAATATATATAGAATTATTATACATTTTTTTTGATGATCTATCTCCTTTGCTATTTGCGTTTTATTCGTCCATCATTTCGATTGTGGTAGTGATTTTTCTCATTAATTTTTCACGTTAATCCTGCACTTTCACTGTATTTCTGAATAAAATGCACTATCCACTTTTTCATCATATATATACAAATGAATCAAATCTTTCTAACATACAAAATTCTAACTATCGGGCAAAGTATATAATTTCATTGTGAGATATATTGTATAAAAACACTTGGCTTGGTTTCACAAAATTTATAATAAATATTTGACAATTGTTTCAGGGTATTACCCCATTTTAAAAAGTTAAACTGTAGTTAAAAGCAGTTTAACTTTTGAAAATGGGGAAACACCCCGAAACAATTTTCAAGTATTTATTATAAATTTTGTGAAACCAAGCGGAGTGTTTTTATTTAATATATTGAACAATGTTTCTATTGTAAGACCTCATGTAAAAATAAAGTTATATATATATATATATATATATATATATATATATATATATATATATATATATTCCATTTCATTCTCTATTTCAGGTAAACTTGAGTAAATTACGAATCTATTGCATGCCAGAATTTCCAAAAAACTTCATCACTCCTAACGTCGATGATGCAATAAAACATGGAGTGGAAACAGCTGCAAACTTTTTGGAAAATAAATGTGGCAGTGAGATAATGAAAGAGAATAATTTCAAAGAAAATTTGTTGTATTGTTATGTGTATTCTGTGTTTTTAATACTTCAGCTGGGTGGTATTTCGGATCCGTTGAAAGCGGTGAGATAACCTATACTTTTCAATGAGATATTTTTAATGTGAACATGTTATTTTCAGGAAAACCGAAATGTTATGCTAGAATTAGTTAAAGCTTCAGTCGGAAAATCGGAATTCACTATCGGTTATCTTTTTTATATCATAATGCAAAAACTTAATATCTCATCATTTTATAACAAATTCAATGGAATGAATGAAGATCTCAAGAAAAATTTAATGGTAAGAAATTCAAATACAGTATTTTCACAACTTGCTCATGAATAATTATATATTGAGAGTATTTTCGAACTAAGTATTTTTGGCAAATCAAAATTTGTTGAAATGTTCAACATGAAAAATATGGGAGTTGGAACCTGGAAACCATATTCAAATTTACAACAGTGAATGAATTAACTTTAATTCATTCGCTGAATTTCTGGCCAAACATCATTTGATATACTGAAAGAAAAACACTTGACTTAGTTTCCCAAAATAGTTTACTAATTCTCATTGTTTCAGGGATTGAGATGTCTACATATTTTAGTCCAAAGAACTTATAAATTAATAATAACTTATAATATATATATATATATATATATATATATATATATATATATATATATATATATATATATATGTTTTTAAAATTAATTTACTGCCTGTTTAAGTTTATTCTTAATGTTTTTAGCAATAACAGGTTATTTTCAATGTAAAAAACTTTATAATAAAGAATATTTAGAATTTTCTCATAATTCAATACAAATACGCATGACGAAATTTCGAAGTACTACTTCTTTATCAAATGCTGAATTAATACATTCAGCATTTTTAGTAATTAATTCAGCATTTAGTATTCCGTAGCATTCAGTATTCATTCAGCATTTTATAATGAAGTACTACTTCGAAACGTCGTCATTCGTATTTGTGTTAAATTATGAGAAAATTCTAAATATTGTTTCATTATGGATATTAATTTTCACCAAGTATCCGCCTCAACAGTCATCAATTTAAAAACTTTATTTTCGTTGACGTTTCGATGTATATCACAACCTTGTCGAAACTGTTAATATATTTAAGTTTTGACAAAGTTGTAATATACAACGAAACGTCAACGAAAATAAAGTATTTAACATGGAAAATAGCCTGTTATTGCTGAAAACATTGAGATATATATATATATATATATATATATATATATATATATATATATATATATATATATATATATCTAAACCGATAAAATATAGCTTTTTCAGCATTTCAGCATTCAGTTAGTTAGCAATAACATCTTTATTATATGAAAAAACTTTATCTTTATTGTCGTTTCGTTGTTTATCACAACTTTTGTCAAAACTAATCAATAATTAAATTTCATATATTACTAGGGATTCAAACTAAAATATGAGTATTTTTTTCAGTTAATCAACTTGAGTGTTTTGCATCTTTAATATTCAGGAATATTTCTGAAGATAAATTATAATAATAAGAATAATAATACATAAGTGCACATTCAAATATCCACTTCTCATAAAAATAATTATCCATGCTATCTAATACAAAATATCATGAAAAATAGGATTCACAAAAAACAAATCCGACAAAAAAAATTCCACTCCTTTCCTTTCAACCCAAAACGTACAAATTTTGCTAAAATAATAAAATCTCAGAATCAAAAACATATATACAAAGTTGAAACATGAAATAATAACTAAAATGAAAACTCATACAGTTTTTAATATACCCTTCAATTATTGAAATAAATGCTATGTCGAAAATCACAAAATATGGAAGAACGAATTAAAGTCCATAAATATGCAATAATCCTGGTCGCGCCCTTGAGTAAACAACAAATAACTGAAACAAACGATTTCAATTTTAATAATACAATAATTTCATCAATTGAAAAAGACAACAACTCTAGAAAAATTCTCGAAATGTTACATCGTCAAAATTTGGAGAATATAAACGAGAGAACATATCAAACATCTCAATTCAATCTTCTTATAACGACTTAATAAATTAAAAAATAACACTAATATAATCAACACAACACCATTGTTCAACATCAAACACAAAAACAATATAATAAAAAGAATATAAATTGAAATTAAAAGAATTGAACTTTATGATTTACACAATGATGCAAACATTATTCTGTTTGCATCTGAAGAAGTCGTTTGTAACGACGAAATGCGTCATGCTATGTAGTGGATCAAGTGTAAATCATAAGTTCAAGTCTTTGAATTTAAGTTTATATTCAATTATAATGGACTTACAACAAGTAAACGCCAACACTATTCAATACAAAAGCAATAAATTTATATGAAAGTAAAAATTTGCTGGATAATATACTACAAATAAACTATGTACATCTCAATTCAAATATAATAAATATATCTCTCATTTGAATTACCTAGCTTACTATGAGAAAGCAAGTTCTTTATAGAAATTCATAATTCATTAGTTTTGACAAAATTGTAATTAACAATGAAACGCTAAAAGTTTTGCCATATAATAAAGCCTGTTATTGCTCAAAAAAAAATTAAGAAAACTATAGACAATCAACAGGGAACACAACATATAGGTAGAAATGCCCTCAAAATGTAGTCAAAATATTTAATATGTATCCGAATAGATATTAAAATAGACATAACAATAATATTTTTTGTTATGTAATAGGAAGCACTTGGAGATGATGGAGTTCTTATATGTCCAACTTATTCAAGGGTAGCTTCAAAAAACAGTCATGTACTGTGCCACTTTCTGGGATTAACATACTTAATGCCATTTAACACGATTGGATTTCCGTCAACTCAAGTACCGTGTGGAAGAAATAGGGATGGGCTTCCCATTGGATTACAGGTAAATTAACTTCAATAAATAAGTGAACACGTCTACCAGTGATTCGAAATGTTGACATTTCAAAGAAAACCATCATTATTACGTTATAACACATGAAGTTTTAATTGGAATTTGTGTGAATAAGTGTTGTAATTTAGAATTAGTTTATATAACTGTCATAACGGCTGGCTGATACTTGTCTCAAATATTCTTTAACAGGATTGAATTAATGTCATTGACTATTTTAGAGATCGAAACTAGAATTTCAAATTGAAAGTTCAGTTGGATAACATTTTGCATTGGATAACGGAAGGTTTAATTTCAATATGTTCATTATTATTTTTTTATTCAATATTCAATAGTTTTGGCGTTTCCTTGACGTAAATCCATTATAATTGAATATAAACTTGAATTCAAACACTTGAACTCATGATTTACACTTTATTGACATAGCATGACGCGTTTCGTCGTTACAAACGACTTCTTCAGATGCTTACAGAATAATAACAACATTTTGAAAAACACAAGTATAAATATCAGGAAATTTGGGATTCTATGACTTTGGGTTTTACCTAAGATATTCCATTGTGACATATAATTTTTATTACCTGAAAATGTTTAACAAGGGTGAATTGTTTAATTCTATCTGTTCATTGAGCAAATTTTCAGAATTTTTAAGCCGATTTATTTCCACTATTTCCCAATAATCTAAATGACTATTTTTCTGTATATTGTGCAAAATTTTTAAATTTGTTTCAAAAGTATGGTTTTCTGTTAATAAATGGTTAGCATAATTCGAATAACTTTCATTATGCGCTGAGCTATATTTATCTACCTGTATTCTAGTACCGAAATTTCGACTAGTTTCACATATATATATATATATATATATATATATATATATATATATATATATATATATATATATATATATATATATATATATATATATATATATACCGTGACATGTTCTACAATTAAATTGGTAAACGCCTGATTTGTCTTCTCTTTTAATTTTGTTTTTATTGTTCTTAATGTGTCTCGATAAATTAATAATAGATTTATAATAAATAAAATATATTATAATAAAATTGATAATAAAAATAATAAATTTATCGAGACATATTAAGAACAATAAAAACAAAATTAAAAGAGAAGACAAATCAGGTGTTTACCAATTGAATTGTGGAACATGTCCCGGTTTATATATAGGTAAAACTAGCAGCAATTTCGGTACTAGAATACAGGAACATAAATATAGCTTGGCGCATAATAAAAGTAATTCGAATTATGCTAACCATTTATTAACAGAAAACCATACTTTTGATACGAATTTCAAAATTTTACACAAGATACAGAAAAGTAGTCAATTAGATTATTGAGAGATAGTGGAAATAAATCGACTTAAAAATTCTGGAAATTTGCTAAAGGAACAGATAGAATTAAACAATTCACCCTTGATAAACCTTTTCAGGTAATTGAAATTAGATGTCAGAATGGAACATCTTAGGTAAAACCCAAAGTCATAGAATCCCAAATTCCCTGATATTTATACCTGTGTTTTTCAAAATGTTGTTATTATTCTGTAAGCACCTGAAGAAGTCGTTTGTAACGACGAAACGCGTCATGCTATGTAGTGAATAAAGTGTAAATCATAAGTTCAAGTGTTTGAATTGAAGTTTATATTCAATGTTCATTATTATAAAATTATCAACAAATTACGAAACATGGAATTGCTATTGAATTTTATTGTATACTTTGGACTCATTTTATGATTTTTAAAAATAAGTTTAAAACTACGCTTTGATCATGGTTGAACCAAAATAACTAAACCTAACTATAGAAAGTCCATCAGTCATTTCAAAATACTTCAGAATCACATATAAAAACTATTACTATGGGCATCTAATGGTAATCTGGAGAAATAGTGTGAATCGGTGAATGGTATGAATCTATTTATTGAGTATTAATCCACATTTTTATATAAAATAAAAAAATAACAAACGAAACTATAAAATTAAAAAAAACTATTCATGCGATTATTTATTTGAATATTTTGGAACTATCTTGTCTCTTTATATTCTTGTAAATACGCTCAATTTGAGAATAAATGCACAGTAAAACTCGACACAATGTTTCCAATTTTTCCAACTGATCTCATGCGTTCAATCTTTGAAATTCGCATCTCTTCTAATAATTAAGAGAAGATTCTCAGCCGACATCTAAAATTAATTCAATTTCAAAAGCCACATTTTTCTTGTCAATTAAAGTAATGAATATGAAGATCTTCATAAAATAAATAATTCACATTACAAAGGCATATAAAAGAGGCAATTCAAGAAATGAACGACGACATTTGTATCAACAAATGTACATTTATTGGTACAGTATATGGTATTGTCCAGTACATTTATAGGACCATCAGAGTGTACATATGTCTGGCAAAAGCAAAAATCCTAAGTCTTATTTCAAATCTGTAGAGATATCCCGAAGACATTTCATCGAAAAAACATTTTCATATTCGAAAGTCTTTATGAAAAAACGTTAACTATAAAAAATTAACATAAAATTTGATATCAAGCACTCTTTTTCTTGTTTATAGGTAGTAGCAGCTCCAAAGCAAGACAGGCTATGCTTGGCCGTAGCAGAAGAATTAGAAAAGTGTTTTGGAGGTTGGTTACCACCTGGAGACGGATGCTAACAAATATAGTAGTAAATATACGTCGTAAAAATATACCGCATTAAAACTGACTCCGGTATGATTGTCTAATTGTCTATATAATAATAAATATATTTTATTATTATGTAACACAATTATTAGTATTGCTAACTAGAAATTTGTGTTTATTCAACGTTTTTATGTCTGTTTTTATTTATTGTTCATTATTGATATGATATTAATGTTTATGTGATAAAAAAATTTTATATTTCGATTAATCAATAAAAAGTTTCATTCTCAACTTGAATTGATTCAATTAATTACTGTACACAATGAAAAGCAAACGGTAATTGGAACGATGTACGTGGTATTTCATGAAATGTTTGAAAAGAATGGGAATATTCGGCTTTCAATTAAAATACATATAAATGTATATGGGTGGCGTTGAAATATTTATCTTCACTGTTGATGATCTATTGTAACGTGTTTCGTCTCAAAACCTTGCATTTGTTTGGACCTTTTGCCTCTTATTTTCTACTAATAATAACCTGTCGATATTTTGTGTAGATATCTACGCTTTTAATAATTGATGAGGCCGATACTTGATGTACTTGATGTAAATCGATAAACATAATAAAACAATTGTTAAACTGATTTACACATATATTAAAAATAATACTGCATGAAGTACGTTTCGATGAGATTCACCTTTTTCAAATGATACGTGCAGACTAATGACAATTTCTCGAATACATACAATATATAAACTTAAATACAAAGAAAACAGGTAGATAACAGGTAGAAGGGATGAATTCATACTGAACTACTATAGAGTAAACTAAGTTATTTTGAAAATATTGAGAAGGGGGCTTGAGGTATGATCGATTTGGCTGTTCAAAAGGTTGCCAGAATATTTGTATTTATTAATTTGAAGTGATTCTAACAAATTAAGCTTCATTCCCTTGTTTGCGGTATTCAAAATTTCAAAATCGGAATTGAATATATGATTTTCATTAATCAAATGATTTGCATAATAAGAATCTGTCTTCTGATTATCAAAGCTACGTTTATGTTCCGAAATTCTTATTTGAAAACTTCTAAACGTTCTACCAATATAAAACTTATCACAACTACCACAGTTAATTTTATATACACCGGATTTTTTTTTTGTTGACTTTAGATTTGTTATTTTTGATATGTTTTCCTAAGTTATTTTCAGTACGGTAAGCAATGTGTATGTTATACTTAAAAAGAAGAGATTTGAGTTTTTCACTGGACTTACCGATGTATGTAAGACTGTTATAATTGATATTGTTTTTGACTAGGGGATAAACCAAACCAATCGCCTTTTTGAAGTTTTTCTTATAATAATAATAATAATAAGCGTTTATTTCCAACAGGTAACTACCCAATTACAGAAAAATACATAATGAATAAATTTGGTCACTGAAAATATCAATAACCACATAGATATACAACATTATGAAATAATTATAATACTAAAAAAACAATATCAAATATGATGATCTAAAACTAAAATGTCAAATCTAAATGTTCAATTATAACAATAATATAGGAAACAAATCACTCAGAACTCCATTGGAAGAAATCAAGATACCTCACTGTTAAGATTTAAGTACTTATTTACGATAGAAACAAGTGAGTCCCAGTGCAAATCACAGCAGCTTGATATCTGGTTTGCAGTAGAACATACAAAGCTAAGCGGCGATTGCGAGAGAAGATTGGTTCTGTGGGTTTTTAAGTAAAATGTCTGGCTTATTCTAGTACACCTAGGAGGAACGAAAAAAATAAGTTTGCCCAGAAGCTCAGGACAGTCGAGATTATCATTGAGCAAATTGAATAAAAATTTCAATGCATTCAAACTTCTCCTGGTGTGGAGGCTTCTAGTGTCAAACCTCGATAGCAAACAAGCGTGATCACAACCCCTAGGTGGATATAAACCATCCTCTCGAAATGCGAGCCATTTCAGGAACTTCCTCTGCAGTGCCTCCAGGCGGTTTATGTGACAATTATATATTGGTCGCCAAACAAGACAGCCATACTCAAGTTTGCTTCTCACTAGGGCATTAAATAAATGGACCAGTGTTGACGAACTCGAAAACAATCTAGCATTGCGGACGATAAAACCATAAACTTTGCTACATGATAAAATTAATTGATTGATATGAGGTATGAATGAGAGTTTTTGATCAAATACTACGCCGAGATCCTTAACCTCCTGAAGTCGAGTCAGATTAACACCTTCAATGTTGTAATCGAAAGATATCACATTTCTCTTCCTAGTAAAATTCACCACATTACATTTCATGACATTCAAATGTAAACAATTATTGTTACACCATCGGCTGATATCATTTAGGTCACTTTGTAGCCTCAATCATTCATAGATGACACGCTCTTATAAATTTTAATATCGTCCGCATAAGCTACCTTCATGCAGTCCACCATTTCTAAGAGATCGTTAACAAAAAGGACAAATAGTAGGGGTCCAAGATTGGATCCCTGCGGCACTCCTGAAGTTACTCGAAATTTTCTCGATTTGGAATTCTCTATTTGCACAAATTGACTGCGATTACTCAAATAGGACTCCATGAGAAGTGATAAATTATTCGAAAATCCAAAAAGCTTCCTAGTTTTAACTATAAGTAGTTTATGGTTTATCTTATCGAAAGCCTTCTGGAAATCTGTATATACAACGTCAACCTGCCCTGCTCCGTCCAACTCCTCATAAATGAACTGAGAAAACTGAGCCAAATTTGTAGTGCAAGATCTCCTAGTCATAAACCCATGCTGCTCAATTGCAATACTATTTCTGATCTTAGGATAAATGCTATTAAAAAGTATAATTTCAAACAATTTAGAGAAATTCGACAATATAGAAATTGGCCTGTAATTACCAATATGTGATGAGTCTCCCTTCTTGAGCACCGGAATAACTTTTGCTACCTTCCATCTTGTAGGAAAAATGCTGGTCTTCAGAATGAGATCATATATATGCTTTAGCGGCATGATTAGACTGTCAATACAGTCTTTCACAATGAAGCTTGGAATCAAATCAGGACCAGCCGTCAACTTGTTATTAAGTTTTCTGGCAGCTACTTTTATCATGTCTTCTGTGATACACTCTATGAAAACGAGAGTGTTTCCAGAGTTTTCACCAACAATATCACAATTAGCAGAAGCATCTGAATACACAGAACTGAAGTAATCCGCAAATGCGTTCACAATATCATTCGGATTGTTATAAACAGATTGTTCATGTTGCATGATTCCTGGAATTCTAGTACATCCCCTTTTATCCTGAATAAAGGACCAGAACCTACTAGGATCTTCATTGATGAAGTGCTCTGAAGTAGCAATATACGCTTTGTAGAGTGAACCAATCTCTGATTTCACCATGGCTCTGAGAGAACTATAATGTCTGCCGTAAGAAGGTTTCTTGAATTTTTTGTAGTTACGATAAGCAACTTCTTTCATACGTATCAACTTTATGAGTTCAGATGTATACCAATGTGGAAATCTCCGAGTCCTGCCTTTCTTAAAAGGAACAGTGGAGCTGAAAATATCCTCGAGGATTTCATACAGCATATTACAAGCTTCATTTGGATCATCGATTTCCATAATCTTAGACCAGTCCACACCACACATCATCGAATACATCGTATTAAAATCAGCCTTCCTAAAGTTGAATTGTCTAGGTGAAAAGTTTGCTCCAAAATTATTTTGTTTAGGGGAGCGTCCATCAAAATGCAGGCAGAAAGGTGGATGATTGGGATCAATATCAACTAGACCCGCTGACTCCTCAGGTGTAGATAATCGCAGGTTAGATAGTAACAGGTCCAATATTCTATTATTACAATTGAGAATGTTGTTGGTTTGTCTGAGTTCCATAATTTGAGAGAACGCAGACAATGTGAGGGCTTTATGATCAGTGGAACTTTCTCCAGCAAACAGCGGAGAATTGAAATCACCAATTAAAATAACATTGGTATCGACTATAAAACTCATAGAGGTCAGAGCATCAAAAAACAGATCGAAATTGTCGTTACTTATGGCGGGAGGTATGTATATAACAAACAC
The DNA here is from genome assembly GCA_030704895.1 of Henosepilachna vigintioctopunctata. Lineage (NCBI taxonomy): Eukaryota > Metazoa > Arthropoda > Insecta > Coleoptera > Coccinellidae > Henosepilachna > Henosepilachna vigintioctopunctata. The sequence continues at coordinate 2,535,023 of JARQZJ010000093.1, forward strand.
AGAGATTAACAACTGGTCGACATATATTTTACAACCCACCACATCGATGGTTGGGACTAAGTTCCGTACCTGCGACAGATCTAAAGGTTCTGTTTGATATTTGGTATCAACTGCTAATATTACTCCTCCTCCAGTAGATGCTTGACATAATAGAAGATTTCTATCACATCTATAAACACAATAATTGTCCGTAAATAGTTCGGAATTATATACGCTATCCTGCAACCACGTTTCACTTAAACAAATAATGTCATAATCACATGCACAAATAGATTGAAAAAATTGATGTGTCTTGGAGTTAAGGCCTCTGACATTCTGATAGAAACACGATAAACTCGATATTGTAGCTGAGCCTAAGATTGCATGGTTCTTGGACGGCGTTTCACAAAAAAACGCCTTACAGCAGCGCCCTCAGGCCAGAATGTTGGGTTCATGACCTGTTCTAATGACTCTAAAGGCAACGTTATCTTAAATGAGGAATAGGTATCAGGATTCCTAGAGATCAATTTTTCGCAGGTAACGCCAGGTATTCTTGAACCAATAAATGTTTTCAGATCATCCACGTTCGTTGTTGGACATAATCTGGACACGTGAATAAATGCATGCTGCTTTTTAGGGACTGTGATCAATGAGCTAGATTTCATTGTTCCAACAACAGGTAGAGGAGGCTTTTCAGATCTCAATTGCTGTTTACCTGTTGACATGGATGTGTTATCTCCAATATTCTTTTTTTTCACAGGTTTATTGAGTTTCGTACTTTTCTTTGATGTGACCAATGCCCAATCAGATTGCTTTTTCAATAACGTAGATGCAGTATCGTTCTTAGTTTCCACGTTCATTAAGTCAACCATAATAAAAAATTATATATTATACAAAAAAATTTATATATTATACAAATATATATTATACAAATTATATATTATACAAAAATTATATATATATATACAACCATAATAAAAATTCTTATATATTATATTATCTTTTATTAATAAAAAAATCCGGTGTATATAAAATTAACTGTAGTAGTTGTGATAAGTTTTATATTGGTAGAACGTTTAGAAGTTTTCAAATAAGAATTTCGGAACATAAACGTAGCTTTGATAATCAGAAGACAGATTCTCATTATGCAAATCATGTGATTAATGAAAATCATATATTCAATTCCGATTTTGAAATTTTGAATACCGCAAACAAGGGAATGAAGCTTAATTTGTTAGAATCACTTCAAATTAATAAATACAAATATTCTGGCAACCTTGTGAACAGCCAAATCGATCATACCTCAAGCCCCCTTCTCAATACTTTCAAAATTACTGAGTTTACTATATAGTTGTTCAGTATGAATTGATCCCTTCTACCTGTTATCTACCTGTTTTCTTTGTATTTAAGTTTATATATTGTATGTATTCGAGAAATCGTCATTAGTCTGCAAGTAGCATTTGAAAAAGGTGAATCTCATCGAAACGTACGTCATGCAGTATTATTTTTAATATATGTGTAAATCAGTTTAACAATTGTTTTATTATATCAACGCTTTTTATGTGAGAGTTTATACTCTTTGAGAAACTGTATTGACACAACACATAGATGAAGCAATCTTTTTTTATCCAACAACTTTCTGTCACCAAGCATGAGAAATAGTACTTTTGTGCTTATCTGCAAAGACTTTCTCAAAAAAATATTACTTAGACTCTTAGACCATGGGTCTTCTGTCGCTGTTAGAGACCTCACTACAAATTAAAGCACTCTTGTTTCAATCAGTTGTTTCAAAATCGTCGCCATGTACACAACTCCTTCGAGGTTCTCACCGCCGCTCAAGATGTCTCTCACAGTTTGAACCAAGTCGACTGGAAGTTGAGGACTTCCAGTTGACCATGGCCAATCATCCCAGAAGATGTTTTTACCTCATTCAACATTGTGAAATATCCTCCCAACATAATTGTTCAGTGGTGCTTTAGATTCTTCAGTTAGATTAATAGTTGTTTTTCTTGTTCTAAAGAAGTTTCCGAATCTACTGCAAAGAAAAACTTTGGTATTCATACTACGCAGTCATTTGTGGACAAAAATTGAATGTTCAAAAGGAAGAACGTTTTAAAATTGAAAGTAAAACCAAATAAAGATAGTCAGAAATAAAACTGAATTCTTGAAAAAATGAGGACGTCTTCAAAATCGAGTAATACTACACTGGGAACTATCAACTTGAATAAATTGCTTGAAGCTGAGAAATTGAGGCAAAAATGAATGAATATGCTGGCATGTCCAAAAAAGTAGATCCATTCACTTAAATTTTCAACAAAGAAAAATCCTTTGGTAAATTTAAATAAGTTTTATACCATACTTACTTAGATTCTTATGGTAGATGAACAGCCGACTGTTTCATTCCTTGCCAATTCATTTTTGCGGCGTTCGCAAATAATATCCATCATTTTCCTCTCCTCGCATTTTTAATAAATAACTCGGGTTAAAAGAATTATTCTAAGAATTATATTTAATGCAGGTAAACTAAAATTAAGTAAAAGAAACTTACGTTGAAAACCTACACATTTTTCTATATAACAGCCGTTTACATATGTTTCAAGGTTATTGCCTATCGACAGAACGGCGTAGTTCAAGTTAAAGATGATAGTACTTGAAGAGATATATAAAAAATTAATATATACTTAATTAGTATATACTTAATTTTAGTTTACCTGCATTAAATATAATTCTTAGAATAATTCTTTTATCGTTAAGATTGTCTGGGATTTCCAGAAGCTATAAAAGTCTCACAATAGCCGGACGGTATTTCATTGTCGTCTGCAACGTTGTGTTGACTCTTCCCAATATGTTTTGGGTGTATAAAACGTGTACGAAACAGTGTTTCGTGTTTTATATATTAATTTTTTATATATCTCTTCAAGTACTATTATCTTTAACTTGAACTACGCCGTTCTGACGATAGGCAATAACCTTGAAACATATGTAAACGGCTGTTATATAGAAAAATGTGTAGGTTTTCAACGTAAGTTTCTTTTACTTAAATAACTCGGGGGCTAAAATATTCACTAATGGAAACAGTATCTTGAATAAAGGTAAATTAAAACACTTTATAGTTTTTAATTTTTTTTTAACTTTTAGTTTATATATAAACGACTCTACATGTGTTTCGGGTGGTTAGCCCATTATCAAGAGTTTCAACAATTTAACTTTTCACAACAGTTTCACTTTTGAAAATGGGGTACACCCTGAAACAATAGTTAAGTATTCATTATACATTTTATGAAACCAAGCCAAATGTATTTTTTTTAAAATTTTTTAAACAATGTTTCACCAAAAGCTCAGCGAACATTCAATCAACTTTATATTACTAACTAGGATTACTGATTAGTATTCGATATTACTGATCAGTTATATAGTTGAATACTCTTGATAATAGGCTTATCAACAAAAACATATGTAGAGTTTTTCATTGAAACTAAAGTTTGGCTTAAGTTTTTTCAGTGGACCCAAGCCAATTTCTATTGTTTATTTCTCATTTTTCTCATTTATTTCATTTCCCAGAACTCGCACAGTTTTACGTGGTGTGCTCGTAGTAGATAAAAGATTATTTTGCATCAGAGTATATACGCTTGCATCACCGAAATATCACTTGTTAACTGTGAATAGGTACTGATAATAATAGTAGATAAATGAATAGGTAGATAAATTGAATAGGTAGGTAGATAAATGCTCCTTGCACTTAAAATTTTTGATTAAAATCAAATGACGTTGATCACAAATGGAGATAATATTTTTATTACCGATTTAGTGCAACGTCTTTGATATCCGAGCATAAAAAGTTGAACAACTCAATTTTGAATTAATGAATCGTACAACCATGGAAACATACGGTACAGTTGTAATTTTATCGTTCTATAATGAATCATAAAAATGAATCAATTTTACTCACGTATATTTGTGAGAAAAATATATTATCTTCGTTTGTGATTATTACGGTTGTTCTGGTATTATTGTGTTTCGTATTATAATTATAATCCGTCTACTGAAACATATTTGTTGTAACAAAATTGCAACATAAGTACTCATTCATTTACATTCGCCAGTTTGACAGACGCCCCACCTACTGTAATTAAATTGTACTATATTTAAACCTTTTCCACGTGTTTGCAATGAGCAATGAGTTGAAAGGTGTTTCGTAAATTTCATATAATACAAAATCAACGAATATTGATTTTCATATATCATCAGTTTGTTAATAAACTTCAATGACACTTTGTCTGCATCCAAGAGTGAAAATAATATGAATATATGAAGATTTACTTATCATTTCAATTATCATTTCGTCTCATATAAGATGTTGCCATTGATCATACGCATACCTACTATAAATAATAATTATTGGCTCTGTTTAGATTTCGTTTTTCCAGATGTGTTTTCGATAGATAAGATTTAGTACGCCAATGAACGTTTGACAAGCATCATGGAACCTGAGTCTAGTACTAGAGCAAATAATCGTTATACAGTAAAAATGAAGTACTTAGTGATAATCATAGTCGCTATTATGCGTATTCTAAATATTTTAATTGTTGCTTTCATTTCAATATTTGGCAAAAAGAAGGAAGTCGTTCCACCCATTACTGATAAAACGTTGATGATTAGTGCTAAGAAATTGGCGATATTGATAAGGCAAGGAAAAGTGAGTATACTTGGTCGTTTTCTACTACATATTATGAAAATCTAGATTTACGTTGTTCATATATCGAGTGGTGCTCACCCCCAAGCAACTATTTCAGAATATTTTCAGAAAAAACTTCAGAATATTTTTTACATATTTATCGTCTAAACAACAACAAAAAATTATAACAATATATCAATACACATCATTTTCGCGTCATTTATAATTTTAAATTCTTAAATTTTTGTCTTATGATTATTCCGTATCTATATCTGATATTATTTAAGTAATTTTCATTGAAATTTTGTTTTTTTTTAATGAAATATTTCAAAAATTATTCTCGGAAAGATTAGGAAATATGTAAGAATAAAACTCTAATCCAGTCCAATTTCTATTTTGAAGTGTACAAACCGACATTATTGTTTCCTTAACGATTTAAAAATCATAAAGAAAAAGAAGTACTTTTAATTTCTTTATAGTCGCTTTTTCTCAAAATACAAAGAAATAATGATACAAAAAATAAAAAATGAATAACTAAATGCTAGAGTGTCCTTACTTAGGAAGCCAATTAAATAATTTACTACGTATATATTGATAATGATTGGTTAAACATGAATGCAATAATACAAAACCTTGAGATTGTCATTTTCTTTTAGAATTTATTTTAAAACTTGTATATACGATGTTGATATTCACAAAGGAAACAATTAAATATCCAGGAAATACGAGGAGGTGAGGTGACTGAGTTTGAATTGGCCATTGCCAGTGATTTCGAGCCTAGTATTTGTAGGCTTACGCTAAGTATTATCAACTATTTCATTGTATCTGTCTAAGACTCTAATTTCAAGCTAGAAGCAATATTGTTTTTCTGCAGGGTCCTGACGAAACATATTACCCGAATAGAACATATTGCTAAGCATTGAAACTGAGACTGAGAGTTATAGTAGTTCTCCAAATTCTATCAAATTCTCCAAAGTTATCTGAGAATCATTTTTTGTGTGGCCGGTCTCCGTCGCGTTGTGGGAAGAACTCCGGACTATAATGCTGTAGAACTCAGGTTCGAGCCCCGCTGAATCGGAGTGAGGCATGGGTGTTTGTGTTTCTCTATGATTTAAGTAGTTTAAATAATGAAATATGCTGGGTAATATACAACGATTACAAGCCCAATGGCCGTTCGGAACCGGCGTTAAACTGTAGGTCCACTGAATTAAAGAATAAATTTATTATGTCACAAAATCGACACAACATCGTTATGGAAAATCATCATCGTTCAATTAAACCTTTAAATTGACTTCACAATTCGTTTTCAAAACAAACCAAGGATTGCCTTCGAACGTGTTATAATGTTTGTGAATTGTAATCCAGAAGAAGAATCAGTAAGAAAAATTATGAGTAGGTAACACATTATATGTAGAGTTTCTGATTTTTCTGTTTACCAATATTATTCTTCAACGTTTGGATTGTAGAAGAATTATTGTTGAAATTTTTCTTGATTTTTATAGTAGATAGACATTTATATACTAGTAGGTACATTGAAAACTGATCGTTGATCAGCACTCCACACAGAAACGGTATTTTCTGGCAACACTTGTGAACTTAATAACTTAATAACTTCAAATGTTTATCGATAAATCTGGTGAAAATGTTGGTCTGTTTAAAAGGCGAAACATCTGGAAGTGAGAGATCACAACTTACTATCAGGAAAAAATTTTGTCTTTTCTTAACTTTTTACTGAACACGTGAAAAACTACAAAATCAAGCAACTTTATCACTTGACAATGTTTTGAATTTGAGGATATTTAATGGTGTTGGCGTTTACTTGATGTAAATCCATTTTAATTGAATATAAACTGAAATTCAAACACTTGAACTTTAGATTTACACTTTATTTGATAATATATATAAAATACATATAAAATATTAGTACAAAAGTAACTTAGCGAGAAACTAAAAAGAGAGATGCTAACAGAATACTGAAGACGTCGTTTATAACGACGAAACGCGTCATGCGTTGTCAATAAAGTGTAAATTTTAGTTTATATTCAAGAAATTTGGGGATTATAATACATCAGTTTCCAAACGTAGAAAGTACTCTTTACTTATCAAAATTCTGATAGATGTAAGAGTTCTAGGGTTGCAAATTATATTCATTCAAAGGATCTAAATATCTTCAATAGATGTGATGATTGGAATGATTTAAAGATACGATAACTATAGAAAATTCGTCAGCCCACTGTGTCAGTGTAATATAACAACACTGCCTATAAATTATGAATGAGTTTTCTGTTGGTTTGTTGTTAAATATTTAGCAAATTTGATCCGAATGATCAATAATTTTCAAATTTTAATCTAAAAAATTCTATTAGAACGATCTCTATCAATTTTACGAGTTTTTACTCGTAAATTTTGAACGATGCACTTCACTTGATCATATTTATAACATTGATCACAAAGATTTTGATTCATGTACCCAAAGGATGTTGACAAATTGAATGATACAAAATATAAGTGGAAAAAAATTTTCTGTGTGCTTTTGTTTTTTGGAGATGGTGATAATAACAGTATGAATGCATATTATTCATTTGAATCAGTTTTCAATTATTATCTTGCCAATTACAGTACTAACTACTCAACTCTCAACCATTTAAGAGCTTGAAAATTTATTAAATGACACGGAGGTTTCGCTTATCTCTTATCTCTTGGTGAAACATTATGTTAGAAACAATAAACTAAAATTAACACACTTGTCTCAAGTTTCACTAAATATGTTAAAAAACTTTACATATGTTTCAGTGGGTTAACCCATTATCAAGAGTATACCATGTTCACAACATTGTTGTTCACAACATTTGAACATTGTATACTCTTGATAATGTGTTGCCACCCGAAACATAACGTATGTAGAGTTATATGTTTAGTGAAAATTAAGACAAGTGTGTTACTTTTAGTTTATTGTTTGAAAATCTATAAATCAATCCTCATATTTTCTAGCTTCCTTATTCTGGCAATAGAATCAAATGTATTATCAGGAAGATTGGTTCCATTAAAATATAGAGTGGTACATTTTTTCATTAAATCGGATAAAAATTGTAAATAAATAAAAAGTAAACAGTATATACAGTTATAATGTATTATTTATGAATTATACACTATTATAGTTACTCACCGGCTCTATGAGAATGGTTTATGAGCTGATGAACCTAACATCACGAATTTTCACTGTGGTGTCAATGATTTCCTAATTCAAAGTATGCTATTCAAAACATTATAAGGAAATTATTAAATGATATCTAGTAACATTTGGCAGACTGAACTAACTCTCATATTTTTGTAGTTATCCAGTGAGGAGGTAGTGCAAAGATATATTAAACGAATACAAGAAGTAAATCCTTTGATAAATGCAGTAATAGATGACAGATTCGAAAAAGCTTTACAAGAAGCGAAATTTGTGGATCACTGTCTGAAATCGGGAGTATCAACAGAGGAGGAACTGCGAAATATTAAGCCACTTCTAGGGGTTCCAATTACGGTCAAAGTGTCTTGCAAAGTGTTAGGTAATTTTGGCAAAAATTCTCTCCTAAGTTTATACACTTTTTTCGATTACTTTTATAAAGGTTTGTGAATCTTAAAAAAATAGCTTTCTTCGCCATTTTGATTTGAAATGGCTTTTTATTAATTAACGGCTCTATATCCTTATGTATGCTTAAATCTTTAAAAGTACTATACGGATTTTGATGTGGTTTTCTTTAATAGATAGAGTGATTGAATAGGTAGGTTTATATGTATAATAACATCCATTAAATAGTGGAGGAATACTGTTATTTTTGAGGTTTCTAAGGTGATGTAAATAATTATATTTTTTCCGCTTTGCAAACGCAGGCTGAACCCTACGACATTTATCAAAATAATGTACTGAGTACTGTAAACATTGAAAAGGTCTACTGAAAACTCCGCTATGATATATGTATAGTTCTTATGGATATCCCTCAATTACATTTTTTGCATTTACTTTTTTCGACAAATTATGGCTAAATTTCGAAGCGATTTTATAGATAATTAATTATAGATAATTACCAATAGAGCATCAATCCTTATCCAATTGAATACCTTAAATACATTGTTGATTTGATATAGATCTATATTGCCCTTTACAGCATATGATTTAAATAAATATTTTCGAAGATATTACAGATTTACAGAGAAAGGGACTTTGTTTCATACTATGTTATATATATATATATATATATATATATATATATATATATATATATTAATGGAAATATATTCCTAAAATCACACGGAAATGTTTTCACATTACACATTTCCTAGGAAATCTATACACTTCCTAAATAGCAATCGGAAATGTAAAACATTTAAGATATTGATGCTAACGCGGGGACAGCGGGACGAAGGGAGGTTATTAAACGGTATCTTAAAACAATTATATGCTCGATCTCAGATTAATGTGTGTCCAAGAGTTCTTCTTTATGCAGACGATGTACCGAGTACCGAGATTGCACTACGGTCAGTTGCCAACTTGCAATCCACTGAAACCGGCCAGGGATTTAAGAAGTGCCTTTGCAAGAAAAACTGTGCTACAGCAAGATGTCTGTGTTTTAAAAATAAAGTACTATGTACTTCCAAATGTCTTTCGAGCTTACCCTGCAATAAATAGCTATATGGATTTACAAAGTATTATAATATAAAGTTTTACTTTTATACTGTGACATTTATGATTACTAAATTATCGGACTGATTACTTGCCAAATGGAAATTTGATTTTATGAGAATAAATATAAGTTGATTTTGTGGTTCGTTGAAAGATAATAGATAGTTGATTTTGGAAGTTTTAATTAGTAAGATAATATGAACATATTATTATTATTTTACGGTATGACTGTTACCCGATTGTCTTAATAAGTGCTATAATAAAAAAATATTATTAACAACGTGTTTTATTACAGAAAGCATTCACTTCATACATTTCCTAATACGATATTGAAATTATATACAATTCCAAGGAAATTTATACATTTCCTAGGATTTGTATACAATTTCTTGATTTCATACATTTCCGGTAAATATATATATATATATATATATATATATATATATATATATATATATATATATATAGATATATATTATTTATATAGCAAAACAACGTTGGCCAGGTCAGCTAGTTACATTATAACTTAGTGTATCTCTCGAAGAATATGTACTATTTCTGTTGCGATATTTCATAGATGTCTTTAGTATTTGGTCTCTAATATAGTAAATTTCCACCAAATTTTCAGGATTGGATTTTTCAGTTGGAGTGAATTCGAGAAGGGGCTTGAAAGCACCTTTCGACAGTTATACAGTATCGAAACTTAAATCGAAGGGTGCCATACCAATTTTGGTGTCGAATACTCCAGAAGCATGCATGTCATGGTATTGTTACAACAAAATATCAGGTACAACATGTAATCCTTATGATATTACAAGAATAAGTGGTGGTTCATCAGGAGGAGAAGTGAGTATGTTTCAGTAATTGGGACTTATTACATGTTTTGCATTACAAACATTTTTGAAGTGAGAAAAGTTTCAATACAATCTCAAATAAAGTAGCGTACAATTCAAAACAACCGGTATACACAACTCAATACTTTATACAACTAACTCAAGTTGAAAAAATACTTCGAGTGTATTTAACTGGAATTGAGGCAAGTGGTTTGAACTTTACCAAACATTCAACAATGTTCCACGAAGTTAGGGGAAAAATCAATTGACATTCAATAATTGGGGTGCCGTAACGTCAATTCAGTACAGAGGTAACATAGAAATCCTGGGAAACTGAAGATTTTTTGATGTTACACATTATCAAACAAGCATAAAATACTATCCATTGAATAATTTTGCAATCTTACAAAGAAGTGAGAACTCATGAAATTGTCACCCAACTTCTTTGAATCTAGGAAAACTAAGGGTAATATCAAAACAAAAATTTGAAAAACGTGTTATTTCAAGAAAAAAATTTTGAAAATTTACTCATATTTGAAAAAAATTTAATCATGTTATTCTCAATCTTCCTTCAAAGTTCGTTTTCAGAAAATTTGACTTATGAAGTCTAGATTATTCGAAGAATTTCATTTTTTAATTGTATTGCAGTATATATTTCTGTGAATCTTATCAGAATCTCAATACAGGAATCTATAACAGCCAAATCTAGTGCAAGCATCATATTCTCAATTTATATTGTTAAAATTAAATATCCAATTCACTGGAATTTTTTTTCTTCATAGGGCGCCTTGTTGGGTGCTGGAGCTTCCTTAATTGGAATCGGTTCTGATGTCGGAGGATCTATTAGGATTCCTGCGATGTTGTGTGGCGTGTTTGGCCACAAACCCACACCAAGTGAGTAATAAATAAATAAATATATATGTATATATATATATATATATATATATATATATATATATATATATATATATATATATATATATATATATATATATATATATATATATATATATATATATATATATATATATATATATATATATATATATATATATAAATAGGTATAAAACTTGGTTCTCGGAATGAGCCGCGTTCTAGATTTATATAATCTCGACGTTTCGGCTTCCGTTGTGAAGCCATCTTCAGGAGTTGGAATAAATTAGTAAAGGAAAGGGTTACTCGGTTACGTGGCCTCAATCTTCCTACTCCACGAACTGAATGAAGGAAAATGAGGAAAGGTTACCTGGTTACGTGGCCTCAATCTGCCTACTCCATGAACCAAATGGGGGAAACTAGGAACGATAAGAAATGATTCGGTTGCGTGGCCTCAATCTGCCTACTCTACGAGCCAAATCGTTTCTAATAGTTAACTCCGAAGTCTCAACCTGCCTACTCTTCGGAGTCTAACTAGCCACGTAACCGAGTAACCCTTTCCTTTACTAATTTATTTCAACTCCTGAAGATGGCTTCACAACGGAAGCCAAAACGTCGAGATTATGTAAATCTAGAACGCGGCTCATTCCGAGAACCAAGTTTTATACATACTTCTGACCGCGGAAACCTTTCTGAACATATATATATATATATATATATATATATATATATATATATATATATATATATATATATATATATATATATATATATATATATATATATATATATATATATATATATATATATATATATATATATATATATATATATATATATATATATATATATATATATATATATATATATATATATATATATATATATATATATATATATATATATATATATATATATATATATATATATATATATATATATATATATATATATATATATATATGTGTGTGTGTGCTTGATATATCCATAGGGGGTATTTGGCAATAAAACGCCACGCTTGCCAGGCGGGTTGGCGAGTTTAACTTCAATCGCTCAATGTAGGTGCAGCCGCTACAAGCGACACTGGCAGTATTGTTTACTCTGTTATAGTAGCAGAGAAAATTCATGGTCGAGACAACTGGACTCATATCAGCCAATAGAACAGGCAGGCTTCAGGAAGTCATACAGTACGATGGATCACATTTTCACCATCCGAAAAGTGATATCAAGATTCAACGAATATGCAATTCCTCTATATATGGCATTTATTGACTATAAGAAGGCATTTGACCTGCTTAGAACTCCAGCTGCAACAACCTCATTACTGAGGATAGGAATACCATCTTGCTTTACCGAGCTGATCCAGATCAAATACGAACATGCCACAGCAACCCTCAAAATAGACGAATACTCGGAAAAATTGCCAATAATGAGAGACGTAAGACAGGGAGACCCGTTTTCCCCAAAACTGTTCTCAGCTGCTTTGGAGTGTATGTTCCAGAAGCTGGAATGGAGCGCGAAAGGAATCAAGATAAATGGCTACTACCTTAGTCACTGGAGGTTCGCTGATGTTATAGTCCTGTTCTACCACGATATACCGATCTTCAAGAGCGTATCAATTAACTGAACATCGCGAGCAAGGAAATAGACACCGCAAAACCAAAGATGATGCTGAACCCTTTCTGCACCAGAGAGCAAATGGAGTTGGACGGAACCCCATTAGAAATAGCACCATCTTACACATATCTGGGACAGATTATATTAACAAGAGCTGAGCGTTGGTCAGCTGTGGCTGGTGATTTGGAGCCCAGAGACATGGTAAGACCAAGAAAGCGCCCTCACGATCGATGCGATAAGGAGCTTGTGGATTGGCTGGCCGTTGCCTGGAAGAGAGAGACTGCCAATAGGGAATCTTGGCAAAGACAGGGGAAGGCCTTCGTTCTGCAGTGGACTGACAGAGGTTGATGATGTGAATAATAATTATAATAATAATAATTAGTATTATTATTATAATTAAAATAATAATAATAATAATAACAATAAGTCCTTTGTTCTCAACAGGTATAATACACAATTACAGAAATAATAACATAATGTTGAATACTAACTAAATAATTAAAATGAAAAAGATATAACAACAACTAAAATAACTAATGATTACATTATAGCATTCAATGAAATATTACAAAGAACTCAATCTAAATCATTCATTTCAGTATATTTTCTTTGTCCACATAACTCCTAATAATAACTTCTATGGAGTCAAAGTGAATGTCACAATTATTGGCAACTCTATTGAATGTAGACTCCATAAACCAAATGGGGGATTGTATTAGAGAGTTGGTCCTCGGACTCTCTAGGTGGAATATTTCTGTATTACGAGAATTTTGCCTAGGAACACGAAATTTCAAAGCGGACAAGAGAGGAGTTACACGAAAAGAGAGCAGAACGAAATTACTGCAATAGTGTGCACTAATTTCTGGATAAACTTCAAGATGGCAAGTGTAAATAGGATGCCAGATCATGCTGCCATACTCCAATTCGCTACCTATTAGGGTATTAAATATTCCTATGAATGTTGAGGAATTATTAAAATATTTGTCATTGCGTATAACGAATCCATATATTTTCGACCAAGGTGAAATAAGTTGGGTGATATGTAGGACAAAGGATAGCTTCTGGTCGAAGACTACACCAAGATCTCTTACCTTATCAGAACGAGAAAGAACCTGACCACCGACGCTATAATCACAGTTTATTCGGACTATTTTCCTTGTTAAGGAGACAACATTACATTTTGACACATTCAAACTCAAAGTTCGTCAGTTATCAAAAGTCATCATCTCTACGAGCTAACAACTCTTGAAATTAATTACAGGTATTGGTCCTATCAAGTTCTAGTCTCAGTAGTCTCTATCCCAGCATGACAAAAGCTTATCAACAAGACGACAATTGTCATCTTTAGGCCCATACTTATTATCCAAATAAGTATGCGTCTTAGCTTCATCGTCTATGGTTACAAAACCATTGATATCGAAACTAGATTTTATTGGTCGAACACCTATATTAGACTGAAACATATAGCACAAGATAGTTCAACATGCCTACACTTATCTGCTTCCAATGACATTGGTTCTTAGTTTTGTGTAATTCAATTTGAGCACAATTCTCAGAAGTTTGGGAACATCTCCCATTCATTTTCTCACTTGAATGAAAAGGCTCAATGCGGAGAATTACTATGATCACTCTTGACATTTTTTTTCAGGGATGACATGTATGGAGGGTCACTATCCATACCCAACAGGACCTGAAATGCTAGATTACTTCACTATGGGTCCAATGACTCGATATGCCGAAGATCTTAAATTTCTTATGGAATTAATGCGTATACTACCAGGAAGTGATAATCTGAGACTCGAAGAAAAAGTAAGACTATCTGGAAACTAGTTATAGTCCAGTCAAAATAGACAAAATTATGATTCAAGTTTGCATTAATTCCCAACAAGCTGGATTTTTGTGCAGGCCCTGAATTCGTCATTACAAATAATATGTCGAAAGTCCCCATCGATCCCGCTTGTGCGTTGTTTTTTATTCGTGGTCAAAGGTCACAAATTTGTCGAAAATGGTTCAAACAAAGTTTGTAGATCGTAAAATTGTCTACAAAAAATATTTCAACACTTTTTTTCTACAAAGCATTGCTTTCGAGATATCGTGACTTTAGACCCCAGGAAAATCGTATTTTCGACTATATGCACACATTTCCGCACAACCTCTGAGATAGTGTACACGGCGCTTTTTTTTAACGTGGTTTCCCCAGTTGGAATACTCCACAATATATTTCGATCGAGGGAATGTAATGGGACACTATTTTGTTGATGAAATTTTTTTTTATTTAAACTTGATGAAAATTCTAACAACAAGAAAATTACAGCATCATTCATCATCAAATTCTTCATAGTCACTCGATTCTTCCTCTTCACTGTCTTCTTCCTCTTCTTGCTCGAATTGTGTAGACTGCTCCAAGAAGAGAGATATATCAATTATCCTCATCAATTTCGAAACAATCTTCATCTGTTGCATTTGATTCAATGTTGGTGCAAGATTGGCCTTGACAAATGGTACATACCGATGAACAACACAATCCAACTTTTATGCACCCCAATTGTTTGTGCAGTCTTTGCTGCAATTACAAAAAATTGAATTGAGTAATTTCTCTGGAGCAGGTGGCAGTAAAGTCTGGATTGACTCCAAACTATTATTCATCAATTTCCAGCCCAAATTTTCAGGATTTAGATCATTGCCTAGCCACACTTTAACTTGGTAGAACACACGAAACAAGTTTTGTTTAGCAGAAGCAGATGTTGGAGGGAGACAAGATAACTGCACTCTCTTATTGTTTCTTGTATTTTTCACAAAACTCAAATATCTGTACTTGTCTATCGATTCCATTTTTTTTTGGAGCTCCTCATGTCGTATGTCGTATCGCACCCAGTTATCGCATGAAGGAATAATATATGAGGCTGACATTTTGGATATGCAGTTAAACTTTGTGAAGAATATATTTTCAATAAATTCAATGGACGATGAATCTACTCTGTGATAGTTCATATTTAAATGAGAGGTAATAATAAAAACTTGTCTAAAAATCACTGACTGAACAATTCTTTATTCGACTAGTTTTGCCTTTTACAGCATTATCAAGAATTCTTGATAATGGTGTAAAAGGCGAAACTAGTCGAATAAAGAATTGTTCAGTCAGTGATTTTTAGACAAGTTTTTATTATTACCTCTCATTTGAATATATTTTCGTTTGAACTTGAGCTCTCCCAGGTTTTAAAAAGTAAATGATCTTATCACTAGGTGTGATGATAGTTGGATTGGTGCTACTGAATTGTTCAATTGCGCTTTCAATAATGAGGACCTCAGCGTCATTTTGAGCTTGTTTCACAGCAATATTGGCAGCTGCAAATTCTTCACATAACATCGAAATCAAACGAGATTTATTGTGAGTATTAGCAAGAAACTGCTGTTGGTTTGTCGGAACAGTCATTGATCGATCAAAAACGATATCAGACGACGAAGATGTTTGTTTAGCTTGACGACGTTGTTCTGCAGCTTGGATATTTTTTGTATAATCAGTGTAACCGTCAAATATTATAGTAACGTTGTGACCAAAGTGTCTACGAACATACTGAAGATATTTGTCCAAAATATCCTCAAATGTGTTCTCTCGATCCCACGCATTCAAAGCAATCATAAAGGGCTGACTTCTGTGTCTTGCGCATTCTAATTGCATCAAAGAGCGATAAAGGGTAAGGGGCTAATTCTAATTCGTATGAGTGCATATTCGTGTTTTCTATGTTTGAAATAGCCATAATTCGAGAGCAGTGCACTGTACAGGAAAAAGTGCTGGTATATTTTTTGTAGAAAATTTCACGATCTACAAACTTTGTTCGAACCATTTTTCGATAACTCTCGTTGTTTCAGAGATATACGCAAAAAAACGCAAATTTGTGACCTTTGACCTAGAATAAAAAACAACGCACAAGCGGGATCGATGGGGACTTTTGACATATCATTTGTAATGACGTATTCAAGGCCTGCACAAAAATCCAGCTTGTTTGGAATTAATGCAAACGGGAATGTCTATTTTGACTGGACTATTAAGATAGTAGTGAAATATAAACTGAATATTCCTATGACTCCAAAATTTGTGATTGCCACATTATTTTAGGTAGATTTGAAAAAATTACGTATCTACTGCATGCCAGAAATACCTAAATCATATTTCGTCCCTAATGTCGATGTTGAAATAAAGAAAGCTATCAATCAAGCTGCAATGTACTTAGCTCAGCAAAGTGGTTGCACGTTGATGACAGAAAATAATTTGGGAAATTATTTTCATGATAGTTTTTTATGTTCGATGTCCTTGATAATGGAACTAAGGGGACTTTCGGATCCATTGAAACAGGCAAGTTTATTATTGCAAAATTCATATCCAAGTTGTGAACGCCATATCTTTTCAGGAAAATCGATGCGTTGTCATAGAATTAATAAAGGAGTTATTTGGACTCTCCAACTATACTATCTGCTATCTCATAACCATATTTCTACAAACATTCATTCGTCCAACACAAATGACCGGTTTCCGGAAAATGAATGAAGATCTTAAGAAGTATCTCTTGGTAAGAAATTTAAGAATTTTCAATCTGCATTTATAATATAATTTTCAACGATGAGAATAGATTGATAAAGGTGGTTCTCCCTTCTGCCGCTTTTTACCATTACTTCTGACATTCTCGAAATACGAAAATTTCACTTAATTAAATCCCCCTTTAACCCCACAACATCCATTTTCTTCAAACATTTCCCAAATTCGCAAATTATTTCCCTTTCTCTATAAAAATACAAAAAAAACAACAGGAATAAGAGTAACAACCAGAAACCTTGTCTATACTCAAAAAGCTTCTTAGACTCCAACCATTATCATCGATGGTGAAGAAAAATGTCATTCTCTGTTGTCTTTTAATCGAAATTTTTCAGTTTGGCGCTTGTTTTGAAAAATTGTCGGTTTTTTTTGAAGTAAACAGTTATTTTTACGCTGATGGCAGAAATTTTATAGCAAGTTAAAAAAAGTAAATATATGTACAAGTGCAATTATATGAGCACGATAACTATAGAATTCATTTTCTTATAGTAGACTAACATGTTTTTAGTAGGACTTGAGAGCAAACCTCTAGTAACGTAAAACGTCTGCTACCACAACCTAGATAGCATTAGTTCATCAAATTAGATTAAAATAATCATAAACTAGAGTTTTAAAACGTAGTATTTAAATTGATAAGTACGAGTGAAACTTTCAATGTTGATGAATTCGTTTTTTTATTCCTAGGATTTGATACGTATAGTAATCTATGCAATGTGTATGCATACTACTTAACAATATATATGTCTTATTATTCATTAGGGGATATTCAATAATTGAAGTCGATGCCTTTCGTTTGTTGGATGTGTCATAACTGAAGAGTTCTTTGTAGTACGAAACAGTGACTGTCTTATGTTTCCAATAAATGTAGGCACCGATTTCGACATTCCCTAAATTTATCTCTTGAAGGGATAATGGAGACATTACATTATTCATGTTTCATATAACCAGTTCTGCTTTAATATTCTCTTTAATAATTCGTAAAGAATGATCGAAAGAAAGTTATAGTATACTTTTAATGTTATATATATATATATATATATATATATATATATATATATATATATATATATATATATATATTAGGGTGGTCCTTATTCTTAAGGAAAATATTTTTTTCTTTAATTTCGGGGGCACCACGTAATTTGGTTATATACCTCAAGAAAATATTACAGTAATTTTTTTGAATTTTTTTAATAACATTTAGAGGTCGCTACCAAGGTTTAAATTTTAAATAAAAAGCCAAAATTTGTTTTTCTCAGAATCCTTTATTTTTTTTAACCAGGTCTTAAAAATATAACACAATTTTTGTTGATGCTATGAAATAAAATAATCTGAATGATTTACTTTTAAGATGCAAGGGTTGACTTGTTAGTATTGGGATACTTTTTCTATACTCTTTTACCAACAAAAGCAAATATTGCTTTTGTTCTTCATTTGTGGTAATTAATTTATTGTATTCTTCCATTAAAGCAACACCACGCTCAGCTATATCATTCACTACACGCAATGAATGAACAATATTTTTGGCAGCTATATAATCAGGGTCTTCGTTCCAGGTTTCAACGTCTTTATAAAAAAATCTGATGAGATACCTAGGACCTGGAAGAATTTTAAAGAATTACTGCTCACAAAGTTTTCTATATTTTTTCGTGGATGGTCGCCATGTCAAGGTTTATTCGTTTTAAGCAATCATGTGTGCCTTCAATTTTGAGTGCTTCTACCATTTTTTTCTTCTCTTGGACTGAAAGTTCGTCATCGAAAAATGCAAGCGAAACCAGCTCTTCCGACAAATACCACAAGTGATTTAAAATCTTTTTCAGCGCAATAGTAGCTAGATTTTTGTTAACACTTTCAAAAGCTTTAAGGTCTTTTAATAATTGTAAGTCGTTTCTTGGTGCTGACTGACTGGTAGAGGCTTGAAACCAATATTTGATATAAATCATCACCGTGAAAATACATATTTCTCTCACAGCCTTTTCGTCCTTTTTCTTTAGCTTTAACTGATGCTTAAATAAATAAATTTTTAAACAGTACAAGGCTCTTGCCATCCATCTAGCTCGATGTAGACCAGCAGGTCTCCGAAATGAAACGCCTTTTTCAGGAACACCTCCTAAGAATATGATTGTAAGATTTAACATTTCTTTGTAGTCATCTCGAGGTTGATGTACTTGAAGTTGCTTTTTGGCAAAAGAAATCCTGTCTGCGGCCACTTCTGCAAGAATATTTGCCTCAGCGTCATCTGTTATTGTTTTGAAGTCGCTTTGGTCAATAGAGTCCCAACTGTTCTTAAATCTTTTGAATAATTGTATATCAGGACCACTAGATGGGGCAAGCGATTGATCCACTACACCTGACAACATAATTTCCATTATGTGGTGACGACAAGCAAACCAAAGCATATTTTTATCCATTTTGCGCTCCAAGAGAACGCATACTCCACTTCTTAAGCCGGTATTTACAGCAGTAGTGTCAAAACACAAACATTTTACTTTATCGCTCAAATTCCATGAATTTATAGCGTCGTAGACAGCCGACGCACAAGCTTCGCTTGTTCCACGTTCTAATTTTGGGACGGCGAGTAATTGATCGACTCCATGTCCTGATACCAAAATTGGCAGCCGATCTACAGTTTTGTGTCCAGTAATATCTTCTATAAGTTTACCGTCCCAATGAATTGTTAAAGACGAACTAGGTTTAAACTCGCTTTTGAGCGACTCTGCAACAGCTTTGCGATTTTTGACACGCTGCCGACGAATAGAAGATCTATTGACATTAAATTCTGATGGATCACAGCCTGCGCTTTTCAAAGTAGATGTCACGACCATAGTTGCTTTTCTGTCACTCAATTTAGAAACATCAAGACTGGAAGCTAATTGACTGTTAATAATATCTTTTCGAGCTCGTTTTTGAGGTGGTTGCATCTTCGTCAATTTTGATATAAATTCGGAGTCAGATGGAGTTTCTTCCTCACTTATTGTGGCAGACGATGACGAAATAAATGATAATGAAGACAATGAGCATTTTTCTGTTATAGACGAGATATCTTTGTTTTCACGCTCGCGCAATTTATCAAGCCGTTCTTTTTTCTCTTTTATTTTCTTACATTTGTTTAAACTTTTTCTGTCGACTGAACCAATCAAAAATTGGCGTCGATTTTGCCGCACTGCTAACAAAAACTGTTTATCTTCTTCTAAAGTCATAATATTTAAAGCATCACGATGAGCGATGTCAAATAAATCTTCTAACTTTTGTTGCCAGTTTTGTTCTTTTGTTTTCAATGCTTCTGAACGTTTTTTCTTGTTTTCTTTATTTTTTTTAGATTCTGCCATTCTTTGAACAGCTTTTCAATTTTGCTGATGACATGTTTTTTTAATTGAATAGGTATGCCAGCTTTTTCCCACAAATTAATAACCCCACAAGCCGTCAAAGTCGCAGATTCACGAATACTTTTCTTTTCTTCATTTTTGTAGTAGAAAAAATATCGCAACACTTCGCCAATGGATGGTAAGGTTGATTGGCTTAATTCAGATAATAATTGACCGATAAGCCAAATCTCACTTTGATTTCTAGTAGTTATACTGAATCCGCTACTAGTAGACGCCATTGCAAATTGAAACACTTCACTGTAACTTTTACAAAAACAACACGTGCGCTCTTGTTGCTTAACAGAACTGAAGTGCGGGGCGATCGTAGTACAAATGAGGGGGTCGAGGAACGGAGAGGGGGAGGGGGATTAGAAGGTATAGTCTATGCTAGTTTCACTCGCACGTAACATGTTATGTACCTAAATTTTAAATTAATGGAATCACCATTTAAGCTGTATTTGAACACTTTTTGTAAAAAATTGACAGCTGGTAGCGACCTCTAAATCTTAACAAAATCAAAAACAAAAAAACATTTATTTCGTATTTAGAGGTATATAATCAAATAAGAAAGTGCCCGGAGGATAATTCGAAAGTTGAAAAATAAGGACCACCCTAATATATATATATATATATATATATATATATATATATATATATATATATATATATATATATATATATATATATATATATATATATATATATATATATATATATATTGATACAATTCTAGGAAGAACTACGAGATGATGGTGTCCTAATATGCCCATCTTATACTGGCGTCGCTCCAAAGCACAGTCAAGCCTTCTTCAAATTTTTAGATTTAACCTATCTTCCAGTGTTCAATACATTAGGATTTCCAGCAACTCAAGTACCCTGCGGAAGAGGTTACAAAGGGCTTCCTATCGGTTTTCAGGTAATTTGCCGATATTTGTTCCTTGACATGTTACTTGTTAAATTGTACCTACTCATTTATATCAAAAACATTCATCATTCTGCTGTAATATCATCAGAATGAATGATTTATGTATTAGTTTTTTAATGATTCTCTGGAACTTATCATCACTCTTATCACAATGCTCCCAAACTATATTAAGTTTTCTCCTAATAATTTGACAAACTACAATTGATTACTTACAATGTATGTAAACAATTATTTTCAAATTGTTCTCAAGATACTTCGCAAAATGTAAGTTGCAGAAGTATCAATGCAACTAGAAATAGAAATGTTTCAATGCAGATTGAAATGTTTCTTTAAATTGAAATGTTTCTTTAGATGAATATTTGGACAAAATAAGATTTTGACAGCATACGGAATCTATCTGTTTGAATGCTGAGTGTTTCTTTTCAAAATAAAAATAGAATGTCGAGGCACACAACATCTCATAAGTATCCAACAAGAACTTTAGACTTACACTATCTAAGACACAGGTTGAGATTGAGAGAAAAGCATCCATCCTACAACTACATTAGAGTTTATAATTGATTATCATCAAATATAAAAATAATAACCAATATTACTCTAATTTAAAGGAGGAGAAAGGAAATGCTAATTCAACTTGAACCATACTCATCATCCGAGTATTTGTGTAACACTATTTCATTTAATGTTAACATATTCTGAAATAAAGATATTCATTTTTTTTATTATTATTATTATCACTATTATTATACAATAAAAATATAAAAAGATAACCAGATAATATTATGTATATTTCAGGTAGTAGCTGCACCAAAACAAGACAGATTATGTTTTGCGGTTGCAGAAGAATTAGAAAAATGTTTTGGAGGCTGGTTACCGCCACAAAGTAACACCTGATAACAAAGTACAGAAGATGTAATGACACTGAATAATATACAAAATTTGTTTCAAAAATTGTTTTGTCCACAACTGTTAAAGAAGCTTTTTATATATTTTTATATTCTAATAAATGGATTTTATGAAGGAGTTACTTTCAATTGAATAGATAATTACTACTTCATGTTCGACAACTGGCCAGAGAAATATTGAACTTGAGTGAAATTAAGTATTGGAATTTTGTGAAGTTATATCTATACCTAAATTTTGTTTTTGTTCAGATTTAGATTTTTGGGAACCCTGATTTTAAGAACTTGATTCATTATATCTATGCGAAGAAAACAAAAATTGCATTGAAAAAATATATTTTTACTCAGAAAAAGGTGTTACTGCATAGAAAGCTTCTTTACTATGAACGTAAGTAATACATAATGGTTATTTTCAAGGCAATTAATTATTATTTATTTGTAGTTATTGGTTTACTCGGTGAGCTAATATGGTTTATAAACAATACTTCGGACATATCTCCATTAAATGAATGGTAGCAATATATAAACTAGAAATTAATGGACTGCCCAAGTCTTGACGTCAGAGAAAGGGGCGGAGAAAGTTTAATTTGTTAAAATTCAATTCATTTTAATTAAATTAACTCACTTGTAAAAACGGATATGATTTGTTTATAAGGCATGAACTTTATTCACTGATTTGAAAATAGTAGGTTAAAATAATGCCACATATTGATTTCGTATTGAGGGTTATTCATAGTTGCTGAAGTATGAATAACCATTTCATTTCATCTGAACCATTTCATTAAATCTGAATTTAGGTTTTTACGTTGTTGTTTACGTACTATTCAGAACATAAATATGTAGAAAACTGACACATCCAAGAACAAAACAGCTTAAGTTTCTATGGTTTGGATTTGTTTATTATGGAAAGAAAACAAATAACCCTAACCTTTAAACTGCCAACTTGTTAACTGCATGTATTAACATTAGTATTTGAGAACTCTTTTTTAACTTCTCTCCGTTGAATTTGATTGTCATTGCATTGAAAACAACTTTCGAAAATTTACCATTTTCAATTATTCAACTATAATCAGTATGCGTAAAAAGTCCCATTCTATAAGAAGAAAACTAACTTCTGCTAAGAATCCATCAAAATCATCCAAAGACAAAGGACAATTACTTAATACAGTATGCAATAAAGACTTTTTTATTGGTAGAATCCTCCTGGGAACTACTTTCAATTGTCCTCCTGATAAATATGTGAAGTGCAGAATTTCATTTTTATGCATTCCTGAAGAAATAGATCGAATTCATTTACTGTTTGATGAGATTTCATTAATTATAACTTTAATAATAGACACTGAAGTTTTAAAAGGTTTGTCTGCGTGAAATAAGTAATATAATTACTATCCAACATATAAAATATTTGTGTAGTACTGTTTTTGTAATATTTGTTATATTTTGTTTGTTTTTTCAGAGATAACTATGGTAAACATATTTAGCTTCCATTTTTCTCTAAGTGGGGAAGATCTATTTGCTGACATTCATTTCAGGGATTTACCACTGCCAAAATTTAATACTAGAATAGGGAATTGTTTGAAAACAATTTTTAGCATGACACATAGTATAAATTTGTCAGGTAAGCACTATATCAGTTGAATACACCAAATAGTTTAGGGTATATAATATCTGCAATTAGATGGGTGACTAATTATAATTTAGTATCATTAGATATTTAACAGTTATTTTCGGTATACCTTATTTTCTTGCAGAGGATAAAAATTTATGTACTCGTAATTTATGTGGGATGCAAGAAACAAATGAATTGTATAGATTATTAGGGGAATCGAGAATTAAATTTGATGATATGAATTCAGAACAGGTTCAACATTCTTCATTGAAACCTATATTGCGACCATATCAGAAAGATGCTGTAAGATGGATGATGAGCAGAGAACAACACAATGAAACCCAAGGTATAATAACAATTGAAAATGAATATATCTATATATATATATATATATATATATATATATATATATATATATATATATATATATATATATATATATATATATATATATATATATATATATATATTGAAAAATTGAAATTAATCAAGAGAATGTTATAGTAGAGCTAGATATGTGAACGTGTACGATGTGATGTCTCCATTATCCTTCAAGGGATAAATGTTAGAGAAATATTGAAATCGATGCCACAATTTATATATATATATATATATATATATATATATATATATATATATATATATATATATATATATATATATATATATATATATATATATATATATATATATATATATATATATATATATATATATATATATATATATATATATATATATATATATATATATATATATATATATATATATATATATATATATATATATATATATATATATATATATATATATATATATATATATATATATATATATATATATATATATATATATATATATATATATATATATATATATATATATATATATATATATATATATATATATATATATATATATATATATATATATATATAATGACCTCAGTCTTATTGTCAAAAAACAATATTTTTATAATTTAATATCACAAATGATTATTACACAATCATGTAAAAATTTTGTTTTTTTTTGTTGGTATTGCTTAATGAGTTTTACATACAATCAAAATATCACACTTTACACCCATAAATTATTATTAATAATGCATTTATCAATAATTAAATCATCAAATAATTTTAAATTGCAAAAATCATTTATGTGTGAAAAGTAACTTTGATATTTGATTCTTGTTGGTATGTAAAATAATAGCCTTAATACCTTTAATGGGGCAAGATTTTGAAACATATGTTGAGCAAGTTGCACCTTTTTTTTGGAATCATAATTGAGAATCAACTTAGAAATTTTTTTTTATTGTATATTACTAGAATCGTCGTAAGAAATTTCCTTCTTTCTATTATTCTCAGAGAATATTAAAATTTTATGATATTCAAATAAAATAAGCAATTTTGTAAAGTTCTGTATTTGTTTCAGAATCCTTACATCCTTTGTATACTCCACTTAAGTTACCGTCTGGATTAGAAATATTTTTTGATAAATATTCAGGCCATATTATTCCTACTAAACCTGTAGTAGCTTCTTCTACTAATGGTGGAATACTGGCTGAAGAAATGGGACTTGGGAAAACAGTGGAATTTCTGGCTCTCATTTTAAATCATCCACTTATTGATGAGGAGGATAAAAAACATCTATCTCATATGATGACTTCCTCTGATTCAGAAATAGATGACTTAGAAGACCTACCAGTATTTAAAAAACAACCAAAGAAAATATCCCAACATAAAATGAAAAAAATTGAAGCAAACTCAAGTAGTAGTACATTTGTCGATAAATCTAAAGAAATTGAAGTGCCTGAAGATTGGGTTAAAAATTACAAAAACAAAAGTAATACATGGATAGCTTTAGATCTTTGGTATAAAAATGCATTGAGTGAAGTTAATCATAAACCCTCCAGACATGTGAGTTCTGTTGAATGTGTTTGTGGATCAACTCATAATGATGATCTAATCAAATGCGTAGATTGTGAAAAATTTCAACACAAACAGTGTGTAGGTTTTGAGCTGCGCTTTGGATCTTTCCGTTGCTCGTCATGTTGGCTGCAACAACCTCTTGTTGAAACCCGTGCAACTTTAATAGTAACACCTGTATCTTTACGAACTCAATGGTGTAATGAAATCAAAAAGCATGTGAATCAAAAGCTTCGTGTTCTGGTTTATGAGGGATCAAATAAAAATCCTGTGTATCCAAATTATTTAAGAGAATTTGATATCGTTATAACAACCTATAGTGTATTACAATCCGAATTTCGTTTAACAGAAAAAGGACAAGTAAGTTGAAAACTCTGAATCATGTGATATTAAATATTTATGAATTGAAATTGGCTATATTAAATTTATATCAGAATATAATTTATTCTGAATGATAACAGTACTTAACATGTTGCAGTATGATAGTATGTTATTGCAAATGAAACTGTATGAAAGGGTATATAATATAATATTCTAATTTCATTATATTATATTGACACAATTCTTTTGCTAATATATTATCATCAGCGATATTAGATTCTCAATAAGTATTGGCTCAATAAATTAGTGATATGTATAATAGTACAATTTGAAAAATTTTGTAAATGTTTTGTTGCCAATTATTCCTTGTTAATTTTTTCAATACCTGCTTTTCAGTTTTTTATTATTTTAAGTCTCTGATAGTAGATACTTTTTTTTTGAGTATTCATTGCAATTTTGAAATGTATTCAATAATACTAAAATATGTGAAAACTTCTCTAGAACTATAGAAGCAAATTATTTCTAACAGATCTGTTTTTTTTTAGGAATATTGGATTTTGACTTATTAAACAATTCCAATTTTAATTTTTAGGTAAATAATACCTTCATTAGCTTTCGGCTCGTTTTTTACAAACTTTAACATATTACGTTCTTATGTATGCTTACAGCTATTTACTCAATAGAAGATGATGTCTCAATTGTTTTTCAAATATGAATACATTTTGTGATAATTTAACATACTCTGG
The DNA here is from genome assembly GCA_030704895.1 of Henosepilachna vigintioctopunctata. Taxonomy (NCBI): domain Eukaryota; kingdom Metazoa; phylum Arthropoda; class Insecta; order Coleoptera; family Coccinellidae; genus Henosepilachna; species Henosepilachna vigintioctopunctata. Next base: position 2,562,053 of record JARQZJ010000093.1, read on the forward strand.
TAATTGATTATATAACATGAGACCACCGACAAAAAGAGATTTATATAGTGTGCCTGGTCTATACTTTTCTATGTGATATTTTTCCATATTCCTCAATTCTTATGAACCTTTTAACTAATTGTGCCAACAAGCATTTTGGTGCTAAATTATTTACAATTTTGTGTATGAGTATTAAGTTGGACTCATAAATCAAACGTTCAACACTAAGAAAATTTAGTCTTTTTAACATATATTGCACTGCATTGCATCTATTATAATTTAATAATATTCTCATTCATTAATTCTGGAAGACTTGAAATTTACATATATCTTCCTTATTACAATAATATAACAGAGACATATTGAATCGGGAAAAGATTAATGCATTACTGATCAACCATATGGTCCACCCTGTTAACTTATAAAATAGTCTACTCATGTTTGCGCTCTAATAATCTAACACAGAAGCCTTTACTAATGGTTTATTTTAATTATTGCTTAATGGGTTCATATAGAGTTTTAATCTCAAAATATTTGATTACTCATCAAATAAAATGGAAAATTAGAGATGCATTAGGGAAGAAGTAAATTTGAACTTAATAGATAATACTTACTACACTGGGATTTTAACATGTTTGTTTAAAAAAATTTTCTCAAAAGTCCAAAAGAATCTAAAATTATGTTCTATTTGTTCAAAGGCCAAAAGCCAATTTAGCACTGATTTTTCATTGTTTATGCTGTTTTTGTGTTATTTTAACTGTGTTCAGTGTTACACATTATTTTCTAGTGACATGAAATGAATTTAATTGCATTAGATACTTTCTTTGCAGTCTTTTGAATTGAGAAAAAAAAGAAAATATGATTATCCAGGCAGTCCTCTCTCAAGAATCAAATGGTGGAGACTATGTTTAGATGAGGCACAAACAGTTGAAACACCAGGCAAAATCGTATCAGCTATGGCTAGGAAATTGTCTGCACAATATCGATGGGCTGTCACTGGAACCCCTATTTCAAAAGACATTTCAGGTGAAATTTCCAACTCCAATATTTATGATGAAGAATATACACTACTATCAGTATATTTAATTCAATTTGGCACAACATTTCAGATTTATTTGGACTCCTTGACTATTTGCAGTTTGAACCTTATAATGACTTTGAATCATGGATAAATTTACTTTATAATCCATATTTGAATGGAAATGTAGGTCCTCTTTCTTCTTATTTGTCTAAAATTATGTGGCGGTCTTCAAAAGCAGAAGTAATAGATCAGGTCAGTGTTTATAATAATGTGTCTAATATAAATGTGTAATATATGTATATTAAAATAAATTAAACTCTTGGCTTAATGTTTCACGATTTATTTAACAATATGAATAGTCAACATGTTTCGAGCGTTAGCTAATTTTCAAGACTTCAACGCTCGAAACATGTTGACTATTCATATTGTTAAATAAATCGTGAAACATTAAGCCAAGAGTTTAATTTATTTTGATATTCAATTATGTTTCACCAAGAGTTAAGCAAGAATTCAATCTCAGTCAATATATGTATAGTATATAAGCTTTGTAGTTTAAGAATGTTAACACTTCATTTACTTAATTTTTCACTATATATAATAACAACTTTTATAATTTGTAGCTTTTCAAGCTAATAACCAATTTTTTTTATATAATGTTTATGATGATCATACACTTATATAAAGTTATTTCTGTTATACCTGTTATATCTTTCTGAGATACCATAGTTTGATTAATTAAGGAATTTGATGAAAGATATCTAATCAAGGTCTACATTTTGAATATGAAGTATATACTTTTCAGATTGATATTCCTATTCAAGTAAGCAAGGAACATGCTTTAGAATTTTCAGCAGTAGAAAAATTTTTCTATAATAAGGAGCACGAGTTGAGTAGTCAAGCATTTCTCTCTTCCTTGAAAAATTTGGACACAAACATTCCATTGGCAAAATTGGATAAAAGTTCACTTAAAAAGGTATTGAATCTTTTGAATATATTCTTAATTTCTCATATCGAAAATGTAGTTTACACTATTTCCATTACTATTGTGGAAAAAGATATGAACTTCTGACAGATATTTTTTTCTATTTAAAATTTCAGATTATGCTTCCTCTTTTTGCTTTGAGGCAAGTTTGTACACACCCTAACACAGTGAAAGGTAGATATTTGGCAACAAAAAGACAAGTTTCTACAATGAAAGAATTATTAGAAGCATTAATTACCAAAAATTATACAGAAAGTGAAGAGCATTTGAGATTGATTGTTTCTTCTCTTAATGGTAGGCTAAATGGTTATTTTGCATTATCATAAAAAATTAACTTTGAAAAATATTTTGTTTTGTAGGGATGTCTGGAATATACCTTTTGTTGCAAAATCCAATTGAGGCAGCTGCTCAGTACCGTAAAGTGATGCAATTATCCACAAGATTTTCAGGAAAAGATAGTGAACACAATTTGGAAGTTGATACATTACAAATGATTCATACAATGCACAACCTTGCCGATTTATTGGATGCTAATGATAATGTACCACCTACATTACGTGACTCCTCTCTTAGAAATGACTGTAGGCTGCTTGAGCAGAAATATATAGAGAAATTCAGCAATAATGTAAGTTATTCAAAAGGATATTTAGTTGAAAAATCAAACACTCAACAAACTCCTTAAAATTCAAAAGTAATATCAAAAGCACACAAATATTCAAACATGAAATGGAAAATGAAATTATCACATATTCAAAACAATTTATCAAATACTGTTTATGAAAATAGACATATTGTGAATGTGCCATAATATATAATATTTGATACCATTGAAGTAATGAAAACAATATTTTATAAAAAATCCATTAATCACAACATATCATCCATACAAACCCATACCAATTAACTCAATCCAAATTTACCTATTTTTCTGGAAAGATATAATTTCTTATAATCCCAGTTGTGAAATTTGATAATTTTTTTTTACAAATATGTCTTTACCGTTGAAGATATTTACTAATATTTTTTAATTTTTACGTGCTTACTCGCTATTGCATATGTTCCATTACAGACACTCACAGCATATCAAGAAGCAAATAATAGTCAAGCCAGCACAAATGAACTCCAATCACAATTCAAGCTCAAAGAAGGACAGTGGTATTCAGATGGTTTAGATTGGGTTATAATAACAAATTTGTCAGATGAATTAGTGAATAAAATTAGAAATAACCATGATAATAATCAAGTAAAATGTCCTATTGAGTAAGTATTTTTTTTCAATAAATGTCTCTTCTGAAATTCAGATTATTAGCTCTGTTTCAACGTCAATAGGATGAGACAATACTCAAATTTGTTTGATAAGCAACTGTTAACATGAAACAACTCGATCCATATTGTGATGAATACTTTTCTGTAATTCTCTCCTAATTGAAAGTCTACTTGTGATTATATTTTCTTTGAAATGAAGCATCCTGATATATAATTAAGGGGAGGAATAGAATGCATTGACTACATACCTATTTTGGAACTTCCTAGCCTTTCAAAAATAATAATTCTCGCTATTGTTGTCATGAGTAGGAATCCAAAATGCTCGAGAGAGTTTATTTGTCTTTTGTTGTATAGAGGGAGCTCATGTGAATAGTTCACAAACTAATGTTCCCCTCATTCAGATGTAGTACCTGGAGGCGATTTGAAAGTCATTGATTCTTGATTGATTGATTAAATAAGACTGATGATTCATAATAATGATGAGATAAGTATAATTTCATGATTATAGTGATAATAAGTGAAGAAATAATGATGCTTATTATCATTCAACAAGTTCAATGATTTTTCAAGGCGCACTTAATATTCACTCTAAAAAGTGATAGGTTTGTTCTCGTTGACAAGATTATATATCTCTCTACATTTGTAGATATATATATATATATACATATATATATATATATATATATATATATATATATATATATATATATATATATATATATACAATGCATATATATATATATATATATATATATATATATATATATATATATATATATATATATTATGCACTTGTTGCAGTATCTTCACTGGAGATATTGTAGATTCGTTCCAATTTTCCTTTCAGGGGAAAGGGTAATCAAGGCTCAAGGAAAACATGGAGATATAAAGTGGTTTTCCAAGGAACTCTAACAGTTACGTGAAAGACTGAATCTCGTTAATGATATGTATAACATTTTTGAGGCACATAATCTTTTCTATACACGTAATTATTATAAAAGATTGTATGAATCTAAAATTAAGCAGGCCAAAATAACGGCTAACGATAACATTATTAAAAATTCAAATAATGTTTCGAAATCCATGTGGAATTTGATAAATATTCAGACTTCTGGAAAAAGGCAGGATATTGTTGCGTCCATTTCGGCGCAAGACTTCAATAATTACTTTGTCTATGTGCCTGATCAGACTCTGAAGATCTTGCAGGGTGGGACTCTTGAACCAGTGGCTGAGATTTCATTTAATGATGTTCGAGATGCTGTGGAAAATTTGAAATCAAGTAAAAGTTTTGATTTTTATGGACTATCATCTTTGCTGTTGAAGAAAAATGTTAATAATTTGGTTGCACCTCCGACTAAGCTGTTTAACATATGCATAAGGAATAACGCATATCCAGAATATTTAAAAATCTCTAAAGCCATTCCTTTATTTAAAAAACGTACCCCAAATAACATTGGTAACTACAGTGAGTACCTGTTATATTAGATGCGTTTGAGAAGTTATTATGCTCACAGTTTACTCTTTACTTTGAGGGGAGAAACTTGTTCACGTCTGCTCAGTGTGGTTTCAGAAAAGGAAGAGACACACTAGGAGTAGTGCTCAGTTTTGTTGAACACACTCTGAAGTGTTTTGTGTAAGGACAGATGTCGTATAAACTATTTTTGGATTTGACAAAAGCCTTCGACTGTGTGTCACATGAGGTCTTACTCGGAAAACTGAATGCTTATGGATGCTGTGAGGATATCTGTTCAATATTGTCATCTTATTTATCGAACAGATTGCAGAGTGTTTTTTACAACAATAAACAACAATTTTGGTCATCAAGGAGCCAGTTAATATAGGTCTTACACAAGGATCCGATTTGGGCCTTTTTATATTTATAGTCTTCATTAACGATTTTCCAAGTTTTCTGGAAAGATTTCGGACCATTTTATTTGCTGATGACACAACAGTCTTCGCAGTGTCAGGTGAGCTGACTGTTACACTGGTCGATGGTAAGGAAGCAAGATTAATGGCCTCAAATTGGTTTGCTTCCAATAGGTTAGTTGTCAATGATGGGAAGACGGTTGATATGATTTTCACCTTGAAGAGAACTGCTTATTATTTTCTGAATGATTTTTCAGTGTTATTGCGAGCTGTGTTGGATTCGAGTCTCCGATGGGATGCCCATACGGATTCTTTGGCTTCTAAGATGTGTGAAGGTGTTTTTCTGCTCAGGTCTTTGGATGATTCATTCTCACCTTATGTATTGAGAGCGGCATATTTTTACATGTGGAGTCACTATGCCATTTTGGCCTGGAGTAACTGTGCTTCTCATGTTAGAATTCAAAGAAGTGCCATACCTATATTGACAAATTTAAGTTATCTAGATCTAGAAGATTGCAGAGCAGCATTTATTGAATTCAAAGTTTTAACATTACAGGTTTATATATATTTATATATATATATATATATATATATATATATATATATATATATATATATATATATATATATATATATATATATATATATATATATATATATATATATATATATATATATATATATATATATATATATATATATATATATATATATATATATATATATATATATATATATATATATATATATATATATGTTCAGAAAGGTTTCCGCGGTCAGAAGTATGTATAAAACTTGGTTCTCGGAATGAGCCGCGTTCTTGATTTATATAATTTCGACGTTTCGGCTTCCGTTGTGAAGCCATCTTTAGGAGTTGGAATAAGTTAGTAAAGGTAAGACATAACCTTTCCTAATTTTCCTTCATTCAGTTCGTGGAGTAGGCAGATTTAGGCCACGTAACCGAGTAACCCTTACCTTTACTAACTTATTCCAACTCCTGAAGATGGCTTCACAACGGAAGCCGAAACGTCGAGATTATATAAATCAAGAACGCGGCTCGTTCCGAGAACCAAGTTTTATACATATATATATATATATATATATATATATATATATATATATATATATATATATATATATATATATATATATATATATATATATATATATATATATATATATATTCTTGAAGCCATAAAATTTGCACATGTAAATCGGCTCTCATACGTCGAGACTGGCAGTACTCATGGATATTCTACCAGGCATGGTGGTAATCAGATATATATATATATATATATATATATATATATATATATATATATATATATATATTTTATTTTGAAAGTTTTTAGCAATAACTAAACTTGTCAAAGTTTTGACAAAGTTGTAATATAACAACGAAACGTCAACAAAAATAAACTTTTTCATATCAAAAAAAGCCTGTTATTGCTAAAAACTTTCAAAATAAAATATCTTAAACAGGCAATGAATCAATTTTTCAAGATATATATATATATATATATATATATATATATATATATATATATATATATATATATATATATATATGTGTGTGTGTATTTTTTTAGATGAATCATTATAATTCTTATCATCTATAATATTTTTTTCAGACTCTCATGTGAACGGACAATATTATACTTTATAGCCAATTGGGACGAGGCATTAACAAATCATAGAGTAGAACTGATAAGTAGAGTAAATAGGTTAGTAAGTGAGAGATTAATATTTTGTCGAAATTTCGAAAATAAATTTTTCGAAACATGTTTTTGATAGTCGAAACACGTGTAAAATCATAAATTTTGGGAATGTAATTTTTGCAGTAATAATGCATTATTTTTCATATTAATGAAACTCATAAACATTTATTGATGTTCATTCTGAATATCATACAACTCTTTAATCATCACTATGATAGGAAACATTTGAAACTCATTATTTATTTCAATGTTTTCAGGAATGACATAAAATAAATATTTATTACTCCTACTAGATTATGTACTTAAATAAGTCAAAAAGAAATAATGAATTATAAATTATTTGTATTAATTTGATACATTTGAAATTGTAAATAACAATACCACAAGCTTTATTAAATTGCAAACATACGGCAGTATTAATCTTAAAACATTTTAAAAACAAACTGATATATTTTACAGACGTATTTAGAACAAGAATTATAAATCGATACAGGTTTTTAAGTTTTTGTTACAATGCAGATTTTTCTATAATTGTTTTAGGTTCTGAAGTGAATAAATTTTGTAAAGAATTGTGCAGAGAAATACATAATGACACATTACCTTTATTCAATTTCTTCACCTTTTTTTATTTATACAAGATAAATAAAAATTTATGTTTCAATTTCATAGGTTATTCACCTACAAAGAAAATGATAGGTACAAAATTATTGTCAATCAGGAGCTAGTGCAGTTTGGAACCGATTGCCATTTGCGTCGTGAGAAGGGGGCTACAGGAAAAAAAAAGAAATGTCCATTATGTACAACTAATGATTTTTTAAAGTTATATGAATCTAAATTATTCAACATGGCTAAAAGAGGAATTACATTTGAGGAAATGTCCCTTCAGGGTAGCTGGAAACCAACATCCCAAGAATTGATTTTGAAAAGTATTAATGATTTAAAATTAACCCATTTATAGCAATCAATTGAATGAAAATTTTTAGGTTTATGTTCACTCCTGAGGGCAAAAAATGCAACTGATACTCTAGTCAAAGATGCTGAAATTCATATCGCTATCTTGGAAAATTTAAGAAAAGAGTTCAAGGTAATAGATAAGAAATCAATTAGTTCTCTTATAATATTGTATGATATAATAACTTTCAATGCATACAGGTTTGTGAAATTTTTTTAATTTCACACCATGCAACTTTCATTTGTATTATGTATATATTATTGTAATAAAGTATCAATAATGAATTAAAATTAAAACACTCAAGTTCCACTGGTTACTTACTGAAACTTAATCAAAGTGTTTTAATTTTAATTTATCATTCAACATAATGTTTTACCAAGTGACAAGCGTAACCTCCTTGTCATTTATTGAAGTATGAATATACCAAACATTTTTGCTCAAATACAAGTACTAAGATTGCAGCCTTTAATATTATTAATTCTTAATATTTCACATTATGATCAGTATTTTTTGATACTATGGCTTTGACCGTTATATACCGTTCAATGATGGATGTAATAAATGGGTTACTGGGGCATTTTGAGAAGAATTATAGGTGTTATATAACAAAGATCAAGTTTGAAGTTCCACTAATGCGTTTCTCAAAATTTTTAATAGCTTGCTTAAAATCTATTATGATAGATGTCTTATATATCGATATTTCAAATTTTATCTATCAATATTCGTTTGTAATAAATAAAGAAATTAATAACACAATGTTAATAATGATCATTTCACCACTTTGTCGTAGTCAATACATATTAACCCACTTTTTAATAGATTATTAAATAGTGTGTGGTATAATAATTTCTATGCCTTTAAGGATATAAGAAAATTGTGGACTCAAATCTACCAACAGGTAGCTGCCCAAGATGAATTAGAGATGTGTAAAATCAAGTTAAGGCTTGAAGATCCATGTGCAGACCAAAGGAAGAAAGATTCTAAAGAAAAAGCGTTGGAAAGACTTTCCTACATACTTGAAAACAAATTGGATACTATTAATATGTTGAATGAGCATGAGGTAGGAAGGACATTTCAATCTATAGATATCGAATACTTGTACATATTTTTCTAGTTTCTTAACAATATCGAACTTTTGATTCTTAAATCATATAGAGAGAGAGAGAAAGAACATTTATTGGAGCCTTTTATATTTATTAATAATAATCAATATTTTCAAGAATTCTAACATGTTGAGAACATTTTGAAAGATTTTATGAAATGTTTAGTATGGGTTTTATTGATGTCAATGTTTTCAAGTTCCAGCTATTGTAGAAAAGTTAGCACAAATTTTTCAACAATGAGCTAACAAATGCTATTTTATTCTAACTGTAGGCAATTAATGTTAATGAACAATGGGGAACTGAGAACATTTGCAGAATTATATTACTAGGAAATTTTGACTAAATCATTTCAATCTTAAGATAACGCCGTTTGTATTCTTCGCAGATAGCAAGAATCAACGCCATATATCTTTCTTGAAAATTATTATAGTTGCTAATTAATATCTTGAAATTCTGTTGTATTGATTGAAGTAAGTATTCAACAAATTACTTCAAATGTACAATAAAATATTATGTATGTATAATAGGTAAGAAGGTGTCAACCTAAAATCTTAAGCTTTGCACCTTTACTTTTGCTACATCATCAAATTTCTCAATTGAGCAATTTCGCAGATAGTGCTTGTCATATTTCTACTCTGAGATAGCGTATCTAAAAAATTTGCATTTAGACTTTGTTAGCTAAGTATGATATAGTTACCTATGATATAGTACTGACACGTTCTAAGAATATTTTTTGATAGATTTGGAATGGTGATACCAAGATTTTTGTCAGCTATTTTGCTGCACTGTCATTGCAGATTTATACAAAATTATGATGCGCAAGATGATTATCTTAAATAATGAAAAATCTATAAGCCTTTAATGATCAAGATAAACTAATCTGTCTATAATATAATTCTAACTGTAAAAAATTTTCAACCCCATGTTTATAATTTAATGGTCACAAATTTTTGAATATCAATGAATATTAATATTTTTCAATCAAAATAATAATATTTTAGCTTGATTATCATATGATGTTATTGAAATCTGATGAAACTAAAGGTACATTCAATTTAGAGAAAAGTCTTGGAGTTCGAAGTTATTTAGAAACTTTAAGAAAACAGCAGTATGAAGGTCAAAACCCAGATCCTTGCCCAATTTGTAGAAATGTTCTGGAACAGCATTGGAGCATTTTTTCTTGTGGTCATAATTATTGTATGGATTGCATTCACAAGCTACTTGAACAGGTTGGTACAGTTTATATAAAAATCCAATTTAATTACCAATCAGATTGGTAAGATGTTTTTGTTTGATTTAATCTGTTATAGACTACTGGCAATACCATAGTTTGTTGTGTTTGTCGTCAAGAACAAACAATAAGTGATGTTTCATATATTAGATCTGGACAAGTTAAGAATGAAAATATAGAAATAGCAATCAAAGGAAATTTCCCTACCAAGATTGAAGCTATCATTAAATTTCTGCTAGAATTGAAAACAGAGGATGAAAACGTTAAGGTTCTGGTATTTTCTTCTTGGATCACTGTACTTAAATTCCTCAAAGAAGCACTCGTATTGAATGATATAAAAACTGAAATTTTGCTGAATTCCAAACTTGAAGAAAGAATTGAAAATTTCAAGGTACGTACAATATTTTTCCTAAATAAAAATTGTATCCTTCAGCTTGAGAAATTGATATGTGTTTTTAATTATATAGTACATTTTTAAAATGCACGACGAAGTGTGTACATTATAATCTTAATGATGGGTTAATATTCCGAAAAACATATGTCAAGTGTATTAAACAATTTGTATGTAGTTCAACCAAATTTATACATTGAAATAACTTTTTATAATTCTCAATTTTTTCAAATGAATGTCCGGCTCATTCTTGTACCCTAATAAACATCTTATTTTGCCGGTCTCCGCGGCTTAGTCGTTAGAACAACCGACCATGGTGCGGCAGGATTCGGGTTCGATCCCCGGTGAAGGCATGGGTATAGTCTATGTCTTTGATTTAAGTAGTTTAATGTTGGGCAATATACACTGATTACAAGCACATTGGCCGTTCGGAACCGACGTACTCTAGGTACACTGAAAAAAATCTTTTTTTTTGGCAGGGGCCGCGTGCACAGGAAATCTTGTCTGTTCTGAGTAGTAAATTTTCATGTGAAACTTTAAAAAATATTGAGTAAGTACATTGCATTCCAATTTATATCTAAAATCTATTTTTGTAATACCGCTGCATTATCAGACATTGACATATAATCTTCTAACATACTTTGCAAGGAAGGAATATTGATTTAGCAAAATCAAAACATAAATAAATGCTAAATCACCTGTGATTTCAGTTGAAAATTGTTTAGCTGAAGTTTTGAACTGCACTATGAAGCATTGCTTGAGAATTCTGTCTGAATGAGCTTATTAACTATAAAGAGACATTTATTCACACAATAACAAGAGCTTATAAAAGCCTATTTCTAATTGAAAATATTTCAAAATTACAAATCTCTTAACAAACAATACTTAGGTATAAGGTTATTTTGCGATATAATAAAATATTTGGTAATTTCATCTTCTTGTATCTAATCAATTATGTTTACATGTATTTAATATAAAATTGAATTATATAATTGATTATTCTTTAAAATAATTTTATAAACTTGAATACACTAAATGAAAAATAGTAATAAACATTGATTTAATATTGACTGCTAATCTTATAATAGATTACAAAATAAAAATTAATTTTGATGAGTTATATACAACTATACACAAATGCATAAATTATTTGGTGAAGCCTTATATACAACCATCTCTATAAATCATTTGCAACTTTAAGGGGGCCATTTTTCACTCCATTTAAACAGTTTATTTGAATCTTCATCTTTGCTCGAACCTGCTTTAAAATTTCCAGAATCATTTCTCCTTCACTTTGTCCTACACTTGGTACTACTTCTAGAGCATCTTGAAAATAAATTTTTGCATGTTCTGTAACATAGTGTGAAAAAAACTCCTTCATGGCAAGAACATCTATTCTTGCCTGCAGGGCGCCATTTGTACTGAATTTTCTGACACATGACATAAGTCTATATAATTCTTCAGCTATTGTTTGTACTATCTGAGGAAGAATCATGTCTAATAGTGTAGGAGATACACTGTTAACTTCAGCATGTATATGTATCAAATTATTAATACATTCCTTTGCATATGGCTTTATATCTGTCGGCTTTATGTTTGAATTCCAGTCAAACCTGCCTAAGTACATTGATGGTTCTATGGTGCCAACCAAAGGATCACTCTTTTGTTCTAAATATTTTTCAAGTATTGATTTCTCCAAATTTTCCAACTGAGTAACATTGTTTTGAACTGCAAGTTCAGGTTTTGGGTAACCACTACTTACAAATGCTGTCAATATATTATCTAAAACAACAATTCTTGTATACATACAGTTTGATAGTGTAATGAGCAATTTATGCTCCCAAGGTGGAGAATAATTTGTGTCATTATTATCTTTAAACATACTAATTGGTGATCCCATTAGTTGAGATATTGCAGGACTGTTGTCTTCATCATCACTTAAATTATCACAAGATGTCAAATCTTGAAGTATACTAAAGAAAGCTGTGAGTACATTTTCCACTTGTTTGTGGAGCTCCTTTACTGCTGTTGGATGTTTCAATAAAGAACTATCTCCCTTTTCATTCGATAGTACTGATTCTTTAATAATTTGAATTACGCCTTGAACCAACTCTTCATATTTTACTGGTAAATTTGTGACACCAGGTATTTTTTTGTTGAAAATAATATTCCAGTCTTCCTCTAACCATTTGATTTGGTTTATTGTTTGCTTGAATAAAACCACCATGCAGTAAATTCTTAAGTCCAATAAGAGTGTAGAAATGATACCTAAGGCATCGCGTGGTAAATCCAACTTGATTAAGGTGGTATAAGTTGATCTTACTGATCGCAATAGTCCAGGTAGATAAAGAGCCATATCACTCAAGTCAGGACTAGACCAACTACCCATACTGCTACGTTCAGTTGAATCTAATGTATGTGGTATAATGGCTGACCTAATTGTTTTACAGAAGTTCTGCATCAAGTTCATGACCATCTTTTTTATATCTTCCGTCTTGGAAGTATCAATTGTAGATTGTAATTCTAAATTGAAATAAGCTTGTCCAATTTTCCAAAGGTCTGGGAAATTTTCAGTTATTGTAGTACACATTTGTTCAGCAAATGTTATATTCATAGGCACTGGGTCAGGCCGTTGCATATACTTAAGTGTAATAGTATTGGATTTAGTTTTATGGCTATTTTCTCCTTTATCTAAACTTTTATAAAACGTATGAATAGATTTGATAGTTTTGTTTATATAATCTGCTCTACTTTTTATAGCATCCCATGCTGGATCAAAGGAACAATCTAAATTAATTAAATATCTTATAAGCCTCTTTTGCTGTTCAACTGTAATTGGCATTGTTTGAATCTCATTGTGTAATTTTTTAATTAGGCTTTGTATGTGCGAATTGATTTCAGCAAGAGCAGCTTGAAATATAGGTACATCAGATTTCTCAAATAAATTTCTGACTCTCATATAATCATTAATTACTACATCATATTCTCCTTTATCAATATTTTTCACTATAGTTGATGGCAAGCAAAATAAAAATTTAAATCTAGTTAATATGCTAAGAGCATTTCTAGTTCGTTCCACCTTATCTCTATTCACTAATACTTCACCAAATAGCTTTTTTGTTTCAATTTCTGTTTTCACTATAGATTCATGTAACTTCCTTGTGTAAATCATTTTTTGTTTCATATCAATATCACATATTTGATTCATGTTTTCTATAAAAACTTGTTGCTCTCGTAACCAAAACTTTATTGTCCTTTATATTTAATAACATATTCTATTGTTTATTATGTTTGGACTACCTAAAAAGTATTAAAAGTTGGTATTATTTAAATAGTACTAGATAAAATAATTGACAAGAAAATATGTGATTTAATTTTGAAGTATTTATAAATACACACCTCAACCTGACATATAAGGTGTCATATTTATTTTGAATTGAATCCATTTTCATTGAGAACTTCTATTTTATATGATTTAATCAAATTAAAACCGCCCCATTAAATATTAACCTTTCAGATGTCAGCAGTGTCAGCTTAATTCTTGATTGTAATAATAAGAAACGTCATTCAAAATCAATGAATATTCTAGAACCATAGAATACATGCCGTTGTTTTTCTTTTGACGAAATCTGTATTCCTGTAGATTATCCAACACTATGATTGTTTATAAGGACCGCATTTGATATTTTTAGTGTACGGTCAAGCTGACGTTTTTTGAACTATAAGTAATTTAGAATTATTCAGTCAAAATAAATAAAACATGACCGGACATTGTTGTTAACGGGATAGTCGAATAAATTGTAGTTCTTCACAACCAATTGGCTACAGTTGCTACAATTCATGGTGAAAAACGTCAATGTAGCAATAGCGCAATGTGACAACTTTGCATATTGAAACTCACAATAGAAATTAAATGCCATTATTTAATGAAAGTCCAGGATTCCTGATCTAGTTAACTGAGAAATCTATTTTTAGTATGATCTAATATTATTTTCAGTGATTGTATATTTATGTGCTTCCAATGTTCGCATGACGAAAAGTCGTAATATTGTTGACTAAATTAATAAATTATTAACGATTTTCCTTTTTGCTAATTTTCATGCCAAAATTTTAAAAGTGATAATCTCAAGTGAACCTTATTGTTTTCAATTTAGCATGAAAATTAATAATGTACATGCTATTCGTACTTGAATTCATCATTGTAGGTAAAGCTCATAATTGATTAGAGGACAGATATATATATATATATATATATATATATATATATATATATATATATATATGTTTCGCGTCAAGTTCAACCTCAGTATAAATATATACGGTATATATTTATACCGTATATATTCGAATATTTTGAGTGTTAGACGTCAACTTCGACTACAAAAATTTATATGTTCAAACTAAAGTTCGACCTCATTTCATTGGCGTAGCATACAGATGAGTTATGGATAGGTTTTAATATAAGTTGAATATTATATATTATATATTTTAACTCATTATAAATAGATGATAAATTCTTATTTGATTTTTCATTTATAAATTATATGAAATAATATATGTCGATAATTCATAATATATATTATATAATTGAGGAGATAATCTCTTCTGATAAATTACTTATCTATTTAGGTATTTGAATATTATTTCAAATTAGTTTCAATTGATTTTTTGTGTGCTTCGTTGTATACATTTATAACAATGCGATTATCCATAGATAATATGTACCTAATTATTTAATATATAACAAGCTGAAATTTATGTAATAAAAGGAATTCATTCCATACATGCTTTTAACCACCGTAGATATTGAATTCTTGTTCATAGAGGTTTTTTGATATTATTTGTTTCTTAACTTTTTCCATTGATATTTTTAGTGATTGTAATCAAAACTGACTTTTTCTCAACGACGTCAAATATTTTTGCTTTGGAAATAACAACGCAAAAAGTAACAAAAATGGGGATTTTTCGAATCTTCAAGTAATTATTTTTTTCTCTCCTCGATCGACACGGTTAAAACTATCTAGCATTAAAAAGAAAATTGAAGTCTACATCACATCGATGGAATTAAAATTAATTTATTCAACATATATTCAAAATTAATTCATATTTGGGTATAGATACGGCACCTATAAAATATAAGCAGATACTCTTTTCCTATAAAATAATTTCACGTTTCGTAGGTATTCGTAGGTGGATAGTACAATAAATTTACAGGCAATTGAACAAAGGTTCATCACTAAGATATATATGACTGTTAAAAAAAACATCTGAATTATGCAAACTTATTGATTTAAAGTTATCGTAATGATTAATTTCAACTATATTTTCAATACTTTAAATTCTGAAGCAATTCTTGAATATATTCAGAAAACTTCAATATTTCTATTATGAATTTCAATTTTTTCCAAGAATAGGTCTCTTTATTGTAACAAGTAGATTGAAACTTTTAAGGTTTTCATTGCATAAATGCGAAAAAATAAGTCATGTATAATATTCGTCTCATAAGCAGACCATCTCGCGGATGGAGGCCTCATGACTTATTAGTTAACTTATGAATAATAGCACAGAAAATAGTTTAAAACAAAATTGAATGTGAGAGATCAATCAATTTTATTGAGAAAAATTTGTTTCCGAATTCATATTTACTGTTAAACTCGAGGATAACTTTCATAAAATTCAAACACTCCTCTATTATCACTCCAAGCAAGTTATATATGTTATAATTATTATTTATCATTTATGATAAACAAAATTTAAAACAAATTCGCTTTTCATGAAAGTTCAATCATTTGATTTCGTAATTCAATTCTGTCTTCTGTTGTATTAGTCCCTCAAGTAAGTCATCAACGTAGAACTCATTTCAAAATAGTTTTACTTGCTATGAGGTATTTTTCTTGTGATAATGCAATTCGATCAAATGCTCTAGTGTCTAGAAGATGCGAAAATCTTAAACCGTAGGTTACACGTCAGATTCTATAATGTTTTATCGGTTCTAAAAGTATTATTTCAAACAATATTGTGTTGTCTGAACTTTAATAATTTCGAAAATGAATCGTTTTAGACAGCAGATCCGTTAAACAGAACTTCATTTAATACTTATTGTAGTAAATATATTCATTTCTCAGAACATCATCAGCCTCTAATCTATTTATTTTCAAGAGCATAAAACCTTTTCCTGAATATTGTGAACAGATGTTATCCCTTGCAGGTAGAGAAACTTGACAACGACCTGAGTAATCCCTAATAAACGTGTATTTGAAAAGTTTTCTATTCGCAATTCTTAACCAAGATATTTACAATATTATTTTATTTAGAATTTTTATATTTCACGCCTAAAACTTTTCTACCTGTTTCGGTAACGAATTATTTGTTATACATATTTAATTGACTAACGGTTAAGTTGAGTCATTTTGTTCCTGAATTATCAATGGCCTTAAAGCTTAGTTTTTTTCGACTATTGGCATATTTTTACCTAATTTAAATTGACATATATACACATAATAAAATATATTAAAAATATATTCCGATTCAATAAAAAGAATATATGTGGAAAAGTACCGAATTCTAGGTCAAAATCCGTATATTTTGCGGAATGACAACATGGATATTAAATTATTTTGTTCTTTCAAGTATGCCAAAATAAATACATTTGATAAATTATTCAATTCATTTGGATCAAAAAACAGTTCATTTGAAACAAAACAACACATTTCATGACAGAAAAGAATTTATTCAATAAAGAAAAGCAAATCAATCAATTAGAAAACATTGAAAAAAATTCATAACATGAGCATTATTTTCTGTTCAAATTATTGACGAATGCTTTTAACTGTTGTGGTGTTCTGTGTGATAATATGGGATAGGAAGAAATAGTCTCTTCACACATGTTAATCGATGGTAACTTCTTGTTTTCCAAGTACTCCTTGAATATTGAACGAACAATTTTCTTCTCAGGAGTGCTCCATGTTTTCTTACCTAGAACAAAGAAATCATGAGATTTTAGTTATTATTCTCATCATGAACTGAAGTAAGAAACACGTAACAAAATATGATACATATTTCAATAATATCTACTGACTTGTGCAGGTTTTCTTCGTATTCATTTTTTTCGTTTGATAAGCAACAAACGCTTTTATTTGTGGTGGTGTTCTCCGATGGATACAAAAATTATCTTCCCTCAGTTTGTTGCACTCTGCATAAGTTGGGACAATGCCAGCCTCTATATACTCACTGAAGCTTCTTCTAACGATCTGCACTTCTTCAGAAGTCCATGGCGTTTTAGAGGACTGTCCTGCAAAACAAATTGAATTTTTATTTCAAAGACAAATCTCACTAATAGCTTAATGGAATACAAACCAGATGAGCTAACGGATGACGATAATGATATCTTTGAGGTTGAACATTTCGGAGTTGAATCCAACGATTTTGAAATTTCAATTTCTTCATCTTGTACTTTATCATCTTGTTCGAAATTGTTATCGTCATTTTGTTGGTCCTCATCAGTTTCCCCCAGAACTTTCAATAAAATATTTGCTATTTCAGGGACTTCACTGCCCACTGATTGTCGATATATCGCTTTATGTATGTCGATTTTGTGTCCTAAGTGGTTTGCTATATCTTCTATCAGTGGATCAGGTAACTTGTAAAACTTACAAGCAGTAGCTATTTGCTTCCTCAATTCTGTACCACGTAATCTTTCTGGATTTGGTGCTCCACAGCTTCTAGAGAAATGTCTCATCAAGTTACAAGCCCTGAAATAGGTTTTTTCAGATTTTCCTAAACATCCGAAAACAAAGGGATTTTTATTTGGAATTCCGTAATCTGATCGATGTTCCAAAATAAGATCTATAAATTCTTTATGTTCTCTACTTATAATGACAGGAACTTGTCTGTTCAACTTTCCCCTGATGAAAAATCTTCCATATTCTTGAGATAATTTCTTCAAATGCACTGGTAAATTTTTAAATAGAGGATCGTTCGTGTCAGCATATTCAAAGCTCATGTAGTCATCGATCAAAATCCTTTCAATCTCTCCAGATCTTTTTCTGTTGAACAATTGTAAAGATATCAATGTGAAACTACATAACTTTTTATATGCTTCACAAGAAAATTTATTTTTTAAAGAATTGTATGCCTCTTTGGTACCCTTATCTAAAAAAGTTTTCAGTGCATTTATGTCTTCTGCTGTAGGCAATAAAATCTTTTTATGTCTTCTTTTCAGACATTGATTTTCAGAAACTGTTTTATTGATGTCCGTTCTGAAGCCCTCATTCATGAGACATATCAAATCTGCAACAGCTGACCTCTTCTCTACGTTTGCTTCTCTTATATACAAAGTCTGAAGCTGCTGCGTTATTTGTTTCACATGTAGTCCCAAATTATACGCTGTCGAAGGAGCGTTATAAACTCCCGTATCTTCATCATAACCAGCAACAGCATTGATAGCATTAATTATTGTATCATAATGCTCTGGTAATAATACGTCTTTGAGCTGGAATATGTTTTTATTTTGTTTTTTAATTTCTATCAGAAATTTTCCCATTTCTCTCAACCTCGTTCGTATCATACCATTGTGCTGCTCATTTGTTCGATAAGTCCTGCATAGTTTATTTCCATAGTCAATGCATAAGTCATCAAACAAGATTTCTTCAATGACCTCATCATTTCTGCAGTTTGCAAGAACAAATTTTATGAGCCTTTTACTAGCATCTTTATGCACTGACATTTGCGCTTGTTTGCTTTTTACCATAGAAGATCTTGTTGATGAATATTCCTTGCAGCACTTGGAATAATGAACTCTCAGAGATAATATAGAGTACATTTGTTTGCAGGATGGGCAAATTTTGTAATGTTTTCCGTTTCTGTTTTTTTGCAAATTGGGTCTTCTCTTCACAATAATTTTTCCATTATTTATATTTGGGTTGGAATTATATTTAAATTGGAACTCATTTCTAAGGGTTGCAATTTTCTTCAATCTCAGCGGATTTCCTTGAAAGAATAGAGAAAGTCATGTAATTTTGTAAAACGAAAACAATATTTGAAAATAGTAAAAAATTAACACTTTCTTTTCAATGATGTAATAATATTCAATCTCAGATTCATTGTTGGAAAGCAAAACTCACTGATAATTCTTTAAAAAATAGTGAAATTATAATTGAACATTAATGCTTACCTTTAGGATATTTCAAAATACTTGTGACTTCATTTTCAGTTCTATGTACAGTCATCAGATGCCTGCCAAAGTTAGTGACACACTTTTCACAATAATTGCAGAAATACCTTTTTTTTGCACTCCTGGAATCAGAAACTTGCAACTCTTCTCGAGGCAAACGTACTGGTTCAACGGAATATGAGTTACACATTTTACCTAATTCTTCTAGAGAACAACTTAATGAGTTTTTCCTAGATAATACCGTGTTTTGTATAGTGTTGGGCTCTTCAGAATAGGGAAATTCATCTTGTGATAGATTATTCAAATTTGTAGTACTTCCGAAATTTTCTGATGTATTCATCAGTTCTGGAGTTACATTCTGAATTTCTTGGTCTGAAGAGCAGTCAACAGTATTTGGAATAACATCTTCGAATATTATATCATGTGACAAAGCCTCTTCTAATAGTTTATCTTCATCAACTGAAAAAATAAATTCGATGAGCAGATACTAGTATCGAATAACTGATATCAAGTAAATATTTGGGAAATAAAAAACCAATTTCACGAGGTAAATATCGAAAGATTTCATCGTTTTTCGATTGGCTAATCTCTAATGGAGTAATTATAGGGTTAATTATGAAAAAATAAAGTAGTTATCAAAATATATTGTGAGAGGAAAGAACAATATTGTGTTTATGTTTCTTAATATAGAATTTTTGTAAGGTGAGTATTTTTCATGAAATAATGAAATTTTCACTTGAAAATAGGGGCATTTCACGTGAAGCGGACAGGGAAAAAAAGTGAGGTTCTTAAAATCGATCATATTCGGCTCATTTATACTTCTAATACGTATGGATGTGAACACAAAATATTTTTTATGTATAATGAATATTTCACAAGTTATGGGTTTCTAAAGAATTGACGTAATTATAATATCAATTTTTTGAAAGCAGTTTTTCCAATTTAACAAATTTACAACAAAACATTCAACATAGCGATATATATTGGAAAAATACTGTTCTTTTAAACAATAAAATGAAATTAAAAAAAAATTTTTTTTTTATGTCCAAAACCGGAAGTAAACTTTTCAAACTTGAATTTCAGTCACTTCAACCAATTTTTTTTCAATTTTTTTTCCTCAAAATATAGCCTAAAGTATACTTAAAATACCCTAGAAAATTCAAAATGGGTTCCATATTAGTTTAGGAGTTACATTGATTAATGTACATAAGCGTTTCAATGGCCGTGATATCTGGCGCTAGCTTAGATCGGTTGGTGTGCGCGAAACAACGTGTCTTGTATAATTGCTGTGATATAATAATTACAACATGATAAAACAACATTGTAACAACGTAAGAACTAGTTTATTTTGTAATTTTTACAACTTTACAATGGAAATCTATGCTAGAACTGGTCCTTTTCACAAGAAGGCCACCGATTGTTGGAATGACAGAATGGCAGAATTCAATAGTAGAATAAAGCGACATTATCAAAAGAAAGATTGATATATGTTAAATATATGGCATCTAATGAGTGGTATAATGACTGTATAAAATATTTAATTTGTATGTTAATTTTATTATTTGTAACAACAATATATTAGGTTAATATTAAAATAAGATACAATGTGATGATAATATAGTTTTGTAAAGAGCAAAATGCTAAATAAAATTTCATTATTATTATTATTATGAAGCTGTGAACTCGTCGCAATGGGAGTTATATCTGACGCTTGCATTTGAGTCTAGTAAGTTTGCGCTATATTGTTTTAAAACTCGCAACTTTATAAAGATTTTATCTCGTTTCGTCGTATTTAAGCTCTTACAAGGATGTGGAATAAATATTATTAATATAATATGCTAGCTTTCGCATGCCCGGTATGTCCAATCTTTATAAATTATAGCCTATGTTTTATACAAATGTCTTAGCTTTATTACTGCAAAGTTTCATAGAAATAATTATAATAATCAATTATAATAATTCTTGTTATTATAATGGAGACGTACGGTGATGGTTGTTTCGAACCAGTTCGCTTGGTACTTCATCGAAAATATGAAAATTTAAGAAAAATATCTCATTGTTTAGCACAAAACTAGGACTTTTCACGAGAAATTTACGTATGTGCCTCCTGTAGGAAACGACTTTCAAACGAAACACCCTTAGTAACTAATGAAGACAAACATCTAGCAATGCAGTCAAACATCTAGTGAAACTTCGCAAAATACTCAAGATGAGTTTTATCTTCTGATAATTTTGTAGATGAGTTATGCGACGCTTTGGACCTTTTGAAACCTCAAGTGACTGAAATTCAAGTTTGAAAAGTTTACTTCCGGTTTTGGACATGAAAAAAAATTTTTTTTTCAAATTTCATTTTATTGTTGAAAAGAACAGTATTTTTTCAATATGTATCGCTATGTTAAATGTTTTTTTGTAAATTTTTTAAATTGGAAAAACTACTTTCAAAAAATTGATATTACAATTACGTCAATTCTTTAGAAACCCATAACTTGTGAAATATTCATTATACATAAAAAATATTTTGTGTTCACATTCATACGTATTAGAAGTATAAATGAGCCGAATATGATCGATTTTCAGAACCTCACTTTTTTTCCCTGTCCGCTTCACGTGAAATGCCCCAATAATTAAATTCCTCGAGTGTTTTCGAGAAAAACAGTTCATATAAGCATTAGTATGCAACACTTTAGGTTTTGAGATACAAGGTCAAAATTTATTTTCATTTTTGTTTCACCTGAATAATTCTGGAAACAATATTTTGAAAAAAGTAGTACCCTTCTTAGAAATTAATATTTCTAGGAAAAAAAAATATTCAAATTTTTTCTTTATTCAGTATTAGAAATTAAAATTTCACGTCAGGTTTGTAGGCGGCGCCACCCATAAATACTTTTCTCTCATAGAAAGTCACAATTTTGTTTTTGAATTTGTAGCGCACTTATGGGAAATTAGTGAATCCTTCAACCATTTTCAGTGGAAGAGGTATTCTTGTCAAATTTCGACACAAGAAACTAGTTTCGAGTTATTTTGATTTGAAGAAATCAAATTGTCAGTTTTCAAAACATCAAACTTTTTGAATTTTTTTTCAAAATGAAAAAAATTTAAACTCCAATTTAATCATTGATTCGTACACTACTCGGAAAAATGCTGGAGTATTCAGAATTTTTTCATTTTGAGTGAATATTTTGAGTGTACAAACTCAGCATTCTTGTAGTAACAGAGTCTTAACAAATAATCACAATAATAACGAATACAACAAAACGTCAACAGGTACCTTTCTTTTGAAAGTTTCAGCAAATTTGAAGAAAATTTGCTGCATTGATTAGTTTCAATGAATATTTCGAAAATTTCAGTCGTAGCGATCTATGACAAGAGTAGGTACTTTCTTCGCGTGAAAAGCTAAAATTATCGACTAGTGCAACAAAGTGCAACTGATTTTAAAAATGAAATTCTTGGTGTTCCCTGCTTATATCAATTTCATTATTCTCAATTTTATTAGTACATTTGAAAAAACACCCTATATGTTGGTACTATATTTCAATATATAAAAATAAAGAAAAATTAATTGGAGTTGACTTACCTTTCTCTTGAATTTGCTGTAAAAACTCTACACAATCAGATTCACTACCGGAAAAGAGAAGGCGAACATTGTACCACGTACGTTTCCATTTTGCAGAATATTGTCCATTACTAGATACTTTCATTTTATTGACGCACATTTTGATATTATCATCAAACTCCACAACGTGAAACATTTTGTTTTATTATAAATTTTGTTTGATCAAGAACACACAAATTTTCAGATTATCAGTACTACTAGACTGTAGACAAACTAATCGGCGGATAGGCAACGCAAAAAGTTAAATGTTCTGGAAGCGTCAAACTGGAGCACAATTTTCGAAATGTAAGTGGGAGTTCGTATTCGTTAACTTTGTGTGTCTGACAGCACAGATGCAGAAATATTCAAAATAGTTCTTTCTCCAGTAACAACATTATTTTTTTTATAACTTAAGTACTCAATATCTGGGTAAAACTCATCTGCGTGCCGAGCGGTTTACAACACTATGACATGAAGCAAAGCTGGAATAAACATGGCATATTGAGTGCCGTCTCAATGCGGCTTCTTTGATCTATTCTGCCTACTACAAGAACATGGAATATTGCAGCAAATATTCTTTGGATATTTAGGTTCATTTTGAAAATAGCGTTACTGGTTTAGTTCCATGTGGGTATCTATAATTCATTCTGAGAGGACAAATGGAACGCAAATGCATATAGAATCCTTGAGGAAAACCCAAAATATTTGCATTCTTTCCCAAGTTAACAGCAATAAATTTGAGAATGGTTCTTCCATGAAACCTCTCAAATTTTCGGACATCTGTTTTGCCAGATGGTTTTTATCACTTGTGTATATCATGAGATATCTTGTAATGAATTATTGAATTTCCTCTTATTTCAGGAAAATAACATTAATTGCCTGACAGGTTTTCATTCAATATATTCAACTTCTATATTTAACTCCACCAAGAGATCAGCAAACAATCAATGAACAAAATATTGAACATTTGCATGCTATTGAAAAGTGTAAGGTGTTATGTATTCAAATATTTATAATCAGATTTCATAAGCCGCAATAGCGAAACTGTAAGGCTAAGATCATTAATTTTAAAAAAATCAAAATACTTAATCCACATTTGGTTGGAATATTAAGAAAAACACCCTATTATTTTAAATGAGAAACGATGAATTGATAATGTAACTTCGGAACAATCCAAAATTAACAATCAGAATAGCAATAAAAGTAAGGATATAACCAAGAAGCAGAATATTTTCAATCACATAAATCCTTATATTAATGAGCTACCGTTTTATTCACGAAAGTTGAGTAGATAACTTTGAGTCGAACTCAGATCATGAAATTTCAAAACTTCCTATTTCTGCAACAGTTATTATGTCAATTTATTTTTGCATTATTTCTACATCTACAGTATAATCTATAAAAATATGCATCAGAAAAGTAACGAAAAATCAAATATTGTGCTCACATCATGAGCCTCGATTCTCAGCGATTGATCACTCAAAAACCTTAGTGAAACGAATAGATTATTTGTCCTTCTTAAGGTAGTTCATGTTATGAAAAATCTTGGATATAAATGAATTATTGAGAAACTAGCAAGCATTATACAATTTTTGTGATATTATATACTCGATCTATTTTATTCAGTACAACAAATCCATATTCGCACTTGTAGGTTAATCCGATCAATATATAATTTAAGTAAGTGAGTTTTTTCGGTTTTGATATTCCGTTACTATTCAGTAAATTTCAAAATTTTTGTAACGAATGTTTTTTGGTAGAATGTTTCAATATCTAAAAAATATATAGATTTATGTATGTTGGTCAATTGGTAGAATAGGAGCGAAAACAGCTATTATCTAATAAAAAGTTTTTCGATTCACCAATTGATTGAATAATTTCATAAATATATTTTGCATTGTGATTCAATTCTATTCAATTGAAAGTAGTTTAGTATCACAGAACCATCAGTATTATTTTTATAATCAAGTATGCAAGATCCTCAATATAGGGGTGTAAAACGGTTTATTACACTATAAGATGAAGCAAAACTCGAAGTAACATGGCATATTTATTGCCGACCGAATTCGACTTTTTTTGTGGCCTTCTAAGAGAATTGAGAATTACTAGCTTTCAACGTGAAAATTAAATCATTTCGGAATTTTTTTTCTTTTTTTATTAAAATCAAAAGTTTGTACCTATGTGAGAATGTCTAGGTGAATTGAATTTCAATCATTCAAATTATTGTTGCTGCTTAAATATGTTGTAAAAAGTAAAATTCCACGAAGCAGGGTCGAGCAGATCCCTCGAGGCGCCTTTATGCTAAACATATGAAACTAGTCCATAATAGATAAAATCACTTGATACTAGTGATTTACTTACTACAATAATACAGAATATAGATAATAATATAGAATATATATAAGATATGGAATATTTCTTCGAAAATTGAAACTATGTATAAACTCCATCCAGAAACTCGCAACCATTTGCGACAACACTGAATCGATTTAAGAAAAAAACCAGTTCAACAAATATTTCATCAAGGGTATCTGTAAATTTCAAAATCCTCGAAGTGATTTTTCATATTCAATCACAACGTTGGGCTTTTGAAGAACAAATTTTTCAATTTCTCAAATCTTATATTAGATTTTATATTAATTGTCAAAGTTAATTACATTAAAAATACATAAAAACGTACACTGGAAAATCTTTTCAATGCTAGAAAACGGATTTGTTATCGAAAATATAACTTTTTTCTGAATTCGGTGGGCTTATAGTTTGACGCCGGTTTCGAATGGCCAATGGACTAGTATTCACTATACTTTACCCAACAATCATCATCATTAAACTACTCAATCATCATAAACCAACCCATACACCCATGCTTTTACCAAAGCTCGAACCCGAACGTACCGCACTATAGTCCGGTATTCTCCCGACTAAGTCACTGACACCAGCAAATATTTAATTTTTACCACCTGTGAATAACATTGGAAAACCTTTCTTCTACGTTTAACTCATTTTCTTCGATTTTTCCTCAAAAAGTCCAGAGCATCATTTGCTTCAGAGATTATGTTTTCAAAAATTAATTCTGATTATCTTATGGGCATTCATTATAATAAATCTTCAAGGAATATGAAATGAAAATTTATGAAAATCATTTTCGTGCAGCTTCTCATCATGCAAAAAGGGATGAATCCATATATAATGTATATTATTTTTATAATGATCAACAAACTTTTCGATTTTCAACTTGAAAAAATTGTTCATCG
The DNA here is from genome assembly GCA_030704895.1 of Henosepilachna vigintioctopunctata. Lineage (NCBI taxonomy): Eukaryota > Metazoa > Arthropoda > Insecta > Coleoptera > Coccinellidae > Henosepilachna > Henosepilachna vigintioctopunctata. Next base: position 2,588,580 of record JARQZJ010000093.1, read on the forward strand.
AGAAAAAATAATTCACTAAGAAAATTTTCCAATTTTCTCAACGGAAATCTCCTCTGATACTTTTCCAAAATAGCCCCCTATGAAGAGTGAATTCAAGTAATGTTATTTGAAAACTATCACAATGTAATACTCATGTTCGAAAATGAAAAAAATATTAATTATCTTATTCATAATTAATAGAAAACTCGCGTTGAAAATGTATTGATCGAAAATTGTTTTCATTCAGTCATCCGATATATGAATTTTCAAATCAATAATTTCTATATTCAGAAGAAAATTATATATATTTTAGTGCCACAGTTCCGGTAGGTTTTCTTGGATTTTCTTCCTAGAAAACGTTCTTCGTTTTCTATTATTCTTCAAATTTCAGAAATGTGGAATACAAAATGTGGGATATTTGCAACGACATTTTCACGTTTATGACGTATGCAATTTTGCAAGCAGCTCGTGAATTTTTTCAGAAGCTATTTAAATTCTGATCTGTTTCGAGTGACTGCTCGTTCATATTTTTCGGAGTCGAAAGAAAAAGTTTTGATCCCAAAAGTCATTCGTTGAATAGAATATATAATCGCTAGTTTTTTTGGCACTTCACTGAGTTTATGAATATAAATATGCAATTATGAAAAGATGAAAAACAACTTTCCATATAGACATACCTAATGAAAAATTACAAATGAACTCGTTAGTCATGAACAATTATTGTTATGATGGGTTTATTCCATTATTTCGAGAATATTCTCGAAATATTTCAGATAATATAATACCAAACACATAATACACATTGTTATATAATAAAAACATTTTCGAATATTTTCCATGAAATTTTAAATACTTCGCTATTTATTTCTGGAGTAGACACTTAAGCACCCACATAATATTATAATATATTATAATAAGAGAACCGCAAAAAGTATTCTTATCATCATATGCTTGTTTTATAAATAGTACTTTAACGAACTAATAATTCAATGCAAAATTTAAGTTCAGTTAGATATTTCTCATGATCATGTTAAACGAAACCCTTAACACAAAAACATGTGTTACGCCCTATGCTTCAAGTTCGGCTACATTAAACATATAATTTTTATATGTTTGTGTAGTCAAAGTTATGTAGCCGAAGTTGACGTTTTTGTCAGAAATATCGGGTGGAAAGTTTGACCTCGGAGGCCGAAGATAACATTTGTAGCCGAAGTTGACGTTGAACGCCTGAAATCGAGTCCGAAATTGACGTGGTACATATATATATATATATATATATATATATATATATATATATATATATATATATATATATATATATATTTTAACGAGCACTTTTTTTTTCAATTTGACTGCCCTCGTCCCCTCTTGCCTGACATTCTCAAAAGCACGCCAGCAACTCGCTCAAGTTTATTAATTTTATTTAATTATTACAAACATACAGTGTATAACATTTGTACAACTGTTTGTTGACGACGGGAAACCCCCTCTAAACATATTAATGAATCAATACAAAATGAAACAATATAAATATGTAAAAAAGAATTAAATATATTAAACATATATAAGGCATGTAAAATAACAAAAATATGTCAAAAAATTTTTAAAAATAGAATGATCAGGATCAACGCACTGACAACCAACGTTCAAAAATTCGTATTCACAAAATTATATCTTTTAACACAGACTATAGTTCGGCAAAAAAAATTAGAGGGTGTGCCTGGTACGTCTAAGAGGCAACCCAAATGTGATCCTTGATAGGAGATCTATGCAATTCTCATAATCCCATTAACAATTTTATATACCAGACATATGTCTAAATACCATCTTCTAACCTGAATGGTGTTAAGGTTAAACTTGACACGAGCATACTTCGTGCCTAAATGAGCTGGGCTTGGCTTTAAAAGACAAGTAGCAAGGCAAAGTTAGAAATAATTTTCAATTTTTTAATTGGGTTGTGTGTTTTATGTTTAAACTTGACTATCTAAATAATTTGACATCTAATTTATATTGTCGGTCTAATTTTAATTGTCGGTCTAACCGACATAACTTGTCTAAGTAAAATCTACAACAATATTTTAACCGCATAAGAACATGCGGCAAAACATAAAGATGTATCATTTGATGTGTGTAGGCAATATTGCATTTGTGATCAATTTCCGAGTCCAGTCATATATTTGTAATACGCCTTGAGACTTGAACGTGATTGTTTTTTGGAAAAATTTTGAATATTTAAGTATAATCGTCAATATAGTTGTTTGTTGTTGTTACTTATGAACTTTTGTGTCTGAAGTATTTATATTGTGGTAAGATTTAAAATCATGTTTGTGAGCGTTGTCTTTATATTAATTTTGTTTTAGCGAGCGTATGACATATATACCAGTTCGATAAAGGTTAAAATAATAACCGAAACGTAATTTGGAAATAAACTAACATCATTTTGTTTTAATTGAACCAAAAAACCCAAGATTCGAATTTTTACAATATAAATAAAATGATTGAATATAACTTAAATTCAAACACTTGAACTTATGATTTACACTTTATTGATCACATAGCATGACGCGTTTCGTCGTTACAAACGACTTCTTCAGATGCTTACAGAATAATAACAACATTTCGAAAAATACAGGTATATATATCAGGGAATTTTGGTGTTTTATGGTTTTGGTTTTACCTAAGATATTCCATTCTGAGAATAATTTCTATTACCTGAAAAGGTTTAACAAGGGTGAATTGTTTAATTCTATCTGTTCATTGAGCAAGTTTCCAGAATTTTTAAGCCGATTTATTTCCACTACTTCCCAATAATCTAATTGACTACTTCTCTCTATATTGTGTAGAATTTTGAAATTCGTATCAAAAGTATGGTTTTCTGTTAATAAATGGTTAGCATAATTCGAATTACTTTTATTATGGGCGAAGCTATATTTATGTTCCTGTCTTCTAGTACCGAAATTTCTACTAGTTTCACCTATATATATATATATATATATATATATATATATATATATATATATATATATATATATATATATACCGGGACATGTTCCACAATTCAATTGGTAAACACCTGATTTGTCTTCTCTTTTAATTTTGTTTTTATTGTTCTTAATGTGTCTCGATAAATTGTTGTTCGTTTTAAATGAAATATTAAAATTATGTTTACTTAAAAAGGTTTTGACTTTTTGACTGACGTTTCCAAAGTATGTTAAACTGTTATATTTACGATTTCTATCCGGCTGATAAGGAAATACTAATCGTAGAGCTTTCCGATAGAGTTTTTTGTCTAGAATTTTTGACACGACTTCGCTTTCATAATTATTATTAACCGCAACCTGTTTAATGATATTCAACTCTTTATTGAAATTTTCTGTCGATAAAGGTATATTGGTTAATCTGTGTATCATACTTTGAAACGCTGCCATTTTATGGTGGATATGGGTGGCGTGAGGAGTTATGGATTATCGTATCCGTATGGGAAGGCTTGTGAAATATGGAAAAATCAAATTTATTATTTAATCTTGTTATTGTTAAGTCTAAAAAATTAATGGAGTTATCAGATTCTATTTCGGTTGTAAATTTTATATTAGGATGAACCGCATTAATGAAATTCTCAAAATTTTTTAATGAACGATCCGTGCCAGTAAAACAGGTGATTATATCATCTACATATCTATACCAGAATACAAAGTGTTTGAAATTCGGGTTGTTTTGAATACTATTTTCCAACTTATCCAAAAGTTCTGTAAGCATCTGAAGAAGTCGTTTGTAACGACGAAACGCGTCATGCTATGTAGTCAATAAAGTGCAAATCATAAGTTCAAGTGTTTGAAGTTATATTCAATTATAATGGATTTACATTAAGTAAACGCCAACACTATTAAATATAAATAAAATGGTTCACGAATCAGATAGATTGTCAAAATATATATATATATATATATATATATATATATATATATATATATATATATATATATATATATATATATATATATTTATATATTCTATATATTAAACTGGATTATTGTATTTTGTTTCTATTATAGGCCTACCTTTGTTCATAAGTTCTACATCAAGAATACAATTGAGGAAAGTATTCTTTCAGCTACCAGCGCCGATGCAGAGATATGGGATAAAAATAAAGTTACACTAAACCAGTTGAAGGAATTATTTGATAAAACACAAAACATAATTGAGACTGCCTCCTTATAATTTTAGATTAAAGAAAGTCTCTTTAGATATACACGTCCAGCAACACTGTTTTTTATGAATAATTTAATTTTAGTATATAAAACAGATGTTTTTATTCATATTTTTTTTATTTATTTTATCATTTACTGCGTTTTATTAGTATCTGTTCGTAATTTTATACTTTTATTTATATAAAAAATATAAGTTTTTAAAATAAATTATATTAATTTTTCGAACCACGGAAAAAACGACAATGAAAATCATAATTTTTAAGTGAATTCTGATCCAGTATCTCTTTATAAAACAATTAATGACAGGATAACATCAGTCATCCACTTCATCACTTCTGAAAATATATATGTGTGTGTATGTATTGAATTTATTGCAATTTTGAAATTTTATTGATAATTATAAGTCAGTGCATACCATTATAGGCAAGTTTTCATGAATTGAAGTTAATATTCGACAGTCATTGAAGTGATTCTAATTAATTCCTGAAATAAGTTAATTTATATGAATCAATTAGGTCAGTTCAGTTCAATTAACATAAATTGAAATTAAGTTTTCTCTTCAAAATAATTTTTCGAAAATTCATAGAAAACTGATTACGAATTCGTAGAATTAGTTCCTTAGAATATATATTTTGAAAAGTTATATCGGCTGTCATTGTGCTCACATTGAATCAATTCTGTTGGTCCACATCCATTAGGTCTTCAACCCCTCCATGGCTTATAAACCCACCTAAAATCGATTTAGGCTTGAATCAATATACGAAACATGACACCTCAAACGAGCTTTTAAGACAGAACTTTCTAGATATTATGCATAGCTCCAAATCCGATAAAGTAGTATACACCGATGCGTACAGAAATAGCAACGGCGTGGGATGTTCAGTTACTCTCTCTCATACAGTCATTTGTTCAAACCTACTGCCATCTTTTTCTAGTGTCCATACAGGAGAACTATTTGCTGTACTTCAAGCTTTCAAGTCCATATCTGAAGATATCCAAGAAGTGACAATTTGCACAGACTCGCTCTCCGCAATCAAATCCATCCAAAACCTTTATAGTCCTCATCCCCTCTTACAAGAGATACATGAAAGTTGCCAAAATCTTTATTTCAAAAGAGTGAGGCTAACTCTCCTCTGAATACCGTCGCATGTTGGCATTGTCGGGAACGAAATGGCAGACCGTACAGCAAAAGAGGCATCATCATCTAGTCTCCCCACAGAAAGACTAAAACTCTATGGTGAATAAGAAGTTTCTTTAAACACAGGACCCACTCTTCATGGCAGCAACATTGGAATAGAATCCCCTCAAAATTACATGAGGTTCTCCACTCCGTTAAGCAGTTCCACCTCCCTTCGTTGCCTAGGAAGGATAAACTCATAATACGAAGACTAAGAATTGGACATACAAATATCACACAAAAGCTCCTAATAACTTCCGAACTACTACCTTTATGTGATAATTGTAACAATGCTTTATCTGTGAAGCATCTTCTCACTGAATGTCAGCAGTTCATAAACCAAAGAAGACAATTCGAACTTTCAAGCACCCTGGCAGAAATTCTTAACTCTCCGGATCAGATTCATAGAGTTCTTCAATACTTGAAGCACATCAATTTGAGTAACCGAATTTGAATAAATATGTAGTTTACTAGTGTTATTGTATCTGTGTCAATGGCATTAGATGTCGAGACACATTACTTTCAATAAAAAAAAATTGTGTTGGTAACTTTGGAATCTGTGTATTCGTTTTCAGGTTTATTCTTTGTGAATTCAACTTATTTAGTATTCTATATCAATTGTACTGATTTAGATTTGTATTTCTATCTCAATTTTGAAACAGTAAGTTAAATTTGAGTATTTTCACATTGTGGGCTATGAGATTTGTGATTATGTGTCATCAATGAGAGTTTCATTATATATTTTTAGTTGTATTATTGATGTTCTAGAGAAGAATATTTTTGAACTTATAAGCTCCAGAATAAGTATATACGATCAATGTTTTTTATTTCAATAAAAGATTTTTTGCTATACAATTTTTTACAGTATTTGGGTAATATATATCTCATGAAACAAGAAAAACATACTTATCTATATTAATCATTTATAATTTACAGTCCAATTTATAGCATGGAATACGTCCATCGATTATTAAAGATTAACAATACGTAAATTCTTAATTATCACCAAGCCTAGTCAAATATTATTTCAGTCTTATCTTGAGTACCTTGAAGTTTAAGTTCTTCATGTCAGCTGAAAGATTATTATATTCCATTAGTACTCTAAAAAACAAACAAATCTGGCCCAATGTCGGATTTTTATGCTGCAGGATAAAGTATCTTTGACCTAGTACCATATCGGTGTATGTCAAAAATTTCATCAGGTTTTCTTGTAAGTAATCTGGTGCCAACCCATGCTTTATTTTATGAAGTATTTATTTTAATGAGGATGAGATATAACAGGTACAGAGTTTGAAAAAGAGAATATTAAAATGATGTTTGAGCGTATTTCTTGTCGCAAATTGTGGCAAAATATTATTGCTAACTTCCTACTATCACTAGAACTCTGTTGTTAATTATTTACAATCCATTACTAATCCATTGTTTCTCAGTCAGGCCGTAATGCACTTAGAATTCTGAATTTTATTAATTTTAAGGTATTGAGACAATTATTCTATCACAGTAAAAGCCTAAATTTGATGCAACTAAATAATGAAGATAAATTATAGATTTTGAGTCGGTAGGAAGTTCGCAGGGTATATGTGTCTATATTATTGTTTAATTAATCGTGTTTTCTTTTCTAACAAATAAATCTAGTCACTACTACTGAATATTTCAGTCAGAAAAGATGAGTGTAAGTCTAGGAAATTTAAGACCGGCTATAGTCTGCAATTTTTTGATAAAGTGTTTAGTGTTTCTTGTAATCAAAAAATTACAGGTCAAAGTAATAAGATTCTATCTGATACTACATTCATACTTCATAGGTGGTAATCTCGTTAATTGAACAATATAGTAAAGAGATTAGGTTTCAATATAAAAATGAACGTTATAAATAAACAATTAATAAAGACGTTAATAAACAATTGAGGTTCATTGAAAATGTTTTTATGAGTACATATATTACGGCTAAAGCCCGATATTGGCTAATGTTAGGTTTAGGCGGCTTAACCTAGTTTTATCAAAAATCACTGGATAAAGCTGTCGAAAACTTCTCCGAAAAGATCTCCATTTCAAGCGATATTTGGTACAGATGCCAAATAAGGACTCTATACAACATCACTGCCGAAAGAAGTTTATTTTAATATTCGGAGCAAAGAGGAATTAGAAGAAATCATGAAAACTTACAAGAAATCAATTCACGCCGTGCAATGCCGACATCGTCGAAATAACACAATAAATATTCATTGATGTAAAAGTTTTTTTTTAATATAACTCCAACTTTAACCAGAGAGGTTAGGTTTAGCCTGATAAAGCCCGAAATAACCGTTATTTTATAAATTAAATCAACTTAAAACTAGCTTTAGCCGGCTAAACTTAACATTAGCCAGATTTTGGACTTTAGGAGTATTATATATATATATAAAATGAACACTAGAACATTCATTTGAAAAATTCAAATTAATCAAGAAAATCTTATAGTAGAGTTATATTAGGTGCGACTGACGAGTTCTTTGCAGAACGAAACATATATGTCTCGCACTTCCATCAGGTGTGGCATCGATTTCAATATTTCTCTAACATTTATCACATCGTACACGTTCACATATCTAGCTCTATATAACATTTTCTTGATTAATTTGAATTTTTCAAATGAATGTTCTAATATTTCATTCAGTGCCATAGGCACAAACAAGTTTCATTTCCTTATATATATATATATATATATATATATATATATATATATATATATATATATATATATATATATGTTATTTTTCTAATGCACTTTTTACCTATACATAGGTATATAATTCATAACAAGAAGTATTTCTTGAAAAACTAATGCATAAAGAAAATTCACCACCTTGGAATTATGTATTTTATTTCCGGTCGACATTGGTGAAGAAATTTTGAAAACAGCAAGTAGGATTGCGAATCTGGATTTCCGAATAAATAATATTAATATATAAAATCAACTTGTTTCTCATTTTCAGTTCAAATGTATTATCACAAATTAACACACAAATATTTCCAATATTTCTATAGATATCATTTTCCAATATTGATACATGTATAGTTATCTGCCTAGAGGTAAGTCCATGCATAACATTGTTTAAAAGGTCAACCTTTCATTTATTCATTGTCACTATCATGACTGCAAACTTATCTGCTATCTCTTCTGGTGTTGTCACTTATTGCATAACTGAAACTTATCGGGAGATATTATCTTAATAATTTACAATAAGTCAATTATTTACTGATATGATCATAAGATAATTATTTTTTCCCTGTTGTACTTACACTGGGTGTTCATAATATTAGAACCACCGTGGGCAATTAAATAATTATTTGAAAAAAGTTTCATGAAAAATATTCCTTCATATTTCTCTCTATTTGATTAGCAATTTTAAACTGTTAGTTAGAGTTGAATATAAACTTAAATTCAAACACTTGAACTTATGATTTACACTTTATTGACTACATAGCATGTATATATACATATGCTATGTAGTCAATGAAGTGTAAATCATAATTTCAAGTGTTTGAATTTAAGTTTATATTCAATTATAATGGATTTACATCAAGTAAACGCCAACACTATCAATATTTAAAAAAATGTTAGTAAGTTAGATGGATTCTCTGAATCCACCTAGAACATAAGAATATAACTCTTTATATTCTTATGAGAATTGAACAGTTCCAAAATCTCTCAATCTTTGGTTTCCTGTTTTTCAACAATTCTACAGAGCAAAATCTTTTTTACGATCAAAGCACAGATCAAAAAAATAGCAATTGAAAACTTCAATAATGATCATAATAATAATCCTATATACAACTGAGTGAAAATTCTCGATTGGTCTGGAAATTCACCAGACTTCAATCCAATCGACAATATTTGGAAGTTGATGAGAAAAGAAATATCTGACGAAATTTTAACAAAGTGTCGTCGGTTGATGGAACTCTTATTAGAAATTTGACATTGAAGAAAAGCAGTCGAAAATAACTGCCTGACATGCATAGAAAACATACCAAGAAGACGCTAGGCAGTCGTAGATGCAGACTACTAAATATCAGATTTAGACATAAATTCATATTGTTATTAATTATGGGTTTCGACGGATAAATTCCAATAACTAACTTTTAACAATCAATAAATATCCTTTATTTACAAACTGAAAAAAAAACATAACAAATGTCAATATCGCTTATGTCACACTTCTGTCTATTTCACTGTACTGTATATGACTGCTGTGATATATTATTTTATGAGTAGAAATATTCAACGACACTAGTATTTTTGACTTATATTTATCCTTATTTGCAAAGAACTAACTATTCGACACGTGGTTGCTACTTCTTCTTCTCGAGCCAATCTGAAACGGGAGTCACCGAGGCAGTTCGATCTCCTGAACATCGACAATGAAACTACTAGATCAGCTCTCTGGTCGTGCCTACGACGGTTCTCAACAGTCTCATCATTTCTCCAAACATCCATAAACCATTGAGGGCAAATCTGTAACAATATACATATGTTCTGGCCAAGATTTTTGTAAATGTATATGGTAATTTTGGCATGATAAACAGAAAAATTAAAACATATAATGCACAAACCTGGTTATTTTTCTCTCTCTTTCTCTATGGCTTTACAATCTTGGGTATGTCTAAGCCGAATTGACAACACATTTCCATCTTTTCCTGACCATCGAGGCCTCCATCCAGTATCGGCGCATGGCTATAAGTAGAATGAAATGACCAAAAGTGGGGAATATTTCGGTTCGTGACACAAATAATTTTATTTGACATGTTAATCCGTATTAACACTTGAAGTTCTGAAATGGCAGATGTTGAAACATGATATTCAGCACAAATGTCTTCTCCAAATCCTGCATTTTTTATTAGAAGAAAGATTGAAAAAACCTTGAAGTGGCCTCTATAATATGACAATTTTTGCGAATCCTGAAGGAAAAAGTCAATGCTATAAAATCTTCTGCAGAAAAATACTCGTACTATTTTGAAAGAATGAGCACAAACATTCACACGATTTAACAAGCATACAAAATCGATAATATTTTTTGTTTATTCAACTGACAATCAACAAAAGTAATTTTAGTAGGTATCGCTCAGTAGGTAATGTATAATTACAGGGAAAAACTTCATATATATTTGTGAGAACAATTTGAGACTTTTGAAAAAACAACCTATGGAGTAGGTTAAAGTTATTCTTTGTCCTTCGCTTAGGTACCTACTCTCAAAAAGTTTCATTTCATTCATTCATAAAGTAAAATATTTTCTCCTAAGAAAAAAATATACCTACTATTGTCTTATCACATAACCTTCAATTCATTATTATTTTATTTTGTAGCCGAAAATATCTCAAAATTCCAAAATTTGGGTCCTAACTGCGTGTATGATTCAAAAATCATTCAAGTATATTACCTATATTTCAAAAACTAAACATAAAATAAAAAAGAAATGAGGAAAAAGGTGAATCTTCATATTGTTCAAATATTCGTTAAGGAGACAAATCAACATAATATGAATGCTAATCAAGAAAGTGACGCAAACTACATTTTCTAGAGTGGAATTATTAAGGTCAACATGGAAAAAGCTATATATAGTATTCTATTAGTCATATTCAGATTGTAATGATAGTGACGAAAAAACTTTGCTGTGCGACTTGACTTTCGTTAGGATTAATAGAAATCTAACTCAGTGCTATTAGTTACCTATACGTTTAGCAATCGAAATACACTGTTATAATTATAATAGTCATCATAATAATCAGAATAGTCATAATCAAATTTGACAGAAGAAGAACTACAAGCAGTCATATTTGTGTGTCCTTGGTTATTCATCATACCTATACGAGTGAGAAAAAAAGGCTACACAGTCAAACTTTCAATTATTTATTTGATTCCAGATGGTAGAAATAAATGAGTATTATAAAAAAAATTTTGTAAAAATTTGATAACGCTAAAATTTGTAGGGGAGCGATAAATAAAAATGCTCATATATATGTTACAAATTTTCAATATCTATGTACATACGTATATCTGAATACGTATACTTGTGTTTAAAGTTGAAAATTATTATTTGAAAATCTCAGTGTATCTTCACTTAGATCCAAGATGGGACTTATGACAAAGAAGTAAAAAATGCCGTTGACACTTACTTTAAGGTTATCAGTTCCAAGTTGTCAAGTTTAAGTTGTTTCAACTTAGGAATGAAATGACAAATGACATCCCCAGCTGTTCTGGTAAAGTCTAACAAGTTCGAAACAAGTATCAACTGTTACATCATACGCTGATTTTACCAATCACTTTTTAGTTTGATTTTCCCTGCCTTTGTTTATATATTAGGTAAAATTTAATGTTACATGACTTGGAAACTTTCCATACGTACTATATTCATTTGCGATTAAATGATTGGAAAAATTTCAATATTCAAAAAATCATTCTTGAAAAGTGAACCTTCATAATTCATTGCGTAGTGATTATCATTCTTTGAATATATTTAAAAGCACATTACAATGTTGCGACGTCAATAAACGTACAGTACACCTAAAAACAAGATTGGTTCACACTTCACATTGAATATCAATATTGCATTAGCATTTTGCTCTTGAATTGGTATTAGACTTTAGTAACAGTTTATTAGTATAAATCGATGGTTAATTACGGCGACTTTCATTGTATCTTATGCAGAACTAGTCAATTCAGTTGTAATTATGAAATCGAACGAAACAACAGTAGTTTTTGTCATTTGAGAACAGCTAGAGGCATTATAATATATCGAGACACATATCATATTATAACGAGACACATATCTTATATAAGTGCATGAGGTGAGTATAACATAGTTAAAGGTATCAATTCCCAAGTCATATTTATTTATTTCTCTTCATTTTTACCTAACATTTGGGGTTAATAAGAGCCTGATTATTCGATTCATTACATTAATCATTACTATATATTAGATAATTTTATAATGAAAAAGTGAATAAAATAAAAATTGAAATAACTTAATTTTTATATATTATTATTATAACAATTGTTTCCCATGAAGAGAGCGATTGAACTTGAATTCGCAATTCTTAGGACTTTTGCTTCATCTTTTTTGCCCCCCAAAAACGCTTCATCCTCTCTGAATGCTCTTTCTTCCGTTTATCTGTCCATTTTATTCCAGGTTGGCAATTTGATTTTTGTTCCAACTTCACATTTGTGATTTTATAGCGACACTCGGTGCGATCTTCGAGATTTTTTATATTTATCCGTTGTACATCTTTTTGGACCTCTTTCAGCACTCTGTTCCGCATTTAGTGTTCATAGTTTTTTCGGTATTCTGGACTGTTTCGTTCTGTAAACATGTGCATAGAACTTTGCTGGTCGTTTTCTGATTTATTCCATTATCGTTTTTGTCTTTTTGTTCATTCTGAGGTCTTTTCATCCAAATGCCGTTTCTATTGATTAGCCATAAATCTTTCTCAGAATTTTTCTTGGAAAGTTCTTGTTTTTCTATTTCTCTAATTCTTGAATGACCGTCATTCATAACCATTCTTTCTGCTGCGTAGATTGCTTCTGGAAGAAGCAATCTACGCCGGTTGTGTCATAATGCCTAAAATTTGGCGCCTCCCGAAATGCACTTTCTGTTACAGTTTGCCCATGTCAGCTTGTAGGCCCTTTGGAGCTTGATAATTCTCTGTTTATTAGCGATTCGGTTTAAACCTGAGGCTGTATAACTTCTCCGAGGTATTTAAAATGCCATACGTAATTGTTTGATTTGATTTTATTCTAAATGCGCTATAACAAAATTATAATGTTTTAATTTTATCGAAATATTTGTAGGCAGTTTTCAAATATTAAGGTGAAGGAATTAAATTGTCATCGGATCTCTTCTTTGTAAATTGTTAAGTTTTATAGAATTCGTGACTTCTGTTTCTTATAATTTCTTGTATTAGATTATGAGGATAATTATATTTCATGAAAAGTCCATGAAATTCTTCAAGTGTTTCATGTCTTAGAGATAATGAGGTTAATTTTGATAATCATTCTACGAAATTAATATTTCATCTTTTTTTGTGAATATATATGATTGCTCATACTCAAATGTGCGTTGAGAACTTTTATGTTTTATATGCCCTCAAAAAAATAATTAGACAAAATATAATATAAAAAAATATAAAAAAATATAAAAAAAAATAATTCACAAATTCTATATCAGTTTACTATTTTAAAAAATAGATCCAATGAAATTAATTTAATTCATTTACTTTATATACCAAAACTGAGTACAAATATTGCGAAAATATTGAAACCTTATGATTTTGTAATACCTACTTCATAAAGCACAAAATTAAATCGAACAAAGATATACAAAGTTAAAAAGCAAAATAATGAATGAAAAGAAAACTTATACAGTTTATACTCGTAGTATACCATGCAATAATTGCAATGAATATGCTATATAGGTCAAAAATCACGAAATTTATCACGGCCCTTAGGAAACATAAAATAACTGAAAAACACGATTTTAATTATAACAATATAATTTTAGCTATTGAAAAGACAAAAAATGTAGAGAAATTTTAGAAATGCTATACATTCGTCAACATTTTTTTTTTATTTATAATAAATGAAAGAACATGTTATATCAAACAACTGAATTCAATCTATTTAACGATTTAATAAACCATTGAAATATCACTAATATAATCAACACAGCATAATTGTCAAACAACATATCTCAAAACTATTATTTCCCAATCCACCATCAATTTCAAACACATAAACAAAAATTGAATATATAAAATATAAATTTTCTGGTATATGCTACAGTATACAATATACTGTAGTATACTATATAGTATAGTACAAATCAACGGTGTACATCTCTATTCATAAATGATATAACGCTCCTTAGAATCACCTAGCTATGAGTTCTTAGGTTTCCTCATGATGAAGAATACTAAAACATTTCCGACTCAAATGCTAAGCCAAAAACGTTCCTCTACATAAAATATTAAAGAGGCAAAACAGTCAAGTTGATTAACAAAATAACAATTGACGTTTCAATTCATAGTAATTTATAAAATTAAATATTTCATAGTTTTGACACAGTTGGAATTCGCAAGAAAACGTTAACTAAAATAGAGATTTTTCTTGTAGATGATTCCAATGTCCTGAGTGCAAGGTTTTTCTGCTTGTTATTTGGGGTTGTGAACTTTGTATATTATCCATCAGATATATCGTAATAATATAAAATATCCAGACTGAAGCCGGGATTCGAACTCATATGCTTCAGAAACGACACCTCCTATTTAAAACTTTCATCCACAGATGTCAGATGTGTCAATTCAAGATGTACATGTTATGAATAATGCAGTTTTTAGATATTATTCAGAGATTATTATTGTTTTCTTGTTGTTGACTGGAATATTATTATGATTGATCTCTTGAGAAAGCACACGTGAAGTTGGGTAATTTCGATTTATTGAAATAATTTTGAGAATCATCAGGAAAATAATAAATGCTTAATGAATTATAATGAACTTTATATTGTGCAATAATTATGATACACTAAATATTTTTATTCATAACATATAAAAGAAGATAAGTGCAAATATGATATAATTGGAGTTGTATCTAATTCAGTATTGTGATTTCTTGAATGAGAACAAAAATAAATTCATTTATTGAAATAATTCCAAGAAGTTTCAATAAATTTTATCAAAAATAATTTTTGTCAGGGAGGAGTAGGATTACTGAAGAGTCAAATTTCACGAATATGAGAGTAAAAATTTAAACTGGAATATTTTACTAACTTTGGACAACAAGAATTTCATGGGTGCAAGCTATTCACTGACCTCTACTCGAATATTTAAAGGTATGGATTCACTACCTGAAGAACCTGAAATATCTAATTATACTTTCTATCATTCGACCAGTTAAATTAGTATCAAGTTGAGAAAAATTAAATCTTCAGTCTAGGAAACATTCGACAATAGGCGAAAGAATGTAGATTAATAATACTAAAACGGTATTTTTCAGGAAAATATTCAAATTTCGTTTTTATTATTATATCACATCTAATTTTGAATCTTCATTTGAAATTACATCTATAACAAGAATAATTATCTGAAAATTTTTTCCAGATGAATTTTTAAGCTGATACTATTATATTACAATGATATATAGAATTGAATTCTTCGTGAATTCTCTATATCAGGGGCAACACAACCTATTTCATGTGTGCCTTTAAAACGGTACACTATATAATATAGGAAATAGTTTAGCTGGCAATTAACAGTTTTCGATAGCTTCGTGTTAGTTCGGGCCATGTCGCGATTTGCCAATTTCTTGCGTCTGAGAGCACAGCTGAGGCTATGTGGTATGTCAAATTATATATTTTAGCAGTTTATTGATATCACATATAATTTTTAGTTTTTGGTGAAGAATTTACTATTGGATTATAGTGAGATAAATGGATAAACCAATAAGATAAACAGGATGTTTCAAAAAACACTTGAATTTTATTTTTTGTTGATAATTTTTTTTGCGTATGACTGCATTATTTGTTATTGCTCAAGAGGAAAATCACCACCTATTTTACAAATGAAAATTATCCATTCAAATTGAGAATTTTATTAGGTATGACCTATACCTATATAATTGTAAAATCAGGAAAAATCCTAGAGCTAAAGATACAAATATATTAAATGAGGCCGTAGTACCTATACATGTGTCCATTTGAAAAGTACAATTTTGTTTTACGATTTCTTTATTGATGCATCCAGTATATAGAAATGAAAGTGTAACTAGGTTTAGATAAAACTGAACAATTTTGGTTGAAAACATTTTTTTCTCAGATCGGAAATGAGAAAAATAATGGAGTTTAAAATAGTACATTTATAATGTATCACAAACATTTAGGCATTTTACCGCAGTTTGGGAAACAAGTACCTACTCAATTCAAATTTCAAAGATTTGAGTACCAACGTATTTTTTATTGATTGTTTTGAAGACTTCAACACATTTATATGAAATTCCTTAAAAACGAACTTCTGATTTTTTTGATTTCGA